>JAPUBQ010000027.1:1479771-2959542 GCA_035578125.1 Mellilla xanthometata
TAAATTACATTCAGTAACACAAAATATAATTTTCGTATTAATTTTATTCTTATTTTTATTACTTATGTAGTTTTATTATTAATCTTTATTGTGATTAAGTTCTTAAAAAAAATATAATTTTAATAAAATGTTATTTGTAAGAGACGTGCCGTGTATGACAAAAGTCATAAGGTTATTAAATGATTTGATTTGTTTTTTTTTTAAATACACACATTCACACACGGCTGGTTAGCCCCATACTGAACCATTTCTAGCTCTTATTATGGTTGCTAACACAACTGATATACTATATATTCATACATACATATTTTATATAGTTACTTATATTTAAAACCCAAACCGACAGCCAACAAATTTAGTTCAGGACAAAGATATTGGCCTCGCCGGGAATCGAACCCGGGACCTTCTGATTGGCAGTCCGGCATGGTAACCACTCAGACTTAGAATAGTCTGAGGGTAACCATTACGCAAACGAGGTCCCCAAATAGACATTTTATAGGTACATATTATTATATTTTTGCGTATTTCCCCGTCAATCGGGTACGGAACCCTTGTTCATCCCATGTCACTTGTCATCTTGTCAGACGCCATATTTAGTCTAAGAGCCCGTGAAGATCGTCCTTCACCGATCTGATAACCAGATGAGACGTATTTTTTATGAAGTATTTTTTATAAAAAAAAAATGGTTGCCTGTAAAGTCGGTTTTACGGGCGAAGATTTTACGTGACAACGTCTGCCGCGTGCTGCGCGCGCGGCAGACCGATCATAGTTGAGTGGGAGAGAGACGCAAGGCATTCGGCGGGCCTCTCTCTCGTTCGGTGACTCATCGTAACGTTACCGGGCGTTACACTTTTTCATAAGTGACTCCCAGCCGCAACCTAATTTAAGACGTTGTCACGTCAACAAATATGCCTAAAATTGCTTGCCTATCGAAAAGTGCTGAGAACTGTTCAGAATCGTTGTTACTCCTATGAAGCGCATCAAAATCGAATGAGTCACCTATTTTGACTTACCTGTTTACACCTGCTTGCCAGGTAGTTATACACTGAAATGAGTAGGCAAGCATACCGAGGCATATTCTGTGTATTAAAAACTATCAGTGAAATAAATTTCATTTGGTTATCAAAAGTATGAAGGTGATGAAAAAAAAAACAATAAAAAAGTTTATTTAATTAAAAATAGCCATGAGCACTTTTCGATCGCAAGCAATTTTAGGCACATTTGTTTACAAAAAATATTTAATAAAAAATACGTCAAATCTGGTTATCAGATCGGTGAAGGACGATCTTCACGGGCTCTTCTACTAATTTGAATATCCATATGACATTCACTGAATGAACACAGAATTAACAAGCAAAGGTTGTTGACACATCGAGCTACGCCTGTTTTAGTGAACTGTGAGTGAACTTGGGAGACCAATTAATTTTATGACCCATTAAACGACGAGGCGTAGGCGTAATCTGCAGTCGCATAGTGATATAACGATAACAGATTGCGTGAGTGAAGTCGTTTCAAGAAAATACAAATAGATGGCGCTACGAGTATTGAATGATACGCGTAGTACGATTTTTAACAAGAGGTTGAGAGTCTTTTATATTTATTAGTCTTTGCTCAAGCTTTGCGGAAATACATTGGAGATGGAAAAAATAGTACTTCCGATATGTTAACAAATCAAAGATAATTGGGATAATCCAAGAAAATATCAAGCTCCACTCAACTCTCAACTTTGACGACTACAGTCAAGCTTAACATCAGGCAAGCTGCGGTCAAACGTAAGGATGTTGCTGGGGCTGCCTCGCTACTGCAGCGCGTCAGGGATGTTCGCAGACGCGCGGACCGCATGCTTCCACGCGACTATGCGCATACGAGCAGCATCCCTGGTGCGCAGGGTAAGGGCCAGCTCCAACAATGTCCTGAAGATGATTGCGTCGAGGTTGGATTGCCCTTTTCTCTGGCATTGCTGCGAGAGGCATCTCTCTGTGGTGGTGCCGGAGAGGAGGTTTTGACCTACTTGACCTCTGTATTTATATTTATTATCACTGACTATTATTTGTATTATTTTTATTTTTATTTAAATTTGACTTTCTTTTTTATAATTTTTTTTTCTGTGACATATTTAATAATTTTTTTTTTGATACAATTTATTTTATTAATAATAATTTTATGTAACATTTGGATATGGGACTTGATCCTGAAATAAATGAATTTGAATTTTGAATTTGTAAGCCCATTTATCATAAAAAAAACTTTGACGACCTCGTTGGCGTTATCGTTACCATGCCGGATTGCCAATCAGAAGGTTCGGATTCAATTCCCTGCACTGCCAACATTTTATTTTATTTATATTAGTAGATATATATATGTAATATATAGTATGATAGTGTGTACTATTCAGTATGTAGTATATTTGTATACTATAATTATTATTCTTTATTGTACACTCGTCTCTTGTTTTAATATCACTGTCCTTCCTCCGGTTGCCTGGAAGAGATCTCTTTTAGCGATAAGGCCGCCATTTTCGGCACTAGTTTTAAGTTTATTTTGTGAATAATATAATGTAGGTAATGTAAGTGTGGGAAATAAATAATGTATCTATATATATTTCCATCTATCATCGGCAGCCATATTGGTCTAATTACCACCAAACACAGCTAAGCTTGTACAGGTCGATACAGAGTTGAAGTTCCAAACTTTCGTACAAAACTCTTTGCGTCGACCTTTATTGTGAGGACTGCGAAGCTTTGGAACTCACTACCTGAGTCTCTGTTTCCTGAGAGATATCATCCGGGGGCCTTCAAAAGTAGAGTTAATAGGTATCTTCTAGGTAAGCGTGCCACACCGTAGACTGCAGCGCAGCTTAACATCAGGCTAGCTGTAGTTAAACACAAACCTACCAAGGATAAAAAAAGGGTAGCGCCCAATGAAAATGTCACTTTTGAACGACAGTCTTATGTTAGCATTGTATAATTTTTGTAACATTTATTTGTTTGGGAAAACTGTATTTAAGGACTGGCAATGAGGAGTAGTGTGGCAACACACTAGTTACCGGCAAGGGAAGAGGGATATAAGTGATTTGTGACAATTGTTCTGAGAAATAAATTAATTGATAATTTTGAGAAAAGTGTATTCGTTATTAAATCAGAAGTGGTGGATAAAGGATCCACAAAAGAAAAGGAAAGTGCCGACATTTGGTATGTACAATTTCATTCCTACCTAAGTATAACCTATCGCAAAACTGTGATGGGAAGATTTATATTTTTATTAACACTATGATGCATCTATATATATAAAAAAAAACGCATTAAAACACATTATTACATTAAAATACTAGTGGTGAAATATTTACAAGTAGATATATATATTTTTTTAAATACATGAAGTGGGTACCTATCATGAAAACATCTAACGATAAGCGTTGGTATTCCCCACCATATCTATTAAAAACGATGTGCAGTGACGCCTGTCATATAAATGCGATTGTATAGGATCACCAAGAAGTAGAATAAAGGTATTACTTCATGTTTACTTAACAATATTAGCATAGTACAAATAGCACAATACATTATTATGTCTGTATTGAATGTACCTTGAACTTCAGTAAGCAACACATATTAACTATTCCCATACTAAATTCAGTAATATAATAACCATTGCGATCATATTCATGAAAATGAAACAAAAGTCATAAACAAATGCAAAGTATTTGTTCAATGTGCAAAAACCAATTAAAGTGACTTCAAATAACAATTTTGTTCAACCATTCTGCTCTGACAAATTTAAGTTTATGTTAATTTTAGTTTAACAGGTTGAATTGTGGTTTATTTTGTTTAATTAAATAACACTTAAGCTCATGATGATAAAGCTTGCAAACAAATAAACCATACACATACTGATCAATATGCAGTCAGGTAGGTTTGATACCTAACTAATAACACTAATGTGATACCTATATCATAGCAAACATTTATGTCCTCATTGGTTGCCATGCTGGACTGCAACTAGAGGACGCCGGGTTCGACCCCCGGCACGGCCAACACTTTTGTGACGAACTGAATTTGTTGGCTGCCGGTCTGGATGTTGAATATGTATCAATGTAAGGTGTTTTATATGTACATATGCATATCATGTTGTGTGTTTTAGCAACCACAACATGGACTAGAAATGGTTTAGTATGGGGCTGACCAACAGTGTGTGTAAGGTGTCCTAATATTTACATATTATAATGTGATAATAGTTTTCTATGGGTTTTTTTTACAACTGTAGACAGGAATGTATGCACATTTGCAGTCTGTAAATTACAGATAGTCTGCCTCTAATTGCAAATGCTATTATTAAACTTGCTCACGAATTAGAAAAAGTAACTAACTATTTTAGTGTGGATAAGTTGTGACATAAAATAGAATGTAGCACAATATTATGGTACATGAATGAAAAACATGCAGGAGTGCAAATGAGGCTGATATCTGTTATAAAGTTATAATACTACATTAATATGAGTAATTAACTACATCTGGCTCATGGTAAAACCAAAAAGTATATATATATTCTAGTTGTTTTGCCTCACTAAGGAGTGAAAAATAGATAGTAGCCGACTCTCAGATCTACTCAATATGCATATAAAATTTGGTAAAAATCGGTCAAGCTGTTACGGAGGAGTACGGTAACTAACATTGTGACATGGAAATTTTATATATAAGATACAATAGGCACTTAAATAGAAAATGTATAGGTCTATTGGAGTTTAAAAGAAATATGTCTCTATGGAAATGTTTTTTAATATTACAATCTGAGTATATTGTGACCATTATTCCTGTGCTACTATTACCTATAAACATCCCAAATACTGCATGCTCCTATCTTGTTATTTGATAACATGATATTGTAGCATTTGATATTGTATTTCATACCAAATACACAGATTGATTGCTTTCCATTCATACATAAATCCCGATGGTAAATTTGGTTAATACAATTACTTTTTTTCCTCCCTTCCTCATCCTATTGGTATCACTAACTAATACATTTTTGGTAATTAAATATACTTTGAACATAGAATAAATAAATACTTTATACATTTCTATAAAGTATCACCATGTCAGACCCTTCTGTCGGGACATATACTCCGGAACCAACGGAGGAGATGACTAGGAAAAGGAAACATTCACCATCCCCTGGTCGCAGTGAAGATCGTGGTCGGTCGAGGCGACACAAATACCGACGTAATCACTCACGAACTAGGAGTCCAGTACCAAGAAGACAAAAGAAGCGTATGAGTAGAAGCCGTTACCGATCGGAGAAGATACGTCACCGTGATAGAAGACACAAGTCCAAAATAAGTACTAGCTCTATATCCACATCTCCGAGTAGCGTTACCAGCTCGACCAGTACGAGTTCGACGAGTACGCGCAGTTCCAGATCCAGAACAAAGCAAGCTAGTTCGAAGCGCCGACGCCGAAGCACTCACCGGAGCAATCGCGATCAGTCAGACTACAGAGTGATGGAACGTTTCATCGAAGCTATAAGTTCACATGGACAGAACACATTTGTAGGTGCTCAAGACGTCATACCTACTTTCGACCCTAGTCAGAGGAATCAGTCAACCAGAGCGTGGCTTAAGAAGGTGAATGAAACAGCATCAATATATAAATGGAATGACAAACAAACCATCTTCCATGCGTTACCAAAATTGACTGGATTGGCTCGCCAGTGGTACGAAGGTCTATCTTCTGTAAAATATACCTGGAAAGAATGGCAAAGAAAGATGCTAGCAAGTTTTCCTGATAATCGCAATTATGCTGACAAGTTATCCGAAATGCTGTTAAGGCGAAGCCGCAGAGAAGAGACTTTAGAGGAGTACTTTTATGAAAAGGCAAAATTAGTAAGCCATTGCAACATTAAAGGGAAAGAAGCTGTAGATTGTATTATACACGGCATATTTGATCACAATATTAAACTGAATGCACAAGGGGCAGGTTTCAAGTCTCCTAATAAATTGTTAAGATATTTACGCAGTATATCAACAAAGATAACGAACAGAGACGGTAGGAAAACCGTACCGATTGTAAGACCTAATGTACCTATATCAAAAAATATGAATTATCATAAGAACAAACAAACCAACGCTACACCTATTGTTTGTTATAACTGCTCCGAGCTGGGTCACACTGCGCCTAAATGTCGCAAGGAAGCACACAAATGTAGCAAGTGCTCCCGTTTAGGACATCTCCCCGAATATTGCAAAAGAAACACAAACGACACTGTCAAACCAACATCAAGTACAGGCAACGTCGGTGAAACAACGAATAGGATTCAACGCATTATAACTGAAGATGAAACAGAAAATAACATATACAACAAAATAATTAGGGTCAATGATGTAACACATTCGGCATTTGTAGATTTTGGTAGTCAGTGCACTATAATAAAGAAAAGCGTTGTGGACAAATTAGGCCTGTCAATAGATCATAAAGAAGTTCCGCTGTTGAAGGGTTTCGCGTCAGGTACTCTGACACCACATGGAAAGGTAACCATAGATCTGAAAATAGATTTTGTCGAAACCACCATTGAAGCTTACGTCGTACCTGATGAATACCTAAGTACAGATTTACTAATTGGTCAGGATGTCACCGAACTACCCAAGGTTTCGGCATATAAAACAAAATCTAGCTTAGTGCTATACTTGGATGACTCAACATTGGATAAAGTTAAAGTATACTTAGCTGAGGATGTGACTGTCAACAACATACAAATTGTTAAAATAGTGTTGTGTGATGAAAGCTTTTCAGGACATATCTATATACCAGGAAATGCATCACTTAAAGACGGTGAAGGAATCGCTACATTGCCAGGATCCTATCGCATTGAGAGCGGCATGGGTCACATACCGGTCCTGAGCTTAGAACAGGGTGAAGTTACTCTGAAGAAGAACAGATTATTAACACGAGCTCGACTTCTACCCGCGATCACTGAAGCCAAAACTTTGGAGCCTCCTACTGAGTTTCAGGTAAAAACTATAACTTTGCAGGAGCCTAAAACAATTAATATACATAACGAACCAATAACCATTGATATGCTAAATATAGGGAGTGATTTGACACATGAGCAGACCCAGCAGTTACTAGAACTAATTAATGAATTCCGGGATTGTTTCGCACTAAACCTTAATGAGTTAGGTACAACGCACATTACGGAAATGCATATTCAACTACACGATACTACGCCGGTTTCATACAAACCATATAGACTGCCTTATAGTGAAAGAATAGTTGTACGCGATTTGATTAAAGAACTCTTAGATACTAAAATAATTCAAGAATCCAATTCATCATATGCAAGTCCTATAGTGTTAGTCAAGAAGAAAAATGGTGATTATCGCCTGTGTATTGATTATAGGGCTCTGAACAAAAAAACGGTTAAGGATTCTTACCCGATGCCGATTATCGACGACCAACTAGACCGCCTAAGTGGAAAGTCATATTTTACAAGCTTGGATCTTAAATCCGGATATTACCAAATACCGATGGCAGAAGGATCTAAGAACCTAACAGCTTTTGTCACCCCAGACGGGCATTACGAGTATACTCGTATGCCTTTCGGCTTGATGAATGCCCCAGCTGTATTTCAGCATATGATCAATAAGGCCCTTGGTAAAAATAGATACAATCTAGCGCTGCCATATATGGATGATTTGCTATCGCCAGCAGCCTCTGTGGATGAAGGGCTTCAGAATCTCCGACAGATTATGGTTTCATTACGGGATGCCAAGCTCACTCTGAATATTTCAAAATGTCATTTCTTTGAAAAAAAACTGGATTACCTAGGGTACGAGCTGTCCGAGGACGGGCTTCGCCCTGGATCTAAAAAGACAGAAGCCGTAGCATCGTTTCCGACCCCGAAGACCGTACATCATGTCAGACAGTTTGTGGGACTAGCAAGTTTCTTTCGTAGATTCATACCGGGGTTTGCAAGCATCGCGAAGTCACTCACTAGACTCACGAAATCTAATACACAGTGGGTTTGGGGCCAAGAAGAAGACTCAGCCTTCCGAACAATTAAAACAAAATTAATAGAGAGGCCAATATTAGCTTTATATAACCCAACGTATCTCACGGAGGTTCACTGTGATGCAAGTAAGCTGGGAGTTGGTGGTATACTCCTACAAAAGCCTGATGACAAATCGCCGCTAAGACCAGTAGCATATTTCAGTAAACAAACGACGAAAGAAGAAGAACACCTACATTCATACGAACTCGAAACACTTGCCGTCGTACAGTCGTTGAAGAAGTTCCGTACATATCTCATCGGCATAGCTTTCAAAGTATACACCGACTGCAACGCACTAAGAACTACATTGACTAAAAGAGATCTAGTCCCAAGGATTGCCCGATGGTGGCTGTTGTTGCAAGAATATAATTTCAGCATTGAATACAGGCCGGGAGACAGTATGCGACACGTGGATGCTCTAAGCCGCAATCCTATCCCAGACTCTGATCGCACTGAATCAGATGACATGCGTGCTTTCGAGATAATGAACTTAACGACCGTTGACTGGCTACAGTCAGTGCAAATATCAGATCCTAAACTTAAACTGATAAAAACAATGCTGCAAACTGAGAGTAAGGAAATTAAGGATATAATAAATAACTATAAAATAAAAGAAGACAAATTATATAGGAAGGTTGGCAATAGCTTGAAGTGGGTTGTACCCAATAGTGCTCGATGGCGTGTGTGTCAGTTAAATCACGACGAGGCAGGACACTTTGCTGCAGATAAAACGTTGGACAAAATAAAACAAGATTATTGGTTTCCAAAGATGAATCGGTTTGTACGAAAGTATGTTGCGGCATGCTTAAATTGCGCATATAATAAGTCTTCAACCTCTAAAAGAAGTGGTTTTCTTCACCCTATCCCTAAAGGAAACATCCCGTTCCAAACACTGCACATGGACCATTTAGGTCCGTTTGTAAGAAGTAAAACAGGAAATTCGTATATACTAGGCATAATCGATGGGTTCAGTAAATTTATATTTATAAAAGCGGTGAAGAATCTAAAAAGCAAGACGACTGTCAAAGTTTTATCGGACATTTTCAGCATAATAGGCTCTCCAAAAGTAATCGTTTCTGATAGGGGAACCAGCTTCACGTCGACAACCTTCGCGACATACGCCAAGTCGATCGGCGTCAAGCATGTCTTAAATGCGGTAGCTACACCTCGAGCTAATGGACAGATAGAACGTTATAATAGGACGATACTAGAATCAATTGCTGCGTCGAACCATGGCTGCGATGAACGATGTTGGGACGAGCATCTAAACAAAGTACAGTGGAGTCTCAATAACACTCAAAACAGAGCCACTGGTCTGTCCCCATCAGAAATCGTTTTCGGCCGAAGAACAGTGAACCCTAGTGAGGGTCCTATATTAAACGCAATCCGAGACGATGCTAGCGGCCTCGAGCCTCGAACTTCGGGAGAAGTGAATGCCACAGAACCACTTTCTCAGGCTTCTAGCTTAGACGAAGGCGAGATAAATCCACGCTGCATGGAGGTCCTAGACTCTTCACAAAAATCAGCTCGGGAATTAGCCGAGAAAAACACAGAGAGGAATCAGGCAGCGATGAAGCATAATTATGACAGTACCAGGGCACCAACTAAATTCTTCAAACTTGGTGACCTTGTAATGATACCTAATTATATAGCCCCGGCTACTGGAAAAAGCAAGAAGCTGCTACCGAAGTTTAGAGGACCATTTCGGATAAGCGGCGTTCTTAATAATGATAGGTACGAAGTCTCGAGCATTGATGGCCATGCGAAACGGAAGTACAAAAGCGTATATCCGGCAGATGCCTTAAAAAAATGGATAACAGTCAGTGCATCTGATATGGAGGAAGATATCGACAATAGCGATGGGAGTAATGTCAATGATGATCTTTCTGATGACTAACTTATCGAGTCCCGCTTAACATTCCTAATCCTAATTTATGCTTTTACTACGTATGTGTATGTCTATACTCCACTCTATTGTCCTTTCTGTATATATGTATCATGAACAAAAAAAAGCCCCTCCTCGATAGGAAATGTTTCAGGTCAGCAGCAATGCCAAGTTATCCTAAAACTATGGCTGTAAGTTACGTCTGAAACATTATGGGAATAACCAATATGTGAGTATAGCTACTTTATCTATAGGTGAGACATGCCACATACTGTGGTGATCACTGTAATTCATTTTGTGAGACATGCCACATACTGTGGTGATCACTGTAATTCAGCTTGTGAGACATGCCACATACTGTGGTGATCACTGTAATTCAGCTTGTGAGACATGCCACATACTGTGGTGATCACTGTAATTCATCCTGTGAGACATGCCACATACTGTGGTGATCACTGTAATTCATCCTGTGAGACATGCCACATACTGTGGTGATCACTGTAATTCATCCTGTGAGACATGCTACATACTGTGGTGATCACTGTAATTCATCCTGTGAGACATGCCACATACTGTGGTGATCACTGTAATTCATCCTGTGAGACATGCCACATACTGTGGTGATCACTATAATTCATCCTGTGAGACATGCCACATACTGTGGTGATCACTGTAATTCATCCCGTGAGACATGCCACATACTGTGGTGATCACTGTAATTCATCCCGTGAGACATGCCACATACTGTGGTGATCACTGTAATTCATTCTGTGAGACATGCCATATATTGTGTCGGTCAATATATTTCACTATGACAGCAAGATAATATTCTATATGATCATGATTACTATGCACTCTGCATAGATATCATATATTAATGTGCTATTTTCTCTGCAGGCATCCCGACTTCACCAGACACAACTCTCCAGCCAGGAAGATAGGATAACTAAAACGATTAATTTCTGTATCATTCTGAACTAATGAATAAGATAACTCAATGGCAGTTAAAATATTTAATAGGCTACCAGAAAAGTTAAAAGCAATAGAAAAAGACAGTATTTTTGAAAACAAATTAAAACTTTTATTGTTACATAAATGCTATTACTGTATTGACGAATTTCTAAACGATAAGGATTTATTTTTTGCATGCAAATAAACCGGCTCACTCCTCTTGTGTTGCGATACCCGAACAGGGTCCGTTATGAGATACCTACCTTTTAAATGTATAACATCTTAATTATGCCATAACGAAGCAATGTATTTGACTTTGACTTTGAAAGATTTCATTGAAGTAATAAAATCACTCTCTGTATACTTAATTAATAAGATCACTTTCTGTATACTATAATGTAATTTTTTTTTTTTTTTAATTTTGATTTGTTATTGTATAATGATATTAAAATTGTTAAATTTTGTTTTCAGCATTATGCAATAGTTGATTCATTATGTTGTATAGAGACACACAAACTATCGAATGGCCGGATCGGAATAGGGACATTCCTTTTAATAGGATGGCCGACTGTTAGCATTGTATAATTTTTGTAACATTTATTTGTTTGGGAAAACTGTATTTAAGGACTGGCAATGAGGAGTAGTGTGGCAACACACTAGTTACCGGCAAGGGAAGAGGGATATAAGTGATTTGTGACAATTGTTCTGAGAAATAAATTAATTGATAATTTTGAGAAAAGTGTATTCGTTATTAACCGACTTCAAAAAGGAGGAGGTTATATATTCGACGTGTATGTATTTTTTTTTTTTTTTATGTATGTTCACCGATTTCTCAGCCATTTGTGGATCGATTCTCAAAATTCTTTTTTTAATTGAAAGAGTATGGCTCTGAATTGGTCCCATTGTCACCAAAACTGGTTCTGATGATGGACTCCTAGGGAAATCGAAGAAAAACCTAAAAAGTTAGGTTATTTTTACGCATGAAGAGAGATTCTAGCTCGTTTGGCTGTACTGATATTCATGAAATTTGAGAAGAAAATAGGTAAGACTATGTGTTAACACATACGCTACTTTTTATCCCGAAAATAAATACTATTCCCGTGGGATGCACCAAATAACATATAAATCTTTTTAACTTCTTCACGCTCGAACGGTTGTACTGACATTGATGAAATTTGGAATGAAGATAGGTTAGACTATGTGTTTACACATAGGCTACTTTTTATCCCGAAAATAATTATTGTTCCCGTGGGATGCACCAAATAACACATGACACACTGATTTCGCTAAAATTTGATATAGGGGGTAGACTAGACCTTGTATAACACGAAGGTTACTTTTTATCTATAAAGTCATTGCTATTCCCGTGGGAAGCCCAAATAACTGGATAACCTATTTTACTTCTTCGCGCTCATACGGCAATACAGATTTCGCTCATAAAATTAGCAGCCTGGCTAACAAAAGTAATCTGACGCGAACATCGAGGCTAAGCAACGGCCCATGCGGCCAGTCTTTGGATGGGTAACCATGCACAAGACTTCCATAAAAAAATATGATATTTTCATCTGGGCGTTACTGTGCTTCGGATAACACGTTAATTTGTTGGGCCTGGACCACTACTCTTAGTACAAGCAGGGGTCAAACTAAATCAGGGGCTTGAAAAACTCTCGACGCCAGAGCTTGGCCACTTGGGTCATACTTAGTGGAAGAAGGAACTGTAAAATTTGATATATTAATAGACAAGACCCTCGAACGGATAAGGAAAATATTTACGCGCTCGCTTCGCTAGGAGTTATCCCGCTTCGTTCGAATTTCCCCCAGGATGTTCTGGGCTTATGACACTCCAAATATTATATAATTTGTGCTGCTTTGGACTTCTTTATGCTCAAACGGTTCGAACAAATACGGTGAAAATTTTCGCGCTCGCTTCGCTCGCGCATAGCTCGCTTCGCTCGCATCCAGCTCGCTTCGCTCGCAATTGGTTCTTGTACGTTTTGACACAACAAACATTATGTAATTTGTGCTGCTTTGGACTTCTTTATGCTCAAACGGTTGGAACAAATACGGTGAAAATTTTCGCGCTCGCTTCGCTCGCGCGTAGCTCGCTTCGCTCGCATCCGCTTCTTTTCGCTCGCACTTGGTTCTAGTAAGTTTTAACACAACAAACATTATGTAATTTGTGCTGCTTTGGACTTCTTTATGTTCAAACGGTTTGAACAAATACGGTGAAAATTTTCGCGCTCGCTTCGCTCGCACCCACCTCTTTTCGCTCGCACTTGGTTCTAGTAAGCTTTGACACAACAAACATTATGTAATTGGTGCTGCTTTGGACTTCTTTAAGCTCAAACGGTTGGAACAAATACGGTGAAAATTTTCGCGCTCGCTTCGCTCGCATCCAGCTCGATTTGCTCCCAATTGGTTGCCTGCCTGGCACACGCCAAATTTTTTCATCGTGAAGTTTATTTGGCTCTCCATAGCTAAAACTTAAACAAAATATCATTACCAACCACTAAAAATGTAAAAATAAAATTGTTTTAAAAAACAAACAACCGACTTCAAAAACACAACTAAAAAGGGAAAAATAATTTTAAGCCTAAATCAAATCAAGAATATATAAATAGAATAGGAGAGTTTATTTCATGTACTTATAAAAAACTATTTGCAATTTTTAGTAATCCTGTATTCTTGAAGTCGGTGCCATCTAATAAGAACAAATTAAAACTATATTCAATTGTCTTTCTTTGCTGGCACCGACTCCAAGAATACAGAATTAGTAAAAATTGCAAATAGTTTTTTATAAGTACATGAAATAAACTCTCCTATTCTATTTATATATTCTTGATTTGATTTAGGCTTAAAATTATTTTTCCCTTTTTAGTTGTGTTTTTGAAGTCGGTTGTTTGTTTTTTAAAACAATTTTATTACTTATGCATTGTCAACCATCCAAAATGTGTTAGCATAGATCGTTGCTTAACCTCGATGATCGCGTCAAATCACCTTAGCTAGCCGAGCTGCAGTCGCTACGTCCGTATACGGAACCCTTACATAAGCGTGTCCCGACAATCTCTTGGCTAACAATTTAGAATTAATTAATTTATTGACTACTGGCACTGACATAGATTCGAATTAAACTGGTAGGAAGTGGTACAAGTTTTTGCAGTACTTTTAGAGTGAAGTGAAAGTATTAGAGTTGATCGATCGAACGGTTTTAAAATATGTCCTTAAAACACACTGTGATATCTAGTCTTCATATTAATTGAAGGAGAGATATTTTTCTGTCTGTCTGTCTGTCTCCAGGCTGTATCTCAGAAACCGTGATAGCTAGAAAGCTGAAACTTTCACAAGTAATGTATTTCCCGCTAAAATATTCCCTTAAAAGTATTACAGGATACTGAGTTGTACGTTACTTTTTGATTTTACTTACCCCTAAGTGAGGCAAAACAACGTTTGCCGGGTCAGCTAGTAGTATTGGAAGTGTGGCTAGTGTATATGTAACCGAGTAGTAACAGTAAAGCGTGCTCCATTATTCTATTTATAACGAAAGCCGAGAGAAACACGTGGCCATTTCACAACGTGAATGTAAATCAATATTAATATCGACCGACTTTCCGTACGACCAGCCACATACACTAGCACAGATGAAAATGCCACTTTTTAGGGTTCCGTACATAAAAGGTAAAAACGGGACCCTATTACTAAGACTCCGCTGTCTGTCTGTCACCAGACTTGTATCTCAGAAACCGTAATAGCTAGAAAGCTGAAACTTTATCAAAATATGTATTTCTCGTGCCGCTATAAAACAACAAATACTAAAAATAAAAATATTAAAGGGGGCCACCATACAGTAAACGTATTTTATTCGTATTTTTTTGCTATATATCAATAACGGTAGCATGTAGATACCAAAAACTTTCACGGAATGTAAAATTGTTAGTTCTTATTCTCATTTAATTATAATTAGAATGTTTAATTACAAATTAAGTATAAAATTTGAAGGAAATAAATATTCGAGGTTGGCTCCTATTCAACAATGGTACGGAACCCTTCATGCGGGAGCCCAACTCGCACTTGGCCTATTTTTTTTTAACTAGGTGTCTGTTAATTTTTTAACCACTTTCGTAGACTCTAACTTAACTCTTTTTTCCACCAAATCACAGATCAAAGGGTTTCTTATTTTTTATAAACACTTTTTGAATCTCTAAATGGAGATGGAGATAGCTTTAGTTAATTTCTTTACCACTTTATAGGCTCAAATTTATTTTTAAGCTGTTATTTTTACCAAAACGCGGATCAAAGCTTCAGTTCAAAATTACTTACTACCACTTTTTTAAGCTTTTTCTTAACTTAATTTTTTTATCACAATTTGAAACTCTTCTTTAAAAATGGATACAATGATTTCTTGAGTTTTGAGAACTTTCAACTAGGCTTTTTCACAAAGCTCCAGTAATAGGTACAAAAAAACTGTTAGGCGCAAAGAAAAAAAAAACAATGATTTCCCGCAAATAACTCTCGAGTCAATGCATATTGACTAACTTTTACTACATTTTTTGACAAAACTCCAGTAACTTTTAACCACATTTTTTGACAAAACTCCAGTAATAGGTACAAAAAAACTGTTAGTCGCAGAGAAAAAAAAATTAACAGGAAAACAATGAATTCCCGCAAATAACTCTCGAGTCAATAGGCCTTACGTTAACTTTTAACCACATTTTTTCACTAAACTCCAGTAATAGATACAAAAAAACTGTAAAGCGCAGAGAAAAAAAAAACAATTATCAGGAAAACAATGAAATCCCGCAAATAAATCAAGTCAATAATCTCAAGTTAACAAAAAACAATTAAAATTAAAACAATGAAATCCCGCAAATAACTCTCGAGGCAATAGGCTCTATGTTAACTTTCAACCACGTTTTTGACAAAACTCCAATAATACGTACAAAAAAAACACTGATAAAATAATAATTCAAAAAAACCACGGCCCAAGGCACTGCAGCGATTCGACTGCATACAAATGATTGGTCAGGCGATCCGTGCGGCACTAAGCTTTCCTTTCCTCAACATGCCACGCCACTCGTTAGTGCATGCACTTTTTATAACATACCTAAAGTTATTACTAGTTGATGACCTCGTTGGCGTCATGGTTACCATGCCGGACTGCCAACCAGAAGGTTCCGGGTTCCATTCCCGGCACGGCCAACATCTTTGTGCTAACTAAATTTGTTGTGAATAAAATAGTGTAATTTGTTGTGAATAATAAATAAAGTGTGTATCTAAAAATATTGTGAATACACGAGAAAATTTAATAACTTCTGTTTTAATTATTTTGCCTTGGAAATACTTTTTTTTTATTTTTTTTATACTATGATGGGTTTGCGCTTGATCAGAATTCACCTGATGGTAAGCGATATTGTGATCTAAGGTGACATTATATTGACATTTTTATTTTGTATTTGTATAGTATTTTTTGATTGTGTATGAATTATTAGGATGTTGTTTTTTATGTTATGTTAATATTTATTATTTATTTGTTACATGTATGCGTCTAATACAATTTTCACAGGATCCGAGAAAGGGCCCTCCTGTCAGTGCCTTGAATACCAGAAACGGGGGGAGAGAGGCAGGGACAAGATTCCCCCACTAAAAAAACAAGTAAAGGAGCTACATAATACCGCGTTAAAGGACTTGGCTATCAGCGGTACCGGTAATCCATACTTATCGGATTTGTCACCGGATTACAGGAAAATAGCAACTGGAACGTTCCTTATTTCTTATTCGATACGTATCGAGCATTTAAACGGCTGGCAATGACCCATTTTGCATTTTATAGAACCAGTATCTGACCGCTTGCCAGTTGAAGACTTTTTTAAAGAACCAGTATCTGACCGCTTGCCAGTTGAAGACTTTTTTAAAGAGCCAGTATCTGGCCGCTTGCCAGTTGAAGACTTTTTTAAAGAGCCAGTATCTGACCGCTTGCCAGTGGAAAACTTTTTTTAAAGAACCAGTATCTGACCGCTTGCCAGTTGAAGACTTTTTTAAAGAACCAGTATCTGCCCGCTTGCCTGTTGACGAATTAAAGAACAAAACCTCGAAGGTATCGAGGTTCTGTTTTATGCATGCTCAGGACCACTTGTGACTCAGAACGAGGAATGATACTTTTTGCTAAAGCCTTGTAGCCAAGTTGAGGTAAATCTCTCCTCTGGCCCACACTCCTCTGACCCCCTCTCCTCTAGTCCTCACTCCTCTAGCCCCTTTCTTCTCGCCCTCTCTCCTCAAGCCTCCTTTCTTCTCGCCCTCTCTCCTCAAGCCTCCATTCTTCTCGCCCTCTCTTCTCAAGCCTCCTTTCTTCTCGCCCTCTCTACTCTCACCCACTCTCTTCTTGTCTCTCTCCTCTCACCCCCTCTCCTCAAGCCCCTCTCTCTTCTCGCCCCCTCTATACTCTCCTCTCGTCCCCCCCTCCTCTTTATTTTTCTATTCCTTTTCAAACAGATACTTACATAATATTCGAAAGTCAATAATGTGCTTTACTTTCAAAACACTGAATGATATAAACTAAATCTAAGAGTTAAAATAGATAACTAAGTTTAACAAAATTTGAGTTTGAATTATTTGACTTTGAAAAGCGCGGACAAAGCCAATGACTTGTAAGAAAATCTTTTCGAGTCAAGAAAATGTCAGTCATTTGGAAAACAATGCACTCGTGATTGGCATCGCCGATATTTACATGAATATGGTATCATATGACTTCCTGTATAAGTTAGCCTACTTACGTTTAGTTTTGAGTTTTAAATGCGTCCAGTGTAATCTGAGAACGTGTGTCATCCACTAAGCCGCACTTGGCCAGTGTGGCGATTAATTACCAAGTACCTGCATGACCAAGCTTAGCTCGGGTTTTTTTTTAATATGACATTTTCAAAAAATGATTCCTAGTTAGATCGATTTATCGCCCCCAAACCCCCTTTATACTAAATTTCATGAAATCGTTGGAGCCGATTCCGAGATTCCAATTATATTTATACAAGAATTGCTCATTTCAAGGTATAAAACATCTCATCGTGAGAATAAGTAGAGTAAAGAAGCGAATGTGGCTCGGTGGTAATAACGTCTGCTTTTCCATCAGACGGCGCCTGGTTCGATCCCAGCCCTACACCAATGACTTGTTTTTCAAATTACGTGTGGATTTGCACTCGCTTTACGGTGAAGGAAAACATCGTGAGGAAACCGGCATGTTTGAGGCAAAATATTGATTTTATAGTTTTTTCGCTATAAATTGTAAAAATAGACTAAAGGCCGTTTAAATACGCCATACGGTAGGTCTTTTGTTATGACGAGGTTTTTAACGGTAGGTCTTATTTGTTATGAAGAGGTTTTAACTGGCGTACAAGAAGAGAGGCCTATGCTCAGCAGTGGGCGACTACGGGCTGATAATGATGACGGTAGGTCTGGTAATAACCGCGTTGAAAGCATCGTTTGCGCGATTCAGAAACGAGCGCTCTGATTGGACGCGGGCGGAGCAGTGGCGCCAAACCATATTTAGCATATATTAACCACAGCCATTGTCTAGCCAGTGCCGTAATTTACACACTTAGGGTCTCTTAGGGAAATTGTTTACTGAATTAACAGAAAACAATTTTCCTAAAAGACTTTGTTATGCTAAGTATATTACTGTTTATCATAATAGATAGGTACATATTTATGTACCTTTTGCATAATGCACCTATTTGCGTTCACGATAGGGACAACGAAATACCTAATCTGAGATGGAATTTATTTCGCATTTTATTCATTTATTCAACTAAATAGCTAGAACAGTTTTTACACCAAAGCGCTAACTATTTTAGACTTAAAAACTACACTCCTGAATGCACACACAATGCAAGTGACGGCACTACAGAAGACATCGGTGGCGATTCAGCGGCACACACGACTAAACTAAATTAAAAGAAGCCCCGTCTCTTTTCATTTTAGGTGGCCAGAAAGAGACGGCACGTTCTGAACCACAGACAAAACAACTAAAATCACGTCAAATATGAAATGTGCAGGCAGTTTTAGAGGTGCAGAACGTGCCGTGTCTTTCTGGCCACCTAAGATGAAAAGAGGCGGGGCTTCTTTAAATTTAGTTTAGTCGTGTGTGTCGCTGAATCGCCACCATTGATATTTTGGATTTCGGATAAAACGTTAAGGTAAATAAATTATAGGACGTCGCGTAGGGCCGTTTTAGCATGCATGGCTAAGTGGACTAGCTCAGAAGTCGAGTGTTTTCAAAACACTGAAGGGACTCTAATTTCGCTTAACAACTGCTTGTACTAAGACTAATAGACTCAAACGAAAAACTGAAATATTTAATGTTAACTAGATCTCAGGAATGGAATGCGGAATGACAGATGCGACTCAGTTTTATATCTTTGCAATGTAATCTATACTATAAGAATCTTTGTCCTGACTCATCTATAGACAACGCAGAGCCCAAACGGCTGGTCCTAGGGTTATGAAATTTGGGAGGTGTATCTGTTTTAGTATGTAGACGCGTACTAAGAACGGATTTTTGGAAACTCCACCCCTAAGGGGGTGGAAGGGGGTAAAACAGTTTTGTATGAAACTTCTTTGATTGGACTTGTAGCAATTAAATTTAAGATATAGTTTATGTAAAATTAAAAATAACGGTATCAAGTTTTTTTTGCCAGGGGTGAACTTAGGGTTTGTAATGGGGGTGAAAGTTTGTGTGGAAAATTCTTTATTTATCAAGTTAAAGTCTTGAAATTGATTATGATAGTAGATTATAAAATGGAAACTTTTGCCAGAGGTGCATTAATGATGCCATCGGCGTTGAAAGTTCAAAATAAAATTTAAGTGTTTTGGGGGTGTTTTTTGTTTTATAGAAAACTACACGCGGGCGGAGCCGCGGGTAACTGCTAGTATCGAAATAAAATTGGCACGGGAATAGGATGCTATAGAATTATTTGAGTCTATTACAGGTCCGGATATATATAGTTTCCACAGGTTACGTGAAAAGCCACCTTCTCGCGGGCGAAGCCGCGGGCAAATGCTATGTATTGTTATAAAGATCGAGAAAAAAAACTACAAAAAAATTACGTTAGTTGTATGGGACCCTCCCCCTCCTCAAATAACTATGTATTTTGTGAAAATTTTAAGTTACTAACAGCTACCGTTATTGATATAATAATATAGCAAAAAATAAAAATAAAAAAAATGGCCAAGTGTGAGTTGGGCTCGCTTATGAAGGGTTCCGTACGTCCATTGTACGGAATCCTTCGTCCGGACGACCTCGTTGGCGTAAAGGTTATGCCAGACTGCCAATCAGAAGGTCCCGGGATCGATTCCCGGCTGGCCAACATCATTGTGCTTAACTAAATTTGTTGGCTGTGGGTCTGGGTGTTAAATATGTATTGTTGTATGGTTGCCCCCCTCAAATATTTATTTTATTTAAATTTTATTATTTAATTTGTACCTAAGGTAATGTACATTTATACTTCCGTGAAAATTTTAGGTGTCTACATGCTAGCGTAATTGATAAATAGCTAAAAAATACGAAAAAAACACGTTTAATGTATGTATCCCCTTATTTTTTTTTGTTTGTTGTTATAGCGGCACGAGAAATACAAATTATGTATCTTGAGAAAGTTTCAGCTTTCTAGCTATTACGGTTTCCGAGATATAGCCTGGAGACAGACAGACAGCGGAGTCTTAGTAATAGGGTCCTGTTTTTACCTTTTAGGTACGGAACCCTAAAAAGCAAGTAATTAAAAAAGTTAATAACATTCAGAGCTAAATCATAAAAATAATGACTGCCAACTTAAATTGTGGTTTTAGCACACAAAATCATAGATCCAAACATTGCTATGACAAAAAATCTAGGCACTTTAAAAGTAAAAAACATACTGTTAGAAAGATAGAAGAAAGAGATAGACACATAAGTATTATATCGTTCTTTTTTATAATCTATAACTAGAATAATAAAGTAAAATTACTTGTTTTCTTTGTCTATGAAAATTACATTTAAATTATTGACAATTATGTAGAAGAAAAAAAAATGTAATCCTATATTTTCTTGTATAAGATTTTTAAGCATTACCTTTATATTACGAATAATCATAAATACCTACCTATTTAGTTTAAAGCGTTGTTTTATTGCTGCAAAAGCTTTGTCCTGGAATAAAAACAGACTCCAACCGTCTTTTGGATAAAAACATAGATAAAAAAACTCACTCACCAGTATAAGAAGTGGAACTGTAAGAGTCCGCAGAAGACGCAGATAGGGACCTGCTTCGATATCTTGCAGATTTCTTCAAAGCGCCGGATTTGCCGCGCTGCCCTTCGAATTTTCCTGCCGACCCTATGGGACCCTCAGAGTTCCCACCGCGCACTTGCCCAGGGTCTGTCACTGGACTATCGTTAGGCACATTCGCAGTCGTAATACTCTCTTTTCTCGAAGAAGAATGAGATTGAGAGTGATTTGGCTCACCTAAGCCGTGACCATCCGACATTTTTGATTTTTCAAAAATATCCCTTTAGTATTTTTTTAGAAATCAGCTGTAGATTCAGATTTTAAGCAGAATGCACTAATCGATTATATTTCAATTGTATTCTCAAATAAGAAATCGATAAAATTACGTCACAACAATAAAAAAAGATAAACGTCAGTAAATAAAAACAGACCGAACAACCGCAGAGCTGATTCTAATTGAATTTGGATTGAAAGGTAATTTTCACGGATAATGCAGTTTTGTAATGGTATTTCGGATATTGTTCTTAGTTTGGAGGCATCTGAGGCAAACTAAATGGGAAATAGAACTGAAAAATAGAAATATTTCAGAATTTCCACCCGGACTAGTTCGAACACCCCTCACCCATAGCTTCACCCCCGAAACTGAAATGTCATTTTTCGATCGGCTTTTCCGACAAGAGATGTGAAAGATTCGTAATTAGCTAGTTGTATTGCATTTTTCCGGTTTTCCATACTCCTATGTTCGTTTTTACAAGCTTATACTTTAACTTCGATTGTTTTTTTTATTTTAATAACTTTAATTTTTGTTTAAATTTATTATAAGTATTGAAATAAGTTAACTACAAAATGTTGATAAAACCGGTAAAACTTTTTTTTTCTATGTTACCGGTTAATGACGTTAAGTCCACATCACTATAATCGACAATATGGAAGTAAACGTATGACAACCGCTTCGCGACAAAACAATTAGAAAATAAATAAGTCACAAGTTTGTTTTAATTCAATTTCTGGTGAGTAAACGCTCAATTATTGCTTCTTTAGCCTTAACACTGCATAGTTCTCTTATCGTTACTCATTTTCACTTTGCTATTTTTCTATTCGAACCTACAAAAATTCGTCATCGTGTTTTACCGGTGGCCTGAAGTTTTTTCCTTATTTCATGAGCATATCAAATGAGATGTCTTCTAGAATCGTCTTGAATAAGTCGCGTTGAATATGTTTATTTAGATTTCATTTAAATTTTCTGTCGATGTGTGTCGAGAAGTGTTTTTTTAGGTCGTGAAATCTGTACTCATATGTGTCATAGTTTTATAACTGTATTTTGCCGATTGTTTTGTTCGGTGGTAGTGTTTGCTGTTCGTATTTTACGTCTGCCGTAATAGTACTATGTGTTGTAGGTGTTTACTTTAGTTAGCTATCACTACTGCCGCGTTTAGCTATCAGTTTTCTTTGTTTTGTTGGTAAGCATCTACATATACGTCATTACTATGGATACATGCTGATAATACAAAACATGTTACTAAACGTGATATTTCCGCGTATCTATTGACTTTTGAACATTAGAGATATATCTTACTTTGTTATTGATTATTGACTTAGATGTGAATTAACTGAAATTTAGCAATAAGATAGATAGATATACTCTTTATTGCAACACAAAAGGGAATACAAACAAAGAGAAAAATAAATAAACAACTTATAAGTAGTGTTACAAGTGGCAGCCTTATCACTTACAGCAATCAATAAATGTGTAGCATAACCACCTCATTATATGTTTCCACTGCTGGGTCTTCTCTCATGAGGAGAGAGATACCTAAAAGCCATAATCCACTATCCTGGCCAAGTGTGAGTTGGTGGATAACCCACATGTTCAGGGTTTTCAGGTCCTCAAACATGCCAATTTCCTCACTCTTTTCTAAGCAAGTACAAATCCACACATAGCTTGAAAAACAAGTCTTTGTTGTAGAGCCGGGATCAAACCAGGAGGTGTCAGATTGAAAAGCAGACATTTTCCCATCTAGCCACACTCACTTTTTACACTTTTTGATGCTTTTACTAACTCCTTGAGTATATGTATAATATATTTGCTACAACATAATACTTTCTACCACCAAGACAACTTCTAAGTAATGGTTACCATGCCGGACTGCCAACCAGAGGGTCCCGGGTTCAATTCAATTCCCAAAACACCTACATCTTTTAAATATTTGTGGTGAACTAATTTGTTCGCTGTCAGTCTGGGTATTAAACATGTATCATTGATAAAGTATCTAATGTAGTATATCAGTAATTGTGTTAGCAACCATAATACAAACTAGAAATGGATTAGTAAACAGAAACAGTCTTGGAAAAATAAAATTCATATATAAAAACCTAATATTAAAACAAAATTAGCATTTAATTGAATTTGAGTCCTTGAACAATGAGTTGAGACACAAAGTTGAAGTATTCTCTTTGTTTTAACAAGCATTTTTGGAGTTTCCTTGTTCCATTGTTTCTTTGTTGGAACAAATCTTGCAAGAAGCAAAAGTATGCAATAAATTCTAAAAGACAAATGGCTTTTTAATTTTGTAGCACTGGTTATTTTCCATACTCCTAATGCTGTTGTATATGCCATAGGATGATTAATTGTATGGTAATTATAGTATGTAGTATGTAAGCCCTGTTAAATGTCCATAAATAAACTAATTTTGATTTGAATGCATACAGAGAGTAAAATCGCAATCAAATTTATTGAGGTTTGTAAAGTGAGACAATACATACAATTAAAAAAAACTATTGAGTCAATTTTGCGTACCTCTAACGACTCTTAACACTGAGTTAAAGATAATAAAACTGAAAATACTGTAGTCTTATTATTTATGCTACATTTTATAGTATTTTTAAAATACGCTATTTTGGTCCCATAGAGCCTTATGATACTTATTGGTTTAATTAATTTATGACCCAGTCACTCATTCGACTTGTTTTACTGTAATATATACTGTCTCACCTTGTTTTAACTTTGACAAACTTGGTATGGTTTCACCTTTAAACACATTCATGCTAATTGAATGCCTTTTCAAAGAAGAAACAATGTGAAACAAATTAAAGACCATATTAAGCAATGTGAAAGTTTACAATGTGTATTATTTGAATGCCTTGTTATGTAGCGCCTGTAGCTCGGCTAACTAAGGTGATCTGACGCGATTATCAAGGTCAAGCAACGGTTGATGCGGACAGTCTTTGGATGGATGACCATACAAAGGATTTTCATTTAAAAAGTGCCATTTTTATTTGGGTGCTAATGTGGGTTGAATGACACATTAAGAAATGCAACAAAGGCTACTTTCCTATAGACATTATCTACTTAGTTTATGTTAAAGGGCAAAATCTTGATTTTACAGTTGTTTCGCTATAATTCGTAAACGGTAAAAAATATGACAAAAAATTGCGTAAAGGCTGTCTAAAGAACCACTTTAAGAATAATTATTTTTATTTTGTTACCAACCTGAGTTATACATAAAGTTAGAAATAAAACTAGTTCAAAAAAATCTAAAATTAAGTATTTTGAACCATGTTTTTTCTATATTGGTAATGGAATATATTGATTAGCTCAGTAGGCTAAAGTCTTTGTTTCGCCTTTTCCCACTAGGTGGGGTTGGCACAGCTTTTTTTGCTTCCACACTATTCTATCACCCGTCATATCTACATTTTTGAATGGTGGTAGGATATTTTATAATGCTCGCCTAGCTAGCCAACAACATAATGAAAAATCTGTCGCCAATCTAATTCTAATTTGAAGTGGGGGTGATGAGACCTGCACTGACATCCCGCTAGGGGCGTATTGTGCATTCCCCCCTTACCAGCCTACCCAAGCCAACCGAGCTCCTTGAAATAACGGAGCACAGCCCTGGCTCGCTGGCATACCTGTTCCACCCCTGTTGCGTCAGATAGTCTTTTTGTCTGAAGATTAGCACTAGAAGGCGAAACTGTCTCCAAGAACCTAAAAGTCGCCAAGAACCTAAAAGTGTGTTCCGGAGGCCTCCTTGACGGCCAGTTATTCCAGGCTAGGCATGCTTCGCCTTAGGAAAGACTGTCGTTAACTCATGGTTACTTGTCTTCATCCTGGGAGGCGGTTGTCTCTTTCTGCGAACAAGTCATGTCCCGGAAAGAGACGGCCGAACGCGAGCGCGAAATTGCCTCCAATATAGCTATCCGGCGCAGGAGACCAGGACGACAAAGGAGGCTATACCAAGCCCTTCTTCGACCTCCATAGCAGGGTTCTTGAGTAGCAGACTCATGTTTGCTATTTCTTTATAAAAAAAAAAAAATGAAAAATAAAAAAAAAAAATAATAAAAAAAAAAAAGTCGTTTTTGTCGCCTAACCATGCAGGTGCCGAGTAGAGTATCTCCAACTCTATGCAATCTTACGGAAAGGGTCGCGAAAGATTAGCGCCGTCGTGGTTGTGGTAGAGTGAGAAACCGTTCCCACAATCAGGACACAAAGCGTACGGAAGCGCACACAGTGGGGTTTTAGTCGGTTGGAGCCCGACACTACCCGCACACCGCCCGACGATGTGCGGGTGTCCGTTCCGGATTTCCCCACTAAAAAAAAAAAAAAAAAATGGTTACTTATCTTGCTGGCTAAATGCTTAACTGATAGGATTAAAAGAAATCCTCTTTAACATATTAACCCACGTCTTAGATCGACCACTACTTATGGTGCCTTGTACGATAAGGCTAGATTCTAGTTTTATTAAGGTAATCTCACTCTGCATTGTCTTAATGAATATAATATTTTGTATATTCCAGGCAGCACAATGTCAGGCGTGGGTCGCGGGCGCGGGTACTCGGGCCGGCATCAACAGCCACGGCCCGGCCGCGACGAGGACGCCGTCCGCGCGCTGCAGGAGCTCAGCCCGAGGGCCACAGGTACTACTGTTTATTCATACATACCATCATCTAGAGTTAGGTATTTTCTAGGTAAGCGTGTAACATCGTAGGCCATAGTATTGTTTAACACCAGGCAAGCTGTGCTCAAACGCAAACCTATAAGTTATAAAAGAAAATCTTAAACCTACCTTAAACTAGTGTTTTCAATTAATGATTGAATGAATGACATGAATGAATGAAATTAATGACCGACATGAATTAATGAAATGAATGAAATGAAATTAAAGGAATGCAATAAATGAAATGAATTTAATGAATGAATGACATGAATGGAATGAAATGAACGAAGTGAACGAAATGGATGAAGAGTACAAGGTGAACGAAATGGATGAATTGAACAAGGTGAACAAACCATTTCGTTCATATGAAGCGAATGAAATGAATGACTGAAATGAAACAGGTAAATTTGCATGCCTGAAATAAATATATCTGGTTGACACTAATATAAGTATACAGTAGAAACTCGATTATCTGGCTCTCAGTTATACGGATTCACGATTATCCGGACTACAAACTTGAACAAGTTGTATTTTTGCAAGTATGAACGTGTCGGACGGAACTGGCATAACCCCGCCCGCGCCGGCTTCTCATCGGAAAATAAAAAATACCAGATTTTCATCATACTTTTCATTATCCGAATGCTTCAACATTTTTTTTTCACACGCGGCTGGTTAACCCCATACTGAATCATTTGTAGTTCGTATTATGGTTGCTAACACAACAGATATACTACATATATGTACATACATACATATCTTATATAGATACATATTTAACACCCAGACCGACAGCCAACAAATTTAGTTAAGCACAAAGATGTTGGCCGTGCCGGGATTGAACCTGGAACCTTCTGATTGGCATTCTGGCATGGTAACTATTACGCCAACGAGGTCATCAAGTAGTCCACTTAATCGAGTTTCTACTGTATTTAGTTTAGTATAACAGAAAATCCATTATCACCAAAACCATTTCAATATCATAAAACAATGACGGCACAAGAAACAGTCATTTTTCGTTCCACAGACTCCCGCGAGAAAGAGAAGCGAGATCTCGACACAGAGAAGGAAAGAGACGGCGATATGCGAAGAGACACCGAGAAGAATAAGGAACTGGAGAAGAGATATGAAGAAGATGATGAACATGAACATTTGGAGGGTATTTCTGCAGAAGACGATGCGGCGTTGAAAGAATTGCTGTATATTGATGAGCAGTATCAGCCGTTACTTGTGTTGGTGAGTGTTAATTTACAATACAATACAATAATTGACTTTATTGTACACGAAATACAAAAACAATTTAAAATAAATAAACAAATATCAGGACACATTTCACAAACGGCTGGTGAGCTCCATACTGAACTATTTCTAGCTTGTATTATGGTTGCTAACACAGCTGATATACTACATATATATACATGCATCCTAATATATATAAGTCTCGTGTCACAATGCTTGTCCTCAATGGACTCCTAAACCACTTAACCGATTATAATAAAATATGCACACCATGTGCAGTTCGATCCAACTTGAGAGATAGGATATTTTAAATCTCAAATTATAGTCGCAATTTTAATTTATTGCTAATTATTGTCTGTTATTATTTGTTAACTAATTATATTTAACTAATGATTCTAACAGATGTCGATACCTTTCGACTGGATTGTGTAAGTAATCAATAGATGGCGCTGCTATGGTAAATCTACGAACGTGTCATATAAGCTACACTATCTATTTTTCATACCCCTAACTGAGGCGCAAAACAATGTTTGCCGGGTCAGCTAGTACTTTATATAGATACATATTATATAACACCCAAACTGACCGCCAACAAGTTTAGTTGCATATTTAGCACAAAGATGTTGGCCGTGCCTGGAATCGAACCCGCAACCTTCTACAAACAAGCCAACAGGGTCGTCAAAAGTATTTAAGAAATAATCTTCTTCTCCATTACCATTTCCCACTAGGTGGGGTCGGCACAGCCTGCTTTTCTCTTCCACGCCACTCTATCAGCCGTCATCTCCACATTCACTCCCTTCTCATTCATATCCTCCTTCACACAATTCATCCACGTCTTCTTTGGTCTACCTCTCCTTCCGCTACTTCTTACAATCATATCCATACTTCTCCTAGTGACATGCATCTCCTCTCTACGCATTACATGTCCGTACCACGCTAACCGTCCACTCTTCACTTTCTCTGAAACAGGCGCCACTTTCAAACTTCCTCTAATATACTTATTTTTTACCTTGTCCATTCTTGTTACTCCACACATCCATCGCAACATTCGCATCTCTGCCGCATGCAATCTTCTCTCATGCACTACTTTCGTCCCCCAACACTCGGATCCATACAATACGACAGGTCTAATGATCGTCTTGTAAGTTTTCCCCTTCAGTTTAAGCGGAATTCTCCGATCGCAAGTTGTTCCAGAGACCTGTCGCCGTTTCATCCAACCAGCGTTTATTCGGCTCGAGTATAAAAGAAATAATATAAAAGAAAATATGTTATCTATTTCCAGCTGGAGCAGTTCTCCCCCTCCGAGGACGGTATACAGTTCAACAGGAAGCTGCGTCACTTTGAGACAACCATCACTAATATGTGCCCCGATGAGAATAGACTGCAGTAAGTTTGTTTTACTTATTTTTATATACAGTACTTAGTAGTAAAGAAATACCAAATGCAAATTATTTATTGGTAACACCAAAAGTTACACGTCATCAGAGGAAGTGTGAAAGTAGCCCCAGTGAGGGAGAAAATAAGGAGTAGAAGGTTAGCGTAGTATGGACATGTGATGCGTAGAGAGGAGAAGCATGTCACTAGAAGATGTATGGAAATGGTAGTGCAAGGAAGTAGAGCAAGAGGCCGCCCGAAAAAGACATGGATGGAGTGTGTGAATGAAGACATGAGAGAGAAAGGATTGAGTGTGGAGATGACGTCTGATAGAGGAGAGTGGAAGAAGAAGATTTGCTGTGCCGACCCCACCTAAATGGGATAAGGTGAAGTAGAAGAAGACCAAAAGTTACACGTCAATAAATTTTTATCAATCGATAAAATTAAATTATTATCAACAAATAAATTTCAACAATCAACAGTCAGTTTCAGTAGAGGACGACCTAAGAAGATGTGGATGAATTGTGTGAAAGAGGATATGAAAGAGAAAGGAGTGAATGTAGATATGACGGCTGAAGAGAGAGAGAAGCGTGTTGAAGCAAAATACGGACTGTGCCGACCACACATACTGGGAAAAGGTGAAGGCAAAGAAGAAGAAGAATCAACAGTCAGTTTCATATAATCATCTAAATTATAAACTGAATTACTGTATTGCCACACCCTAAGTTTTGTGTTGTCGCTCGCGGTGGCGCGGCGCGCCAGATGCCAACATTAAAGCAAAAACCAAAACTTTACTCACAACATAATAATAATAATAACATTTGTGTTGCCATATTAATAGATGACAAAATTAAATATTTAGTGTTCTTCCGCTGTGATCCGAAATCCACATTAAGACAAGTAAAGGAAAAATCAACTAAGATCAATTAACCAAGCTTAATTAACTAAGATTAATTAACTAAGATCAATTAACTAAGATTAATTGAGATTAACGTTACCTATCACAATTCGGAAACTCTTAACTCTACACGTGTTTCGCCTAACCACAAGGCATCATCAGGAGATGCTGACTCTTCAAACGACAAGTCGAGAGTCTCTCGAAGTACACTAAATATTTAATTTTGTCATCTATTTACAATGGATTTCCGCAAAGTAACGCCTGAGTCAATAAGTTATTTGCCACATTAATCTAACAACAATACTGAAGTAATTTATAATAACCAGCAACAATATGGACTCGTCTGTCACATGTACTAATCACATTTAAAATATAATAAGATATTCTTATTCTATGATGGGGGCGATCAGACCTGCACTGACAACCCGCAAGAGGTGTATTGTGCATTTCCCCCTACCAGCCTACCCAAGCCATCCAAGCTCCTTAAAGTAGCGGAGCACGGTGTTGGGTCGCTGGCATACCTGTTCCACTGTCATTGCGTCAGATGTTGTGGTACTTCTATTAAAGCAGGAGGCGTCCGAGTATAGCGTAATGTTTTGTTGAGATTCCTTGCTAGTCTGGTTTTCTTTCTTGTTTGGTATAATAAGATAAATAATTAATGAGGCACTGCGGCAAGCCTGATGGGCTCATTTGGGCGGGTGGCTTAATTTTGTCTTAGTTTTCTTATGGTATTATTATTTTTATAGTTTACAAAATTTTCGTGTTTACTATGCTTTGTAAATATTATTCTTATATTCATAAATAAACCTTTACAGTTCCGCGCCCACTCATTACGAACTTAGAAATATTAGGAATACACAAACTTACATTCATTCTTATACAGAAAGCAGCCATTTTGAACACCTGTAGGGTAGTCCGCAATTTTTTGTCGACTGACCAAAATGAGATATGGTTTTAAACTCTACTTTTGTTTGGCCAAAAGCCCGTAAAAATAGAAAACATACCTCGGAAACGAGAAGTTGAAAGACTGAAACATAAATAATAATAAGTAATGTAATGATCGTAGGGGTAATAAATAAGTAACATAGGGGACCGCGAAGTTACGCGACTCAAGTGGCGCTGGGCAGGACACGTTGCCAGACGTCAAGACAATAGATGGAGCAAAATAACCACTGAATGGCTTCCACGGGATAGAAAGCGACCTATAGGCAGACCACCAGCCCGATGGATCAACGACATCCGATCCATCGAGGGCACGCTCTGGGGCCGTGGAGCACAAGATCGCACATACTGGCATAAGAGGGAGGAGGCCTATACCCAGCAGTGGTATTATATATACCGTATATATAAACCTTTACAGTTTAAATAATAATAATTGTAAACTGTTCACGTAAGGCATCTTGTACATCTTAAGTGCGCGCGCGGATCTCCGTGTAACACTCGCCCCTGAAGATGATGCTCGCAAAGCACCTAAGCTGTTGGACTCATTCCAACTATTTTTATTAATAAGTAAGAGTGACCGTTTTCTACGCGAAAATATAATAATAGTTAATGGTGGCAATTCAGCGGCACACACGACTTAACTAAATTTAAAGAAGCCCCGTCTCTTTTCATCTTAAGTGGCCAAAAAGAGACGGCACGTTCTGAACCACACAAAACAACTAAAATCACGTCAAATATGGGATGTGCAGGCAGTTTTAGTGGTGATACAAGTGAGTGCGATCTAAAGTCGACTATATTTTCTACATTTGACGTGATTTTAGTTGTTTTGACTATGGTGCAAAACGTGCCGTCTCTTTCTGGCCACCTAGGATGAAAAGAGACGGGGCTTCTTTAAATTTAGTTTAGTCGTGTGTGCCGCTGAATCGCCACCAATGTAATGAAATGTAATATTTCCAGTCAAGCGTTCGCAACGTTCCGCGCGGCGTCCCTGCTGTCGGCGGTGACGGCTCGCAAGCTGGCGGCCGTGGGCGCGTCCTTCACGCGGCAGCAGCGCCAGCAGCTGCTGCGGACCACGCTGCTCAACGTCATCATGCAGGGCACATACTCCAGTCAGTGCACCGTAACTCTCTATACTGTACACTACACATACTGTTCTGTAGTGTACACTACACATACTGTTCTGTAGTGTACACTATGCATACTGTTCTGTATTGTACACTACACATACTTTACTATAGTTACTGCATGCAGTAACTATAGTGTACACTATAGTTACTGCATGCAGTAACTATAGTGTACACTAAGCATACTGTTCTATAGTGTACACTACGCATACTGTTCTGTAGTGTACACTACACATACTGTACTATAGTGTACACTACGCATACTGTTCTGTAGTATACACTACACATACTGTACTATAGTGTACACTACGCATACTGTTCTGTAGTGTACACTACACATACTGTACTATAGTGTACACTACACATACTGTACTTACTATAGTTACTGCATATACTATATGACGGCTCGCAAGCTGGCGGCCGTGGGCGCGTCCTTCACGCGGCAGCAGCGCCAGCAGCTGCTGCGGACCACGCTACTCAACGTCATCATGCAGGGCACATACTCCAGTCAGTGCACCGTTACTCTCTATACTGTACTATAGTGTACACTACACATACTGTACTTACTATAGTTACTGCATATACTATATGACGGCTCGCAAGCTGGCGGCCGTGGGCGCGTCCTTCACGCGGCAGCAGCGCCAGCAGCTGCTGCGGACCACGCTACTCAACGTCATCATGCAGGGCACATACTCCAGTCAGTGCACCGTTACTCTCTATACTGTACTATAGTGTACACTACACATACTGTACTATAGTGTACACTACACATACGGTTCTGTAGTGTACACTACACATACGGTTCTGTAGTGTACACTACACATACGGTTCTGTAGTGTACACTACACATACTTTTCTGTTGCGTACACTACACATACTGTTCTGTAGTGCACACTACACTTACTGTTCTGTAGCGTACACTACACATACTGTACTATAGTGTACACTACGCATACTGTTCTGTAGTGTACACAATACATACTGTAGTGTACACAATACATACTGTAGTATAGTCTACAGTACACATACTGTTCTGTAGTGTACACTGCACATACTGTACTATAGTGTACACTACGCATACTGTTCTGTAGTGTTCACAATACAAACTGTAGTATAGTCTACAGTACACATACTGTTATGTAGTGTACACTACACATACTGTTCTGTAGGGTACACTCCACATACTGTTCTGTAGTGTACACTGCACATATTGCTCTGTAGTGTACACTGAACATACTATTCTATAGTGTACACTACGCATACTGTTCTGTAGTGTACACAATACATACTGTACTATAGTGTACACTACACATACTGTACTATACTATAATGTAAACTACACACACGTAGGGTACACTACGTGTGTGTAGTATGTATCTACGTGGTGTACAAGTCTTTATTTTGATTATTGTATTCATGGTATAGTTAGGTCTAGTTGTAAATTAAGTTTTTAATAGTATGAATGTAATTTTATGTATTGTGGAATAAAAACAAGTAACAAATGTTTGTTTTGTTACAGAATTAGATATATTGGAACGCGCAAACCCAATGTTCCTAATCAACGCAGCTAACCTCATGGGAGATTATTTCGCAGGTAAATAAAAGCTTAATAAGAGATTTCACTTAATTTAACTATGTATTTAAATATAATCATTGACTAATAAACAAAATAGACGCTCAATCTCTTTTTGAAATTCGTACTACTATTCTATATTTATTCGTATTTTCTTGAAACGACTTCACTCGGTTCACGCAATCCGATAAATAACATTTTTATGAATGTTTATACTTATTTTGGTCCTAATTCGACTTGTGAATAAGAAATAAAATCTAAAATTGATTAATCTGATTGGTACCAAAATAAGTATAAATAATCTTTGAGTTGTTCTCTAGACGGCCCTTGCCAATATTTTTATTGTTTATTATTTATAACAACTATAAATTCAATATTGATTATTTTACTTGTTATTTTCTGTGTTGCTTTATTTGTCACAATAAATAATTACCTAATTTTTTTTTATTTCTTCTTTTTTTTATTGTATGGGAATTAGCTATGCTCTTTAGTATTCTGATCCCTTTTTTTCATTTACGCATCTCCCGCCACAAGCCTGGACGAGGCGGGCGGGGTATGTCGGGCTCGAGGGCCAGAGGACCGTCACTACCGACTACAACCTCACGGTGTCCCATCTCACGACGGGGGCAGGGATGCAGGACCGCTTCGCGCAATGATAGATAGATAAATAAATACTTTATTTCACACACTTATTATTACATAAAATTATTAACAAAAGAAACTTAAACCTTGTCCAGAAAATGGCGGCCTTATCGCTAAAAGCGATCTCAATGCCGCTGCTCTCCCCGCCCAAGTATTCAGATCCCAGGTTGTAAGATACACCTGGGCAGAGAGAGCAGCGGCAATGCGCTGTGCGGTCCTGCATCCCTGCCCCCGTCGTGAGATGGGACACCGTGAGGTTGTAGTCGGTAGTGACGGCCCTTCTGGCCCTCGAGCCCGACATACCCCGCCCGCCTCAAAGTCAAAGTCAAACCATTAATTGCAATACTATGTCACTTTACAGTTACATAATTACCTTTAAGGCATTGCAATTATTTACTGGAGATGAGCAACCCTGTTAATTCATTAGATTTTTTAAGTGTTCCGTCAGTCAACAAGTCTTCTATTTTATAATAACTTTTTGTTATGAGTAAGTTTTTTAAGTTTGTTTGGAAAGTTTTAATATCTTATATATAAAATTTCCGTGTTACAGTGTTTGTTACCGTACTCCTCCAAAACGGCTTGACCGATTTTTTCCAAATTTTATATGCGTATTCAGTAGGTCTGAGAATCGGCTACTGTATATTTAGAAATAATTATTAAGGCAAAACAACGTTTGCCGGGTCAGCTAGTTATCGATACGCTTTAGGTCGTCTGGTATTTTTTGTTAAATATTTTTATAGCCATAGAATGTGGGCCCGAGCTCTGCATTCCTAATCTACACCTTGGTACTTGCAAATTGTATTTATGTCTTAGTAAGTGTTTATATGCTAGTTTTTGGAACAGATGCGGATATTTTTTTACAAACTCTCTCTCCTCTTTTAGGCTTGTAGCGGGAGATGCGTAAATGCATTTCCTCATGAACGACCTCGTTAGCATAAAGGTTACCATGCCGGTCTGCTAATCAGAAGGTTCCGGGTTCGATTCCCGGCCCGGTCAACATCTTTGTGCTTAACTAAATTTGTTGGCTGTGGGTCTGGGTGTTAAATATGTATTTATATAATATGTATGTATGTATATGTAGTTTATCAGTTGTGTTAGCAACCATAATACGAGCTAGAAATGGTTCAGTATGGGGCTAACCAGCCGTGTGTGAATGTGTCCTAATATTTATTTATATTTATTTACTAGCTGACCTGGCAAACGTTGTTTTGCCTTAATAATGATTTCTAAGTATACAGTAGCCTATTCTCAGACCTACTGAATACGCATATAAAATTTGGAAAAAATCGGTCAAGCCGTTTCGGAGGAGTTCGGTAACAAACACTGTGACACGGAAATTTTATATATAAGATATATATTTATGAAACAAAAAGAAAAGGTTGTAAGATACAGGTGTTGTATATTGCAGAGGCCCGGCTGTGTAACGGCAACAAGGTGCACATCCTGTCCCCGCCCCTCGTGCACTACATGAAGGCTCTGCTGGGAAGTGACGAGTGGCGCGCGCACCGGAGCCTCGCCACGCAGGTACCTCTTCTCTTCTTGGCTCTTCTACTCTCCTTTTCTTTGATATTTTCGTCTTCCCTCATATTTTCGTCATTTTCTGTTCTCTTAAATTTTCGTCTTTTTCTATTCTCTAATGGTTTTTGAAAAATGTGGGTAGGGGTAAGTGAGTGAATGTATTTGTCCTGTTAACCCTTAAATGGACAATGTTGTTTTTAAATAACATACTAAAAATAACACATAAAATTGACCTTCATTGAACTTTTTTAAATTTTGCTATGTAGTTTATAAATAATACTCACATTATTGCAAAAAATGTACAGTAAATCTAAGTCTACATTATTTTACTAATTTTTCCTAGACAGTAATACATGCACATTAATACATACACAATTACACAAATATTTTTTTTTAAACGTGAAACAAAAATCATCCATTTAAGGGTTAATTAAATTAATATATTTGTTAAAATTGTGAAGTACACAATAAAATTAGTCAACATCTGTTGAGCAAGTTGCTAATCATAAACAACAGTGTTTTCAAAACAAAAATCGACCATTTGATGTGTTTGTGAAGTCTTTATACAAAAAAAAAAAATACAAAAATAATGGTTGTACGAGGTAGCGGAAGTAGAGGACGATCTAGGAAGACATGTCTGAACTGTGTAAATGAGAATATGAAGGAGAAGGGAGTGAATGTAGATATGACAGCTGACAGAATCGTGTGGAAGAGGAAAACTTGCTGTGGCGACCCCACCTAGTGGGAAAAGGTTGAAGAAGAAGATCTCCCCATGAAAGAAGGCCTTGTCTCTTTTTTTTACCCTTGACTACAGCTAGCCTGATGTTAAGCTGTGCTGTAGTCTATAATGTGGCACGCTTACCTAGAAGATACCTATTAACTCTACTTTTGAAGCCCCCCGGATGATACCTCTCAGATAAGAGACTCAGGTGGAGAGTTCCAAAGCTTCGCAGTCAGTCTCATGGTATTCTCTTCACTGCTGGCAGTGAAAACGTATAGTGGGTTGCTTATGTTATTTATGACTTTTTAATTTTCCCTTTTTTCCTGGTTTCAGCTAATGCAGAACGGCAGAGAGTTGTTATCGGTGCTATCAACGGAGCTAGAAGAATTGTCTATCGCTATCAGATTGAGAATCTTATCGCCGCCACCTTGCGGGATTATATGGTTACTACTCAGGTATGGTTATATTTTTTTTAACCCTTAAATTGTTTAAACAACATACTAAAAATCACACATAAAATTGACCTTCATTTTTTTTTAATTTTGCGTAATGTATTTTATAAACAACACTCACATTATTGCAAAAAAGTATAGTAAATTAATTATTAAATAGTTTTTTTCAGAACATAATTACATTACATATAATTATAAATTAAGCAAATCACAAGTACACATATATCTAAACAAAATAATAATTAGCAATAAAAATCAAAATAAAAATGTCAAAACTAAATTACAATTTCTCTCCAAATTAATGTCTAGATTTTTTTATTAATTTTTCCTAGACAAGTAAACATGTCTATTACACAAATATATTTTGTGAAACAAAAATCGTCCATTTAAGGGTTAAGGTTCCGTACCTAAAACTACTACAACTTCACTTATTCTATTATTCTTATTCTATGATGGGTGCGATCAGACCTGCACTGACAACCCGCAGGAGGCGTATTGTGCATTTCCCCCTACCAGCCTACACAAGCCATCCAAGCTCCTTAAAGTAGCGGAGCACGGTGTTGGCTCGCTGGCATACCTGTTCCACTGTCATTGCGCTACTTTACTTATTAATAATAATAATAAATAAATAAATATTAGGACACATTTCACACACGTCTGGTTAGCCCCATACTGAACCATTTCTAGTTCGTATTATGGTTGCTAACACAACTGATATACTACATATACATACATACATACATATTATATATAACACCCAGACCCACAGCCAACAAATTTAGTTAAGCACAAAGATGTTGACCGGGCCGGGAATCGAACCCGGAACCTTCTGATTAGCAGTCCGGCATGGTAACCTTTACGTCAACGAGGTCGTCATCATATAAATAAACGTGTGTATGGATACTTTTCTTTTATGTATCCATAATTTGTTGTAGCAGCCATGGCTGATATTGAAACATTATAAATCAGAAGAAGCATCAATGTGGTGATGCACTACTGTATGGTACTCCGCGGTAAGGTTGACAATCCGACTGTTTTGAGATCTTTCTTATTGTACGTCCTTGATTATTACACTCGCTCGTGTGTGTGTTACAATAGTGATAAAATAGCATAAAGGCCATCTGAAGAACTACTCCTAAGTCTATCTTCTTCTAGTCTTCTAATATATAAAATTTCTAGGTCACAATGGTAGTTACCGTACTCTTCCGAAACGGCTTGATTGTTTTTTACCTAATTTTATATTCAGTAGGGCTGAGAATCGGCTACTATCTCTTTTTTATATCCCTAAGTGATAAGGGTTGTTCACCCTTAACATATTTTTTTTGAAGAATTTTTTTCGTTTTTTTTTTTAATGTGGCATTAAAAACACATACAACCCTACATTTTTACTATTTTATCACCAACCCCTATTTTTTATGGTCATTTTAGTAAATTAATCATTTTCATCCCGCTCGATTCATTGATAACTGATCAATTGTAGTGTTTTTAACTGTACTTAAGGTAAAACAACGTTTGCTGGGTCAGCTGTTTTATAGCTATTTTTTAGTTTTCTTTTGTATCATTTACGATTGATAGCTTATGTGACCGAGGCAACGAGTTTAAGTAGCTTTAAAACTCGACTTAAACGCTGGCTTATCGAAGAAACTCTCTATGATATAAATGACTTTGTAAAAATTACAATATAAGATATTAGAACTAGTTTTTTGACATTGTTTTAATTTTTTAGATTGATGACATTCTCGTATTTAACTGAAAAATGTACAGAAGTATATTTATATTATTTTTGTTATATTATTTTATAAAAATGTATGTATGAATTGACTTGTAAAACATTTTTACCAATAAATGATGATTATAATAATAATAATAAATTTATTTATTCAGGTTTCAAGGACCCATATTAATTCTAAATTAGGTACATTTTACACATTTTATGATTCAATTAAATTTCATTACAAAAAAAAAAAAACAAATAATAAAAGTTACAAATAGATATTACAATTTAAAAATAAAATAAAAAGTCAAAAAACATTCACAAACAGTACTTTAATAGTCCCTCACAAACGGCACTGCTGGAACATGCCTGTTGCAGCAATGCCGCATGTAGGGACAGTCCAGCCTATCGGCGATCATCGCCAGGATTGTGTTGGAGCTGGTCCGTACTCTGCGCACCAGGGAGGCGCTCCGCCGGCGCATCGAGGTATGAAAGCAGGCAGTGCGCGCCTCCGCGAACATGCCCGAGGCGCTACAGAACCGGGGCAGCCCCACCACAATCCTAAACGCGTTGTTATAGAGAACTCGGAGGTCGCTGTAACTCTTTTGCGTGTAACGCGCCCACAGGCTGCAGGTGTATAGTGATGTACAATAAGCTTTGAAAAGCGATACTTTCACTTCTTTTGAACACCTAGCAAACCTGCGGGCTATCATGTTTGCCCGTATAGACAACGACCTCCGCTCCCTCTCCATGTCTTCATGGTCTTTTAAGTCAGCTGACAAAATATGCCCCAAATACTTGAATTTGTCTACCCTCTCGAGTGGTACTCCGTTCAACTTCACTGGAGGCACACTTTGGGAACATTTTTGGCCAACCTCAAAGACCATGAACTGGCTCTTCGTCACATTATATTTTAATCCGTGGTCACGTGCATATTCTTCACATATACTCATCAACTTTCTAAGACCACATACCGACGCGCTCAGCAACACCATATCATCAGCGAAGCTAATATTATTAATAGGTACTCCATCTATATGACAACCGATATGGCAACTGCTGAGCGCGACGATCAGGTCGTTCATGTAGAGATTAAAGAGCATAGGAGAGGTCAAACCGCCCTGTCTGACTCCGCACTCAAGCCGATATTGTTCTGACATCGTCCCTGCCCATCTAACATAATTTTCCTGATGCCCGTACCAATATCGAAACATGCTAATTACTTCACTAGGTACGTTTATGCTATCCAGTTTTCTCCACAAGCTATCGTACATGACCAGGTCAAATGCTTTGGATAAATCGAGAAAACACGCGTATACCGGCGTATTTCTCATTGTATAGTAATTAACGGTATGCTTAAGAGACAATATTGCACCCTCGGTTGAAAGTTTGGGGCGAAACCCAAACTGGTTGTCATGGAGAGCGACATATGTATTTAATTGTGCATTAAGCAGACCGTCAAACACTTTAGCCAAAATAGTAGCAAGAGAGATAGGCCTGTAGTTACTGGTATCGGCTAAGTCACCCGTCTTGTTTTTCACTACAGGTACTACTACAGTTTTCATAAAATCTGCCGGCAAGTAGCTGTGGCTCACACATAGTGAGTAAAACATTGCTAATACTCGTGACATATGAGGTCCAGCATGCAGAAGATGCTCAATGCTGAGCCCGTCATGACCCGGAGATTTACCTCTAGTCATGTGTTTAATAATGTTCGCTACGTCTTTCGCTACAAATCTCATTCTAACGGGCTGACCACTCGTCTCAGCGCTGAGCACCCCGCAAGCTGGACCACGTGGAGATTTGACATTAAAATTTTCTCTAAAAAGATCAGCAATGCCTTTGGGATCACTCACCCCGCCAACGCTCGCAGGAAGCCCAGGTCGAGTATTCATTTTACTCGTTTTCTGCCAAAAACCGCGAAAATCACCCTTACGATGACTTTCAGCGAGAGCATCCATCCGTATTTGATCTTGGTGACCTTGACACCATTTTAGTTTCGATTTGAATACTCTTCTGCTCTCGCACATCTCTTTATAAACAGAACCATTCTTAGGTCTACCACACAAGTCCCATTCCCGGAAGCTAGACCTGGCCACCCTGTGAGCGCCGGCGACGTGCTTGTTCCAACCCACTACGCGTGAGCACCCCCCGGTCCGCCGCCTCACATCCTCTCGATTTTCCGCCGCAGATGCCGTGGCCGCGGTGCAAAGGGCAGTGACGATATCAGAATAAAGCTTGTCCAGAATACGCCCGTGACCAACATCACTACAATTATAATTAGCACAATTAGTAAATTCAATCGGAAAGTCAATTAATTTTAACAATTTATTAGATTCAGTCATATATTTCGCAATTTGCTCGTCATTTCTATTTCCCCATATCACTTTGTTATCTGTTTTAATAGCATGGGATATCTTAGGGGTCAATAAACTAAATGAACATCCAATAATTAATGGCAAATGATCAGAAACCATTGCATCGTATTTTATAACTACGTTCGTTACACATTGCTTTGCTGCGTGTGTTGCCAGACAGTGATCCAACCACGAACAAGTACCAAAAACTTGACTAATATAGGTATAATTTCCCGAGTCCAATCCTAAAACGTCTACGTCAACACACGACAAAAACTGCTCACTACAATAATTTACCAGTTCTTTGAAAAACAAATGTCGCGGGTCCGCATTAAAATCGCCTAATATAAACACCGATTCAATACCGTATGTTTGTATTAATGCACATAATTCACTTAAACACTCATTAAATAAATCTAAATTTTCCGCTGAGTTGGTTGGCATATAAATACTTATTATTACTATCTCACGATCACAAGTAGTAATTTTAACCGCACACATACGTTTGTTATCGCATGGCAACACTGAAACCTGGCTAAAAACACTGTGCCGCCATAATATCGCCACTCCGCCAAATGGGCGCCCGCGCAGAATGCCTTCTGACGTATCAACCGCTGACTTCCCAGTATATCCAAATCCGCTATGTATAGTACTAATAAATGGGATGTCGTCTGGTAACAACCAAGTTTCTTGTAGGCACACAACATCGCACGTACGACATAAACTTCTGACGTCATCGATTGAACGCTTTACGTTTTTGCAGTTATAACTAGCTATACGATATAGGCCGCTATTCATTCCGTGCATTATTTAGGCCGGTGACACCACGGGGACTCGATCTTTTATTTTTGTAATTTACAAATCGTCTGAAAATTATACCCTCAGGCCACAGATGCTCATCCAAGTAAAGAGACACATTGCATTCCGAAGTTAAGAATTTATAAGCTTTGTGCCCTCTTTGCGTTTTCATGTTAATTTGCTCCAAACATACTGTTTCTTTTGTCTTTTTCCGGATATAATTAACTATGTCAGATTCATTAGTATCAAGATGAATGTTCGTAATAAAAATAGGAATTTTCTTATCAGCAGCCCTAAAATTGCATTCCAAATCTCTAGCTACACCCGACTTGCCAACATACCGATACTTAGGTTGCTTATTACGTCGCACTAGCTGCCAGTCTTCAGTACTACTCGGAGGCGATATTGTAAGTACTCGTTCCTGCTGCTCAGTCGCCCGCCTCGCCACCGGTGTGTTACTAGCCTTATCAGTCGGTTGACGCGGTCGTGTTATCGCTTGAGCCTGCGCCGGGCTCCGTGACGTCATCGTCGCGGCCGCCGGGCCGCTCGCTGTAGAACCGGTTCGGGCGCTCGACTCGAGACGCAGCGCCGGCGCATGCAGCAGGCTAGCGCCCCCCGCGCTCGCGCCCGCGCCTGCGCCCGCGCCCGCGCTCGCGCCATTCACTCCGCTACAGTGTGCCGCGTTGTACGCCTCAATCGCTGACGATTGTTGACGCTCGAACAATTTGCGCTCCACGGGTTTATGTACACATACATCTACCCTCATCTCCCTGTATGATGGCGAGGGTGATACGGTGTCTACAGATATTTGATCGTGCTCAGTTTGAGACTCGTTAAGTGTAGAAGCGTGGCAATTGGGTGACATTCCCATGGGTCCACTGTCGCGCCAGGCGCCTCGCTTCATATTTACTTTAGAAGCCGATGAAGGCGGCAACGAATCGGTTTTTAAACGAGATATATCTCTCTTGAGATCATTCAGATCGTCGTGTGTTACGTATGATGATTTAATGCACTCAATTTCACTTCTGATTATCACCATGTCCTTTAGTAACTTGGTGCAATCTAGATGGTCAAACGTGATCGGAGGCAATTTATCTAGATCCTTCGCCACAAAAACAGGAATAATGTCAGGCTCCGTGGATTTAAACAGATTTATAATGTCATTTAAATCACGCTTTTCCTTCCCAGCATTTTTGCGCGTAATTCTTCGTTTATCCGTAGGGATCGCCTCGAAGAGAAGTGACTTGGCGGTTTTTATTTCACTAGTTTCGAAAGCCGACGTACACACGCGAACCAGTGTATCTTCGTCAATAACGGACACTTTGTTCTGCACATATGAAAGTAATTCGTTCACAATCAGATTACACTGACTACATTTTAAAACGTTTGACATGTTTACGGATACCGCTACGCAGTACGCAGTCCAAAACACGCTCGCCACATATGGATGCGCGCGCGCGACTGATTATGATTAGCGAAAAAACTGTAAAATCTAGATTTTCCCCGTATCTTCGTCTTGGGTATAATGGAAATAGGAAAGAATAAAAGAGAATATTTGCATGTTTCCAGCGCGGACATGTGCCTGAACAAGTTCCTGCCGCTCCCCAACTCCCTGCAGCAGTTCTACGCGGCGCACCTCAAGCTCACCAGCGACGACTCCTACAGCGAAGTCTGGTACACACCTTACTCATACTAAACTACTCATTACACAGCTCTACAAAAAAACAATTTTTTTTTGTTGCCCTGTTTATCATCGCAAATTGTTACGTTTTTAAGTGCCCAGATTACGAATATATTCGTAAAAGTACTAAATTTGCTCATTTCTACAAATTGAATTTTAAACGATTTATCATCAAAATTAAATTTTTCAGTCATTTGTTGAAAAAAATCCGAGCAAATCTTACAAAATTATTGATATTTTCACGAATTGTGTGTATAAACGGACCCAAAATCATCATCATATCAAAGGCAACAAAACCACTGTAGACCAGTGTTATCCGTTCGCATGTTGAACGACAATGGTGGCGATTCAGCGGCACACACGACTAAACTAAATTTAAAGAACCCCGTAGAGACGGGGCTGAAAAGAGTTTCATCTTAGGTGGACAGAAAGAGACTAGAGAGATAGTCAAAACAATAGTCTAGTCAACAAGTTCAAAAACGTGTTAAATAGACTAACAAAATCGCATTTTTTTATGTGCTAATAATAAACCCTTAAAAAACATTTTTCTAGACGTCATTCCGAATCGAATGAGCTATGGCACATATGTTTAGGAGCTTTATGTCTCTTTAACACGTTTTTGAACTTGTTGACTAGACTACAACTAAAATCACGTCAAATGTAGAAAATATAGGCGACTTTAGACGGCACTCACTTGTATCACCTCTAAAACTGCCTGCACATTCCGTATTTGACGTGATTTTAGTTGTTTTGTCTGTGGTTCAGAACGTGCCGTCTCTTTCTGGCCACCTGACATGAAAAGAGACGAGGCTTCTTTAAATTTAGTTTAGTCGTGTGTGCCGCAAAATCGCCACCATTAGCCCATTTTGTATGATCTGTTGAAAAAAGTCCAAGTTTTAGTTTTACCCACACCAGCTCCCGGTATGTCAACAGTTGCGGCGAAAATGTGTTTATACCGGGAGCCGGTGTTTCAACATACAAGTGGTTATAAATAACATTTACTCATAATTATTTATCTTAATATATATAAATCTCGTGTCTCAATGTTTGTCCTCAATGGACTCCTTAACCACTTAACCGATTATAATAAAATTCGCACACCATGTGCAGTTCGATCCAACTTGAGAGATAGGATAGTTTAAATCTCAAATTATAGTCGCAATTTTAATTTATTGCATAACTTGTAATTGTATAATAAACGTTTGTACAAGCATCACTTGTCGTATTTCTTCACACCGGCATCCTGTAGTCCTTCAACATTTCTGGGTCTCACGCGACATATACAAAAATCTTTTGCTTCCCCAGCTACGGCTCGTGGAAGAAGTCTCCAGAGAAGGAGGAGAAGGCTGATGGGGCAGAGAAGCTGTCACACAACCTGTCCAACATCGGGCTCAACCATGATGACGAGGCCAAGCCCAAGCTGCGGCCCATACTCGGCGCCGGCGCCGGTCTACTCAGACAGGTACTACAGACAACACCAGTCTGGAAAAAGCTTCTATCAAAATATATACCAGTGTTGCATACAAATACAGCACAAAAAAATGGCATAATAATAATTCATTCATTCAATATCAGATTCAGTGTTGCATACAAACACAGCACAAAAAATGGCATAATAAAAAATCATCCATTCAATATTTAAGAGCTGGGCTCTTGTCCGTGTAGTTTTTTCCAGGTAGTTTTCTATCTTCAGCCAAATCGTTGACCTCCCTATACGACATGACTTTCGCCTTCTCCTTCATTTGGTCTAAAAATGATATTCTAGGTCTTCCTCTGCCTCTCCTGGCTTCAATCTTTCTATCTTTCCTTCTACGATATTTTTAATGAAATTGTCATGTCGTATAAATGGTGGCCTACCATCTTTCCTCTTCTGTTGTCTATTGTATTTATTATGGTTCCTTGTATTAGGCATATTACCTCTTCATTCGTGTTCTTTTCTTTCCAACTAATCCTTTCCATTCTTCTCCAACACCACATTTCAAATGCCTTTTCTCTCTGCCTATCTCTTTGGGTCATGGTCCAAGCCTCATAATAATAATAATAATTTTACAATTACAATTTTCACCAATATTACAATATGTTAATTTAAATCTTATATCTTTAAATGGGCAATTCCTGTATTCCTTCTTCTTCTTTACCATTTCCCACTAGGTGTGGTCGGCACAGCCTGTTTTTCTCTTCCACGCCACTCTATCAGCCGTCATCTCCACATTCACTCCCTTCTCATTCATATCCTCCTTCACACAATTCATCCACGTCTTCTTTGGTCGACCTCTCCTTCCGCTACTTCTTACAATCATATCCATACTTCTCCTAGTTACATCATCTCCTCTGCATTTAATGTCCATACCATGCTAACCATACACTCTTCAGTCTTCCTTCTCAATTGCCAGCCAGTGTAGGGAAAAATTTAGTTTAAAAAAAATTATTCTCTATCAATCAGCAAGGTGGTGATTAGTTATCTTCTTCTTATTTATAAAATTTCCATGTCACAATGTTAGTTACCGTATTCCTCCGAAACGGCTTGACCGATTTGTACCAAATTTAATATGCGTATTCAGTAGGCATGATCTGAGAATCGGCTACTATCTATTTGCCATACCCCTAAGTGATAAGGCAAGACAATGTTTGCCGGGTCAGCTAGTTATAATTATAATTATTAACTATTGTTTTGTAATTTTTCAGGAACAAACTTCAGTCAGTCAAGACAGTTTTGACACATGGAACGCTCAATCAAAAACCAACTTGACCAAACGGTACGATCTCAACTCATGGAGGCAGGAAGAGGAGAAAAAAGAAGAAGCGGTCTACGATCCGACTGTCCTACCCCCAACAAACTTACCACCAAATTACACCGACTACCCTCCACCGAGATTCAACCAAAACTATCAAGAGAACTTCAACAGCTACCTCCAACAAGGGGACGGTGCATACATACAGAACCAGTACAACTATCAAGAATATTATCCCGAACAATCCGTGCCAGAGTCTGAACTGAACGAGCAAACGTTTGTTCCGGAGCGTTCGGAAAAACCTGAACGGGTCAACAGTGAGGTTCAAAAAGCGAGCAGCGTTAGGAAACCTTTAGAGAATTGGAGAAAGGAGAAGTCGGAACTAAAGGAAGACTCGAACATGAACAATTGGACCCGACAACGGTCCAGAGACAATTTGAGCGAGGAAGAGAAGGACAGACGTTCCGTCTCAAAGAACTCCAGAGACTCGCGTCCGGCCAATAGACTTAATAGACGGAGCAGTGGGGATGTTTCAGATTCCGGGATCCCGGGGAAAATCCCAGATACCCAAATAAATACCCAAACTAAAGCCGGGGTGGACAAATCTGGGATTTCAGGGAAGACTCCGCCAAGAAGACACGTGTCTGATGTTCCTAGGAGCCACAAGTACTGGGACCACGACGACAGGTGTGACAAGGATTACAACAGTTAGTTTTAGTTGACGGGTTTTGATAATAGATGGCGCTTGCACATAGTAAATGGATCTCAGAAATTTGACAGTTTGACAAGTGTTGCAAAATTGTGCGTGATTTTTATTTTTTAGATTCTTTGAGTAGTGAATACATTATTGCTGAGACATTTTTATTAGTGTATGTAGATTTATAATTTTGGTTTTGTTGATTTTCGGTTGTGCATATTGAAAAAAGTCGCAAATATGAATTTGTTGCTGTAAATTGTCGCGAAAGTGATATACTACTTTCATATGATTTGTTCTGTTGTTAGCATATTTAAAGGCACGCCATCTGTGATTCAGAACTGAAAACTTTGAAATACGGTCGAAACCTTCGGAAGTTTAGCGCTGATACTTAGAGGGAAAAATGTAAGTGCTAAGGATTAGTACGTTTTAGGTGATTCATAGAAAATAAAAACTAAAATAGACCCTTAAATTTGAAAGTATTTTAAAATAAAATAGTTAAAGTACTGTGGTTACTGCTGACTATATTATTATAATTAATTAACCATAGTATAGGAATTAGACTTAAAATTAATTATAAAATAATATTACTAATTTAGTTATTTTTTAAGTTATTATTGATAAAATTCTTTGTGACAGGTTGTAATTTGAACAAAAACATAATAATAATACTTTATAAAACGTGTAAGAAATTATGCAAACTTGTCTTACATATAATTAATTATGTAAATGAAGGTGTTCATTGGATGACATTTTATGTCATCATAAAATATACTTTAAATTAGATAATACAATTCTTATTTAAATATGTCCAAGAAAAATGTCGTACATATGTTTTTTTAATTATTTATTTATAATTTGATTCTTGCTCAAATAGCCAGAAACCACCATAATAAACTCATGACTTGTTTTTTTATATTTTTTCACAGGGTTAGTCAAAATATTTGGTCAACAAACTTTAAGCCGAAAATTCCTAATAAAAAAAGCTATTCCGAAATTAAGTTTTTATTTATTATTTTATTATTGGCTAGTAATAGGTGCCGATTGATAGAAAAAATGTACTTTAGTTGATACTTTAACTAATGGCTTAGTAAGTTAACTACCATTTTAACATAAGTTTAATTTTAGAGCATAATATTAATATGAAATAGAAAATAAAATTATAGTACCTAATACTTATTATGTAAATTGTGTTTTGATTTGAAAATTGGAAGTTGTGTGTAAAATTTTGCTAGTAATATTATTATTATGACGGTGCGAAACAGACTAAACTGTGTTACTGTATTTTTTTTATGAATAAGCAAGTAAAATAGCTAACGTTATTGGTTATTACTTACTACACAAAAATAGCAATTATCATACGTATATGTATGTGAAAAAATACGCTAATCCGAAATGGGGTTATTGTAATAATCATTATGAACCCCTTTTAAAGGTTAATCCGAAACAAGGGTTGGTTTATTTCGGATTAAACTTAAAAAGGGGTTTTTCTTTACGACCATTGTCACATTATGACATTATTTCGTGTAGATTCATTGAGTTACTTTATCAGAGGCACAATCAAATTAAATTCATTTTTTGTAAATCCAATGCACGGAGATGCTAATGATAATAGACATACACAAAGCACGTGCATAATTGTCCATACCTTATGTACATATTAATCGTGCTTTTGTATCCTGTGTCTAGTTTCTTTGCCAAGCGGCAAGCTCTAGATGCTACTTTTTTAACTCTTTTCAAAATGGCAAAAAATATATTAACACAGTTTTGTTTAGCTAATTTTAAAATAAATATGTATGTATTCCTCTATCGAGGTATCAAGGTACCTGCGTAGTATATAATATATATGTATGTATATTGCACAAGTTTAGATAATGTACTACGGCTTTGACTGCTCTAAAATAACATATTGTGCTTTGATACTTTTACTATGAATATAGAACTTCCCTGATGTCATAGATTAATTAATATCAAAGATGTAATTATATTAATTCGTCTATGCTGATATAGTCTAGTCAACAAGTGCCTTTTTGGTCAACTTTTTCAGCAGTCTCCGAAAATTATGATTGAGGTGTCATTCGATTCGGAATGGCATCTAGATAGTTTTCGAAAAACAATGAAGTTCCGCTGAAAAAAAATTAAAAAAAAAAAGTTTTTGACCACGGATTATTGTATTGATCAGTCCTGTAGCCACCTGAATTTTTTTCAAATTTTAATTTTCACATTTAATAAGTTTAAATAATATTTATTCATAACTTATGAATAAATATTATTTAAACTTAAACTAAACTTAAAAAGGCACTTGTTGACTAGACTAATATTAGGAGATTCTAGGATGAAGCGCGCATGCCTGGAAGAAACCGGTTCACTCTCGGCTTGAAGACAGTAAGTTTGTAGTTCAATGGGAACAGGGATTCCGGCAAGTAGTTCTACAGTTTGGCCGTCCGTACTATAAATGTGGAAGCGAAACGCTTAGTTCGGACTCTGGAAATATCCTTTGTATATGGATGTCTCCTAGCCGTCTCCCTTACTTCAGCTAGACCTCCCGATACTTTCTTCTTTCGTGTTAGCTTAGTTGCTATGCTCTAATGTCAAGGTTTTGTTATAGGGGGATGATATTTTAGTGATTTACACTAAAATCTTCGAAATGTATTTAAAAGGCCGATACGCCGCGGGGCATAAGCTAGTGATTAGTGAAAGAGCAGTCAAAAGCTTAGTCAAATACTAATTATATTATACTCGCCTGTCATGAATTAGCTAAATCTAGACTTATACTTAAACCTTAGGTAATGCGTATAATTAATTATAATGACTATGAAATATAAAAATTTAAATGCGTAGTTTTTGTAAGACTTGGAAGCACTAAGCTATTTTTTCAGTTATTCAGTATTCAAAGTTTTAAAAAGGAATAGCTAAACCGAAACGGGGTGAGGTCTTACCCTTTTCGGTTTAGCTAATCCTTTTCGCATTGACTTGTTCATTTATTTCTGTGGTTGTGTTTGTATATGTTGCTACATAGAGGCTGTATTTTGGTGATAGTTTTAATTTCTTTTGTGATTGTTTTTTTGCAATTGGTTAGAAAAGTAACAAAATAATTACTTTTGTCAACGCCAAGCAGTAGGTTTCGTATTTTCTAAATTCTTTTCTAAGTCTTCCTACTGTCTTCCTTCGCTGTTTTCCTAAATTTTCCTAGAAAAATCTAACACCTATATGTATTTACGTATCACCAAAATCGGCCTCAAAATGTAAGATATAAAAGTGCGAATGGTTTTGTAAATCATTCCTATAACTTGTTCATTTTTTTAAATTCCACAGTACATCTAAACGGAATATGTATAATTGGTAATAATCTTAAAGAGGTTATCAGAAAAGTTGCACTAAGACGAAACAAGTCAGTTGTTCGTATTGATAAATACATTGTACCCTATCCTTTCCTAAATCTTTTCTAAATTAGGAAATTAACGAGTTATTTTACCTCCACAGCAGTTTAACTTAGAATTGCATAATTATTCGAATTTCTTATGAAACAATATATCGTGTCAAATCACAATTGGAATTCTTCACAACACTGTAATATTGTCTCATTATGTAAATTGTCTAGTCTGAAATGTTATAGAATATCAACTTTGCTAGTAAACCTATTTAGTCAAAGAACTGTGGAATTTGAACAGCATGCAACATTATTTCATGTAAAGGATCTTTCTCAAAAGTCGTTAGTGAAATGTCTATTTAATTTAAAAATTATGTTTAAATTTAAATAAAACAGGAATTTGATTTCATTACGTGGTTTTATTTCGATAGTTAATTTAATGGCAATTTCATATTAGTTTTAATATTAATAATTATTTAAATGTATTAAAACTAGAGCATCTCACTTTAATTTGAAGGAACATTTTTAAAATACATATTTCGAAGCTGAATGTATACAGTGTTAGTGAGGAAGGATGCGCTAATCCGAAACTTTATTTTTTTAATTAGGGAAGAGTTTTTTATATTTGTAACATGTACACAATGCCTAAAGCGGACAGGCAAAAAGTTGGGACTTCCAATTGGTTAAACTTGATAATCATAGGTACTTGTTTGTCCAACAGGATTTTCCCCCGATGATCGTGATCAAAATCTTCGGTTTACAGATATATTGCATATGTAATCCACTAAACACATATAGCTAAATCTGTAAGAGCAGTACAGTACGCTCAAATCAAATAAATAAATTTATTTCAATTCAAAACTGATATATGTAGTTAATCTTTGAATTTTTAATTAATTTAAATACTTATTAAATTACAAATAATAAACAATACCTAAGTCTATGTCCGCGGGAATTTAATATAATATTAACTACTTGTGAAAAGGATTTACTTTGGCGCTTTACAGATCATTACAGGTTGTTACCTGAAGTTTTCCTTAGAAAGAAATATCCATAGCTTATTGGATTAAACATATAACCCGCATTCCTTAAACCAGTTAAAAGTTCTCTTTAAGCGTTATCAAGATTAGTTGATACGTAAACTATTTGTAAAATTTCATAACACTTGGTCTGTGGTTCCAAACCTAGGTACCATTCCAAACTGTGGTTCCAAAGAATAACATTAAAAAACGGCCAGTATCTAGTCGGTTGCCAGATAAATGATTTTAAAAGCACCAGTATCTGGCCGCTTGCCAGTTGATGGGATAATAAAGTTTCGGCTTAACACACCCATTCGTAATAACCTTGCGATATTTATTACAATAAATACTTAAAACTAATTAGTGCGCTTTCCCTTATTTTAAATAGGTAAATAAACTAACTATTCCTAATTTCTATAAATACAGCAAAAGACATATAATTAGCTCGGACAACCACAAACATTTTTCCAAGATTTTATTCTAACTTACTTAAATACTAACAAAATGGACATTTAAGCTATATTTTTATTACTTTCTATGAATAACTCTATAATAACAAATGCACAGAGCTACAACCTTACTGTCTTCAAGGCGAGATTGAACTGGTTTCTTCTAAGCAAGCGCGCTTCATCTTAGACTGCAATATTACTTAATATCAGGTGAGTTGTGGTCAAGCGCAAGCCTATTTAGCGTAAAAAAATACATAAGCCACTGTATCAAAACTTCCAACACAGAAGCCGTTTCTGAATGAAATGGGTTTTACATTATAAATTTGCGCTTATCCGAAATGGGGTCAACATTATTATCTAAGATTATTATCCAGACCCGGGCCAGGTAGAATGTGCAACTCGGACAAATCTCAAATGACAACTCTGGTTGAGTTGTCATTTGAGATTGAGGTATCGGAGACCAGTTGGTAATTGTTACCTTTAACTATCGTCATTCCTTCTTACAACAAAATTCTTCGTAGGACCTAAGAGGCAAATCTCGAGTTTTCAAGCCGCCCAAAGGCCTCTCGCTTGGCCCTACAATTTGACGTGTAATCCTCCTTTATTCCATCCAGTCCTACCATTAGTTCGATAGGCGAGCTGTTTGGATGTTTTTTTTCAAATTGTTATACTGACGGATCGCACTTAAAATGCCACTTTTCCAAAAAGACACCATTGTGCATAGTCATCCATCCAAAAGCTGTCCGAATCGATCGTTGCTCAAACTCAATGATCGCGTCAGATATTCTCAGCTAGCCGAACTACAGGCAACTTTAATTGGAACTTTATCTTTTCGGATTAGCTAAACATTTTTAACAAAATATACAAAGCTATTTCTTGACACTACTTGTATTATGCTACATTTTGCTAAATCTGAATACCAATTATTTAAAGTACAAATAATTAATTATACATATGATAATCTATACTATAAGACTCTTTGTCCTGACTCATTCATTCATTCATCTATAGACAACGCAGAGCCCAAACGGCTGGTCCTAGGGTTGTGAAATTTGGAGGGTGTATTTGTTTTAGTATGTAGTCGCGTACTAAGAACGGATTTTTGGAAATTCCACCCCTAAGGGGGTGAAAGGGGGTAAAACAGTTTGTATGAAACTTCTTTGTTTTTGAACTTCCAGCAATGAAATTTGGAATATGTATAGTTTATGTAAAATTAAAAATAATGGTATCAAGTTTTTTTGCCAGGGGTGAACTAAGGGTTTGTTATGGGGGGTGAAAGTTTGTATGGAAAAATCTTTATTTATCAAGTTAAAGTCTTGAAAGTTGTTATGTTAGTAGATTATTAAATGGTTAAATTAAAATTATATTTCTTATTGCCAAGGGTACATTAACAGGGATGCCATTGGGGTTGAAAGTTAAAAATGAATGTTATGTGTTTTTGAACTTAGAGGTATAAAATTTGGAGTGTGTATATATTTTAGTACTTAAAACGTGTACACGCGGGCGGAGCCGCGGGCAACCTCTAGTTGATAATAAAATTTTATTTTATTTGTGATTCCATTTTGAAGAGTATGCAACAATAAAATGTCAAAGGCAGTGAAACACTGTAACTTACTCTAATATATTTCAATATGATAAATTAATAATATTGATCAATTATATTTAGTTCGTGTTAATATTTAATACTGTCTTTTTCTTATTACATAGGTACATTAAAAGCACAGAATATTTTATATTTTTTTTATAATAATCGAGTAAAACTTAACCTAGTAAGGAATTCGATGTTTTTTCACTACAAGTGACGTAAAATCTTTTAACTATCGATCGAGTGACTAGATGCAAATTTCACGTATCTTTACCAAGTCTGGTATTTCAGACACTGGCAACTGTAGCCACTGTTAATGACAATAGTCACTGCTATATTTTGTAATCTAAAATCTATATTTATTATTACTTCTTTTCTAAATAGAGGAAAGGATAGCGATTGCCATTCAGCGCGGGAACGCTGCAAGTCTGATGGGCACCTTTGCACCGGGAACTATTAGGAGCGGGTTATTTATTTAGATTTAAGTTATTTGTATTTGACATTATAATATTGTAATCTGACATTTTAAATTCTTTTCTAAATAAGAATTCCTACTTAAAGATAAGTTTAGAACAAATAATTTAAATACACATTTACAACTTAAAACCGAATGATAAAAAAAAACAAATAATGACTAAAATCTATTTTTTTCTGTCAGACAGACACACAGGCAGAATAAATAATAATAATAAAGATTTTAGACTACTGTCGTAATTGTTGTAACTATAACCACTGATAGCAGTGGATATTATTATTGACAGAGATTACAGTTGCGAGTCTTAAATACCAGATTTGGGCGACTATGGTGGCGATTCAGCGGCACACACGACTAAACTAAATTTAAAAATCCCCGTCTCTTTTCATCTTAGGTGGCCAGAAAGAGACAGCACGTTCTGCAGCATAGTCAAAACAACTAAAATCACTTCAAATGTAGAAAATATAGGCGACTCTAGACCGCACTCACTTGTATCACCTCTAAAACCGCCTGCACATTCCATATTTGACGTGATTTTAGTTGTTTTGTGTGTGGTTCAGAACGTGCCGTCTCTTTCTGGCCACCTAAGATGAAAAGAGACGGGGCTTCTTTAAATTTAGTTTAGTCGTGTGTGCCGCTGAATCGCCACCTATATATTTTTTTAATGTTCTTATTTTGATAAGACTAAATCTCCAGCTTATAAAATAATTATTTTCTTCATAAGCTAATAATACTATAAGACTCAGATCAATTTAAATAAAGTATAGTTCTTACACCAGGCAAGTTATGGTCAAGCGCAAGCCTGACATAAAAAAAAAACATTGCCAACATAACTTAAAAAAAGCCGATTACTTAATGCGAAAAACCCCACATGACATTCCTTTCGCATTAACCTCAAACCGTGTACCCGCGTTTCGGGTTAGTGTCGTTCTATATAGCCCTGTATTGTATGCCAATATGTCTATTGTATAGCGCAAGTAACCGGATGTGTGAGAAGATAGTTCAGTAGAACTGGTGTTCCAGCTGCAACCTGAAAACAAAAATATCAAAAACAACATTTAATATAATCATAAAATATATATAAATCTCGTGTCACAATGTTTTTCCTCAATGGACTCCTAAACCACTTAACCGATTATAATAAAATTCGCACACCATGTGCAGTTCGATCCAACTTGAGAGATAGTTTAAATCTCAAATTATAGTCGCAATTTTAATTTATTGCTAATTATTGTCTGTTATTATTTGACAGTCACTATTATCTGTTAACTCCAAATTATTCTAATAGAAGTCGATACCTTTCGGCTGGGATGAGTAAGTAATCAATAGATGGCGCTGTACCCCTAAGTGAGGCAAAACAACGTTTGCCGGGTCAGCTAGTAATATAATAATAAATAAATAAATATAAGGACACACTTCACACACGGCTGGTTAACCCCATACTGAACCATTTCTAGTTCATATTATGGTTGCTAACACAACTGATATACTACATATACATACATACATACATATTTTATATACATACATATATATTTAACACCCAGACCGACAGCCAACAAATTTAGTTCACCACAAAGATGTTGGCCGTGCCAGGAATCGAACCCGGAACCCTCTGGTTGGCAGTCCGGCATGGTAACCATTACGCCAACGAGGTCGTCGTCTTTGCCAGCCATTGTCGTGTGACGACCTCGTTGGTGTAATGGTTACCAACCGGACTGCTAATCAGAAGGTTCCGGGTTCGATTCCCAGCACAGCCAACATCTTTGTGCTGAACTAAATTTGTTGGCTGTTGGTCTGGGTGTTAAATATATATGTATCTATATAAAAAATGTATGTAAGTATATGTTGTATATCAGTTGTGTAGCAACCATAATGCGAACTAGAAAAGGTTCAGTATAGGGTTAACCAGCCGTGTGTGAAATGAGTCCTAGTATTAAAAAAAAAAATTGTACACAGTAAAGTAGTACTATTTACCTCTAAGTAACTACTACTACTAACTACTTACCTCTAAGTTCATAGAATCGAGTTCTGGCTCGGTGGTTGCTACGGACGATACAGACATCTTCTTATTATCCAGCAGTAGATCCGTCGATGTATTGTCTTCGGGCACCTTGTCTACGAACACCTGCAAAAAGATTGTATTTATGGAGCGACGACGGTCTGCCTCCATCTAGCAAAGGGATATCCCTCCGCACAGATGTTGTGTCCGGAGACGGCCGTCCATAGGTCATGCATTGAACCTTTTTTTTGTTGACGAGGGAGAATTCTTCTACAAGATACCTGGCTACGATGGGGCGCAGCCAGGTTATGTGGGATTTGTACCCACTAAAACCCCCCCGGTGACCTGCCTCTGTGCTTAACGGACGTCTCCGGGTTCTTCCGGGAAACACTCCGGAGACCTCCTTGCACTGCGCTGTGGCCCTTCCCGGATTGTTTTCCAATCCGCCAACGACGGCGACGGTCACGCGACGCCGTCGTCTACTCTGGACTCGATGAAACAGGTGTCGCAACCCCATCTCCGAACACCCTCGAGTCTGATGCCCCTTTTAGTCGGCTCTTACGACAGGCAGGGGCAGTTTCGCAGCCTTATTCTTTCACCCAGGCTGCAGGGTTACATGCATTGTAGTATCCCTGCAGCCTGGGTGGTCGCACGCGCATTGTAAATATCGCGCGCGCGATTTAGAACCGAGCGGGCTACTCCACAGTAGCCCGAGTCTTGAAAATAAGCCATTCGCAATGGATGCTACTTAAATTAAGAATGACCTTCATTCTTAATCTCAATTAACTGATACACGAATAAGTTATGTGAAAAATCAGACCTCTGACTCGACATTGAGAAATGTAATTTTTGTATCAGAGACTAAGAATGGAGGTCATTCTTACTTTAAGTGGCATCCATTGCGAATGGCTTTTTTCAGACTCGGGCTACTGTGGAGTAGACCGCTCGGTTCTAAATCGCGCGCGCGGTATTTACAACGCGCGTGCGACGGCTCCTAGCTACAATGCATGTAACCCTGCAGCCTGGGTGAAAGAATAAGGCTGCGGAATTGCCCCTGGCTATCGTAAGAGGCGACTAAAAGGGGCATCAGACTCGAGGGTGTTCGGAGATGGGTTTCCGACACCCGCTCCAGATACAGATACATATAATTTATTAATAAATATACATTTACAAGTCAACAAAAAACAAAGTGCAATAATTATTTAATATACATATGTCAATTATTAATTATGTGATTTGTCATTTATAAATTCCTTGACACTATAGTGTGCTTTATTAATTAAATATAATTTAAGCTTACTTCTAAATATGTTAGGGGAAGCTGTATTTCTGATATACTCAGGCAAATGGTTAAATAATCTGGGTCCACTAACATACACCGACTGCTCAGACCTGGCCAGGGAAAGGGCTGGGGTCACCAGTCTCTGCCGATGTCTCGCTCCATCGAGTCCGGGGTGGACGTCGGCGTCGCGTGACCGTCACCGTCGTTGGCGGATTGGAAAACAATCCGGGAAGGGCCACAGCGCAGTGCAAGGAGGTCTCCGGAGTGTTTCCCTGAGTTCCGTGGTGAAGGTCTACCCCCATTGTCTCTGAGACAGTGACGTCACATCTTCAGCAGTTTCTTCTAGACATACCTCGTCATCATCATCTTCGTCATCTTCCTCCGGCTCGCTGTCGACTCGCGGCTGCATGGCTTGCGCCACGTAGTACAGGTACTCGGTATCGTCCTCGGAACTATAGTCCTCTTCATCTTCGTCACATTCGAAGTAACGACTCTGTAAAGAGAGATAGAGAGAATTATATTAGCAGACTGTACGGTTCCAGTGCTGAGGCTTAAAAGTAATATGACGACCTCGTTGGCGTAAAGGTTACCATGCCGGTCTGCTAATCAGAAGGTTCCGGGTTCGATTCCCGGCCCGGTCAACATCTTTGTGCTTAACTAAATTTGTTGGCTGTGGGTCTGGGTGTTAAATATGTATTTATATATAATATGTATGTATATGTAGTATATCAGTTGTGTTAGCAACCATAATACGAGCTAGAAATGGTTCAGTATGGGGCTAACCAGCCGTGTGTGAAAGTGTCCTAATATTTTTTTTTTTATTGTTTTTTATATATGTCGTAACCGTGAGTCCGGGACATCCCTGGAACGCCAGCGCCTCAGTTCAGCGCTCGACGGAGTCAATGATTCGTCGACTGGGCGACGCTGCAGACCTCTCGGGCAGCGCTCAGCCAGTGCGATCGGATATTGAAACTGTCGCGCGTTCCTATTGTGTACAGAGTTACTGTTGTTTCCAGTACTTGCAATCAGAGTTGTTAATTGGACTTATTGTCAGTTGTAATTGAGCATTATAATTGGATCAAGTGTGCTGTGTTTCGTTGCTCCAACATTACCCAACGACGCTCAGAACTAGGAGATTAGAAATTATAGACTATGGAGCGACGATAGTCTGCCTCCATCTAGCAAAGGGATATCCCCCGGACAGATGTTGTGTCCGGAGACGGCCGTCCGACGGTCATGCATTGTAGCTTGAAGCCGTCGTACGCGCGCTGTAAATACCGTTTGCGCGATTCAGGACAAGCGCTCTGATTGGTAGCGGGCGATGAAGTGCGACAGAGACGCCACAAGATCATTCTGAACACAGACCCAAGAACTGAAAGAGACCCAACTGATGACGGTGATGATGATGATGATCATCTCCTCTTCCTCACGCCCTAACGCCGTCATATATCAAAAATCAAATCAAAATCAAAAACGTTTATTTGGGCAAAGGTTACATAATAAGCGAATTGGATTATATCTGTAAGGCTTATTATAAGTGTATTAAATAAATAAATAATATGAATAGAAGTAATAGGAATCCAAAGGCTCTCAAAGTAGTTTTAAAAACTGTGTTATGGGAGCCAATGGCATCTCCCAAGCTTATTCTACGGTAACAGTGAACTTATGCTAAAGTACTATAAGACTATATAAGATAATAATGTTATCAAGTTACATTATCTTATATTCTTATGTATAAAATTTCCGTGTCACAGTGTTTGTTACCGTACTCCTCCGAAACCGCTTGACCGATTTTTTTCAAATTTTATATGCGTATTCAGTAGGTCTGAGAATCGGCTACTGTATATTTAGTTTTTTTTTTTTATTAAGGCAAAACAACGTTTGGCGGGTCAGCTAGTAAGTATATAAAATTTCCGTGTCACAGTGTTTGTTACCGTACTCCTCCGAAACGGCTTGACCGATTTTCACCAAATTTGATATGCGTATTCAGTAGGTATGAGAATCAGCTACTATATATTTTTCATACACTTAAGTGTGGCAAAACAACGTTTTCCGGGTCAGCTAGTATTATTATATTTTACGCTGTTTATACTAAAAAATATATTGCATAACTGTGTACAAAGACGAGATCTTATACATTAATTAGGTTACAACAGTCTTGTTCCTGAAAAACATACAATAATAACAACTATCCAATAATAAAAATACATTCAGTAAACAACGAATAATTCAGAGGTAAATAAAAATATTTGCCGGTAATAATAGTCCTGCATAACTGCGAGCGAAGTGGTTTAAATTGCGTTTCATTTTACGAAAGTTTCTCAACCTTTTTTTCATTACAAGTAATCCATATAATAGTGCGTAACCAGAAACGGCGCAACAACACCAACCGTAGAAAGAGAAGACACTGTGACACCAACATTACAAAACCAAACGTCAGTCACAGTCACAGCTGTCAATGTCATGTCAAAATAATGACGAAATATTTTTGCGATTTCCGTGAAACAAAATCACAATTAATTCCCACAAAACAGAACGCGTAAAACCCAGAAACAATGCGACAATCTACGCCATAGCGTCCGCTCATGAATCATCGCTCAAACGCCATCAGAAACAACCAAAGTGCCAATGTTTATTGTGTTGTGCAAACCCTTTGTTTTCATCGCGTAATTTTATTATTTACGAACAATGGCTGCAGCACTGGCGAACGACTCCCCGAAATACAAGAACAGCCTTATCTGCTGCAGCCCTAGAAGCGTAGAAGCAACGACCTTGACCGAATCTTCGTCCACTTCTGGCTGTGTCTCGGCAGACGATAGCTACGATGCAAACTTCATACCAAAGTCTATAGCGAACAAAAAGTTGAAAATCCACAACTCTGCGACGAAGGAGGAGATCGAAAAAGCAATAAATCAGTGTAAAGAGCTAGTCTTAAGCAGCGCCCAGTGTTCCGAGGAGCGAAAATGGTTGGTGCGTTATCTAGTCGAGTTACGATTAAGATTGCAAGACCTTAACGACAACGACGGCCAGAATCGGGTCAAGATATGCATAAAAGGTCACCATTTCGAGCAACAAACATCTCCTTCAAACAGAAAACAGTACTGTGATCATTGCAGCGGAGTAATATGGAGTATTGTGCAAAGCTCGTATATTTGCACAGATTGTGAATATCTGTGCCATTATAAATGTGTTGATCACATATGCAGGGTATGCGCTCACGTCGTAATGACCGAAAAAGGTCAATTCGAGATGTCAATATGCCCAGAGAAAGGTCTCGCTGGCCAAGATTACAAATGCGCCGAATGTTTGACCGCACTAACGTTTAAAGACAGTTGGAATGAACCCAGACTATGTGACTACACCGGCTTGTATTTCTGTGCAACGTGCCATTGGAACGATTTATCACCGATACCCGCTAGAGTGGTGCATAACTGGGATTGGGAGAAACATTATGTTTCACGGATAGCGTATCAGATGCTTCAACTATCATGGCAAAGACCGTACATTGACATAGAGAATATAAATCCACGTTTATTCAACTTCATAGCGGAGCTACAATGGGTTCACAAAATGAGGAAAGATCTGCAATGGATGAGACGCTACCTCTGTTCGTGTCCAGAAGGAACCAACCTTTTGTGTCCTTTATTCATGCAACTTGGAGATGTGAACAAAAAATACAGCATGTCACACCTACAAGCTATAAACGACGGTTCGTTAGAAACCCAGCTAACCTCACTAACTGAAGTTTGTCGAACACACATAACTAGTTGTTCTCTTTGCTCAGGAAAAGGTTATCTATGCGAAATTTGCGGTAACAATGAGGTTTTATACCCGTTTGACAGTGGAGCGATATTGTGTGACAAATGCAATTCAATGTATCATAGAAGCTGTTGGTTACGGAAAGGCGAAAAGTGCCTTAAGTGTATAAGAATAGATGAACGGAAAAAAACAACAAATACAGTGCCAGATGCTACGGATTTTAATCAAGAATATGATATAGACAAATTTGTTGATTAGCTATACATTATTTTTGTGCATGACGCATACTAACGTTTTATTTTATAAGCACTGTAATATTTTAGTTTTAATAAATCGTATATTCTCATTTGTGATAATTTACTGTTTAAATTTAATTATCTACCACCTTCAAAACCTAGTTTTAGAATTATCAATACTGTGTACAGATAATAAAATACTTCGATTGTGAACTCTTGAACTTAAGAGTTAATTACTAAACACTTGGTCATTTATCAAACTAATAGCTAAATTTGCAAAATGTCACGTAAAATTTGCAAATTGAACCAACATTCAGTGATTTTATTTAAAATTTATAAACCTTAGTTCACACTGGAGGAAAAGTTGTGACATTGCAAATCATTATTAATAATTACCATTATTATAGCAATAATAATAATAAAGTCTCATTAGTTCAAATGAGAAAATAATAAAGTAATTAACAAGTCTCAATTCTAGATTAAATTGTGTAATGGCTCAATAACACATACATATATTAAAATGATTTACTTTAATGTAATAAATATATTTACTGTATTTATATCTGTAAGTAATATTTAATGAGCTAATAATGAAATATTCATATCATAATAATTGTATTATTTATTTTTAAAACTTCAAACTATACCTAAATTTAATCTATGCTAACTTTATTATAATATTTTGTTTTAATTATTTATTTCATTTTATTATTGCCATGCTAGAATAATGTTTAACATGTTTCTGTAAAATAAAATGTATTGCTTGGTTTGTAAAAATATGTTGTAGATTGGTGCTATAACTTTTAGCAATGTTTTTAATAAGTAAATAATAATATGAAGCTTTAATCAATGTTTAAAATTTAAATCAGCTTTCTAACTTGAAGAAAATATATATTTTTAATTTTGTATTATTATGTAAATAATGTGATAGAGCATGTTATATCTCATAGCATTCAAGATCAATAAACTTACCTCAATAATGATTATTATTGTTTTCTTCTTCGTATGAGCTAAGTGGCCAAGCTCTGGTGTCGAGTATTTTCAAGCCGCCCGAAGGCCTTTGACTTGGCTTAACGACTACATGTACTAAGACTAACAGCCGAGGCCTACAATTTAACGTGTCATCCGACCCACGGTAGCGACCCGAAAATGCCACTTAAAAAACAACAGTCATGTGAATGTTCACCCATCCAAACACTGTCCGCATTGACCGTTGCTTAGCTTCAATGATCGTGTCAGATCACCTTAGCTAGCCAACCTACAGGCTTATTTTATTTATATACATTTATAATTATTATAATACTAGGCAACCCCTCTATTTAGCGCTAATATAACTTTTGAAATCGAGAAATAACTACATGTTTTAGAAATTCCAAGACTTGTGTAGTGTTATTAATTTCCAATAAAAAATATTCTTTTATTGTACACCTTCCCAGCTTACCAATACACAATGTTAATAATAAAATAAATAGAGAATTAAAAATTATAATTTAAAATCTACAAATTAATCTTATCTTATCTTAATCTTAATATATAAAAATCTCGTGTCACAATGTTTGTCCTCAATGACTCCTAAACCACTTAACCATGATTATAATAAAATTCGCACACCATGTGCAGTTCGATCCAACTTGAGAGATAGGATAGTTTAAATCTCAAATTATGGTCGCAATTTTAATTTATTGCTAATTATTGTCTGTTATTATTTGACAGTCACAATTATCTGTTAACTCCAAATGATTCTAACAGATGTCGATACCTTTCGACTGGGTTGAGTAAGTAATCAATAGATGGCGCTGCTATGGTAAATCTACTAACGTGTAATATAAGCTACACTATCTATTTTTCATACCCCTAAGTGAGGCAAAACAACGTTTGCCGGGTCAGCTAGTTATAATAAGAATCATTTACCGACCATTCCAACAAAAAGTAAACTGCGTAAGCAATATGTTTGGTCTAACAATGTCTCTGACAACTACGGTCAGAGGAAGTATAGACGGAACAACAAAAAAAAACATAACACAGCTCTACAAAAAATCAATTTTTTTTGTTGCCCTGCTTATCATCGCAAATTGTTACGTTTTTAAGTGCCCGGATTACGAATATATTCGTAAAAGTACTAAATTTGCTCGTTTTTACAAATTGAATTTTAAACGATTTATCGTCAAAATTTTAATTTTCAGTCATTTGTTGAAAAAAAAAACGAGCAGGTCTTACAAAATCTTTGATATTTTCACGAATTGTGTGTATAAATAGACCCAAAATCATCATCATATCAAAGGCAACAAAACCACTGTACTGCCCTGCTTAGCGCAAAAGCGGTACTCAAAAAAAATCGAAAATTTGATTTTTATGCCATTGGTTAGCTTAAGAAAATACGCATCTAATGAAATAAGCCTTTTAGTGGTATCTTGTTTAAAACATGTGAAAAAACCCTTAAGAAAGATTTCTCTATCTCAGTTTTACATATACTTATTTAGGGTATAAGAGGTATACCAATATTATGTAGGCAACCAGCCGTATATTTGAATACCGCCAAATCTCTTAAAAAAGAATACATTTTTTTCTAAGCCGATTAGCGGTAAGTATAACGCGTGAAGATGATTCTGACTTACCGCTATAACTTCAATTATCTCGAAACTAGCGTTCATTGAGATACCGCCTTTGCGCTAAGCAGGGCAGTGTAGACTCTTCTTCTTGTGGTGCCTCTCCAACTAGTGAAGGTTGGCAACCAGCTCTGCATACTTCATTTTGTCCATTGCTAATCGAAACAATTCAGCGGCACTTCTAATCCCGGTCCATTCTCGAATGTTTCGCAACCACGATTTTCTTCTGCGACCGACTCTCCTCCTCCCCGCAACTTTTCCCATCATAATAAGTTGCAGAAGCTCGTATCTGTCGTGCCGAAGCACGTGGCCCAGATATGCAACTTTGCGCTGTTTGACGGTCTGCAAAAGTTTACGGTTTTGTCCGACACGTCACAAAACTTCCTCGTTGGTGACTTTCTGAGTCCACGATATAGCCATCATTCGTCTATACGCCCACATTTCGAATGCCTAGTGTAGACTAGTGTAATTTATTTACCTGACAGTCGAGGCAGCGACACGACTCCCTGTAGGAGCAGGCCGTGAGCAGAGAGCTCTCCAGGAGCCTGAGCTGCTGCAGCTGCGAGCTCGCCAGCTTCTTCTTGCGACGCGACAGGGACGACAGGAACGCCAGTAGGGGAATGCGGCTTTGACGTTTCGGTGTCGCACTGGGGGTCAAGTTATAACATAAGCATAAGCATGGTCATCATCATGAGCCTTTATACATCTTCATCAGATGATTTAAGCAGCGTCTGTCGGTGAGCACCTTCGCTGGTGGCTGAACCCTATCCGGGAGCCGCAGCCGGTTGCATAAAAATGTAGGCGAGTTAGCGGCATCTATGCTATTTTTGTGTCTATGTAGGTACTCGCTTTTGACCCAGAACCCCCAACCAAGTTTTAAGCATAAGCATGGTATAAATTGCATAATTTAGTAGCTTCTATATGTGTATTAATTACCTCTGTATGTAAGGAAGAGCCTGTCCTCCACGACCCAGGTGAAACCTAGTGTGGAGCACAGAGTCCCCCGAGTTTACCAAACACCAAAATTCTATACTTATATTATAATTACTAAACTCGGTGTAACCTAGATTTAAGTTTCTATGGCAAATAAATCATTTATTATTATTATTATAAGCAGCCCGCTATACGTTCCCACTGCTGAGAATCGGAGCCTTCTCTCACGAGAAGAGCTACCACCACGCTGACCAAGTGCGGATTGGCGGATGACACACGTCTTCGGATATTGTGGTCCTCAAACATGCCGGTTTCCTCACGATGTTTTCCTTTAACGTAAAGCGAGTGCAAATCCACACATAACTTGAAAAACAAATCATCGGTGTAGGGCCGGGATCGAACCAGGGGCCGTTTGAGTGAAAAGCGGACGTTATTACCAACGAGCCACACTCACTTTCTACAGTTCGGACTTAATTCACCTTTTCTAAGGCGATTCTTGAATTAGGTAACAGGGCAAAGCTTGAATTAATAGTTTTTTTCATTATAAGTCATTAACATTAAATAATAATAATTATAACCCTAAAAACTCTTGGTACCAGAACTTGCCGACTTAGCTCTTTTTTTTATGATGGATAGGCAAGCGCTTGATCGAAACTCACCTGATATTAAGTGATGTTGCGATCTAGGGTGGAGCGCGATTGCCTAGAAGAAGCCGATTCACTCTCGCCTTGAAGACAGTGAGGTTATAGTTCAGAGGGAACAGGGATTCCGGCAATGAGTTCCACAGTTTAATGGTCCGCACAATATATAATACAGATACATAAATATATTTATTAATGCATTCAATTGTGCTTACAACTAGAAATTATTAACTAAGACAATATGGAATGCGGTTTTAGCACTTGTGTGCCCTAGCTCCCACAGTAGGATACCCTGTGTTTGTGGGAGTTAGGTCTCTTCAATGTGTAAACTGACTGTGTAGTGATGCACATGTGGAAGCGAAACGCTTCGTGCGGATTTTTGGGACTTCAACTGTATAGCGGTGCCTCCTAGCCGTCTCCCTGCTCGGCCGATAGTGGAAAGGGGCCGGAGGAATTAGCTGATGCAATTCAGACGCGCACTCTCCGAAATGCAACCGATAGAAAATCGACAGAAAAGTACTTTTTAAATCGATCTTTTACTCCATCGATTTGAAGACAGTAAGGTTTGTTGCTTGTTCAGTGGGAACAAGGATTCCGGCAAAGAGTTCCACAAATTTAAATAATTTATTTATTTATTTTTAAAAATTAAAAAAAAAAAGAGTTCCACAGTTTAATTGTCCGCACAATATATGTGTGTGGCGTCTCTGTCGCACTTCATCGCCCGCTACCAATCAGAGCGCTTGTCCTGAATCGCGCAAACGGTATTTACAGCGCGCGTACGACGGGTTCAAGCTACAATGCATGACCTGTGGACGGCCGTCTCCGGACACAACATCTGTCCGGGGGATATCCCTTTGCTAAATGGAGGCAGACTATCGTCGCTCCATATGTGGAAGCGAAACGCTTCGTACGGATTTTTGGAACTTCAACTGTATAGCGGTGCCTCCTAGCCGTCTCCCTGCTCGTCCGATAGTGGAAAGAGCTAGTTCAGAGAGAAGGAAAGGAAGAAGTGCTCACTTGTCAACATGGTTCAAAGCAGCCGGCGTCATGTCTTCACACAGAGCTGTCTCACTCGGCCGACGATTGTTGCGACGCTTCACGTTGCTTGCCTGCTCCTCCAACACTGATTGGAAAACCACAAGAAATTACATAAACATGTATTATATATATTTTTACTAGCTGACCCGGCAAACGTTGTTTTGCCTCACTTAGGGGTATGAAAAATAGATAGTGTAGCCTATACGACACGTTCGTAGATTTACCATAGCAGCGCCATCTATTGATTACTTACTCAACCCAGTCGAAAGGTATCGACATCTGTTAGAATCATTTGGAGTTAACAGATAATTGTTGACTGTCAAAATAATAACAGACAATAATTAGCAATAAATTAAAATTGCGACTATAATTTAGATTTAAACTATCCTATCTCTCAAGTTGGATCGAACTGCACATGGTGTGCGAATTTTATTATAATCGGTTAAGTGGTTTAGGAGTCCATTGAGGACAAACATTGTGACACGAGATTTATATATATTAAGATTGTACACGCTATGTACATACACACATACATATACGACGCTAAAAGCGCGGGGGAAATAGGAATTAACCCCCCGCGCCCCTCAACCCTTGCGCGGGCGATGGAAGATCGCCCGAAGCAGTTCCACTGTAGCCACTCAAGCAAACAAAACAAATAAGTATTTTTAAAGAATAAAGAATGTTACTATGACAAATTATAATCAATACCTATGATAGGACAGTAAAATATGTCCATACATTATAATTTTTTGACGTGACAACGTCTTAAATTAGGTTGCGGCTGGGAGTCACTTATGAAAAAGTGTAACGCCCGGTAACGTTACGATGAGTCACCGAACGAGAGAGAGGCCCGCCGAATGCCTTGCGTCTCTCTCCCACTCAACTATGATCGGTCTGCCGCGCGCGCAGCACGCGGCAGACGTTGTCACGTAAAATCTTCGCCCGTAAAACCGACTCTACAGGCAGCCATTTTTTTTTAAAGAATACAGAAATACAGAACTTTATTAGCCCTAAATAACATATGTTAAAGGCAAGTCATACTACAATAATTACTTAATACATAAAAACATTACTTAGATAAAATTAAATAAACTTACAAATTTCATTAAATAAATATTCTACCCCATTAAATACTACACACATTAGCACTTGTTTTCCATGTTTATTAAATTTAAAATACTACTGTTGAATAACGATTCTGCAAGCTCCATATTCATATATTCGCTTAAATTATAAAAGGAATTACTTTCACAAAAACTCTTTATTTTCTGTTTAAACATACTACTATTAAGATTTGTTATTTTCTCTGGCAACTTGTTGTACATTAATATTTTTGTATAACATCCCTGTTTCTGTACTTTAGCTAGTCTATTTGCTGGTAGAACTTTACCTGTATTCCTACGTAAACAATAAGGAATAACATCTTTTTTATTCTGGTTCATTTCATTTTCATGAATTTCTAGCAGGCTATTATATATGTACATTGAAATTACTGTCATTATCCTATCCTTTAATAATAAAGAATGTTACTGTGACTAATCATAATCAATACCTATAATAGGACAGTAAAATATGTCCATACATTATTATTGTTTCAAAATTATATCGTTTTAATTAAACTGTTTAAAGTCTCACCTTAATTCATATTTAGCATGTTTTTTTTTTCTCATTACTTGATAAGTATTTAAATAATAATCCGAAATAAGTTTTAGCAATAGACTAAGTTTGTAAGTTTTAAATCAGAAATTAGTTTTAGTAATAGACAGTAATAGACCGACATTAGTTTCAGTAATAGAAATTGTATAGCAACAACCTAAATTCCCATGATTACAGGCTACATGTTACTTTTTTTTACACTCTTCACATGGCTGGTTAGGCCCATACTGAACCATTTCTAGTTCGTATTATGGATGCTAACACAGCTGATATACTACATATACATACATACATATTATATATAGACACATACATATTTAACACCCAGACCCACAGCCAACAAATTTAGTTAAGCACAAAAATGTTGGCCGTGTCGGGAATCGAACCTGGAACCTTCTGATTGGCAGTCCGGCATGGTAACCATTACGCCAACTAGGTCGTCATCAAATGGCTTAGATTAGAGAAAACTTTGAAAAAACGAAAATGAAATAGTAGAAATATAATATAATAGTAGGATGGATATATGAAGACAGAAGACTGTGGAGCATGTGCTGTTGCACTGTGATTCCACAAGCCAAACAAGAGAGAAAACCAGACTAGCAAGGGAATCTCAACAAAACACGACACGATACTCGAACGCCTCCTGCTTTAATAGAAGTACCACAACATCTGACACAATTACAGTGGAACAGGTATGCCAGCGACCCAACACCGTGCTCCGCTACTTTAAGGAGCTTGGATCCTCTCCCTCTGATCTCCCCCGTCCCTCTAACTTCACATCTCTTCTCCCTCTTGTACATACGAATTTTGTATATACAAAATGTTTTGTTTTGTTTGGAAAAAAAATAAAATTAAAAAAATATAGTAATTATCTCAGAATTCAAAATTTTGCCACTGGCCATCTGCTCAGTGTCATTCCTTATTTACTTTGTCACTGTCCTATCCAATCAGCGTTTGTCTGCAACACAACACGCGACATTGGCTAAATTGTGGCCATACCGACCGCAGAAAGCCATATTCAAAGGAAGAAGAAGAAGAAGAAGAAGGAGCTTGGATTGGCTTGGGTAGGCTGGTAGGGGGAAATGCACAATATGCCTCCTGCGGGTTGTCAGTGCAGGTCTGATCGCCCCCATCATAGAATAAGAATGAGTAGAAATATATTGCTCACCTGTCCCATTACAGTAGTTGGTACCATTGATATAGTTGTCCATCTGGTGGTTCTTATCCCACAGCCCCGTCGATTGGTTCTGATAGATGCTCTCCGTTGACGTATTGCCGTTTTCAGCGTCGAACTGGGACTCTGGCTGTTGTAGTACCTCAAACACACAAAAAAAGTTTGTAAAAAAGTTTGTATGAAACTTTATTTTTGAACTTTTATCAATGAAATTTGGAATAAATAATAATAAATAAATAAATATTAGGACTCATTTCTCACACGGCTGGTTAACTCCATACCGAACCATTTTAAGTTCGTGTTATGATAGCTAACACAACTGATATACATACATATATATTTTATATAGATACATATTTAACACCCTGACCCACAACCGAAGTACAAGTTATTATTCTGTGCCACAACCAACAAATTTAGTTAAGCACAAAGATGTCAGCCGGGCCGGGAATCGAACCCGGAACCTTCTGGTTAGCAGTCCGGCATGGTAACCGTTGCGCCAACGAGGTCGTCCAAATATTTTTTTTTTTTAGTTTATTTTTACTATAAGACTCTTTGCCCTGACTCATTCATCTATAGGCAACGCAGAGCCCAAACGGCTGTTCCTAGGTGTATGAAATTTGGAGGGTGTATTTGTTTTTAGTATGTAGACGCGTACTAAGAACGGAGTTTTGGAAATTCCACCCCTAAGGGGATGAAAGGGGGTAAAAAAGTTTGTATGAAACTTCATTATTTTTGAACTTCTATCAATGAAATTTGGAATATGTATAGTTTGTTTAAAATAAAAAACAATGGTAACATTCTTTTGCAGGGGATGAATTAAGGGTTTGTTGTAATGAGGGTAAAGTTTTTATGAAAGCTCTTTATTTATCATGTCAGAATCTTGGAAGTTATTATAGTAGTAGTTTATTAAATGGTTAAAATAAAACTATGAAAACATTCGCCAGGGGTGCATTAAGGGGCGTTTGAAATTGAATTGAATTTAAATACACATAAATACATCAGAATTGGTGTTTAAATAGTTTATTTAATACTCATAGTAAAAATTCTGCTATATACGAGGGTGAATCAAAAAGTTCTTAGAAGTGCATATATATGAAACTTATTTGGATCAAGTTCGATATTAAAATTAAAGAGTGTCTATCACACTATATTTATGCAGACTGTCACTTGTTTTTGTCAGTTCGTTCGCATGTAATAAATTTTTTTGTGCAACGAGTTGCTAAAAAGTTAAAATTATGAATATAAGTGAGTTACATGCGGTGATAAAATATCTCAGTTTGAAAAAAAATTCTACGAAGGAAATTTTTTGGACATTCAACAGACATTAGGGGGTGATGCTGTACCCTATTCTACGGTTGCGTACTGGGTGGCTGAATTTAAAAGAGGTAGATCAAGCTGTAAAGATGACCCGCGTTCTGGGCGGCCTTCAACCTCCGTTACAGAAGAAAATGTCAAAAAGGTTGAGAATCTGGTTTTGGAAGACAGAAGAATGACTATAAAACATATAGCTGAGATCCTAAAGATATCTTTTGGTAGCGTTCAATCCATTTTAATTGATTCACTGGGGTTCAAAAAAGTGTCTGCAAGATGGGTGCCACGAATGTTAACCGACGAAAACAAAAAGCGACGTTTGGAAATTTCCAAGCGTAATCTCGAAATGTTCCAGCGTGATTCGGATAATTTTTGCCGTCGTCTTGTCACCATGGATGAAACGTGGGTCCACTATTTTGATCCTGAAACTAAAAGACAAAGCATGTCTTGGAAACGACCATCCTCTCCATCCATTAAGAAATTTCGAGTTGCTCCTACCGCTGGCAAAGTTATGGCCTCTGTGTTCTGGGATAGTGAAGGAATCCTTTTTATTGATTACATGCCAAAAGGCCAGACGATTACTGGACCCTACTATGCAAATTTAATCCCGAAAGTGCGTGAAGCGATTAAAGAAAAACGTCGTGGAAAACTGTCGTTGGGCGTGTTGCTCCTTCAAGATAACGCTCCTGCTCATCGATCGGAAGTTGCGCTCAACGCAATCCGCTGTGCTGGCTTCAATCTCCTTGACCACCCACCATATTCACCGGACTTAGCCCCAAGTAATTTTCACTTATTTCCAAAATTAAAACAGGAAATTCGTGGAACAAAATGTCACGATAATGACGCGGTTATAGCTGCCGTAGAGGACTTTTTCGAGAGTCAAGAAAATATTTTTTTTTTCACAAGGAATAAGGAAGTAAGAAATGCGTATCAAAATGCATTGCATTGGAGGGAGATTATGTAGAAAAATAAAATATTATTATTTAAATCTTTGCATTTTTTAATATTGTTTCCAAGAATTTTTTGATTCACCCGCGTACTTGTTGGAGGTGTATAACTAATCAAATAAAATAATAATAATAAAGAAGCTAACTGGCTTGGGAACACTACATACTATAGAAATAACTGTAAGCCTGGATACTTGTTGTTTCCAAAGGTTACGCGAAAACTGAAGTAAACGCAGGAGAAGCCGCGGGAAACAGCTACTACATACATAATTTATTTTTGTTTGGCAAAATTAATTAGGTACTTAGTTTATTGTTACATCATTTGACTTGTCACTTTGGTGTTATCAATAAGAAGCATTATCTGAGAGTGGTGAGCGAGTGACTCAAGCATCCTTATGATGACTCAGAATCATCTCAGAGATGCTTTTGTACAGGACAGAATTTGGTTCACATTTACAATTTTTATTTTTCACTAGATACTAACATTATTTTTAAGTTGTAATTACTAACCCATGGACCCCTTCTGTAGTCTGAATAAAGAAAATTTTGAATTTGAATTTGAATAAATGATTTGTATTTGTATTTGAAGTGATTGGTTCTGGAGTTACAGTTCTGTGAACTAGTTTGAAAGCCATTGAAGGTTTGTAAGAAAATATTTATTTATATATACCTATTATTAATTTATTTAACACTTACTTGATAATGAGCTCGTGTTCCAAGAAAAAATACTGCACCAGACCCTGTGGTTGCCATTGTCTATTGGTCTGCAATAATAAATCATATATGATTTAAAAAACTTGAAAAGTGAAGTTCAAACAATATTTTAATTCAAATTCAAATTCAAATTCAAATTCAAATTCAAATTCATTTATTCCTTAAAAATATAGCATTACAGAGACTTAGTCCCTAAAGCGCTACATTTCTTAAAAATAACATGTAAACACTAAAAGTAAACATTTGCACAATACTTAATTAAATAAAAAAGAAAAACAATTAATACGTAACTTATTAAACAAACAAATTATATAACAATATACAAATACTTAAATTACTACAAGAGAGGAGACTTAAATACATGGAAAGACTGAGATAAATAAAATAAAACACATGAAAAAATAATAATAATAACTAAAAGATAGTAAGTTATTGTACACTAATATTGCTTTTAATAATGTCTTGATTTTCACAGTATGTTAGTGTACTTTTAGAGAACTGGTGCCAACTGTCCGCGATTAAGAGCGTAATTCGTCCGAAGATTCGAGTATATTCATAACTAGCAGCGCCCCGCGATCGTACCTGCGTTAATTTGGGATCAAAAAGTAGCCTATGTGCAAGGTCTAAACAATATCTTCACCAAGTTTTATTGCTATGCGTTCAGCCGTTTGAGCGTGAAGAAGTGACAAACATACACACGAAAACTTTCGCATTTATAATATTAGTAACTAGGATTCTACCATGTTTATCTGAAGCATGAAAGCAACGAAATATCAATATGTATGTACTTATAAGAGATATTTCACTAACAAATAATAAGTTATGGGTACCTTTCCGTCAGGTTCTACCCGGAGTGGCCTATTAAATTAATTTTATTAGTGTTTTTTTATTAGTTTTTAATTTTATAATTGACTTGTCTTTACAATCATAAAATATACAATAACTTTATAAAAAATAATATATTAGCATAGGTACATAATTCAAAAATATATAGGTATGTTAAGTTTTTAATAACTCAAAAATTATCCTCAAATGTAGATAAATTTTTGCAATAATAAATCAAACGGCAATTAATAATTATTATTGCAGCCACTGTGTAAACTAGGCATTATAATATTGGTTGGGCTAATTTTATTATTAAATTCTTAGGGAATCTTGTAATTAAATATTTTAGTAAGTATATATTCAGTAATTTGTTGAGGGAACAAATTAAAATAAACTTTTAAGAAATATGTTCGACTAATTGTGAAAGAACTAAGTATTAGGTATTTTCCACATTTAGTTAAAAAATAGAATATTTAGAAAAAAAATACTTTACCCTTTTCTGCGTAAATATTTTTTTTACGGCAAATTGAAGATGTGCTTTCCAGTATATTAGAAACGATATTTTTCAATGAAATATATTACAAAATAATACTAAGGCTTGATTTTTGTCAAAATTATTTGACGTTGTTTAGACTTGCGCACATTTGACCTCGTTTTGGGGTTGACAGGCGATAGAAAATTACCCCTAACTTGCAATTTATTATAGCATTTTTATTTTACTAAATCGACATAGACAATGCTTACTCGTATGTGAATAATGAATAAAAACTATTTGGAACTAAGGTTTGTCGTGGCAAGTAGCGACATCTTCATTTGATAGGTTGAATCACGTAAAGAGGGTGTGAAGCTTGAGAAAAGCATCATACCTGAGAAAATCTACAAGGTGCTTCGCTATAAGGTAAACCATGTACAGAGAACTGACGTCAGGTTACGTACGAAGGAATAATGGTTTACGACAGATGTCGTTGTAATTTTCACATAAAATCTGTTCATAAGCAGTTATAAATTATAAAAATTGTTCCCACAAAAAAGAGTTTCAGTAGTTATGGAAATAATAAAGAAATATTAAATAACTATGCTAAAAAAGACAAATAGATTCTATATTTTTCGTGCCAAGCAAAAATAGTCCTAACCAACCATTGGCACTAATATACAAATTACAATTCTAAATGATACTTGCAGTTTAACCAAACGTATCATTTAGACTAGTAAAAAAATATTATAATAAAATAAATTACAATACGAAGACTTTTATTGTGACTATTTAAGATTAAGTGGACTATTTACAATGATTAAAAAACAACGATATTATTTTAACATAACTTTTACAGCTATCAACATATCAAGCCTAATTTGACAGCAAAAAAAACCAGCAAAAAGAGGAGTCAAAGCAACCACTGCAGTTCTACGTGTCTTGTCCAAGCATTCGTCATTCTTTAACACCTAAGTGAACAACCGTAATCTGCAGAATGGCAAATGTTGAAGTTCTAAGAGACATTTAGGGTTGAATTTTGTTTGAATACTGTGCAGTTCAGTGTAGCGGCTGCACGGACCGCTTTACTGAGTTAGGTGGGACTCCCTAAGAGCAGTGAATGGCTCTTCGTACTGCACAAAAGTGCAGCGAAAACTTCGTTTGCGCGATTCAGGCAATGTAGAGCGAATAAAAGTAAAGATTGTTAAGAGATTTGAAATTGTTTTTGGAGAGATTGGAGTCAATATACTTTTAATACTAAAAAAAAATATGAAAAACAACATTTAAAATGTCCTATAAGAAACTTAATAGTGTATTATAAAATTATTGTATTGTATTTAATGTGAAGATTGTTTGCTAGATAGGTGCCAATATACTTTTTGTACTAAAAAAACAACAGTTTACATGTCTTATAAGAAATTATTTAGTATTGTATTATAAAATCAAAATCATCTTCTTCGTATGAATTAAGGGGCCAAGCTCTGGTGTCGAGAGTTTATAAGCCACCCGAAGGCCTCTGATTTGGTTCAAAAACAAAATGTATTGTATTAAAAGTATAGGTTGTTTGCTAGTTTGGAGCAAGGCCTACTTTTTATACTAAAAAGAACAACAGTACATGTCTGAAACTTAGTATTGTATTACAAAATTAAAATTATTGTATTGTATTAAAAGTAGAGCTTGTTTGCTAGATTGGAACAACGATACTTTTTTACTAAAAAAAACAATAAAGAACAACATTTAAATTGTCTTATAAAAAATTAGTTTTGTATTACACAGAGATGGCTTCTAATATTTAATTAGAATTAGGACCGTCAACAAAGCTTGTCATATTATTTTTTGTATTTTTCGTGTTCTGTTTTATTAAATATAATTAAATGTGTATCTATCTAAATTTAACATTCTTTCTAGTAAAAATGTTATGGAGTATCAATGCTAAAAATAATAACAATTATAAAAAAATTGGTTCCAATAAAATATGGTTACAAAGAAACATCGGATTACAATCAGAGAGTAAAATAATAAATTAAAACAACTGTCCATTTTATTTTATTAGAACTCCTTATCTTTATTAACTACGTACCTATTAATAATAATAAAAAAACGAATAAAAAAATAAATTGTTTCGGTGTAATGTCTGAACTTTTTAACTCTACAACACGGGTAGTGGGGTTGAAATCCAGTTTCTTCTCAAACCATTGCCACATAATAATAACTAGTACCATTGCTCGTAAGTACTAGACCTGAATAAAGCCTCTTTTGCACCTTATCATAAAGTAATAGGGTTCAAATTCAGAGGCAGGATAATGATTTTATTCCTATTTAAAAAAATAAGTCAAGCATTTTTAATCACCGTTAAATTACATGGCGTAAAATTTGGTTTTATTAATGAAAATGAAAGAAAATTTGCAAAATCAGGAAACTGATGCCTGGATTCGAATCCTATTACTTCATCGATAAATATTCACAAAGAACATAAATATTATAATGTTTCTCAACTTATTAAATATCTTGCACTGTCGGTCTTATACTTCAAAGGTGTTTTTTTTATCAATTAATTGTTTACAACAAAACATACATACAGATAAAAAATATAAGTCAGAACTTACTAAATTATTATATTTAGAGTATATCTATTTATCTAACTGAGGATAATATATAGCGAGTCATTGTCGGATAAACCTACTTCAGTTACACACATTTTATTTATATATTTTATCACACGGTTGGCTATTGCCACCAGACGTTTTTAGTCTTTACAATTTCTTTGTTTTATTTTAAATAAATCGTGTCTAATAAAAAAAAGAATTTTGATTATTTATTACAGCTCTGTGCATCGCTTAAACTTGTTTGTGAAAATAACCTGTACATTCCATGACTAACAAAAGCTTTTATTGCGTAGAGAGAGACGACCGTCTTGCCAACGCGCGTGACGTCATTCTGGCCAGCCAATCACGAGTCGTGTCCTGCATCGCGCAATCACAGTTTTTCAGCGTGTTAAAACGTATTCAGTCGACGAGCTACATCTATCGGGAGTCCTAAGCTACTCAGGAAACTGGTGGTAGCGGGGGGCCAGTCTAAGCCCCCGCCAACTGACGGCTGTCGATCCTTTCCATTCATGAGATGATTATGAAATGATGATAATAAATAAAAGAATATGTTGCAAGCAGACACAAAACACGAACGGGGTTAGCTATAATCTCAATAACACTGTAGTAGTTGCTACGACTCTCCTTTTACAACTATTTTGTATTTATTTGTTGATTTATATTTTTAGACCATAAAATACATAAAATAAGCATGAAAATATGTAACTATAAGTTATAAGTATAACTATAAGTCAGACTTGGTTTATTTAACTTATATAACTGTCTACTGTATAAGATAATTTAAATGTAGAAATATTTCCTGTTATCTAGAGTATTAAAAGATATAAATATTTTACAGAATTATTATAATAATTCCAACTTATTGCTATATAATTATAAGTCAGACTATATAAGAGAATATAAATGTAGAACTATTTCCTGTTACCTAGTATTAAAATATGTGTATTCTTTATAATATAAAATAATCAATATCACCAACTTTTCAGTAAATAATTTTATATATATTTTACAGAATTATTATAATAATTCCATCTCATTGCTATATAATTATAAGTCAGACTATATAAGAGAATTTAAATGTAGAATTATTTTCTGTTACATAGTGTTAAAATATCCTTATAATATAAAACAATAAATATCATCAACTTGTCAGTAAATAATTTTATGAGAAATTAATAAACTAGTTCTAAATATCGTATTAACTAATTAATTTTAAGTAGTCTTAGCTATGCCTTATTAACTAAGCACAGGGTGCACATTTCTTGTACTACAATACCTATTTGTGTTGCTAATAAAGACAATTTGAATTTGAATCGTATAAATGAATATAATATTTATTCACAGTCATTGTTTAATAAGTACAAAAGATACAGTTTACTGGTTTAAGTCCTGCATCTGGCAAACATTTTCCATCAATTAAGTAATCTATTTTTTCATTTTGAAGAACTAGGTATTTTGTTTCACCTATTGTTGAGATATGTTTTTAGACATATGTATAGGTATACCAGTTTTTTTAATAAAATATAAAAATAAATAAATAAAGATAAGTTAAGATTTTTTCACTACGAATTTTTTTGCATCCAAAGTTTACTTTTGCTCAAAAACGTGCTATTTTGCATAAATTAATCGTTTTACAATTATCAACTGTAATGGAATATAATTATAACGATTAAGTAATAAACGAATACAAAATAATTATGCTTAACTGTTAGGATTATATTATATCACAATAAATCCTTAAAGTTACAACAAAACACTTTAGTCTAGTCAACAAGTGCCATTTGGTCAACTTTTTACAGCAGTCTCCGAAAATTATGATTGAGGTGTCATTCGATTCGTAATGGCATCTAGATAGTTTTCGAAAAACAATGAAGTTCCACAAATAAAAAAAAAACAACGTAAATAACAAATAAATTTTTAATTTTTTTGACCACGGATTATTGTTTATTGATCTGTCCTGTAGGCACCTGAATTTTTTCAACTTTTAATTTTCATATTTAATAAGTTTAAATAATATTTATTAATTCGAGAATTTCATTCATCATAATTTCCGGATACTGCTGAAAAAAGTTGACAAAAAAGGCACTTGTTGACTAGATTAATTGTCTCTAAAGTAAACAAAAGTAAAAAGAAGGTCATATAAGCTACTGACGTGATGATGAGACCGTGGCCTCTCTTAGCTTTTCTTGACATATTTTGACATTATTTATTTTTTTACCATAATATGATTGCTTGCTATGCTTCAACATATCTGATGGCAAGGACTTAGACCGGCTCCTCGCCACAACCGGCTAACGCAGTAGCTGCGGACCTCCAAGATACTACAGTAAGCCTTACACATTCGTGTAATGGCACAGAAAAACTTCATTTGCGCGATTCAGAATTCAAATCTCATTCACTGTATTAACGCAAACCATCAATTTTATTGTAAGAATTAGAAGCAATTTGAAGTAAAATTTTTCTAAAAACAATTTTTACGGTTTTTGTAACGATTATAACTTAAACGATTTCGATATTTTAGCAATTGTTTCCAAACGATTTATACGTGAATAGTACTGGAGTGAAAGAGATAGTTGAGTAACTTTGCCGCCATTATACAGCGCATGTGCGGCTTTGTGTTGTGCTGGAATTTCTATCAATAGATTCTCCATCCCACGTACGCAATGACCCCGATTAACTTATACTAGGTCATCCGAGCGAGACGAAACCATTCCAGCAATTTCAAGTGCGACAGAGAAAGGAATATATTAGTATGTACCTACAGACTATAGAGTTATTATTTGTCTTAGAAACAAAATCACTAATTCATTATAATTTTATTTTATTTGAAAAATAATTCAGATACGTATCAAATAAATCATTTGAAATAGATGGAAAAAGAAACTTCCACATTGGCAACTTCAATATTTTGGTAGTCAATGGTAGAATTTAGAACTATGTACTAGGTTTTGGTAGAAATGGCGATACACATTTGACGACTTTGAAAAATATCTCTAAGCAAATGGCGGAAACGTATTAGTTTGTTTCATGCAGTTGTATTGTGTTATCTAAAAGAAAGTAATCGCAAAGTGCTAAGAAAACAAAGTTTCCTTGGATTAGTTTGTTGCCATTTATTTCAAGTAAGTAGATTGTTGCAATATAATTAAAATCAATGAAAAATAGAAACACCAAATATTTTGGTGTTGCAATGAAATCGGTCGACGCGACATTTTGTTTTGTCATCAGCTGGTTTTGTTTATATTTTCGTTTTTAATCAAAGCCTATTAATGATCCAAAGTTGTTTAAATTCAAATGACATAATTAGCAACAAAATTATAAGGATGGCACACATTTTGGGCCCTACCAAAACTTAGCTTATGTGTGTGTTTTTTACTGATTCTGTAGATTTCATAACCTATACTCATAATCGAATAGTTAATTAGTTTTACAAGAAGTAGAGGACGACCTAAGAAGATGTGGATGAATTGTGTGAAAGAGGATATGAAAGAGAAAGGAGTGAATGTAGATTACTATGACTGCTGACAGAAAAGTGTGGAAGCAAATAACGAGATTAGATGTTACACCATAAAGTTACCCACCAGGGCTAGTCAATGTAATTTTAAGTTCTTAAATAAGTACTAAAATTCATAATCAAGCTTGTCTATTAAGAAAGAAAGATGAAATAATTACTATCTTATGGTGTTGGGTCGCTGGCATACCTGTTCACTGTCATTGCGTCAGATGTTGTGGTACTTCTTTTAAAGCAGGAGGCGTCCAAGGGTAGCGTAGTGTTTTGTTGAGATTCCCTTGCTAGTCTGGTTTTCTCTCTTGTTTGGTTTGTGGATTCACAGTGTAACAGCACATGCTCCACAGTCTTCTGTCTTCATATATACCCGATACAGGGGGCTATCTGTCATGAGACCATTCCTAATAAGATAAATTAACATAATAATCAATATATGAATGTGAACAGTTAAAGATATTAAAGATATTTATAAATAATAATAAATATTAGGACTCATTTCACACACGGCTGGTTAACCCCATACTGAACATTTCTAGTTCTTATTATGGTGTATACACAACTGATATACTACATATACATACATATTTTATATAGATACATGTTTAACAACCAGACCAACAACCAACATATTTAGTTAAGCACAAAGATGTTAGCCGTGCTGGGAATCGAACCCGGAACCTTCTGATTGGCAGTCCGGCATGGTAACTATTACGTCCACGAGGTCGTCATTACTTATTATAATATGCTTTAGGTATCTATAACTAATGACGACCTCATTGGAGTAAAGGTTACCATGCCGGACTGCCAATCAGAAGGTTCCGGGTTCGATTCCCGGCACGGCCAACATCTTTGTGCTTATCTAAATTTGTTGGCTGTAAGTCTGGGTGTTAAATATGTATCTATATAAAATATGTAAGCATGTATAATATATAGTATATTATCAGTTGTGTTAACTACCATAACATAAACTAGAAATGGTTCAGTTTGGGGTTTACCAGCCGTGTAAGAAATGTGTCCTAATATTTATTTATTATTTATATGATTTTTAGGCAAGCAGCGACCTGATGTACCAATATCACACTGGGTTCAAATTTATTTTAAACAGTAATTCATATGATGTTTTTAAGAAGTAGCGGAAGTAGAGGTCGAGCAAAGAAGACGTGGAGGAATTGTGTGAAGGAGGATATGAATGAGAAGGGAGTGAATGTGGAGATGACGGCTGATAGAGTGGCGTGGAAGAGAAAAACAGGCTGTGCCGACCACACCTAGTGGGAAATGGTAAAGGAGAAGAAGAATAGTTCATTTAATGTCCACAGTTTAAGGTTAATGTTTAAAGTTAACTTGTGCATGGATCACTCAGTGCCTATATAAAGGCAATAAATGTGTACAACTTTTTGCCACAAAATTTAAAATTGCTCAATATAAATAAATTTAAGCCATGGTTAAGAAAATGGTTGATAGACAATGAGTATTATAATATGAATGAATATTTTGGAGTAGCGTAAATTTAAAAAGACTGCTTAGTTATTAATTGGACAGTTATTATTTATAGTTAATATTGTATGTTCTTTACGAACAAGACTATTGTAACCTATTTACTGTTTTAAGATCTATTTGTACACAGTTATGCAATAAATATATTCTTATTCTCACTTCCTCGGGTAACTTGAGAGTGGTTGCTAGTCAGGCGAGCACTAAAAATGCTTTAACAATATGTCATAGTTTCCTCATGCTGTTTTCTTTCACTGGAAGCTCATAGTCAATGGCAGGGAGGGATTAAACCTGCGACATTTTGGACATGAGGTGGTGTCATTCTTTTTAAGTGTCCTGTACCTAATAGGTAAAAACAGAACCCTATTACTAAACCTCCGCTCTCTGTCTGTCTCCAGGCTGTATCTCAGAAACCGTAATAACTAGAAAGCTGAAGCTTTCACAAGACATGTATTTTTTATTGTTTTTTTTCACACGACAAACATGATATAAGCTGGCCACCAAAGATTGAGCTGTCTACAAGGAAAACTGATTGCAATGAAAATAAAATCAAACTCCCTAAAACACCTATTCTCCCAAAATCTTGCTATTATATAACTTCCTATGCCTAAATGTAAGGAGGAAATATATATTATTTTATTATTTAATAATAATTATTATTAAAAGATGATTATAATAAGATGCCATATTTAGTACTTTGAGTGTACTACTCGTATTATAAAATTGACTGACATGTAATAATTTTTATTATGAATAAATGAACTATGAACTTTGGAAACACTCTGGTCTGTTTATATAACGCTAGCGGCGCCCTGCGATAGGTTAGACCTTAATCCAAAGTCTAACCTATCTTCATAGTAAATCTCATCAAAATTAGTCCAGCGTTGCAGGCTAGCCGGGGTGGGCGGGGTGGTGGGTTAATGCGAGGAGTGGAACCTCACCCCGCCGTTTCCGGTGAGGAGGTCATCGTGAGATTTTAGTCGGTAGTGATGATCTTCTGGCATCGAGAGAGATTTATTTATTTATGTATGTAAATGTAGTGTATCAGTTGTGTTAGCAACCATAATACAAACTAGAAATGGTTTAGTATGGGGCTAACCAGCCTTGTGTGAAACGTTTCCTTATATTTATTTATTCATAATATCTACGAAAACTTCTACATATCCATGGACAATGTACGTAAAATGTAATTTTGAATATGTATTTATTTTTATCTCAGGTAAGCCAAGTCAGAGGCCATCGGGTGGCTTGAAAACTCTCGAAGAAGTTATCGCAATAACACGTAATGTCAGAAGAAGTCACCCAAATACTCCAGACGGAGCACGGTCAAATGCTGACAGCGGAGTACAAAGATGGTGGGTATTAATTATTAAAGGAGGAGCCTGGACCGCACGACACAGGTCACCCTAGAGTGTGGTCCAGTGCACACCAAATACATGGAGTATTGTTCGCACCTTTGGGATGGATCGGCAAAGTACCAGCTTCAGGCGTTGGAGTCAATTGAGCGGCGTGCAAAGAGACTCATAGGCAATGACAATCTTTGCTAAGCAAGGTTGCAGAGCCTAGAGCACCGCCGCATTGTTGCCAGTCTGTCGGTATTCTATCGGTTGCATTTCGGCGAGTGTGCGACTGAATTACATGACGTGATTCCCCCCGCCCCCTTCCACTATCGGACGAGCAGGGAAACGCCAAGGCGGCATCGGTTTACGGTTGAGGTGCCCAAGGCACGCACAAAACGTTTTGCCTCCACCTTTGTTGTCCGAACCGCCAAACTTTGGAATTCCTTGCCGAATTCCCTGTTCCCCAATGACTACAATCTAGCGATTTTCAAGGCGAGAGTGAACCGGTTCCTTCTAGGTAAGCGCGATCCACCGTAGACCTCAATATCACTTACCATCAGGTGAATTGTGGTCAAGCGCTGACCTATTCAGAGTAAAAAAAAAAACATTTCACAATAATATGCAAATTATATTACTGTACAATAAGTGTAAATTTGGTGTCAAAATGTAAATACCTTTAAGCTTATGATCAATAAATAAATCTTATTATTATTATTATTTATTAGACACTAGAAAAATAATGTTCAGTGTTCGTTAGTCTCGCTAAATAAAGCGAGTGTGGCTCGGTGGTAATAACGTCTGCTTTTCAATCAGACGGCCCCTGGTTCGATCCCGGCCCTTCACCAATGACATGTTTTTCAAGTTATGTGTGGATTTGCACTCGCTTTACGGTGAAGGAAAACATCGTGAGGAAACCGGCATGTTTGAGGACCACAATATCCGAAGACGTGTGTCGTCCGCCAACCCGCATTTGGCCAGTGTAGTGGATTATGGTCTATATCTCTCTCCTAGCGAGAGAAGGCCCCGATTCTCAGCAGTGGGAACGTATAGTGGGCTGCTTATGATAGTCTCGCTAAAACTCGAGAACGGCTGACGGGATTTATCTTATCCAGTTCTTGAAATGTTTGTAGAAGGTAAACCCCTAAAAATAGCGTAAGCAGACCACTTTACGTTCCCACTGCTGGGACTCGGGGCCTTCCCTCACGAGGAGAGAGATATAGGTCATAATCCACTACGCTGGCTAATTGCGGGGGAGGCAGATGACACACGTCTTCAGATGTTGTGGTCCTCAAACTAAAGTTATGTGTACCATTTTAAATATTATATCTTGTCTTGTGTCATATCATATTAATTTATCATATCAAATAATTTTCTTTCTTTTTTTCAAACATGTTAGTTTCCTCACAGTGCTTTCCTTCACCGTAAAGCGAGGGTAAATCCACACATGACTTGTTAAACAAGTCGTTAAGCCAAAAGCCTTCGGGTGGCTTGAAAACTTTCGACACCAGAGTTTGGCCACTTAGCTCATACGAAGAAGAAGACTAAATAAATGTATCAATATTAGTTTATTATCACTATTTCAGGTCAGCTGCAAATTGTAGAGGTCTCATCATTTGATAAAGACGTAAGTATTGTAGAAAGTATTAGGAAATTATTTATTTACAATAAGTCCCTAATATTGTTTGTAATGTACAGCCAAACATTGATGACAGTTAAATAGTATTGGTTGTGTTTTGTTTGGTTTCAAATTATCTTTATTTATAAGTAATTAAATATAAACTCAACTTATCTAGTGTACATAATATTCCTAGAAGTGAGAAACTTAATAAATAATTCTTAAACAAATTGTTTTAACTTATTGCAACAGTATTGGTTGTGCTTTGTGTAATGTTCGTATTCATCATCCATCTTTGTTTTATTCTCGTACTGACCATCGTTCTAAGTATTACTACTAGCCCAGTCATATTAGGGGTTTCACCTCGGAATGAAAGATAATAAGCTGGAAATTGGTAAAAACCTTTGTTTTGTTACCCTAAATATTGTCTCAAAAGTCACAAATGCTATCGTGTCCGCGTCTTAAGATATTGAAGGTCAAAGGTCACAAAAAACGATTTTTCGCGAATATCTCGGTTCCTATTGCTTAAATGATATTTTCACCCATTAGAAAGTTGTAGAGTATAAAATTCTCTACAACTTTTGTCTAAATTTTTTTTTTATACAATCAACCGTTTTTGAGGTAGAGCGCGAAGAGTGCGCAGCGTACAGTCATATATGAGCTAATGCAGGGTCAAGCGTGAGTTACGGTTATCAGTATGTTGTATAAAGTCAATTATTGACAAAAAAATTATAATTATTAAGCGATGCCCATTATTTCTGTACTTATTCTTAATTATTTATATTTAATTATTCAACTATAGTATATTAATATTAATTCTGGATTATCTATTTAAGTTATATTTTAAAATAAAACGACATTATATATGTTTCCTTAAAACGTGTAAATTTTTAAATACTTAACTGGAAATACTTGTCCCTACCCTATGATCATTTCTATTTATAGCCGAGACGGATGTTCTATTGTATTCAAGGTCACTTTCTCTTTTAAGGGACCACTTTGTTTTATAAGAGCGATTATTAATTAAAAGATTTATAAGAGATTATTTCCGCTACACGCAATTCATCAAATTAACAAAACTAAATAAACCTGTACAATTGTCAACACTTCCACCAACAAGTGTAGCAGCCCGTCAACATATCAATCGTGTCTACTACCAGATTCAAACGTGGCTAGGGAAGAACTTAGAACCTCAAGAATGGGGCTGGAAGCTTGAAAATGAAATGCTGGAGCCCATAACAACGTTATTACCTCCAGCACCAGCCGAACTACTAAACACAATATTTTGCAATTACAAAAATGGTTGTGGTTCCCGCTGTGGATGCAGAAAATCAGGGCTACTATGTTCTTTAGCTTGTGGCCAGTGCAATGGACAAGCTTGCCTCAACACTCCACTATATCCAAGTAATCCCGATGAAGAAAGCACATACGATCCTGAAATTCTAGAAGGTTTGGAAATGAATATGACCGATAATGAGGATGATGACAATGAATTGAATATTTTAGACCGACAACAAGAAGAAGACGACGAAGAAGAAGATAACTAGCTTCCATTCGCAATTTCATTCGATTCACAAATTATTTTAATATTTAAACTCACATTTTAATAAATGTATAACATGCTATATTTAATGATAAATAAAGGTATATCTAAAATATATTTCCTTACTGTCATTTTATTTTAAAATATAACTAAAATAGATAATCCAGAATTAATAATATACTATAGTTGAATAATTAAACATAAATAATTAAGAATAAGTACAGAAATAATGGGCATCGCTTAATAATTATAATTTTTTTGTCAATAATTGACTTTATACAACATACTGATAACCGTAACTCACGCTTGACCCTGCATTAGCTCATATATGACTGTACGCTGCGCACTCTTCGCGCTCTACCTCAAAAACGGTTGATTGTATAAAAAAAAAGTTTTGACAAAAGTTGTAGAGAATTTTATATTCTACAACTTTCTAATAAAATATAGGTGAAAATATCATTTAAGCAATAGGAACCGAGATATTCGCGAAAAATCGTTTTTTGTGACCTTTGACCTTCAATATCTTAAGACGCGGACACGATAGCATTTGTGACTTTTGAGACAATATTTAGGGTAACAAAACAAAGGTTTTTACCAATTTCCAGCTTATTATCTTTCATTCCGAGGTTGACCCCTTTTTTTACCTAATTTCACTGGGCTATACTGAACTTACGCCACTTGCATACATCTAGTAAGAAAATACTTATATCTATGCCAATATATAAAGAGAAAAGTTAGATTTTTTGTTTGTTTGACGCCGAAATGTTTTGAATAAGCTCCTCTACTGGACCGGTTTGTAAAATTCTTTCACCGTTGAGATGCTACATTATCCCTGAGTAACATAGGCTATATTTTGTTTCTCTTTGTAACTTAGATTATTTTATAGCCCGTGCGAAGCCGGGACGTTCTGCTAGATTTCTATATCTAATCTAATATATAAAATTTCCATGTCACAGTGTTTGTTACCGTACTCCTTCGAAACGGCTTGACCTATTTTTTCCAAATTTTATATGCGTATTCAGTAGGTCTGAGAATCGGCTACTGTATATTTAGAAATAATTATTAAGGCAAAACAACGTTTGCCGGGTCAGCTAGTATATAAATAAAAAAAAAATGTCTTCGCACTCTTCTCTATCAGCCGTCGTCTCTACACTCACTCTTTTCACACTCATGTCCTCATTCACACACTCCATCCATGTCTTCTTCGGGCGGCCTCTTGCTTTTCTTCCTTGCTTTATCTACCATTTCCATACATCTCTTATTGAATCTCCTCTACGCATCACATGCCCATACCACGCTAACCTTCCACTCTTTATTCTCACTCACTGGGGCTGCTTTCAAACTTTGCTTTTGTTACATTATTGGATTTTTAGTAAGGATCTTTAATATTTTTGTCAAACAAACAAACAATCAAACTTTTCCTCTGTATAATATTAGTATGCATATGGATGTGTATATTTTTTTAGAATGAGACCCACATCCTTCCGGACCTCCCTTCAGACGAAACGAGATACGTTCAAGTGTTGGACGGTGAAAAGGGCGTAGTGCATTTAGACCTTCTATCTCTAATCAAGTAAGTGATTTTGTTAATTTATTTTTTCAGCTGCCATTTGAGCCTTTTTTTGTTGACGAGGGGGAAATCTTCAACAAGATACTTGGCTACGATGGGGCGAAGCCAAGCCAAGTCTTCATTGTATCGTTTTATGGTACGATAAATGAATCTTTTGGTTATATTCAAATTTTTCAGTAAGTCGAAAATCTGAATTGGCGCGTAACCGCAACGATGCAATGCAATAACCCCGACACGGTCTTCTTCAAGTGTCCATTCCATATTTAAAAATGAGGAAAATTCTAAAAAGTACATATTTTATTTTCATGAAAAATCGGGAATTCAAATTCAATAATTTTTTTTTGTGGCCAGCAATGAAAATTCAAAAGTTTTTATTGTGTGACAGAACTTATGACCTGACTAAGTATATATGTGTGTAAGGTGATATAAGTGCACCCGGACAATGGGAGCACTCTAAAATAATGATTTTATTATTACTAGTCTTTTGTATTTTTTTGTAATTGAGGCAGACTGTCGTCGCTTCGTACGGATCTCCTCGGAAACTCAATACCCCGGGATTGCATAGGTGCGGCGGCGAGGATGACCAGGCGACGTACCAGGTGGTGGGCACCTCTGATGATGGAGACACGACCTTCACGTGTGTCATCGCAGACACTGATGATGACGGCTCCAGGGGAAAGAATCACAGGGGTAAGCACCCTTTTGTTTTTATAAAGGGCGAAGACGAGCTTATTATTATTATAGTGTAACCTCGTTAGGTCGAACCTCGATAAGTCAAATACCTCCAAATGTCGAAAAAATGATTTGTTCCCTTCCCTGCAAAAACCTCCATTACTTGAAATCTTGACCCTCTGTTAGTCGAAATAATCACCGAGTCCCTCCAAACCATTTTGGTACATATGTTCACTTTTTTGTTTTGAACAATAGCTTACTATAGCAAAAAGTGTCGTGACAACTTTTCGTAAGATTTTATCCGTCTAGCCCTCTTTGAACGCGCGATAAAAAACTTCGTTCCAAAAACTATCAAAAGCGCTAGCTTGCTGCGATTTACAGTCTTATCTTAGTTAATCCGGGATAAAAAGTAGCCTCTGTGTTGATCCATCTGATATGGTGATAGTTTAGATCATGGATTTTCATTACACCAATGTTAATTGAAACCGGCGTTTGAGCGCGAAGAAGTAACAAACGTACATACGTAGCTGTATGTTTTTTTTTTTTTTTCAGATAATGAATCGCAAGAATCGTACGTAGTGGTCGACACTGAACAAAACAAGGAGCCTCTCCTGTATGTACAGTCATCGTTACAGCAGATACGCACGCAGCAGCGGCTGAGGAACCAGGGAAATGTTGAACAGGTGAGCTCTTACAACATTTTTAAATTCCTCAGAGAGTGTATAGCAAGATTCGTATGCAGTGGTCGACACTGAACAAAACAAGGAGCCTCTCCTGTATGTACAGTCATCGTTACAGCAGATACGCACGCAGCAGCGACTGAGGAACCAGGGAAATGTTGAACAGGTGAGCTCTTACAACATTTTTAAATTCCTCAGAGAGTGTATAGCAAGATTCGTACGCAGTGGTCGGTGCTGAACAGAGCAAGGACCCTCTCCTGTATGTACAGTCATTGTTACAGTAGATAAGCGCGGTGCATTGGTTCAGGAACCAGGTAAATGCTGAACGGGTTAGTTATTACTACATTTATAATTTCCACTGAGAGTGTATGGCAAGAAACGTACGCAGTGGTAGATGCTGAACAAAGCAAGAAGCCTCTCTTATTAAATTCATTAATTAAATTCTATAATAAAGTGTGTTATTATTAATTTCAGAACAAACCGCTTACCCCCGAAGAAATTGTACTGAAGGCCAAACTTTTAGAAAAAACAAAGTAAGTAGTACACGTAGAATTAAATCGGCTTATTTTATATAGCGCCTGTAGCTCGGCTAGCTAAGGTGATCTAACGCGATCATCGAGGTTAAGCAACGACCGATGCAGAAAATTTGAGAGTCCATGCATAAGATTGTTTTTATAAAGTGGCATTTTCATCTGGACGCTACCGTAGCTTTGGTGACAAGTTAAACTGTAGGTCCCGGCTATGGACGCTACCGTTGTTCGAATGACACTTTAAATTGTAGGTAGGTAACCGGATGTTAGTCTTAGTACCTACAAGCGGTCGTTAAGCCAAGTCAGAGGCCTTCGGGTGGATTGAAAACTCACGACACCAGAGCTTGGCCACTTAGCTCAAATGAAGAAAAAGAAGATGGCAAATTTTATATTTATTTTTATTTTTAAGGGAATTCATGCGTTTGTCCCATAGTGAAACTATAATCTAATCTACTAACCTTATATTTTCCTTAGTCATAATCCTCACGTATTCTCCACTCAAAAGCCAATTGGCGAGGATCGAACGCACTGACGAGTAGTGAAACACCAAGGCGGCATCGTTATACTGTGGAGGTGCCTAAGTCGCGTACTAAGCGGTTTGCCTCCACCTTCATTGTGCGTACCGCCAAGGTGTGGAATTCTTTGCCAAATTCCCTGTTCCCCGATAACTATAATCTAGCGGTTTTCAAGGCAAGAGTGAACCGGTTTCTTCTGGGCAAGCGCGTTCCACCTTAGATCGCAATTTTGGCCTACTATCAAGTGAATTGCGATCAAGCGCAAGCCCATTATGATAGCAGCTCAAGATGAAAGTTCGCCTTCCATTGCTAATCTTCAGACAAACAGACCATCTGACGCAACAGGGGTGGAACAGGTATGCCAGCGAGCCAGGGCTGTGCTCCGTTACTTCAAGGAGCTCGGTTGGCTTGTGTAGGCTGGTAAGGGGGGAATGCAGAATACGCCCCTAGCGGGGTGTCAGTGCAGGTCTCATCACCCCCACTTCAAATTAGAATTAGAAGCCCATTATGTTTAAAAAAAAAACTTAACAGTCGCACACCCAACTGAGCTGTCCTCGCTTACTTTCTTCTCCAGAAACCTGAATCTGACTCCGTCCAACACTCGCGGACGCAAGCGCAAGTCTGACCTGCCTCCGCCGATGGACCTCCTCACGTCTCCTGGCTTCAAACTCTACTTGTACAGCTGCAAATACTGCAACTACAAGTGCAACGCTATGCCGGATATGTCCAAACACAGGGTACGTGTCTGTTTGCTTGCTTTCTTGTCTGTTGCTTTAATGCGGTGTTACGCTGGAACGGCTGGACCGATTTGCATAATATTTGGTAGGATTGTAGATTGGATGATGTTCTATCACATGGTATTTGATAATTTTAATCCGGGATTAAGGTATAGAATAGTTTTTATCCTGGATTTATTTATTTATTCCAAACACTTATAATAAGGATTAACCTAGCATTTCGAATTTCTCACGTCTCCTGGCTTCAAACTCTACTTGTACAGCTGCAAATACTGCAACTACAAGTGCAACGCTATGCCGGATATGTCCAAACACAGGGTACGTGTTTGTTTTTTTTTTGTGTAAAAAAGTCTACTATAGTGTTAAACTCTTCCTTGACGATAATGAAATTATATGATTTTACAAAACAAATACAAATACAAAATTATTTTTTGGAACCATATAATACAAAACACAAAGTATGTGTTTGTTTCTTTGTTTGCTTGCTTTCTTGTCTGTTGCTTTGTTGTGGTGTTACGCTGGAACGGCTGGTCCGATTTGCATCGAATTTGGTACGTATGTAGATTAGATGATTAATAACTGGGGGAGGCCTACGCTAATAGGCCTCCCCCAGTTTGCACCAAAGTCTGTCTATCTCGGGCCAATCTCGTCCATTCTTGTCCGTACTTTTGAGTGAACACGTCTGCCCATCTTCTGTACAAAAAAAATGGTTGCCTGTAAAGTCGGTTTTACGGGCGAAGATTTTACGTGACAACGTCTGCCGCGTGCTGCGCGCGCGGCAGACCGATCATAGTTGAGTGGGAGAGAGACGCAAGGCATTCGGCGGGCCTCTCTCTCGTTCGGTGACTCATCGTAACGTTACCGGGCGTTACACTTTTTCATAAGTGACTCCCAGCCGCAACCTAATTTAAGACGTTGTCACGTCAAAAAAAGTGTATTAGATTACATTTGTAATGTGTCCTGCAGGCAACACACAATGTGAAGAAGGCGGGATCGGCGCGAGGCAGCGGGTCCCTGCAGTGCCCCAAATGCCCCTTCAAAGCCACCTCGCATTCACAGGTACGTTTAGCGATCCGTGCCGAAAAGAAAGAAAGAAAATTGAAGACAAAATATGTGCAATAACGATACGCGACTGTGAATGATTCCAGTCGAAGTATTCGACTTTGTAAATCATTCGACTCATTTGAATGATCTCCGAAAATTAGTAACTAACATGATACCCACTCAAAATTAACCGGACTGAATGAATACTACATTAGTTACTACTTGAGCCGACTCCACTCCAACGGTTCATTCATATTTCATTCATTTGAAACTAACAAGTGACATTGACAAGATTCGCTAACAATCGAGTCAAAACGCCATTAGTAACTAATTAGTAGTCATCATTCGATTATTAACATTAGTATATTACTAATATTCAAGTCGAACGTGTATATTAGTAGTTGTAGATGATTCGACTGGTCAGATTATTCGCAATCGCGCATTTGTGCAACATGTTTTTACTGTGGTCTAAGATGTAACACGCTTTTTTTCATGTTTACAGTTAGTATTGCACGAGAGCAGAACTCATTTGAAAACTGAGATAGCGAAAAAGATTGGTAAGTTACAAATTAGTAAGTTATAAATTAGTAAGTTATAAATTAGTAAGTTATAAATTGGTAAGTTATAAATTGGTAATAAGTTATGAATAAGTAAGTAATAAATCGGTAAGTTAATAAATTGGTAAGTTAATAAATTAGTAAGTTATAAATTAGTAAGTTATAAATAGGTAAGTTAATAAATTGGTAAGTTAATAAATTGGTAAGTCAATAAATTGGTAAGTTAATTAATTGGTTAGTTATAAATTAGTAAGTTATAAATGGGTCAGTTATAAATTACTAAGTTATAAATTGGAATGTTATAAATTAGTAAGTTATAATCCTACTTAATATAATAAATGCGAAAGTTTGTGTGTGTGTATGTTTGTTACTTCTTCACGCTCAAACAGCTGATCCGATTTTAATCAATCAATCATTTACTTACTTAAATTTACAAAGGTTAATTAAAACATGGGCATGTGATGCGTAGAGAGGAGACGCGTGTCACTAGGAGATGTATTGGAATGGTAGTGCAAGGAAGAAGGGCAAGAGGCCGACCGAAGAAGACATGGATGGAGTGTGTGAATGAGGATTTGAGAGATAATTTGATTCCACCATATCCGTTCTACTACAGAACGAGCAGAGAGTCAGTGAAGAGACACCGATACAGAGTTGAAGTTCCAAACTTTCGTACAAAACGCTTTGCGTCGAACTTTATTGTGAGGACTGCGAAGCTTTGGAACTCTCTACCTGAGTCTCTGTTTCCTGAGAGGTATCATCCGGGGGTCTTCAAAAGTAGAGTTAATAGGTATCTTCTAGGTAAGCGTGCCACACCGTAGACTGCAGTGCAGCTTAACATCAGGCTAGCTGTAGTCAAACGCTAACCTATCAAGGATAAAAAAAGAGAGAGAAAGGAGTGATTATTGCCACATAAACTTAAAAAATGTACATTTTCCAGAGGCACTCCTACCGGACGCAGACAGCGGCGACGACAGCTCGACGCTGGAGGTGTTGGTGTGCGGCGGGTGCGGGTTCGAGTCCAGCTCGCGGCCGGCGTTCCGGCGGCACGTGCAGAGCGCGCACTCTCTCACGCTGCCTGTCTCGCTCTCTGCCATGTGAGTGTCTCACTCGCACACACTGTATCTGTCTCGCTCTCTGCCATGTGAGTGTCTCACTCGCACACACTGTATCTGTCTCGCTCTCTGCCATGTGAGTGTCTCACTCGCACACACTGTATCTGTCTCGCTCTCTGCCATGTGAGTGTCTCACTCGCACACACTGTATCTGTCTCGCTCTCTGCCATGTGAGTGTCTCACTCGCACACACTGTATCTGTCTCGCTCTCTGCCATGTGAGTGTCTCACTCGCACACCCTGTATCTGTCTCGCTCTCTGCCATGTGAGTGTCTCACTCGCACACACTGTATCTGTCTCGCTCTCTGCCATGTGAGTGTCTCACTCGCACACACTGTATCTGTCTCGCTCTCTGCCATGTGAGTGTCTCACTCGCACACACTGTATCTGTCTCGCTCTCTGCCATGTGAGTGTCTCACTCGCACACACTGTATCTGTCTCGCTCTCTGCCATGTGAGTGTCTCACTCGCACACACTGTATCTGTCTCGCTCTCTGCCATGTGAGTGTCTCACTCGCACACACTGTATCTGTCTCGCTCTCTGCCATGTGAGTGTCTCACTCGCACACACTGTATCTGTCTCGCTCTCTGCCATGTGAGTGTCTCACTCGCACACACTGTATCTGTCTCGCTCTCTGCCATGTGAGTGTCTCACTCGCACACACTGTATCTGTCTCGCTCTCTGCCATGTGAGTGTCTCACTCGCACACACTGTATCTGTCTCGCTCTCTGCCATGTGAGTGTCTCACTCGCACACACTGTATCTGTCTCGCTCTCTGCCATGTGAGTGTCTCACTCGCACACACTGTATCTGTCTCGCTCTCTGCCATGTGAGTGTCTCACTCGCACACACTGTATCTGTCTCGCTCTCTGCCATGTGAGTGTCTCACTCGCACACACTGTATCTGTCTCGCTCTCTGCCCATGTGAGTGTCTCACTCGCACACACTGTATCTGTCTCGCTCTCTGCCATGTGAGTGTCTCACTCGCACACACTGTATCTGTCTCGCTCTCTGCCCATGTGAGTGTCTCACTCGCACACACTGTATCTGTCTCGCTCTCTGCCATGTGAGTGTCTCACTCGCACACACTGTATCACACTGTATCTGTCTCGCTCTCTGCCCATGTGAGTGTCTCACTCGCACACACTGTATCTGTCTCGCTCTCTGCCATGTGAGTGTCTCACTCTATTTGACATGATGTACCTATGTAGTAGTAATTAGTTCGGACACGATGATAAGATTACTAAAAAAACATCTCCTGTATTGTATATGTAAATTACATTCACTGACATTTTTTTTATTTATTATTAAACTTTATTATTGTGATTTAGTAATTTTATTTACAGATAAAAACAATTTAAATATTATATTATACTAAATTGGAAATTGAAAATTTGTAATGTAATTATTTTCTTTTTTTTGACATATGACAATAATGTCATCTATATATTTACTTTTGTAAATATTTTTATACTTTTTTTTTCTCATGTAATTTAGATGTTGACTTTTCACAAGTGTCTTTGAACTGTTGTTATATATTCCTATGTGAAAAAAATAAATGAATTGAATATATATACAAACTTAAAGCAAAACACTACAATTTAAATTAAAGTAAGCTCACCATCCAGGCTGTCGCTGCGGGACAGAGTTCCCAAGATGGTTTAGTGAAAAATATACAAATATAATTATAACCCCTAAATGGACGATTTTTGTTTCACGTTTTAAAAAAATATATTTGTGTAATAGACGTGTATGTACTGTCTAGGAAAAATGAGTAAAAAAAACTAGACATGAATTTACTATACTTTTTTTGCAATAAAGTGAGTGTTGTTTATAAACTACATTGCGCAAAAATAAAAAAAATATATATATCAAGACCAATTTTATGTGTGATTTTTAGTATATTGTTTAAAAACAACATTGTCCATTTAAGGGTTAATAAAATGCTTTTGTAAGTGACATGCTGTATATGACAAAAGTAGTCATAAGATTATTGCTTTTTTATTTTTACTATCGATTTTGCTTTTAAAAAGAAATGCAATAATCTAATAAAAGTCATAAGATTATTAAATGATTTGATTTTAATAAAGCGAATATCAATATTGTTTCAGAGCTATATCGGACGACAATTCACATCCAAGTTCTGAAGAATGAAAACGTTGGAGCAACTTTTAATAAAACGAGTGTGAGACGAACGGTTCCATACGATTATTATAAAAATATTGGCCAAGTGCGAGTTTGGCTCGCGCATGAAGGGTTCCGTACCATTATTGTAGACCAGTATGGGAGACCCCCCCCCCTTAATATTAATTTTATTTCAATTTTATAATTTAATTTAATAGCCAATATAACATATATGTATTTTGTGAAAATTTTATGTGTCTAGCATCAACCATTACAAAACAATTTTCTACAAAAAAACAATTTTTTTTTGTTGCCCTGTTTATCATCGCAAATTGTTACGTTTTTAAGTGCCCAGATTACGAATATATTCGTAAAAGTACTAAATTTGCTCGCTTCTACAAATTGAATTTTGAACGATTTATCGTCAAAATTAAATTTTTCAGTCATTTGTTGAACAAAATCCGAGCAAATCTTACAAAATTATTGATATTTTCACGAATTGTGTGTATAAACGGACCCAAAATCATCATCATATCAAAGGCAACAAAACCACTGTAGACCAGTGTTATTGATATATAGGAAAAAATAGGAAAAGAACACGTTTATTGTATGGGGACCCCTCTTATTATATTTCATATTTTTTATTTTTAGCATTTGTTGTTATAGCGGCACGGGAAAAACATAACTTGTGATAATTTCAGCTTTCTAGCTATAACGGTTTCTGAGATACAGCCTGGAGACAGACAGACAGCGGAGGCTTAGGAATAGGGTCCTGTTTTTACCTCTTAGGTACGGAACCCTGAAAAACAACTTAGAATGCTGATAATAACGTGGTTATTGTTTTAAGACTGATGGAACCTACGAGTTAGCGAATCATCCAGGTGAAGGGTGCGTCATGCCTGATTTGTATTATTATGATATAAGGACGATGTAAATTAAATTAAAAAACTACAGTGTAAACTCCATGTAACGTCACTCGATTTAACGACAAACTCTCTAAAGCGTCGAAATCAATTAGTTTTTTTACTTTAGTTGGTTTAGCTTGTATTCCATACAATGATACATTCGCTCCATTTAACGACCACTCTCTATAACGCCATAAAATGCACAGTCCCTTCAGTGTCGTTATACAGAGTTTACACTGTATTTTGAAAAATGCGAGCTTTGTTTGTTAAGGCCTGGTTAAACTATGTGATTTTTTTTTCTGTTTTATACAAAAAAATAAACGTATTTGACCTAAAAGGCGCGTAAACACATAAGTTAAATTAAGAACTTTTAAATTTTTAGTTTATTGCATCGATATTTACAAGTTTTTTGTTTTAATCAGTATTAAGAACTAGAATTAATTGAAATTGTAATTTTATGTTTGAGCATTTATGTTTGTGTGATATTTTAATAGTAAATCAATAATTACTGTAAGGTAAGTATAAGTTTTAGGACTTTTTTTTATTGATATAGGCTTACGTTTGACGCAGCTAGCCTGATGTTAAGCTTGACTGTGGTCTAAGATGTAACACGCTTGCCTAAAAGGAACATATTTACTCTAGATTTGAAGACCCCCAAATTGTACTTCTCGGGAAAAAGAGACTCAGGAAGAAAGTTCCAAAGCTTCGCAGTTCTCACAATGAAGGTCGAAGAAAACGCTTTGTGCGAATCCTCGGAACTTCGACAGTGAATCGATGTCTCTTTTCTGCACTTAACGATTTAAATACTTATTTCAGGAAAAGAAAACTACTGTAGTTTAGCGCATTCGAAAAAGCTTTTACTAGCATACTGAGTGTCATGTGTGAAATTTGTCAAACATACTGTATCGATAACTCAGCGGTGCCGTAACGAGGCGATTGGCTGCCGCAAGTACTCACGTGATTTCAACAGCCAATCACATCAAGCATTTTAAGAGTTAAGGCGCCATGGCAGCATAATGGCATGTTTTTTAATCCTATAAAACTCTCGACACCAGAACTTGGCCACTTAGTTCATACGAAGAAAATTAGTATAGGTAACAGATTCACTTTGGAAAAACGCGCGTTGTCTAGCAAGAACTAGTTTAAACTGATTTTTCATTTAGCTTGAACTTTTATTGCCCTTCTAAATTATAGGTAGATTATGTTGATTTATTACACAGATGGAATCAATGTTTTTTTATTTTTTTGACTGATCCACCCTTTTCAAAGCCCCCTCGTTGACGTAAAGGTTACCATGCCGGACTGCTAATCAGAAGGTTCCGGGTTCGATTCCCGGCCCGGTCAACATCTTTGTGCTAACTAAATTTGTTGGCTGTGTGGGTCTGGGTGTTAAATATGTATCTATTTATATATAACATGTATGTATGTATATGTAGTATATCAGTTGTGTTAGCAACCATAATACGAGCTAGAAATGGTTCAGTATGCGGCACACACGACTAAACTAAATTTAAAGTAGCTCTGTCTCTTTTCGTCATAAATTACCAAAAAGAGATGGTACGATCTAAACCATAGACAAAACATCTAAAATCACGTCAAACACGTCAGATTTAAAGCTGATACAATTGGGTGCGCTCTAAAATCGCTTAAATTTTTCATATTTAACGTGATTTTAGTTGTTTTGTCTGTGGTTCAGAACGTGCCGTCTCTTTCTGGCCACCTAAGATGAAAAGAGACGGGGCTTCTTTAAATTTAGTTTAGTCGTGAGTGCCGCTGAATCGCCATCATTATACTTTAATTTTCAGCCATTATAAAAAATAAATAAAACAGTATTTTTTTCCTTAACATTTATTGCAGAATATGCGTATACATTCATAGTTGTTGAAATTAATTATACACTCTAGCCTTCCGTTATGAAATAACTACAAATAAGCTTTAAAACACACAAAAGTTTTTTTTATTAATAAACCTCATTATGTAGTTAGTTTTCTTCCAAAAGTGGTGGCGATTCAGCGGCACACACGACTAAACTAAATTTAAAGAAGCCCCTTTTCTATTCATCTTAGGTGGCCAGAAAGAGACGGCACGTTCTGAACCACACACAAAACAACTAAAATCACGTCAAATATGAAAAAGTAAGCGATTTTAGAGTTGATACAAGTGAGTGCGTTCTAAAGCCGCCTATATTTTCTGCATTCGACGTGATTTTAGTTGTTTGGACTATAGTGCAGAACGTGCCGTCTCTTTCTGGCCATCTAAGATGAATAGAGACAGGGCTTGTTTAAATTTAGTTTAGTAGCCGTGTGTGCCGCTGAATCGCCACCATTATCTTCTTTTGTATTTTCTATTCCAGTTACCCAAGTTTTAACTATTTAAGTGTTAACAAAAGGCAAATGAGTCTATCAAACGTCAGACCAGCTAATCTTATGTATAAAATTTCCATGTCACAATGTTAGTTACCGTACTCCTCCGAAACGGCTTGACCGATTTGTATCAAATTTTAAATGGGTATTCAATAGGTCTGAGAATCGGCCACTATCTATTTTTCATACCCCTAAGTGAGGAAAACAACGTTTGCCGGGTCAGCTAGTAATAATATATTTATTTACTAATTCATTGTATATTGTAATACATTTGATTCTGGTTCACTTATGCTACATTGTATATCCTAATTGTTTGGCTCCGAAACTACTGGACCGATTTGAAAAATTCTTTCACCGTTGAGTAACTACATTATCCCTGAGTAACATAGGCTATATTTTGTTTCAAAAATATCAGAGATCCTTAGTAAAAATGTGTAATAAAAGCCCTTATAAAACCCGAAGCCGGGACGGCCTGCTAGTACATTATAACCCGCGCAGATAGAGAATAGATTTGTAAATGGCGGCCAATCGCATGCGTTCTCGCTCATAAACTATCGCTGTCTATACTCACACAGTGAAGTACACGCTACAAAAAAAACAGGATTCGCTTTCCACGCTACTTGACGCACTCTGAGATACCTAGATTTTTGTGATTGATTGAACATTGGCTTCACGTGAAAGATTCTTCACAGTGATTCACGAGACATTCTTTAAAACGTTATAAATACTTTGACGAAAAGATGAACCTGGAGCGTCATCATCCGTTATTATTATTTATTAAAAATATATAAAAAAAATATAACAAAAAGTAAAATAAACATCGATATAAAAAAAAAAAAATCGATGTTTAAGAACTTGTTTTGCCATTCGCACCATGAGTACCCGCCGCCATTTACAGATCTATTCTCTATCTGCGCGGGTTATATATTCCGACAAGTAGTGGTAAATACTTCTTATATATATTTATATCTAAGGGCATTTCCTCTCGAGCTGGCCCTTCCCGCCCTCGTCGTACTCCTGGGAGGAGATCCACATCTGCTGGAACGAGCCGATGGAAGCCAGGATAGAACCGCCTGGAACGCAGGAACAAATAACTCGTCAGTACAAAAATCTCGCCTGTAAAAACTTTCGTCAGTAAAAAATCTCGCCAGTAAAAATTTTCGTCAGTAAATAATCTCGTCAGTAAAAAAGTATCGTCGGTTAAGATCTTTTGAGTAAAAAATCTCGTCAGTTGTAATCATGACGGTAAAAAACTAGTCAATAAGAAATCTCGTCAGTTGTAATCTCGACGGTAAAAATCTCGTCAGTAAAATATCACATCAGTAAAAAATCTTTTGAGTAAATAATCTCGTCCGTAAATAATTTCGTCAGTAAACATCTCGCCGGTAAAAAATCTCATCAGTAAAAATATAGTCAGTAAGAATTTCGCCAATAAAAAATCTCTTCAGTAAATTATCTCGTCAGTCAAAAATCTAGTCAATAAAAAATATCTTGAGTAAAAATCTCGTCAGTTGTAATCTCGACGGTAAAAAGCTCGTCAGTAAAATATCACATCAGTAAAAAAGTATCGCCGGTAAAAATCTTAAGAGTAAAAAATCTCGTCAGTAAACATTTCGTCGGTAAAAAATATCATTAGTGAAAATCTCGTCAGTAAAAAAGTATCGTCGGTAAAAATCTTTAGAGTAAAAAATATCATCAGTAAGAATCTAGTCAATAAAAAATCTCGTCAGTAAAAAAGTATCGTCGGTAAAAATCTTTAGAGTAAAAAATCTCGCCAGTAAACATTTCGTCGGTAAAAAATCTAGCCAGTAAAAATATCATCAGTAAGAATCTAGTCAATAAAAAATCTCGTCAGTAAAAAAGTATCGTCGGTAAAAATCTTTAGAGTAAAAAATCTCGCCAGTAAACATTTCGTCGGTAAAAAATCTAGCCAGTAAAAATATCATCAGTAAGAATCTAGTCAATAAAAAATCTCGTCAGTAAAAAAGTATCGTCGGTAAAAATCTTTAGAGTATAAAATCTCGCCAGTAAACATTTCGTCGGTAAAAAATCTAGCCAGTAAAAATATCATCAGTAAGAATCTAGTCAATAAAAAATCTCGTCAGTAAAAAAGTATCGTCGGTAAAAATCTTTAGAGTAAAAAATCTCGCCAGTAAACATTTCGTCGGTAAAAAATCTAGCCAGTAAAAATATCATCAGTAAGAATCTAGTCAATAAAAAATCTCGTCAGTAAAAAAGTATCGTCGGTAAAAATCTTTAGAGTAAAAAATCTCGCCAGTAAACATTTCGTCGGTAAAAAATCTAGCCAGTAAAAATATCATCAGTAAGAATCTAGTCAATAAAAAATCTCGTCAGTAAAAAAGTATCGTCGGTAAAAATCTTTAGAGTAAAAAATCTCGCCAGTAAACATTTCGTCGGTAAAAAATCTAGCCAGTAAAAATATCATCAGTAAGAATCTAGTCAATAAAAAATCTCGTCAGTAAAAAAGTATCGTCGGTAAAAATCTTTAGAGTAAAAAATCTCGCCAGTAAACATTTCGTCGGTAAAAAATCTAGCCAGTAAAAATATCATCAGTAAGAATCTAGTCAATAAAAAATCTCGTCAGTAAAAAAGTATCGTCGGTAAAAATCTTTAGAGTAAAAAATCTCGCCAGTAAACATTTCGTCGGTAAAAAATCTAGCCAGTAAAAATATCATCAGTAAGAATCTAGTCAATAAAAAATCTCGTCAGTAAAAAAGTATCGTCGGTAAAAATCTTTAGAGTAAAAAATCTAGCCAATAAAAGTCACGTCAGTAAAAAAGTATCGTCGGTAAAAATCTCGTCAGTAAAAAAAATTCGTCGGTAAAAAATCTAGTCAGTAAAAAAGTATCATCAGTGAAAATCTTGTCAATAAAAAATCTCGTCAGAAAAAGTCTCGTTAGTAAAAAAATCTCGTCAGTAAAAATCTCATTAGATTTATGAGTCACTTTTGAGTCAAGAAAGTCTTTGTAAGTTACGAGCTGTCAATCAAAGTATATGATGTGATAATGTTGGAGGTAATCTTCTTATATATAAAATTTCCGTGTCACAGTGTTTGTTACCGTACTCCTCCGAAACGGCTTGACCGATTTTTTCCAAATTTTATATGCGTATTCAGTAGGTCTGAGAATCGGCTACTGTATATTTAGTTTTTTTTTTTTTATTAAGGTAAAACAACGTTTGCCGGGTCAGCTAGTTTTTATATAACATTGATGGCTAAGTTGTCTATAATTATAAAGAGGAAAAGTTTGATTATTTGTTTAACGATTTGAAAAATTGTTTCACCATTGGGAAGCTACATTATCCCCGAGTAACATAGTCTATATTTAGTTTCTCTTTGCGTCTTAGACTATTAATTAAAAGCCCGTGCGAAGCCGGGATGGAATATTGGTAGAGAAATAACTGACCAATCCAAGAGTTTTGAGGCGGTGGCTGACTAGTATATAGATGATACTGACCGATCCAGGCGGCGAACCGGCGCTCGTGGTGCGTGGGCGCGCAGTGAGTCTTGAGGCGGTGGCTGGAGGGCGCGCGCGAGCCCAGCTCCTTGTTGAGGCGCTCCGGCCAGCCCGCCGTGCACGACACGCCGCCGCACACCACCACCGAGCCCCACAGCGCCGGCCGCGCGTCCGCGTCGCACGCAGACGCCGCCGCGCACACTGCTCAACACACGATGCGATGTCAACAAACAAATGTCACTGTCAAAGTGAAACCTTATGTCATTGTCAAAGTAAACATAACATTTTATTGAATGAATGTTATTTATTTTCCAATAAGTCACAAAGATATTACATTTCACTTATAATACTAAACTTCAAATTGGAATCGTCAAAAGATGTCATTACAATAAATACAATATGTCTTAGTTGTAAAGGGGCCTTGTCATACAAAATAAATAACTAAAATCAATTCAAGTAAAATAAATAGGCTTGATGAATAGGCTTACGTTTGACCGCAGCTTGCCTGATGTTAAGCTTAACTGTGGTCTAAGATGTAACACGCTTGCCTAGAAGGAACCTATTTACTCTAGATTTGGAAGACACCCAAATTGTACTTCTCGGGAAAAAGAGACTCAGGAAGAGAGTTCCAGAGCTTCGCAGTTCTCACAATGAAGGTCGAAGCAAAACGCTTTGTGCGAATCTTTGGAACTTCGACAGTGAATCGATGTCTCTTCGCTGTACCCCTGCTCGTTCTGTAGTGGAATGGAGAAGCGAGAATTAAATTATGCAGCTCCATTGCACACTCTCAAAAAACACACGATGTCAACATACAAATGTCACTGTCAAAGTGAAACCTTATGTCACTGTCAAAGTAAACATAAGCAGCCCGATATATGTTTCAATTGCAGGGGGCTACAGAGAGAGAAACTATCAAATGTCACCGTATATCACTGTCCAAGTAAACATAAGCAGCCCGATACGTCTCCATTGCTGGGGCCTACAGAGAGAAAAACATACAAATGTCACCTTATATCACTGTCGAAGTAAACATAAGCTGCCCGATATTATGTTTCCATTGCTAGGGCCTACAGAGAGAAAAACTAACAAATTTCACCTTATATAACTGTCAAAGTTAACATAAGCAGCCCGATATTATGTTTCCAATGCTAGGGCCTACAGAGAGAAAAACTAACAAATGTCACCTTATATCACTGTTAAAGTTAACATAAGCTGCCCGATATTATGTTTCCATTGCTAGGGCCTACAGAGAGAAAAACTAACAAATGTCACAGTAAATAGATGACAAAATTAAATATTTAGTGTACTTCCGCTGTGATCCGAAATCCAAATTAAGACAAGTAAAGGAAAAATTAACTAAGATCAATTAACCAAGCTTAATTAACTAAGATTAATTAACTAAGATGAATTAACTAAGATTAATTAAGATTAACGTCACCTATCACAATTCGGAAGTTCTTAACTCTACACGTGTTTCGCCTAACCACAAGGCATCATCAGGAGATATGCTGACTCTTCGAACGACAAGTCGAGAGTTGTCGTTGATCTTAGTTAATTTTTCCTTTACTTGTCTTAATTTGGATTTCGGATCACAGCGGAAGTACACTAAATATTTAATTTTGTCATCTATTTACAATGGATTTCCGCAAAGTAACGCCTGAGTCAATAAGTTATTAACAAATGTCACCTTATATCACTGGCAAAGTAAACATATAGCCCGATATACGTTTCAATTGCTAGGGCCTACAGAGAGAAACTAACAAATGTCACCTTTTATCACTGGCAAAGTAAACATATAGCCCGATATACGTTTCAATTGCTAGGGCCTACAGAGAGAAACTAACAAATGTCACCTTATATCACTGTCAAAGTAAACATAAGCAGCCCAATATACGTTTCCATTGCTGGGGCCTACAGAGAGAAAAACTAGCAGATGTCCTCTTTTGTCACTGACAACGCATATCTCAGATAAACTATATATAGTTTGTCTATGGTCAAAGTACGCACAAGCAGTCCGATATATGTTTCCACTGCTGGGGCCTACAGAGGGTTCAGTTTTTAGTTTCTTATTAGCAGAAGTAATATCTATATTGCGCTTCTCTTACTGAGTATAGTGTAATCACCTAGTTGCGGAGCGGCGAGCGAGTGCTCGAACAGCGTCTCCGTGAGCTTGAACCTCTCGGGGCCGAAGTCCTGGTGGTAGCCCCCGGGGAACTCGTAGTGTAGCCCCGGCGCCGCGGCCGCCGTGCGCTCCTCGTAAGGACTTTCTGAAACCTGCACTATAAGCGTCTAGTAGGTTCTTTGAACGGGTAGGGTTTAGTAATATTTTAAACTTTGTTTTAGTAGAAGAGCCCGTGAAGATCGCCCTTCACCGATCTGATAACCAGATGAGACATATTTTTTATTAAATATTTTTTATAAGCAAATGTGCCCATGGCTATTTTTAATTAAATAAACTTTTATTGATTTTTTTTTCATCACCTTCATACTTTTGATAACCAAATGAAATTTATTTCACTGATAGTTTTTAATACACAGAATATGCCTCGGTATGCTTGCCTACTCATTTCAGTGTATAACTACCTGGCAAGCAGGTGTAAACTTGTAAGTCAAAATAGGTGACTCATTCGATTTTGATGCGCTTCATAGGAGTAACAACGATTCTGAACAGTTAGAATGTTATTTTTATTTTTGATAATTGTAGCTAAATTATCATTTGACTATACACGAGCATGCGCAAAAAAAAAGCCATGAGCACTTTTCGATAGGCAAGCAATTTTAGACATATTTGTTTATAAAAAATACTTCATAAAAAATACGTCTCATCTGGTTATCAGATCGGTGAAGGACGATCTTCACGGGCTCTTAGACTATTTGTTAAGAAAATATTTGCAAGCTTGACAAGTAAGGCCATCCTTTATTCATTTAGCTTTTAAAATGTAGCGTCAGCTTTTAAAATTGATGACCCTAGTTTAATATAGAAAGAAAATTATTTATACTATGGCTGATAGAAGAGTGAAAGAGAAAATAAAGTATGTAGTTTCAATGTCAATTTGTATGGCGTTAATTATTTAGTAACTTATTGACATTTTAAAAAATACGTGTACAAGTAATCTGACGGCTTTTTTGGCGTGTTGGTCACCATGCCAACCAGGGTCCCAGGTTCGATTCCCAGTACGACCAACATCTTTGTGATAAGCTAAATTTGTTAACTATCGGTTTGGGTGTTCAATGTGGATCGATATAAGCTACTATAACTTAGGCCATGCAATGTGGCCTGTTGCTACTTAGAGTTGAAAATACCTTGGCAGCAGAGGAAGTTAGATTGGAAATATGACTTTTTTGAAGTTTCCTGACATTTTTTATATTTAGGAGAATAAAGTAATTAAATTTTGTGATTTAAGGAATAAAACCTCAAGTTTCATTTGAAACACGGAACTGGTTGCAATCGTTGTCTTATGATATAACAGAAGATTTGTTCTCTTCTTCTTAGTCGTAGCTTCATTACTGAAGGTCGTGTCTAATACGGAGTGTCGATCACTCGGTTAACGATGGTCTTCCACTGTTTCCTGTCCTCGGCGGTCTTAAAAGCTTCGGCAATAGGTAGGCCAGTGAGCGTCTTCACGAGGTCTGACCAGCGGGTAGGAGAGCGACCTCGTGCTCTTTTTCCGTCAACTTGGCCAACTACCACGAGCTTCTCGAGGCAATCAGGGTTTCTACGAGCGACATGTCCAAAATATCCGAGAATTCGAGAGAAGATTTGTTAAAAATAGTTAAATATAAGATAGTTAAATAAGTTAGTAATGCGTTGTCTTGTTTAGAGGATAATATTGGTAACTGGAGAAGGTTGCTTCGATACAGACCAACCGCGAAGTGAAGCAACCACTAGATATACTATATAAGGTTATAGTAAGTTTTTGGTCAATAAATATTTTTCATTTTCACTCTTACTTGTGGTCGTATTTAATTTGCCGTTATTACAATTAAAATAAAAATAAATATTAGGACACATTCACACACGGCTGGTTAGCCCCATACTGAACCATTTCTAGTTCGTATTATGGTTGCTAACACAACTGATATACTACATCTTATATATAAAATTTCCGTGTCACAGTGTTTGTTACCGTACTCCTCCGAAACGGTTTGACCCATTTGTTCCAAATTTTATATGCGTATTCAGTAGGTCTGAGAATCGGCTACTGTATATTTAGTTTATTAAATAATAAACTAATTCAAAATTTTATTTATTAAGGCAAAACAACGGTTGCCGGGTCAGCTAGTATTATATATAAATACATATTTAACACCCAGACCCACAGCCAACAAATTTAGTTAAGCACAAAGATGTTGACCGGGCCGGGAATCGAATCCGGAACCTTCTGATTAGCAGACCGGCATGGTAACCTTTACGCCAACGAGGTATTAGAGACTTCACTTTAAATCTAGTAGTACAGTAATACCCCGACTTACGCTACCTCGACTTACGCGAATTCGGAGTTACGCAATTTAATTTTCCCGTCTATTTTAACGTTTTTTGTTTGAAAGCCGCGCACTTCAGATTGTGTTTATACATTTTATTAATATAGTTTGTCATATTATCTAGAATTAAATTAAAATTTATTTCCTAAATTATTGTTTTATATTTCCTAAATTATAGTCTCCGGTCCCAATTATATGCAAAATTGTACCCCGACTTACGCGGATAGCGCTCGGTCCCACCTATCGCGTAAGTCCGGGGTATTGCCGTACTTATTTGGTTGAAGGTATCGAGGTACTATAAAAGCGTGTGGTGACCTGCGCGACGCAGTGACAGAAGTCCTCAAGCTGGCGCTTCATCATGTAGTGGTGCCAGGAGGCGGTGAGACCGGCCGGCAGCTGCTTCACCGTGTACCGCGCACGCTCGCGTTCCCTTATCACCTCCTTGCTCTAAAAAAAGAAGTTAATCGAGGATTAAATACGTATAATAGTTTTAAAAACAAAAAAACACGCTTATCTGGCCGTTTAAAGTGGGTCAAAATCGCGCCCAAAGAAGTCGGTTACAAACAAACATACAAACAAATGGAATAATTGTATCAAATTAGTGTATTGTCATCGGTCCTCAATAAATCTACAAAGATTGAACGATCTGGCCGTTTAAAGTGGGTCAAAATCGCGCCCAAAGAAGTCGGTTACAAACAAACATACAGATGAAGCTAATAAAAAGCGTGTAAAAAAGGTTAATCCGGGATACGATGAGGTTGATCTGGTATAAAAATAGAAATGAATCCTGGATAACAATACTTTATACCAGGTTAAAAAATAAGATAATCTAAGAGAAACAACAGTTAATCCAGGGTACAGATGAAGTGAATTCGGGATAAAATGAAGCTAATCCGGGTTTATAAGGGGTTAATCTGGGATTCAAGATTTTTCCCTTATCATCGCCTTAAGGTGGAGGCTGCCTAGTCTAGAATAACTTTACCTGTATGCTGTATATGGGCAGCATTTGTATATGGAGCTGGTTGAGTAGATGCTTGGCTTGCGTCACGAGATGGTCACCGCCTACCGGGGAGCGAACCGCCGCGCTTACCAGCGCATACCTTTAATAGAATTACATTTGTTAGTACCTCATGTAGATAGAATACAGCCTGGCGACAGACAGACAGCGGAGTCTTAGTAATAGGATCCCGCTTTACCAATTAGGTACGGAACCCTATTACTAAGACTCCGCTTTCTGTGTGTCTCTCTGTCTCCAGGCTGTACCTCAGAAACCGTAATAGCTAGAAAGTTGAAACTTTCACAAGATATGTATTTCCCGTGCCGCTACAACAACAAATACTAAAAATAAAAATATTAAGGGGGGTCCCCATACAATAAACGTGTTTGTTCGTATTTTTTTGATATATATCAGTAACGGTAAGTGCTAGACACTTATAATTTTCACAAAATATATAAAAGTATATTAGCCATCAAATTAAATTATAAAATTTGAATAAAATACATATTTTAGAGGGGCTCCCATACAACAATGGTATGGAACCCTTCATGCGCGAGTCTAACTCGCACTTGGCTAATTAACTAACGGAACCCAAATGTTAAAAATTTTTAAAACCCCCTACATTAGACTTTGTGAAGACGGCTATCTTGGACAAACATCAAACATAGCTACGAATGTTCCAGACTAACAATTGTTTTTTATTATTATGTTACATAGCCTATTGACTCAGGCGTTACTTTGCAGGAATATACTGTACATGGAGGAAAATCTGATATACTATGCGTGCCAACTAAGAATAGGACTGTCAAAACCGCCATCTTGCTCAATCACACGCGCAAACTTCATAACCAAAGTGTATGGAGTGCAAAAAAATTTATGAACAAATTATATTCAGTTTATATGTTTAATATACGCTTCTTTGCTATTTCTTATACATTTTACGGCAAATTAATTAAAAATGAGTAGGATTTGAAAGTAAAAGCATATTTATAAAAATATAATTTCTTTTTCATTTTTGTCATTTCTTTTTGTACCAAATAAAAATATTTTATAATACTGCTTACAGCACTTAAGTCGAAACTATCCAAAACCAATGTCTCGTCACGTGTTTTTTTTTATAGGTGTTGTTAATTTGCCTTGGGTACTTCTTACCTGTAGAATTAATTAATCCAAAATTATCCAGTTATAAAATCAAGAATAATTAAATTTATATCTATGAACCAAAAAAATAATTATTAAATTTCTATTTTACGCTTTCTTTGCTAGCAGTACTTTTTTGGCAGTTATCGTGTGAAGTTGAAGCAAGCGCGATCCTATTCTTAGTTGGTACGCATAGTACATATTTAGTATACTTCCGCTATGATCTGAAAGCAAATTGAGATAAGCAACATACGTAGGTATGGGCTGCTTATGCTATGAACAAATAAAAAACAATCACCCATCAACAACAGGCACAGCTGATGTCTGCGTGGCCCCGGCATCGACCACTAGAGCCGTCGACTTGCCGTTAGCAAACGCTGCCAGCACAGCATTCTTCACCAGGAAGAAGGCTGGCGCGTTGTACTTCTCGAACAGGAGCTCAGCCAGCTTCTCCCGGGCGGGGCGTGAGGTCCATACTGCCTCCGTGAACAGCGCCGGGTGGTGTTCCGACGGTGACCGGATTACCTGGGGAAATGTTACGGGACTATTAGGGAATTGACCTGCATAATTTTGCATTTTTCATAAGACAAAACTGTATAACTGTCAATACTTCATACTGTCATACTTCCGAAAGGACATTGACCTCCTTGAGAAAGTATTCAAAGAAGACCTACTAAGATGCCTCCAGCCTTACGCCGCAAGACTTATGAGCAACGATTGGAAGCCCTGCGCCTCACCACTCTAGAAGAAAGGAGGTTACGTGGGGATCTATTAGAGACTTTCAAAAGTATTAATGGGTTCTACAACCTTCCTAATTTAGCAGATTGCTTTAAAAACTGCAATTGTTATGAGCATAGCAGAGGCCATAGCCAAAAAATCCAGCGTGATCTTGCCAACACTAATATGGGGCATCATGTACTCAGCAACAGGGTGGTTCATAATTGGAATAAGTTGCCCGAGGAAGTGGTCAGTGCTACATCAGTGAACAGCTTAAAAACCGGCTTGATAGCTGGTTACAGAAAACAAAAAAATCTCTTGCTAACCTGTGATCAGTGCACTAGTGAACTTTAAACATTGACATTGAACAGTGGACATTATGTGAACTATTAAAAAAATAATTTCAACTCAGTGTGATATAGGCACATCAGCATAATGCTGCTCGCCTATAAATAAAATAAATAAATACATAAAAGTAGTTGGCAAAGTGTGAATTGGGCTATATATATTAGCTATCAAATTAAATTATTACTTTACTTATTTTTTTAATTTTTATTTAACATTATTTCATTATATATTATGTTTGCTATTATTTTGATGCCACTTTGTTGTTATTTTAAGCTTTATGACATACTTGAATATTTTGGTTTTTGTCATAGACGTCTTTCTGCATGTAGCAAAAAAAAACTGGGTTTTCTTTTACACTAAATTAAATAAATTAGTTATAAGCTTGCTTCCTAAATAATTTTGTTTATATTAACTACCTTAAGTTTCAATTGTAGGCATTTTTTATATTATTCGTACTCGTAATTTAAGGCAACATACATAGGTATATACATACATTGCATGTATTTAAGAAAAGTAACTTTTTAATATTTAAAAAAAAAACATAATCAAAAGCAGATATCCCAGTGGACAATGGACTCTACAGTACAAATTTATAATAATAAAGTAGTTGCATAAGAGAGTACGTAATCTATGTATATATGTGTTAATTTTTACTCTTTTTTGTATTTGTAATGTTTTTAGTATTTATTTAGTTAACTTAGTTTAAGCAATAGTGAGTGTATTGGGCAACTGTGAAGCTCACTTATTGTATGTGCAATAAATAAATAAATAAAATATGCAAAAAAAATACATTGAAGGGGCTTGCACTTGATCACAACTCACCCGATGGTAAGCAATATATTAATCTAAGGTGGAGTGCACTCAACCAGAAATTGGTTCACCATAAATTTTATTTTGAATTTGTATAGTATTTTTTTCGATTGTGTATGAATTATTTAAATTTTGTTTTAATGTTATGTTTAAGTTCATTTAAATTTGTATTATTTGGTGTATTGTATTAAATTTATCATTAGTGTAATTCGTCTGCGCGGTGCTAATTTGATAAATAAATAAAATAAAACATACCTTGGCATAGCAATAATCCAGCATTTTCTCAAACAGGTCCCAGTTATCCACCTGTCCATCCTTCATGTATGTCTGTACCTCCATGTTGGGTCTCGGTACATGAATCTCTGTCACGTCTATGTAGTGACGTAACTCACTGCCTGTTTTTGATGCTGCAATAGATAGATAGATAGAAAATTCTTTATTGGACACATTAAATTTAAAAAAAGAAAAAGAAAGCGCTTACAAATTAGTGTGCCACAATTGGCAGCCTTATCGCTTAAAGCGTAGTAGATGATGTTCACATTATGCAGTTAAATGATACTGCACAATGTGTAGTACAATACAGCGCCTATGTTAAATTTATTTTATTTTTTGAGGTATGTTACAAAGTACACATATTTACACACTTACAGTAAGTACTACATACTATAAAATCATCCTGATCAGTTGCTGCTACCTATTCCAACTGTACTATAACTAATACCTATTTGATTTATATGTATGGCATGGACTGTGAAAAAAAGCGAGTGTGGCTCGGTGGTAATAACAACTGTTTTTCAATCAGATGGCCCCTGGTTTGATCCCAGCCCTACACCAATGATTTGTTTTTCAAGTTATGTGTGGGTTTGCACTCGCTTTACGGTGAAGGAAAACATCGTGAGGAAACCGGTACGTTTGAGGACCACAATATCTGGAGACGTGTGTCATCCGCCAACCTGCACCTGGTCAGTTTGGTGGATTATGGCCTATATCTCTCTCTTCGTGCGGAAAGGCCCTGAGTCTCAGCAGTGGGAACGTATAGTGGGCTGCTTATGCTTATGCATTGACCATGAATATTCAAAAGAACACCAAAGTATTTTGAGCCCTTTTATTAATTATATATGTATTTATAATGTTACTCAGACATCAGCTACGAATCCAGATCTAGAATTGCTAGTTTAATAATGATTATAGTTCCAGGAGTATCCAAAATCATAGAAAGCTTTAGGCGGCATTTACCAATATAGTCACCAAGAACCTAACCCCAAAAATCGATAAATTTGCCTAAATACTTACCGTTTTGTGTAACATTGCCATCTGGGACCTTTTCTTCAGGCTCTGGTATGTGTGTAGCTGGACCTACACCGATAACGGCGGGAATATCAGCTTTAGGAGTGTCTTCTTGAGCGTAACCAACACGTATCGAGTGATGTCCCGGATCAAACACTAGAGCACCAATCTCATCACCACCGTATAACATCCCGTTCGGAGCACTCATTTTTTTACTATATCAATACTGGAGGGAAGATGTTTAGTCGTTTTAAGCAAAATACACCGCCTTTTACAGCGGCTTGTTTTGTTGATTTTGACTACAACCACAGACTAACAATATAAGCTACCATTTATTTCTATCACCTTTCCACGATTTCTACCATTCAATTCGATCACAAAGTGGGGAAGAAAAACTTTGAAATCGTATTGAGAAAATTTCAACGAAATCCTAGATTTTATCGTGTCTTCTCTTTATATGTTTTATCAGTATTTAGCAAGGATTAGAAAAACAGAGGATATACGTTTCGAGAAGACAAGGTCATGTTTGGCTCGGTATTTAGTTCTCTTTCTACCACTTTCTACAGTATTTAGTGTTTTTCTATTTCTTACTGTCAAAAATGTTTTATGTCATTGTCTGTGGTCTTTGTTAATTTTTAAAACATCGTTGATGCTTTCGTTGCATTTGAATGACTAAAATTTCAGACAAACTCAGGGAATTGTAATTGTTGGTTTGTTGCCGTTGAAAAGAAATTTAACTTTCCAAAAAGCTGAACAAGTTTCGTGATTACTATAAGTTTCTGAATCCATAGAAGAAAAAGGTTTGCAGAACTTGTGTGTTTTGTTACGACGAGTTGAAAATGTCTGCCATCTCAGGTTCTAACTTACTAGAGGTAAGATAAATCTTAACACCTTTTCTTAACAATTTAGGTTTTATTCTCAAACATGCTTACTGAATTACGCAGTCACAAGTTTTTTTTCAGAATAATATATCATAGTATGGCACGATTAGGTACGATTCGTACGGCGCTACGATTTGATGGCGGGTTCTTATAGGATTCGACGAAAGAAAACGAAATGGATAAGAATCCGCCTTCAAATCGTGTCGCCGTACGAATCGTAATCTCCCCCATAATATCGCTTGCCATCAGGTAAATTGTGATCAAGCGAATGCACATATATTATAAAAAACTTGTAAGTAGGTACATTTCAGAAACATGTAACTAACATTTCCTCAATATCTGAAAATAAATTAAGAAACTTATACCGTAACTATTGCTCTGCCAAGCAGTAGTTTACAACATTAAACACAATTGCAAAAGTGTTCAAAGTTGCAAAAATGTTTATTTATGAAACATATTTTTTCCTTATGTTCTCTTATAAATATTTATCAATTCTGTTGTTTTTTTTGTTTACAGATGAATGTCCAAGAACTCCAACTAGAGCTAGATTCCCTCCGCCAACTCAACTCAGGTCTCCGAGAGTATCTGAAAACACTGCGCACTTACAAACACAATCTTACAAATATGAAAACTAACTGCGAACAGCTTTGTAAGGTTAATCAGCAGATTATTAACATAGGGCGAAGGTGATGGTTCTTAAAGTAATAGTTCTACTTATATTTATTTGATTTATAGGCGAGCAGCATTATGCTGATGTGCCTATATCACATTGAATTGAATTTTATTTTTTATCAGTTCACATAATGTCAACAGTTCAATGTCAATGTTTAAAGTTCGCTAGTACACTGATCACAGGTTAGCAAGAGATTTTTAATATACCTATACATATATTGAAGAGGATTAGGGATAACAAGGATTTTATACCAAAATTTGTTTGTTAAATAAGTTGCCATGAAGCATTTTAGAACTATTTTAAATGCAAAATTAAACACTATTTGAGAAGCACCTTTTTTACTTACTTAATGAATTAGTACATATAGTGATCTTAATGACTTTGTACATAAAGTGATTTCAAACGCAAAATTAAACACTTTTTAAGAAGCACCTTTTATACTCACTTAATGAATATAATTATGTCGCAAACAATAACAGAATCTTTCTTCTCATAGCAAAGTATCATAATTTACAATTATAATTTTGAATGATTCCAATGGATGATGTTTATCATATGCTTTATTATTATTATCATATGTGTGTGCCTTTTAAGCATATATCATATCATATGTCATCATTATATTTATCATGCTGGTGTCCATAAATTTAATCTTAGTATTAAATAATTGTAAATTGACTTGCCCAGTATGGTGTGATGCTGTAAGGTTAATAAATGATTTGATTTGAAGAGACTGTATGTTCATGGAATGTGCCCGGAATGCAAACTTCAGAAAAAGACCTAACCTAGAGGTGGGATATTGTAACAGTGTTCTGGCAGAACCCAACTCGGATTCTGCCAGAACACTGTATAGATTAATGGATAGATAGAATATTAGATTAGTTATTATAATTTTAGTATAGTCTTATCAGGCAACATATTATTTCATAGAATAAGCCATTCTCTAGAATAAAAAAAAAAACGAGAATATGTATATATGTGTCTGTGTATGTATGTTGTCTTCACATCTGAAATTTGTTGTAAAGAGATATTTTTCAAATGTGTTAAGCTTTACTAAAGTATTTGCTTTGATAATGTGAAATAAATCAATCTCATTGGTTTCAAGTATTTTCATATAATTAGTGATATGATATGTTTACGAAAAGAACATGTTTATTGTATGGGAACCACCCTTAATTTATATATTTTTTTATTTTTAGTAATTGTTATAGCGGCACAGGAAATACATATCTTGTGAAAGTTTCAGCTTTCTAGCTATTACGGTTTCTGAGACACAGCCTGGAGACAGACAGACAGCGGAGACTTAGTAATAGGGTCCCATATTTACCTTTTAGATATGGAACCCTAAAAATGAAGAAATCAATAATTTTATGGCCATTTATAAAAAAAGCACGTTTATTGTATGGCCCTTAAAATTAGGTTTTTATTTTATTTTCAGTATTTGTTGTCATAGCGGCACGGGAAATGCATATCTTGTGAAAGTTTCAGCACCACAGCATCTGACGCAATGACAGTGGAACAGGTATGCCAGCGACCCAACACCGTGCTCCGCTACTTTAAGGAGCTTGGATGGCTTGGGTAGGCTGGTAGGGGGAAATACACAAAACGCCTCCTGCGGGTTGTCAGTGCAGGTCTGATTGCCCCCATCATAGAATAAAAATATTACTGTTTCTGAGATATAGCCTGGAGACAGACAGACAGCGGAGGCTTGGTAAAAGGGTTTCATTTTGAACTTTTAGTTACAGAATCCTATTAAAGTGTGGAATTCTTTGCCAGATGCCCTGTTCCCCGATAACTATAATCTAGCGGTTTACCAGGCAAGAGTGAACCGGTTTCTTCTGGGCAAGTGCGTTTCACCTTAGATTGCAATATCGCTTACCATCAGGTGAATTGCGGTCAAGCGCAAGCCCATTACTAGTAAAAAAAAAGGAAAGCTGTATAGGGGAAAAAGGTATGCAGGTGGAGAGTGTTGGATTATTGGACGTATTTAGGTATTGAAGTTTCGGAGTGAGAGTGTTTGAAGTATTACTGAGATTATGTTGTAGACACGTAGTTTAATTGTTTTTTGATATAACATATGTATGCGTCGGTCGACCATTAACACGCTGGGTCGACGACATCCGTAACATCACAGGCAGGACATGGATGAGAGCAGTGCAAAACCGAGATGACTGGCGTACAAGAAGAGAGGCCTATGCTCAGCAGTGGGCGACTACGGGCTGATAATGATGATGATGATGTACATAGTTTAAAGAGTCTATATTATAGATATAATATGAAAAATAAACTTAAAATAATGATAATACAAGTCAATTATAAAATTAAGAACTAATAAAATTAATTTAATATGCCACTCCGGATAGGACCTGACGGAAAGGTACCCATAACGCTCGTAGCATTGCCGCGTTGTATAGCTATGGATAGCCTTTGCGCCAGGTACGATAAATAGTTTAAATGTATTTATTGAAGTAAGTTTTCTAAACAGCCACTTCGAGATTTTCAGGGACAGTGGTCTCTGTTGTAACGGTGGTCTTTGAGGATTTTTCTGCAACATGAAAAAGGAATTGTTAACAAAGTAGCAGGGGTTTTGCATGGTGGTAAGGTCGATGTAGGAAATACAGAAATACAGAACTTTATTAGCCCTAAATAACATACGTTAAAGGCAAGTCATACTACAATAATTATTACTTAATACTTAAAAACATTACTTAGATAAAATTAAATAAACTTACAAATTTCATTAAATAAATATTCTACCCCATTAAATACTACCTACACACATTAGCACTTGTTTTCCATGTTTATTAAATTTAAAATACTACTGTTTAAACATGAATAACGATTCTGCAAGCTCCATATTCATATATTCGCTTAAATTATAAAAGGAATTACTTTCACAAAAACTCTTTATTTTCTGTTTAAACATACTACTATTAAGATTTGTTATTTTCTCTGGCAATTGGTAAGGTTATCTATACTTGTTTATTGTTAATCATGGGACATTGAATGGTATATATGTATATGTACCTACATCGGTATTTCAAGTTTACAATACAATAATCTGTACAAATTTTATTAAATACATTCTACCACATTCATAAATACAAATTAGTTATTACACGTCAAAAATAAATAAAAATAAGTCTATGTCAAAACCCCATCGCCTAAACGTATTATGCTTGCTTAGCTAACAACCACGCTCAAGGTTTTAAATCTCTGTCCAGGATTTTTAGGCAACCCATTTCTAATATATTTTCTAAGATGCTAAATTTATTATGACGGTATGCGACGTGAGGAAGATCATATCACGAGGAAGACAATGAGTATGAGTGTGGACGGACAGATAGGAAGGGGGCGGCCTAAGAAAGTGTGGATGGATTGTGCGAATGACGATATGACCAGGAAGGGTGTGAATACAGAGATGACGAATGACAGAGAGGTATGTAAGAAGCGTACATACTGTACCGACCCCATATGAAGTGGGATAAGGTAAAGAAGAAGAAGAAGCTAAATTTATTATGAAATTAATTTTATTCAATTATCACGTCGGTGAAGGTCGATGTAGGCTCGGATCTTAGACCATATGTACCCACTGCGGGGACTCGGGGCCTTCTTTTACGAGGAGAGACATATAGGCCATAATTCACCACGCTCGCAAAGTGCGGGTTGGCGGATGACACAAGTCTTCGGATATTGTGGGTCCTCAAACGTGTCGGTTTCCTCACAATGTTTTCCTTCTCTGTAAAGCGAGTGCGAATCCACACATAACTTGAAAAATAATTCATTGGAGTAAGGCCGGGATCGACCAGGGGCCGTCATAGTTTAGACCTCAGATTACCCCTTAAATGGACAATGTTGTTTCTAAACAACATACTAAAAATCACACATAAAATTGACCTTAATTTAATTTTTGGCAATGTAGTTCATAATCAACACTCACATTATTGCAAAAAAAGTATAGTAAATTAATGTCTAGATTTTTTTACTTTTTGACGTGACAACGTCTTAAATTAGGTTGCGGCTGGGAGTCACTTATGAAAAAGTGTAACGCCCGGTAACGTTACGATGAGTCACCGAACGAGAGAGAGGCCCGCCGAATGCCTTGCGTCTCTCTCCCACTCAACTATGATCGGTCTGCCGCGCGCGCAGCACGCGGCAGACGTTGTCACGTAAAATCTTCGCCCGTAAAACCGACTTTACAGGCAACCATTTTTTTTACTTTTTTTCCTGGATAATACATGTCTATTACACAAATATATTATTTTGAAACGTGAAACAAAAATCATCCATTTAAGGGTTAAAGAGATTTATTATTATTACTAGCTGACCCGGCAAACGTTGTTTTGCCTTAATAAAAAAAAAAAAAAAAAACTAAATATACAGTAGCCGATTCTCAGACCTACTGAATACGCATATAAAATTTGGAAAAAATCGGTCAAGCCGTTTCGGAGGAGTACGGTTACAAACACTGTGACACGGAAATTTTATATATAAGATAAGATTTATAGCTGATGATGAGTTACCAATGAGGCAGACGGAGTACTGCGCGGTGTCGCACGGGAGGCCGTACACCAGCCCCGTGAGGTGGTCCAGCCGGTCCAGGTTCAGGCACGGGCTGTCCATGCTGAACTCCTCATCCAGCCAGGGGGGGACCTGGGGGGAAACCAAGATGTGCATCACCAATCGCAAAGAAAGTTGTTATGTGGATTTTACGGTTCCGTATTAATAAATTATTTTATTATTTATTTATTTTCTGCCTATTGTGTCCCACTGCTGGGCAAAGGCCTCTCTTCCCTCCTTCCTGACAGCCCGATCTTCAGCTTTGGTGGCCCAGTTTGTGTCATGTTCGTCTAGGTCATGACGCCACCTTTGTCTGGGTCGACCTCGAGGTCGTTTCGCGTTCGGTACCCAAGTAGTACAAATCTTCGCCCAGCGGTCACCTGACATACGGCATACATTATGTATTAATAAATAAAATAAATAAATAATATTAGGACACATTTCACACACGGCTGGTTCACCCCATACTGAACCATTTCTAGTTAGTATTATGGTAGCTAACACAACTGATATACTACATATACATACATACATATTTTATATAGATACATATTTAACACCCAGACCCACAGCCAACAAATTTAGTTAAGCACAAAGATGTTGGCCGGGCCGGGAATCAAACCCGGAACCTTCTGATTGGCAGTCCGGCATGGTAACCTTTACGCCAACGAGGTCGTCCATACCTAAAAGGTAATAACATAGACAAAATATACTAAAGTTTGTCTATGTAATAATAACTAACCAAGTGCGAGGTTGACTCGCGCATGAAGGGTTTCGTACCATTATTGTATTATACAGCTTGGAGAAAGGAGTGAGTGATAGAAAGAAAGAAAGAAAGAAAAATATTTTTTATTTTGGCAAACACAACCTTAAACAATCAAATTTATACAAATTAAAAATAAAATAAGAGAACATAGTTTGCCGCAATACAGTCGCAACTCAGCAAATGCCGGCGGCGCGTGGCTACCGGCGCTGGTATTCTGTTGCGACTGGCGGTGACGTCCTGCACGTATGACAGGGCGAGGTAGGCAAACAAACACTATACATTTACGCAACAATATAAAAAAAAAACATAAGAATACTAAAATACACACGAGAATATAATACTCCTACATATAGATACAAATAGAAAAATAAATAAAATATGCACATATAAATATAAGTAAATACTACAGCATGACATACAAATCAAACATTCAGAAAGACATCCTAAATAAACAACTATATGGCGCTAGTGTCATTCCTTAAAAGAGCCTCTCTTTTTTGATGTATAAGAATATATTGCTTTAATTGTAATCTGAAATTGTATAAACTACGCAGGTTCCTAATTGGCGGTGGAATATTATTCCAACATTTGGTCGCAGAGTATCGGAAGCTCCCTCTGAACGCCGCAGTGGCGTGCCTCTCCGTGACGAGCTGGAGCGAGCACGCGCGGCCCGCGCCCTGCCTCCGGCTCGGCCGCCAGACCAGCTTGTCGTACAAATATGACGGTTCCTTATATTTGATAGAGGAAAGTGGAAGAGGAAAATTTGCTGCCAACCCCACTTAGTGGGATAAGGCAAGGGAGAAGAAGTTTGTTATATTAATTTGGATAGTTTAAAGCTTACATAAACAAGTCCAGCGTCAGCAAAGCTCCTGTCAGGGATGCGTCTCCCGTTGGCAGGGTTGTGCCAGCTGTAGGAGACGGCGTCTGATGTCACATCGCGACTCATGTTCAGCCGGCCGGAGATCCAGATGTGGTTCACCGCTGGAAACATTTATTTAAAAAATATAAGTTTTCAAAAGTAGGTCTGAAGTTGCGTGAGGAGCGGGATGAAAGTAATACATTACATCCCAAAAAAAGCGGGTGTGGCTCGGTGGTAATAACGTCTGCTCTTCATTCAGACGGCCCCTGGTTCGATCCCGACCCTACACCAATGACTTGTTTTTCAAGTTATGTGTGGATTTGCACTCGCTTTACGGTGAAGGAAAACATCGTGAGGAAACCGGCATGTTTGAGGACCAAAGACGTGTGTCATCCGCCAGCCCGCACTTGGCTAGCGTGGTGGATTATGGCCTATTACTCTCCTAGTTAGAGAAGGTCCCGAGTCCCAGCTGTAGGAACGGTATAGTGGGCTGCTTATGTTACATCCCTAGGGAGAATCTGTTTGCAACTGACAGCTGTCAAATTGTTAAAAAAAAAAAAGTTCTTTTTCACATTAATATCTACTGAACCATGTTCCAACTTTCTATACAGCCACGATGTAAAATTTAAATAACTTAAAGTTAATTATTGATTAAAGAATATATATTTTTTTGAAATAACTTATTATTAGTGCATTGTAACCCTAGGGATGAAAGTAACTTATTTAGCCCCTTGACGGGGTTTGGCCAATAGTTCGAGGGACTAAATAAGTCTTTAACTCGAGATAAAAACTGTGCTTTTCATTACAAATACAAGGATGTTAAAAAAAAATGTAAAGCAATTTATTTTCTTGCTTTCTCAGCGCGCCATTTCATAGAATCGTCATACGATTTTAGGTATCTTTGTTTTGATTTGGGTAGTAAAAGGTTTTCCACTACCGCTTTAGCCTCTTCTCTTATAAAATCAGGTGTTAAATTCATATCAGAATCAGATGAACTCATTTTATAGGCACAAATCTCTGCTACACGTAAACAAAAGTCTTCAAATCGAAAAAATAAATAAAGATCGAATTGTCGCTTTCCCGCCATTTTGTTTGTTTTTTTTATGTGGCCGACCAACTTTTCAGCCATATTTTTTTATTTTCATTATTGCAAAAATAGTAAATATTTTGCCCAAATCCAAGTTATTCTAAAGAAATTATTGAAACTAAATTATAATAAAGTTATTAAAACATATATATTATATTCTTTAATCAATACTTAGCTTTAAGATATTTCAATTTTACGTCGTGGCTGTATAGAAAGTATTTTTTTTACTGTACTATTTTTTTTAATATTATGACAGCTGTCAGTTGCATAGCGATTCTCCCTAGGGATGCAATGTATTACTTTCATCCCGCTCCTCAGGAAACTTCAGACATACTTTCAGAGTAGATATGAGTAATGAAAATATATTTTTTACTGTACTATTTTTTTAATAATTTGACAGCTGTCAGTTGAAAGCCATTCTCCCTAGGAATGCAATCAATACTTTAATCCCGCTCCTCAGGCAACTTCAGACCTACTTTTAAAAAAAAATATTTGTTTCTCGTACTCTGAAAAATACTTTTTTCTTCTATTGTGTGTAAGTGAGTAAGTGTGCATGTTTGTTAACCGATTTCGATCAAATTTGGTACGTAGATAGATAAGACCCTGGATAAACACTAAGGCTACTTTTTATCCCGGATTAACGCAGCTAATCGACTAATAATGTCAACTAACGTTCCTCCTTATTCTCTCCCATGAGCAACAGTAGTTGTATCAAAACGTCTTTGTTCTCCAATGTTGCGAGCGTCCCGTTCATTTTGAGGCAGTTCTCGTAAGCGTGTTGCCAGTATAGTAGCTGCCGGACCAGAATGTAGTAGTAAAGGTCGTCGCTAGGTGGCGCTGACCGGCCGCGGGGGGAGGGGCCTGGAATTGAAAAAAAAAAGCAAAAAAATCTTGGAGTGTATACCACGAATAACAGAAAAAAGTTGTGTTTAGGTGTGGCATTTTCAACAACGCTTGGCGTTTTTTTTATTTACGGGGAGGAAATCTTCTTGACTTTTAACGCTTAGGCTTACGTTTTGTTTATTTCTGACTACATGCGTTTAACGTATGTATTGTACATTTTTTTTTTCACACACGGCTGGTTAGCCCCATACTGAACCATTTCTAGCTCGTATTATGGTTGCTAACACAGCTGGTATACTACATATACATACATAAATACTTTATATATATATAAATACATATTTAACACCCAGACCCACAGCCAATAAGTTTAGTTAAGCACAAAGATGTTGACCGGGCCGGGAATCGAACCCGGAACCTTCTGATTAGCAGGCCGGCATGGTAACATTTACGCCAACGAGGTCGTCGAGTCGTCGTATACCATGGATAATAGAAAAAAGTGGTCAAGTGCGAATTGGACTCGCTCATGAAGGGTTCCGCACTATGGTCTATACTGAACTTGATTTGAATTTGAATTTGTATTTTAATTTTATAATGGATTTTTGAATGTGAATGTTTAGAACGTCTAAAAATGCCGTCTAAAAAGGCTGGAGTAAAAAAATGCGTTTGTTGTATGGAGAGACCGCCTTAAATAAATATTTTATTAGAATTGAATTATTTGTTTCGAAAAATGATTCCCATTTACATATTTTTTTGTGAAAATTTTAAGCGTCTACCTGTTATCGTTATTGATATGTATATTAATATAGTAAAACAAAAAAATCACGTTTATTATTATGTACCCTCTATTTTATTTTATTTTTTTATTAGTCGTTATAGCGGCAACGGACATATGTAGATAGCATGTGTAAATTTCAGCCCTCTAGATATACGGGCTTCTGAGATACAGCCTGGCAACAGATAGACAGTGAAGTCTTAGTAATAGCACAGAATAATAACTAGTACTACGTCCAGAAGCTTCACTTCGCAATGGTTTTCAAAGAAATATGAACTCAATGTGATAAACAATATGATTTAAATTAGCTCGCGGTCCAGTCGATCACGTGTTCATTTACATACCTACCAATTTCTTTTCGAAGGAATATGGGCCTTAATTCACTATACTACGGTTCATAATAAGTTGTACATGGTTATACGTATTGAAAGAGCCGCGGACTATAATAGGGTTGCTTACTTCGATGCTTTTTTATTGTACTTTTAGGATATTGGAATAGTACGGGGAGAAACGGTTTGTAGTTTGAATTAATTTCATTTCATATAGGAACATAATGTAATCCAGTCAAAATAGATTTTACCCTTACCTGTCAGCGTCTTTAGGTAACCAAAAAAAAGTTAAATTTCGATCACGATCCGTATTTAAACAATTGAATACTGCACAGTATCTTTTTGCTTTTTTTCGTTTTGTGTCCATCTTGCGATTATATAATGAATCAATCAAATAATTAAGTTGAACGTGGTCGAACATATAGCGCGCACGCGTGTGTTTTCGTTCGCTTGTGGCAGCCTAATAGATTGGCCCATGCGCAGTGGCCGCCGCCCGTAGGTATGTTTTTAACACCTACACGCGGAGTGACACAGCCCTGGTAATAAATAGGTTGCCGTTTTCAAATTTTAGGTAGGGACACCCTAAAAAAAAGCAGAGAAGACAAACCTTGATAGCATATGAATTGCATTTTCCTCTCACACCGTGCCTCCATGAAGACCGGGGGGTGGGACGCGTGACGGTCCACTTGTAAACACCCACTTTGTTTCAGGTTGGCTCGGTCTCTGCACAGGATAGTAAAGCGCCTGTAGCTCGGCTAGCTAAGGTGATCTGACGCGATCACCGAAGCTAAGCAACGCTCGATGCGGACGGTGTTTGGATGGGTGACCATGCACAAGACTGTCGTTTTTCAAGTGGCATTTTCATACGGGCGCTACCGTGAGTCGGATGGCACGTTAAATTGTAGGTCTCGGCTGATATGTTTAGTACAAACAGTCGTTAAGTCGTTAAGCCAAGTCAGAGGCCTTCGGGCGGCTTGAAAACTCTTTACACCAGCATAAGCATAAGCAGCCCACTATACGTTCCCACTGCTGGGACTCGGGGCCTTCTCTCACTAGGAGAGAGATATAGGCCATAATCCACCACGCTGGCCAAGTGCGGGTTGGCGGATGACACACGTCTTCGGATATTGTGGTCCTCAAACATGTCGGTTTCCTCACGATGTTTTCCTTCACCGTAAAGCGAGTGCAAATCCACACATAACTTGAAAAACAAGTCATTGGTGTAGAGCTGGGATCGAACCAGGGGCCGTCTGATTGAAAAGCAGACGTTATCACCACCCAGTCATACTCGCTCGACACCAGAGCTTCGCCATTTAGCTCATACGAAGAAGATGAAGATAGGATAGTCAGAAAAAATTTTTTTGAACACATTTCACACACGGTTGGTTAGATACTAAACCATTTCTAGTTTTTATTATGGTTGCTAACACAACTGATATACTACATACATACATACTAGTATATACTTTATATCGATACATATTTCACGCCCAGACAGACAGCAAACAAATTTAGTTGAGTTTTAGTTATTTAGTTGAGTTGAAAATCGTACTACATGTATCATTCGATACACGTAGCGCCATCTATTCGTATTTTCTTGAAACGACTTCACTCGGGTCTCGCACTACTATCGTTATATCACTATGCGACGGCAGCGCGTTGCGGAATTTGGCGGCAGCTAGGCTGCACGCTTGGTTTGCAGCGCCATCTAGGTTTCATCGGTAAACATGTATCATTCGATACACGTAGCGCCATCTATTCGTATTTTCTTGAAACAACTACACTCGGGTCACGCAATCTACTATCGTTATATCACTATGCGACTGCAGCGCGTTGCGGAATTTGTCGGCAGCTAGGCTGCACGCTTTATTTGCAGCGCCATCTAGTTTTCATTGGTAATGATGGCAAACTTCCGCGCCACGCTTTATTGTATGGGAACCAGCAATCCTCTCAAGTATTCTGATCCCTGATATAACTAACCTCATGGGAGGCCAACCATCGGTGGGAAGATCGGGGTGGACGGGCGCAGCAAATATGCTGACACCAGAGTCTAGCCACTGCCATCTGCCGAGCGAGCCTCGTGCGCCGATCCACGCGTTCTCTATACCTGGAAAGGTATAGTAATATTAACACTAGCACACTGTCGCCACAAAGTTGAATTTTTCCTTGAATTTTGTTTGCTACAAACCTCACGGAGCCCGAGACCTTTCCAACGAATGCTGTACCGTGGAAATCGTTTCGTGCGTTCTGGAGTTATAGCGGCAGGAAGGAAAACCACACTCATTTTTATGTTTTTTTTTAATTGATGAATATGCTTACGTTTGACCACAGCTTGCCTGGTGTTAAACAATATTATGGCCTACGATGTTACACGCTTACCTAGTAAATACCTATTAACTCTAGATTTGAAGACCCCCAGGTGGTACTTCTCAGGGAACACGAGACTCAGGAAGAGAATCCTAAAGTTTTGCTCCTCACAAGAAAGATAGAAGCGAATCGGCTTGTGCGATACTTAGGGATTTCGACTGTATACCTATGTCTCTTCGCTGAGTTTCTGCTAAAGATACAGTAATATTTGTTAATAGCAGCACATATTTATTACTAGCACACCGTTTCGCCACAAAGTTGAAATTTTCCTTGAATGTTGTTTGCTACAAACCTCACGGAGCCCGAGACCTTTCCACTTTGACGACCTCGTTGGCGTAAAGGTTACCATGCCGGACTGCCAATCAGAAGGCTCCGGGTTCGATTCCCGGTCCGGCCAACATCTTTGTGCTTAACTAAATTTGTTGGCTGTGGGTCTGGGTGTTAAATATGTATCTATATAAAATAATGTATATGTAGTATATCAGTTGTGTTAACAACCATAACACGAACTAGAAATGGTTCAGTATGGGGTTAACCAGCCGTGTGTGAAATGTGTCCTAATATTTTTATTTATATTGTATATTACGAATGCTGTACCGTGGAAATCGGTTCGTGCGTTCTGGAGATATAGCGTCAGGAAGGAAAACCCCACTTATTTTTGTATTGTAGAAGAAAGATATAGATTATAAATAGGAGATTCGTGGCTGCAGTAAACTTACTTGGTCTAGTTTTCAGCATGGCCATTCCAATCTTCTTGAGGCACTTCATTGTCGCTATACTGGCTAGCCTGAAACCGATATTTTGATGTGAAACATCTATATTAATAATAATAATAAATTTATTTATTCAGGTTTCAAGGACCCATATCAATCCTAAATTAGGTACATCCAATTAAATTTCACAAAAACACAAACAAACAAACCACACGTAAATCCAATTTCTGGCGTGGTGGCGCGTCGCCACAGCATGCGTCTATTACCGAAGTAACTGATTAAACGAAATATATAAAATTTCTATGTCACAATGTTAGTTACCATACTCCTCCGAAACGGCTTGACCGATTTTTACCAAATTTTATATTCGTATTCAGTTGGTCTGAGAATCGGCTACTATCTATTTTGTATACTCCAAAACAACGTTTGCTGGGTCAGCTAGTATTGGTATAGAATAACATTGATTTATCCATGAATTGTGTATATAAATAGATCCAAAATCAATGGAGACGATTCAGCGGCACACACGACTAAACTAATTTTAAAGTAGCTCTGTCACTTTTCGTCTTAAATGACCAAAAAGAGATGGTACGATCTAAACCATAGACAAAACATCTAAAATCACGTCAAACACGTCAGATTTAGAGCTGATACAATTTGATGCGCTCTAAAATCGCTTACATTTTTCATATTTGTCGTGATTTTAGTTGTTTTGTGTGTGGTTCAGAACGTGCCGTCTCTTTCTGGCCACCTAAGATGAAAAGAGACGGGGCTTCTTTAAATTTAGTTTAGTCGTGTGTGCCGCTGAATCGCCACCATTATCACATGTAAGGCAACCAAACCAGTAGACCAGTATATTCTTACGTCATATCATTGAGTAGACAGTAGGCAGCTGCCTGCTCCCATTCCATCCTCCCGTCGAACATCCTGTATAATCCGCTGCGGCAGCGGACAGTCTTCAACTCTGATACAGGGTGTGTTTGTTTTGAATCTGCGAAGATATATAAAATAAGTCGGGTTTTCCTTCCTGCCGCTACAACTCCAGAACGCACGAACCGATTTCCACGGTACAGCATTCGTTGGAAAGGTCTCGGGCTCCGTGAGGTTTGTAGTAAACAAAATTCACGGAAATTTTGATTCGCAAAAAAATACGACCTACGGGCGGAGCCGCGGGTAGGTAACAGCTAGCTCCACTCATTTCGCTTACTTCGCTCATTTCACTAACTCCACTCAATTCGTTTACTTCGCTCATTTCACTGACTCTGAGCATTTCGTTAACTCCGCTCACTCTGATCACTTCGCTCGTTTTTTTTTATTGATATATAGGCTTACGTTTGACCGCAACTAGCCTGATGTTAAGCTTGACTGTGGTCTAAGATGTAACACGCTTGCCTAGAAGGAACCTATTTACTCTGGATTTGAAGACCCCTACATTGTACTTGTCGGGAAAAAGAGACTCAGGAAGAGAGTTCCAAAGCTTCGCAGTTCTCACAATGAAGGTCGAAGCAAAACGCTTCGCTCAACATACCTCTCTCACAAGCGAAGGCGCGTTGCAGCGAGCACGGCAGGTCTAGGAACACGGGTTTGTCGTGTTGCACTCGTTCCAACGCCACGCAGTCGGCGCCGCCCTCCGGCACCGGTACTAACGTGCGGTTTAGCCACTAGAAATAGAATAGTACATTGTTATCCTTTTTTTATGTTGACTAGGGGGAAATCTTCAAAAAGATACCTGGCTACGATGGGGCGCAGCCAGGTTATGTGGGATTTCTACCCACTAAAACCCCCTCGGTGACATGCCTCTGTGCTTCACGGAGGTCTCCGGGTTCTTCCGGGAAACACTCCGGAGACCTCCTTGCACTGCGCTGTGGCCCTTCCTGCATTGTTTCCGCCAACGACGCGACGCGACGGTCACGCTAGGCCGTCGTCGTTCACCCCGGACTCGATGAAGATAAAAAATAAATATACATGGCTGATCTACGGCATCAGTAGTACCAGCTTGAGACGTTGGAGGCAAAAGAGCGGCGAGCGAAAAGGCTAAGGCAATAATGCTCTTTGCACGGCGAAGCTGCAGAGCCTTAAGCATCGCCGCCTGGTGGCCAGCCTTTCGGTTTTTTATAGGTTGCATTTCGGAGAGTGTGCAACGGGATTGCATGATTTGATCCCCTCGCCCCATTCCACCATCGGACGAGTAGGGAAACACCAAGGCGGCACCGTTATACTGTGGAGGTGCCTAAGTCGCGTACTAAGCGGTTTGCCTCCACCATCATTGTGCGTACCGCCAAGTTGCGGAATTCTTTGCCAAATTCCCTGTTATTATTATTATTATTTATTATTATCACAAACAGAATATGATGAATTATAATTTTACCTAAAAAACCTGGGTTTATCCAAGGTAAAAGGTTCTCACTTCTTTATATAACAAATAAATCACGCGTTACATAGGTACTTATATTATAATAACTAGAACAAAAGAGCTCGGCACTCGCTCGCAGGCCGCGTTGCGCCGGCGCAAGCAGGGCAGCAGTAAACAACGTATTGTTCTAATAGTGCTGTCCTGCTCTCGCACCGCGCCGCATTAGATTCCCCGATTAGATTAAATTCTTTACCATTAATCTCACATTCCTAGCGCTTAGGCACTTACAACGCCTCTACCGGTAGTCAATGAAACAATTCCACGTTATTTCATGAAATAGCAGTGCGTCCAGCTGGCCCTATCGTCAAACGATTTCTTATCATTGATCTGGCCTGGGCACATCATGATATGGCTATGGAGCGACGCCGGTCTGCCTCCATCTAGCAAAGGGATATCCCCGGACAGATGTTGTGTCCGGAGACGGCCGTCCACTGGTCATGCATTGTAGCTAGGAGCCGTCGTACGCGCGTTGTAAATACCGTTTGCGCGATTCGAGACAAGCGCTCTGATTGGTAGCGGGCGATGAAGTGCGACAGAGACGCCACATGGCCAATGGATAGTGAAATATTTCATGAAATGGTCGATCATTTCATGAAATGGGCAATTATACGATGCGGCCACGACATATAAGAAGAAGAAGATGGCTTACCACAGGATACTTCTTCCCAGGGTCTCCGTCTTCACTGGGCAGCACATCCAGGGCAGTTCTCCGAAGCTCTACCCCGTGGTCCCACCGGTAGCCAGCTGGATCCTCGGCGGAACCCCGCCTCGCTCCCACCCAAATGGAGTCTATGGCTGAAATAGATGTCAAATTCAAATAACCTATTGACTCAGGCGTTATCGAAATCCATTGTAAATAGAAGACAAAATTAAATATTTCGTATGGTTGCTAACACAACTGACGATATACTACATATACATTATGTACTACGTATGTATTTTTTATAGATACATATTTAACACCCAGACCGACAGCCAAAAAATTTAGTTAAGCACTAAGATGTTGGCCGAGCCGAAAATCGAACCCGGAACCTTCTAATTAGCAGTCCGGCATGGTAACCATTGCACCAACGAGGCGTCACTTTGCCTCTTAGGATGGTAGTATTGTTCGATTCTCATAAAGGTATTATTGTGAGATGAGGGTAGAACTACAAAACCTGCAGTCCGCGCATCGCGGCCTGAGGCAGTGACTCTGGAATCGTATGGGAGACAACCCGCGCTTCTCATCGCCGCGCCGTAATACAGATGTCGCGCGTCGCGGGTCGGCTCTAGAATCGGGGCCGCATGAATTTGGAGAAACTAATACAACAGGGGTGTTGGAAATGGTTGTTAACATATTTATAACATTTTATTTGCAGGAGCCACGCCTAAATAATTTAAATATTTTTTCAAAGTTTCATTGAAATAGTGAGAAAAGAAACGTTTTTAGCGGAAAATACGTAGAATGAAACGTGTTTGCTGTCATTTTCATCGTTTGACAGTTTGCTTGCAAACCAGAAACGAAACGCTAAAAGTAAATTTAAACTATTTTGACAGTTTACATCTGTAACAAATATATGAAACAAAACGTTTTCACACCATTTTGAGCGGTAAAATTTAAATTAAAATAAAAAGTTTTAACACCATTTTGAGCGGTAAAATTTAAATTAAAACAAAAAGTTTTGACACCATTTTGAGCGGTAAAATTTAAGCGTCATTCCGTTATTTTCCAGTGTATGCGAATGTTTTCCTTTTTTGTCTTTTCAATTTGTTATTTAATTCACTAGCTAAGGCAGATTTCAAGCTCAAAAAAACACTGCAGTTATGGCACTCGCCGGCCGCTGCCGCGGCCGGCGAGTGCCATAGCCGAAATGCTGTTATTTTAGACTTAGGTTTAGTAAGGCAGATTTCAAGCTCAAATAACACTGTCGGTTAGGTTAGGTTGAACTGTGAACCACTGCCAGAACCGAAATGCTGTTATTCAACAAAAATAACCACGAAGACTAAGGCAGGAGCTTTGCTTATTTTTGGGACCGAAGGCTAGGGCAGGAGCTTCGGTCTTATCTTCGGTCGGGTTACAGAGGCACTTTGGTCGAAAGATACCTACATATTTCCCTTCTTGAGTTACCTATTAAAAAACTTAGTACTTAACCTCAAATTTTTTAAACATTAATAACTCAAAAACTACTTGTCTCCTGCAGATGGGGTTTGTAGTGGAGGGGTTCCCAACCTCCCCTCTACCCTTTCCCCCCCTCCTCTCCCCCCCTTCCTTGCGGCCCCGATTCTAAATAATAACCCGCGTCGCTTCACCAAGGATATTTTTACTGTGCCGTGTACAGTCAATACTGTTCTGCATTTCAACAAGGAGCTTGACGATCGTTACCCACCGAGCTGCCGCCAGACGCGAGGAGTTGTCCCGGGGAGTGGCGTCGTGGGTGAAAGGTACGTGGTTCTATCTAAGTTTCGCAATTTCCTTTTGAGAATCAGAACTTTGCATACAGTCCACTCATTTTGTATCGAACAAGTATATTATACGTTTAATATCTGTAGTATATATAATCTATGCACCCGGTTGGTTGCCACTTACCGAACTGTGATTCCGAAAGCGCTTCTGCCAAAAATTCTGCTTTTTCCCTTGTGTCCAGAACTGCCAGTGTACCATTGTGTTGGCCTCTATAACATTTATTTTATTCATGAATATATCTATACTATAAGACTCTTTGTCCTGACTCATTCATCTATAGGCAACGCAGAGCCCAAACGGCTGGTCCTAGGGGTATGAAATTTAGAGGGTGTATTTGTTTTAGTAGGTAGACACGTATTAAGAACGGATTTTTGGAAATTCCACCACTAAGGGGGCGAAAAAGGGTAAAACTGTTTGTATGAAACTTCTTTGTTTTTGAATTTTTAGCAATGAAATTTAGAATATGTATAGTTTATGTAAAATTAAAAATAATGATATCAAGTTATTTTTGCCAGGGGTGAACTAAGGGTTTGTAATGAGGCTGAAAGTTTGTATGGAAAATTCTCTATTTATTAAGTTAAAGTCTTGAAAGTCATACTGTAAGTAGTTTATTGAATAGGTAAAATAAAATTATGAAAACATTCGCCAGGGGTGCATTATTGGGGTCGAAAGTTTAAAGTCCTAAGTCTGGATAATCGGAGTTTCCACAGGTTACGTGACAACCTACACGCGGGCGGAGCCGCGGGCAACTGCTAGTAAATAATATTTTTTCATTGCAGGCAAACTTTAACTTCTCACTAATATGCGAACTATTATTTTTTGCCAACACAAATGTAATTCACTTACCCACATAAAATCTTAGCATTCTCCCAAGTCACTGGAAGATTTTGCACTAAATACTCTTTGTTGTCAAATAAATAGGACTCCCAGCGTTCTGTCAAGGCAGATGGCACTAAAAACAATAATTTTCATTTATTACAAAATTTAGTCTAAAAACCGGTAAATAACCAAAAAGAAAATCGATTTTTCTTAAAAAAGTACTAAGGAAATTAAAACCTCTATATTGTTCATGGTAACTAGCCCTGCATAAATTAAAAAATAAAAACAGAACAATTTCAATTATCGAACGCATTCTATCGCGCCTTGAGTCTGAATGCCGAAATAAAATAAATCATAAATGGAACACCAAATTAAAAATGGCGGCGGCTTTCTGGAATTTAGTTTATATAAGCAGAATCGTAATTATGCAACTTTTGAATGGGTTTATTATAGTTTCTAGTCAATAGTATTTTGAAAACATTCGCAAGTTACCCAGATTGAGTCATGCATGTAAATCTATACTATAAGACTCTTTGTCCTGACTCATTCATCCACTCATTCATTCATTCATCTATAGGCAACGCAGAGTCCAAACGGCTGGTCCTAGGAGTGTGAAATTTGGAGGGTGAATTTTTTTAGTACGTAGACGCGTAGTAAGAACGGATTTTTGGAAATACCACCCCTAAGGGGGTGAAAGGGGGTAAAACAGTTCGTATGAAACTTTTTTGTTTTTGAACTTCCAGGAATAAAATTTTGAATATGTATAGTTTACGTCAAAATAAAAATAATGGTATCAAGTTTTGTTGCCAGGGGTGAAAGTTTGTTTGGAAAAATCTTTATTTATCAATTTAAAGTCTAGAAAGTTGTTATGGTTGTAGTTTATATGATGGTTAAAATAAATTTGTAATATATTTGCCAGGAGTGCATTAAGGTATGCCATTGGGGTTTAAAGTTCAAAGGGGAAGTTTTGTGTATTTAAATAAAATACTAGAATTAGAATTTAAGTATGTGGTGCACTAAGTGGTATGGTTCACGTATTCTAATTATTTAAATTAAAATAATAGCTTGGAGGAAACGATCAAGTCTGTCGCATCATCACCAAAATAGCTAAAAACAGAGGTTAACTAGATTTTAGGAATCGAATGCGGAAAGACAGATGCGGCTCATTTTGATATCGTAGCAATGTAATGTTTATACAAAATTAGCACGGGAATAGGATACAATAGAATTTTCCACATGTAACGTGAAAAGCGACCTACACGCAGGCGGAGCCGCGGGCAACCTCTAGTAATAGTATAATAGCCTAAATCTATCTCCTTCACACTTCAACCGATCTTGATGGATTTATTACGAAGATAGGTTTGATCTAGGATTAACATATGGCTTCTTTTTATCCCAGATTAAAGCGGGTAACGCCACGGGCGCAGCTAGTAACCTAATATTTTATGTACCTTTCGGATACTTTCAATATAGTTGTTTTTTTTTCCTTTTTACCTAATTAATATTACAAAAATAATGTAAGGGAAAATCCATTTATCAAAAACCAGAAATACAGCGGACGGGCAAACCGGTCAAAAGATCGGTTTATGCAAAAGATAGCAATGCGTACAAATAAATAAATATTAATAATAGATGATAGTCAAGTTAAAATTTTGATATTTATTATAAGGTAGTTTATTAAATGGTGAAAATAAAATTATGAGACTTATTTTTTTGTCGCTTCACCCTGGCTGCTAGATCTTTTTATTATTATTCTTTATTGTTATTTTTTTATAGTTATTTTTTTTCTCGTTTGTTTTTATTTGTTTGGTGGTGTTTCTAATTCTTTGTCTTTGTTATTGTCTGTTTGTTTTATTATTATTTTTTTCGTTTATTTATTGTCTTATTCATGTATTTTATGTTTGCCATTTTTTTTTCACATTTTCTTCTTAATGTTTACCACGCAGGTCTGCAAATAAGAAGGTTCCGGGTTCGATTCCTGGCACAGCCAAAATCTTTGTGGTGAACTAAAATTTGTTGGCTGTCGGTCTGGGTGTTAAATATGTATCTATATAAAATATGTATGTATATGTATATGTAGCATATGTGTATATGTAGCAGTTGTGTTAGCAACCATAATACGAACTAGAAATGGTTCAGTATGGGGTTAACCAGCCGTGCGTGAAATGTGTCCTAATATTTATTATGTCTCAATAATTATTTATATTATTGAATTAAAAAAAATGGTTGCCTGTAAAGTCGGTTTTACGGGCGAAGATTTTACGTGACAACGTCTGCCGCGTGCTGCGCGCGCGGCAGACCGATCATAGTTGAGTGGGAGAGAGACGCAAGGCATTCGGCGGGCCTCTCTCTCGTTCGGTGACTCATCGTAACGTTACCGGGCGTTACACTTTTTCATAAGTGACTCCCAGCCGCAACCTAATTTAAGACGTTGTCACGTCAAAATATCATATACATACAACAAAAACTTTACAAATAGTAAATTAAATCTAAGTTAGTGTCCGCGGGTAAGGTGTTTATTATAAAAAAAACAACTTACTGTACCTACGCTATTATTAAAAAAAACTGATGAATTGTTACTTCCTTCTTTTAGCATAAACTGGACCAAGTTTACAATAAAAAATAATTTTGTCAGCCATTTGTATCAATTTAACAGTTTTCCCGCCTCTGCCTACTTTTTATTACGGCGTTAAAAATAAACGGTTAACTAAACTCTTTGGTTATTTTACAGCAAGTCTAACAGCCTCGACTATCACTCTTTTCGAACAAATAAAATCTAAATTATCCTACTAATATAATATGCGAATGCGAAAGCTTGTGTGCGTGTGTTTTTTTATTGATTAATAAATAAGCATTGCCCAACAGTGGGACAATATAGGTTAGATAAAAAAAAAAGCTTACGGGTTAGCTGATTTTCTAAATTATGAATAGGCTTACGTTTGACCGCAGCTAGCCTGATGTTAAGCTTAACTGTGGTCTAAGATGTATCACGCTTGCCTAGAAGGAACCTATTTACTCTAGATTTGAAGACCCCCAAATTGTACCTACTTCTCGGGAGTCAGAGACTCAGGAAGAGAGTTCCAAAGCTTCGCAGTTCTCACAATGAATAAAACAAATATAAATGAAATAAAATAGATATTTTTTATTTATTTTACCTGCTGATTCAACCTACTGGAATAACGTGGACATAGAAGAAAATCATTTCTTTTGTAAGCATATGTAAAAAATCCAATATTCGCTTTTTTAATCGGCCGATTAACTTAACCAGTCGTTTAAACGTGATCAAGGTGCTAAGACAATCCTCCACGGCGCTCCTGACTCCTAGTTAATTACAACAGCAGCCCAACTTGCGCGCGATATGAATATTGCGGGACAGAGGTGCTGTGGAGACGAAATTGGAAAATAAAAAAAAAAAATTGAGAAATCTTGTAAATATGTATATGCAAAATACATGTATACATATGTATATAAAACATGCTGCGCACCGCAGTGCTACCCGCGTTAATCCGGAACTAGAAAACAGGATAAAGTATCCTATGTCCGTCTCCTTGTTTTAAACTAGCTCCCCACCAACTACAAATTTAATGTCTGAGTAAACAAAAACATAGAGTCACTTTTAATCGGTCTTCATGGACAATTGTAACCTTTTTAAAGAAACACATGCAAACATCTCGATATATTATTTTGAAAAATATATATGAAAAATATATATGTATACCAATGTAGTGTGTATGCCAATGTTTAATAATTTTTTGTGTCTTGAATCGTAGGGCAATTTTTTATTTTATTTGTTCGTAATAATAATTATATATTGTATTGACAAACTACACTTGTTATACGTGCTATGGAAAATCTCAGGTTATCTGTTACTCCATGCAATTGGTAAAAAATAAATTGACAAGTCATGTAAACTCAAGTTTGAGTGATATATATTATGGAGATATCGATTCTTCTTCTTTATTAACGCCACGTATATTAATTTATAGTGTATCCTCCATAATTAAATCAATTTAGTTAAATTTGTCTCCAAAAGTTAAGTAAGCGTATACTCGTATGAGAAACATTAGAAAAATCACCTTTTCAATTTTTATGTGCGATTTAAAACATTAATTTATTTTAGAAAAGCACAAAATTAAACTTCTGGATAAACGAGCCTCAAAGATAACTAAATTAACGAATAACAGTAGATTATTTAATAAAAGCGCAAAAATATACCAGCATACTGCATTAACTACATGAACAATAAAGATCTATTATTATTATTTTAGTTAGTTTTTTATTTGAATAACTTTGAATGATAATATTATCAAGTATTTAGTTTTAAAAATAAATCTAGTACGAATCTCACCTGTCGACTGCACGCCGGCCCTGTTTAGCTCCTCCCCTGTACGCGAGCAATATAAACCTCCGGTTAGCGCGGCCTCAGCCACTCGTGCCACCAGCCCGCTCACTAAACGCCCGGTTACTGACAACCTCTGCTTAGCCGATTGTGCAACTCGCCCTTCAGGTAAGTCCATTTTGAAATTCAATTGTTTATCGTTACGTTTCTAATTTTTTAATAGAACAGAATTATTATGTGAACTAGTTTTTTTATATAATTTAAAAAAGAAAATAAATATTAAGTGTAATTGAGTTAACTTTTTTAGGGATTCGTACCTAAAAGGTAAAACCAGGACCCTATTACTAAGCCTCCGCTGTCTGTCTGTCTCCAGGCTGTATCTCAGAAACCGTAAGAGCTAGAAAACTGAAACTTTGACAAGATATCTATTTCCCGTGTCGCTATAACAAGAAATATTAACACAAATAGTAATAATAATAATGATAAATAAAATATTAAAGGGGGTCACCATACTACAAACGTGTTTTTTTCGTATTTTTGGCTATATATCAATAACGGTAGATGATGTAAAAAAAAAAACTCAAAAATTAAAAAAACACACACTTAAAATTTTCACAAAATACATTTAAAAGTATATTGGTTATCAAATAACATTATACTTAAAATAAAATTAATATTTAAGGCTCCCATATAACAATGGTACGGAACCCTACATGCGCGAGCCGAACTCACACTTGCCCAATTATTTTCTTCTTTAATTTAATAATAGAAAACATTAAATATATAATTTTTATAGTGCATCTTCTAGTGCTCGCCTGGCTTGCTACCAACCTTAAGCTCTGTCAAAAAAATGGTTGCCTGTAAAGTCGGTTTTACGGGCGAAGATTTTACGTGACAACGTCTGCCGCGTGCTGCGCGCGCGGCAGACCGATCATAGTTGAGTGGGAGAGAGACGCAAGGCATTCGGCGGGCCTCTCTCTCGTTCGGTGACTCATCGTAACGTTACCGGGCGTTACACTTTCTCATAAGTGACTCCCAGCCGCAACCTAATTTAAGACGTTGTCACGTCAAAAATCTGTCGCCAAGCACCTAAATCAATGTATCAATAATAGACATATGCATCATTGAGAGTCAGTTATTTCAAACTAGGCAATCTCTACCTTAATTCAAATTCAAATCAATTTATTGCGAATATGGTATAGTTACAGACAGGTATTGGGTCAGAGAAAGAAAGTGCACCATATTCTGCCTAGCGGCGTGCAATAATAGTCTATGGTAAAACTTAAAGCTAATTAAATATACTTGTGCATTATTAATTATTTCGATTAGTATGTCATTTATTTATAGTCTAGTATTAATTCCCAAAGAGGTGTCCGATAAAAATTCGTCAATAGCATAATATGATTTGCTTATATACATTTATATAATATGTATGTATGTATATGTAGTATATCAGTTGTGCTAGCAACCATAATACGAGCTAGAAATTCAGTATGGGGCTAACCAGCCGTGTGTGAATGTGTCCTAATATTTATTTATTTATTATTATTTATTTGCTTACAAGAAAGTCTGTTTTAAAATTATTTAAGTTACAATTGGACCTAATTTTTGCCGGAATCTTATTATAAATGAGTGGAGCAATACCAAACACACTTTTACTTAATGTAACGGTCCTTCTCTGCTATCCATTGACAATAGCTCACATGGTTACGTGCTGGTCAAATTTCTAGCTGATATGACTACGAAAGCTTTAAAATATCAGTAGTTAGTAATTTTTCAATCAGTCACTTTTTAAATCAACTTTATTTTATATTAGCTTCCCGTCCCGGCTTCGCACGGGCTATAAAATAATCTAAGTTGCAAAGAGAAACAAAATGCTTATGTTACTCAGGGATAACGTAGCTTCCTAACGGTGAAATAATTTTTCAAATCGGCTCAATAGTTTTCGGAGCCTATTCGCGTCAAACAAACAAACAATCAAACTTTTCCTCTTTATTGGTTTAGATTTAATTTAAATAATTTGTACAAAGAATTTCTACGTGATTTCATACTTTTTTGTTTAACAAAAATAAATCTTTATTCGAGTTCTAGTTTTATGAAAAAGTAGTATTGCATAATTTTAGGAATTAAGTATTAGTAAGTCGTTTTTTAATTTTAGCCATTTTTGTTTTAGTTTCTCATAAACAAAAATAACCATTTCTAGTATTAATAATAACTTATTACTATCCAGTTATAAAATGTAAATCTGCTTGTTATTATTTATGTTTAATTAATAACTAAAATTAAATAAATCTAAGTATAAAATAAAGATTTAGAAATCCCCGGCATTATGACATTGTTATTTGGCAGCCATCTTTGATTTATTTTTAAGCATTTGTATTCTACTAGTCAAACCCTTTCATGTGAAAAATATGAAATCCGCCATCTTGCATACTTAAAACAAAAAGGACAAACCAAAGCTTTTTAACCCTTCAATGGACACTGTTGTTTTTTATGCAACATACTAAAAATCACACATAAAATTGACCTTCATTTTTTTTTTTTTAATTTTGCGCAATTAAGTAACAAGACTCACATTATTGCAAAAAATGTATAGAAAAATAATGTTTAAGTTTTTTTACAATTTTTTTCTAGACAGTAATACATGTCTACTACACAAATATACTTTTTAAAACGTGAAACAAAAATCGTACATTTAAGGGTAAAGCAAAAGAAACTAAAAAAACTTAAAATCGGTTCACCCGTTCGATGCCACAGACAGTCACACACACAAACACACACACACAAACATCAAACTTATAACATCCCCATTATTTTTGCATTGGGGATTAAAAATAATAACCTTTTGGGTTTTTTCGATCACCTGTGGCGAAATCCAAAACGAACTCAAAAGTTAAGCAACAGGTGATGCGACGAGCCCTTGGATGGGTGACCGCAAGTTTAGTGTAAATTATATATTTAAAAAACCCCCGACAATATTTTGTGTTGGCCATCTTATAACTCAAATTTATCATAATGTCCATAGTGGGAAAGTTGCGTAAAAATAAGTAATAAACCAAACTAACTACTTCTCAAAAGTAAAAAATTTAGCTAGCTTACAACAAAATATAATCAAAAATTTCTTAGGAAAGACAGACAGAAAGAAATTAATTTATTATCGTGACAAAAAACATCTCTAGACCGGCCTTACAACGATGTTCTTAAGGCATGCAAAAAAATGTATATGTATTACTAAATATTTTTATTTAATTTCATTATTTTTGACATATAATTCATATTTAACTAATTTGTATCGTGTTAATTATATCTATGAAAATGTTGAAGAATGTTTTGATTACTATTTTATTGGATAAATAGAATTGCTCAACTAAAAATTATTCTAATTTACATTCAGTCATTACATTCTATAGTACATTAATAAACATAATAAAATGTTCTAATTATAATATAATACTAGATAATACCTAAACAATATTCCAATCATTTACCTTCTAAAACTGTTTTATACTTAAAAATAACTTGAGAGGTTTCAAGGGACACCCGGATGGAATGAAGTTCCTTTCGATTAATTAGTGAAGGAATTGTAATATATATTTTTTTAAGTTATAATTTTTTTATTACTTATTATTAACAAATATACTCAATGTAATATAAACTTAATCAATAGGCTCAATCGCAACTCCACCTGAAACGAATGGCGCTGTTGTCAATTAGTGAATACTTTCAATGATAGCCGTATTTGACTTCCGAACAAATTTTGGAGATGAGAGGTTGCCTGCCATACAGTGCGCAAAAAGTGTCGTGACAACTTTTCGTAAGATTTTTTTCCGTCTAGCCCCTTTTCACAACGCACGATTACGAACTTCGTTCCAATAACATTTTTGAATAAGAAAGATATTAATTTTAGCTTAAAAGCAAACCAAGAATTCGTCTCTCAAATTGACAGAGACAAGTAAGTATAGATTTTTACACCTATACAGAAAATACTATCTTAAAAAAGTTGGGTTCTTGGTTTCATGGGGCATAGCTTTCCTTTATTTCTTCTACTTTTTAGCGTATCATAATTACCATACCATTACCATCATAATTGAATGAATATAAATGTCTTATCACTTTTTTTTCGATGACCTTGTTGGCGAAAAGGTTACCATGCCGGACTGCTAATCAGAAGGTTCCAGGTTCGATTCCCGACCCGGTCAACATCTTTGTGCTTAACTAAATTTGTTGGCTGTGGGTCTGGGTGTTAAATATGTATTTATAAATATGTATGTATGTATATGTAGTACATCAGTTGTGTTAGCAACCATAATACGAGCTAGAAATGGTTCAGTATGGGGCTAACCAACCGTGTGTGAATGTGTAAAATAAAAAACTTAGGAAGCAAATAATGCACAAAAGGAGCAGGTTTACCTTTCGTACAAAACGCTTTGCGTCGACTTTTATTGTTAGGACTGCGAAGCTTTGGAACTCACTACCTGAGTCTCTGTTTCCTGAGAGGTATCATCCGGGGGCCTTCAAAAGTAGAGTTAATAGGTATCTTCTAGGTAAGCGTGCCACACCGTAGACTGCAGTGCAGCTTAACATCAGGCTAGCTGTAGTCAAATGCTAACCTATCAAGGATAAAAAAAAAGGTTCAGCCTAATAATAAATATGTATCTTCCTCTTTGCCTTCACCTTTTCCCACTATGTGGGGTCGGCACAGCCCGTTTTTTGCTTCCACACTCTTCTGTCAGCCGTCATATCTACATTCACTCCTTTCTCTTTCATATCCTCTTTCACACAATTCATCCACATCTTCTTAGGTCGTCCTCTACTTCCACTACCTTGTGCAATCATATTCATACTTCTCCTAGTCACATGCTTCTCCTCTCTTCGCATGACATGCCCATACCAAGATAACCTTCCGCTCGTATTTATTTAAACTAATCCCATGTTTTTAGTTAATACACAAAGTATTCTATTTTAGTGACAAAAAAAACCTAATAAATTAAAGTTCTTACATATTATCAAGATTACCCAAAGGATTAATTTTCCTAAGCACTTACTAAATAAATGAAGTTACTTACTTAGGTTTTTGTCGCGACATTTTTGAAGTGATAAATTAATCTCTTAGAATCTAAAATGTAGTAGGTACCTAAAATAAAAAAAATAAAATGTAAATGTTTTCTATTCTGTCTTTAACTAGGGTTGAGATTTATTATTACCTACTTTGATTATCTACTTTTATTTAAGTAAAATGGGACTGTGGCTCGGTGATTAAGCGTCTGCTTTTTAACAGACGGTCCTTGGTTCGAACCCGGTCCTACACCAATGACTTGTTTTTCAAGTTATGTGTGGATTTCCTTCACCGTAAAGCAAGTGCAAATCCACACATAACTTGAAAAACAAGTCATTGGTGTAGGGCCGGGATCGAACCAGGGGCCGTCTGATTGAAAAGCAGACGTTATTACCACCGAGCCAAAAACGAAAACGAAACTACAAAACAAAATATAAAATATTGAGACACTTCAGCTGTAAAATAAGTAATTACGAGTATAAACCAAAAGATGCTGAGACGAAAACCCGTAAAGTTGAGCGATAACTTTAAATTATTTAAACTCAATTTAGAACGTCCAAATAGCCCACAGGTTAATTACCATAAAAATTAAAGTTTAAAACATTATTAAGTCAATTTAAATCTTCTAAACAAAAGTTGGAGCCAGTTCCAGAGTTGGAAGTTTGAATGAAATAACCCGGTCGCTTAACGAGCTACCTGTGGAGCGACTTGTTGGTTGCTCTACGTTTCTGCGTAGGTTTTCGCAGCTTCGTCATTTAATAAAAGCTGAAAATTGTTCTATGTGTGTCCCTAGTAGAGGTAAGAATGATCCCCAAACATGAAGCTGAGGCAGCAGTGGCTTTGGCAGATAACTGGTAACAAAGGTGTATAAAATTCCATCTCAAATTCGTTATAGTATATATCGACACTAGAGTCTTCATTGTATCGATTTATGGTACAATAAACGAATCTTTTGGTTATATTCTAATTTTTCAGTAAGTCTAAAATCTGAATTGGCGCGTAACCGCAGCGATGCAATGCAATAACCCCGACACGGTCTTCTTTAAGTGTCCATTCCATATTTAAAAATGAGGAAAATTCTAAAAAGTATATATTTTTGTTTTTCATGAAAAATTCGGAATTTGAATTCATTTTTTTTTTGTGGCCAGCATTCTAAATTCAAAAGTTTTTATTGTGTGACAGAACTTATGACCTGACTAAGTATATACAAGAATTGCTCATTTAAAGATATAAGATTTGTTAATTATTACATTCATTAATATCAGGCTTTTAAGGCTTCTGTACCTAAAAGATAAAAACGGGGCCCTATTACTAAGCCTCCGCTGTCTGTTTGTCTCTAGGCTGTATCTCAGAAACCGTAATAGCGATAAAACTGAAAATTTCACAAGATATATATTTCTCGTGCTGCTATAACAACAAATACTAAAAATAAAATATATAATATTAAGGGGGGTCCCCATACAATAAACGTGATAGACGACCTCATTGGCGTAATGGTCACCATGCTGGACTGCCAATCAGAAGGTTCCGGGTTCCATCCCCGGCACGGCCAACATCTTTGTGCTGAACTAAATTTGCTGGCTGTCGGTCTGGGTGATAAATATGTATCTATATAAAATATGTGTGTATGTATGTGTAACTACAAATATGTACAATGTGTAACTACAAATAAAAGGATTTTAATTTTAAAACTATTTTCTCCGATTTAAAATGAAAACTCTTTTCTCCGTATAGATTACTTATGGTCTGTAAAGAGGTTTGTGATTTGACTAAATACTGCCTCCATACATATTATTCTGACAAGAATAAGAGTTACGCGTCCCAAGCCGTCTCGACGTACATCCTTTACAAATTAATTCCAATGATACGATCTCGCCAAAATAGAAATCTAAAATGGGACGACAATGCATGGGCCGCCATTTTGATTGCGATGACATCAGAGTCTGTGAAACAGTATGGACGCTCGACTTTAAGTGGGTGGCTGACGTCACACACGTATGACGTTTGAGTTACCGATAATACTCAAAGTTTTTTTTTTAATTAGATAGATCTATACTTGGCCACCAACTCGCCTGATGGTAAGCGAAGCTGTGGCCGAATATGAAGCACGTTGATCTAGAAGGAATCTGTTCAATCTCGTATTGAAAAAAAATACTACAGATATGAAACATATGATAACAAACGCGTTCCACTTTTTGGAAATTTTGCCTCATTTGTTATGTTACATAACACAACAACTAACATAAAATTCTTCCAAACTTTGAAATATTTAGTTAAAAAAAACATAGATAAGGGCCTCTCCCTTACTGAACCTCCTTGACAATACTACATAAATAAGCTTATTTATTTTAGACAGAGTTTAGAATAAACACAACGCAGTACATTGTTAGTATATCTAAGGCAGGCAACATTCTTTCAAATACTTGTGAAGTTCATGAAAAAAAGCAACTGTTCTATATAAAAAGATAACACAACAAAAATTTTGGAGAATTGAATAATTTTTTAAGCAATCTTTATTGACTTTTCAATATTCCGTTGTAAAAAATTAACTTTGTATTTTAATGTAAGCCATCACAGAATTTACAAATCTACTTATTTAATAATAATAAAACGTATTATATAAAGGTAGATTAATAAAGATAAAGACTTACATTATAAAAAGAAAACATTTTAATACCGCCCATACTGTTAATACAGCATTTTTTCACTATTGAGTTTGAGTACAACGCTAACCTCCTTTGTGAATTTCCCTTCTCTTTGCTTGAGCCAATATTTTGTTGGCAAAGTAACTAAGGGTCTTGTACCTTTGATTCCAATGTTTGGGGACAAAAAAAGGGATAAGAATAGGGCCAATTCTTTGAAAATTAAGTCCCATTTCTATTTATAAAATTCGGCATCAAAACAAACAATTACAAGAGATTGTTGACCGACATTTTGGATTTAGAAATGGTAGGTTGAGAACACGTTTGGCTATTTTTAGCTTCCGTACGTAAAAGGTAAAAACGGGACTCTATTACTAAGCCTCCGCTGTCTGTCTGTCTCCAGGCTGAATCTCAGAAACTGTAATAGTTAGAAAGCTGAAACTTTCACAAGATTTGTATTACTCGTGCCGCTATAACAACAAATGCTAAAAATAAATAAATTAAAATATTAAGGGGGTCCCCATAAAATTATACGTGTTTTTTTTTTGCTATATATCAATATAGGTAGCTACTAAACACTAAAATTTTGCACATAATATATAAATGTATATTATATTTATCAAATTAAATTATAAAATTTAAATGAAAAAATATTTAACGGGGCTCACATAAAACAATGGTACGGAACCCTTCATGCGCGAGCCCAACTCACACTTGGCCAATTTATGTTATAAAATCTAATATGGTCAGCTAATCTTTATTTTATTTATTTAGATTAGTTGTACAATATTAGATTAGAGTGGTATTAAAGTAGTAGGTATTTGCTTTCCGCCAAGCCATACTCTCTTTTAACCCAAAAACAATTACAGTAAATTAACCCCTAAAGCTCGATAAAGATTTTATTATCCACCCTATAATTGTCAACTTGCCTCTTGTTTAATTCTTTCAAATGCCGTAAAACGTTAATTAAAGGATTAAGGTTAATTTTCTCTCTATTTGAGAACAGACTATTTTGGGATACTCTAGAGATTACTTAAACCAAATGTACGTTGCCATTCTCCTTCTTTTTCGTAAGAGCTAAGTGGCCAAGCTCTGGTGTCGAGAGTTTTCAAGCCACCAGAAGGCCTCTGACTTGGCTTCTTAAGTACTTATCCAAACTTACATACAGACAGAGGAACTAAATATTTTAGGATTTATTAGGACACATTTCACACACGGCTGGTTAGCCTCATACTAAACCATTTCTAGTTCGTATTATGGTTGCTAACACAACTGATATACTACATGTACATAAATACTTTATATCGACACATTTAACACACAGACCGACAGCCAACAAATTTAGTTCATAGCAAAGATGTTGGCTGAGGGAATCGAACCCGGGAGCCTCTGTTTAGCAGCCCGGCATGGTAACCATTACGCCAACGAGATCGTCAAACAAAACAAGATTACAGAAGCACTTCGCTCGATCAATGAAATCCGTTCTTGAGTTTCCAAATTCTATTTCCTGTTTCTTTTTAGTTGAAACATCTAAGTCGACGCACCCCTTTTCGATGTAACGAAGTCAAAGTTTTATAAATGGAAAGCCTATCTATCCTCCTTAATATCATACTAATATAAAAAATTTGTGTGTGTGTGTGTGTGTATGTTTGTTAAATAATTATGTTTATACATATATAGAACTAGCTGACCCGGCAAACGTTTTTTTGCCTTAAGTACAGTTAAAAACACTATAATTGATTAGTTATCGAGCGGGATGAAAAATTACTAAATCACTTAAATAGTCATAAAAAGTAATAAAAAATGTAAAAAATTAGGGTTGTATGTATTTTTAATGTCACGTTATAATAAAATAAACACAAAAATTTGTCAAAAAAAAATTAAGGGTAAACAACCCCTATCACTTAGGGGTATCATACATTGATAATAGCCGATTCTCAGACCTACTGAATACCTACGCATATAAAATTAGGTAAAAATCGGTCAAGCCGTTTCGGAGGAGTATGGTAACTAACATTGTGACATGGACATTTTTTATATAAGAAGAAGGAGAAGATATTAATAAAAAGTTAACAACTTTACCCATTATAATACGATACTCGTACTTCTAACACATTAATAAACATTTAATCAAGATATTCGCAGAAAACTAATTATCTTATAAACTTCATACGTAGCACGTTTTAAGACTAACCTAGTCACAATGTTGCCAACCGTGAAAATAATACGGGACGCGTTCAGAATCCGCGCCTTTGAGTTGGCAATACCGGCGAAAGCGTATTATTCAAAATTGGAACGTGAGTCAGTTTAAACTTCTATTTTGTATGCAAAAGTTGGTTTTATGGAAAGCTTTATGTCATGTCGATTTGGACAACTTTTTTCTATTGACTTTTAACCTGTGATCGTACGGATGGACATTATACTCGTACGTTGGTTAGAGGATGTTTTTGTGTGTATTTGCATGGTGGTAGAAAATGCAGCTATAGCAACTCAAGATGAAAGTTCGCCTTCCATTGCTTATCTTCAGATACGCGCAACTAGTCTATACCAATATTACAAAGAGGAAAAGTATGATTTTTGTTTTTTTGACGCAAATAGGCTCAGAAACTACTGGACCGATTTGAAACATCATTTCACTATTGGGGAGTTACATTACCCTTGAGTAACATAGGCTATATTTTGTTTTTCTTTGCAACTTCGATTATTTTATAGCCCGTGCAAAGCCTGGACGATATGCTAGTTACATATAAAGATGCCTTACATAATATTAAAGTAATTAAATAGACAAACTAAGGTGCTCGTCACTCGGTCAAAGGCCGAATTAATAGGGTTCCGTTTTTACCTTTTAGGTACGGAACCCTAGAAAATGTAGGTATGGTAGGGTTCCGTACCTAAAAGGTAAAAACGGGACCCTATTAATAAGACTCCGCTGTCTGTCTGTCTCCAGGCTATATCTCAGAAACCGTAATAGCTAGAAAGCTAAAACTTTCACAAGTTATGTATTATAATGTAATTTTTAAGTCATTTTTTCCTCGATCTTTATATCGATATTTGGTAGACATACATACATACATTGGATACGTGTACAGTATATTGAATTAGCTATTTCTTAAAAATATTACAAAATAAATCTTATATATAAAATTTCCGTGTCACAGTGTTTGTTACCGTACTCCTCCGAAACGGTTTGACCAATTTTTTCCAAATTTTCTGTGCGTATTCAGTAGGTCTGAGAATCGGCTAATGTATATTTAGTTTTTTTTTTTATTAAGGCAATACAACGTTTGCCGGGTCAGCTAGTAATAAAATTATATTTAAGTGGGGCCATACAACAGTGGTACGGAACCCTTCATGCACCTTTTAGTTAGGGAACCCTAGAAAAAGTAGGTAATTTTCGTAGACGCGTAGCATGAAGCTCGTAGCGCGTGCTACGAGAGTGCTACGGAATAGATCGCTCGTCTGTAGGCGTCTATTGTTTGCTACTTCAAATCAATCACGTAGGGATGAGATCGTTTTTTTTTCAAAAAATTATTTTTTATGTTAATAAAAAAAAAAAATGGTTGCCTGTAAAGTCGGTTTTACGGGCGAAGATTTTACGTGACAACGTCTGCCGCGTGCTGCGCGCGCGGCAGACCGATCATAGTTGAGTGGGAGAGAGACGCAAGGCATTCGGCGGGCCTCTCTCTCGTTCGGTGACTCATCGTAACGTTACCGGGCGTTACACTTTTTCATAAGTGACTTCCAGCCGCAACCTAATTTAATACGTTGTCACGTCAAAATACTGTAGACCAGAGTTATAGGTAAAGGAACCTGTAATACGCGAGCCTGACTCGCAATTGGCCAGTTATCAAATGCAAATTATAGCCCTTACGACTTTAGTACACCTACGCATGCGGCAGCGAAACCACGAAAAAACTAGTTGTATGGCAACGTTTCGCATGTGTTATGTCTCGCTCTACTATATAGTTAGATGAAATAGTTGCGTCCTTGTCAGTATTGTTTCGCAAGTAACTGCGAAATGGCCGTTACACAGACGCAGCTGTTTCCCTAGTGGAGTTTAGCATCGCATAGCGTCACCACGCGTTCTGTCAGAGAGGACAGAATTTGTTGGCTGTCGGTCTGGGTAATAAATAATAATAGTTAAAAAAAACTAAAAAACACGCTTATCTGGCCGCTTTAAGTGGGTCAAAATCGCGCCCAAAGAAGTCGGTTACAAACAAACACACAAACAAAAATACAAAAATATGTAATAACTTTATCAAATTAGTGTATTGTCATCGGTCCTCAATAAATCTACAAAGTTTCAACGAAATCTGGCCGTTTAAAGTGGGTCAAAATCGCGCCCAAAGAAGTCGGTTACAAACAAACATACAAACATACAGGTGAAGCTAATATAAAGCGTGTAAAAAATGTATCGATATAAAGTATTTATGTATGTATATGTAGTATATCAGTTATGTAAAAAGTTAGCAACCAAAATACGAACTAGAAATGGTTAAGTTTAGGGCTAACCAGCCGTGTGTGAAATGTGTCCTAATATATATATTTTTATATCTAATAACTGGTATATTCATTTGCTTAATTAATGTCAAAGTTATCTATCATTCTAAATATTATAATTTCTAACGCCCTTCAACTTTTTTTTATAAGAAAACTAGCTGACCCGGCAAACGTTGTTTTGCCTTAAGTACACTAAAATGGCCATAAAAAAATTGAGGTTGGTGATATAAAATTAAAAGTTTAAGTTTGTATGTATTTTTAATGCCACATTATAAAAAAATAAAAACAAACAATTTCGTAAAAAAAAAATATGTTAAGAGTTAACAATCCTTATCATTTAGGGGCTTGGAAAATAGATACGAGTAGTAGCCGATTCTCAAACCTACTAAATACGCATATACAATTTGGTAAAGATCAGTCAAGCCGTTTCGGAGGAGTACGGTAACTAACATTGTGACATGGACATTTTATATATTAGAAAGAAAAGATAAAATTTCTAAGCAATATATCGTATCTAAAAAGAAAAATGGTTTCCCAACCCTATTTCACCTGTTGAACGGTAAACGCTGTACAGCCGTTGATTCTAAAAATAAGATGAAAAGGGGAGGAAAATCAGGAAAATTGACTACCAGTACATTATAGCATTTTCTTTTTTAACAAAAGAAAGAAAATAGGAAAATTTAATGCAGGAACACTGCCCTGCTTAGCGCAAAAGTGGTATCTCAAAAAAAATCGAAAATTAGATTTTTATGCCATTGGGATAGCTTAAGAAAATACGCATCTAATGAACTAAGCCTTTTAGCGGTATCTTGTATAAAACATGTGAAAAAACCCTTAAGAAAGATTTCTCTATCTCAGTTTTATCTAAACTTATTTAGGGTATAAGAGGTATACCAATATTGTGTAGGCAACCAGCCGTATATTTGAATACCGCCAAATCTCCTAAACAAGAACACATTTTTTTCTAAGCTGATTAGCGGTAAGTATAACGCGTGAAGATGATTCTGACTTACCAATATAACTTCAATTATCTTGTAACGCCTTTGCGCTAAGCAGGGCAGAACAGTTAACAGAAAACTTAGATCATTTTTTTTGCATACTCGTATTTAGCTTTTTCTTCGTAGGAGTTAAGTAGCTAAGCTCTGGTGTCCCGGTACGGCCAACATCTTTGTGATGAACTAAATTTGTTGGCTGTCGGTCTGGGTGTTAAATATGTATCGATATAAAGTATTTATGTATGTATGTATGTATAGTTTCAGTTGTGTTAGCAACCATAATCGACGACTTCGTTGGCGTAATGGTTACCATGCCGGACTGCCAATCAGAAGGTTCCGGGTTCGATTCCCAACATCTTTGTGCTTAACTAAATTTGTTGGATGTGGATCTGGTGTTAAATAAGTATCTATATAAAGTATTTATGTATGTACTTATACTTATGTAGTATACCAGTTGAGTTAGCAACCATAATCGACGACCTCGTTGGCGCAATGGTTACTATACCGGACTGCCAATCAGAAGGTTCCGGGTTCGATTTCCAACATTTTTGTGCTTAACTAAATTTGTTGGCTGTGGGTCTGGGTGTTAAATATGTATCTATGTGTAAAATGTATGTATCTATATGTAATATATCAGTTGTGTTAGCAACCATAATACGAACTAGAAATGATTCAGTATGGGATTAACCAGCCGTGTGTGAAATGTGTCCTAATATTTATTTATAATATTATAATACATGTCAAAATTATTTAAACATTAATTACCAGCATACAATTGTAAATATTGTCGTGTATGCTTCCTTGCTTGCTTAACTTCGGCGATCGCGTCAGGTCAGCTTAGTCGAGAAAATAGGCGCTACCTAAATATGTATTTATATATAATATGTATGTATATATATGTAGTATATCAGTTGTGTTAGCAACCATAAGACGAGCTAGATATGGTTCAGTATGGGACTAACCAGCCGTGTGTGAATGTGCCCTAATATTTATTTATTATTATATTATTTTATTTTTAAAATGTCTTTAACTTTTAAGATTTAGAGCTAATTTTGACTGGAAAGTTTAAATTTAAAGGTCGGTTGAGTCAAATTGCGCCTAAAATGACTAACCGACATCACAAAGACACGGAAGATAATTTGTCAATTTCCCCTTTTCATTATTTCGCCTTTGGAGAACAAACCTGCAGAGAATTCTACTGGTCCTAATCTTATCTTCTTAATCTTCTTAATATATATAAATCTCGTGTCACAATGTTTGTCCTCAATGGACTCCTAAACCACTTAACCGATTATAATAAAATTCGCACATCATGTGCAGTTGAATCCAACTTGAGAGATAGGATAGTTTAAATCTCAAATTATTGTCGCAATTTTAATTATTGCTAATTATTGTCTGTTATTATTTGACAGTCACAATTATCTGTTAACTCCAAATGATTCTAACAGATGTCGATACCTTTCGTCTGGATTGAGTAAGTAATCAATAGATGGCGCTGCTATGGTAAATCTACGAACGTGTCATATAAGCTACACTATATATTTTTCATACACCTAAGTGAGGCAAAACAACGTGTGCCGGGTCAGCTAGTACTGTTATAAAATACTCTATTCTCGTAAATCACTATTAAAAAAAAAACAAAATTCAAAATATTTTATTCAAAATAACAATATGGTTCATAATTCTAGCTAAGTTATAAATATCCTTATGCATAATTTATAATTTATTTTTTCCTTATTTTTATAATTTATTTAAGATTAATAAGGTTGAGCTCAGTGCTCTGCACTAGGACAAAAATGTTGTCCTGTATGGCAGTGCAGCAGAAACCCCGTTAGGTATTGTACTAAGTACTATAGGTTCCCACTGCTGGGTCTTGGGGCCTTCTTTCACTAGGAGAGAGTTACAGGCTATTATCCACTTCGCTGGCCAAGTGCGGGTTGGTGGAAGACACACGTCTTCGGCATTTATACGTTGTATAATTACTTCCTGTCAATAATGTCTGCAAATTATGAATGATGGTGATGAAATAATGTACTTTCAAATATAAAATCAATCATTTCATGTTTGTGCAGTTTTTATTTTTAAGTGTTTTTAATAAGTGACGTGTATTTAAAATAAATATAATTTTATATTGAACGTAATTTTATATAATACTAGCTGACCGGCAAATGTTGTTTTGCCTTAATAAAAAAAAAAAAACTAAATATACAGTAGCCGATTCTCAGACCTACTGAATACACATATAAAATTTGGAAAAAATCGGTCAAGCCGTTTCGGAGGAGTACGGTAACAAACACTGTGACACGGAAATTTTATATATAAGATAAGACTAGCTAATCCGGCAAACATTGTTTTGCCTTAATAATTATTTCTAAATATACAGTAGCCGATTCTCAGACCTACTGAATACGCTTATACAATTTGGAAAAAATCGGTCAAGCCGTTTCGGAGGAGTACGGTAACAAACACTGTGACACGGAAATTTTATATAATGTAAGAAGATTAGATTAATATTGTGGAAATCAACCATATTATTAATTTACCCTAGTTCATTTAGTGCTTATTAATTTTGTTGGAAGCATCTACTTATAATATTATAATGGTGAATATAATTTTAGCCATACCACGGTGCTGAAGTGTTCTGTACACAAACGTGAAACTCTCAGTGCGGATGTTGATTTTAAACATATTACTGGTGAGATAAGGCCCTGATTTCCAGCAGTGAAAACGTATAGTATCAGCTGCTTTTACTTATGTTTTCGTTTGGTTTGAAGATTAATGAAAATGTGTATATTTTACAAAACTTAGATATATGTATGTGTAAAATTCAATAAGTAACTTAATCTATTATATAAAAACTAGCTGACCGGTTTGCCGGGTCAGCTAGTTTTTATATAATAGTTGTTTTGCTTTAAGTAAAAATTTAAGAGTGAACAACCTTTAACACTTAGGGGCAATGATGTTATAGCTCAATGCTTAGGGGTATGAAAAATAGATAGTAGCCGATTCTCAGACCTACTGAATACGCATATTAATGTGGTGAATGTCGGTTAAGCCATTTCGGAGGAGTACGGTAACTAACATTGTGACATGGACATTTTATATATTAGACTAGACTAGACTAGACTAGAAGATTAGAAGAAGAGATAGTCATATATAAGAGTAAGTCAGGTTTTCCTTCCTAGCGCTATAACTCCAGAACGCACGAACCGATTTCCACGGTACAGCATTCGTTGGAAAGGTCTCGGGCTCCGTGAGGGCAGTAGCAAACAACATTCAGGGAAAATTCGATTCGCAAAAAGTCAACCTACACGCGGGCGGCGCCGCGGGCAATGGCTAGTTATCTATAAGATACATTAAAAAATAAACCAGTAATTACGGAAAAGTGAATATAACAAGCTTTAAAAGCTTATCAGACGTGTTATGTTTTTTATATTTTTGTTCCTATTTTGCTCCCAATTTTTTTTTTATATATTAGGACTCATTTCACACACGGCTGGTTAACCACATACTGAACCATTTCTAGTTCGTATTATGGTTGCTAACACAACTGATATACTACATTTATATACATATATATTTTATATAGATACATATTTAACACCCAGATCCACAGTCAACAAATTTAGTTCAGCACAAAGACGTTGGCCGTGCCAGGAATCGAACCCAGATCCTTCTGATTGGCAGTCCGGTATGGTAACCATTACGCCAACGAAACCATCATTATGCCTTATAACATATTTAATCTCCGAAAACATGGCTCCACAAATCTGTATATTGATTAATAGAAAAAACTACGCGTAATCTTATCTCATCTGCCTAATTAAAAACGTGTCAATGTATTATTAACTAATTAAGGTTCGATATCGATGTATTGATTGACAGATAGTACGGCCTTTTGTTAGTTGACATTTCGGTTCTTTTTGGTTTAATGGGTTAGTCGTAAAGCGTGGGAGAAGTGTTTAAATCTCTATATTGGTAACGTCATAAATTAATTGATTAAGGCGCTATTGGACCGAGTTTTGCCGCGCCATACTATTGAAGCGATTGACGTGCAGCAGTGGATTTTACACGAAATAAGTTCATATAAAATCCATAATTAACTTTATTACATTTTTTTTATGATAAATGGGTTTACGTTTGACCACAGCTTGCCTGATGTTAAGCTTGACTGTGGTCTAAGATGTATCACGCTTGCCCAGAAGGAACCTATTTACTCTAGGTTTGAAGACCCCCAAATTGTACTTCTCGGGAAAAAGAGACTCAGGAAGAGAGTTCCCAAGCTTCGCAGTTCTCACAATAAGCCATAACAGTTTTAGATAATATCATTAACTACAAATAATTGGGCAATTGCGAGTTGGGCTCACGCATGAAGGGTTCCGTACTGTTGTTGTATGGGAGCCCCCTTAAATATTACATATTTATAATTTAATTTGATAGCTAATTTTCATTTAAGTGAGCAGCAGCCGTTATTGATATATGGCAAAGAAATGCGACAAAAACACGTTTATTGTATGGAAACAACCCTTAATATTTTTTTATTAATAGTATTTGTCGTTATAGCGGCACGAGAAATACATATCTTGTGAAAGTTTCAGCTTTCTAGCTATTACGACTTCTCAGATACAGCCTGGAGACAAACAGACAGCGGAGGCTTAGTAATAGAGTCCCGTTTTTACCTTTTAGGTACGGAACCCTAAAAAGACCAAGGGTAGAGGAAAAGGTGTCCAGAACGCTGGCAGCATTGCCACGTTGGATGGCAATGCTTAGTTTCTGACCGAAATAAAAGCCAGCATTCTGGACACCCGAACCCTCTACCAGCCGCTTGGCAAGTTCTCCGTAAAGCTGCAGGGCGGCCGGCCTAATAAATAACACTTTCGCAACTAAGTTTTTTTTAACTTATTGACTCAGGCGTTACTTTGAGGAAATCCATTGTAAATAGAAGACAAAATTAAATATTTAGTGTACTTCCGCTGTGATCCGAAATCCAAATTAAGACAAGTAAAGGAAAAATTAACTAAAATTAATTAACTAAGACAAATAAATATTAAATAAATATTAGGACTCATTTCACACACGGCTGGTTAACCCCATACTGAACCATTTTTAGTTCGTGTTATGGTAGCTAACACAACTGATATACTACATATACATATCTACATATATATTTTATATAGATACATATTTAACACCCAGACCTACAACCAACAAATTTAGTTAAGCACAAATATGTTGGCCGGGCCGGGAATCGAACCCGGAACCTTCTGGTTAGCAGTCCGGCATGGTGACCGTTGCGCTAACGAGGTCGTCAAAAAATAATTATAAATTAACTAAGATTAATCAAGATTAACGTTACCTATCACAATTCGGAAGTTCTTAACTCTACACGTGTTTCGCCTAACCACAAGGCATCATCAGGAGATGCTGACTCTTCGAACGACAAGTCGAACACATTGTGTTCGAATTGTGATAGGTGACGTTAATCTTGATTAATCTTAGTTAATTTATCTTAGTTAATTAATCTTAGTTAATTTTTCCTTTACTTGTCTTAATTTGGATTTCGGATCACAGCGGAAGTACACTAAATATTTAATTTTGTTTTCTATTTTAAGTTTTTTTTGTTTACGTTCCAGATTCAAAAATGCGCGCGCTGTCAGCCATGCTTCTCCTGGCGGCCATTTTGTCTGCGGCTGCGCAGGCGCAGTACCCGCGCCCGCGCCGCCCCGAGCGCTTCGACACCGCCGAGCAGATCTCCAACTACCTGAAAGAGCTACAGGAGTATTACTCTGTCCACGGACGGGGAAGGTTCGTCTTAGTTCCGGACTCGAATCATAGATGGCGCTTTGATTAAAGTTTTGAATCACACCTAGCAATGAGGATTTGCGACAAGCAGTCCACTATACGTTTCCATTGTTGGTGCTTGTGACCTTCTTTCGCGAGAAGAGAGATAAATTGTTTTTTTTTTCACACACTTAAAGTAAATTATTAATACGAGATATGGGACGTAAATTACCACGCTGGCTAAGTGTGGGTTGGCGGATGATATCAAACATGTTGACTTTTTCACGATGTTATCCTTCATCGTAAGCCGTGGAAATTCATACATAACTTTAAAAACAAGTCACTGGTGTAGAGACGAGATGGAACTAGGGGCCGTTGAACCTGTAGATTGAAATGCAGTCGTTTTTTCCATCAAGCCACATGTTATTCAAATTCAAAATTCAAATTCAAATGTATTTTATTGTTCTATAAACTTAAGGCTAAATATATACACCATTACTAGACTAAAGATAATAATGAAAAATTAATACTAGGTTGGTGTGCCGCTGAATCTCCCTCTAGGCGAGCCTGTGTCGCGAGATCCAATTAAGAAATGTAGCGCTTTAGAGACTATGTCTCTGTGCTATATTTTTAAGGAATAAATGAATTTGAATAACTCCCTTTTTGGAATGTGGCGCGAGTAGCTGATAAACGTGCGTTACACAATAATGGTAGCGATTCAGCGGCACACACGACTTAACTAAATTTAAAGAAGCCCCGTCTCTTTTCATCTTAGGTGGCCAGAAAGAGACGACACTTTCGCACCATAGTCAAACCAACTAAAATCACGTCAAATGTAGAACATTATAGGCGACTTTAGTCCGCACTCACTTGTATCACCTCTAAAACTGCCTGCACATTCCATATTTGACGTGATTTTAGCTGTTTTGTCTGTGGTTCAAAACGTGCCGTCTCGTTCTGGCCATCTAAGATGAAAAGAGACGGGGCTTCTTTAAATTTAGCTTAGTCGTGTGTGCCGCTGAATCGCCACCACTATTATAGGTACATGTTCATTTTTAACAAGGCTGCATACGCGAGGGACGAATTATTATTTACATTATTAGTTCCATGACCCATATGCAAAGGCTCTTCGCATAGCTTTCTTTATAAAAGTACGAAGTCCTAGATTGTACGAAATGTACTTTATATAAACATACATAAATACTTTATATCGATTCATTTTAGAAGTAATTTTTTTTTTTTTATGTTTCAGATACGGCAAAAGACAAATGCACATAGCTGATGCGTCTGTCATCTTCCGAGAGAGTCCCTTCGAAACCAACATGAAAGACGACGCCATTTTTAAAAACCTCGGATATAAGTAAAAACATGTTAAAAATAACTTTGAAAAATGAAATTATTTAGTTTACTTACCACACTGCTCAAATCTGCCAAATTGCTAGTAATCCTAATTATTTTTAGGAGTTCGCTTGTTTTTGAAGTAAATTTATAATTATTTGCCTGTCTAAAGAAACAAATTTGTGAACTAACTTTGATAAACCAAAAAAAGTCAATTGCAACCGCCCGCCATCTTGTTTTTATTACAATTAAAAATGTGTCATTAAAAATATTCTAGTCAATTGTAATAAAAAAAAAATACTAAAAAACAATTCCGAGGCTGGGAAAGGAATTATTTTCTAGTATTTTAGCTTTTTTTTCGTTAAAAACTAATACGATTAAAGTCATAATAATTAAAATTAAGTATTGTTAAACTCTAGAAGTGAAATAGCGTAGTGATTATTCTAAATTAAACTATTATTCCATGGCTACTGTTTTTTATTAAAAACTCCTTGGAATCCTAGCAACAAAACTTTTTTTAACCTTCTTCTTTACCTTATCCTACTTAGGTGGGGTCGGCACAGCAAATCTTCTTCCACTCTCCTCTATCAGACGTCATCTCCACGCTCAATCCTTTCTCTCTCATGTCCTCATTCACACACTCCATCCATGTCTTCTTCGGGCGACCTCTTGCCCTTCTTCCTTGCACTTCCATTTCCATACATCATGTCTAGTGACATGTATCTCCTCTCTACGCATCACATGTCCATACCACGCGAACCTTCTACTCTTTATTTTCTCCCTCACTGGGGCTACTTTCACATTTCCTCTAATGTACTCATTTCTTATTTGGTCAATTCTTATCACTCCACGCATGTTGAGATGGATCTCAACATTCGCATCTCTGCCGCATGCACTCCTCTTTCATATCCTACCTTGGTTGCCCAACACTTTTTTTAACCACCGAAGCTAAATTTGTTGAAGTTTTATGTGTAAATTAATAATCATTTATGATAATAATATACCAATCATGAATTATTTTTTGCTTGAAAGGTGCTCTAGTCGAAATGGTTCTTAGATTTGTTTGATTGTTTTTCGTATGAACTAAGTGACCGAGCTCTGGTGCCAAGAGTTTTCAAGCCGCCCGAAGGCCTCTGAGTTGGCTTAACGGTTACTTGTATTAATTAATACTTGAATAATTAAAGACCATCTTAACTATGTTTGATAAAAATTGATCTAAGACGGATTCCGCAACAAAACGGCAGAAGATTTTTTTTACAACTGCTTCAATATGAGTATCAAATGCAAGAACATGGTTAGTAGAATCATAGACTAATTATAAAAAATATTAGACGTTCAACCTTTTGTTGAAAATCGCACTACGTGTATCACATTCGGTCGTAGACAGAGAAACCAATAGACATAGTCACATTTACATCTAATGTGTATAATAATAATAATAAATATGTAAAAATTGTTTGTTTTCTCTGTCTACGCATTCGATACACGTAGCGCCATCTAATAGTATTATCTTGAAACGTCTTCACTCGTGTCATGCAGTCTACTATTGTTACTGTGCGACTGCAGCGCGTTGTGGAATTTCTAGGCTACACGCTCGATTTGCAGCGCCATCTAGGTTTCATCGGTAATGATGGCAAACTTCCGCGCCACGCTTTATTATATTATATGTATTATATTTATTATATTGTATGGGAATCAGCAATCCTCTATAATATTCTGAACTATACATTTAAATCTAATGGTACGTTTACACGCTTGCCAAGCCTTGGCAAGGATCGACAATCGCAAGCATGTAAAAAGGGCGTTTGGCTTGGCTTGCGTGGGCTTGTGCCTGCTTGCTTCCGATCCAGTCGAGTGTCGGTTTTTTTACGCAGATCAAAGGGCGTTTGCTTGGATGTATATTGCAGACTGACGTATTCACAAGCGTATAAACGCCTTTCAAACGCCAAACGAGATTTGCGGAGGCTTGGGACTGTTTGCAGTTTGCCAAGGCTTGGCAAGCGTGTAAACGTACCATAAGATGGCCGCGATCACAAATTTTGGAATGGATTTGGAATGGATGATTGTTGAATAGGGGGATTTATACAATTATAATTTATACTAGTGTAAGGGAAAGTTTAGGAAAATTAAAATTCCTTATTGAATCATGCTTTATTTTTATTTATATACACGAATAATAAATGGCACAATTAGGTAGGTACATTGACAAAGTTACAACAAATTCTGAGTACTTATACCTTACATTATCTTTTTTACACAATACAACTAGTTTTTTACCCAATACAGCTAGGCATTTGACTGTCCCATCATCACGCATGCCGCTCATGTATTACGACCCTTTTAGAAAAAATGTATTGGTAGGTAAGAGTTTTGTTTTAATAGATTTTAATTTTAATTTTGTGACATTTTTGTGTATTTAATGATAATTTTAATTCTTATTTGATAATATTGTATGGACCAAAAGTCTGAAATAAACCATTTGAATTTGAATGAATTTGACTAGCAGGGCGCGTAACAACACGAGTCAGTAACACTCTGGTCTAAGATGGAGCATGCCTAGTCTGGAATAACTGGCTCCCAAGGAGGCTGCCAGAATACACTGTTAGGTGCTTGGCGACAGATTTTTTAACTTTACGGTGGGTGCTAAAATACTACATTAGAAAAAGCTACATTTTACATTTAGTTAGGTATAAATGTTAGGAATCATTAATCTCTAATATTTGTAAAATAATAATAGGTAATTTTAATTGTTATGCAACAAAACGGTTTTTAATAAAATAATAATTAATGTTAATAAATTAAGAACCACAAATTGGTAAATAATTAACTATTGTAATATATAACTTCAATATTTTAAATAATTAACTTTAGTACCAACTTAAAGTAGTTGTAATAATAGATAATTAAAACATTAACCTACACTGTAGTAAAACTTTCGTAAGGCATATTTGAATAATGTTTGCATAACCGGCTATCACTTACGTTTATTTTGCCAATAGGAACACAGCCAAAGTACGCTCGCGATGACGGCAGTGCGGGCGCAGCCGTCATCGCGGACGTACGTTGGCTGTGTTCCTGCCCTTGAGAATGGCACACTGATTGTGCTGAAACATGTCCCGCTAATACTGACACAATAAATGTAAGTGATAGCCGGTTATACAAACATTATTTACATACATTACGTAAAAGCCAGTGTGACTTAATACACGATATAAAAGTTAAAAACATTTCAGGAATTTTCCTTTCATTTAGGTGAGTGTAAAAAAGTTTAAAAAACGTCTTTCTCAAAGATTTTCCTCTCTCAAATTGTTTACAAACTCTTCAGTCTTCACGGGAAAAGAGGCCTTGTGGCTTAAAGAATAAAGGTCACAAAACTTAATATTACGCTTTGAAAAAGCTTCATACATTTTGTAAGAGCTAGCACGGAACTAGGATATATGTATAATCTTTCCACCTTTTTTTCCACCTCTCGGTGGAAAAAAAATGGTGGATTTCACCTGTCAGTGGAAATTGTGAGAAAATGGTGTAAAGATATTATTTTTTTACATTATAACCTATTGATTCAAGCGTCGCGACGGCCAGATTAGGGTATATTACATAGGATAAAATAGTTTAAAATCAAATCAAATAGTTTATTTAGTACAAATACAGGGTGAAACGTACTATGAGTAATTAAATACTAAAATATAGCTAAGCCTTAGTGTACGTTTTGCCATATCCACTGCACCCGCGCTAAGTATCATATGATCCTGTTATGCGGGGTATATAAATCGGGGTAAATAATCTATAGTATAAAAATAATTCGGGTTTTCCTTCCTGACGCTATAACTCCTGAACACACGACCCGATTTCCACGGTACAGCATTCGTTGGAAAGGTCTCGGTCTTCGTGAGGTTTGTAGCAAACATAATTCAGGGATTATTCGATTCGCAAAAAATTGACCTACATGCAGCCGAAGCCGCGGGCAATAGCTAGAATTATATAATATTTAATGATGCAATTAATAATTTGACTATGACATATGAAAGTTAATTTCAAATATTTTTTTATTGGCCGAGTTATGAAATATAATAATGTACAGTAAATTTATTTAACACATCATCATAATTTTGTGAGAGAAAGATAACATATATAAAAAAATTATATGCAAAGAAATGTTGAAGTAATATTGACTTTCCTTACGTACATTCTTTAGTTATATATTTTTACATTTATCTAGATAAAGATACCACATTTATCTAAAACACATATACCTGAACCAATTTATGTGTAAAATGGTGGTTGAACGAAATTTTAATTTAGGGTTCCGTTCCCAAAGAGTACCAATGGGATAACCAAGACTTAGCTATGTCTGTCACCAGGCTGTATCTAATGAATCGTTATAGAAATGGCATTTTCACAGATGATGTATTTATGTTGCCGCAATAACTACAAATACTACAAACAGTATTAAATAAATATTTAAGAAGGTTCTCATGCAAGAAACTTTATTTTTTGCATATTTTTTTTTAGTATACCCAACTGAACACACGAAATATTCACAGTATACCATTTATTTACTTAAAAAAAAAAATACATGTTAGTGTATTACAAGTATAAATTAAAGCATTAATAACAATAATAAAATAGATATTTTGGATCTCAAACAGCAAACTACAAATCGTCGCTTTGGTAGTGAATAGAGTTAAGCCACACATACAAACTTCATGTAATTCAAAATTAATATATGGATATTTTGATAACACCTTTTCACCACTTTATGATTTTTATAGATAAACAATTAGCCGGTTAGCTCTATTCACCACCGTAAAAACTGATTCATTACGATTCATATTCTATCAATAACTCAATTTTGAAAAAAATGTGGCTTGACTCACTTCACCACCAAAACGACGAAATTGTGTTGTTTTTAACGGATACGAAACCCTTCATGCATGAGCCAGACTCGTACTTAACCAATGATCTATATAATTCAAGATAGGAAAAATATGGTGGAGTCTACAAACATTTTACTCATAAATTGATTCTTCTTATTAAGTTAGTACATTTATTACTTATTTAGTACATTTATTTTACTACAAAATTACTACACATACAAAAAATATTTCTTTTGAATATAATAGTAGTGACTATGTAGATAAATTCCATTACAAATATATGTAGTATAAATGACTAGTCATAAGGTACAATTTACAATTACAATTCATTTGGTACAATTTACAATTACAATTCATTTGGTACAAATTACAATTCAGTAGGTACAAATTACAAGACGAATAGACATGTTATGTGGTAATTATACAAATACAAAATATCCTTATTTGTCACAGTAAATAAAAAATTGTTTTCGTTTTATCTAATGCATAGATACAAGGCATATTATGAATGTGTTCATAATTGATTTATTCAACTAAAAAGCTACAACAGTTCTTACACCAAAGCGCTAACTAATTTAGATTTAAAAACTACACTCCTGAATGCGCACACAATACAAGTGACGGCACTACAGAAGACATCGATATCTTTGATTTCGGATAAAGCGTTAAGGTAGGTTATAGCACGTCGCGTAGGGGCCGATTTTGCATATTCCGTGCGAGAACACTCTTGTTGTCTATGGAATGTCAAATTGTTTGTTGTGAATGTACTAGGTATTTTGTGTGTAAATGAAAATAATTACCTATATGGATTATACTCGTAGATTAGAATTTAGATAAGTATTCATTAATTTTAGATGACATTTTTGTATATATATATTTTGCTAATATTGCATGCCTAAGGGCGAAGAGTGTGAGGGACATAAAATGTTAACATGTAATAACCTAACCTTACCCATTCTGCAATAAATGATTTGAATTTGAGAATGAGGGACACTGAACAATTTGTGCCATCGCCACACACGAGCGATTCATCTTGAGACATCGTGATTTGTGTAGGTGCTAAAGTACCAATACTCAAAATAAATATAGTACTGTATTAAAACCGATAAGTCTAATTTAATTTATGTACTGTTATTATTATGTTATACCGAATTGAGATGGCTTCCCTAGAGTAAGGATCTCCGGTGTCTGAAACACAAGCTTGTCGCTCAGTTCGGAGCCGGACTCTGACCTCTGGGGAGTCTCACTGCAATAGGTAAATCTTATAACTTAAAAATTTCCTAAGTAGCCACTTTTACTGCACTCCAGAAGAGAAACTAGCTTTCTCAAACTCAGGGAATCCTACTGAGAAAGCCTAGAGCCTCCAAACATGCAAAATTTAGCAAAAACTAACACTAAAATAAGACTTTTATTTAATTTATAACATAAATTTTATAAAAAAATTGTTACATTTTCTTTTGCATAAATAAACATTATTATTAAAAATATGTACCTACACATGATTTTTGTAACGCTTAATAAATAAAGATTTTGATTTGTTTTTTTTTTTTTTTACTCTGAATAGGTCAGCGCTTGACCACAATTCACCTGATGGTAAGTGATATTGAGGTCTACGGTGGATCGCGCTTACCTAGAAGGAACCGGTTCACTCTCGCTTTGAAAATCGCTAGATTGTAGTCATTTCTTTTGATTTGATTTGATCTCTCATCAATACTTCAGTACACATGATGATATTTAAGCTGCGCAATCTACATGAGACGGCAGCCGAGGCTGGCTCCGAGCAGCGGTGCGGCTCCCATACCGGCGTCCCCATCTGTGAGGGCAGTGGGTGCACGCACTCCGGAGCAATCTCCGCACGAGCATTGCGCGGTCAGCGTACAAAGTCCGCGCGCGGTCGCTATCGCCTCCCACTTGATCTGCTCATCTAGAGACCCGCTGCGGGCGAGGAGATGCTGGAACCGAGACCAGTTAACTCTTAAATGGACAATGTTGTTTTTAAATTAATTTTATTTTATTATGTAAGGGGGGGTGTCGATCAAAACACAGTCGGACGAGCTGATTGTTTTTTATTTAAGAGACCAATCCTATCACTGTGGCATCTGCCTGACATATATAGGGCGAGGGAATATTTAGCCGAAGTACCACAACTAGAACCCCGGCAGTAGTACGTCCCAACAATGGTGGAAGCGTATTACCGCGCGTCATTTCTAATTATGGTTGGTGTTCAAGTATTCTAGATGCTTGTCCCAGCAGTGGTGGAAGCAAGATTCGTATTACCTGAACCTTCCCTAGCTTAGAGAGGAAGTAAATTAACAATGGTGCGGTGACTGCAGACTGTCCTGTTTGTAGCAAAAATCTCGTCATCGCGATTCACCTTTCTTGCTTTTTCCACCTAGCGCCATCTATTGGCGAGGGGCGTAACTATTTGCTATGCTCGATGCGGGCTGTCTATGTCATGCCTGTTACAATTATTAATTTTTCTTGTATAATGTTTTTAGTGCTGTTCTTGTTGATTTGTTATTGTTCACCTGTTTTCAACCTATTTTATACTTTATATTCCTATTTTATAGTTTCCTTTCTCTGTCTTCTCGACGTTCGTGTCGTCACGCGTCGGTCTCAACGGAAGATCAGCGCTGGTTGCCTGCAGCCAGCACATGCTGAGTTGAGGCCGGTTTGTGATAGGAAATGTTTCATGTGTATTATTATTTGTGTATCTATATGTTTTTCCTGTCACAAAAATAATGAATTTGAATTTAAACATACTTCTAAAAATCACACTTAAAATTGACCTTCATATATCTTTTTAAAATTTTGCGTAATGTAGTTTATAAACAACACTCACATTATTGCAAAAAAGTATAGTTAATTAATGTCTAGATTTTTTTACTCATTTTTCCTAGACAGTAAGGCAAGCTGTGCTCAAACGCAAACCTATATTAGAAGAAGAATAAGAAGAAGATTTGCATAATATCATTGTTTTATGCAAATAAATAAATATTAATTTGATATGACTAACCTGTAAAACTTCATAGTTGCTAGCTTGCCACATTGCGCTGTCGTTATTCTGTTCTTGGATCTTTTGTTCTTCTTTAGCCTGAAAAAAGAACATAAATGTTTTTAACGATGCTGTTTCCCTAAAACACCAAGTTTTAGGGAAACACCAAGGCGGCATCGTTTCACTTTATTATTATTATTTTTTCAAAAATGTTTGTTATGTTTTATATAATTTTTCTCTGAATTTGTTCTTTATTTTTCATTGTATATAATTGTAAATAGTTTACTTAATCTTAATGTAGTATTTAAGCTTAGTCATAATATTAGTTCTTAGCATTGAAATTTATTTTATTAATAATTTTATGTAATTAATTTTCTACTAGTCTAAGTGATACGTTTGGTTTAGCTGTAAGTGTCATTTATATAAATAAACAGAATTTGAATTTGAATTTTGAATTTGAATTTGTGGAGATACCTAAAATGCGCACTAAGCGTTTTGCCTCCACCTTCATTGTACGTACTGCCAAGGTGTGGAACTCTTTGCCTAATGCCCTGTTCCCCGAAAACTATAATCTTGCGGTTTTCAAAGCACGAGTGAACCTGTTTCTTCTGGGTAAGCGCGTTCCACCTAAGATCACAATATCGCTTACCATCAGGTGAATTCTGATCAAGCGCAAACCCATCTTAGTATAAAAAAAAATAATCTACGACCTCGTTGGCGTAAAGGTTACCATGCCGGACTGCCAATCACAAGGTTCTGGGTTCGATCCCCGGTCTGGCCAACATCTTTGTGCTTAACTAAATTTGTTGGCTGTGGGACTGGGTGTTAAATATGTATCTATATATAATATATATATAGTATATCAGTTGTGTTAGCAACCATAATACGAACTAGAAATGGTTCAGTATGGGGCTAATCAGCCGTGTGTGAAATGTGTCCTAATATATAAAAAAAGTATATTTTCTAGGTAAGCGTGTAACATCGTAAACCATAGTATTGTTTAACACCAGGCAAGCTGTGCTCAAACGCAAACCTTTAAGTTGTAAAAAATAATTGGACAAGTGCGAGTTGGGCTCGCGCATGAAGGGTTCCGTACTATTGTTCTATGGGAGCCCCCTTAAATATATAATTTATCTAAATTTTATAATTTAATTTAATTTCATAGCTTATTACTTTTATATTACCAGTAGACCAGGTCGAAATATTCCATATAGTACGAGGTCTCAAGAATAATGCAGCACCGGGATGGGACAAATTAAATGGAAGCCTGATAAAATCAATACTCCCATGTATCCTAGAACCTCTCACACAAATATGCCAAGCAAGTTTGGATAACGGAATATTCCCAAAGGCATTCAAAAAGTCTGTCATATGCCCAATTCACAAAGGAGATGAGAACAGTGTTGCTAATTATAGACCTATATCTTTACTACCGGCGTTTTCAAAAATACTAGAGAAACTGATGAATAATAGGATAAAGAACTACCTAGAGAGCAAAGGCTTGTTGTCTGATAACCAATATGGTTTCAGACCTGGTCGATCTACAGAAAAGGCAGTTATCCAGGTGACGGATCATATAAAAGAAAATCTAGACAACAAAAACCGAGTAGTGGGATTATTTTTAGATTTAGCAAAGGCTTTTGACACTGTGTCTATTCCGATCCTATTAGCGAAGTGTCACTCAATGGGAATACGTGGTACAGCACATAAATGGCTAGAGAGCTATCTCACTGGAAGAACCCAATAAGTACGTATAGAGAATATGCTTAGCTGCGAGGAGTCTACCAGTTACGGAGTACCACAGGGGAGTATACTTGGTCCAACTTTATTCCTCATTTACATTAATCAGCTATGTGAAATGAGCCTAAATCAAGGAAAGATAATAACATATGCTGATGACACAGTTATCTTATTTCGAGGAAAGAGTTGGAAGGAAGTAGAGGAAGTATCCAATAGAGGGCTGCAAAGAGTATCGGAGTGGCTGAGAAGAAATCTATTGACCCTAAACGTAACTAAGACGAAATATGTAACGTTTACAATAAACAATTCAACACAACCCAAAACTGACTTAAAAATAATCATACATAAAAGCCACTGTACCAACAGCGAAAGCTGCAAATGTGAAAACCTCAATTCTATTACATCAATAAAATATCTGGGTATAATACTTGATCAAAATCTTACTTGGGCAGAATATATCAAAAAACTATCGGGCAGAGTCAGAAAACTAATACTAACCTTCAAAAAGCTACGAAACTTACTCTCTTTCTACGAGCTACGAAAAATATATTTTTCACTCGCACAATCAATTATCACATACTGTATCCCTATTTGGGGCTCAGCTGCCAAGACCCACCTTGAACCGCTAGAGATTGCGCAACGTGGTTTACTGAAGGTGATGACTTTCAAAAAAAGACGTTTTAGTACTGAAGCCTTGTACAAGGAGTGTGCAGTGCTTACAGTAAGACAGCTTTTCATTAAAGCTATAGTAGCACATCAGCATGTCCTAGTATCTAAAATTGACAGAGAAGCAGCATTATCAAAAAGACGAAAAGACCACATCCTGGCTGGTAAAACGTCAAGAACTAAATTCGGTAGCATGAGTACTCAAAAACTTGGCCCATCATTATACAATAAAATGTGTAAAAAAATTGAAATAGCTCAGGTTACAAAAAAAGAGTGCCAGAAAATGGTAACTAAATACTTACTAGCTATAAATTATGACGACACAGAGAAAATACTGGAAATCCAGAAATAAAATGAATGCTAAAGTGAATACAATGTGATCAACTATATAAATAATATACGAAGGACAAACAAAAACATACAAATTATACAAATTCATATCCACACACTTACACAATCAATCACCACACATACATTATTACAATCTTTTACATCTTACAAATACACACTTTTGCACAATCCCTTATATACCATAAATAATTCAATGACAAATTACAAATACGCACACACATCAAGCACATCACTCACCCGCTCTAGACTCTTACTATTTATAATCACACATATTGTATTAATCACACATGTACATAATCATTTAGGGAAAATATTTTATTAAGAATGGCAACCTCGTAAGTATAAGGCCAAAAAAAAAAAAAAAACAGCGAGACTTAACTACTCTATGGTACACCTTGTTTTGTTTGCTCTTTCTTGTCTTCTGTAAAACTACAATGTTTAAATTTATTGTGTTGTGAATCTTGTAGGTATGTGTTGTCTATTCTAATAAATGTGTTTCAGTTCTATTCTAAAAAATGTACTCTAACGGAGCGGGGACAACTGCGGCTCGGTAAACAGGCTCCAAGGAGACCCAGCACGAGACGCAGTTTTTCCCACAACGTACAACAAAAATAATTCTTTAAAAACGTAGCACTAAGTCATCATGTACGTACACCTAAGTTTACTACAAATAAATTTATCTTTACCTTTATCTTATATATTTTGTGAATATTTAAAGAGTCTAGCAGCTACTGTTACTGAAACATAGCAAAAGATACAAAAAAAACACTCTTATTGTATAGCCCCTTAATATTTTATTTTTTGTATTTTTGTTATAGCGGCACAGGAAATACTTATATTGTGGAAGTTTCAGCTTTCTAGTTATTACGGTTTTTAAAATACCGCTTGGAGACAGACAGACAACGGAGGCTTAGTAATAGGGTCCCGTTTTTACCTTTTAGGTACGGAACCCTAAAAACACGTTTATTGTATGGGGATCTCCCTCAATATTTTCATTTTTAATACTTGTTGTTATAGCGGCACGGGAAATACATATCTTATGAAAATTTCAGCTTTATAGCTATAGCGGTTTTTGAGATACAGCCTGGAGACATCAGACAGCGGAGTCTTAGTAATAGCATAGACAAAATATAAAAAATATACTCTAGTATATTTTTGTCTATGGTAATAGGGTCCCGTTGTTACCTTTTAGCTACCCTAAAAAAGGATTTAAGACGTTCACATGCCTGAGTCGTTATCTTGTCAAACTAACCTTATGTCGCCTCTGCTTTTTACTTGCACCACAGTATTTGATGTCCGCACTGAAAAGCGATTGCTGATCGAACTGTATCGAGTGAGCATCGACTGACGTCGCGTCGTCTGGAGTAACAGTCTCGCAATCGTAATTTTCAAGATCGTAATCAATCAAATCGGCTTTTTCAAGACCGTGCTTCTGATCGGCGTCTTGCACTTCGTCGTTAATGAGGTTTGCTTCGAGTAAACTGTCTTGTAGAGTGGTCGTGGAAGTTGTGTTTGTTGAAGGTAGACGGTTGTAGGTTATCTGAAAAAAATATTATAAACTGTTAACGTAAGGCATTTTAATATTTCCGCGTTCATTTTTAATTTATATAAAACTGGTTAGTAAAATCTATTTGTTTTTACCAGATATGGGTGGCGTTTCTGCCGTACACACGACTAAACTAAATTTAAAGAAGCCCCGTCTCTTTTAATCTTAGGTGGCCAGAACGAGACGGCACTTTCTGCACCATAGTCAAAACAACTAAAATCACGAAATTAACAACAAAATGAGTATAAAAAATAGGGGTTGGCTAAAAAAAAATAAAAAATGAGTTGTTTGTATTTTTAATGCCACATTATAAAAAAAAACCAAAAAATCGACAAAAAAAAGATGGTAAAAATCGGTCAAGCCGTTTCGGAGGAGAACGGTAACTAGCATAGTGACATGGAAATTATATATTAGATTAGAAAAAGAAGATGCACTTAAAACCATAATAGTTAGCCACCATACTTATTTACAGACTTGCCGACCTCGTTGGCGTTAAAGGTTACCATGCCGGTCTGCTAATCAGAAGGTTCTGGGTTCGATTCCCGTCCCAGTCAACATCTTTGTGCTTAACTAAATTTGTTGGCTGTGGGTCTGGGTGTTAAATATGTATTTATATATAATATGTATGTATGTATATGTAGTATATCAGCTGTGTTAGCAACCATAATACGAGCTAGAAATGGTTCAGTATGGGGCTAACCAGCCGTGTGTGAATGTGTCAAAAAAAAACAGACTATTTATTCATCAAAAATCATTAAAAAAAACACGAATATATATGTTTCTTTTTTTAAAGAGATACTGGTTCACTGCTACGAGCATTATTCACTAGCACCCAGTTGATAGAATCATTATTGTTCTACGTACTTACTTGTGCTTCTTCCATCTTAGAAGAGTCACTGCATCTTCGAGTGACGGAACCCTTCACTGACTCGTCCTGAAATTCATCAGAACTAGAATAAGCGGAAGAGTAACTCCATACAATTGCCGCTTAGAATTTGTATCCATCTACGTACACAATTATACTGCTATCCCAACGAAATACAAACATACAAAACTCGCACGCGATTGGTCGCATCAAGGTCACGCCACCGATACTAGCCGCGCGGGTAGCTGTTTTGCCCCGCCCACCGCGGTATTTTACGCGTGGACAGTGGAACCATTGTATCGGCCAAATTACTATTCTATTTATTCTAGTTCGCTGGGATTATCGTTAATTCTTCTCTCTCTTCTTCGTATGAGCTAAGTGGCTAAGATCTACTTTCGAGAGTTTTTAAACCACCCGAAGACCTCTGACTTGGCTTAACGACTGCTTGTACTAAGACTAACAGCCGGGACCTGTAATTTAACGTGTCATCTGAACCACGGTAGGGCCCAGGTGAAATTGACACATTTTAAAAGACAGTGCATGGTCATCCAACCAAAGACTGTCCGCGATCTACAACCGCGTACCTGCGACTGTCCGGGATGCACCTTCCACCGCCAGCTTTAACACTACACTCAGGGTTTGGCTATTAGATACAACTTTTTGTAATATAAATGATTATTTAGAATTGAAAATTGACATTTGATTAGTATCATATACTATTATAATGATATTTTATTACTAGAATATAATTGAAAATTGTCATTGATACATATCATATACTTTTGTAATGATATCATATTATTTGACTAGTAACTTTGGTGTTATCAATAAATGACTTGTATTTGTATTTGTTGCTTATCTTCAACGATCGCGTCAGATCACCTGAACTAGCTATTAATGACAATTTATGCGTTCTACAATTCAAGCCTTCAAGAAGAACCTTCTTTCACCCATAATAGACTTGCGCTTGATCACAATTCACCTGATCGTAAGCGATATTGCTATCTAAGGCGGAGTGCGCTTGCCCAGAAGAAATTTAAAAACCGCTAGATTATAGTTATCAGGGAACAGGGAGTTTGGCAAAGAATTCCACACCTTGGCGGTACGCACAATTAAGGTGGAGGCAAACCGCTTAGTACGCGACTTAGGCACCTCCACTATTTATTTATTTATTGCTTATTAGTTGTGTAATAAAACTTATAATTTCTTTTACTTTCTATTACATACTTATAATTTATCAATTATTTGTTTCAGTGGCAATGTTTATAGGTAGTGTATGTTACATTACATTGCTAGGAATAATTGTTAAGCTAATTTGTGCAACACTTGCGGTAGGTACTTACATAAATTGTTTCTACTAGAATATTATTATAATTAAATATTGTCATGTAAAATAAATATTGAAAGCTATTAATAATAATAGCATCATAAATTAGCAAATATAATAATTTGTTATATGAACAATATTAATGTCATATGTATAATTCTCTGTAATGTTTGTGAGTAATAGTAATAAAGGCTATTTTCATTTTCATTTTCATTTTCAGTTGTGTAATAAGGCTCTCGGAACGCCATACTAAATTCTATTGAATTATATGCCATTTGCACTGAGATTTTTTCATAGTTATCACTTAACATAAACTTAAAATGGTCTAATTGGGGCGCGTAATAGGTAAATATACAAATATAAAGGGTGGATGACACGTTTTTAAAGTGTACCATAAAAGACGTGTTATATTTTGTATTTTTGCTCAATATCAATAACGATAACAGGACACTAAAGAATTCTACAGAATATTAAGCTACATATTACCTCTTTTTACTCTATCTCTACAATGACACTTGGTAGATTCTTTAATGATTTCTCTCTTTCTTTCTTTCAAAATAAAATGAATGTTTGATGGGGTTCCCATACAAAAAACATGTTTTTTTTTTTGCCATATTTTTATAATGGTACGGAACCCTTCACGCGCGAGCCCGGTTCGTACTTGGCCAATTATATCAAATTTTTATACCTACGTCTTTTGTTTACCTATCAATATCTTTATCAATTTCATAATTACAAAAGGCTTGTTTGTTTGTTTGTTTGGATGTTTTTATGTTTTTTTGACGCGAATAGGCTTCGAAACTATTGGACTAAAATTAAAAATTCTTACACCGTTGGGAAGTTACATTATCCCCAAATGACATAGGCATTATATTTTGTTGCAAAGGGTAAGAAATTCTTATTAAGACTCCAGTAATGTAACACAAGGTATAAAAAAGAGTAAAAAAATTGTTTCATCGCATGCGCTATGAAAAGTTAGTTGTGGCGGGTGTCGTTTAGTATGTCTTGAGAGCAGCGGAACCCATATATACAAAAAATAAACTTTAATCTATGTCAAAATTATAATGCGATAAAGTTTAAATGTTTGTTCGTAACGAATAAAATATTACACTTCTGAACGACTTTCAAACATATCTCCTAGAATTGATTTTTTTTTATGCCCGTGCTAAGCCGGGACGGGCCACTAGTGTATAATTATATCAACGATACATGTAAACTGCCAGGTGTACATTTATAATAACTAAGATTTCGACAGGCCTCTTACCTTAGAATAATAATAATAGTTTGTTTTATTTCAAATGAAGCTAAAATAGTATCCATAGTCTAATAAATATAAATTCCCTGATAATATGTAATTATTTACTTTTCTGATCATTAGACTTGAAGCTGATAAGATAGAGTAAAAATTGGGTTTCATCATAAAAAGGTCCCTGGATACGTAGCTTTATCAGATTTTAACACCCCACGCACGCACTGTATGTAGAAGGTACATACGTGTCTAGTTCCGGATGAACCGATTTTGATGTTCTTAGCTATGTTTGATGATATTCGGATGTCCGCCAAAATAGCGGATATGATATTATTCGCAACTTTCCCAAATGAAATGGCTTACATTTTGGAATCATGCGAAAAATACAACTGTTTCATGCAATATGTTAGATGATTCGTGAGAAAAGTTTTTTCTTGTTACTCGTACAATGTACCTACCCTATATATTTATTCTTTAATTTCTTATGAATATTAACATACACGAAAATAAAACCTATAGAAAATATTGACTTTCCCATAATATTCCTTTAAAAAAAAGAGTTTCGAACAAAATAAAATAGCAAAATGAGATTTGAACCATAGTCAATTCAAATCATAAAAATATTTCCTGTTCCAAAAATGCTTCCTCTACGAACGAGCTATATAATCGACAATTGAGCGTTCGAAATTGGCATGCATATTCAAAAATGCTGAAGTTCAAGTGACAAAAAAAATTGTCAATTCTAGTGTGAGTGTAGCCGCATCGTCACAGAATAGATGATAGTAGATATGGGTTTTATATGGCTTTTTGTACATATTTGCTATCAACGCTAAATGTTGTTTTGTGATGAGCCTTAAAAATAATACATTAACAGTAGTTTCCGCGAACCGATTCTAAAGTTACAAAAGAAATCACTTGGGATGCTGGGATGAATAAAACTAACTTATACCTATTTAACGCCATCTAGCGGCATATGAGCACTTGCAGCATGCTAGCGAACCACCTTGGGTGGTTCGCTAGCAGTGGTCTCTTTCTGGCCACCTCAAATGAAATGAGAAGGCTTCTTTAAATTTAGTTTAGTCGTGTGTGCCGCTGAATAGCCACCAGTATAACGATGTCGCCTTGGTGTTTCCCTGCTCGTCCGATGGTGGAAGAATATGTGAAACCTCGAAGGCATACCTCATCATCAGAGTCTAGATGCAGCATGGACAGCTCCCGGTACTCGAGCTGGGCTTCGAACAGACCCTGGCTGGTGGAGGGCAGAGGGGAGACCGGATATACCACTGGAAACATTATTAGTATTTAATATTGACGTGACAACGTCTTAAATTAGGTTGCGGCTGGGAGTCACTTATGAAAAAGTGTAACGCCCGGTAACGTTACGATGAGTCACCGAACGAGAGAGAGGCCCGCCGAATGCCTTGCGTCTCTCTCCCACTCAACTATGATCGGTCTGCCGCGCGCGCAGCACGCGGCAGACGTTGTCACGTAAAATCTTCGCTCGTAAAACCGACTTTACAGGCAACCATTTTTTTATTTATCTTCTTAACATTTTCTACTGCTCGCCTGACTAGCAACCACACTATCTATCGCCAAGAGCACTTTAAAGTGTGTTTCGGTGGAAAAACAAAAGAAAAAAAAAATGCGTTTCTATTTGTTTTTAATTTAAACCAATAAATGGTAAATGTTAACCGATTTGAATAGCGTAAAATATTGAATTTACTTTTTATTATTTAATTTAATAAATGCTCTTTAATAAAAAGCTATTTGTACGTGTACTGGACGAATAAATTATATTTATTTGCCCAGTCCCTGTACAAATAGTCACATCTTTAATATTAAGACTCATTTCACACACGGCTGGTTAGCTCCATACTGAACCATTTCTAGTTTGTATTATGGTTGCTAACTCAACTGATATACTACATATATGTACATACATAAATACTTTAATCGACAACCTACTAAATATGTTATTGTATGTGTGTGAATGTCTGTATATCATATGTGCGTGTACTTGCATGTGTATTTGTGTGTGTAATTGTGTGTGTGTGTATTTATTGAGTTACCTAGATCTGAGCAGCTGAGGAGGTTCTCAGTGGAGGGAGGTTCAGCGCACTCTCGGCTTCTGCCTTTGAAGAGCCCGAACTTACCCGGCGCCATCTGTTGATATGAATGGGTTCGTATCGAAAAGACATTTAAGCAGAACGCCCTATTACTTAACCTATGCCGTTACTTCGAGAGGCAACTTTTGCGATGCGTGCCGATGACTTAATTCGGAATGCCGGTCCAGGTGGACGCACCCCGCGCGCTCGCTCCAGATTTTATGTGTTCGTTTTTTAGATTTTTTTGCATTTTCTTCCTCTTCTGCTAACATACAAGCGATGACAAATTGTTCTTCATCACTTTCCTCCATTATGTCCTATGTCAAAAACACATTTCGCACAAGTAGCATCGGCAATCCGATTACTGGTAGTTGCCTCGGCAAATGCGATCGCTGCCGATCAGGTGGACGCATTGTGAAAAATTCATCCGTTTGATGCGATACGTCCGCTGCGTACGGTACCGAAAGGTGGACGCCTAGCTTTAGCAGATCGTCCTAAACGCAAAATTACATTTTAGCATGACGTCCTACTAGCAACATGACCTAGTAGCAAAACGGCCTAATATCAAATGACACCTTAGGTGAATGGCGTTGCTAATATGTCGTTTTGCTTTTAGGACGATCTGCTAATAGGGCGTTCTGCTTAAATGTCCTTTCGATACGAACCCATATCAATACATACTGCGTTACTGCCAAACCTAGCTAAATACTTAATTTAAATACTCATTGCTTTTTTTTGCTCGATGTTTCTAATGACAGTTGTTAAACGCTTTAAATATTTACAGAACACGAAGTTACTATTTTCAAGCTTTTAAAATAAAATAAAGGGAATATTTAGAAGGTGGGCTCCCATATAACAACCGTTTTTCGGAATTTTTATTGCCCATATAATATTTATAATAGTTTGTAGACATTAGAAACTCTTTCAGATGATAAAATAAAATATTACGTTTTTTACGTTTATTTTTTGTTGGCAAAAAACTCTGACTTAGCTTTAGACAACTCTGCTTTTAGACAATTGACTTTTAGACAACTGCTTTAACTAATACTAATGCGGAACCTACAATTTAATGTAGCATCTGATCCACGGTAGTGATCAGATGCTACATAGTCAGATTGTTCAACTTTAAAAACTAACTTTAAATAAATGATACAATTAAATGAAATAAATTTATCAGGGGGCTAGCATCCAACAAACTTTTTTTTTTGTTATTATTCATTGATAATGGTACGGAACCCTTTAAGCGCGAGCCTGACTCGCACTTGGCGATATTTTTTTGTGTTTAAGGAATGTTTAAATCATTAGTGCATTTGTTTACACGATATATTCCATGCGCATTCTCTTTTTGCTTCTAGTTGTACGAAATACGTCACAAATTACAAATACAAGATTAGAAAAAAAAATCGTTAAAAAAGTATTGATATATTCGTAAAATTGATTTGATGTTAGATCACTTTCAAGATATTTCGGAAAATTCTGGAAAATCTGTCTCAACTTACCTCGTTTTTCTCTTTTAACGATTATCAATTTAGATATTTATACAATAAAGTAGCAATAATAATATTATTTTAATTAGTAAGTATAAACACTCAGTCACTACAAAACTTTATACAATATACTAAGGAGTATTATTTTTTTAGTTCAAAGAGGTTTTACAAAATAGACGCAAATTCACCAAAAAGGTTGGAATTTCAAATATGTATTCTACAAAATGCAAATTTCACCAAGTTTAGGGTAATAAGTTTAATATTTCTTTATAAAATATCGGTACTTGTAGGTTTTATAGAAAAATATTGTTTTTATGTCGTAAATTTACGTATCAGACTGTCTGGTTTCACGAAAACTGAATTAGGTTTTTTGTAGCGACAGAAACGCGTACTTTTCTTAACTGGTATACAAACTCGTTTGTGAACATCGAGTATTTTAGGTGCAATTTCACAATAGTTAAATTAAGTTGGTTAGTTTTTACATTTGACAATGATTACACGATGATAATAAATTAAAGCATAAACCTACACACGAATAAGTAAGTGCCTACGAGCATGATAAACAAATAACTCAGTGGCCGAGCTCTGGTGTCGAGAGTTTTCAAGCTGCCCGAAGGCCTCTGACTTGGCTTAAAGGTTACTTGAATAATTATGAACCATCTTAACTAAACAAAACGTCGGAAGAAATTTTTTTTCACAACTGCTTCAATATTAGTATCAAATGCAAGAACATGGTTAGTAGAATCATAGACTAATTATAATACATATTAGACGTTCAACCTTTTGTTGAAAATCGTACTACGTGTATTACATTCGATACACGTAGCGCCATCTATTCGTATTTTCTTGAAACGACTTCACTCGGGTCACGCAATCTACTATTGTTATATCACTATGCGACTGCAGCGTGTTGCGGGATTTATCAGCAGCTAGGCTGCACGCTTGATTTTCAGCGCCATCTAGGTTTCATCGGTAACTATGGCAAACTTCCGCGCCACGCTTTATTGTATGGGAATCAGCAATCCTCTATAGTACTCTGAACACTATTATAAATTGAAAACTAAGATGGCCGCTATTATATGTATTTATATATAATATTTATGTATATGTAGTATATCAGTTGTGTTAGCAACCATAATACGAACTAAAAATGGTTCAGTATGGGGCTAACCAGCCGTGTGTGAAATGTGTCCTAATATTTATTTTATTTATTATAAATTTTGGAATGGATGATTGTTGAATTGGGGGATTTATACAATTATAATTTACACAAGTGTAAGGGAAAGGTTTGGATAAATAAAATTCCTTGTTAAATCATGCTTTATTTATTTATATATTACACGAATAATAAATGGCACAAATAGGTAGGTACATTGACAAAGTTACAACAAATTCTGAGTACTTAAATCTTACATTAACTTTTTTTTACCCAATACAGCTAGGCATTTGACTGTCCCATCATCACGCATGCCGCTCATGTATTACGACCCTTTTAGAAAAAATGTATTGGTAGGTAAGAGTTTTGTTTTAATAGATTTTAATTTTAATTTTGTGACATTTTTGTGTATTTAATGATAATTTTAATTCTTATTTGATAATATTGTATGGACCAAAAGTCTGAAATAAACCATTTGAATTTGAATGAATTTGACTAGCAGGGCGCGTAACAACACGAGTCAGTAACACTCTGGTCTAAGATGGAGCATGCCTAGTCTGGAATAACTGGCTCCCAAGGAGGCTGCCAGAATACACTGTTAGGTGCTTGGCGACAGATTTTTTAACTTTACGGTGGGTGCTAAAATACTACATTAGAAAAAGCTACATTTTACATTTAGTTAGGTATAAATGTTAGGAATCATTAATCTCTAATATTTGTAAAATAATAATAGGTAATTTTAATTGTTATGCAACAAAACGGTTTTTAATAAAATAATAATTAATGTTAATAAATTAAGAACCACAAATTGGTAAATAATTAACTATTGTAATATATAACTTCAATATTTTAAATAATTAACTTTAGTACCAACTTAAAGTAGTTGTAATAATAGATAATTAAAACATTAACCTACACTGTAGTAAAACTTTCGTAAGGCATATTTGAATAATGTTTGCATAACCGGCTATCACTTACGTTTATTTTGCCAATAGGAACACAGCCAAAGTACGCTCGCGATGACGGCAGTGCGGGCGCAGCCGTCATCGCGGACGTACGTTGGCTGTGTTCCTGCCCTTGAGAATGGCACACTGATTGTGCTGAAACATGTCCCGCTAATACTGACACAATAAATGTAAGTGATAGCCGGTTATACAAACATTATTTACATACATTACGTAAAAGCCAGTGTGACTTAATACACGATATAAAAGTTAAAAACATTTCAGGAATTTTCCTTTCATTTAGGTGAGTGTAAAAAAGTTTAAAAAACGTCTTTCTCAAAGATTTTCCTCTCTCAAATTGTTTACAAACTCTTCAGTCTTCACGGGAAAAGAGGCCTTGTGGCTTAAAGAATAAAGGTCACAAAACTTAATATTACGCTTTGAAAAAGCTTCATACATTTTGTAAGAGCTAGCACGGAACTAGGATATATGTATAATCTTTCCACCTTTTTTTCCACCTCTCGGTGGAAAAAAAATGGTGGATTTCACCTGTCAGTGGAAATTGTGAGAAAATGGTGTAAAGATATTATTTTTTTACATTATAACCTATTGATTCAAGCGTCGCGACGGCCAGATTAGGGTATATTACATAGGATAAAATAGTTTAAAATCAAATCAAATAGTTTATTTAGTACAAATACAGGGTGAAACGTACTATGAGTAATTAAATACTAAAATATAGCTAAGCCTTAGTGTACGTTTTGCCATATCCACTGCACCCGCGCTAAGTATCATATGATCCTGTTATGCGGGGTATATAAATCGGGGTAAATAATCTATAGTATAAAAATAATTCGGGTTTTCCTTCCTGACGCTATAACTCCTGAACACACGACCCGATTTCCACGGTACAGCATTCGTTGGAAAGGTCTCGGTCTTCGTGAGGTTTGTAGCAAACATAATTCAGGGATTATTCGATTCGCAAAAAATTGACCTACATGCAGCCGAAGCCGCGGGCAATAGCTAGAATTATATAATATTTAATGATGCAATTAATAATTTGACTATGACATATGAAAGTTAATTTCAAATATTTTTTTATTGGCCGAGTTATGAAATATAATAATGTACAGTAAATTTATTTAACACATCATCATAATTTTGTGAGAGAAAGATAACATATATAAAAAAATTATATGCAAAGAAATGTTGAAGTAATATTGACTTTCCTTACGTACATTCTTTAGTTATATATTTTTACATTTATCTAGATAAAGATACCACATTTATCTAAAACACATATACCTGAACCAATTTATGTGTAAAATGGTGGTTGAACGAAATTTTAATTTAGGGTTCCGTTCCCAAAGAGTACCAATGGGATAACCAAGACTTAGCTATGTCTGTCACCAGGCTGTATCTAATGAATCGTTATAGAAATGGCATTTTCACAGATGATGTATTTATGTTGCCGCAATAACTACAAATACTACAAACAGTATTAAATAAATATTTAAGAAGGTTCTCATGCAAGAAACTTTATTTTTTGCATATTTTTTTTTAGTATACCCAACTGAACACACGAAATATTCACAGTATACCATTTATTTACTTAAAAAAAAAAATACATGTTAGTGTATTACAAGTATAAATTAAAGCATTAATAACAATAATAAAATAGATATTTTGGATCTCAAACAGCAAACTACAAATCGTCGCTTTGGTAGTGAATAGAGTTAAGCCACACATACAAACTTCATGTAATTCAAAATTAATATATGGATATTTTGATAACACCTTTTCACCACTTTATGATTTTTATAGATAAACAATTAGCCGGTTAGCTCTATTCACCACCGTAAAAACTGATTCATTACGATTCATATTCTATCAATAACTCAATTTTGAAAAAAATGTGGCTTGACTCACTTCACCACCAAAACGACGAAATTGTGTTGTTTTTAACGGATACGAAACCCTTCATGCATGAGCCAGACTCGTACTTAACCAATGATCTATATAATTCAAGATAGGAAAAATATGGTGGAGTCTACAAACATTTTACTCATAAATTGATTCTTCTTATTAAGTTAGTACATTTATTACTTATTTAGTACATTTATTTTACTACAAAATTACTACACATACAAAAAATATTTCTTTTGAATATAATAGTAGTGACTATGTAGATAAATTCCATTACAAATATATGTAGTATAAATGACTAGTCATAAGGTACAATTTACAATTACAATTCATTTGGTACAATTTACAATTACAATTCATTTGGTACAAATTACAATTCAGTAGGTACAAATTACAAGACGAATAGACATGTTATGTGGTAATTATACAAATACAAAATATCCTTATTTGTCACAGTAAATAAAAAATTGTTTTCGTTTTATCTAATGCATAGATACAAGGCATATTATGAATGTGTTCATAATTGATTTATTCAACTAAAAAGCTACAACAGTTCTTACACCAAAGCGCTAACTAATTTAGATTTAAAAACTACACTCCTGAATGCGCACACAATACAAGTGACGGCACTACAGAAGACATCGATATCTTTGATTTCGGATAAAGCGTTAAGGTAGGTTATAGCACGTCGCGTAGGGGCCGATTTTGCATATTCCGTGCGAGAACACTCTTGTTGTCTATGGAATGTCAAATTGTTTGTTGTGAATGTACTAGGTATTTTGTGTGTAAATGAAAATAATTACCTATATGGATTATACTCGTAGATTAGAATTTAGATAAGTATTCATTAATTTTAGATGACATTTTTGTATATATATATTTTGCTAATATTGCATGCCTAAGGGCGAAGAGTGTGAGGGACATAAAATGTTAACATGTAATAACCTAACCTTACCCATTCTGCAATAAATGATTTGAATTTGAGAATGAGGGACACTGAACAATTTGTGCCATCGCCACACACGAGCGATTCATCTTGAGACATCGTGATTTGTGTAGGTGCTAAAGTACCAATACTCAAAATAAATATAGTACTGTATTAAAACCGATAAGTCTAATTTAATTTATGTACTGTTATTATTATGTTATACCGAATTGAGATGGCTTCCCTAGAGTAAGGATCTCCGGTGTCTGAAACACAAGCTTGTCGCTCAGTTCGGAGCCGGACTCTGACCTCTGGGGAGTCTCACTGCAATAGGTAAATCTTATAACTTAAAAATTTCCTAAGTAGCCACTTTTACTGCACTCCAGAAGAGAAACTAGCTTTCTCAAACTCAGGGAATCCTACTGAGAAAGCCTAGAGCCTCCAAACATGCAAAATTTAGCAAAAACTAACACTAAAATAAGACTTTTATTTAATTTATAACATAAATTTTATAAAAAAATTGTTACATTTTCTTTTGCATAAATAAACATTATTATTAAAAATATGTACCTACACATGATTTTTGTAACGCTTAATAAATAAAGATTTTGATTTGTTTTTTTTTTTTTTTACTCTGAATAGGTCAGCGCTTGACCACAATTCACCTGATGGTAAGTGATATTGAGGTCTACGGTGGATCGCGCTTACCTAGAAGGAACCGGTTCACTCTCGCTTTGAAAATCGCTAGATTGTAGTCATTTCTTTTGATTTGATTTGATCTCTCATCAATACTTCAGTACACATGATGATATTTAAGCTGCGCAATCTACATGAGACGGCAGCCGAGGCTGGCTCCGAGCAGCGGTGCGGCTCCCATACCGGCGTCCCCATCTGTGAGGGCAGTGGGTGCACGCACTCCGGAGCAATCTCCGCACGAGCATTGCGCGGTCAGCGTACAAAGTCCGCGCGCGGTCGCTATCGCCTCCCACTTGATCTGCTCATCTAGAGACCCGCTGCGGGCGAGGAGATGCTGGAACCGAGACCAGTTAACTCTTAAATGGACAATGTTGTTTTTAAATTAATTTTATTTTATTATGTAAGGGGGGGTGTCGATCAAAACACAGTCGGACGAGCTGATTGTTTTTTATTTAAGAGACCAATCCTATCACTGTGGCATCTGCCTGACATATATAGGGCGAGGGAATATTTAGCCGAAGTACCACAACTAGAACCCCGGCAGTAGTACGTCCCAACAATGGTGGAAGCGTATTACCGCGCGTCATTTCTAATTATGGTTGGTGTTCAAGTATTCTAGATGCTTGTCCCAGCAGTGGTGGAAGCAAGATTCGTATTACCTGAACCTTCCCTAGCTTAGAGAGGAAGTAAATTAACAATGGTGCGGTGACTGCAGACTGTCCTGTTTGTAGCAAAAATCTCGTCATCGCGATTCACCTTTCTTGCTTTTTCCACCTAGCGCCATCTATTGGCGAGGGGCGTAACTATTTGCTATGCTCGATGCGGGCTGTCTATGTCATGCCTGTTACAATTATTAATTTTTCTTGTATAATGTTTTTAGTGCTGTTCTTGTTGATTTGTTATTGTTCACCTGTTTTCAACCTATTTTATACTTTATATTCCTATTTTATAGTTTCCTTTCTCTGTCTTCTCGACGTTCGTGTCGTCACGCGTCGGTCTCAACGGAAGATCAGCGCTGGTTGCCTGCAGCCAGCACATGCTGAGTTGAGGCCGGTTTGTGATAGGAAATGTTTCATGTGTATTATTATTTGTGTATCTATATGTTTTTCCTGTCACAAAAATAATGAATTTGAATTTAAACATACTTCTAAAAATCACACTTAAAATTGACCTTCATATATCTTTTTAAAATTTTGCGTAATGTAGTTTATAAACAACACTCACATTATTGCAAAAAAGTATAGTTAATTAATGTCTAGATTTTTTTACTCATTTTTCCTAGACAGTAAGGCAAGCTGTGCTCAAACGCAAACCTATATTAGAAGAAGAATAAGAAGAAGATTTGCATAATATCATTGTTTTATGCAAATAAATAAATATTAATTTGATATGACTAACCTGTAAAACTTCATAGTTGCTAGCTTGCCACATTGCGCTGTCGTTATTCTGTTCTTGGATCTTTTGTTCTTCTTTAGCCTGAAAAAAGAACATAAATGTTTTTAACGATGCTGTTTCCCTAAAACACCAAGTTTTAGGGAAACACCAAGGCGGCATCGTTTCACTTTATTATTATTATTTTTTCAAAAATGTTTGTTATGTTTTATATAATTTTTCTCTGAATTTGTTCTTTATTTTTCATTGTATATAATTGTAAATAGTTTACTTAATCTTAATGTAGTATTTAAGCTTAGTCATAATATTAGTTCTTAGCATTGAAATTTATTTTATTAATAATTTTATGTAATTAATTTTCTACTAGTCTAAGTGATACGTTTGGTTTAGCTGTAAGTGTCATTTATATAAATAAACAGAATTTGAATTTGAATTTTGAATTTGAATTTGTGGAGATACCTAAAATGCGCACTAAGCGTTTTGCCTCCACCTTCATTGTACGTACTGCCAAGGTGTGGAACTCTTTGCCTAATGCCCTGTTCCCCGAAAACTATAATCTTGCGGTTTTCAAAGCACGAGTGAACCTGTTTCTTCTGGGTAAGCGCGTTCCACCTAAGATCACAATATCGCTTACCATCAGGTGAATTCTGATCAAGCGCAAACCCATCTTAGTATAAAAAAAAATAATCTACGACCTCGTTGGCGTAAAGGTTACCATGCCGGACTGCCAATCACAAGGTTCTGGGTTCGATCCCCGGTCTGGCCAACATCTTTGTGCTTAACTAAATTTGTTGGCTGTGGGACTGGGTGTTAAATATGTATCTATATATAATATATATATAGTATATCAGTTGTGTTAGCAACCATAATACGAACTAGAAATGGTTCAGTATGGGGCTAATCAGCCGTGTGTGAAATGTGTCCTAATATATAAAAAAAGTATATTTTCTAGGTAAGCGTGTAACATCGTAAACCATAGTATTGTTTAACACCAGGCAAGCTGTGCTCAAACGCAAACCTTTAAGTTGTAAAAAATAATTGGACAAGTGCGAGTTGGGCTCGCGCATGAAGGGTTCCGTACTATTGTTCTATGGGAGCCCCCTTAAATATATAATTTATCTAAATTTTATAATTTAATTTAATTTCATAGCTTATTACTTTTATATTACCAGTAGACCAGGTCGAAATATTCCATATAGTACGAGGTCTCAAGAATAATGCAGCACCGGGATGGGACAAATTAAATGGAAGCCTGATAAAATCAATACTCCCATGTATCCTAGAACCTCTCACACAAATATGCCAAGCAAGTTTGGATAACGGAATATTCCCAAAGGCATTCAAAAAGTCTGTCATATGCCCAATTCACAAAGGAGATGAGAACAGTGTTGCTAATTATAGACCTATATCTTTACTACCGGCGTTTTCAAAAATACTAGAGAAACTGATGAATAATAGGATAAAGAACTACCTAGAGAGCAAAGGCTTGTTGTCTGATAACCAATATGGTTTCAGACCTGGTCGATCTACAGAAAAGGCAGTTATCCAGGTGACGGATCATATAAAAGAAAATCTAGACAACAAAAACCGAGTAGTGGGATTATTTTTAGATTTAGCAAAGGCTTTTGACACTGTGTCTATTCCGATCCTATTAGCGAAGTGTCACTCAATGGGAATACGTGGTACAGCACATAAATGGCTAGAGAGCTATCTCACTGGAAGAACCCAATAAGTACGTATAGAGAATATGCTTAGCTGCGAGGAGTCTACCAGTTACGGAGTACCACAGGGGAGTATACTTGGTCCAACTTTATTCCTCATTTACATTAATCAGCTATGTGAAATGAGCCTAAATCAAGGAAAGATAATAACATATGCTGATGACACAGTTATCTTATTTCGAGGAAAGAGTTGGAAGGAAGTAGAGGAAGTATCCAATAGAGGGCTGCAAAGAGTATCGGAGTGGCTGAGAAGAAATCTATTGACCCTAAACGTAACTAAGACGAAATATGTAACGTTTACAATAAACAATTCAACACAACCCAAAACTGACTTAAAAATAATCATACATAAAAGCCACTGTACCAACAGCGAAAGCTGCAAATGTGAAAACCTCAATTCTATTACATCAATAAAATATCTGGGTATAATACTTGATCAAAATCTTACTTGGGCAGAATATATCAAAAAACTATCGGGCAGAGTCAGAAAACTAATACTAACCTTCAAAAAGCTACGAAACTTACTCTCTTTCTACGAGCTACGAAAAATATATTTTTCACTCGCACAATCAATTATCACATACTGTATCCCTATTTGGGGCTCAGCTGCCAAGACCCACCTTGAACCGCTAGAGATTGCGCAACGTGGTTTACTGAAGGTGATGACTTTCAAAAAAAGACGTTTTAGTACTGAAGCCTTGTACAAGGAGTGTGCAGTGCTTACAGTAAGACAGCTTTTCATTAAAGCTATAGTAGCACATCAGCATGTCCTAGTATCTAAAATTGACAGAGAAGCAGCATTATCAAAAAGACGAAAAGACCACATCCTGGCTGGTAAAACGTCAAGAACTAAATTCGGTAGCATGAGTACTCAAAAACTTGGCCCATCATTATACAATAAAATGTGTAAAAAAATTGAAATAGCTCAGGTTACAAAAAAAGAGTGCCAGAAAATGGTAACTAAATACTTACTAGCTATAAATTATGACGACACAGAGAAAATACTGGAAATCCAGAAATAAAATGAATGCTAAAGTGAATACAATGTGATCAACTATATAAATAATATACGAAGGACAAACAAAAACATACAAATTATACAAATTCATATCCACACACTTACACAATCAATCACCACACATACATTATTACAATCTTTTACATCTTACAAATACACACTTTTGCACAATCCCTTATATACCATAAATAATTCAATGACAAATTACAAATACGCACACACATCAAGCACATCACTCACCCGCTCTAGACTCTTACTATTTATAATCACACATATTGTATTAATCACACATGTACATAATCATTTAGGGAAAATATTTTATTAAGAATGGCAACCTCGTAAGTATAAGGCCAAAAAAAAAAAAAAAACAGCGAGACTTAACTACTCTATGGTACACCTTGTTTTGTTTGCTCTTTCTTGTCTTCTGTAAAACTACAATGTTTAAATTTATTGTGTTGTGAATCTTGTAGGTATGTGTTGTCTATTCTAATAAATGTGTTTCAGTTCTATTCTAAAAAATGTACTCTAACGGAGCGGGGACAACTGCGGCTCGGTAAACAGGCTCCAAGGAGACCCAGCACGAGACGCAGTTTTTCCCACAACGTACAACAAAAATAATTCTTTAAAAACGTAGCACTAAGTCATCATGTACGTACACCTAAGTTTACTACAAATAAATTTATCTTTACCTTTATCTTATATATTTTGTGAATATTTAAAGAGTCTAGCAGCTACTGTTACTGAAACATAGCAAAAGATACAAAAAAAACACTCTTATTGTATAGCCCCTTAATATTTTATTTTTTGTATTTTTGTTATAGCGGCACAGGAAATACTTATATTGTGGAAGTTTCAGCTTTCTAGTTATTACGGTTTTTAAAATACCGCTTGGAGACAGACAGACAACGGAGGCTTAGTAATAGGGTCCCGTTTTTACCTTTTAGGTACGGAACCCTAAAAACACGTTTATTGTATGGGGATCTCCCTCAATATTTTCATTTTTAATACTTGTTGTTATAGCGGCACGGGAAATACATATCTTATGAAAATTTCAGCTTTATAGCTATAGCGGTTTTTGAGATACAGCCTGGAGACATCAGACAGCGGAGTCTTAGTAATAGCATAGACAAAATATAAAAAATATACTCTAGTATATTTTTGTCTATGGTAATAGGGTCCCGTTGTTACCTTTTAGCTACCCTAAAAAAGGATTTAAGACGTTCACATGCCTGAGTCGTTATCTTGTCAAACTAACCTTATGTCGCCTCTGCTTTTTACTTGCACCACAGTATTTGATGTCCGCACTGAAAAGCGATTGCTGATCGAACTGTATCGAGTGAGCATCGACTGACGTCGCGTCGTCTGGAGTAACAGTCTCGCAATCGTAATTTTCAAGATCGTAATCAATCAAATCGGCTTTTTCAAGACCGTGCTTCTGATCGGCGTCTTGCACTTCGTCGTTAATGAGGTTTGCTTCGAGTAAACTGTCTTGTAGAGTGGTCGTGGAAGTTGTGTTTGTTGAAGGTAGACGGTTGTAGGTTATCTGAAAAAAATATTATAAACTGTTAACGTAAGGCATTTTAATATTTCCGCGTTCATTTTTAATTTATATAAAACTGGTTAGTAAAATCTATTTGTTTTTACCAGATATGGGTGGCGTTTCTGCCGTACACACGACTAAACTAAATTTAAAGAAGCCCCGTCTCTTTTAATCTTAGGTGGCCAGAACGAGACGGCACTTTCTGCACCATAGTCAAAACAACTAAAATCACGAAATTAACAACAAAATGAGTATAAAAAATAGGGGTTGGCTAAAAAAAAATAAAAAATGAGTTGTTTGTATTTTTAATGCCACATTATAAAAAAAAACCAAAAAATCGACAAAAAAAAGATGGTAAAAATCGGTCAAGCCGTTTCGGAGGAGAACGGTAACTAGCATAGTGACATGGAAATTATATATTAGATTAGAAAAAGAAGATGCACTTAAAACCATAATAGTTAGCCACCATACTTATTTACAGACTTGCCGACCTCGTTGGCGTTAAAGGTTACCATGCCGGTCTGCTAATCAGAAGGTTCTGGGTTCGATTCCCGTCCCAGTCAACATCTTTGTGCTTAACTAAATTTGTTGGCTGTGGGTCTGGGTGTTAAATATGTATTTATATATAATATGTATGTATGTATATGTAGTATATCAGCTGTGTTAGCAACCATAATACGAGCTAGAAATGGTTCAGTATGGGGCTAACCAGCCGTGTGTGAATGTGTCAAAAAAAAACAGACTATTTATTCATCAAAAATCATTAAAAAAAACACGAATATATATGTTTCTTTTTTTAAAGAGATACTGGTTCACTGCTACGAGCATTATTCACTAGCACCCAGTTGATAGAATCATTATTGTTCTACGTACTTACTTGTGCTTCTTCCATCTTAGAAGAGTCACTGCATCTTCGAGTGACGGAACCCTTCACTGACTCGTCCTGAAATTCATCAGAACTAGAATAAGCGGAAGAGTAACTCCATACAATTGCCGCTTAGAATTTGTATCCATCTACGTACACAATTATACTGCTATCCCAACGAAATACAAACATACAAAACTCGCACGCGATTGGTCGCATCAAGGTCACGCCACCGATACTAGCCGCGCGGGTAGCTGTTTTGCCCCGCCCACCGCGGTATTTTACGCGTGGACAGTGGAACCATTGTATCGGCCAAATTACTATTCTATTTATTCTAGTTCGCTGGGATTATCGTTAATTCTTCTCTCTCTTCTTCGTATGAGCTAAGTGGCTAAGATCTACTTTCGAGAGTTTTTAAACCACCCGAAGACCTCTGACTTGGCTTAACGACTGCTTGTACTAAGACTAACAGCCGGGACCTGTAATTTAACGTGTCATCTGAACCACGGTAGGGCCCAGGTGAAATTGACACATTTTAAAAGACAGTGCATGGTCATCCAACCAAAGACTGTCCGCGATCTACAACCGCGTACCTGCGACTGTCCGGGATGCACCTTCCACCGCCAGCTTTAACACTACACTCAGGGTTTGGCTATTAGATACAACTTTTTGTAATATAAATGATTATTTAGAATTGAAAATTGACATTTGATTAGTATCATATACTATTATAATGATATTTTATTACTAGAATATAATTGAAAATTGTCATTGATACATATCATATACTTTTGTAATGATATCATATTATTTGACTAGTAACTTTGGTGTTATCAATAAATGACTTGTATTTGTATTTGTTGCTTATCTTCAACGATCGCGTCAGATCACCTGAACTAGCTATTAATGACAATTTATGCGTTCTACAATTCAAGCCTTCAAGAAGAACCTTCTTTCACCCATAATAGACTTGCGCTTGATCACAATTCACCTGATCGTAAGCGATATTGCTATCTAAGGCGGAGTGCGCTTGCCCAGAAGAAATTTAAAAACCGCTAGATTATAGTTATCAGGGAACAGGGAGTTTGGCAAAGAATTCCACACCTTGGCGGTACGCACAATTAAGGTGGAGGCAAACCGCTTAGTACGCGACTTAGGCACCTCCACTATTTATTTATTTATTGCTTATTAGTTGTGTAATAAAACTTATAATTTCTTTTACTTTCTATTACATACTTATAATTTATCAATTATTTGTTTCAGTGGCAATGTTTATAGGTAGTGTATGTTACATTACATTGCTAGGAATAATTGTTAAGCTAATTTGTGCAACACTTGCGGTAGGTACTTACATAAATTGTTTCTACTAGAATATTATTATAATTAAATATTGTCATGTAAAATAAATATTGAAAGCTATTAATAATAATAGCATCATAAATTAGCAAATATAATAATTTGTTATATGAACAATATTAATGTCATATGTATAATTCTCTGTAATGTTTGTGAGTAATAGTAATAAAGGCTATTTTCATTTTCATTTTCATTTTCAGTTGTGTAATAAGGCTCTCGGAACGCCATACTAAATTCTATTGAATTATATGCCATTTGCACTGAGATTTTTTCATAGTTATCACTTAACATAAACTTAAAATGGTCTAATTGGGGCGCGTAATAGGTAAATATACAAATATAAAGGGTGGATGACACGTTTTTAAAGTGTACCATAAAAGACGTGTTATATTTTGTATTTTTGCTCAATATCAATAACGATAACAGGACACTAAAGAATTCTACAGAATATTAAGCTACATATTACCTCTTTTTACTCTATCTCTACAATGACACTTGGTAGATTCTTTAATGATTTCTCTCTTTCTTTCTTTCAAAATAAAATGAATGTTTGATGGGGTTCCCATACAAAAAACATGTTTTTTTTTTTGCCATATTTTTATAATGGTACGGAACCCTTCACGCGCGAGCCCGGTTCGTACTTGGCCAATTATATCAAATTTTTATACCTACGTCTTTTGTTTACCTATCAATATCTTTATCAATTTCATAATTACAAAAGGCTTGTTTGTTTGTTTGTTTGGATGTTTTTATGTTTTTTTGACGCGAATAGGCTTCGAAACTATTGGACTAAAATTAAAAATTCTTACACCGTTGGGAAGTTACATTATCCCCAAATGACATAGGCATTATATTTTGTTGCAAAGGGTAAGAAATTCTTATTAAGACTCCAGTAATGTAACACAAGGTATAAAAAAGAGTAAAAAAATTGTTTCATCGCATGCGCTATGAAAAGTTAGTTGTGGCGGGTGTCGTTTAGTATGTCTTGAGAGCAGCGGAACCCATATATACAAAAAATAAACTTTAATCTATGTCAAAATTATAATGCGATAAAGTTTAAATGTTTGTTCGTAACGAATAAAATATTACACTTCTGAACGACTTTCAAACATATCTCCTAGAATTGATTTTTTTTTATGCCCGTGCTAAGCCGGGACGGGCCACTAGTGTATAATTATATCAACGATACATGTAAACTGCCAGGTGTACATTTATAATAACTAAGATTTCGACAGGCCTCTTACCTTAGAATAATAATAATAGTTTGTTTTATTTCAAATGAAGCTAAAATAGTATCCATAGTCTAATAAATATAAATTCCCTGATAATATGTAATTATTTACTTTTCTGATCATTAGACTTGAAGCTGATAAGATAGAGTAAAAATTGGGTTTCATCATAAAAAGGTCCCTGGATACGTAGCTTTATCAGATTTTAACACCCCACGCACGCACTGTATGTAGAAGGTACATACGTGTCTAGTTCCGGATGAACCGATTTTGATGTTCTTAGCTATGTTTGATGATATTCGGATGTCCGCCAAAATAGCGGATATGATATTATTCGCAACTTTCCCAAATGAAATGGCTTACATTTTGGAATCATGCGAAAAATACAACTGTTTCATGCAATATGTTAGATGATTCGTGAGAAAAGTTTTTTCTTGTTACTCGTACAATGTACCTACCCTATATATTTATTCTTTAATTTCTTATGAATATTAACATACACGAAAATAAAACCTATAGAAAATATTGACTTTCCCATAATATTCCTTTAAAAAAAAGAGTTTCGAACAAAATAAAATAGCAAAATGAGATTTGAACCATAGTCAATTCAAATCATAAAAATATTTCCTGTTCCAAAAATGCTTCCTCTACGAACGAGCTATATAATCGACAATTGAGCGTTCGAAATTGGCATGCATATTCAAAAATGCTGAAGTTCAAGTGACAAAAAAAATTGTCAATTCTAGTGTGAGTGTAGCCGCATCGTCACAGAATAGATGATAGTAGATATGGGTTTTATATGGCTTTTTGTACATATTTGCTATCAACGCTAAATGTTGTTTTGTGATGAGCCTTAAAAATAATACATTAACAGTAGTTTCCGCGAACCGATTCTAAAGTTACAAAAGAAATCACTTGGGATGCTGGGATGAATAAAACTAACTTATACCTATTTAACGCCATCTAGCGGCATATGAGCACTTGCAGCATGCTAGCGAACCACCTTGGGTGGTTCGCTAGCAGTGGTCTCTTTCTGGCCACCTCAAATGAAATGAGAAGGCTTCTTTAAATTTAGTTTAGTCGTGTGTGCCGCTGAATAGCCACCAGTATAACGATGTCGCCTTGGTGTTTCCCTGCTCGTCCGATGGTGGAAGAATATGTGAAACCTCGAAGGCATACCTCATCATCAGAGTCTAGATGCAGCATGGACAGCTCCCGGTACTCGAGCTGGGCTTCGAACAGACCCTGGCTGGTGGAGGGCAGAGGGGAGACCGGATATACCACTGGAAACATTATTAGTATTTAATATTGACGTGACAACGTCTTAAATTAGGTTGCGGCTGGGAGTCACTTATGAAAAAGTGTAACGCCCGGTAACGTTACGATGAGTCACCGAACGAGAGAGAGGCCCGCCGAATGCCTTGCGTCTCTCTCCCACTCAACTATGATCGGTCTGCCGCGCGCGCAGCACGCGGCAGACGTTGTCACGTAAAATCTTCGCTCGTAAAACCGACTTTACAGGCAACCATTTTTTTATTTATCTTCTTAACATTTTCTACTGCTCGCCTGACTAGCAACCACACTATCTATCGCCAAGAGCACTTTAAAGTGTGTTTCGGTGGAAAAACAAAAGAAAAAAAAAATGCGTTTCTATTTGTTTTTAATTTAAACCAATAAATGGTAAATGTTAACCGATTTGAATAGCGTAAAATATTGAATTTACTTTTTATTATTTAATTTAATAAATGCTCTTTAATAAAAAGCTATTTGTACGTGTACTGGACGAATAAATTATATTTATTTGCCCAGTCCCTGTACAAATAGTCACATCTTTAATATTAAGACTCATTTCACACACGGCTGGTTAGCTCCATACTGAACCATTTCTAGTTTGTATTATGGTTGCTAACTCAACTGATATACTACATATATGTACATACATAAATACTTTAATCGACAACCTACTAAATATGTTATTGTATGTGTGTGAATGTCTGTATATCATATGTGCGTGTACTTGCATGTGTATTTGTGTGTGTAATTGTGTGTGTGTGTATTTATTGAGTTACCTAGATCTGAGCAGCTGAGGAGGTTCTCAGTGGAGGGAGGTTCAGCGCACTCTCGGCTTCTGCCTTTGAAGAGCCCGAACTTACCCGGCGCCATCTGTTGATATGAATGGGTTCGTATCGAAAAGACATTTAAGCAGAACGCCCTATTACTTAACCTATGCCGTTACTTCGAGAGGCAACTTTTGCGATGCGTGCCGATGACTTAATTCGGAATGCCGGTCCAGGTGGACGCACCCCGCGCGCTCGCTCCAGATTTTATGTGTTCGTTTTTTAGATTTTTTTGCATTTTCTTCCTCTTCTGCTAACATACAAGCGATGACAAATTGTTCTTCATCACTTTCCTCCATTATGTCCTATGTCAAAAACACATTTCGCACAAGTAGCATCGGCAATCCGATTACTGGTAGTTGCCTCGGCAAATGCGATCGCTGCCGATCAGGTGGACGCATTGTGAAAAATTCATCCGTTTGATGCGATACGTCCGCTGCGTACGGTACCGAAAGGTGGACGCCTAGCTTTAGCAGATCGTCCTAAACGCAAAATTACATTTTAGCATGACGTCCTACTAGCAACATGACCTAGTAGCAAAACGGCCTAATATCAAATGACACCTTAGGTGAATGGCGTTGCTAATATGTCGTTTTGCTTTTAGGACGATCTGCTAATAGGGCGTTCTGCTTAAATGTCCTTTCGATACGAACCCATATCAATACATACTGCGTTACTGCCAAACCTAGCTAAATACTTAATTTAAATACTCATTGCTTTTTTTTGCTCGATGTTTCTAATGACAGTTGTTAAACGCTTTAAATATTTACAGAACACGAAGTTACTATTTTCAAGCTTTTAAAATAAAATAAAGGGAATATTTAGAAGGTGGGCTCCCATATAACAACCGTTTTTCGGAATTTTTATTGCCCATATAATATTTATAATAGTTTGTAGACATTAGAAACTCTTTCAGATGATAAAATAAAATATTACGTTTTTTACGTTTATTTTTTGTTGGCAAAAAACTCTGACTTAGCTTTAGACAACTCTGCTTTTAGACAATTGACTTTTAGACAACTGCTTTAACTAATACTAATGCGGAACCTACAATTTAATGTAGCATCTGATCCACGGTAGTGATCAGATGCTACATAGTCAGATTGTTCAACTTTAAAAACTAACTTTAAATAAATGATACAATTAAATGAAATAAATTTATCAGGGGGCTAGCATCCAACAAACTTTTTTTTTTGTTATTATTCATTGATAATGGTACGGAACCCTTTAAGCGCGAGCCTGACTCGCACTTGGCGATATTTTTTTGTGTTTAAGGAATGTTTAAATCATTAGTGCATTTGTTTACACGATATATTCCATGCGCATTCTCTTTTTGCTTCTAGTTGTACGAAATACGTCACAAATTACAAATACAAGATTAGAAAAAAAAATCGTTAAAAAAGTATTGATATATTCGTAAAATTGATTTGATGTTAGATCACTTTCAAGATATTTCGGAAAATTCTGGAAAATCTGTCTCAACTTACCTCGTTTTTCTCTTTTAACGATTATCAATTTAGATATTTATACAATAAAGTAGCAATAATAATATTATTTTAATTAGTAAGTATAAACACTCAGTCACTACAAAACTTTATACAATATACTAAGGAGTATTATTTTTTTAGTTCAAAGAGGTTTTACAAAATAGACGCAAATTCACCAAAAAGGTTGGAATTTCAAATATGTATTCTACAAAATGCAAATTTCACCAAGTTTAGGGTAATAAGTTTAATATTTCTTTATAAAATATCGGTACTTGTAGGTTTTATAGAAAAATATTGTTTTTATGTCGTAAATTTACGTATCAGACTGTCTGGTTTCACGAAAACTGAATTAGGTTTTTTGTAGCGACAGAAACGCGTACTTTTCTTAACTGGTATACAAACTCGTTTGTGAACATCGAGTATTTTAGGTGCAATTTCACAATAGTTAAATTAAGTTGGTTAGTTTTTACATTTGACAATGATTACACGATGATAATAAATTAAAGCATAAACCTACACACGAATAAGTAAGTGCCTACGAGCATGATAAACAAATAACTCAGTGGCCGAGCTCTGGTGTCGAGAGTTTTCAAGCTGCCCGAAGGCCTCTGACTTGGCTTAAAGGTTACTTGAATAATTATGAACCATCTTAACTAAACAAAACGTCGGAAGAAATTTTTTTTCACAACTGCTTCAATATTAGTATCAAATGCAAGAACATGGTTAGTAGAATCATAGACTAATTATAATACATATTAGACGTTCAACCTTTTGTTGAAAATCGTACTACGTGTATTACATTCGATACACGTAGCGCCATCTATTCGTATTTTCTTGAAACGACTTCACTCGGGTCACGCAATCTACTATTGTTATATCACTATGCGACTGCAGCGTGTTGCGGGATTTATCAGCAGCTAGGCTGCACGCTTGATTTTCAGCGCCATCTAGGTTTCATCGGTAACTATGGCAAACTTCCGCGCCACGCTTTATTGTATGGGAATCAGCAATCCTCTATAGTACTCTGAACACTATTATAAATTGAAAACTAAGATGGCCGCTATTATATGTATTTATATATAATATTTATGTATATGTAGTATATCAGTTGTGTTAGCAACCATAATACGAACTAAAAATGGTTCAGTATGGGGCTAACCAGCCGTGTGTGAAATGTGTCCTAATATTTATTTTATTTATTATAAATTTTGGAATGGATGATTGTTGAATTGGGGGATTTATACAATTATAATTTACACAAGTGTAAGGGAAAGGTTTGGATAAATAAAATTCCTTGTTAAATCATGCTTTATTTATTTATATATTACACGAATAATAAATGGCACAAATAGGTAGGTACATTGACAAAGTTACAACAAATTCTGAGTACTTAAATCTTACATTAACTTTTTTTTACCCAATACAGCTAGGCATTTGACTGTCCCATCATCACGCATGCCGCTCATGTATTACGACCCTTTTAGAAAAAATGTATTGGTAGGTAAGAGTTTTGTTTTAATAGATTTTAATTTTAATTTTGTGACATTTTTGTGTATTTAATGATAATTTTAATTCTTATTTGATAATATTGTATGGACCAAAAGTCTGAAATAAACCATTTGAATTTGAATGAATTTGACTAGCAGGGCGCGTAACAACACGAGTCAGTAACACTCTGGTCTAAGATGGAGCATGCCTAGTCTGGAATAACTGGCTCCCAAGGAGGCTGCCAGAATACACTGTTAGGTGCTTGGCGACAGATTTTTTAACTTTACGGTGGGTGCTAAAATACTACATTAGAAAAAGCTACATTTTACATTTAGTTAGGTATAAATGTTAGGAATCATTAATCTCTAATATTTGTAAAATAATAATAGGTAATTTTAATTGTTATGCAACAAAACGGTTTTTAATAAAATAATAATTAATGTTAATAAATTAAGAACCACAAATTGGTAAATAATTAACTATTGTAATATATAACTTCAATATTTTAAATAATTAACTTTAGTACCAACTTAAAGTAGTTGTAATAATAAATAATTAAAATATTTACATACACTGTATTAAAACTTTCGTAAGGCATATTTGAATAATGTTTGTATTACCGGCTATCACTTACCTTTATTTTGCCAACTGGAACACAGCCAATGACGGCAGTGCGGGCGCAGCCTTCATCGCGAGCGTACGAAGGCTCTGTTCCTGCCTTCGAGAATGGCACACAGATTGTGCTAAAACATGTCTCGCTAATACTGACACAATAAACGTAAGTGATAGCCGGTTATACAAACATTATTTACATACATACGTAAAAGCCAGTGTGACTTACACGATATAAAAGTTAAAAAACATTTCAGGAATTGTCCATAAATTTAGGTGAGTGTAAAAAAGTTTAAAAAACGTTTTTCTCAAAGATTTTCCTCTCTCAAATTGTTTACAAACTCTTCAGTCTTCACGGGAAAAGAGGCCTTATGGCTCAAAGAATAAAGGTCACAAAACTTAATATTACGCTTTGAAAAGGCTTCATACGTTTTGTAAGAGCTAGCACGGGACTAGGATATATAATTTTTTTATCATCATCATTTTGGTGGAAAATGGTGGAATTTCACCTGTCAGGTGAAAAAATGGTGGAAATTGTGAAAAAATTGGTGAAAAGATTATTTTTTTACATTATAACCTATTGACTCAGGCGTTACTTTGTGGAAATCCATTGTAAATACAAGCAAATTGCAATATTTAGAGTACTTCCACTGTGATCTGAAACCAAATTAAGATAAGCAAAGGAAACATCAAAATATTTTCAAAAAGTTGGTGTGTTTTATCCCGGATAAAGTGCGGGGCGCAGTTAGTATTGTAATATAAATGTTATTGTACAGTTTACGAATTCATATAGAGATAAAAACTTTAATGAGACCATAATTATAGTATAAAAAATACTACTACTTCTTCACACAAGCGTTGCGACAGCCGATTAGGGTTATATATATTACATATTTTAGGATAAAATAGTTTAAAATCAAATCAAATAGTTTATTTAGTACAAATACAGAGGTGAAACGTACTATGAGTAATTAAATACTAAATTATAGCTAGTCTTAGTGTACGTTTTGCCATATCCACTGCGCCCCGCGCTAAGTATCATATGATACTGTTATGCGGGGAATATAAATCGGGGTAAATAATCTATAGTATAAAAATAAGTCGGGTTTTCCTTCCTGCCGCTATAACTCCAGAACGCACGAAACGATTTCCACGGTACAGCATTCGTTGGAAAGGTCTCGGGCTCCTTGAGGGCAGTAGCAAACAAAGTTTTGGGAAAATGCGATTCGCACAAAATCGACCTACATGCAGCCGAAGCCGCGGGCAATAGCTAGTATTATATAACATTAATAATTTAATGATGCAATAAATGATTTGACTATGACATTTGAAAGTTATTTTAAATATTTTTTTTACTGGCTGAGTTATGAAGTAATACGTACAGTAAAATTTATTTAACACCCATTACTATCATAATTTTCTGAGAGAAAGATTACTTATAAAATAATATATGCAAAGAAATTTTTGACCTTTCAGTACGATTTTTAGTTATATTTTATTTTCATATATCTAGATAAAGATAACACATTTATCTAAAACACATACCTACACTAGCTAGAACCAATTCATGTGTAAAATGATGGTAGACCGAAATTTAATTTTAATTTAGGATTCCGCGCCAAAAAGTACCAAAGGGACCCTATTACTAAGATCTCAATGTCTATCTATCATCACAAAAAAAATTAATAGCTAAACAGCTGTTTTCACAAATGCCGTATTTTAAAATAGAAAATAAATGAAAAACAAACAACAGACGTGTTTTTAGGATTCCATACCTACAAAAACTGGACCTTATTACTAAGTCTTCGCGGTCTGTCTATCTGTCACCAAACTCTATCTCAGAAACCGTAACAGCTATAAAGCTGACATTTTCAGAAGTCATGTATTTCCCATGCCGCTATAACAACAAATTAAAATATTATTTTCGGGTCCCTATGCCATAAACGTGTTTTTTTTGCTACTTTTTACAATAATTTTACTCATAAATTGATTCTTCTTATTTAGTTAGTACATTTACCTATATTTTACTACAAAATTACTACACATACAAAAAATATTTCTTTTGAATATAATAGTAGTTGACTATGTAGATAAATTCCATTACAAATATATGTAGTATAAATGACTAGTCATAAGGTACAATTTACAATTACAATTCATTTGGTACAATTTACAATTACAGTTCAGTAGGTACAAATTACAAGACGATTAGACATGTTATGTGGTATTTATACAAATACAAAATATCTTTATTTGACACAGTAAATAAAAAATTGTTTTTGTTTTATCTAATACATTAGATACTATATTTTTTTTTTTACTCTAAATAGGTCAGCGCTTGACCACAACCATTCACCTGATGGTAAGTGACATTGAGGTCTACGGTGAAGCGCGCTTACCTAGAAGGAACCGGTTCACTCTTGCCTTGAAAATCGCCGGATTATAGTCATTGGGGAACAGGGAATTCGGTTCATAATTCATAATAAATTTATTCAACTAAAAAGCTACAACAGTTTTTACACCAAAGCGCCAACTATTTTAGACTTATAAACTACACTCCTGAATGCACACACAATGCAAGTGACGGCACTACAGAAGACATCGATATCTTGGTGTTCGGATAAAGTAGAGATGCGCGACTGCGAATAATCTGACCAGTCGAATTATCTACAACTACTAATATACACGTTCGACTTGAATATTAGTAATATACTAATGTTAATAATCGAATGATGACAACTAATTAGTTACTAATGGCGTTTTGACTCGATTGTTAGCGAATCTTGTCAATGTCACTTGTTAGTTTCAAATGAATGAAATATGAATGAATCGTTGGAGTGGAGTCGGCTCAAGTAGTAATGTAGTATTCATTCAGTCCGGTTAATTTTGAGTGGTTATCATGTTAGTTACTAATTTTCGGAGATCATTCGAATGAGTCGAATGATTTATAAAGTCGAATAATTCGACTGGAATCATTCACAGTCGCGCATCGCTAGGATAAAGCGTTTAGGTAAGTTATAATAGCTCGTCGCGTAGGGGCTGTTTTAGCATATTGTGTGCGAGAATGAGGGACACTGAACAACTAACTACTAACAGTAAATTTAACAACCTACAATTTAACGTGTCATCCGACCCACGATAGCTCCCTGATGAAAATGTCCACTTTTAAAACGACAGTCTTGTCCATCCAAAGACATCGATGATCGCGTTGGAGCACATAGCCTAGCCGAGCTATAGGACATAGGTAAGATTAACACTAGGATACTCTTAATCCCGGATTAACACGGGTATCACCGTGGGGCGCAACTAGTATTTTCATATTTTTTAATGTTAGTAGGAAGTGGCAGGTATATCAGTAGTAGGTATATAATTATTGGAACGAAGTTTTTATCGCGCGTTGTGAAAGGGGGCTAGATGGAAAAAAATCTTACGAAAAGTTGTCACGACACTTTTTGCGCACGGTATGGCAACGTCGCATCTCCAAAATTCGTTCGGAAGTCAAAAATACCTACGGCTATCAATGAAAGTATTCACTAATTGACAACAGCGCCATTCGTTTCAGGTGGAGTTGCGATTGAGCCTACTGATTAAGTTTATATTACATTATATTTGATAAAAATAATATTATAACTTAAAAAAATAAAAATTTATTACAATTCCTTCACTAATTAATCGAAAAGAACTTCGTTCCATCCGTATGCCCCTTGACACTTCTTAAGTATTTTTCATCATTTTCTCTACGACATTTGTCAAATTACTTTTATATAGAAATACAAATACAGTCACAATAACTACATCTACTTACAAACAAACACACAAAACGTGCTCAGACTAGAATGTCCATTTGTGAGATTTTATACTTATCTATAGATATACATTAAGGCGAAAATAAAGGTAAAATATTGATTTTACAGTTTGTTTGTTTCACTATAAATTGTAAACGGTAAACATTTTCGAAAAAATAGCTTAAAAACCGTCTAAAGAACCACTCTAAAATATTTATACTTATTTTGGGGACCAATCAGACTTCTCCATATGAAAAAAGAAACTGGTTCAAAAAACTTAATTTTAGTTTTTTTGAACCTATTTTAGTTCTAATTCGTAAGTCTGATTGGTACAAAATAATAATAATAAACTCAACAAACAAACACGCTCATAACACAAACTAGGATGCGCTGGACCGATGATATCAATGAAGCCATAATAAGAGAATATTACAAAATTACAAACCTAGAGAGAAACAGAACCGCTTATCGAAAACTACTCCACACAAACATAATCAACCAATTCCCTCAAATTTCACATGTAACAGAACAGCGTATTGCAGATCAAAGAAGAGTTATCATTCACAACAAATTACTCTCTGAAGAAAAGCTTCAACATATTAAAGATCAAGTTTCTCAAGAGCTATCTAGACATACTTATATTACAAACACATCACAAACAGACAATAACGACATCGACATTACATTAATTACATCAACACTAGACACAAGCAACACGTTGACTACACAAATCTCTCAAAATCAACTAGAGCAAATAAATGACACTGACACTAACACTAATTTGGACGTCAACATAAAAGAACAATTCAAAACTGTTTTTGAGAAATTTAAAGGAAGTAACCCAACCACACGTCCTTATATCCCACGACAAAATACTTCCAAAAAACTATCATATATAGTCAATCATATTAACACTGATATTCTCCCAGAATATCTCAGACAAAGCTCAGACTTTATAACAACACAAACGATCATCTACACTGCTGCTTACACCGCAGCTGTCTGCAACGGTACTAAAATCAAAGAACCAGCAAACACTTCACTACCAAAAATAGAGTATACTCCACGCTGGAAAAGAAGGCTTAAACATAAAGTAGACACACTCCGTAGAGACATCGGTAGGCTAACACATTATATGAAAGGTATAAGAAGTAGGAAACTTATAGAACAAATTGATTATATAAAAAATAAATACAAAACACACTCTAGGCATGAAGAACCTAATTTCACCAACGAACAATTTTTAGACAGCCTGAAACAAAGATTGAACGCTACTAGTAGCAGACTAAGACGATACAACAACTGTACACTAAGAAAAGACCAGAACGCTTTGTTCAGTAAGAACGAGAAGAGTTTTTACAGAAACATTAACACACAAGCACATAATACACACTCTACTAGGGACACAACGATACCTACACCAGAAGATATGCACGATTTTTGGGCCAATATTTGGAGTAATGAGGTCCAACATAATAGTAATGCTGATTGGTTGTACTCAAACTTACAACTCAATGAAAACTATACTGAAATGTCATTTGAGTGCATTTCAGTTGACATATTTAAAGAAATCATCAATAATACACATAATTGGAAAACACCCGGTACTGATAACATCCATAATTACTGGTACAAAAAACTCACATCAGCTCACCCACTGCTCCATACGCACATCAACGAATTCTTAATATCACCTGATATTATGCCGTCATACATAACGCAAGGTATTACATACATGTTAGCTAAAAATTGTGACACACTCAACCCAGAAAACTACCGTCCCATAACATGCCTACAAACCATTTACAAAATTATCACCTCCTGTATATCACGCCTCATAAACAAACATATAGAAGACAACTCAATTCTAGCAGAGGAGCAGAAAGGGTGTCGTAAATATAGTCAAGGTTGTAAGGAGCAACTAATAATTGACGCAGTTGCCATGAAACATACCCTTACGAACAAAAAAGATCTATCCACTATGTACGTGGACTATAAAAAGGCATTCGATTCTGTTCCTCACAGCTGGCTCTTATACGTTATGCACCATTACAAGATTAACCCAACCCTGGTTAATTTCTTAAAGACGGCGATGAAGACCTGGACGACTAAACTAACAATAAAATCTGGCACTAGCTCCATAGAAACAGAAAACATAAATATCAAGCGAGGCATATTTCAGGGAGATGCTCTCAGCCCTCTGTGGTTCTGCCTCGCGTTGAACCCACTGTCTAAATTACTTAACAACTCAAACGTAGGTCTCAACATCAACTGTAACAGCAATAACTACACATTATCTCATCTTATGTACATGGACGACATCAAACTTTATAGTAATAGCACGGAATCCTTACACCAATTGGCAGACATCGTCCAAACATTTTCAAATGACATCAAAATGGAATTTGGAATTGATAAATGCAAAACTTTTACAATTCAACAAGGTATCGTAACTAAACAGCCCTACACACTGAATAATGGTCAAATTATAGAGTCCATGGATGAAAATCAGTTTTACAAATACCTAGGATTCCAACAAAACAAACTCATTCCGATCAATACAACAAAATTAGACATAAAACGTAAATTTCAGCAACGACTCAACTCTATACTCAGATCTCAACTAAATGGGCGCAACCTTATCAAAGCTATAAACACATATGCAATACCAGTACTCACCTACACATTCGGCATCATAAACTGGTCACAGACAGATTTAATAAAAATCCAGCGAACTATCAACACCTCTATGACTTTACACCGAAAACATCATCCGAGATCATGTGTTCAGAGGCTTACCTTGCCAAGAAACCTGGGCGGTAGAGGAATAATAGATGTAACAAATTTGCATAACAAACATGTTGTAAACAACCTTCCTAGACTTAGATAAGTTGATTAATATTAGTACTAGTATTTATAATTACCTTTGTGTGTTTAAATTCCGTGTAATTTTAAGAAACTACCTATTAATTGTTATTAAGCATTGATGACTTCCGACTTGCGCCTGATTGTCGGAGCATCGGCGCCGACCAATGAGAAAGACGCCTCTCTGACCAATCAGGCGTTCGATGGAAGGGGTATCTGCTAACAAATATTCTTGTAGAATAGAAAAGTGGAACAGTCAGTCGGCATAGAGTAGTCGAGGTAGAAGCACCTCCCTAATAATAAGTAAAGGCACTCTGAATAAATAAAAGTGAAAATAATAGTTGTTTAATTCATTCAACCCGCAGTATCTGAGTTTATGCTTAGGAGCTATTATAACTCAGAAGCGGGGATCTGACCAGCAACGCCCACTGAAGGGAAAAGAAACGTTTTGTTTTGTCGAGGTTCCATCATGGACAAGGACGAAGTTCGACGACAACGACGCCGTCGTTGCTCAAAATCCGAAGGTGTGGTGACACCCCCTCGTAGAGCTGTGGATGACGCTGGTGGAGAAGCACGCAGCCGCAGCCGCAGCCCGCGGACGCGAGAACGAGTACGGTCCCGTTCCCAAAGCAGGCGCCGGGCTGGCGCTCACCAGTCACGCTCGAGAAGTAAGCGCCAACGAGTCCAGGTGGTTCGTGTATCGCGAGGCCGCACACGATCCAGGTCTCCGTACGCACACAAGGCCAGACAGCGGCGGTCACGTTCCAGGCACTCAAGAGGTAGGCCTTCAAGATCCTCTTCTAGGCGTCCTGAACCACGCGTAAATAGACGTAGTAGTAACTCTAGAGATAGAAGAGAACCTTCGATTGTGAGGCATAGGCTTAGAGTGTTAAAATCTCCTTCACAAGACTATGGACAAAAGAAATCTAGTAATAAGGAATGTAATGATATTCAGGACATGTTTTTCAAAAAGTTTCTAGATGTAATGAAGAGTGTTAAGCCTGCAAGTGATACTGACAAGTTCCCTGTTATTAACGTGATACCCGAATTTGACCCTTTAAATAAAGAACAGACTGTCGATACGTGGATTAACAAAGTAGATGAATGCGCACAAATATATAGCTGGAGCGATAGACAGATAGTCCATTACGCTATGCCTAAGCTTGGTGGCATAGCTAAAACGTGGTACCAAGGTTTACCTTCCCTTCTTCACTCATGGGATGAATGGAAGGTAAAATTGTGTGAATCTTTTCCCACAAGGGATAATTATGCAGAATTATTGGCTGAAATGCTGAGTAAGAGGGCTCGATTCGGTGACCCCTTAGACTTGTATTACTATTCTAAGATGAATCTTTTAAACCGTTGTGAAATCACCGGCAGACGCGCAGTGGACTGTCTGTTAGCAGGCATTGATGATAGAAACGTTCGTGTAGGTGGTCAAGGTGCAGAATTTAAAGAACCCGAACAAGTTTTGAAATTCTTAAAATCTATTAAAGTAGGTCAAGACAAAAGGAATTCTGATAATATTAGAAATAGAGATAGACGCAATAACAACCAATCTAATGCTAATGATGACAAATCATCCGATAAAACAACCCTTCATACACTAAAGCCAAACATGACTTGCTACAATTGCAACGAAAAAGGGCATCCGTTTTTCAAATGCACAAAACCCAAAATTCAGTGTACGAACTGTAAGTTCCTAGGGCACACGGTCGCTAACTGTACTAAGGCGAAACAGGGTGTAAACACTGAAGAGAAAAGTAAAACTGTTTTAAAAATAGATGGTGAATATAACACTGGTCTTAAGTATAAAATTCCGATCAAAATTGACGGTAAGGTTATAAATTGCATTGTTGATTTGGGCAGTGAAGGCACCCTGATTCGAATTAGTGAAGCAAACCGATTGCAACTACAGTGGCAGGAAGTAACTGGCCCGACCTTGAAAGGCTTAGGTAATGTGGCGTACCTTCCTATAGGATTGCTTTACGCTACTGTTGAGGTACAAGGGATTTCTGAGCATAATGTATCCATTTTAGTCGTAGATGACCACGTCATACCCTGCCCCTTGTTATTGGGACATACATTCACGGAGAGACCTACCATCAAAATTCTAAAAACAGACTCTGATGTCATCTTTCAGAAATCTGAAAAGCAGGCTGTGAAACATCCTCTTGTCTGCACGCATGATGTCCTATTTAGGAATGGAGAGATCAAATCCGTTCCAGTACAATGCCCCAATAGATATACAGGCGCTATCTATGTTCATGGTGATGTAAGACATACCACAAACTGTGAGCATTACTTGTTACCAGGAGAATATATTTTACAGAATGGTTTAGGTGCTGTTCTTATACAAAATATAGGCCTTGGGGAATTGGAAATCAAAGCGGGGCAATTAATCACCAGAAGTCACTCCGTAAACACAAAGGTAAGTGTTAACTATGCTGATATAAGTTACGCCAATTTTGATTCTGAAATAAACTGCGGAAATTCCCTGACTGGCACTCAAAAGCAAGACCTGTTAAGACTGCTCCAAAATTATAAAAATAGCTTTTCGTCGGGTTTGAAAGATTTAGGCTTTACAACGGAGACAGAGATGGTGATAGAGCTGACTGATTCAGAGCCAGTGGTATATCGTCCCTACCGGTTACCTTACACTGAGCGACAACAGGTAAAGGCCATGGTCCAGGAGATGTTGGATAGCAGTATTATCAGAGAGTCTAGTTCCCCCTATGCGAGTCCAATAGTTTTGGTAAATAAAAAATCTGGAGAAAAGAGGTTATGTGTTGATTATCGGGCATTAAATCGTAAAACCAAACGGGAACATTATCCTCTTCCAAGAATTGAAGACCAACTTGATAGGCTCTCTGGTAGTACGTTGTTTATCACTCTCGATCTAGCGTCAGGGTACTACCAAATTCCTATAGCAGAAAAGTCACGTGATAAAACTGCGTTCGTTACCCCTGATGGCCAGTATGAATACAATAGAATGCCTTTTGGCCTCGTTAACGCCCCGTCTGTGTTTCAACGAACAATGAACAAGGTAATACAAAATTCTCCTATTAGTTCATATACCCTTGTCTATATGGATGATATCCTCATACCTGCAAGGTCGTTCGAGGAGGGACTCACTCGCCTCGAAGAAGTTCTTAAACAACTCTCGCAAAATGGGCTAACACTGAAATTGAGCAAATGTAATTTCTTCTTCGACAAAATTGATTATTTGGGATATGAAGTGAGCGCAGAAGGTATTAGACCCGGGTCTGCAAAAACTAAAGCTATTTCCGAATTTCCCATTCCAAGCAATGCTCATGGGGTTAGACGTTTCATTGGGCTTGCAAGTTTTTTTAGAAGGTTTGTTAAAGGGTTTGCCGTGATAGCGCAACCCTTGACGGCTCTACTAAAGAAAGAGGCGCCATGGCGATGGGGAGCTGAGGAGTCTGAAGCTTTCAATAAACTAAAGCAGGTATTAGTAGAAAGACCAGTTCTTGCTATTTATGACCCGACAATGGAAATTCAACTACACACTGATGCCAGCAAAGTAGGAGTCGCCGGAATTTTGATGCAGAAGGATAGCACAGGTAGCTTTAGACCCATTGCTTATTACAGCCGCCAAACTACACCAGATGAACAAAAACTACACTCATACGAACTGGAGACTCTTGCTGTGATATCATCGCTCAACAAGTTTAGAGTGTACTTAATAGGGGTAAGATTTAAAATTATTACAGATTGTAATGCCCTCCGTACGACATTGACTAAACGTGACTTAATACCACGTATCGCCCGTTGGTGGCTGCAGTTCTTAGAATACGACTGTGATATTGAATATAGATCAGGGGAAAAGATGGCTCACGTCGATGCACTGAGTAGGAGCCCGGTTACAGATGAGCAGGACTGCAGCAGGCTTCTCGAGATTCTTACCGTGGGAAGTGACAATTGGTTAGCTACATATCAACAGGCTGATGAAGAGGTGAAGCGGATCGCTGAGACGCTCAAGGATCCTAAGACTAAGGAAGTGATTGACATTTTTAAAAACTACAAATTAGTCAATGATCATGTTTATCGCATTCTTGACGACTCAACGATACGCTGGCTAGTACCACGTGGCGCAAGATGGCATCTGTTAAAGGTAAACCACGATGATATTGGTCACTTTGGTTGTGATAAGACGATGGCCCGCATACAGGCAAACTATTGGTTCCCTAAAATGAGACGCTTTATTAAAAAGTATGTGGCAGCGTGTATAGAATGTGCCCACCATAAATTACCTAGTGGAGCTAAAGTAGGAGAACTACACCCCATTCCAAAAGTGGAAATCCCATTCCACACAATACACGCTGACCACTTGGGTCCGTTCATTAGAACCAAGCGCGGCAACACTTATATTTTAGTGATTGTAGACGCCTTCACGAAATATATCAACCTCACTGCTGTACGCAACACAAAATCTGTAACAAGTATAAGAGTTTTTCGTGATCATTTTAGTTACTTTGGGACGCCAACTCGCCTTATCACTGACCAAGGCACCAGTTTCACTAGTGGTTCTTTCAAAAATTTTATCAAGTCCACCGGAATCAAACACGTGCTGAACGCGGTATCAACGCCCAGAGCAAACGGCCAGGTGGAGCGGTACAACCGCACTATCTTGGCTGCTCTTAGCGCAATGAACCACGACAAGCCCAATGGGATTTGGGACGAACACTTACCTGACATTCAACTGGGTATTAATACTAGCGTTCATGCTACAACAAAGAAAACTCCAACTGAGCTATTATTTGGGAGAACTGTATGTAACCCTTCGCAAGGCATTTTCAATGAAATAATCACTGAGACATCTCATCCAAATCAAACACAGCTGTCGGAAATCAGATCGGAGGCTAGCGAACTCATCAAGGAACAGCAGGTAAGAGACAAAGAATCTTTCGATAAACGTAGGAGAATAGGTGTAGCATATAAAGAAGGGGATCTAGTCAGAGTTATTCGCGCAGTAACTGGAATTGAAGGTCAATCTAAGAAATTAGAACCAAAATGTAAAGGCCCTTATCGTATCAAAAAGGTACTCCCAAATGACCGGTACGTTGTCGAGGATACGCCAATCACAAAAAAAGGTAAACGTTATGAGGCTGTAGTTGCTATAGATAAAATCTTTCCCTGGCTTTCTGTTACACAACCTGTGTCTTCTAGCGAGTCGTCTGACGGAGAAGAGTCGGCTCAAAATGAGTCTGACTCTCCTTAAAGTACTCTATATATCTAGTATTGCGATACAACCTTGTCTCTATTACTTGCAGATAGAAATACTTTACGAATTTATCCATTTTTACTAAAGCAAAGATGTTATACTGATTCCTATCAATTTATGATTTTATCAATGCTTACTAAAGCTAAGATGTTATACTTATTGGTAGATAATAATAAACTGAAACTGTAACTGTGTATAAACCTATGTAATTACTCGTATATGGATATGATTACGAATTGATGTTATATTTATTGATGGAAAATGATTAAAACTGTAACTGTGTATAAAGTAGTGTAATTATTTGAACATGATTGTGATTATAATTTTATCAATTCTTATTAAAGCTAAGATGTTATACTTAATGGTGAAAAAGGATGTAAACTGGAACTGTGTATAAGCTTATGTAATCATGTGGACTCTTGTCAAAGTCTTGAATAACGTAAGAAGTGATTGATGTGCTTGTCGACGTCATGGACTTGCTGCACTATGCACAATTGCCGGTAACGGTCAATGTCATGGACCGGGCACATGTAATAGATTCAACTGCCGGTAACGGTCAATGTCATGGACCGGGCACATGTAATAGATTCAACTGCCGGTAACGGTCAATGTCATGGACCGGGCACATGTAATAGATTCAACTGCCGGTAACGGTCAATGTCATGGACCGGGCACATGTAATAGATTCAACTGCCGGTAACGGTCAGCGTCATGGACCGGGCACATCTAAAAATAAATACACAAATTTTATTAACATTAAATTTTTGTAAATGTATCCTAATTAAGGTAACAACATTAAATTGTTATTAAAACTTTCTAAAGAATATCAAGTATAGATAAATGAAATGATGTATGAAAAGATTTTCCTTTTATTATTAAGGCCTTTATTATATTACACGTATTTGATTGTAAAATTATTCATAGTACCGAAGGGACTCGTTCCATGAACGGATGGCCGAGCTGTTGTAAACAACCTTCCTAGACTTAGATAAGTTGATTAATATTAGTACTAGTATTTATAATTACCTTTGTGTGTTTAAATTCCGTGTAATTTTAAGAAACTACCTATTAATTGTTATTAAGCATTGATGACTTCCGACTTGCGCCTGATTGTCGGAGCATCGGCGCCGACCAATGAGAAAGACGCCTCTCTGACCAATCAGGCGTTCGATGGAAGGGGTATCTGCTAACAAATATTCTTGTAGAATAGAAAAGTGGAACAGTCAGTCGGCATAGAGTAGTCGAGGTAGAAGCACCTCCCTAATAATAAGTAAAGGCACTCTGAATAAATAAAAGTGAAAATAATAGTTGTTTAATTCATTCAACCCGCAGTATCTGAGTTTATGCTTAGGAGCTATTATAAACAGGTTTCAATGTTAAGAAAATTCTTTTTCATAAGAGCTGACCATTCACGTCTGCACTATATAATCAAACTCGCAGATAAACGAGTCACTCCTTTAAACCTATGCAGCACTAACACTCAGCCAAACGAAAAAATTACCCAATCACAAGAAAAAATAGCAGCATGGGAGCGGAAGTCTCTACACGGAAGGCACTATCACGATCTGCAGCAACCACATGTCGACAAAGAAGCGTCGAACGCGTGGCTGCGGACTGGTGAGCTCTTCCCAGAGACGGAAGCTTTCATGCTAGCTATTCAAGATCAGGTAATCGACACCCGAAATTACCAAAAACACATTATTAAGACACCGAATATCAATGACACATGTAGAAGATGCTGCAGTGGTGCGGAAACAATACAACACATTACAGGTGCATGCAAAGCAATAGTACAAACAGACTACAAACACAGACACGATCAAGTAGCGGCAATCATTCACCAACTACTTGCACTCAAATATAACCTGATCAGTGAAAAAACACCGTACTATAAATACAAACCAGAATCAGTTCTCGAAAATAGCAATTACAGACTCTATTGGGACCGCACCATAATTACAGATAAAACTATCCATTACAATAGACCTGACATAACAGTTTTAGACAAACAAAATAAATCCACGTTGCTTATCGACGTAGCCATCTGCAATACGCACAACCTACAAACTACATTCACAGAAAAAATAGCAAAATATACAGATCTGTCCATCGAAATAAAGAGCCAGTGGCAAACTACAAGCTCAAGGACTGTTCCTATTATATTATCAACGACAGGGGTTATACCAAAAACCTTAGTCGACAGCCTTGAAACACTTAACATCGACAACTCTACACTAAAATTACTACAAAAAGCAACAATCCTGAATACCTGCAGAATTGTCCGAAAATTCTTGTCATTGTCATAGCACTTGGCTCCGGCCCGTGCCCTAATCTACCTCCAAAAATTATGGAGAGAAAACGAAAGTTTTAAACAAATAATAATAAATCTTTATTATCAGACACAGAGTCCATAGAACACAATGTTTATACAAGGTGGTTCAAAAACATAAATAAATATTAAAAATAATGGTAAAATATTAAATATAACAAAACAGTTTTTTTTACAAAACAGCAGAAATAATATACATGAAAAAACTTAAGGTATTATTGTTGCTATCCAATGTTTCATAAATGGGCTATTGTAGTGATTGCTTATGACTTGAAGAATGGTATTGGAACTATATCTCATTCTACTTAAAATTGAAAAGTATTTACGTAAAATTGCACGAAAACCATCAACTCGTGCATCGGCAAACATGCCAGAAGCGCTACAATATCGAGGCAGTCCTACCATCATTCGGAAAATACTGTTATACATATATATTGTTAATACAAAAATAAGAATAAATATTCTTAGAGTGATTCTTTAGACAGCTTTTAAGCTATTTTTGCCGTTTTTTTACCCCTTACGATTTACAGTGAAAAAACTGTAGAATCAAGATTTTTCCCTCGCCTTAACTTATAATACACAAGTACTCGTAGGTATATTTAAGAAAAAAATGCTTTGTAAAGTCTCAAGAAAAAGCTACTTTGTGAAGTCTCAAAAATACATACTTTGTAAAGAAAAAAAAGTCTTCATTAAGTTTCAAGAAAACACATGATCTAAAATCTCAAGAAAAGTTACTCTGAGAAGTACCAAGAAAAGATTCCGCGTATGTGTTTCACTTTCTTACAAAACATCAACTTTTATCTCTCATCTATACTTCAGCCAGCGAACTATAAACGGAAGAGTTACTCCTTACAATTGCCGCTTAGAATTTGGATCCATCTACGCACACAATTATACTGCTATCCCAACGAAACTCACACACAAAGCTCGCACGCGATTGGTCGCATCAAGGTCACGCGGCGCTAGGTAGCTGTTTTGCCCCGCCCACCGCGATATTTTACGCGTGGACGGTGGAACCATTTTATCGGCAAAGTTACTATTCTTTTTATTCTAGTTCGCTGTAAAACAACGGTTGCCGGGTCAGCTAGTATTGTTATATATTGAATGTATTATACAGAATCGTTTCAACATTGTTAATTGTTGATTGTATGTACACGAATGTATTTCGTGAAATTTCCACTGCCGGGCAGGAGGCGCTTTATTCCACATTATTCATTTATGCAACTAAATAGCTCCAACAGTTTTTACACCAAAGCGCTAACTTTTTTAGACCTATAAACTACACTCCTGAATGCACACACAATGCAAGTGACGGCACTACAGGAGACATAGATTTATAGGATTTCGGATAAAGCGTTAAGGTCAGATATAGCACGTCGCGTAGGGGCCGATTTAGCAAATTCCGTGCGAGAATGAGGGACACTGAACATCTTGTGCCATCGCCACACACACGAGCGATTCATCTGCCTTCTTGAGACGTCGTGATTTGTGTAGGTGCTTTTTATAAGTTCCAATACTCAAAATAAATATAGTACTGTATTAAAACTGATAAGTCTAATTTAATTTATGTACTGTTATTATTATGTTACACTGAATTGAGATGGCTTCCCTAGAGTAAGGATCTCCGGTGTCTGAAACACAAGCTTGTCGCTCAGTTCGGAGCCGGACTCTGACCTCTGGGGAGTCTCACTGCAATAGGTAAATCTTATAACTTAAAAATTTCCTAAGTAGCCACTTTTACTGCACTCCAGAAGAGAAACTAGCTTTCTCAAACTCAGGGAATCTAGAGCCTCCAAACATGCAAAATTTAGCAAAAACTAACACTAAAATAAGACTTTTGACGTGACAACGTCTTAAATTAGGTTGCGGCTGGGAGTCACTTATGAAAAAGTGTAACGCCCGGTAACGTTACGATGAGTCACCGAACGAGAGAGAGGCCCGCCGAATGCCTTGCGTCTCTCTCCCACTCAACTATGATCGGTCACGTAAAATCTTCGCCCGTAAAACCGACTTTACAGGCAACCATTTTTTTTATTTAATTTATAACATAAATTTTGTATAAAAATTGTTACATTTTCTTTTGCATAAATAAACATTATTATTATTATTAAAAATATGTACCTACACATGATTTTTGTAACGCTTAATAAATAAAGATTTTGGTTTGTTTTTTTTTTTTTTTTTACTCTGAATAGGTCAGCGCTTGACCACAATTCACCTGATGGTAAGTGATATTGAGGTCTACGGTGGATCGCGCTTACCTAGAAGGAACCGGTTCACTCTCGCTTTGAAAATCGCTAGATTGTAGTCATTTCTTTTGATTTGATTTGATCTCTCATCAATACTTCAGTACACATGATGATATTTGAGCTGCGCAATCTACATGAGACGGCAGCCGAGGCTGGCACCGAGCAGCGGTGCGGCTCCCATACCGGCATCACCATCTGTGAGGGCAGTGGGCGCGCGCACCCCGGAGCAATCTCCGCATGAGCACTGCGCGGTCAAAGTGCAGAGGCCACGCGCAGTCGCTATCGCCTCCCACTTGATCTGCTCATCTAGAGACCCGCTGCGGGCGAGGAGATGCTGGAACCGAGACCAGTTAACTCTTAAATGGACAATGTTGTTTTTAAATGGACAATGTTGTTTTTAATTTGCTTCTTGCTTCTAAGCCCTCGGCTTAGAAGCAAGAAGCAAAAATCTAAACTGTTTCACACTAATAAACTGTATAAAAATAACGTTTCCAGTAATAGTCCTATACAGCGCATGTATCGCTCATATAACGAGCTGGTACTCAAATGTTGTGACGCTTCAGATAACAACCAATGTAAGACTCACATTACTGAACTGGATGTATTTAGTAACAGTCTCAGTCAATTTAGAAATAATATAAGTTATAGGTTAAATTGTTAAATTGTTTAGTACTTAAGATTTCCCCTTTTTTTTATGTATATCTGAACCTTCCTTATCATTAAGTTAACACTAGCATGCTGTGTACTCTTCTTTGGATTGCAGACTTGTTTTTGTTCCTTTAGTTTAGTTATGTTTAAAATGAATGTTTGTAATCTGTCTGAGTGCCTAATAAATAAATAAATAAATTAATTTTATTTTATTATTAATTTTCTTGTATAATGTTTTTAGTGCTGTTCTTGTTGATTTGTTATTGTTCACCTGTTTTCAACCTATTTTATACTTTATATTCCTATTTTATAGTTTCCTTTGTCTGTTTTCTCGACGTTCGTGTCGTCACCCGTCGGTCTCAAAGGAAGATCAGCGCTGGTTGCCTGCAGCCAGCACATGCTGAGTTGAGGCCGGTTTGTGATCGGAAATGTTTCATGTGTATTATTATTTGTGTATTTATATGTTTTTCCTGTCACAAAAATAATGAATTTGAATTTAAACATACTTCTAAAAATCACACTTAAAATTGACCTTCACATATTTTTTTAAATTTAGCATAATGTAGTTTATAAACAACACTCACATTATTGCAAAAAAGTATAGTTAATTAATGTCTAGATTTTTTTACTCATTTTTCCTAGACAGTAAGGCAAGTTGTGCTCAAACGCAAACCTATATTAGAAGAAGAATAAGAAGAAGATTATTATATTTTTTATATTATTTGCAAATCATTGTTTTATGCGAATAATATTGATTTGATATGACTTACCTGTAAAACTTCATAGTTGCTAGCCTGCCACATAGCACTGTCGTTGTTCTGTTCTTGGATCTTCTGTTCTTCTTTAGCCTGAAAAAGAACATAAATGTTTTTAACGATGCCGCCTTGGTGTTTCCCTGAAACACCAAGGCGGCATCGTATCACTTTATTATTATTATTTTTTCAATATGTTTGTTATGTTTTATATAATTTTTCTCTGAATTTGTTCTTTATTTTTCATTGTATATAATTGTAAATAGTTTACTTAATCTTAATGTAGTATTTAAGCTTAGTCATAATATTAGTTCTTAGCATTTAATTAATTTTCTACTAGTCTTAAGTGATACGTTTGGTTTAGCTGTAAGTGTCATTTATATAAATAAATAGAATTTGAATTTGAATTTGTGGAGATACCTAAAATGCGCACTAAGCGTTTCGCCTCCACCTTCATTGTACGTACTGCCAAGGTGTGGAACTCTTTGCCTAATGCCCTGTTCCCGATAACTATAATCTTGCGGTTTTCAAAGCACGAGTGAACCGGTTTCTTCTGGACAAGCGCGTTCCACCTTAGATCACAATATCGCTTACCATCAGGTGAATTCTGATCAAGCGCAAACCCATCTTAGTATTAAAAAAAATTATCTACGACCTCGTTGGCGTAAAGGTTACCATGCCGGACTGCCAATCACAAGGTTCTGGGTTCGATCCCCGGCCCGGCCGACATCTTTGTGCTTGACTAAATTTGTTGGCTGTGGGTCTGGGTGTTAAATATGTATCTATTTAAAATATGTATGTATATGTAGTATATCAGTTGTGTTAGCAACCATAATACGAGCTAGAAATGGTTCAGTATGGGGCTAATCAGCCGTGTGTGAAATGTGTCCTAATATATAAAAAAAAAACTATTTTCTAGGTAAGCGAGTAACATCCTGAACACGGCATTGTTTAATACCAGGCAAGCTGTGCTCAAACGTAAACCTATAAGTTGTAAAAAATAATTGGCCAATTGCGAGTTGGAATCGCGCAAGAAGGGTTCTGTACCATTGTTGTATGGGAGCCGCCCTCCTTAAATAGTTTTTATTTTATTTAAATTTTATAATTAAATGTAACAGCTAATATACATTTATATATTTTGTTAAAATTTGAAGTGTCTAGCAGCTATCGTTATTGATATATAGTAAAAAAATACGAAAAAAAACACGTTTATTGTATGGAGACCCCCCTTAATATTTTTATTTTTAGTACTTGTTGTTATAGCGGCACGGGAAATACATATCTTGTGAAAGTTTCAGCTTTCTAGCTATTACGGTTTCTGAGATACAGCCTGGAGACAGACAGACAGACAGACAGCGGAGTCTTAGTAATAGGGTTCCGTCTTTACCTTTTAGACACGGAACCCTAAAAACACGTTTATTGTATGAGGATCTCCCTTACTATTTTTTATTTTTAGTACTTGTTGTTATAGCAGCACTGGAAATACATATCTTGTGAAAATTTCATCTTTCTAGTTATCACGGTTTCTGAGATACAGCCTGGAGACAGACAGACAGCGGAGTCTTAGTAAAAGGGTCCCGTTTATACCTTTAAACGGGACCCTATTTTTATTAACTTTTAACCTTAACCCTAAAAAATGAAAATCTTAAGGGCGGTCCCCCATACAATAATCGTGTTTTTTCCTACTTTTTGCTATATATCAATAACGGTACGTGTTTAAAATTTTCACAAAATACATTCATCTTCTTCTTCTTTTGAGCATGGCTCTCTGCGGTCGGTATGGCCACAATTTAGCCAACACAAAATACATAAAAGTATTTGAGACGTTCGCCTGCCTGAGTCGTTATCGTGTCAAACTAACCTTATGTCGCCTCTGCTTTTTACTCGCACCACAGTATTTGATGTCCGCACTGAAAAGCGATTGCTGATCGAACTGTATCGAGTGAGCATCGACTGACGTCGCGTCGTCTGGAGTAACAGTCTCGCAATCGTAATTTTCAAGATCGTAGTCAATCAAATCGGCTTTTTCAAGACCGTGCTTCTGATCGGCGTCTTGCACTTCGTCGTTAATGAGGTTTGCTTCGAGTAAACTGTCTTGAAGAGTTGTCGTGGAAGTTGTGTTTGTTGAAGGTAGACGGTTGTAGGTTATCTGAAAAAAAAAACATTGTAAACTGTTCACGTAAGGCATTTTAATATTTCCGCGTTCATTTTTAATTTAAATAATACTAAAAAAAATAGTCTAGGTAAAATCAATTTTTTTTACCAGATATTGGTGGCGATTCAGCGGCACACACGACTAAACTAAATTCAAAGAAGCCCCGTCTCTTTTGATGTTAGGTGGCCAGAAAGAGACGGCACGTTCTGCACCATAGTCAAAACAACTAAAATCACGAAATTAACAACAAAAAAACACAACAAAATGAGCATAAAAAATAGGGGTTGGCTAAAAAAAATTAAAAATGAGTGTTTGTATTTTTTAATGCCACATTATAAAAAATCGTCAAAAAAAAATGGTTGCCTGTAAAGTCGGTTTTACGGGCGAAGATTTTACGTGACAACGTCTGCCGCGCGCGGCAGACCGATCATAGTTGAGTGGGAGAGAGACGCAAGGCATTCGGCGGGCCTCTCTCTCGTTCGGTGACTCATTGTAACGTTACCGGGCGTTACACTTTTTCATAAGTGACTCCCAGCCGCAACCTAATTTAAGACGTTGTCACGTCAAAAAGTTGGTAAAAATCGGTCAAGCCGTTTCGGAGGAGAACGGTAACTAACATTGTGACATGGAAATTATAAATTAGATTAGAAAAAGAAGATGCACATATAACCATAATAGTTAACCACCATACTTATTTACAGACTATTTATTCATCAAAAATCATTAAAAAAACACGAATATATATGTTTCTTTTTTTTTAAAAGAGATACTGGTTCACTTATGCTACGAGCATTATTCACTAGCATCCAGTTGATAGAATCATTATTGTTCTACGTACTTACTTGTGCTTCTTCCATCTTAGAAGAGTCACTGCATCTTCGAGTGACGGAACCCTTCACTGACTCGTCCTGAAATTCATCAGAACTAGAATAAACGGAAGAGTAACTCCATACAATCAATTCAATTCAATTTTCAATTATACAATATCTTTATTGTCATAATTTTTACAAAGTAGTTACATACTAAGTAGTAAATACTAGTGTATATGGCTCCTAGTACGTAGCAAGCATGAACAAAAATATGACATTCTAGAGTCCAAAGTAGACTCTTTAAGAACTTATAGCTTAGTTTGGAATGTACACAAAATAAGAGGAGCAATCAACATTTTGGTAAAACCACAAGACTTCGTGAGATTAGGTTGGAGGTTGACCGTCAGCCTACTGAAGTTCGTTTTATTTATGAGATTAGGTACTGTTACTGAATTTAGATGATAGTAACATTATAACATGAATTTTTAATCATAAATATGTACCAATTGTGGTAACTGACTGGTTATTACTACTTTTTAATTGGAGATATTCCAGAAAGATACCTACGGATCTATACAATTGCCGCAATCCATAGAATTTGGTTCCATCTACGCACACAATTATACTGCTATCCCAACGAAACTCACACACACAAAGCTCGCACGCGATTGTTCGCATCAACGTCACGTGGCGCGCGGGTAGCCGTTTTGCCCCGCCCACCGCGGTATTTTACGCGTGGACGGTGGAACCATTTTATCGGCCAAGTTACTATTATATTTATTCTAGTTCACTGGAATTATCATTATTTCTTCTCCTTCTTCTTCGTATGAACTAAGTGGTCAAGATCTACTTTTGAGAGTTATTAAACCACCTGAAGGCTTGGCTTAACGACTGCTTGTACTAAGACTAACAACCGGTTAACGTGTCATCTGAACCACGGTAGGGCCCAGGTGAAATTGATATATTTTAAAAGACAGTGCATGGTCATCCAACCAAAGACTGTCCGCACCAACCGATTACGTGCTGGGGCCCGCGATCTACTATAACCGCGTACCTGCGACTGTCCGGGATGCACCTTCCACCGCCAGCTATAACACTACATTCAGAGTTAGGCTATTAGATACAACTTTTTGTTATATAAATGATTATCTAGAATTGAAAATTGACATTTGATCCATATCATAATACTATTGTATTGATATTATATTACTAGAATTAGAAGTGAAAATTGACATTTTGATTAATATCATATTATACTATTGTAAAGATGTTATATTACTAGATATAATTTAAAATTGACATTGAATCGTATCATATACTTTTGTAATGATATCATATTATTTGACTTGTAACTTTGGTGTTATCAATAAATTACTTGTATTTGTATTTGTTGCCTATCTTCGACGATCGCGTTAGATCACCTTAACTAGCTATTAATGACAATTTATGCGTTCTACAATTCAAGCCTTCAAGAAGAACCTTCTTTCACCCATAATGGGCTTGCGCTTGATCGCAATTCACCTGACGGTAAGCGATATTGCTATTTTAGGTGGAGCGCGCTTACCCAGAAGAAATTAAAACCGCTAGATTATAGTTATCGGGAACAGGGAATTCGGCAAAGAATTCCACACCTTGGCGGTACGCACAATGAAGGTGGAGGCAAACCGCTTAGTACGCGACTTAGGCACCTCCACTATTTATTTATTTAATGCTCATTTTTGCTGATTAGTTTTGTAATGTTTATCTATTTTATATATCGCACCCCTAGATGAAAACCCCGGTAACTCAAAAAACCACTTTTTCAGAAATGACAAAAAACTGATTACAGATTAATTACTAAAGATATCGAGAAAATAGTAATACATATACATATTTTGAGTTAGTGACGTTTTCATCTGGGGGTGCGATATTAACTCTGTTGTTATCTGTTTATTAGATTTTTTTTGTTTTTGTATATATTAAAACTTAAATTTTTAACCTTCCTGTAATATCGTATGTGTCGTCACCGGTTGGCTCCAGCGGAAGACCAGCGCTGATTGCTTGCAGTCAGCACACGTTGAGCTGGGGCCGGTTTTGTGTGACGTAAATGTTATTTATTGTTTTTTATGTATTGCTTTTCTTTGTGCCATAAAATAAATGTTTCTTTCCTTCTTTCTTTCCACAATGGTGGCGATTCAGCGGCACACACGACTAAACTAAATTTAAAGAAGCCCCATCTCTTTTAATCTTAGGTGGCCAGAAAGAGACGGCACGTTCTGAACCACAGACAAAACAACTAAAATCACATCAAACGTAGAAAATATAGACGACTTTAGAACGCACTCATTTGTATCACCTCTAAAACTGCCCGCACATTCCATATTTGACGTGATTTTAGTTGTTTTGTGTGTGGTCCAGAACGTGCCGTCTCTTTCTGGCCACCTAAGATGAAAAGAAACGGGGCTTCTTTAAATTTAGTTTAGTCGTGTGCGCCGCTGAATCGCCACCAGTATAACGATGCCGCCTTGGTGTTTCCCTGGTCTTCCGATGGTGGAAGAATATGTGAAACCTTGAAGGCATACCTCATCATCAGAGTCTAGATGCAGCATGGACAGCTCCCGGTACTCGAGCTGGGCTTCGAACAGACCCTGGCTGGTGGAGGGCAGAGGGGAGACCGGATATACCACTGGAAACATTTATTAGTATTTATTTTTGACGTGACAACGTCTTAAATTAGGTTGCGGCTGGGAGTCACTTATGAAAAAGTGTAACGCCCGGTAACGTTACGATGAGTCACCGAACGAGAGAGAGGCCCGCCGAATGCCTTGCGTCTCTCTCCCACTCAACTATGATCGGTCTGCCGCGCGCGCAGCACGCGGCAGACGTTGTCACGTAAAATCTTCGCCCGTAAAACCGACTTTACAGGCAACCATTTTTTTATTTATCTTCTTAACATTTTCTATTGCTCGCCTGACTAGCAACCACGCTATCTATCGCCAAGAGCACTTTAAAGTGTGTTTCGGTGGAAAAAAAAAATGCGTTTCTATTTGTTTTTAATTTAAACAAAAAAATGGTTAATGTTAACCGATTTGAATACCGTAAAATATTGAATTTACTTTTTATTATTAAATACTAGCTGACCCGACAAGCGTTGTTTTGCCTCACTTAGGGGTACAGCGCCATCTATTGATTACTTACTCAACCCAGTCGAAAGGTAGGTATCGACATCTGTTAGAATCATTTGGATATTCAGATAATAGTGACTGTCAAATAATAACTGACAATAATTAGCAATAAATGAAAATTGCGACTATAATTTGAGATTTAAACTATCCTATCTCTCAAGTTGAATCGAACTGCACATGGTGTGCGAATTTTATTATAATCGGTTAAGTGGTTTAGGAGTCCATTGAGGACAAACATTGTGACACGAGATTTATATATATTAAGATGCATGAAAATGCTCTTTAATAACAAGCTATTTGTACGAGTACTGGACGAATAAATTATATTTATTTGCCCAGTCCCCGTACAAATAGTCACATCTTTAATATTAGGACTCATTTCACACACGGCTGGTTAGCCCCATACTAAACCATTTCTAAATTGTATTATGGTTGCTAACACAACTGATATACGACATATATGTTTATACATAAATACTATAATCGACAACCTACTAAATATGTTATTGTGTGTGAATGTCTGAATATCATATGTGCGTGTACTTGCATGTGTATTTGTGTGTGTTTGTGTATGTGAGTGTATTTGACGACCTCGTTGGCGTAAAGGTTACCATGCCGGTCTGCTAATCAGAAGGTTCCGGGTTCGATTCCCGGCCCGGTCAACATCTTTGTGCTTAACTAAATTTGTTGGCTGTGGGTCTGGGTGTTAAATATGTATGTATTTATATATAATATGTATGTATGTATATGTAGTATATCAGTTGTGTTAGCAACCATAATACGAGCTAGAAATGGTTCAGTATGGGGCTAACCAGCCGTGTGTGAAAGTGTCCTAATATTTATTATTTATTATTATTCAGTTACCTAGATCTGAGCAGCTGAGGAGGTTCTCAGTGGAGGGAGGTTCAGCGCACTCTCGGCTTCTGCCTTTGAAGAGCCCGAACTTACCCGGCGCCATCTGTTGATATCGAATACATACTACGTTACTGCCAAACCTAGCTATAAATGTAAAATAATATGCTGAGACTAAAAAAACGTACTTCAGTACGCACACTAAGAAAGCAATTCAAAACTCATAAAATAATGACTGTATATTTATAACGGTTTACTTTATAATTATAACTGTTTACTAGAAAGATGTAAACGAGAAGGACTTACTGGCTTCAAATAATAAATATAGTTGTAGGAAACCGGACCATTTAAAAAAACCAGGTGTCAGATTAGCCAAAGTACAAAAACAAGAAATGTATAGTAAAATAATGATTTTTTATAAACTACCCCGTCTAATAAAAGGAATTAATGACTATGCACCTAGTGGAATCTTTATTTAAGTTGACTGCATAGATTATAATTAGTTATATTTAATTTAATTTTAATATATTAAGTAATAATGTAGTGTTCTATTTTAAATCCAATGTAAATCTGAATGTACTGAATGACTTGCTAAATGCAACGAGATGTTGTAAGGCCAGTAAATTATTTATCTTATCTTTGAATACTACGTTACTGCCAAACCTAGCTATAAATACTGCGTTACTGCCAAACCTAGCTATAAATACTACGTTACTGCCAAACCTAGCTATAAATACTGCGTTACTGCCAAACCTAGTTATAAATACTACGTTACTGCCAAACCTAGCTATAAATACTGCGTTACTGCCAAACCTAGCTATAAATACTGCGTTACTGCCAAACCTAGCTATAAATACTACGTTACTGCCAAACCTAGCTATAAATACTACGTTACTGCCAAACCTAGCTATAAATACTGCGTTACTGCCAAACCTAGTTATAAATACTGCGTTACTGCCAAACCTAGCTATAAATACTGCGTTACTGCCAAACCTAGCTATAAATACTACGTTACTGCCAAACCTAGCTATAAATACTGCGTTACTGCCAAACCTAGTTATAAATACTACGTTACTGCCAAACCTAGCTATAAATACTGCGTTACTGCCAAACCTAGCTATAAATACTGCGTTACTGCCAAACCTAGCTATAAATACTGCGTTACTGCCAAACCTAGCTATAAATACTACGTTACTGCCAAACCTAGCTATAAATACTACGTTACTGCCAAACCTAGCTATAAATACTACGTTACTGCCAAACCTAGTTATAAATACTACGTTACTGCCAAACCTAGTTATAAATACTACGTTACTGCCAAACTTAGTTATAAATACTACGTTACTGCCAAACTTAGTTATAAATACTGCGTTACTGCCAAACCTAGTTATAAATAATACGTTACTACCAAACTTGGTTATAAATACTGCGTTACTGCCAAACCTAGTTATAAATACTACGTTACTGCCAAACTTAGTTATAAATACTACGTTACTGCCAAACTTAGTTATAAATACTGCGTTACTGCCAAACCTAGTTATAAATAATACGTTACTACCAAACTTGGTTATAAATACTGCGTTACTGCCAAACCTAGTTATAAATACTACGTTACTGCCAAACTTAGTTATAAATACTACGTTACTGCCAAACTTAGTTATAAATACTGCGTTACTGCCAAACCTAGTTATAAATAATACGTTACTACCAAACTTGGTTATAAATACTGCGTTACTGCCAAACCTAGTTATAAATACTACGTTACTGCCAAACTTAGTTATAAATACTGCGGTACTGCCAAACCTAGTTATAAATACTACGTTACTACCAAACCTAGGTAAATACTTAATTTAAATACTTATTGCTTTTTTTCTCTCGATGTTTTTAATGACAGTTGTTAGACGCTTGAAATATTTACAAAACATGAAGTTACTATTTATAAGCTTTAAAAATAAAATAAAGAGAATATTTTGAAGGTGGGCTCCCATATAACAACCGTATTTCGGATTTTTTGATTGCCCATATAATATTTATAATAGTTTGTAGACATTAGAAACACTTTCTGATTGTTCCACTATATAAACTAACTTTGAATAAATGATACAATTAAATGAAATAAATATATCAGGGGGCTAGCATCCAACAAACTTTTTTTTTGTTATTATTCATTGATAATGGTACGGAACCCTTTAAGCGCGAGCCTGACTCGCACTTGGCGATATTTTTTTGTGTATTTTGTTAAGGAATGTTTAAATCATTAGTGCATTTGTTTACACGATATATTCCATGCGCATTATCTTTTTGCTTCTAGTTGTACGAAATGCGTCACATAATACAAATACAAGATTAGAAAAAAAATATGTTAAATAAAATTGATATACATATTCGTAAAATTGATTTGATGTAGATCACTTTCAAGATATTTCGGAAAATTCTGGAAAATCTGTCTCAACTTACCTTGTTTTTCTCTTTTAAGAATTATCGATTTAAATATTTATACAATAATAATAATATTATAAGTATAAACACTCAGTCACTACAAAACTTTATACAATTTACTAAGGAGTATTTATTTTTTAGTTCAAAGAGGTTTTACAAAATAGACGCAAATTTACCAAAAAGGTTGGAATTTAAAATATGTATTCTACAAAATGCAAATTTCACCAAGTTTAGGGTAATAAGTTTAATATTTCTTTATAAAATATCGTTTCTTGTAGGTTTTATAGAAAAATATTGTTTTTATGTCGTAAATTTACGGTATCAGACTGTCTGGTTTCACGAAAACTGAATTAGGTTTTTTGTAGCGACAGAAACGCGTACTTTTCTTAACTGGTATACAAACTCGTTTGTGAACATCGAGTATTTTAGGAGCAATTTCACAATACTTAAATTAAGTTGGTTAGTTTTTATATTTGACAATGATTACACAATGATAATAAGTTAAAGCATACACACGAATAAGTATGTGCCTACGGGCATGATAAACAAATAACTCTTATGAACATGAAAAGATAGTACATAGAATTTAAATATAGCTGTAGTTACATACCTAAATTCGTTTATTTTCACTTCTTTCATATTAAGTATTTATTATTTAAACTTTATTAGGACTTTCTTTGAATCGTTTATTAAAAATTAACTTATTAAAAAAAAAAATATTAGACCTAATTAATTGAAAAAAAAAACTACACAAAATAAAAAATAAAAATAAACCTTACAAAGAGGCAATGCGGCAAGCCTGATGGGCACGTTTGGGCGGGTGGTTTAATTGTGTCTTTAAATTTTTTGTTTTGTTAATATACTTTTTTTATTTACAAAATTTTAGTTTTTACTATGCTTAGTAAATATTATTCTTAAGTTATTTTTATCATTACTTCTAGTTTTTACAAATAGTAAATTAAATCTTAGTCAGGGTCCGCGGATAAGGTTCCTAAAATGCTGGCGGCATTACCTTCTTTCACATTATTCTAATTTTAGAAATAAGTAAGATACTACTTATTATAAGTAATATACGTATAATAAATAGGATACATTATTAATGATACTCCGAATAAAATGTAGCAAATACTCGATAGTTCATATAAATACTTTTACAATCTGCAGATCTCAAAGAACCTTTTTCCAATGACGTCGTACATCGAATATGCGCGCGCATCTTGTTTGCGATTGTTTCGATTTAAGAACGAATGACCTTCTGTTTTCAAACTAAACCTTATAGATATGTAAATAAAGGTTATTTTGCTAAAAAAAAGTAATATGAGGGAAAATTTAGACGCAAAAGAATCTTCAAATTAAACTTTATGATTATTAAAATAGAGATTATTTTGCTAAAAAAAAGTATTGAAAAGGAAAATTTAGACGCAAAAAAATCTTAAGGCTGGACTTTATTGTGATAAAGATAAAGTTCAATTTCATGCAAATTTGGTGAATGGAATGTACCTAGTAAATGATGCATAACATTTCCACAGATAAGAAAATTTTCCAACGAGGTGCCAACGTTTTAACGTAAATGGAATAAAGGAATAAAATCATTTATTTAAGACCATAGAGAAGGGAATTCTAAATCAAAGATGACAGGAATGACGGACAGTGAATGACGGGCCAATAATTTATTTACGACACAAGCTTTGGAAACTTTCTTCTCTTTATATTTTGCTTTGATTGGATTGAATTAAGATTTAGTTAGGGTTAACTGTTACCCGCGGCTTCGCCTGCGATAAGTATCTGCTATAAGTAGTACAGTGCTGCAACCGCCATCCTCCTTGGCCAGCGTGGTGGGTTATGGTTTAGATAACAGTAACTACCCTCGTGAAATACACGAATGTTATCCAAGTATGTTGAATAGAATAATAAATAAAAAATAAAATTTCTTTATTGCAGGCCTTTAGCCCATAGTTACAAATTAAATTAAATTAACAAATTATATAAACAAATTATATAATGTTCACCAAGTATGCTAAATACACGAATGTTCACCAAGTATGCTGAATACACGAATGTTCACCATGTATGCTAAATGCAAGAATGTTGACTAAGCATGCCGAATACTCGAATGTTCACCAAGTATGACGAATAGGCAAATTCGTGTAACTGTGTGAAGTGCCTTCATTAAATGTATCAAACACAACACACATACGTTTTATTAACCTCAAATTCAAGGTTTCTCAAGTGTCAAGTTCATAGCTTAATTTCGATAAGGTTTTGTTAACAGAGTCGAATTAAGTAGCATATTTTTTTTGAGTATATTAGAGGAAGTTTGAAAGTAGTCCCGCCCCAGTGACAGTGAAAGTGAAGAGCGGAAGGTTATCTTGGTATGGGCATGTGATGTGTAGAGAGGAAATGCATGTGACTAGGAGAAGTATGGATATGGTTGTACGAGGTAGCGGAAGTAGAGGCCGACCTAGGAAGACGTGGCTGAATTGTGTAAATGAGGATATGAAAGAAAAGGGAGTGAATGTGGATATGACAGCTGACAGAATCGTGTGGAAGAGGAAAACTTGCTGTGCCGACCCCACCTAGTAGGAAAAGGTTGAACAAGAAGATTATTATTATTATTTTTTCATACACGGCTGGTTAACCTTATGGTTCAGTATGCTGAACCATTTCTAGTTTGTGTTATGGTTGCTAACACAACTGATGTACTACATATACATACATACATTTTTATATATAGAAAGATATTTAACATCCAGACCGACAATTTTAGTTAAGCACAAAGTTATTGGCCGTGCCGGGAGGAATCAAACCCGCAACCTTCTGACTGGCAGTCCGGCATGGTTACCTTTACGACAACGAGGTCGTCAACCAATGAACGTGTTTTTTTTTTCGTATATTTTGCTAAAAATCATTAACTGTAACAAATAAACAAATAAAATAAAGATTTAAAGGGGACTCCCGTACAAAGAACGTGTTTTTTGCCATTTACTTAGAATAATGGTAAATGCTACGGAATGCTGGTTCCGTACCATCTGGTCAATTATTTGTTTCCTTATCTTAATATATATAAATCTCGTGTCACAATGTTTGTCCTCAATGGACTCCTAAACCACTTAACCGATTATAATAAAATTCGCACACCATGTGCAGTTCGATCCAACTTGAGAGATAGGATAGTTTAAATCTCAAATTATAGTCGCAATTTTAATGTATTGCTAATTATTGTCTGTTATTATTTGACAGTCACAATTATCTGTTAACTCCAAATGATTCTAACAGATGTCGATACCTTTCGACTGGGTTGAGTGAATCAATAGATGGCGCTGCTATGGTAAATCTACGAACGTGTCATATAAGCTACACTTTCTATTTTTCATACCCCTAAGTGAGGCAAAACAACGTTTGCCGGGTCAGCTAGTTATTTATATTTTTTCGTAGGCCTAAATCCAGCCCTGCTTGTAAACATATCTATGTCTACTTGTTACGTTGACATCATCAGTTTGACTCTGTAGTTAGTGAGGGACACTCGTGCGCTCGGCGATATGAACAAAGTAAGTTTATTTTTCATTACTCATACTCTGAAAGTAGGTCTGAAGTTGCCTGAAGAGCGGGATGAAAGTAATACTTTTCATCTCTAGGGAGAATCGCTTTCAACTGACAGCTGTTAAATTATAAAAAGAACTAAGTAGGTCTTTTTTACATATCTACGAGTACTGAACCATGTTGCAACTGTTTCTATACAGCCACGGTATAAAATTGAAATAAATAAGTAATAAGTTAAGTATTGATTAATGAATTTTTAAATAACTTAATTATAATTTAGTTACAACAACTTCTTTTAAATAACTTAAACTTAGATTTCTTTTAAATAACTTAGATTCTGACTCAATAATGAAAATAAAAAATAATGGCTGTTGGTTCCCGGCGCCAAACCCCGTCTCGGGACTAAATAAGTTACTTTCACCCCTAGGGTAACAATGTACTATTTATACTAGCTGACCTAGCAAACGTTATTTTGCCTTACACATTTTTTACATTGATTTGTCACATTTCACACACGGCTGGTTAGCTCGCCCCATACTAAACCATTTCTAGTTCGTATTATGGTGGCTAACACAACTGATATACTACATATACATACATAAATACTTTATATAGATACATATGACTACTTCGTTGGCGTAAAGGTTACCATGCCGGACTGCTAATCAAAAGGTTCCGGGTTCGATTCCCGGCCCGGTCAACATTTTTGTGCTTTACTAAATTTGTTAGCTGTGGGTCTGGGTGTTAAATATATATTTATATATAATATGTATGTATGTATATGTAGTACATCAGTTGTGTTAGCAACCATAATACGAGCTAGAAATGGTTCGGTATGGGGCTAACCAGCCGTGTGTGAATGTGCCCTACTAAAAAATATATATATATATATATATTGAACACCCAGACCGACAGCCAACAAATTTAGTTTATCACAGAGATGTTGCCGGAAATCGAGCCCGGGACCCTCTGGTTGGCAGTCCGGCATTGCAACCATTAGACCAACGTGGTTGATTCTTCCTTAATCGCTTCCCTATTAGCTTTTTGACTATTGATTATATTATATCACACATTCTTTATCCTCTAAAATACAAGGTTATATAATCTCTAACTAAAAACTTTACTAGTTTTGCGTTACGGGTGCACAAGCGAAAAACGTGTAAGCTTAAGTCTTATCTAAATAAACAAATTATGTAAGATGATAATATTTTTGTTTTTACCGGTAGATACTAAACGTCAAAAGGTCAAGAAGATAATCTTGCTCACAACAGTTTTAATTTGATATCTTCTTAATATATGTAAATCTGGTGTCACAATGTTTGTCCTTGGACTCAACAATGGACTCCTAAACCACTTAACCGATTATAATAAAATTAGCACACCATGTGCAGTTCGATCCAACTTGAGAGATAGTTTAAATCTCAAATTATAGTTGCTATTTTAATTTATTGCTAATTATTGTCTGTTATTATTTGACAGTCACAATTATCTGTTAATTCCAAATGATTCTAACAGATGTCGATACCTTTCGACTGGGTTGAGTAAGTAATCAATAGATGGCGCTGCTATGGGAAATCTACGATCGTGTCATATTAGCCACAGCAATGCGTGGCCGGGTCAGCTAGTGTATCTATATAATAAAATATAATATATATGTATGTATATGTAGTATATCAGTTGTGTTAGCAACCATAATACGAACTAGACATGGTTCAGTATGGGGTTAACCAGCCGTGTGTGAAATGTGTCAAAAAAAGAAAAAAAAAGAAAGATATTTCTGATGTTTTCAGGTAAACATACCAACAATAAAATTGAACCATGGTGGTTCTATACCAGCGCTGGGTTACGGGACTTGGTTGGGCATCAGTGAACGGGTAAGCATTTAGCTTTAACAGTATACCAGCTGGAACTTGGGGCCTTCTCTCAAAAAAAAAAGATATTACGCCTATTGACTAAAGCGTTACTTTGCGGAAATCCATAGTAGATTAAAGAAAATCTGAAATATTTAGTGTACTTCCGCTGTGATCTGAAACCAGAATTTAAGGCCTATAATCCAACCCGCTGACCAAGATTAGAACCCGCTGTAGGTTGGCGTATGATACACATTTTCGGATATTGTGGTCCTCAAACATGCCGGTTTCCTCACGATGTTTTCCTTCACCGTAAAGCGAGTGCAAATCCACACATAACTTGAAAAATAAGTCATTGGTGTGAGCCGAAATTGAACCAGGGACCGTAAGATTGAAAACTGACGTTTTTCCCACCGAGCTACTCTCGCTTTTGTGTCATCAACAAACGGGTAACACATGTAAAACATTTTTTTTTTATCCATGATAGGTTAGCGTTTGACTACAGTTAGCCTGATGTTAAGCTGCACTGCAGTCTACGGTGTGGCACACTTACCTAGAAGATATCTATTAACTCTACTTTTGAAGGCCCCCGGATGATACCTCTCAGGGAACAGAGACTCAGGTAGTGAGTTCCAAAGCTTCGCAGTCCTAACAATAAAGGTCGACGCAAAGCGTTGTGTACGAAAGTTTGGAACTTCAACTCTGTATCGGTGTCTCTTCACTGTCTCTCTGCTCGTTCTGTAGTAGAACGGAGATGGTGGAATCAAATTATGAAGTTCCATAGCACACTCCCCGAAATGTATCCGATAAAAAACTGACAAACTAGCAACCTTGCGTCGGTGCTCTAGGCTCTGAAGCTTCGCCTTCGCAACGCAAGAATTGCCATGAGCTGAAGACAAAAAGAATTCTGTAGTAACATAGGCTATATTTTGTTTCTCTTTGAAACTTAGATTATTTTATAGCCCGGGCGAAGCCGGGACGATCTGCTAGTGATTTATAATAATGAACATTTTCTTTTTTCAGTCGGCCAACAGCGGTAAAGAAGTTTTCTCGGTAAGGTTTTAAAAATTATTACACCGAAAATTATACCAATTCGTATTAGTTTTATTATTATTCGTATTTATAATATATTATGGCCTTAAACCAGGGCTATTTACAAATTTTCACTTATGGACTCAGGGACTCAGGGCCTTCTCCTACAAACAATCCTCACGATGTTTTCCTTCACCGTTAAGCGAGTGCAAATCCACACATAACTTGAAAAACAAGTAATTGGTGTAGGGCCGGGATCGAACCAGGCGCCGTCTGATTGAAAAGCAGACGTTTTCCAACCGAGCCGAGTATTATATAAGCGAGTGCGCTTATATAATAACTTACAGGACTAAAACAATCGTAAGGCATATTATTTGAATAATTTTAAAAGTATTGTACTTTGTTAACTGTTATCGTAAGGCATGTTATATATTATATGCACGAAACAAACGGTGAAAAAGAAAAAAAACGTTGAAGTATATCCAAGGTTTTTTTAAAGTAAGTGTGACCGTTTGTTTCGTGAAAATTTCAAAAGTAATTGTTAAATAATAAAAAAGTTTGGTTAGTACAGACGTAACAATGCTTTAAATAATTAAACTACTCGTATTTCTATTTTCAGTTTGAGTTTGATTCAACTGACCTCCCAAAGATGGTAGATGCGCTATCGTACGCTATCGATATAGGTTATCGACACATCGACACCGCGCATCTCTACAGAGTAGAGCCCGAGATTGGACAAGTTATCGACAAGAAGATTAGAGATGGGACTGTGAAGAGAGAGGATCTGTTCGTTACTACGAAGGTAAGGAAAACATACAAAACATTATAAAAAATGTGTGGTTTAACCTTTTTTTAGGGTTGCGTACCTAAAAGGTAAAAATGGGATCCTATTACTAAGACTTCGCTGTCTGTCTATCTGTCTCCAGGATGTATCTCAGAAACCGTAATAGCTAGAAAGCTGAAACTTTCACAAGATATGTATTTCTGGTGACGATAAAACAATAAAATAAATGAAAATATGATATAATAACATATATAATATTAAAATATTTAGAGGGTTTTCTTAATATTTTCATTTTTTTTTTATTTTCAAACAATAAACTGTTTTTTCGTGTTTTTGCTATATATCACTAATGGTAAAGAAAACGAATGTAGAGGTACTCTGCCTAGTACAAGAACCAAGACATAATAAATACAATAGACAACAGAAGAGGAAAGATGGTTGGCCACCTTATACGACATGACAATTTCATTAAAAATATCGTAGAAGGAAAGATAGAAGCCAGGAGAGGAAGAGGAAGACCTAGAAGATCATATTCAGACCAAATTAATGGCCCCCCTCTTAATAATTTCAATTATAGTTATTTTTTATTACAAATAATAAACAGTTTGTTCGTATTTTTTGCTATATATCACTAATGGTAAAGAAAACGAATGAAGAGGTACTCTGCCTAGTACAAGACCCAAGAATCATAATAAATACAATAGACAACAGAAGAGGAAAGATGGTTGGCCACTTTATACGACATGACATTTTCATTAAAAATATCGTAGAAGGAAAGATAAAAGCCAGGAGAGGAAGAGGAAGACCTAGAAGATCATATTTCAAATATCAACTTAGTTAATAATGTTAATATGAAAATGAATCTATTATTATTTTATTGTAATTGAATCAGACAAATTATTGGATTATTTTGGGAAGGACTAGCTGCCAAGGCACGGGCTAACGCCTATTTTGGCAACTAGAGCTTCATGTTAAAAATATGTATTTTTTTGGTGCCAATAAATTATTTTGATTTTTTGTTTTTTTTTTATTTAGACCAAATTAAGGAGAAGGCGAAAGTCATGTCGTATAGGGAGGTCAAGGGTTTGGCCGAAGACAGAACTACCTGGGAAAAAATCCACAGACAAGAGCCCAGCTCTTAAGAAATATTGAATGAATGAATCACTAATGGTAACTCGAAGAGACTTAAAATTTTCACAGAATATATAAGAAAACTAGCTGACCCGGCAAACGTTATTTTGCCTTAATAATTATTTCTAAATATACAGTAGCCGATTCTCAGACCTACTAAATACGCATATAAAATTTGGAAAAAATCGGTCAAGCCGTTTCGGAGGAGTACGGTAACAAACACTGTGACACGGAAATTTTATATATAAGATAAATAGGATTATGTTTCTTTCTTTTTCTAGGTATGGCAGCATAACCACCGGCCGGCAGATGTGGAGGCGTCACTGCGAGGATCTCTGAGGAGACTCAACTTGCAGTATGTTGACCTCGTGCTCATGCACTGGCCAATGTCGGTCTCGGTACGTACCACATCTAAAGCCGGCTGTACACATGGGGCCAAGGTGTTGGGCCAACGTGTTGGGCCAACGTGTAGAGAGCTACTTGGCGGTATGTTGGCTTAGTTGGTCTAGTTGGCGCCAACATTGGCAGGCCATCCGAATAGTGTCGGTTTTTAGTGCACACATCAAAGGATCTTGGCGCGCTCCGCAAACAGCGTTCACACGTTGGTGTCTTGTTCAGTTCGTTGTTACTCGTCAGCGGAGACAGTATCGTTGCGCGTGAGTGAAATTTACTTTCCCATGTTCCGATAGCGATACTTTGGTGCACATGTACGTAATAATTAAACGCACTGTATAAATAAATTGCCGCGGCTGCAAGAACTTCTACGTCACCTTGGCCCAACACGTTGGCCCAACACCTTGGCCCCATGTGTACAGCCGGCATAAACAGGAGGCCAAATCTCCTATTTAAAACATTGGCCCAACACTAGCACTAGCTAACAAATAAACAAGATAAAAATTAAAAATTAAATTTATATATAATTAATACAATTTGATAATTAACAACAAATTGATATTTGATAATTATCAAATAATACGTCAAAAAAAAATGTCAATATGAAATACAACTAATTTGTAATGAACATCAATATGGAATGACGTCAATATTAATAAATAATAAAATAAAAATATTTATTCAAAAAAATAAAATAAACATAATGTCAATACATGTCACAATATACAATTAAAATGTCTTGAGTCTAACTAAATAACCCGCCCCTAATAGTTCCCGGTGCAAAGGTGCTCATCAGACTAGCAGCGTTCCCGCGCTGAATGGCAATCGCTATCCTTTGCACCAGGAAAGATCCGCAGCGGGAGTCACCGGTTCACTTGTTAAGCCTTTGCCCAGTTTCTTTGATCAAAGCCCTATAGCTACGTGTGTGACGGGCTTTATGGAGCTATACAGTAATTTTTTCGTCAGTCAGTCATAACTCTATTATACAGTGTTGTAAGCTCAATATAACGACACTGAGAGGACTGTGCATTTTATGGCGTAATAGAGAGTGATCGTTAAATGGAGAGAAGAAAAATCAGAAAACAACACAAGTTAAACCAACTAAAGCCAATTGATTTCGACGCTTTAGAGAGTTTGTCGGTAAATCGAGTGACGTTACATGCAGTTTACACTATATTTAAATTCACAATCTCATTTCAATCATTTGTTTTTATTCCAGCAAGAAGGCGAAGACGAAAAGATCGACTACCTCGAGACTTGGCGAGGTTTCGAAGCGGTGTTGGCCAAAGGCTTGGCCAAGGCTATTGGCGTGTCCAACTTCAATGTGGACCAGATCACCAGGCTGTTAGCCAACTGTCAGGTGAAACCGGCCGTCAATCAGGTTGAGGTAAGTACATAATTTTTTTTATAGGATAATAAACAAATCAAATCAAATCAAGTAATTTATTTGTACAGTTACTATTTTTACAATTCGTAGCAAAAATGTTTTTTTTTTTTTACTCATAATGAGATTGCGCTTGATCGCAGTTCACCTGATGGTAAGCGAAATTGCGATCTAAGGTGGAGCACGCCCAGAAGAAACCGGTTCACTCTTGCCTTGAAAACTGCTAGATTATAGTTATCAGGGAACAGGGAATTTGGCAAAGAATTCCACACCTTGGCAGTACGCAAAATGAAGGTGGAGGCAAACCGCTTAGCACGCGACTTAGGCACCTCCACAGTATATACGGTGCCGCCTTGGTGTTTCCCTACTCGTTCGATGGTGGAATATGGCGGGGGGATCAAATCATGCAATCCCGTTTCACACTCTCCGAAATGTAACCTATAAAAACCGAAAAGCTGGCCATATGTATAATGTTTCTTATACCTATATTGTTTATACAAATTTTGTATTAGAAGCTACAAGTACTAAGCCTGCATATCTAAACTAAGCATGGAAGCTTGTATATTAGAGATGCATACTCCCCATTGGACATGACTGCAATATTGCGTTATAATCATTATAGATAATTAAAATAAGTAAAAGTTATTACTTAAATTTAGTGTTAGTAATGAGTAAAGAAAAAAACAAGTATCGATTAAAAATGTAGCATACCCTCTATGTAAATCTATACCGATACTAGCTGACCCGGCAAACATTGTTTTGCCTCAAGTACAGTTAAAAACACTATAACAGATCAGCGGGATGAAAAAAGGTTGAATTACGGTAATCGCCATGAAAAATCTAACTACTAATTAGTGATAAATTATAATAGTAAAAATGTAGGGTTGTACGTATTTTTAATGCCACATTATGAAAAAGTAAAAACAAATAATTTCACCAAAAATTAAAAAAATAATTAAAGGTGAACATTATTACTTAGGAGTATGGAAAATAGATACTTAGTAGCCGATTCTCAGACCTACTGAATACGCAAATAAAATTTGGTAAAAATCGGTCAAGCCGTTTCGGAGGAGTACTGTAATTAACATTGTGACATGGAAATTTTATATATCTTCTTTCTTAAATATAAAATTTCCGTGTCACAGTGTTTGTAACCGTACTCCTCCGAAACGGCTTGACCGGTTTTTACCAAATTTTATATGCGTATTCAGTAGGTCTGAGAATCGGCTAGTGTATATTCAGATTTTTTTTTTACTAAGGCAAAACAACGTTTGCCTGGTCAGCTAGTAATTTTATATATAAGAATATAAAGAGGAAAAGTTTGATTTTTTGTTTGTTTGACGCGAATAGTCTCCGAAACTACTGGACCGGTTTGAAAAATTCTTTCACATAGTCTCTGGTCTTCTTCCAGATAAACCTGAACCTCGGGCAGACCGAGCTGGTGTCGCTCTGCCAGAGTAACGGCATAGTAGTGGTCGCGTATTCTCCGTTCGGGACCATGGTGCCGAGCCGCGCTGTGCCGAACAGCCCCGAGCCGAAGCTCGACAACCCTACGCTTGTCGGCATCGGCCACAAACACGGGAAAACTGTTTCACAGGTCGCTCTGAGACATCTCGTAAGTTGTGTACTTTTGACGTGACAACGTCTTAAATTAGTTTGCGGCTGGGAGTCACTTATGAAAAAGTGTAACGCCCGGTAACGTTACGATGAGTCGATGAGTCACCGAACGAGAGAGAGGCCCGCCGAATGCCTTGCGTCTCTCTCCCACTCAACTATGATCGGTCTGTGATCGTGCTGCGCGCGCGGCAGACGTTGTCACGTAAAATCTTCGCCCGTAAAACCGACTTTACAGGCAACCATTTTTTTTTGGGTATTTTCTGACAGTGTTTTGTTTCGGCAAGTTATTGTGGATCTCTTAAGGATCAGAATAAAAAAAAATAGCCTTTATTACTGTTTTCCTTAACTAAAATTATTATATACATGCCTTTTTTTTTTTTTACGAGAGGGAAATCTTCTTAGATCCCCAACTGCATTGGGGTGCAGCCGGGGTATGTGGGATTTTTACCCACTAAAACCCCCTCGGTTGCCATCTCCTGTGCTTTTAGGAGAGTTTTGGGATCTCATTATGAATACACCAAAACTCCTCTGCACTTAGGTTCAACACTTAATTAACTTAATCCTACAACAATGTACAGTACAGTACATTGTTGTTGTTGTATATACATGCCTACTAACTAAATACTGAATTTATTTGTTTATTGTATTATCTGAATTAATTATCGGCAACTGGATTTTTGTCTGTAACAGCCTGTCTGTCGACAAAGGCCTCCTCTAAAAACTTCCACTTCAGTGTGTATTCTAACGGAGCGGGGACAACTGCGGCTCGGTAAACAGGCTCCAAGGAGACCCAGCACGAGACGCAGTCTCTCCCACAACGTACAGCAAAATCTTTTTAAAAACCTAGCGCTAAGTCATCATGTACGTACACCTAAAGTTTACTACAAATAAAATTTATCTTTATCTTTATCTTTTGTTCCAGTACCAGCGTGGAATTGTGAGCATTCCAAAGACAGTGACCAAGTCTCGTGTGCTGGAGAACGCTTCTATTTTCGACTTTGTTCTGGACGCCGATGATACTGACAAACTCAACGCCTTCGATGTTGGTAAGTCAGCTCCTATTTCCTCTCTGTATTTTTGTTTTTTTTTTTTTTACTCTGAATAGGTCAGCGCTTGACCACAATTCACGGTCTACGGTGGATCGCGCTTACCTAGAAGAAACCTGTTCACTCTCGCCTTGAAAATCGCTAGATTGTAGTCATTGAGGAACAGGGAATTCGGCGAGGAATTCCAAAGTTTGGCGGTTCGGACAACAAAGGCGGAGGCACAACGTTTTGTGCGTGCCTTGGGCACCTCAACCGTAAACCGATGCCGCCTTGGAGTTTCCCTGCTCGTTCGATAGCTGTATGAGCCAAGTAGCCACGCTTTGACTATGTCAAAGTCAAAGTCAAAGTCAATGAATTTATTGCATTGTCACTTATACCTAGAAAATACCTATTAACTCTAGATTTGAAGACCCCCAGGTGGTACTTCTCAGGAAACAGAGACTCAGGCAGATAATATTAGATAGTTTTGCAGTCCTCACAAGGAAGGTAGAAGCGAATCGGTTTGTGCGAAACTTAAGGATTTCGACTGTATACCTATACCTTTCTCTCTTCGCTGAGTTCTGCAATGGAACGGAGACGGTGGTATAATATTATGCAACTCCGTTGCGCACTCCCCGAAATGTATTCTATAAAACACCGACAGACTGGCAACCTTACGCCGGTGCTCCAAACTATGAAGTCTAGATTTGGCGAGACAAGGTTGGCCGATGAGCTTCTTGGCACGCCGCTCAATGGACTCCAACGTCTCAAGCTGGTATTTCGCTGATCCATCCCAAAGGCGCGAGCAGTACTCCATGTATGATCGAACTTGTGCTTTGTACAATGTGAGCAACAGTTCCGGCTTGAAGTACCGACGCGCCTTCGAGAGGATACCAAGCTTTTTGGCAGCCAATTTTTTTTTTTAAACACACGGCTGGTTAGACCCATACTGAGCCATTTCTAGCTCGTTTTATGGTTGCTAACACAGCTGATATACTACATATACATACATACATATTATTATATAAATACAAATTTAACACCCAGACCCACAGCCAACAAATTTAGTTAAGCACAAAGATGTTGACCGGGCCGGGAATCGAACCCGGAACCTTCTGATTAGCAGACCGGCATGGTAACCTTTACGCCAACGAGGTCGTCAAATTGAGCTTTGGACTCAATGTAAGAGCCAAAACTTTGAAGTCTAGATTTCCCAGCTTGTATGGTAATGTATGTTTACCTGTTTGCCAGGTTACCGCACGGTCCGCCCGGTGTTCTGGCAGAATATGACCATCTACCCATTCGACCGCATTGCAGGAGAGGTGCCACAAATACCCCTCGCTCTTCGGAAATGGAAGAATGGAGGCAATGCGGATATTGAATAATTGAGAAATAAATAATAAATCTGTGTTTCAGGCTTTGTGAACTGTTATTGTAAGGCATATTATATATTTTTTACACGAAACAAACGGACACACTTACTTAAAAACGTTGGATATACGTCCAACGGGTATCGACGCATTACGAGCGTCATCATCCAACGTTTTTTGAGTAAGTGTAACCGTAAATATATTTCAGGCTTGTTAAACTGATATAAACAGATGATGACATTGAATATAATTTAAAATTATTTTTTTATACATTTGTTTTTTATTTTTGTTCTTTCTTTCGAAATACTCAACCAGTCTTATTGTTCTTATCTATTTCAGGCTTGTTAAAGTGATATAAACTATGATGACATTGAATACAATTTAAAATCAAAAAATTTAATACATTTGTTTTTTTTTTTTTATTTTGTTCCTTCTTTCAAAATACTCAACCAGTCTTCTTCCTATTCATATGAGTTAAGTAGCCAAGCTCTGGTGTCGAGAGTTTTCAATTTGGCCAAAGGCCTATGACGTGGTCACCTCCAATCCAATCCGGGATACAAACCTGCGTCTTCCAGCATTCTGTCTGTGGCATAATATAAAAATAATATTTAATTCCCGTTTCCCATTCATGCACGAGCCCGACTCGCACTTAGCCAATTAATTTCACACACACATACACACACACACACAGAGAGAGAGAGACTCTTCAAACATATAACACCCGGTCGTTTTTTCATCGGTGGCTAAAACAAATTTTTAATGTTTATACCTATTACTATTATGTTTCCATAGATAATAGTTATATTACTTATCTTAACTAGTCCTTCTCTGAATAGTACACCTTATACTAATTCTAATTTGAAGTGGGGGTGATGAGACCTGCACTGACATCCCGCTAGGGGCGTATTGTGAATTCCCCCCCTTACCAGCCTACCCAAGCCAACCGAGCTCCTTGAAGTAAAGGAGCACAGCCCTGGCTCGCTGGCATACCTGTTCCACCCCTGTTGCGTCAGATGGTCTGTTTGTCTGAGGATTAGCAATGGAAGTCGAACTTTCATCTTGATTTGTAGCTCGTGTTCTACCGTTTAATTTTCTTCAAGACAGCCCTGACATAGAGGGTTGTAATAACATATCGTGTATTTATTTTTTCGGGATAATGAACCAAAAAGCGGCGTTAGATTTTTTTTGACTCCGGCTAATTTATAGTTGCTAGCTAACTTATTTTCTATATACCGAAAGCTGTATTTTATAAATATTTAAAAATAGTTCGAAATTGTAGTTACTAAAAATACACGTGATATGCAAAGGGGGTAGTCTAATAGTCTTAAACCTCACTATGTACCACCAAAGGGGAGGGAGGGTGATAAAAAGCTGAAAAAAACGTCACGTGATTAATAGACCAAAGTAAACTTGACTAGTTCATGCAGAGATCTTCGCTTACTTCGCTCGCTTAGTCAATTGGTTGTGATACTCGTAAAGACTAGTGAGCACCGTTAACTGATAGACAGATCTTTCTTTATTATATTTTAATAGACGTTAATTAACTTAACCACCAGTCATTATAACATCTGTATATATAACCAACACTCTACCATCTACTGTCATTAATATTTCTTTAACAACTATCAAGTCAAAGAAAACTGATACAAAAAGTCAACAAAATGTTCCAATTCAAACTCCCAACAGTAATAATTCTGATCACCTTTGCGTTCAACGCAAAAAGCGCTCCTATTGGAGCTGGTGAGCTAACCCTAAAACAAAACGCAATTCTGGAAGAACGTATCATCAAACTTGCAACACTCAAATACTACGACCGTGATTTAGATACAATCACAGCTGAAGATGTAATTGATGCTGTCAACGAAGCTTACGAAAGAGAAATAGCAGTTCTAGAAGAAGAAAAACAAATGAAACTCGAAGATGTGCCAATAGATTTGGAACCGTACAGAACTGCAATGGAAAATACGCTCAGAGAACAAGGCATTGAAGAAGCTATTGTCGAGAAGTCGTTTAAAATCGTGGAATTGTTGGTGCTGAAGTTCCACGACAGTAGAGATATCAAAAATATTACCGGGGAAGATTATTTCGAAGCGTTGTTGAGTGCTTATGACAAAGAGATTAGGCGGCTGGAAATTTTGCTGGGACAGTAATTTGTATTAGCGGGGTACGTAATGAAATGTCTGAAATTAAAATACCTAACGTTATAACAACTCCGTTCAAAATACCTAATGTTTTAAAATACATAACCAAATAACACCTGCATAAGAAATACCAAAATTAAAAATATCTAACGGTCAAAATTGTAATGTTTATATTTTAGACATTTAAGCATTGAGAAGTCTGGAGATATTTGATATAATAAACATGACATTACAATTAAACTCACGCATTTTAATTATAGACTTAAGTATGGTAAGGTTTTTAAAAAATGCTATTCATTAGACTGCTACCGAATGAACTAGGTCGTAGATTTTTATGTAAACGACAACCTCGTTGGCGTAATGCATCACGGCGCGGCTATCATCTTTGTAATAAATTAACATGTTGGCTGTCGACTTCGATCAAAAATGTACTAGATTTAAAGTGATGACTCTAAAAATGGCAAGGAAGACCACAACTAAGAGTGTGGTCTTATTTGAGTTTGAGGAATTTAAGCCTTATCAGTATAGTAATACAGTTCAATTTTCTAACGCTCACTGAGTACGGTTATACAATTTTATAGCTGTTACCGCGGAGCAAGACAGCTTAATTGTTTATTACGTCACTAGTCGAGGCACAGTTACAGGTAAAGTATGGTTGACTTGAATTGAAACATATTTTGTATTTCTGTGTATATACTATACTATTGTAATAGATACAATAGTATAGTAAATTCATGCCAATTTTTTTTGTGTTGTGTTTGTATGCCACACTGAATCTGGAATATTATATGTAATTGATCGAAGGCTGTCGGTCTGGGTGTTAAATATGTATCGATATAGTGTATTTATTATGTATGTATGTATATGTGGCTACCACAATACAATCTAGAAATGGTTTAGTATAGAACTAACAATCCGTGTTTGAAATGTGTCCTAAAATAAAAAAAAAGAGCGGTGACACTCGTTTTCGATCGTATTTGGTGAAAAGGATATCTATCCATCGCGGTAATGTAGCATTATAGACACCTTTACACTGGATACGATTTCGAGGCGGAATGTAGGTCTGACTTAATTTGGCAAGCATTTATTAGAGGATTTAATTTTATGTGACCATGTAAACTACTAAAATAAAAATTGTAGTATATCAGGATTAAATACTTTCTTCTTTTTCGAAATCGTTTAAAACAATGCTTTTATTATTTTATACGTAACCAAATAGGCATTTCAACAAATTGCCTCAAAGTGTAATTAACAAGCCGTTTAAAGATTTTAAATAAGATAAGGTCTTTTAAAATTCAAACATTTAAACCATTAAATGAATAAGTACTTAAGAAAGCCTCTTGCAAATCTTCTTGTTTTTTTTAATGCTGACAAGGCTCATGTTTGTCCGCAGCTTGCCTGATGTTAAGCTTTACTGTGCTCTAACATGTATCACGCTTGCCTAGAAGGAGCCTATTTACCTACTCTAGATTTGAAGAAGTACAATTTAGAGGAAATTGTACTTCTCAGGAAAAAGAGACGCAGGAAGAGAGTTTCAAAGCTCCGCAGTTCCAACAGGGAAGCAACGCATGTAGCTCCACAACCCAACACACACCACATCAATACATATATATTTATTAATTAAAGTAAAGTAAAAGTAAAAAAAGCCTTTGTTCTATTGCTTACATATCTTAAAAAATAAAATATTTTTTACACATTTTCAAGCAAAAGTTGCCGCTTGGGCATAGGCCTCCCCCGCTAATTTCCAACTCTCTCTATCCCTCCATATGTATTAATTAATACCTAGCAACTCAACAAAAAGATAATATAAAATTTCACCAAGATTTTTATTCAACTCATTTCTTACACCGTACAAAAATAAATCCAAAACAATCATCTACAGACGCTGTTCTTCAAGCAAAGCGATTTCTTTATCAATCACATCTTTAATTACCTGATAATATTCGTCAACTTCAACAGATTTATAATCCCTGCCTCGGAATTTAAGGGCCAAGAGTTCTACTACTTTGAAAGCCTTATCAACATCCACGTTTTCCAGACCTTGAAGACGCAGTTCTTCTGCCATCAGAGTCTTATACGCTGCTAAATCAAAATCTAGATCAAGGTCTTCGAATTTCAGACCAGTTTCTTCTTCAATAGCAGCTATTTCTCTCTCAAATACTTCAGCGACAGCACCCATGGCTTGGTCTTCTGTCAAAGTTGCTAGATCAGCATCGGTATTTAGATTGTATTTAAGTTTTAGTAGTTGGGCTATTTTTACTTCGATTTCTCTGGTTTGTTCCGGCGTGAAGATGTTAAAGAGTGGTGCACAATTCAAAAATGTTGCAAAGGATATTAGAAGTATAACCGTTGAAAGTTTTAGAGACATTTTGGATTCTGGAATTACTTTATATCAAGTTTATGTTTAGTTTGTTATTTAGTTTTGACTTTTGTTAAGTCTAGCTGGTATTTGGTAAGAAACTGAAATAAATTCGAATGGAAATTGTCGTTTATATACGACGAAAAATACACAATGGATTTTGTTAATATACAGTATTATCTTAATGATTATTCCAATATTGGTTATCTGTGTTCTTGCGGTCTTCGATATACTTTTAATTGATTCTTAAATTTAGTACTCATTAGTTAACTATAAAGCAAGTATAGTTCGGTGGTAGTAACGTCTGTTTTTCAAATAAACAGCCTCTGGTTCGATCCCGGCCCTACACCAATGACTTGTTTTTCAAGTTATGTGTGGATTTGCACTCGCTTTACGTTGAAGGAAAACATCGTGAGGAAACTGACACGTTTGAGGACTACAATATCCGAAGACGTGTATCATCCGCCAACCCGCACTTGGCCAGCGGGGCGGATTAGGACCTATATATCACTCTTCTTGTGAGAGAAGGCCCCGATTCCCAGCAGCGGGAACGACTGCTTATGTTAGTCAACTAAAAACCTGTACGTATAAATAATATGGTTACTTAATCATTCGATGCAAATAGGTACTTTAAATATAAATAAGACTAGCAGATCGTTCCGGCTTCGCACGAGCAATAAAATAATCTAAGTTGCAAAAAGAAACAAAATATAGCGGAAAGAAGACAAAAGAAGCAAAATATGTTACTCGGGCATAATGTAGCTTCCTAACGGTGAAGGAATTTTTCAAATCGGTACAGTAGTTTCGGAACCTATTTGCGTCAAACAAACAAAAAATATCAAACATTTAGTCTAGTCAACAAGTGCCTTTTTGGTCAACTTTTTTCAGCAGTCTCCGAAAATTATGATTGAGGTGTCATTCGATTCGGAATGGCATCTAGATAGTTTTCGAAAAACAATGAAGTTCCGCTGAAAAAAAAAAAAGTTTTTGACCACGGATTATTGTTTATTGATCTGTCCTGTAGGCACCTGAATTTTTTCAAATTTTAATTTTCATATTTAATAAGTTTAAATAATATTTATTCATTCCTTCGGCCTTGAATTGAACTTCATTGGTTATCGAAAACTATCTAGATGCCATTCCGAATCGAATGACACCTCAATCATAATTTTCGGAGACTGCTGAAAAAAGTTGACCAAAAAGGCACTTGTTGACTAGACTAATTTCCTCTTTATAATATTGGTACAGATAAATATATTACCATTGATAAAAACTTATGTATATTTTAGAATGTTTTTAGAATGTTAATGAACTCATAGTAAAGGCGCATTCATACCTGGCGACACAAATTAATAAAATGTTTACTACAAATAAAAAAATAAAAATATGTAGGGGGGGTGGGTCTTACAAGAAACGTGTTTTTTTCGTTTTTTATTACAAAAAATAATTAAACAGATAACTTATTGACTCAGGCATTACTTTGCGGAAATCCATTGTAAATAGAAGACAAAATTAAATATTTAGTGTACTTCCGCTGTGATCCAAAATCCAAATTAAGACAAGTAAAGGAAAAATTAACTAAGACTAATTAAGATTAACGTTACCTATCACAATTCGGAAATTCTTAACTCTACACGTGTTTCGCCTAACCACAAGGCATCATCAGGAGATGCTGACTCTTCGAACGACTTGCCGAGAGACAAGTCGTTCGACAATCTTAGTTGATTTTTCCTTCACTTGTCTTAATTTGGATTTCGGATCACAGCGGAAGTACACTAAATATTTAATTTTGCCTTCTATAATTAAACAGATGTGTACTTAAGGGGGCTCCCAAACAAAAGTGGTACGGAACCCATCATGCGCAAGCTCGGCTCGCACTTGGCCAATATTTGTAAATACATTATAAACTCTATATAACGACACTGAAGGGACTGTTCATTTTATGGTGTTATAGAGAGTGGTCGTTAAATGTATTCTTTATTTATATAAATACATATTTGGAGGAACAATGTTAGTGTACTTATAACTTAACATATTACATCATAATTATTAATAAAATGTTTCGCAAGCTCGTTTGCTCATTTAAAACTTATTGCATTCATATTTAGTACCTAAACATTCACAGACATTAAGTCCATTTTCATTATATTACATAGCATTATATTAGACAAAAGTGGCTTAGAAATAGGGTATCGTTGTTACCTTTTAGGCAGTGGTCCCACCAACGGCGAAAAAACGGTTAACTATCGACTATTTTCTCGCTCAAGAAACGTTCAATAGATATAACATTCCGTGTAAATAAAAGAGATGCACATACAAATAGTTAATCGCTGACTGTTCACACTGCCGGCGACGACTCGCTTTACTAGTGCTTTCAAAAATAAACTCGCTCAGCAATACTCGTTCAGCGATACTCGCCCGCTTCATCATTTCTATACAGAGCGGGCATTGAATGGCGCACGAGGCGAGTGGCGCGAGTAATCGCTCGTCGCACTTGCACACTCGCTTATAGCCCGGCGACAAAACTATCGAAACTACACTCGCTTCCCGCTGATCGCCAACTCGTTTATAGTTTCTAGTTCTACTCGTTTCTCGTTCATCGTCGCTGGTGGGACCACTGCCTTAGGTACTACACTTGATAACCCTGCAGCCTGGGTGAAAGAATAAGGCTGCGGTATTGCCCCTGCCTGTCGTAAGAGCCGACTAAAAGGGGCATCAGACTCGAGGGTGTTCGGAGATGGGGTTCCGACACCCGCTCCATCGAGTCCGGGGTGAACGACGACGGCGTCGAGTGACCGTCACCGTCGCGAGAAGGGCCACGGCGCAGTGCAAGGAGGTCTCCGGAGTGTTTCCCGGAAGAACCCGGAGACCTCCGTTAAGCACAGAGGCAGGTCACCGGGGGGGTTTTAGTGGGTACAAATCCCACATAACCTGGCTGCGCCCCATCGTAGCCAGGTATCTTGTAGAAGATTTCCCCCTCGTCAACAAAAAAAAAAAAAAGGTACTACACTTGGAACAAGGCATAGAAGAACTTGCACGTATATTATGGTCGCGGCTTTACTACTAGATGTGGTTAGCCTTGGATCGTAGGAAACGTTTACAAGTTGCACGGCGAGCTTAGAAACTTTTGCCTCTACTCGGAATGTGATTGTGATTTTATCATTTTAAGGCACGCCTGCTATTTTTAACGAAAAGGCAAATGGAAAAAGCGATAGCAATCCGTATGTTACTTTGTCAACCAAACGAACTACGTTATCGTTAAGGCGAAAGAATTTTAGAAATGGAATCGTTCCGAAGTGAATGACATTTGTCTAGGCTCTAAACACACGGCTGGTTAGCCCCATACTGAACCATTTCTATCTCGTATTATGGTTGCTAACACAACTGATAAACTACATATACATACATACATATATATTATATATAAATACATATTTTACTCCCAGACCCACAGCCAACAAATTTAGTTAAGCACAAAGATGTTGACCGGGCCGGGAATCGAACCCGGAACCTTCTGATTAGCAGACCGGTATGGTAACCTTTACGCCAACGAGGTCGGCTCTGTCACTTTTTAGTACGTTTAAATATAAAGCGAATTTGTAAGACTAATCTGAAATTAAATATTGGTGGCGATTCAGCGGCACACACGACTAAACTAAATTTAAAGAAGCCTCGTCTCTTTTCAATTTAGGTGGCCAGAAAGAGACGGCACGTTCTGAAACACGGACAAAACAACTGAAATCACGTCAAATATGGAATGTGCAGGCAGTTTTAGAGGTGATACAAGTGAGTGCGTTCTAAAGTCGTCTATATTTTCTACATTTGACGTGATTTCAGTTGTTTTGACTATGGTGCGGAACGTGCCGTCTTTTTCTGGCCACCTAAGACGAAAAGAGACGGGGTTTCTTTAAATTTAGTTTAGTCGTGTGTGCTGCTGAATCGCCACCAGTGTTGATTTTATTTGAATTTAATTCGTGAATACCCTACTATCAGGGTTAGGCACTTTGCTCAAATACATATAATTTGTATGGCGCGACTTGATAGGTACAACAGAGCTTTGATCTAACACTTTAATAGCTCCGTGGTATTAAAACAACGTTGTAACTGAGAGACAGGACAAAGAACTCTGATCATGCGAGTTTCAAACTGGATTGAAACCTCCATCTGAGATGTTGTGTGGACTCGTTCTAGCTGTGTTGTTTGTTTGTGCCGTGAGTAGCTTTACACTTGACTGAATCGTAAATATATACCATAAACCAATATTATTATAACTTATATAACATACTAGCTTTTGCCCGCGCCTCTGCCCGCGTATAGGTCGCTTTTTTGCATTATTTTTTGCCGACTTATCTTGTCTTATATATAAAATTTCTGTGTCACAGTGTTTGTTACCGTACTCCTCCGAAACGGCTTGACCGATTTTTTCCAAATTTTATATGTGTATTCAGTAGGTCTGAGAATCGGCTACTGTATATTTAGAAATAATTATTAAGGCAAAACAATGTTTTCCGGGTCAGCTAGTAATAGATATAAATTACAAACTTTCATGACATTAACTTGATAAATAGAGAATTTTCCATACAAACTATTACCTCCATTACAAACCCTTTGTTCATCCCTGGCAAAAAAACTTTATACCAATATTTTTAATTTTACATAAACTATACATATTCCAAATTTCATTGCTGGAAGTTCAAAAACAAAGAAGTTTCATACAAGCTGTTTTACCTCTTTTCACCCCCTTAGAGGTGGAATTTCCAAAAATCCGTTCTTAGTACGCGACTACGTACTAAAACAAATACACCCTCCAAATTTCATAGCCCTAGGACCAGCCGTTTGGGCTCTGCGTTGCCTATAGATGAATGAGTCAGGACAAAGTGTCTTAAGTATAGATAACATTATTACAATAACGTTGTAGATAAATTAAAAAGAGGTTTTGCGTTATTCAGAAGTAACTTTGTAAGTTAAGGGAGATAGTTGCTTGTATATATAAATTCGATTAGATATGTACATATTACTTGTAAATCTAGGCGTAACAAATAAACATAAACTTTGTGAGAGGAATCTGGTCTCGTAAGACAGTGCAACTACTATCACGAGACCAGAACCTTCGTTATTTTTATTGTGCACCTGTACCTTTACGTCAATAAATATTTTTTGTATAATTATATACCTAGTAGGTATAATTATATACCTATACATTAATTGCAGGATTCATTTGTTTGTAGTTACTAAGATAACAATCATAATAGGTTGTAATGTGTACACTTTTAGATTATAACATAGATTTCAGGGTCCTTTGTTGTCTATGAATATTTCACGATTATACACTTATTATAATAATTATAATATATACAATATACAATACAATAATATATAAGAGGAAAAGTTTGATTTTTTGTTTGTTAGACGTAAATAGGCTGCAAAACTACTGGACCGATTTGAAAAATTCTTTCACCGTTTGGAAGCTACATTATTCCCGAGTAACATAGGCTTTATTTTGTTTCTCTTTGCAACTTAGATTATTGTATAACCCGTGCGAAGCCGGGACGATCTGCTTGTAAATTATAAACATGTTATTTAGTTATTTTAACCGAATAATGTATGGAAAGTAGGTAATATAAGTTCAAAAGCGTAAAAGATTCCTCAAAAATATATAAATTACTAGCTGACCCGGCAAACGTTGTTTTGCCTCACTTAGACGTATGAAAAATAGATAGTGTAGCTTATATGACACGTTCGTAGATTTACCATAGCAGCGCCATCTATTGATTACTTACTCAACCCAGTCGAAAGGTATCGACATCTGTTAGAATCATTTGGAGTTAACAGATAATTGTGACTGTCAAATAATAACAGACAATAATTAGCAATAAATTAAAATTGCGACTAAAATTTGAGATTTAAACTATTCTATCTCTCAAGTTGGATCGCACTGCACATGGTGTGCGAATTTTATTATAATCGGTTAAGTGGTTTAGGAGTCCATTGAGGACAAACATTGTGACACGAGATTTATATATATTAAGAAAGATGATAATTATTAAATTTGTTTTTTATTCTTGAAATATAAAGTTATGATTATTATATAGGTGTGGTTAAAAAACAGTCACACTTTTCACTCACTGGAGCTACTTTCACACTTCCTCTAATATACTCATTTCTTATTTTGTCCATTCTTGTCACTCCACACATCCATATAACCTCCAACATACAATATTTTATTTTAATGAAATTAATAAGTATATAAATAAAAAAACATACACACACAAAAACCTTACAAATAGTAAATTAAATCAAAGGATATTTTTTTAACCCTTCTAAATGGACGATTTGTGTTTCACGTTTTAAAAAAATATATTTGTGTAATAGACATGTATTACTATGTAGGAAAAATTAGTAAAAAAAATCTAGACATTAATTTACTATACTTTCTTTTGCAATAATGTGAGTGTAGCTTATAAACTACATTGTGAAAAATAAAAATAAATTAAATGAAGGTCTATTTTATGTGTGATTTTTAGTATGTTGTTTAAAAACAACTTGTCCATTTAAGTGTTAATGAAATTGATATATTAACTAGAATAAATTAATTATTTCAGAGTGGTGACTCGCAAGATGGTGGTAAGGCGCCCCGGATAACTCTGAACGATGGAAATACTATCCCCACTATGGGATTGGGGACTTTCCTAGGATTTGACGAGGTAAATCTTTTTTTACGAGGGGATAAAATTAATTCCCCTAATACATTGGAATGCAGTCTGCTATATATATGTAGTTATAATAATATATTCATTTATTTATAATTATACAAATTGATGAATACAAAAAAAATTCTCAATATAAATAAACTGAACTCCTCTAATACATTGGAATGCAGTCTGCTATATGTATGTAGTTATAATAATATATAATAATATATTTATTTATTTATAATTGTACAAATTGATGAATACAAGAAATATCTCAAAATAAAAAAACTGAACTCCTCTAATACATTGGAATGCAGTCTGCTATAATAATATGTATGTAGTTATAATAATATATAATAAATAATAGATAGTAATATATTTATTTATTTATAGTTGTACGAATTGATGAATACAAGAAATATCTCAAAATAAAAAAACTGAACTCCTCTAATACATTGGAATGCAGTCTGCTATATGTAGTTATAGTTTATTATTTATTCATTATTTACACATAGTTAAAAGTAATTTTTATATAGTAAATAAAATTAATTATAAACACATATGTATATACACGTATGTATACAATTATACATATATTATTATTTTTATAAAATTATTCAATGACTAACCAAAATCAGGGCAGGAAGATTTTAATTTTCGCGTAGAAAACGGTCACACTTACATTATTATTAAAAGTTGGAATGAGTCCAACAGTTTTGGTGCTTTCATAGCTCTCGGTGGAAATAATAAGATGCCTTACGTGAACAGTTTACAAAGTTTACTAAAATTTTATTTATATTTTAATTTATATATCTATCTATATAAATACACCGGTATAACATCGTCTTAAATACAAACTCCAAATACATAATATAAACTACGAAATATTATGTTTCTCTTATTCACAATTTTATTATTCAGACATTTTTTGTGAAAAGGTCGATCCTTAAGACGCTGTGATAAGAAAATTTAATTAAAAATTTAATTTAATAATAGATGTATAATTTGTGTTGACAATTAATGTATTTTTTTCCAGAATGGCCAAAAGAAGGTATTGGATCGCGAAGTGGAAGATCCTGTAACCTGGGCGCTTGACGCTGGATACAGGTATTTATTATACATCAAGGATCAGAATACAGTGTAAACTCCATGTAACGTCACTCGATTTAACGACAAACTCTCTAATGCGTCGAAATCAATTGGCTTTAGTTGGTTTAGCTTGTATTCCATACAATGATAGGTACATTCTCTCCATTTAACGACCATTCTCTATAACGCCATTAAATGCACATTGCCTTCAGTGTCGTTATATAGAGTTTACACTGTACTTGCTGATTCCCATACAATAAAGCGTGGCGCGGTAGTTTGCCATAATTACCGATGAAACCTAGATGGCGCTGCAAATCGTGCGTGTAGCCTAGCTGCCGCCAAATTCCGCAATGCGCTGCAGTCGCATAGTAATATAACGATAGTTGATTGCGTGACCCGAGTGAAGTCGTTTCAAGATAATACGAATAGATGGCGCTACGTGTATCGAATGATACTCGTAGTACAATTTTCAAGAAGAGATAGAGCGTCTATTATATTTATTAGTCTATGATATACCTTTTTTTGTTGACGAGGAGGAAATCTTCAACAAGATACCTGGCTACGATGGGGCGCAGCCAGGTTATGTGGTATTTGTACCCACTAAAACCCCCCCGGTGACCTGTCTCTGTGCTTAACGGAGGTCTCCGGGTTCTTCCGGGAAATACTCCGGAGACCTCCTTGCACTGCGCTGTGGCCCTTCGCGGATTGTTTTCCAATCCGCCAACGACGGTGACGGTCACGCGACGCCGTCGTTCACCCCGGACTCGATGAAGCGGGTGTCGGAACCCCATCTCCGAACACCCTCGAGTCTGATGCCCCTTTTAGTCGCCTCTTACGACAGGCAGGGGCAATTCCGCAGCCTTATTCTTTCACCCAGGCTGCAGGGTTATCTAGTGGATTACCTAGTTTTAGCAAAAATACTGTAGTCCGGATAATCGCGAACCCGTATAACTAAGGGCCGCATATTCGAGTTTCTACTGTATATTCAAAAAATGCTGGGAATTTACAGACTTACTTTTGTTTTCAGATTAATAGACACAGCCTCCCTGTACCTCAACGAGGAGCAAATCGGTCGAGCAATCCACAAATCTAAAGTGCCCAGAGAAAATATATTCCTGGTCACCAAGGTTAGTTATACAAATTCAAATTCATATATTTCATGTTCAAGTCCCATATCCAAATATTACATAAAATTATTATATTATTTAATTAAATTGAATTAGTAAAAAAATATGTATGTCATAAAGAAAATGAATACACTTTGCTACAAACCTCACGGAGCCCGAGACCTTTCCAACGAATGCTGTACCGTGGAAATCGGTTCGTGCGTTCTGGAGTTATAGCGGCAGGAAGGAAAACCCGACTTATTATTATATATCTACTAGCTGTCCCGGCAAACGTTGTTTTGCCTCACTTAGGGGTACAGCGCACATCTATTGATTACTTACTCAACCCAGTCGAAAGGTATCGACATCTGTTAGAATCATTTGGAGTTAACAGATAATTGTGACTGTCAAATAATAACAGACAATGATTGGCAATAAATTAAAATTGCGACTTTAATTTGAAATTTAAACTATCCTATCTCTCAAGTTGGATTAAACTGCACATAGTGTGCGAATTTTATTATAATCGGTTTAGTGGTTTTGGAGTACATTGAGGACAAACATTGTGACACGAGAATTATATATATTAAGAAGAAAGATTAGATTTTTTTTTTTTGACTGAAATGTAAATGGTTTATTTGTTAACAGCTGGGTTCAAACGAACAGCGTGATGTCATAGGGGCCCTCAGGAGGTCTCTCGCTCGCCTCAACTTCAGCTACGTGGACCTCTATCTCATTCACTTCCCTATCGCCTTCACTGTGAGTATACAGCCCTACTATACTTCCGCCAAATTCGATGTGAACTAAATGTAAACAAACAAAAAAAATATAATTTTAGGGCTATCACTTCATGAAAGTGCTACCGATATCAGAATTTCTATATTTTGTCATAAAAGTCATCCAGACTTTTTGTAATTTCAATCGAAAAGTCATATTTACTGTATTTAAAGATCAATAGCAATAACAAATTGCCAAGAAGTGAGTTTTAAAAGAAATCAGAATATTCAGTGATTACTTATAGAAACTACTATATATGCGTGCAAACTAAGAATAGGATCGCGCTTGCTTCAACTTCACACGATAACTGTCAAAAAAGTACTGCCAGCAAAAAGCGTAGAAAAGAATTTTTGATTTTTTGGTTCATAAATATATATATTTTTTTATGGTTTATGGTTAGCCCCATACTGAACCATTTCTAGCTCGTACTATGGTTGCTAACACAGCTGATATACTACATATACATACATAACAAATACTTTATATAGATACAAATTTAACACCCAGACCGACAGCCAACAAATTAGGTTCATCACAAAGATGTTGGCCGTGCCGGGAATTAAGCCCGGGACCCTCTGATTGGCAGTCCGGCATAGGAACTACCAAATAATATATATATCTTCTTCTTAATATATATAAATTTCGTGTCACAATGTTTGTCCTCAATGGTCTCCTAAACCACTTAACCGATTATAAGTAATAAAATTCGCATACTATGTGCAGTTCGATCCAACTTGAGAGATAGGATAGTTTAAATCTCAAATTATAGTCGCAATATTAATTTATTTCTAATTATTGTCTGTTATTATTTGTCAGTCACAATTATCTGTTAACTCCAAATGATTCTAACAGATGTCGATACCTTTCGACTGGGTTGAATAAGTAATCAATAGATGACGCTGCTATGGTAAATCTACGAACGTGTCATATAAGCTACACTATCTATTTTTCATACCCCTAAGTGAGGCAAAACAACGTTTGCCGGGTCAGCTAGTTTATATATATGTATCACCCCGCAAACGTTGTTTTGCCCCAATTACGAGTATGAAAAATAGATAGTAGCCGATTCTCAGACCTGCTGAATACGCATATAGAGTTTGGTAAAAATCGATCAAGTCAATTATAAGATATATATCAATGTATATAGTTCTTATTTCGTCAAAATTCTAAACTTTTGATGTAAACCTACTTGTCCACAGTCTGACCACAAGTCTTTCGACATAATAGACTATGTAGACACGTGGAAAGCCATGGAAGAAGCCAAGAACCTTGGCCTCGCTCGCTCCATCGGAATTTCAAACTTCAACATAAGTCAAATAGAGCGGCTTATAGAACACTGTCAGATAAAACCGGCCGTTCTGGAGGTCGAGGTAAGTTATTCATTTGTTGCATCACTATAGCACTTCATCGTCCGCTACCAGCGAACTGAAAAAATGAAAATGAAAAATATTTATTGAACAAAAAACTTATTATAACCTAAAGTATATCTAGTTCATTCATATTGAAAATGAAACAGCGTTAGGACCGGAATACCAGCTCTTCTCTTCTCTTCTCTTCTCTTCTCTTCTCTTCTCTTCTCTTCTCTTCTCTTCTCTTCTCTTCTCTTCTCTTCTCTTCTCTTCTCTTCTCTTCTCTTCTCTTCTCTTCTCTTCTCTTCTCTTCTCTTCTCTTCTCTTCTCTTCTCTTCTCTTCTCTTCTCTTCTCTTCTCTTCTCTTCTCTTCTCTTCTCTTCTCTTCTCTTCTCTTCTCTTCTAATCTTTAATTATTTTTTTCAGGTAAACCTAAACCTAGCCCAGCACAAACTGATCGACTACTGCAAATCCCAGAACATAACTGTAATGGCGTACACGCCGTTCGGATCTCTTTTCGAAAACAACAAGGCGGCTCCCCCGCCGCGGGCCAATGACCTCTTGTTACAGGAGATGGCCAGAAAGTATGGAAAAACTGTGCCGCAACTCGTTTTGAGATATTTGGTAAGATATTAATTTTGTACAGCATCCAGTGTATCGGTATATCCAGGCTAAGGACCACCTTAGTTTAGTCTCGTACTTATTGCTCTAGCAACTAATTTAAGCAAACTTATTCGTGTGATCAAATAGTAAAAAAATAAAATTGCATAGCATTAATCTAATTAAGTTAGTTCTAAAGTTTTAAAGTAGCTGTCGTGTGAGCCATACTATATAAATTATCCTACTGTATTTTTCTACACTGTGACGCCGTCGCCGTGCCCGAGGTCAATGACATCTACGCGAAGCAAGCGGGACTCGTCCCGCGCGTCGAGACGTACGCGTATAGCTATACATTTACGTTCGAGCGGTAATTTGCCTAAAGTTCTGGAAATACCCGGCCTTAACATTGACAGATGACATTGACATGTAATTCTGAGAATGAGATTCCTAGCTTCGATCAAATATGTATATATTTGATCGAAGCTAGGAATCTCATTCAGTGATGCATACAAACACAGCATATAAAAATGGCATGAGTCTACTATACTATTGTATCTATTACAATATACACAGAAATACAAAATATGACCACGTCACAAAAAATATTTCAATTCAAGTCAACCTTACCACTGTATTTAAAGGTTGAGTTTCGACTAGCGCCGTAATAAACATAAATAAGCTATCTTGCTCCGCGATATATAACAGCTATAAAATTGTATGACCGTACGCAGTGAGCGTATTACTATACTAGAATAAATATAAAAGTCTAAATTGGCGGAACACGTAGATAAAGTTGTTGTATTTCACTCACATATTTGTTTTTGAGATGTACCATATTATTTTTCTGTTTATGTTTATTTGTTTGTGCAAAGATTTAAAAAACTTGTGAAAATAATTTTCTAGGTCCAAAGAGGAGTTATACCTATTCCAAAATCTGTGAAAAAAGAGCGTCTTGAAGAAAACATCAATATTTTCGACTTTCAATTGACTAGCGGTGATATGAATGAACTTGGTAAGTTATTATTAAATATTATTTGTATTATCTAAACAGTTTTATCTGTTTGTCTTCTAAACTTCTAATCACGAAGTATATTTTTGTTGGTACCACTTTGTTTCCGTAGTATATATATTTCTATTCAATTATTATTCTTTTTCAGGTAAATTCAACAAAGATTACCGCGTGGTCCACCCCAGTTTCTGGCAGGACCATCCATACTATCCGTTTGAAAGGAAAGATGTGCCGGACGCTAACATTTTTGCTCCTAAAAAGAAGGAATAAATTTGGCTAAATAGACAAAACGTGACAAGCCTAAGTGGAGAGAAAACAAAAGAAAAAGAAATGGAGGGAAAAAGTTTTGACATTTCATTTTATATAATTTCGACATCACACTATTTGATCATTTAGCAATAATGTTTTAAAAATAAGAATGCTTGAAATCGTTTTAAGCGAAAAACCATAGACAAAGTATATTTAAGATACTTTGTCTATGGATAAATGAATAAAATATCTTTATGTGCATACATCGATATTACCTATTCGCAGATACTAAAACACAATCACAAATGATTAATAAATTAATAAAATGAATCAATTGTGTTTTCATAAATGTGAACTGTGTTTTACAGTCATAGTTATTTATCAGTCTTTCATGATAAACATGTTTGTATAAATAAAACATTTGAAACTTCTTTCGTGTTATTTGTCTGTTTTCGTCATAGAATGTATTGATATGTACTTGTGATTATTTTCTTACCTGTAAAAATATATAAATACATATATACCTGTACGTATGATAAACAAAAGCCTACTACAGTACTATGAACAGAGCTGTACTTAGAAGTTAGGTCAAAGAAGAGTAGGTAGGATATTATCTTGTTAGTAAAGTATAAAAATTCAATATAAGTATAGTATACGTTAAAATGGCGGTAAAACAAATATGTTTTTAGATAATTACAAGATATATATATATATATATATATATTATTTGTATAGTCCTTGAAAACTATGAAATTTAATACACCTATGACTATATTATGAGACAAAATTAAAAAGCAGAGATAAAAGTTAATAATCATTTATTACAAATCGAACATTTCGGAGCAAAATAAAGAGGTTTAGGCTTATTAATTATTGTCAACGGCACTTCTAAAATATTTAAAAATAAGTTCGTTTCTTTCCTGCTATCAAACGGTGGTTACATATTTTACAAAATCAAACTTTCTATTCTACACAAACCGTCAATTTCATTAGTAAAAACTAAATATAAATTGTACAGTTAATGTGAATATTTTTCTGTGATTTCGTAACAACTTCTATTCTATGGTTTTACCTAATATGAAGAAGACAATATTTATAATTAATTTCATTATGCGTTGATTTTCCGAAATATCGATATAATGATTATATTGATTTGGACTGGTAACAACTTAGCGACCATACAAGTCTAAAATTATTTTCCTTTACAAGCTCTTTTTCAGAATTAATTACAATGAACAAAGAAAATCGTTCTAATAAATTAAAACTAAAAAAAAATATAAATTGTCTGTCTAAACTATAAAATAGAATCTGGCACCTGAAACCACGTTTCATATTTTATTGAAAATGCAATTTAAAATATGATAAATATTACAAGTATACAAATACAAATACAAATACAAAATACAAAATTCTTTATTTGTGACACAAGTAAGTTATACAATTATAAAATAAGAGTCCAAAGGCTTTCGAACTAGTTCACAGAACTGTAACTCGAAAGCCAATGACTTCTCCCGTGATGTAACATTTACAAAATACTTATGCCAAATAACAAAAACTGTCTAATTTAGAATTTACTGCTTCTATATAAAAAAAATATAATATTATAAAGTTAACAAGTTAAAAAGTTAATTCTTTAAGTTTATACAGAACAGTTCCAAAAAAATACTATAATATATATAATTAATAGGAATAATATATAATTTACAATATAAATGGTTCTAAAAGTATGAACTAAACATCAGAAATTTAAAGTAAATTAATTAGTTACTTAATTTACATTTGATGATTTGTTATCCAACAAAATGAAAAGAAAAGCCTGAGTTAATTTATATCTAATGAAAATTGTACTGTAACATTTTTAAAATAAATATACTGATAAATACGTACGCATATGCAGTGTGTGTGTGTGTGTGTGTGTGTGTGTGTGTGTGTGTGTGTGTGTGTGTGAGTGTGTATGTATGGTGTGTGTGTGTGTGTTAGAGTGTGAGTTGTATGTAAATGTATGTGTGTGCATATGGTGTGTGATGTATGAGTATGCGTGTGTGTATGGTGTATGCGTATGGCATTTGTAAGTAAAGCTGTATACCACCATTAAACTTGAGCAGCATAGTCCTACTATACAAATATGTGTATGTAAATTGTAATGTGTATATTATGAATGTATGTAGTGCGAATGTTCCATAATTGAAGTAAAGTGTGTCGTGAATGATATTTTCTTATTTTATGCTTTAATATTAGGAAACATCTACATTTCATTTTTATTACATAGTCTTAAACGGCAGAACGTTTGATAATACCTTCAATTGTTTTTTCTAATTGCTCGTAATCAAAAGTACTAAGCCAATTACAGATATATTTTTTTAGTTCTCTATCTGTTACTTTATCTAAAATTCCGGATTTATTTAGTTCATTGTACAAAAGAATGACTATAACCGTATACTGTTTTTGTGCATACCGTGATCTAACTAGCGGTATAGATTGTTTATTGGACCGTCTTTTATTTGTGTCCACAACCATTTTTCCTGGAGTTATAGTCCTGTGAAACCGCCTTAAACTTTGATAAATAAAGAGTTTTCTAACCGACAAAACTTCAGCTTTTTCATAAACAAGGTAAGTTGGATGCCTGTAGGGTAGGCTCAACATCACTTTCAGAACAGCGCGTTGAGCTCGCTCAACTGCAATCAGGTGAGATTTGTCAGCACTACCCCACACACAGATGCCATATCTAATGATGCATTCACACAATGCCTTATATGTTTGGATAACAAGTTTGGTTTCTGCTACAGTCCTTAAAGTTTTAAAAATATAAATGAGCTTTCTAACCCTTGAAGTTAAGCAATTAATATGATTCTGCCACGTTAAGTTATCATCTACAACTATACCAAGATATTTAATTGAATCCACTCTGGATATTGATGAGCACTGGCAGCTTATAGGATTACTGGAGCCTCTGTTGCATGGATATGTATGAATTTTTATATGGAAATTGTACCTTGGCTTACCAGTGGAACGCTTACTGAAGCACAGATATTTTGTTTTAGTAGTGTTAAGGGTCAGAAGGTTATCTTCTAACCAACTAGTGACACTAGACAGACATTGCTCTGTTAGAATTATAACTTTAGGCCAGGTTTTGTCGTGACAAAGCAAAACTGTATCATCTGCAAACATGAGAAGATCTAGTCCCTTTGATGTCTTTTTACATAGACTGTCAATATAAATTAGGAATAAGGTAGGACCTAAGGTGCTACCTTGTGGAACCCCGAAAGAACAGAATGCTTCGTCACTCTCATGACCTTCTACTTTAACCCTTTGGGATCTACCAGCAAGATAGTCAGCAAACCATTGTAAAGGTAGTCCTCTAATGCCTACATTCTCAAGCCTGGATAAAAGAATAGGAATCGATACCGTATCGAATGCCTTTTGCAGATCGAGAAAGGTGCCGATACATTTAAATCTTTTGTCCATATACGATGTAATTAGAGATGTTAGTTTCAATATTGCATCTTCTGTTGATCTTTTCTCCCTAAATCCGTATTGGTTAATGCTCAAGAGGTGATTTTGTTCTAAATATTTCATGACTCGTTTCTTAACTAATTTTTCAATAATTTTTGACAATGTTGACAAAAGCGAAATAGGTCTGTAATTAGACGGGTTGCTTTTTTCGCCAGATTTATAGATTGGACAAACCACAGCTTGTTTTAGTGAATTTGGAAAAATGCCAGAGGAAAAACTAAGATTACATATGTGTGTAATCGGAACAGCTAATATTTTAACAAAAGTTTTCATAATTTTTGAAGTTATGTTATCTCTACCTGGTGCACTATTTGATTTCAAACTAAAGATTATGCTCTGGACTTCAAAAGGGTCAGTGGGCTCAAAAGACATAGAGTGTACAGGGGTATTCGGTTCCTTAGCTATAACTGCTAGTTCTTGTTCAGATTTACCTAGTTTATTCATTATATTATCTGCTAAGGAACAGCCGACTGACGTAAAATACGAATTAACTTCATTTAATGATTCTTTGGGAGTATCAAGGATTTTAAGCAAATCCATCGAGTGTACGTTCACTTTTTTAAAATTACATACTTCTTTTATAACATTCCAAGTACCTTTTAAGTTTCCCTTGCATGAGTTTAGTTTATTTTTATAGTATTCTATTTTTAGTTTCTTGATTAATGAATTACAAATGTTCCTATAATTTTTATATCTATTCATCATAATAATATTTTCAGGTACCTTTTTACTCTGCATGTGAAGCTTATCTCTTTTCCTTATACATTTTAATATTCCTTTAGTGATCCAGGGCTTGAGAGGTTGATCTCTTTTAGACACTATTTTTGAATGAGTATGTGTATCAATAATATGCAATAATTTCGTTGTGAAGATATCGACCGCAGTATTTACGTTATCAGTCTCAAATAAATCTTGCCATTTCTCATTAGCTAGTAAGTCACCAATACCTTTAAAATCTATTTTTTCATTTTTGAAAGTAGAAGTGGAATTTCTGTTAATAGCAACTTTCTGTATGTATAATAATAATGTTGAATGATCTGTTATTTTATCATCAAAAATCGCAGTTTTCCAAGATCCTAGTGTTTTGACCATGAAGTGATCAAGACATGTTTTACCGTGTGTTGGGCGAGTGATGCCTTGGCGAAGACCATGATGTGCCATCAAATTAAGATAAGCTTGCGCGTTCTTAGATAGATTATTTATTATATATTTATACATTATAGTATTTTTATATTACAACAAAATCTAGCACCAAAATACAATAGATATAAGAAAAAATAAATAAACAGAGCTTGTAAAAAATATATGTAGTTTACAACTGCCTGTAAAATTCCTTACAAGTCTACAAGCACTTGTAAAAAGATCTCATTGTTATTATCTTTTAATTGTCGTAAACCAAGAATTCGCCGTTAAGTTCTTCTGTTATTTCTACTGAACACTTCACATTAGCTTCGAAGTCGCACTGTTGTGTTGCTTCGTTGAAGAAAAGTCCGTCAGAGCAGTAGAAGGTAAGCGGGACACCAGAGACGCACTTCCAGTACCTTTGGCAATCACCCCTGGAACAAAAAAATTAATCTGACATATTGCACTCGCTTTACGGTGAAGGAAAACATCGTGAGGAAACCGGCTTGATAGAGTACCACAATATATGAAGACGTATTAGTCCATTGAATTGTTACATTTGGGGTTGCGTTTCTTAGAGGGCGGAATTTTATTTTTTTGTCCGCCAAACCTCGCATTTGGATCCAAAGGCGAGGTTTGGCGGACGACAATACTATATAATCATAAATAGTTTAAGAGATAAATCGTAAATAACCGTTTCAACCCCTATTTTCAAGATGGCGGCCGTGGGACAAGGGTGGCGACCCCAGAAACTTCATTTTAACTTTACACTTACCTTCCCTACATATCAAAAAATAAAATTCCGTCCTCTAAGAAACGCAACCCCAAATGTAACTTTTCAATGGACTAATACGTCTTCGTATACTATTATTAGTCCATTGAAAAGTTACATTTGGGGTTGCGTTTTTTAGAGGACGCAATTTTATTTTTTTGATGTGTAGGGGGGGTCAGTGTAAAGCTAAAACCAAGTTTGTGGGGTCGCCACCCTTGTCCCACGGCCGCCATCTTGAAAATAGGGGTTGAAACGGTTTTTATGATATATCTCTTAAACTATTTATTTGATAAAAAAAATTGTTAAAATTTTTTGTTGCAAATAAAATTCTCTACAACTTTGGTCCCGTAACTTTTTATCGTAAAACTATAAATAAAAAAGTTACAAGCGAAAATCTTCAGAAATTCGAGAAAAAAAATATATTTTTCGATATAACTTTTTTTTTAATCATTTTACGAAAAAATAATATCAGACCTTTTTTGTAGATCGTTTTTTGGGGAACAACTTTTATTTACATCATTTTTTCATTAAGTTAATAGCTAAGGTTTTACAGCGCTCCGAAGTGAGTACTATTGTTTAGTACTCTTAACTATACCTATATTATATGTGTATACTAATAATATAACATCAGTTATTTTTATTTCATTTTTTATTTTGTTATTAACTTTTTTAAATACAAAAAAAATAAAAATAAAATAACTGATGATATATTATTAGTATACACATATAATACGAGGGTGAATCAAAAAATTCTTGGAATCAATATTAAAAAATGCAAAGATTTAAATAATAATATTTTATTTTTCTACATAATCTCCCTCCAATGCAATGCATTTAGATACGCGTTTCTTACTTCCTTATTCCTTGTGAAAAATAAAATATTTTCTTGACTCTCGAAAAAGTCCTCTACGGCAGCTATAACCGCGTCATTATCGTGAAATGTTCCACGAATTTCCTCTTTTAATTTTGGAAATAAGTGAAAATCACTTGGGGCTAAGTCCGGAGAATATGGTGGGTGGTCAAGGAGATTGAAGCCAGCACAGCGAATTGCGTTGAGCGCAACTTCCGATCGATGAGCAGGAGCGTTATCTTGAAGGAACAACACGCCCAACGACAGTTTTCCACGACGTTTTTCTTTAATCGCTTCACGCACTTTCGGGATTAAATTTGCATAATAGGGTCCAATAATCGTCTGGCCTTTTGGCATGTAATCAATAAAAAGGATTCCTTCACTATCCCAGAACACAGAGGCCATAACTTTGCCAGCGGTAGGAGCAACTCGAAATTTCTTAATGGATGGAAACGACCATCCTCTGGCCGTTTCCAAGACATGCTTTGTCTTTTAGTTTCAGGATCAAAATGGTGGACCCACGTTTCATCCATGGTGACAAGACGACGGCAAAAATTATCCGAATCACGCTGGAACATTTCGAGATTACGCTTGGAAATTTCCAAACGTCGCTTTTTGTTTTCGTCGGTTAACATTCGTGGCACCCATCTTGCAGACACTTTTTTGAACCCCAGTGAATCAATTAAAATGTATTGAACGCTACCAAAAGATATCTTTAGGATCTCAGCTATATGTTTTATAGTCATTCTTCTGTCTTCCAAAACCAGATTCTCAACCTTTTTGACATTTTCTTCTGTAACGGAGGTTGAAGGCCGCCCAAAACGCGGGTCATCTTTACAGCTTGATCTACCTCTTTTAAATTCAGCCACCCAGTACGCAACCGTAGAATAGGGTACAGCATCACCCCTTAATGTCTGCTGAATGTCCAAAAAAATTTCCTTCGTAGACATTTTTATCAAACTGAGATATTTTATCACCGCATGTAACTCAATTATATCCATAATTTTAGCTTTTTAGCAACTCGTTGCACAAAAAAAATATTACATGCGAACGAACTGACAAATACAAGTGACAGTCTGCATAAATATAGTGTGATAGACACTCTTTAATTTTAATATCGAACTTGATCCAAAAAAGTTTCATATATATGCACTTCTAAGAACTTTTTGATTCACCCTCGTATAGGTATAGTTAAGAGTACTAAACAATAGTACTCACTTCGGAGCGCTGTAAAACCTTAGCTATTAACTTAATGAAAAAATGATGTAAATAAAAGTTGTTCCCCAAAAAACGATCTACAAAAAAGGTCTGATATTATTTTTTCGTAAAATGATTAAAAAAAAAGTTATATCGAAAAATATTTTTTTTTTCTCGAATATCTGAAGATTTTCGCTTATAACTTTTTTATTTATAGTTTTACGATAAAAAGTTACGGGACCAAAGTTGTAGAGAATTTTATTTGCAACAAAAAATGTTAACAATTTTTTTTTATCAAATAAATAGTTTAAGAGATATATCATAAAAACCGTTTCAACCCCTATTTTCAAGATGGCGGCCGTGGGACAAGGGTGGTGACCCCACAAACTTGGTTTTAGCTTTACACTGACCCCCCCTACACATCAAAAAAATAAAATTGCGTCCTCTAAAAAACGCAAGGTTAGGCCTAAAAAATGTAACATTTCAATGGACTATATTGTCTGTTATTATTTGACAGTCACAATTATCTGCTAACTCCAAATGATATTAACAGATGTCGATACCTTTCGACTGGGTTGAGTAAGTAATCAATAGATGGCGCTGCTATGGTAAATCTACGAACGTGTCATATAAGCTACACTATCTATATTTCATACCCCTAAGTGAGGCAAAACAACGTTTGCCGGGTCAGCTAGTGCTACTATAAGTTGAATCCGTTTCGCCACAAAGTTGAAATTTTCAATTTTTGTATATAAAAACCTGTTGTATACAGAAGAACTAAAGTGACAATGCGCATACAAATCTTCGCCAGTGGCACAGAATAATAACTTGTACTTCGAGCGTTTCCGGAAACAACCGAATTATTGAATCGTAAGAGCCCTAACCAATACTCTTGCATTTAGCATCTTGTGCAATTGAAATAGGAGTCAATATCAATCGATAACAAGTTCGAACGGTCGGCGGCGGTCGACGGGCGCCGCCGTCAACCAAATCTCCCAACGCTTCGGAAATACGACCGATGCCGAACAATGGCGAAGATCGTTATGCGCATTATCACTTTGGTTCGACTGTACGTACTTGTAAGGCGCCCGGCTGGCGGCGCTGTCCGCACGGTTGCAGTGGAGTCCGACCGCATTGTGTGCCAGGTGTGTACTCAGGGCTGCCACAGGGCGCACCGTGTCGCTCACTTCCACTGCCAGCTGTGCGTCTGAGGGGACAGAACACTCTTCTTATGATCATAATTCTATATACGTTAACTAAGACATTTTCGGGGGAGCCGACAGTTTTTTCTACCAATATTATAAAAGCAAGCAAACAAAGGTAGTCGAAGTAGAGGATATCCTAAGAAGATGTGGATGAATTGTGTGAAAGAGGATATGAAAGAGAACATTGTAAACTGTTCACGTAAGGCATCTTTATATTTTCGCGTAGAAAACGGTCACACTTACTTATTATTAAAAGTTGGAATGAGTCCAACAGTTTCGGTGCTTTCCGAGCATCTTCAGGGGCGAGTGTTACTAACTTTTAATAATAAGTAAGTGTGACCGTTTTCTACGCGAAAATATATATATTCTGTTCAGTTGTTTGTTGACATTTTGTTGTTTGAAATTTGCTTCAAGGTTTATATTGTATATTTATATGGAATTATGTAAAATATCCTTATGTAAGCTTTAAGTTTTATAATAGACTATTAATTATTGCACGCCGGTTGGCAGAATATGGTGCACTTTTTCTCTGACGCAATACCTGTCTGTAACTATGCCACTATTTTTTTATTTGATTTTTTTCTACCAACGTTATAAAAGCGCAAACAAAGATAGTGGAAGTAGAGGACGACCTAAGAAGACGTGAATGAATTGTGTGAAAGAGGATATGAAAGGGTAAGGAGTGAATGTAGATATGACGGCTGACAGAAGAGTGTGGAAGCAAAAACGGGCGAACCCCACATAGTGGGAAAAGGTGAAGGCAAAGAAGAAGAAGATTATAAAAGCGCAAACGTGTGTCTTTTTTAGTCGTAATTTAGTGTGGAAATAGTTAGCATCCTGGAGTTACTCACGTCATATCATAAGTATTTATAACTATTTATCGTATAACGTGTGCAATACTGCGTGGCCCAGCTGCATAATTTCAATCATATTTTCTGACAAAATATACGTTTAACTCGCTTGGGCTTTAGCAGCTAAAATATGTGTAGCAAAGAGATCGTACCTTGGCAGCTTGTTCTTCCTTTAATTTCGTCGTAACATTTAGTTTTGATTTTAAGTTTATTATACCCAAATAGGGATCTATTTCGTTTAGTTACGAGTGGACACGTTACGATACTTAGTTAGGTACATTATGTTATTATAATTTTAATGTAATGTCATCATCATTCTCATCATTTATTTGTTTTTTTTTTTATTGATGAATAGGCTTACGTTAGACCGCAGCTTGTCTGATGTTAAGCTTAACTGTGGTCTAAGATGTATCACGCTTGCCTAGAAGGAACCTATTTACTCTATTTCACACTTCAGTGTTGTAAATTCAATTAAAATTCTCAATTTCATAACTATTGTTTGTATTCTGTATCTGTGTGCTAGTCAAGTAACTTGAATTATTATTATAAATCGTAAATTTAGATATCTTGGAATTGCAAGAATTTATTATTTATTCAAGTGTTATTAGATCCTCTCGTAAATACTCCCATATTATTTTTTCTAATATTTGTCTTTTCATGATATGTGTCTTTATGCATCCTTTTTTCGCTACTGACTATAATTTTCGCAGCACTAAAATTATCTTCTATTCTTTCTATTCTAATTGTGAGTGCAAAAAAATCATTGAAGTCATTTGGCTTAGCATCCTAAAGCTCTAAAACCTATGGGCTCAATGAATTTTCTGAAGGCATAAACAAAATACCAACCAATCCTAAAAAGTCCTATTATTTGTGACATAATTTGTGTATGGTTTATAATATAGTACCAATTGTTATTGTGCTGAAGGTTCAAGCTAGACTTAGATAAGTAGGTTCAATGTTTTATCTTTATGATCAAAGTGAATATGTATGTATGTAATAAGAATCTTAAACATGCTGTCACTTTCAACGTTGGCATTTATCAAGAAGTGTTTTTAGTATATCTGCCAAAAATTGTAAATATCACAGTTGTCATTGATGTCAAATTCAAATCAAATCAAATTCGTTTATTGTGTATACATCTTGATTGATTTGATTTGATGTGTCCTACCTATGTAACTTATTAAGTCTATGTGTAGATTTTAAAACTAGAGCCTATTATAGTCTTTAGTTTTAAAATGTCCTGCCTATATTTATAGCTTCACATATGTATTAAAGGAGGTACATAGGTCAAAAGGGTATCAGGATGTGGCTTGTAAATACAACCCGAATTCAAAATACAATTCTTTATTGCTACATAAAAAAAAGTTACAAACGATCGGTCCATGGTCCATTTTCTGTTCGTTGGTTACAAAATCTGGTTATAAACGTAAATAATACTGATAGATTTAATACTGGTTTATAATGTTGTAGTAGATTTTGTCTGTAGTATTGTCAAAAACCGCGTTGTCCTAAAATTGGAGTAGGATAGACAGTTGTCGATCTCACTTTTACTTCTAGACTTAAAATTATGACACACCTTAAACAATTACATTAGTACAATATTGGTTTTACATCATATATGTAGACTGAACTATAAACATTGGTGGTACCATAATTGAGGTGTTTTAAAAATGATGAATTAGTTGCAAAATTTGTTCGAATGTGTAATATTAATATGTCAGTGCATCATAATTTTATATGAAATCCTTAAGTGCAAGCGAGTAGGGCTATACTGTCTATCCTTTTCCCACATTATGACATTCGTGTTTTTGACTCTACAATGGTGTAACTGTGTCAATTCAGTTACATACCAACTGGTCCGTTTTTGACTTCTTCGGCGAAGAGATCGACCTCGGATTCATCACCGGAACCATCCTCTTGGTCTTCATCTGCGAGAAGCACACAAGGAGTCACCTGAGGCCAGTTGCAGGTCTGAAAAGATGCAAAAACTAAGTAGAGATACTGGAATGAAAGAAAAATTAAATCTGGCGCCATTAAACAGGCTGAATGGGAAATCCTATTATGAAATAGGATTTCACATTCAATTCAATAAATAAATTTAATTCAATAGTGACATAGCATCACATATCGTGGTAATCGTAATATGGACGGGTTAAGGATGGAATGAGGTTCAGTACCTCATTCCTGGTTCACGTACATCTATACCGATATTATAAAGAAGAAAAATTTGCTTAAAACAGGAAATAAAGAGTTTTTGTGAAAGCAATTCCTTTTATAATTTAAGCGAATATATGAATATGGAGCTTGCAGAATCGTTATTCATGTGTAAACAGTAGTACTTTAAATTTAATAGACATGACAAACAAGTGGTAATGTGTGTAGTAAGAATATTTTATTTAATCAAATTTGTAAGTTTATTTAATTTTATCTAAGTAATGTTTTTAAGTATTAAGTAATTATTGTAGTATGACTTGCCTTTAACGTATGTTATTTAGGGCTAATAAAGTTCTGTATTTCTGTATAGGTTTTTTTAGGTTTAAAGACATTTATTCTCACAAAAGATATTAAATTATCACTTACATGAGAACATATTTACATAAATATTATTTGAAGCATTCGTCGCCACTATAAAATTACTAAGCAAAATGAAATTTACATGTAAATAATCAGTTTGCCCGTCCAACGCATTCATAAGAGTGAGCTATCCGTTATTTCGTGCTGGTAAAGTCGACTTTTGAATGCGGTGAACGGGCTTACATTTTTTTTTCTGTATACTCGAAGAGGGCATAGAAGTTAAAAAATATGACTTGATCTATACAAGTAAGTGTCTAATAACTAACTCTAACTTGGCCATTGTACCTGAATCTCGAAGTCGAAGCGGAGTTCGAAAGCTCCACCGTTGGCACATTCCCTCTCAACCTTCTGTCCGTGGACGCACTGGTAGAACTTGCTGCAGTTTTCATGGTGAGGCAGGAGTAAGTGTTCCTGAGAGTCAAATAAAATACATTAATATTAATTTATAATTAATAAAATACAATAAGATTAAAAACTAATAAAAAAAAAACCACTCATAAAATTAATTTAATAGGCCACTCCGGATAGGACCTGACGGGATGGTACCCATAACGCTCGTGGCATTGCCGATTTGTATAGCTATGGATAGTCTTTGCGCCAGGTACGATCCGGAGCGGTATTCGCCTGAATTCTCTTTTAATCTACGCCCAATTTCAGAAATAAAAAGTTTGGCCTCAGTTCCCCAACAACCCATTGTTTCAAGAGCAACGGGCACAAAAAGATACTGATGCACCATCGTGGCGTACTTTTGGCGCTTCAGATTGGAAAATAAGTTAATAAAAAATTAATGTGTGTATAACCGGCTATCACTTCCGTTTATTTTGTCGGAATTAGCCCGACATGTTTCAGCACAATCAGTGTGCCATTCTCAAGGGCAGGAACACAGCCAACGTACGCCCGCGATGACGGCTGGGCCTGCACTGGCACAGTGCACATACGCTGATACATTGGCTGTGTTCCTGCCCTTGAGAATGGCACACTGATTGTGCTGAAACATGTCCCGCTAATACCGACAAAATAAACGTAAGTGATAACCGGTTATACAAACATTAATAAATAAGTTAATTAATAATAGTCTAAATAAGTACCAAACAGTCAACATCTCAGCCTGTCATTGCCAAAAGCTGCCAAGGCACATGCTAATATCGACGACCTCGTTGGCGTAAAGGTTACCATGCCGGAATGCCAATCAGAAATTTCCGGGTTCGATTCCCGGCCCGGCCAACATCTTTGTGTTTAACTGAATTTGTTGGCTGGGGTCTGGGTGTTAAATATGTATCTATTTAAAAAATGTGTATGTATGTATGTATATGTAGTATGTCAGTTGTTTTAGCTACGAACTAATAATACGATATGGTTCAGTATGGGGCTAACCAGCCGTGTGTGAAATGTGTCCTAAAATATTTGCCTCTAGAGCTGATATTATCTGAATATGCAATTTTATTGTGCCAAAAAAATAATCTATTCGATTTTTTTTCGTATAGATACGCTGATGAGAGTTAGAGGAAAAACGTTCTTACAAGTCCAAGAGGGTCGCAGGAGACGGTGGCGGGGTCAACACCTTCGAATGGTCGGTATTGCTCCCAGGTTCTGGATGCTGCCGCTGCGAAAGCAACTAAAGCGATGAAGGAGAGCAGTTTTCCTGTGGACAACGGGAAACAATGTTAATCGTTACTATTTTGACATTTGACGTTTTCAATGTCAAAAGTGACACCGGAATCGGTTTCTTCTTTCTACCTCTTATCTTAATATATATAAATCTCGTGTCACAATGTTTGTCCTCAATGGACTCCTAAACCACTTAACCGATTATAATGAAATTCTCACACCATATGCAGTGCAATCCAACTTGAGAGATAGAATAGTTTAAATCTCAAATTATAGTCGCAATTTTAATTTATTGCTATCTGTTAACTCCAAATGATTCTAACAGATGTCGATACCTTTCGACTGAGTTAAGTAATCAATAGATGGCGCTGCTATGGTAAACCTACGAACGCGTCATATAAGGTACACTATCTATTTTTCATACTCCTAAGTGAGGCAAAACAACGTTTGCCGGGTCAGCTAGTAACCTATTAAACGACACCCAATTTGCCTTTGGCGCTGTTTTGACTTTTGACATGTCCGGTGTCAAAACTGACACCGGAATCTGGTTCCTGGTCCTCGACTACCTATTAAATGAGCAAGATATTATTTTTTAAATTTAAAAAAAAATCCAAGTGTCAACTCCGACTGTAGGTGGAAAAAAAAATCCCCGTGTACCCACTACAGTGGACCCACTGGTGGGTGGACGGATCATGTCCCAATTAATTACTGCATCGATAGCTTAGTGGTAAGTGCGTCTGAAAGTGCGCACAATTTTGATTAAAATAAACAAATAAAACGTTTATTTGTCCAAATAAAGTGGTGTACAATAATGTAGTAGAATATTTTTATAACATTAACTTACATACTATTGTACAACTACAAGATGTACCCTGTGCTTCACTGTAGGACAAGTCCTGTGTTTTGTGAAGCACAGATTCTCAGGGCAATCGTTTTTCGAAGGGTGTTACTATGGTGCCTTGATTGGCAAGTCTAATATCAGCTTATGCAAAACTCGTACAGGTTAAGATCGACATAGCGTGCACTTGATTAGTTTAGCTAAATTTATATTAAGTATTGCAATTTAAAAAATAACTCTAACTACTAATTTAAAGTACAGATTCTCAGGGCAATAGTTTTTCGAAGGGTGTTAATATGGTGCCTTGATTGGCAAGTCTAATATCAGCTGATACAAAACTCGTACAGGTTAAGATCTACATTCATATAACATGTACTCAATTATTATATGTTATGAGCCTGTTTTGTCCCATTGAAGAGCAAAGGCTAATTAATGTACTCAATTAGTTTAGCTAAATTTATATTGAGTATTGCAATTTAAAAAAATAACTCGTATTCACTCTGCTAGAATCACTAGTCTAATGACGTCATAATAAAGCTTTCCTATTATCAAAAATTAAAAATAGTTATTGATCTTATCTACAATATCAAATCTGTAAATTACCAAATAAGCTTGCCAAAACAACAATATCCTTATAATCAACACGAAAAATCACTTAATCGAGACATTATCTCCTAAATCTACATTGCACAAAAACATGTAGATGTTATCGGCCAAATGGATATTCATCGATAGTTCAGTAATCGATAAAATCGTCTAATTGTATTGTGGATATGACTGATTTGTTCCTGTATCTTGATTTCAACAGTTTTTGACTAATCACCTTCACAATACACATTTAAAATGCCTTTTAAAATTACTTTTACCTTACATTATAAATAATTATAAGTTCCTTCAACGTGAAATCTAAAGATAGATATAGAATATCAATATTGATTTGTCCTTACAATTTTATGGTTCGACTCTGGATACGATATAATATTAGACGTTAAGTTTGGCGGGAAAGGCACGGTTGACTGTTCTTTGTCTTCGCGTGATTTAATATTTAGCCAAATTGCAACTGTCATCATCCGTAAATCTCTGATCCGTGGCAAATCTAGCACATGTAATGGCCCAGAATAAAAAAAAAAAACATAAATGCCACAGTTGAAATTGACAACTCAAATTTCACAAATCTTGAAATCTTGGTTTGTGTTTTAAACGAAATTGTTTGGATTGAGTTGTTTGTACGTGTTTTTATAATTATCTTAGATTTATATTTATTATTGGTCGCAATAATGTCATCGGACTCCGAAGAGGATTGCTACGGTAATATCGCGCAGAAACTACAGAAAATAAAAAGTCAGTTTATTGCAGAAATAGACTCATCTAAAGATACCCCAACAAAAGCTGACGAAAATCATTCTAAAATAAATGAAAGCAGCGCCGAAGTTACATGCGTTGAGTTAAAAGACGACTCTGACTGCGACGAAATATCTTTAGACACGATAATTGCCCAAAATACGAAGAAAAAATCCGTTCGCAGATCAAAACGTAAAGCCGACATTTCCGTTGATAATATAATAAAAACTTTCCGCTCAAAAAGGACTACCAGGAACTCTAGAAAATGTGCCGATTTTGGTGATTTAGATGTTACTGTCGAAAACGCAAGTGATGTCTTAAGTGCAGTGAAGACTTTAGGTTTAGCCGAAGATTTTGCAATAAAATCAGGTTCTAGAGGTAAAGGGCGCGGTGGACGGCGTGGAAGAGGCCGGAGGGGCGCTAAAACTACATGTAATACTACAACAAACCAAAGTAATGTAAATAGTAGTACAAATCTTGGTGTAAGTACTTTAGATAGCAATACAGGGAATGAAACAATATCAAGTCCAGTTTTGAGATCCAGTAGGCGTGGGCATCGCGGGCGACTGTCCAACGCGCATAGAGGCAGACTAACATCACATCAAGTATTATTAAATGCATTAGGTGCTCCTCGAAATCAAAACACTTACTATCCCACCTATAGTGTTGGCAACACTGATGAATATCCAGACGAAAGTTACAACCAACCTCTTTTCAACTCAAATCAGAAAGAAAAGGAGGATGTAGTGGTTGTTGAAAGTGAATTACCCGTGAATTTGAATGAATCACTAGAAGTAAACGAAGAGCTATCTGTCAAAGTGTACTGGCAAAGCCGAGAATGTGTCAAATTCACAATCAGAAGGTTCCAAAAACTTCAAACTGTATTTGATTTCTTTGCTAACCGGGAAAAAGTTAGTGCGGACAAGTTATTTTTCACATACAATGATAAAATACTCATAAAAGATGATACACCTGATTCTATCTCTTATAATGAAGTCAAATTTATAGACGGTGGAATAGTACATCAGAGTGTTTCTAATATTGTATGCAATGACCAGGAGACTACGAAATCAAATGTCAAAAATGGTATAAAACTCAAATTCCAATGTCAAAATGTGAAGAAACCTTACGAAGTATATGTAAAGCCCGAAGATAAATTAGCAACAGTCATGATGCAGTATGCAGAGCATTTGGAAATGCCATTGGATAAATTAAAATTCTTATTTGATGGAGATTTGATTACAGGTAAACATTATCCCATTACCATCATGCCAGATTGTTAACCAGGAGGTCCCAGGTTCAATTCCTGGCATGACCAACATCTTTGTGATGAGCTAATTTATTGGCTGTTGGTCTGGGTGTTAAATACAAAGTATTTATATGTAGTATATCAGTGGTGTTAGCAACCATAACACAAACTAGAAATGGTTTAGTATGGGGCTACAAAAATATACTTACATTTATACATTCATTACTTCCTTGTGCAAAAAAAGGCTAAGCTTTGGTGTCAAATTGTTTCAAGCCATCTGAGGCCCTCCAAATTAGCTTAACAATTGCTTGTACTAAGACTAACAATCAAAACAGATTATCATATTGTACAAAAACAAAGAAAAAAAAAATTAAGTGTATTATTTTTTTCACTCAACAATAAAAAAAGGGTGTATATGTTCGACTGTAAGCAATGACATTGTACAGTGGACATTATGTGAACTGTTAAAAATAATTTCAACTCAGTTTGACATAGGCACATCAGCATAATGCTGCTGGCCTATAAGTCAAATAAATAAATATAATAAAACTAGCTGACCCAGCAAATGCTGTTTTGCCTCACTTAGGGGTATGACAAATAGATAGTGTAGCTTATATGACACATTCGTAGATTTACCATAGCAGCACCATCTATTGATTACTTACTCAACCCAGTCGAAAGGTATCAACATCTGTTAGAATCATTTGGAGTTAACAGATAATTGTGACTGTCAAATAATAACAGACAATAATTAGCAATAAATTAAAATTGCGACTATAATTTGAGATTTAAACTATCCTATCTCTCAAGTTGGATCGAACTGCATATGATGTGCGAATTTTATTATAATCGGTTAAGTGGTTTAAGAGTCCATTGAGGACAAACATTGTGACACGAGATTTATATATATTAAGATATTTTTATTTAATTTTCAGGCAAAAACACACCGAAACAGCTGGAGCTTGAAGGTGGAGAATGCATTGATGTCATTATTATTAGTTGATAAATTAATAAATTAATTTGATGGTAATTTTATGTGTGATTCTATTCTAAGTTTGAATTTAAATATGTGTTATATTATCAAAGTATTCATGAGTTTAATCATGTTTTGCAATGAAGCATGAATAAAGCGGAAAAATTTAATTTTTTGTTTGTTTGTTTGATACAAATATGCCCCGTAACTACTGGACTTATTTGAAAAATTCTTTCACCGTTGGGAAGCTACATTATCCCCGAGTAACATAGGCTATATTTTGTTTCTCTTTGCAACTTAGATTATTTTACAGACTGTGCGAAGCCGGGGCGATCTACTAGTATTCTATATAATATATAGCAATGAATCCCTATATACCTTGATCATGCTATCATGTGTGAATGGCTGTACCTATCTATACTATAAGACTCTTTGTCCTGACTCATTCATTCATCTATAGACAACGCAGAACCCAAACGGCTGGTCCTAGGGTTGTGAAATTTGGAGGGTGTGTTTGTTTTAGTATGTAGACGCGTATTAATAACGGATTATCGGAAATTCCACCCCTAAGGGGGTGAAAAGGGGTAAACCAGTTTGTATGAAACTTCTTTGTTTTTGAACTTCCAGCAATGAAATTTGGAATATGTATAGTTTACGTAAAATTGGCACGGGAATATTAAATAATAGAATTTTTACACAGGTTACGCGAAAAGCGACCTACACGCGGGCGGAGCCGCGGTAAACCTCTAGTTTGACTATATTTTTTTCGTTGTGTTTCTTATTGTCAGGAGAATGTTCTTTTGATAGAAAAAGTAATATTTTTTTATATCATAGAGCATTAGAATGGCCAGGCTCTGGTGTGGAGTTTTCTAGCCGCCTTCGGGCCTCTAGCATGGCTTAAGATATTTCCAAATCTAATTTTTATCAATAACATTATCAGATTCGGATTAGAAACGTAAAACACAGAGATTAAACTAATTCTTACTAAAATATTTATTGCGTATTAATGGTTGGGTTAATATTTTTATTGTTTCTGCACAAAATATGCCTATGTTGATAAAAGTAGCCTAGTAATATTTTATTTAGTTATTTATCATTACACATAAAAAATAATAAAACGAAAGTTTTAAAAATTTGACGCGTTATTAAATGTCACGTAACAATATCTTTCTTTTATATTAAATTTCCATGTCACAATGTTAGTTATCGTACTCCTCCGAAACGGCTTGACCGATTTTTACCAAATTATAATTATATGCGTATTCAGTAGGTCTGAGGATCAACTTTTATCATACCCCTAAGTTTTTTACCCCCTTTATTATCACCAACCCCAATTTTTTTATGGCCATTTTAGTAATTAGATAATTTTTCATCCCACTTCATAACTGATCAATTACAGTGTTTTTAAATGTACTTAAGGCAAAACTATGACAAATACTCTTCGATTGCACATGGCAGGGGACAAAATATCCTGTGATTTGGAGGTGGGGAAAAAAAGGAATGTACATCATCATTTTGAGTTTCAATTTTTATAACAAAATGAGAAAATATTATTTGTGTTGCAATGATTTTGAAAACATTTTCTAAAATATAACTTCAAACTCAGTATTGAATAATTAAATATTGAAATAAAAGTAACAACACCGAACAGATTATTGTTTCTCCCGGGGGATAAATTGTCTATTACCCTTGCTTGCCTGGCTGAGGAGTATGACAAGTCTTATTTTAAAATATACTAGCTGACCCGGCAAACGTTGTTTTGCCTTAAGTACATTTAAAAACTATAATTGATCAGTTATAGAGCGGGATGAAAAATGAAATTACTAAAATGGTCATAAAAAATAGGGGTTTGTGATAAAAATGTGAAAATGTAGGGTTGTATGTATTTTAATACCAATGACAATTAAAAAAAAATAAAAAAAAAAATAATGGTGAACTACCCTTATCACTTAGGGGTATGGAAAATAGATAGTAGCCGATTCTCAGACCTACTGAATACGCATTTAAAATTTGGTAAAAATCGGTCAAGCCGTTTCGGAGGAGTACGGTAACTAACATTGTGACATGGAAATTTCATATATAAGAAGAAGAAGATGTACACAAATATTTTAATGGAAACTTAAACATTTAATTTTTAATTTACGAAAAAAAAGCGAGTAAAATTTCCGATCAAAAAAACTCACCAATCATGTTTGTGATTTAAAATGCCTGTGTCTGAACAGAATAAAGAAATTGATTGTACTGTTAGAAGCACTTCAGTTTTCACTGTGGGACGTAGAACACAGGCTTGCTGTTTTAAACCGTCTGAAGAATCCCTTTTAATATCAACATTATATACAAAATCGCGAAACCCCCGCAAAAATTATCCTTTTGCGGTTCGATAAAGGATTTTCGCGCAATTAACGACTTTAAGCACTAAGAGATAAAGGCTAGTAATAATTTCAAAGTGTTCTAGATAAGTCCTAGGAAGGAAATGTTGTGATTAATCGTCCTTATCTGCCGATAAAGAGTGTAATATAGTAATATAAAGTGTATTAGTGTCATCGTAGTAATTTTATAATTGTTTCCATTGATTTTTAGCGCCTCCAATTAAAGGGGTTGGTCGAAACACGCTATTGCACTATTCGAGTATTAAAATATGCTATAGCACACCTTATAGCAATCTATAAGGTGTGCTATAGCATATTTTAATACTTTACTTAAGATTATACTTAATATTACTATGTAAGCTATATTGTTTGTTACTATTTACTTAATATTTACTATGTAAGCTGTATATAACGACACTGAAGGGACTGTGCATTTTAAGGCGTTATAGAGAGTGGTCGTTAAATGGAGAGAATGTATCATTGTATGGAATACAAGCTAGACCAACTAAAGCCAATTGATTTCGACGCTTTAGAGAGTTTGTTCTATCGAGTAACGTTACATGGAGTTTACGCTTTGTAAACATTTTAAGTGTATCTGCTACAGCTCTTTATATTTAGCAAGAAAAACACGTGTACCTATTGCAGACCCCTTAATATTTATTTTTAGTTGTTTTAAATTTTGAGGCAACAGATATACCTACATCATTTGATCTGCTACAGCTCTTTATATTTAGCAAGAAAAACACGTGTACCTATTGCAGACCCCTTAATGTGTATTTTTAGTTGTTTTAAATTTTGAGGCAACAGATATACCTACATCATTTGTGAAAGTTTCAGCTATCTAGCTATCACGGTTTCTGAGATACAGCCTGGAGACAGACAGTGAAGGCTTAGTAATAAGGTCCCGTTTTTACCTTTAAGGTAAGGAACCCTAAAATAAGTGTTTTTCTTTTATTATACAAAGCTTGCTATAATTCAAAAACAGTGTTTTTCCTTTAGTTGTCATTCTGTTAATTAAATTAAAAACGACGTAGAAATATGAAATATGGTGAAAAATTACGAGAGAGAAATAATAAGTATTTCATTTAAAGAAAATAGATCTTCTAATAAGTTATTTTAACTTTTTTTTTTAAATATACTAGCTGTAGCCCGCGGCTCCGCCCGCGTGTAGGACGATTTTTTTGCGAGTCGAATATTCCCTGTTTTGATTGGTCACGGAGCCCGAGACCTTTCCAACGAATGCTGTACCGTGGAAATCGGTTCGTGAATTCTGGAGTTATAGCGTCAGGAAGGAAAACCAGACTTATTTTTTCACTGTAGATTTCCGTTACCGATATAACAACACATACTTAAAATAAACAATATACTACAAATGTGCTTTTTCTTGTCTTTTGGCTGAGTATTAATAACGGTATCAGATAATGGTGGCGATTCAGCGACACACACGCTAAACTAAATTTAAAGAAGCCCCGTCTCTTTTCATCTTAGGTGGCCAGAAAGAGACGGCACGTTCTGAACCACAGAATGTGCCGTCTCTTTCTGGCCACCTAACATGAAAAGAGACGGGGCTTCTTTAAATTTAGTTTAGTCGTGTGTGCCGCTGAATCGCCACCATTATCTGTTACAGACTTTTTAATTTTTAAAGAGTTTTTTTTTTAGCCCCATACAGAACCATTTCTAGTTCGTATTATGGTTGCTTACACAACTGATTTACTTCATATACATGTGTGTGAAATGTGTCCTAACATTTATAAAAAAAAAACATACTAACTGAGCCCCGCGGTGTTACCCTCGTTATCTTCTTCTTCTTCTTCTTCTCCTTTACCATTTCCCACTAGGTGTGGTCGGCACAGCCTGTTTTTCTCTTCCACGCCACTCTATCAGCCGTCATCTCCACATTCACTCCCTTCTCATTCATATCCTCTTTCACACAATTCATCCACGTCTTCTTTGGTCGATCTCTCCTTCCGCTACTTCTTACAATCATATCCATACTTCTCCTAGTCACATCGCATCTCCTCTCTACGCATTACATGTCCGTACCACGCTAACCGTCCACTCTTCACTTTCTCTGACACAGGCGCCACTTTCAAACTTCCTCTAATATACTCATTTCTTACCTTATCCATTCTTGTCACTCCACACATCCATCGCAACATTCGCATCTCTGCCGCATGCAATCCTCTCTCATGCACTACTTTCCTCGCCCAACACCCGGATCCATACAATACGACAGGTCTAATGATCGTTTTGTAAATTTTCCCCGGAAAAAAAATAAATTTAATTTTTTTTTTTTCGGATCCGTTATCTGGGACAAAAAGAAGTTAATCCTGGTTAACCTGTGTACTAAATCACATCAAAATCGGTCCAGCCGTTGGATTGTGAAGGAATAACAAACACACAAACTTTTGCATTTATTATATTAGTAGGATTGATAAAGTTAAACTCATACAATTTCTTGTCATGATTATTTATATCTAGGTAATTTTCTTGGTATTTCTATAAATGCATATTGCTGCAATATTTTTCTAGTTAATTGCTATTAGTTATTATGATTCACATATATGTAGCGCCTGTACATTGACTAACTAAGGTGATCTGACGCGATCATCGAGGTTAAGAAACGGTTGAGGTTGACAGTGTATGGATGGGTGACCGACCGCACATGACTTATTTTTTTATTTCTCTTCCTATCAGAATACAGAATACAGACATTTATTGATAAATAAATATTTACAAGTCAAGATACTAATATAAAAATATAGTTAATATCTGCAATCGGCGACGCTATGAGCAGAACTGTTGTAGAGTGGTCGGGTTTTTGAGGCTTAGGGTCCTGTGACCTCACATTCCTGCTATTTTCTTACAGGTCGGCCATTTTGGCTCTCTTTAGCCGCCTCCATGTGCCTTCGTTGTTTTTAAGCTGAATAGCTAGTGGGTTCACATGTGACTTAATAAGTGGCATTTTCATCTGGGCGCTGCCGAGGATCGGCTAGCACGATAAATTGTTGGTCCCGGCTTAGTACAAGCAGTCGTCGAGCCAAGTCAGAGGTCTTCAGGCGGCTTGAAAACTCGACACCAGAGCCTGGCCCCTTAGCTCTTACAAAGAAGAAGATCTAGTCTTCTAGTCTAGTCTAGTATATTCAATTTCCATGTCACAATGTTAGTTACCGTACTCCTCCGAAACGGCTTGACTGATTTTTACCAAATTTTATATGCGTATTCAGTCGGTCTGAGAATCGGCTACTATCTATTTTTCATACGCCTAAGTGTTAAGGGTTGTTCAACCTTAAATTTTTACTTAAGGCAAAACAACGTTTGCCGGGTCAGCTAGTTATGTTATAAATGATTCTTATACATTACAATAACTAAAGTAGTTTTGATTTAGTTTTAAAAACTCGAAAAAAGCAATGCTGCTAGCATTTCACATCTACCCCTAGTCTTTTTTTAGTTTTAGTTATGTAGTAATGTTTATTTCTATTCTTATGTTTATAATAAATTAAATTTAATGACGATATGACCAGGAGGGGTGTGAATACAGAGATGACGAATGACAGAGATATATGGAAGAAGCGTACATACTGTACCGACTCCACATGAAGTGGGATAAGGTGAGGAAGAAGAAGATGTTTTTAATAAATAAGAAAACTTTCAATAGCTATCATATTGTCTGTAATAACATACTATTTTAGATACAGTTTGTTTCCCAGGCCAGTATTCATAGCATCGAGTATAATATCTGCATATCCTACAGACCCTACAGGAATACCTACACAATCCCCTATCAAGTGTAGACCTCCGAGGTTATTGTCGTTCACGTATTTGGCCTTGGCCCTGGTTGACCTGGAGTCGTCATAAGACACTAGATCTCCAGTATCTTTCCTGAACAAGTAAGCAGCTTCCGCGACCTCATCGTAACCATGTTCCCATTTGCCCTGGGCTAGTTCTTCTCGCAGACCTTCTGGAATCAGGAATCCATCTTTGTACGGCTTCTCAGAATAACCTGTGAATGGATTATCGTCGCTGTAGTTCTTTACCCCGGTCCACCCGGTTCCGTATAAAGTTGTACCAATAACTATTTTTTCACGACTCACGCCTTGTTTAATAATTAATCTAATAGCAGAGTCCACAGTTTGGTTTTCATTTGGATTCCATGCCGGAGCATATAAAGCATTCTGGTGCCCAAAACCTCCGTTTGACCATGGCCCTTTTAACATATAATTAAGTACAAAGACATTGTCTACTAACTTAGTTATCCTTCCGTAATCATTAATTGTCAGCATTTCTTGCCTAGCAGGTATGGAAATGGTCAGTATATATGTTTTGTTTCTTTCCTGCGACAGTTCATCTAGTGTTTGACGAAGCTTTTTCATAATATTTTCCATTAAATCGTCATCAGCTTCATCGTTGGGGTCAATATCGATCCACGCAATATCAACACCGTCGAAAAACTTCCATGTTCTAAGAAATTCTTTTACTGAAGAAGCGAATACATCTCTTTTTATTTCATCATCTAATATTACGAACGGATTTCCAACGGCACCGATTGTGACGAGAATTTTCAAATCAGGCTTTTCTTTTTTCAGCATCATCATTTGTCCAAAAGATCCGTTATAATGGTTTTGGTTTGAAATGTTCGAGCTTATTAATGCAGGTTCAGTTGAATTAACGTATACCTTAAAGTCATCTTCGGGTTCACACACGCGAGATTTTGGAATTCCAATATCTTCAGCGCCACATATTTCGATGTATTCGTACAATAAATGGGTCATGTTATGAATAGGCAAATTTCTAGCAGTGAATTTGTCATTTGGATGGCTATTCATGTTTTTTTCATAATATGTGCCCGCAACAACCTTTCCGGATGTGGGTACATAATAGTTTTTCACATGATTGGTCTGCGGTGGTATCAAATGTTTACCATCAGTATCAGCTACCACAATTTCTGTTGGATCACTGTGGCTAAATTTTTTCCCATTACATTTGTGTACTTGTATTTGATAGCGGTCTCCATGGTATACTTTGAATGTAGCTGAGGTCTCACGACCTGTACCTGACCAAACTTCGCGACCGTCTAAAGTGACTGCAGATCTGTCGGTTCTCTCACAACTTAAGGTGTTCTCCCACGATACAGTTACTTCCACAAATGGTTTTCGCTTGACAATTTGGTTGTAAGCCTTAGCTGTCTCATTGACTTCGACCAACGAGTAAGTTTTGTCATCTGAAATGATTAGCGCTTTGCTCGGGGTATTGCTTGCTTCAACTTCATTTTGGATTATGGCAAGCTTTTCGTCCAACGAGTTGAGTCTTTTGTTTAAGTTGTTTACCAGCTCAACAAGTTTCGAAGACTCTGGTGACTCTGAGATTTCTTCTACCTGCTTGCTGACTAACTGCGCAATGAATTTATCTGAACCAGTTTCTTTGTATTGAAATGCGTTGCCTTCTGCATTGCTCTTACACAGTGATACAATTATAGTGAAAATGAGAATCTTAGTTAAGTTCCCAATCATTGTTATTTCTGATTAAGTTAAACACATTATAATTTTTAATATACTGTTATACTTTGAGGTTAATTACAAATTAAAGTAGATAAGTACAACGCTAATCAAATTTAAACTAAAAGTATTCAAGTAAGCAAAAGTTATATACCCAGGTTTATATCATATCGGAGTGACATTTTAACCTTTAGTTATTAAAATATTCAAACCTATTTATCTTATGATAAAATTACGTTATATGTCCAAAAGCTTGTCATAATTATGCTCACGTAAGGGTTCGTCACATTTTTTTTTTGACAGCTAGGCATTTGACCAGAATATTGCGTTACTAGACGACTTAGCGACACTCTAGCCTAAGGTGGAGCAGCCTAGTCTAGGATTACTGGTTTTCAAGGAGGCTAGCGAAACACAATGTCAGGTGCTTGGCATCAAAATTCAATCAACAAGCTTAGCGCGCCTTTAGAATCGTAAAAAACGTTTATCTAAAATGATTACTAACTAAATATGATTGTATTAGTTTATTTACCTTTTGTACGAGTATATTGTATCCGTATTTTTTTTTACACGCTTTATATTAGCTTCACCTGTATGTTTGTTTGTAACCGACTTCTTTGGGCGCGATTTTGACCCACTTTAAACGGCCAGATTTCGTTCAAACTTTGTAGATTTATTGAGGACCGATGACAATACACTAATTTGATAAAATTATTCCATTTTTTGTATTTTTGTTTCAATGTTTGTTTGTAACCGACTTCTTTGGGCGCGATTTTGACCCACTTTAAACGGCCAGATTTCGTTTAAACTTTGTAGATTTATTGAGGACCGATGACAATACACTAATTTGACAAAATTACGGTTTTCTATAAAAAGCGTGTTTTTTAGTTTTTTTTAAACTATTAATTATTTGTATGTAAGAAAGATGATGAATATATGTACATAATAATACTTTATTAAAATATAGTAAAGTATTTCGTTTTTTATTTTTAAGCATCTATGTCTGCTTTTAAAATTAACTAAAAAAAAAAACAAAACAACAATGTTTATTTTTTTTAGTAAGTATTTGTCATTATTCGGCAAAGGATATGCATAATATTGTATATTACGAGATAATTTCAGTTTTCCAGCTATCAGGCTTTCTGAGAAACAGCTTGGTGACAGACAAACAGCGGAGGCTTAGTACTAGGATCCCATTTTTACCTTTTTGGTACGGAACCCTAAAAAATAAGTATCCAATAGTTAAAACATAATACAAAGAACTAACAAAGATATCAGATATGTTTGAGTTTTGGCAATCGCTGGTTTCATTATAAACAAATAGTTAGCCAAAACAACAAACAGAAAAAAACTGTTTACGTGTTATTTTTGCTATTTCGAAACGATAGTTGGTAGATGCTTGTCATGTTCACATACTCTTATAACAATCCTACTAATATATTTTGAAAAATATGATATATATACTAGCTGACCCGGCAAACGTTGTATTGACTTATAAATTATTTTAGGGGTATTCGGTTATTAAATCGGTCAAGCCGTTTCGGAGGAGTACGGTAACTAACATTGTGACATGGGCATTTTATATATAAGACTAGCTGACCCGACAAACGTAGTTTTGCCTTAAAAAATTGATAGTAGCCGATTCTCAGACCTACTGAATACGCATATAAAGTTTGGTAAAAATCGGTTAAGCCGTTTCGGAGTAATACGGTAACTAACATTGTGACATGGAAATTTTATATATAAGACTAGCTGACCCGACAAACGTTGTTTTGCCTAAAAAATATATAGTAGCCGATTCTCAGATCTACTGAATACGCATATAAAATTTGGTAAAAATCGGTCAAGCCGTTTCGGAGGAGTACGGTAACTAACATTGTGACATGGAAATTTTATATATTAGAATATAACATTTATCAATCCTACTAATATAATAAATGCTAAAGTTTGTGTGTGTGTATGTTTGTTACTTCTTCACGCTCAAACGGCTTAACCAATTTTGATGAAAGTTGATATAAAGATAAGTTAGACCTTGGATTAAACATAACCTACTTTTTATCCCTAAAAAAACATTTGTTGTTCCTATGGATATATCATAATTGTATGGAGTTACTCTTCCGTTTATTCTAGTTTGCTAATAAATAAACTATAAACTAAACGCTTAAAAGTCACAATCATCTTCATAAACAGTAATTTCTATGAAATCATTATCTAAAGATTCTAATTCATAATTTCTGTAAATAATACATTTATAAATGTTTATCTCAAATAATCTAATACTCACTTAGATATCTTTTATCTGAGCTAAATACGTAGCTATCAAAGTTCATACATATATTAAATACATCTATATTGCATGCCCCGCGGTTTTACTCGTGTTATTCTGAGACAAAAAGTAGCATATAAGCAGCCCACATTCCCACTGCTGGGCCTCGAGGCTTTCTCTCACTAGGAGAGAGATAGGCCATAAACAAATAATGACGACCTCGTTGGCGTAAAGGTTACCATGCCGGTCTGCTAATCAGAAGGTTCCGGGTTCGATTCCCGGCCCGGTCAACATCTTTGTGCTTAACCAAATTTGTTGGCTGTGGGTCTGGGTGTTAAATATGTATTTATATATAATATGTATGTATGTATATGTAGTATATCAGTTGTGTTAGCAACCATAATACGAGCTAGAAATGGTTCAGTATGGGGCTAACCAGCCGTGTGTGAATGTGTCAAAAAAAAAAAAAAAAAACTACCACGCTGATAAAATGCGGCGGATGGATACACGTCTTTGGATATTGTGGTCCTCAAACATATCGGTTTCCTCACGATGTTTTCCATGGAAAGTTTTTTTTCGGGATAAAAAGTTGTATATGTATTATTCCAAGGTCTATCCTATCCTCCTATCCTATAAGGATACCATCTTACATTCATCATAACCGGTTTTTTTTATTTTTTATTATTATTATTATTTTTATTAATAAAAAAGGTGAATTATTTACCGACCATTCCAACAAAAAGCAAACTGCGTAAGCAATATGTTTGGTCTAACAATGTCTCTGACAACCATGGTCAGAGGAAGAATAGACGGAACAAAAAAAAAAAAAAAAAAAAAAAACATAACCGGTCCAGGTTTGAACGTGAAGGAGTAACATAGATTTTGAAGTTATTTGCGCATCCCACGGGAACCAATAATGTTTTCGGGATACAAAGTTACCTTTTTATTAATCTGTGGCCTAACCTATTTCCATATGAAATTTCATTGAAATCAAGCAAGGTGCTTAAGAGTGCAGGAGTAAAATAGATTTGAAGTTATTTGCGCATCCCATGGGAACCAGTTTTTTTTATATTTTTGGGATAAAAAGTAGACTTTGTGCTAATTCAAGGTCCAACCTATTTCCGTCCCAAATTTCCACAAAATCGGTTAAGCCGTTAAAGCGTGAGAAGAGAAGAGAAGAGAGAGAGAGAGAGAAAGTTAAGAAGTAACAAACATACACGCACTTAGAAACTTTCGTATTTATTATATTAGTAGGATATAACATAGTATAGTATACAGTAGGATATAATACTCGTATTATAGTAGGATTATGACGTCTCATTTGTCTATTTAGTGAAATAGATAAGACCTATATTTGCTTGATTTATGGTAGTTCTAGACTGCACACGGGATTCTAAAACAACAGACACATATGTACATGTTATAAGATAGATTATTTTTTTTTTAGTAAATATGTATGTCTAAAAATCTTCTACGTTGGAGAAAAAAAAAACTCCTAAAATTTTAGTTTTTCAAAGCCCTATAACTTTTTTCCTATGCATTTTAGCGAAAAAATGAAGGAGACCTTTTTACAAGATATCAAAAAAAGAAATTTGAAAAAAATATTTACAATGAAAATGGAGAAAACAGTTTTTGTTTCAATGCATTTTAAATGGGAAAGGGGACCTTTCAATTTTCAAGATGACAAGCTCATTTGGTGCTTTTTTGTCTAACATAGAAGTTTTTTAGACATATTGACTTAAAAAAACTGTACTTCTGTACTATTTGGTGCCATATACTTTTTATTGTATTGTTTATTATCTATTCATTGTTCACTAGTTTATTTTCCCCATTTTAACTTTTATCACTCGCAGTAATTTTTTGTCAACTCTATTTTATTTAACCTATTGTAACCTAGTAAGTTGTTAGATAAACACTTTTTAGGGTTCTCTCTGCGTCTGTCGGATCTCTCTGTCCGTCCATGTATGTATTTAGGTTTTTTTATGCTTGATAGGTTGACTACAGCTAGCCTGATGTTAAGCTGCGCTGCAGTCTACGGTGTGGCACGCTTGAAAAACACTAAAATTTATCAGTTATCGAGTGGGATTACTAAAATGGCCATAAAAAATTGGGGGTTGGTGATAAAAAATATTAAAATTTAAGGTTGTATGTACTTTTTAATGCTACTTTATAAAAAAACATAACAAAAAATTTCGTCAAAAAAAATGGTTGCCTGTAAAGTCGGTTTTACGGGCGAAGATTTTACGTGACAACGTCAGCCGCGTGCTGCGCGCGCGGTAGACCGATCATAGTTGAGTGGGAGAGAGACGCAAGGCATTCGGCGGGCCTCTCTCTCGTTCGGTGACTCATCGTAACGTTACCGGGCGTTACACTTTTTCATAAGTGACTCCCAGCCGCAACCTAATTTAAGACGTTGTCACGTCAAAAAAAATTTAAGTGTGTTCACCCTATTCACTTAGGGGTATGAAAAATAGATAGTAGCTGATTCTCAGACCTACTGAATACGCATATAAAATTTGGTAAAAATCGGTCAAGCCGTTTCGGACGAGTACGGTAACTAACATTGTGACATGGAAATTTTATATTTAAGTCTAAGTAGATTATATGTATCTTTTGATATACCCAACATAGAAAAAGGTTTATCTTTTTAATATCAGGGCGGTATTTGATCTTCTATTCGTTAAAAAAATGCAAGAGAGTGCTAAGTTGGATGATTGCAATTTTACAGTAAACTAGCTGACCCGGCAAACGTTGTTTTGCCTCACTTAGGGATATGAAAAATAGATAGTGTAGCTTATATGACACGTTCGTAGATTTACCATAGCAGCGCCATCTATTGATTCCTTACTAAACCCAATCGAAAGGTATCGACATCTGTTAGAATCATTTGGAGTTAACAGATAATTGTGACTGTCAAATAATAACAGACAATAATAAGCAATAAATGAAAATTGCGACTATAATTTGAGATTTAAACTATCCTATCTCTCAAGTTGGATCGAACTGCACATGGTGTGCGAATTTTATTATAATCGGTGGTTTAGGAGTCCATTGAGGACAAACATTGTGACACGAGATTTATATATATTAAGATATTACAATATATGATGGAACCCCTTCAAGACAAGCTCGTGGACGTTTTACTTAAATTGTATCATAAGATAAGTACATAGACTGGAATATTTCTATGAATAGCGGCTCAAATGTCGTCCTGATATGAAATAAACTTGGGTGTGAAAGATAAAACTTTTTTCTAAGCTGGGTTAGGTTACATTCATATTCATAGACGACCTCGTTGGCGTAATGGTTACCATGCCGGACTGCCAATCAGGTTCGATTCCCGGCACGGCCAACATCTTTGTGCTGAACTAAATTTGTTGGCTGTCGGTCTGGGTGTTAAATATGTATCTATATAAAATATGTATGTATGTATATGTAGTATATCAGTTGTGTTAGCAACCATGATACGAACTAGAAATGGTTCAGTGTGGGGTTAACCAGCCGTGTGTGAAACGTGTCTAATATTTATAAAAAGAAAAATATTTATATAAAATTTTGTAATTAACCTCAAAGTTTTAGAGTAACAATGATTGGGAACTTAAATAAAATTCTCATTTTCACTATAATTTTATTACTATGCAAGAGCAATGCAGAAGAAAGCGCATTTCAATACAAAGAAATGGTTCAGATTATCTTTGCCTTAATAATGCAAGACAAAGTTGGCGGTGTCTGATAGTATTTTATTATTACTGCAAAGTCACTAGTCCTGCATAGTTCGTAATCTTTACAACTGTAATATTGTTTACAGTGAAAATCGGTGTTTGATTGAATGTCAAATTGGCCCTAAACTAATAAAAGTTATTGCTAGGTAAACAAACGATTCATTTAACAAAAAGTGCCGCAAATGCGATTTAAAATAAGTACCTTACGTTGCCACGTTACATGGAAATGCCGCATTTTGGGAACTTTTTCCTGTACCTCTGGTCTTTTTAAGGTTAAGTTTTAGTTAGCGATTCTTCCTAGGGATGAAAAGTATTACTTTCATCCCGATTCTCAGGCAACATCAGACCTACTTTTTTTAATTACTCATACTCTGAAAGTAGGTCTAAAGTTGACTGAGGAGCGGAATGAAAGTAATACATTGCATCCCTAGGGAGATTCGCTTTGCAACTGACAGCTGTCAAATTATAAAAAAAAAAAGTACAGAAAAAAAGGTTTTATTTTCTATACAGCCACGATGTAAAATTTAAATAACTTATAAGTAGATATTAATTAAAGAATATATCTTTTTTAAATAACTTTATTATAATTTAGTTTCAACAATTTCTTTTAAATAACTTAGATTTAAGCTAAATATTTAACATTTTTTTCAATGAGTAAAATAAAAATTAATGGCACCATAGTTGGCCGGCCACAGAAAAAAAAACAAACAAATAAAATGGCGGGAAAGCGGTAATTCGATCTTCATTTATTTTTTCGATTTGACGAATTTTGTTTACTACGTATAGCAGAAATTTAAACCTATAAAATGAGTTCATCTAATTCTGTAATATGAATTGAACGCCTGATTTTATAAGAGAAGAGGCTAAAGCGGTAGTGGAAAACTTTTTACCACCCAAATCAAAACAGAGATACCTAAAATCGTATGACGATTTCATGAAATAGCGCGCCAATAATAACACTGTACCTACTATTGAAAGTATGGTAATAAATAATCTTATTGATTGATTGTAATTTCGTGTAAAAGTTATCAGTACATTTTATTGGAATGCTGCGCGGCAATATTTGATGTCAAATCAATTAAGGAATTTGATTTTTACAATTTATTTATGATAGGTATTGCTAAGCCGCCCGTAGCTAGGCTAACTAAGACGGTCCTACATGATCATCGAAGTTAAGCACTGTCGATGCGCATTGTCTTTCTAGCGCTCCCAAGGGAGCAAAATAGCATATTTATATAAATCCTATAAAATCCCGCGTAAATAATAGCGCTACGGTTTTTTCAGTTTTATTATCTTTGATTGAGTGCTCAGAATCGTCTGAATTCCAAAACATGATCACGTAAAATTCGATCGATGTTTTTCTTTTATGAAAAGTAAAATTTCAGAAGCCCGCCATTTTTAAAGTTTTAAACTTTTTTTACAAATAAAATCTGTAGAATGTAAACTGTTATCGTAAGGCATATTATATATTTACACGAAGCAAACGGTCACACTTATTCGTCCCCGATGATGACGCTCGTAATGCGTCGAAACCCGTTAGACGTATATCCAACGTTTTTAAGTAAGTGTGACCGTTTGCTTCGTGTAAATATAAAATCTGTAGAGCTGATTTTACGTACTTAATAGTGTGTTGGAGCTCTAAAGATTCTAAACACTAAATCAAAGGATAAACAACTGAATAAATCTCGTATATAAAATGGTCGGTCACAATGTTAGTTACCGTAAGTAGGTACTCCTCCGAAACGGCTTGATCGATTTTTACCAAATTTTATATGCGTTTTCAGTAGGTCTAAGAATCGGCTACTATCTATTTTCCATACCCATAAGTCATAAGGGTTGTTCACCCTTAATTTTTTTTTAATTTTTTTGACGAAATTTTATGTTATTATTTTTTTATAATGTGACATTAAACAATACATACCTACAACCCAAAATTTTTACTATTTTATCGCCAACCCCTATTTTTATGGCCATTTTAGTAATTTAACTGTACAAGGCAAAACATCGTTTGCCGGGTCAGCTAGTTATAATATAATAAATAATAATTGTATAATTTTTTTTTTAATTTTGACATGTATTATTCTTATATATAAAATTTCCGTATCACAGTGTTTGCTACCGTACTCCTCCGAAACAGCTTGACCGATTTTTTCCAAATTTTATATGCGTATTCAGTAGGTCTGAGAATCAGCTACTGTATATTTAACAACGTTTGCCGGGTCAGCTAGTTTTTGTATATAATTTGAATCGACATTATGTTCCTTTTTATTAATAAAAAATGAATTAATGATGGTTTAGTTCTAAAACAAAGGATAATTTGTAGGCTGTTGTATTTACGTAGGATTTTTCATAATAGCCTAGCTGTCGCCAAATTCCGCAACGCGCTGCTGTCGCATAGTGATATAACGATAATATATCACTAGAATACATTAACTAAATTTGTTGGCTGTGGGTCTGGGTGTTAAATATGTATGGGTAAAGTAAATGAAATAAAACGAATAAATCCCTCATAATATATTTTTAATAGATTAAACAATGATTATTTCTTAAACTACAATATTAAATTCTGAACATTTCGCTCGCTACCTCTAAACTTAAATTGAAACTAAGAATTATTTCTTACAATTTATTTATTATTCCTAAACAGTAGTAGTTACATCTACATATTTAGTAGAAAAAAATACACACATGACATAATTTTCAATCTTTCATTCTATACAATTTTACATGCCTTATATAATGTAGCCGACAGGCCAACTGAGGCGATCTGATTCGATCACCAACAATCATATACCTAGACAGTCTTTAGATGGGTGACCATTCACAAGACTGTCATTTCAAAAATGGCATTTGCATTAGGCGCTTCCATGGGTCGGATAAGACGTTAAATTGTAGGTCTCGGCTGTTAGCCTTTTTACAAGCAGTCGTTAAGCCGAGCCTTTGGGCAGCTTGAAAACTCTCGACACCAGAGCTTGGCCACTAAGCTCATACAAAGAAGAAAACGCCAAATATAATTAATAAAATCAATATTAAAACGCGAATTAATACTGAAAGTTGCATTTCATTCTTTTTTAAAGTATACAAATATGTATATAATAAACGCAAATTTTTCAGGACAGCTAGTACGTCAAAAAAAATTACTTTTGTTATATAACTTTTCGAAATTCATGAAAACATACATATAATCTAATTTCAATGCAAAATTTGTTTTGATTTTATTCAATTAATACATTTTATTACGGTTCAAAAATGTTCGTGTAATTTTTTTGATCTGAAAGCTATATAAGAATGGTTTGTTATAATATTTTAAATTTTGCCATATGTTATTAGCCTCGTATCGATAAAAATGCCTTTTAAATTAAATATCAGATTTATAAAACACCTGTTTTTTTTACTTTGACAAAAAGATAATCTAATCGATAAATATTGACATTATGATATCAAGGTTTATCGATTAGAATGAATCAAGCGAATATTTTTTTTTTATAAATAAGTAAACAAATAAACTATTTAGATACTTATACAGTATAATTGTACAAGGTAACAAAAAAATGGTTGCCTGTAAAGTCGGTTTTACGGGCGAAGATTTTACGTGACAACGTCTGCCGCGTGCTGCGCGCGCGGCAGACCGATCATAGTTGAGTGGGAGAGAGGCGCAAGGCATTCGGCGGGCCTCTCTCTCGTTCGGTGACTCATCGTAACGTTACCGGGCGTTACACTTTTTCATAAGTGACTCCCAGCCGCAACCTAATTTAAGACGTTGTCACGTCAAAACTTTTAAATAGCTAATTACATTTAAGAATAATTGTCCAAGTGCGAGTTGGGTCTTAGTTAATAAATAGGTTACGGAATCCTAAAAACGTAGCCATATGTCGATATCTGCTTATTTTTTGGCGATAAAACTTCAAAAACGATTCAGTTTTATTTTTGATAAAGAATGATAGACGAGCCAGTCTTCGGCTTGATAGTAAGCGCAGTGCTGGCTTAGTCCGACTGTAGTGACAAACCGAGTTCTATTATTATTACCAGGGATTAGAATACTAAATGAAATGCGCAATCTTCAGGTCACGCAGTGGCAGGAGAAGGCACAGGACCGAGAACAGTGGCGTCTCCTAGTATCGGAGGCCAGGATCCGATTCGGGTCGACGCGCCAACCCAGTTAGTTAGTTCGTTAGTTAGTTAGAATAATAGAGAGGATTGGTGTTCCCATTTCCAAAATAAATTGTATTATATTACGAATTTAGTCTGACAACTTTATAATTCACCTCGGTTAGTGTTTAACAACACAATTAAAACCAAATAGAGCCTTGGGATTGTTAATTTTAAAGGTTTTTTTTTATGTCATGGGCAAAATCTTTAATTAACAGTATTTTCTTTATAAATTTAAACGGTAAAAAAATAGCTTAAAGACCCTCTTTACTTTAAGAATACTAATTGCCGCTTAGAATTTGGATCCATCTACGCACACAATTATACTGGTATCCCAACGAAACTCACACACACAAAGCTCGCACGCGATTGGTCGCATCAAGATCACGCCACCTATATGTATCTATATAAATTATATATGTAGGTATATGTAGTATATCAGTTTTGTTAGCAACCATAATACGAGCTAGAAATGGTTCAGTATGGGGCTAACCAGCCGTGTGTGAAATGAGTCCTGATATTTTTATAATATTTTTAATATAGGTACTAGCCGCCACGTTGCCCCGCCCACCGCGGTATTTTACACGCGTAAAATACCGCGGTGGGGTGGAACCATTCTATCGGCCAAGTTACTTTTCTATTTATTCTTGTTCGCTGGTTTATAACGAAAAAACTGTATATACAAGATTTTGCACTGGTCATTCGCTTTAAAGAAGTGATTAATTAGTTCAACAAATTTACAATTTATTAAAACTATAAAAATAGGCGGCACATTAGAGTACAGTTTTAGAGACCAATCTTTTACTTTAGACACGGTTACTGTTAAGGTGAATCGAGCGGAGTGGGCGCGATTTCTTCACACTCGATTCAATTCACATTTAAGGCGAGCTGACAACGTAGAGTGACTAAAATGAAATTTTAATATATTTTTTTCACTTGCTACTAAACAACTATGTAGATATAGGTGCATAATTTGAGGGTAGGTTAATATTATGTACAGTGTAAACTATTTATAACGACACAAAAGGTACTGTGCATTTTATGGCGTTATAGAGAGTGGTCGTTAAATGGTGAGAATGTATCATTGTATGGATACAAGCTAAACCAACTAAAGCCAATTGATTTCGACGCTTTAGAGACTTTGTCTTAAAATCGAGTGACGTTACATGGAGTTTACGCTATTAATTAGCAAATTTTGCTACAAATCAATGAAAAAATTTTATTTACGGGTTTTTTTTTAAATATGCATGTCCTCTCACTCGTATAACCTACATGAGAATACATTTTTCAAATATTTTCTTTATTGAATTTGGTTATAAAATGTTAAAATTTCTGAAGAAAACCTTTTAAACGGTGAAAAGAGTCGTGCAAATCTGTACAAGAGCGAATTTATTTTAAAATAAGTTTCGTAATAATATTAAAAATATTCATACGCTGTCAGTTCACCTTAATTCGACCCCAGGTCTTGCAGTAACGTAGCAACAAATTAAAATAATAATAAAAAATAAACATGCATTTGTTTTAGTAAAAAAAAGAAATCTCCCATTTTGAGAAGCTACATTTATGAATAAAAATTTTGTTATTAAAAATATCGGGTATTTTTTTAAAGAAATCATTCAAAATACAAACCATTGTGTCTTTCTTATTAACCTAAAAAATATTATTAAAAAGTAATAAAAAATAGCACCTACAAGTTGCCTTAAAAATAAATACAAAACTTATTACTTTAATTTGATTTAGATAGAAGTTTTATTTTAAAAAAATTACAAAGTTTCGTATATCTTGCCATTAGTCAAATAATAATAATAATATGAAAATAATAAAGCATTACACTGTAAACAATATAAATATTACGATCAAAACTTTTAAAACATAATAACTAGATTATTTTCAATAAATAAGATATAAAAAATATCTGAGATTTTTTTTGTTCCAATTCATAAATTTACTAAAAAAAATATATTTAGTAAATAAAAATCACAGGTTTCAGAAATAAATCCAATTGCTAAAATAAGTGAAATGCATAGTTTTTTTTTACAATAATTAAGTATAGCAGTATATAGCGATGCGCGACTGTGAATGATACCAGTCGAATTATTCGACTTTATAAATCATTCGACTCATTCGAATGATCTCTGAAAATTAGTAACTAACATGATACCCACTCAAAATTAACCGGACTGAATGAATACTACCTACATTAGTTACTACTTGAGCCGACTCCACTCCAACGATTCATTCATATTTCATTCATTTGAAACTAACAAGTGACATTGACAAGATTCGCTAACAATCGAGTCAAAACGCCATTAGTAACTAATTAGTAGTCATCATTCGATTATTAACATTAGTATATAACTAATATTCAAGTCGAACGTGTATATTAGTAGTTGTAGATAATTCAACTGGTCAGATTATTCGCAGTCGCGCATCTCTAGCAGTATACATACTTATACAATAGGTTATTAGTACCTAACGTAAAATACTTTGAGGGCCACCTTTAGTACATATAAACAAACAGCTGCTCTTAGAATCACAACAATAGAAATTTTGCTCTTAGAAATTAGCAAAACATACTGCGTAAACTCCATATAACGACACTGAAGAGACTGTGCATTTTATGGCGTTAAAGAGAATGGTCATAAAATGGAGCGAAAGTATCATTGTACGGAATACAAGCTAAACCAACTAAAGCCAATTGATTTCGACGCTTTAGAGAGTTTTTCGTTAAATCGAGTGACGTTACATGGAGCTTCGACCATTTTACTGTACGGTACAGCTGATTTCCAATACAAAATATTTATACAAAAAAAAAACAATTTCAAAATGTCGTAAAACAAAAAGTTGTTTATTATAACCTAGAAAGGTTTCGCGTTAGTAACTAGTAACCTAGTATATCTTTCATACAATATTTATATACTACTAGCTGACCCGGCAAACGTTGTTTTGCCTCACTTAGGGGTATGAAAAATAGATAGTGTAGCTTATATGACACGTTCGTAGATTTACCATAGCAGCGCCATCTATTGATTACTTACTCAATTCAGTCGAAAGGTATCGACATCTGTTAGAATCATTTGGAGTTAACAGATAATTGTGACTGTCAAATAATAACAGACAATAATTAGCAATAAATTAAAATTGCGACTAAAATTTGAGATTTAAACTATCCTATCTCGCAAGTTGGATCGAATTGCACATGGTGTGCGAATTTTATTATAATCGGTTAAGTGGTTTAGGAGTCCATTGAGGACAAACATTGTGACACGAGATTTATAAATATTAAGATTGTTTTTCTGAGACTTGTTTAACAGTTTCTTTGTTAGTCAAAGTACAATTAAATTAATAATAAACAAAGTCGAAAGTAAATTGCGAAAACTTCATAGCTTCAGAAACCCTGCATTCAATTTATCATAATTATTTATATGTTCATGTATGTTATAATTAGCAACATGATCATTTCTCATTTTAATGCCAAATAATAACCATCTAAAATTTAGAACTAAGCTAAATTCTAATGCCGAATTTACATAGGATATTTTTACTTAACCTACTTTTGAAACGGGTCCTAAAACTGCAATACATTTTTGATTAAATATTTTTTCGCCAAACCAACACGAAACATAAAAAACATGTTCTAAATTTTTATAAAAACACTAACCCGAAATGAGGTTATTTCATATTATATTTGTGAAAATAATCCTTGTTAACTGTAATAAGACATTTTATTTTTATTCGTCTTAGCTTTCTTGTTCTATTTAATTTAATTGTAATAAGACATTTTATTACAAAAACATTTTATTTTTATTCGGCTTAGCTTTAATAGTGACGTCTTAACACGAAATTAAGACGCGCTCTATGGTTGCAAATGTTTTGTGGAATAAATAAATAAATATATTATGTTCAACATATTTTGCCTATCTAAATGACCGACTAAAATTTAGCCTTTAAAAGTTGGTTTGGCAAAAATATATGTTTTTTTAACGTATTGCAATTCCAGAAGCGATATTACGATTTTGTCTTAATTCTAAGATGAAAATTAATATACAGCGTAAACTCTATATAACGACACTGAAGGGACTGTGCATTTTATGGCGTTATAGAGAGTGGTCGTTGGAGAGAATGTGACATTGTATGAAATACAAGCTAAACCAACTAAAGCCAATTGATTTCGACGCATTAGAGAGTTTGTCGTTAAATCGAGTGACGTTACATGGAGTTTACACTGAATGTACTAATTAGTATAATATTTTTTTTGAAGTTACTAACTACTTGTTAGCCTATGTGCAGTGTACGAACACTTTATTTTGAGATTTTACGAGATTTCTTTAAATTAAGATTTTCAATATCGTTATAAAAAGGGTAATTTTGTTCAGGGTTATATGGAAAGGTTGTGTTAAGTCGAAATGAGGTCAATATTGTTCTCTTGTTAATGAGATATCTAGAACAAAATATAATTGATGTAAGAGAGACTAAAAAATAAATTGGTTTAAAGATTTGGCCTTAAATAGCTTGAAAAAAATTGCTGTCAATATCAAACGAGCTAATTCTAAAGTTTAATTACTAGATTATAGACAAATTTAAAGTGGGTTTTTTTTTCTTTATTTATTAAAGGGATTCTGTCACACAGTGACAACGCCATCCCCATAGGACTATTCACTATGTGCAAAACACAAGAAATAAAGTGGGATTGGGCTGGTCACGTCTGATGCATACCGGATAATCTGTGGGCAAAAAAATGCCACCCAATGGACACTGGCCTGTACAAGATCTCGCGGCAGACCAAGAAAGCGATGGAGGGACGAGCTTGACAAATACCTGGAGGATTGGTCCATAATAGCCCTAGATAAGGACAACTGGAAAGAAAGTAGGGAGGCCTTTACCCAACAATGAATAAAGAATCTTTGCGGATCTCGTCGGTGACAGTCCGTGTGCAGCTCGTCCCCGATGAAGACGCTCGTAATGCGTCGAAACCCGTTGGACGTATATCCAACGTTTTTAAGTAAGTGTGACCGTTTGTTTCGTGTAAATAATGAATAAAGAATGTTTATCACAAAGAGATAATTGATAAAATGGGATCAGATAGGCTTATAAAAATAAACTAGATGTTGTGTGAGAAAGCTTGGTATAAATATAGACAATGTTTTGATTCCTGACGTGCCATATTCACTAGTTTTTCTGTCAGACACTTCGCATTCAAAACAGTAAACAAATAAACCCATTTTAACTTAACATCGTCTTTTCATATAGCCCTGTACAAAGTTTAAAAACTAGCAAAATATAATATGTAAAAATTTCGAAAAATTATAAAAAGAAAATGACAATAAACGGTCGCAAAAAAATTTTAGGCGATAATTATAAAACTTACGTCATCACAATAAAAGTTACATAACAATTTTTTTTTGTTCAAAAGAATCGGTAATTATTAACAAATAATTGTTTTTTTTATTATACAGGGTATTTAGCAACTGACGAGAAATCTTTTAAGGTCAGCTTTGGCGGAAAAAATTACGTACGAAAAAATATAAGTACGTTTAAATATGAAAACGTAAAAAAACTTCTACAAATAAAAAACCGTGTTTTTTTTTAAATAGATATGCCCATGTAAAAACACGTTGACAATGTAAAGTCGATTTAAGCATAGATTTTAGTCAAAACAACGCTTGTAGCTCGGCTAACTAAAGCGATCTCACGCGATCATCGAGGTCAAGCAAAGGTCGATGCTGGCAGTTTTTAGATGGATAACCATGCACAAGACTGTCTTTTAAAAGGTAGCATTTTATCTGGGCGCTACCGTGGATAGGATTACACGTTAAATTATAGCTCACTACTGTTAGTCTTAATACAAGCAGTCATCAAACCAAGCCACGAGACCTTCGTACGACTTGAAAACCCTCGACACCAAAGCTTGACCACTTAGCTCATACGAAAGAAAAGAGGAAGTTAAATAACACAATAACGGAATCCCTGTTCCCTCTGAACTATAACCACTGTCTTCAATGCGAGAGTGAATCGGATTCTTCTAGGCAAGCAAGCAAAAAAAAATTAAAACAGAGCTCTAAACGACTTAAGAGATTTCGCGTTTGTTACCACTTACCCTGTATTGAATATTTAGTTGAAGATATAGAAAAGTGCATAATTTTTTTAACAATTACTATGTTTGTTAATCGATAGTAAAATAATATTAGTTACTCTTTAATCCGGGGGCAGGTAACTGAAGAGTTTGTATTTTTCCCTGATGTAAGGCCGAACGTCGTCTTTCTGTAAAGATAAAAGAACAAAATATATAATTAACTTAAATTTTGCTAGTCTAAGTCAAACAGTTAATTACATTATTACGTCACTTTACAGTCACACTAGCTGTGCCCGCTTTAATCAAGGAAGTTAATCCGGGATAATTTCAAATTGTTTATATCAGACTTTTGGTCCATAAAATAGTATCAAATAAGAATTAAAATTATCATTGCATACAAACATTATAAGATTACATACACAAAAATCACAAAAAAGTGGCCTGTGTTAATCCAAAAAAAAAAAAACCCGACACGTTTGAAGACTGCAATATCCGAAGACGTGTGTCATCCGCCAACCCGCTCTTATTCTTATTCTATGATGGGGGCGATCAGACCTGCACTGACAACCTGCAACCCTATACGGCCTATATCTCTCTCCTCGTGAGGGAAGATCCCGAATCCTAGCAATGGGAACGTATAGTGGGCTGGGAGCAAACCAGGGGCCGCCAGATTGAAAGCAGACGCTTTCTCACCAAGCCTTACTCGCTTCCATTGTACCATAATGTACTATTTATTTTTAATCCTAAATTTTGTCAGCAAGTATTGTAAAGCCGTTATAAGTATACCTAATAAACCTTACACTATGGGCCATCATGGTCCATTACAGGCACGCACGATTGTAGGCCATAATCGTCAGTGATTGGCCATCATAGTCTATAATCGTGCCTACAAGTTATGCATTGTACTCACAGTAGAAAGTTGTTCGAGGAAGGGCAGTAGTTTAAGCAACTCGTTGTCCCCTCGGTCCACGAACCAGCTGTCTATAGGGATGCCGTTCTCCAACTGGTAGCCGAATGCCTGCGGGAGGAAACCAAATATTATTATATGTCATGACGAGCCTTGTGCAAGTTCAAGACTCGGTCCTGCATCCCTGCCCCCGTCGTGAGATGGGACACCGTGAGGTTGTAGTCGGTAGTGACGGCCCTCTGGCCCTCGAGCCCGACATACCCCGCCCGCCTCGTCCAGGCTTGTGGCGGGAGATGCGTAAATGTATTTCCTCACGAAAAAAAAGGTATGCTCCACCATTGGGCCTCTCTTGAGGGAATGGGTGGAACGTAGGCATGGAATGCTCTCCTTCCGGATGTCGCAGGTTCTCTCGGGGCACGGTTGCTTCGGGAGGTACCTGCACAACGTCGCCAGAAGGGAGCCAACCCCGGAGTGCCAATGCAATTGCACTAATGCAATTAATCAAACAACAAGAGTAAAAGCTGACAATTGTTTGTTTATATTTCATATAATTATCTAGATTTTTCTGGCAAGATTGTGAGTTACTTTTGTTGCCAACTCTAGAATATCCGGAGGCGTACATATTTGTACGTGTATTAAAAGTTAAAAATGGATGGCAACTATGATATTTCATAGTTGCCATCCATTTTTAACTTTTAATTTGTATGTTAAAAACAAAATCCATTGCGAAACATTAAATTCACGCGTACGTGTATTATCACAGTGAACTTGCCGCCATTAAAATCTAACCAATGAGAGCGCAGCTGCGCGCGCAGGGCCAATCAGGAGCGAGCGAGCGATGTTATAATGAGATTTTACGATATCGATGTGGATATTATACCATCATGTGAAGTTGCTTAAATTGCGTGTTTTGTTGTCTGCGCTATAACAGTAGTAATTATAAGTCAAGTATTAGAAACATAAGTAGTATGTTACAACATTTATAGTGTTATAGATAAAAAAATAATCGAACCTGCGGGCTGTTATCGACGATGACCGTCTTCCGCAGGTCGCGTCCGAGGATGGAGAGGTCCTTCACGTAGTTCCCGTTCACCAGGAGACAGTGCTCGCGGAACAACCTGACACACACAACCATATACAGTGTAAACTCCATGTAACGTCACTCGATTTAACGACAAACTCTCTAAAACGTCGAAATCAATTGGCTTTAGTTGGTTTAGCTTGTATTCAATACAATGATACATTTTCTTCATTTAACGGCCACTCTCTATAACGCCATAAAATGCATAGTCCCTTCAGTGTCACTTTAAAAAACAAAAATGGTTGCCTGTAAAGTCGGTTTTACGGGCGAAGATTTTACGTGACAACGTCTGCCGCGTGCTGCGCGCGCGGCAGACCGATCATAGTTGAGTGGGAGAGAGACGCAAGGCATTCGGCGGGCCTCTCTCTCGTTCGGTGACTCATCGTAACGTTACCGGGCGTTACACTTTTTCATAAGTGACTCCCAGCCGCAACCTAATTTAAGACGTTGTCACGTCAAAAGAAAATACCTACCATAAAGCTTCGGGGCTTGGCTTAAGTGTTATACTGCATGCCTTTACTGTTGTTATCTTATTATTTGTGACCTGACAATATTTTTTAATGTTTTATTAGTTTACCTGTATTTGATCCAGCGGCGCTGTGGATCCAGCAAATTCAGGAGTCGATCGGCGTATACTCGCTTAGATGCCGTGAATAGGATCACCTAAAACAAAAAATAGGTGTAAATATAACAAAACTAAAAAAAAAACTCTTTACTGTTCTATAGTATAAATAAAACATTGGTTAGTTAACAATACGGATAACAGAAAAAAATTTGGAGATGGTTCACTATTATTATCTATCTATCTAACGAATATTATAAAGAGGAAAAGTTTGTTTGACGTGAATAAGCTCCGAAACTAGTGGACCGATTTGAAAAATTCTTTCACTGTCAGGAAGCTACATTATCCCCGAGTAACATGAGCTCTATTTTGTTTCTCTTTGCAATTTGGATTATTTTATAGCCCATGCGAAGCCGGGACTGGCTGCTAGTTATCTAACAATCTTCTTATATATAAAATTTCCATGTCACAATGGTGGCGATTCAGCGGCACACACGACTAAACTAAATTTAAAGAAGCCCCGTCTCTTTTCATCTTAGGTGGCCAGAAAGAGACGGCACGTTCTGAACCACAGACAAAACAATTAAAATCACGTCAAATATGGAATGTGCAGGCAGTTTTAGAGGTGACACAAGTGAGTGCGGACTAAAGTCGCCTATATTTACTACATTTGACGTGATTTTGGTTGGTTTGACTATGGTGCAGAGCGTGCCGTCTCTTTCGGGCCACCTAAGATGAAAAGAGACGGGGCTTTTTTAAATTTAGTTTAGTCGTGTGTGCCGCTGAATCGCCACCAATGTTAGTTCCTGTACTCCTCCGTAACGGCTTGACCGATTCTTACCAAATTTTATATGCGTATTCAGTAGGTCTGAGAATCAGCTACTATCAATTCCATACCCCTAAGTGATAAGGGTAACTGTACTTAAGGCAAAGCAATGTTTGCCGGGTCGGCTAGTATATGTATAAATGAATCTCTATATACCTTGCACGTGTGAATGGCTGGACCGATTTTACTATTATTTTTTTATATCGTGTTTGTTATTGTGAGAAGGTACTAATGACAGAAAGTATTTCTATAAAAAAACTAAGAATTTTGGTATATTTTTGCATGTTATTGTCAGAAGGTATTTCATTGTTGGCAGAAAGTATTTCTACAAAAACTAAGAATTTTGTATAGAATTTTTTGCATTAGAATAAAACTTTTTTTTATTATACTATTTCGAATTAAATAATCATTGTTAAGACAGGACAACGTCTGTCAGGTCAGCTAGGTAAAATAATTAGCCAAGTGCGAGTTGGACTCGCGCAGACAGACAGAGACAGACAGACAGCAGAGTCTTAGTAATAGGGTTTTTACCTGTTAGGTACGGAACCCTACAAATAGCAAGAAATGTTGTTTGGTGTTTATAGAGTCTCCCTTAAATATTGGTTCAATTTAAAATGTCAGTCTTAGTACAAGCAGTCGTTAAGCCACGTCAGAAGCATGTGGGCTTGAAAACTCTCGACACCAGAGCTTGGCCACTCAGCTCATACGATGATGTTTGTAATATTTACCTCGTAGCGGCGCGACACACGCGACAAAAACTCAGCGAAATGCGGACGCGTTCGGACGAATACCTGGAAAATAAATACATAAATACAATATTATAATGAGAAAAAGTTTGATTGTTAGTTTGTTTGTTTGACGTGTACAGGCTCCGAATATTATAATTAATACTTTCACCGTTGGGAACAGCGAACTAGAATAAACGGAAAAGAAAGCTTAGAATTTGGATCCATCTACGCACACAATTATACTGCTATCCCAACGAAACACACAGACAAAGCTCGCACGCGATTGGTGCCGTGCCACACCATGTGACGCCAGGCGGGCGCGCGGGTAGCAGTTTTGCCCCGCCCACCGCGGTATTTTACGCGTGGAACCATTTTATCGGCCAAGTTACTGTGTGAGTGAGACAACAACTATGTGTGAGAGCGAGACCGAAGGTGTTCGTGTGTGTTTTATTACATTCTATTCTGGGAACTTCGCGACAATATATATTGTCGCGAAGATATATAGATATTATATTGTATGATAATGCAGTTAATGTTACCGTGTATCTGCAGTCCTGGAACAGCACGGGGAAGTGGAAGCTGGCGTCGGGCAGCTCCTGGAGAGAGCAGTGCACCAGGGTCTCGTCCAAATCCAGCACCTGGAATCACATATTACTTTTTCAACGTGTCTCAGATTACCTTGTCAAATCAATTTAATTTTAAAAGCAAATAGTAAATTTTGTAACTTTGTTTCCTTACATATGTACATAACATACATATTTAACACTTATACCGATAGCCAACACATTTATTTCATCACAAAGATGTTAACCATACCGAGCCCCATACATCTCCTAGTAGAAGTGGTAGTAAGTACATGCATAATTTATATAAGATTAATTATAAATTATTGATTTATATTTGAATTTTATTGACATTTATACTTATTGATAATATATAAAATTTCCGTGTCACAGTGTTTATTACCGTACTCCTCCGAAACGGCTTGACTGATTTTTACTAAATTTTATATGCGTATTCAGTAAGTTTGAGAATCGGCTACTATCTATTTTTCATACCCCTGAGTGTTAAGGGTTGTTCACCCTTAAATTTTTACTTAAGGCAAAACAACGTTTGTCGGATCAGCTAGTTGATTATATATTTAAAGTTATTGGTGGCGTTCAGCGGCACACACGACTAAACTAAATTTAAAGTAACTCTGTCTCTTTTCGTCATAAATGACCAAAAAGAGATGGTACGATCTAAACCATAGACAGAACATCTAAAATCACGTCAAACACGTCAGATTTAGAGCTGATACTATTGGGTGCGCTCTAATATCGCTTACATTTTTCATATTTGGCGTTGTTTTGTGTGTGGTTCGGAACGTGCCGTCTCTTTCTGGCCACCTAAGATGAAGAGAGACGGGGCTTCTTTAAATTTGGTTTAGTCGTGTGTGCCGCTGAATCGCCACCATTGTGTGACTTGTAACTGTATTGTTATCAATAAATTACTTGGACTTTGACTTTTGTACTCACGAGGCTGAAGTCCGGGCTGGTCCTGGTCTTGAGAGGCAGCGCGGGGTACCGCGCGCGGAGGGCGCCCGTCGCCACGCTCTCTAGCGGCGGCAGCTGGAATGTTATAAATACTTTTAACCCTTAAATGGACAATGTTGTTTTTAAACAACATACCTAGGTACTAAAAATCACAGTTAAAATTGACCTTCATTTTTTTTTTATTTTGCGTGTAGGATGGTCTTCTACTAAGCGTGTGTGAGGTCTAAGTTGCAAATGAAAGGCAGGATCCAAATTCCGTAAGTTTATTCAATAATTATTCTACTTACGTACTACTTAATATTCTAGCCTTATTACTATTGTTGGCTGTCGGTCTGGGTGTTAAATATGTATCTATATCTATATAAAATATGTATGTATATATAGTATATCAGTTGTGTTAGCAACCATAATACGAACTAGAAATGGTTCAGTATGGGGTTAACCAGCCGTGCGTAAAATGTGTCAAAAAAAAATAAATACATTAAAAAATAAATGAGTGTGTATTACCTGTTTGATGAAGAGGTATGGATCGAATGCGTCGACCCACATCTGTTCACAATCGGTCCGGTTGCTACACGAAGAAATAACGTCTCCTGCCTCCTCCTGTTAAAAAAAACAACGTTTAGTTGAAGCGACGACAGCTCAGTCGGGCGCGTGCCGCCTTACTATCGAAGGGTCCAGATTCAATCCCGGCCCCCAATGACTTGTTTTTCAAGTTATGTGTGGATTTTCACTCACTTTACGGTGAAGGAAAACATCGTGAGGAAACCGACACGTTTGAGGACTGCAATATCAGGGGACGTGTGACATCCGCCAGCCCCCACTTGGCTAGCGTGGTGGATTATGGCCGATATCTCTCTCCTAGTGAGAGAAGGCCCCAAGTATCAACCACAAAATTACAGTAGCAAGGCCAGTATCAAACCAAGGACCAAGGACTTTCTAATTGTGAGGCAGACGTTATTACCAACGAGTCACCCTCGCTTTTTAGTGGATAAGAGATGCTAGTATAACATACAGTGTAGACTTCATTTAACATAACTCAATTTAACGACAAACTCTCTAAAGCGTCTAAATCAATTGGCTTTAGTTGGTTTAGCTTGTATTCGGCGAGTGTGCGAATGAATTACATGATGTAATTCCCCCCGCCCCTTCCACTATCGGACGAGCAGGGAAACGCCAAGGCGGCATCGGTTTACGGTTGAGGTGCCCAAGGCACGCACTAAGCGTTTTGCCTCCACCTTTGTTGTCCGAACCGCCAAACTTTGGAACTCCTTGCCGAATTCCCTGTTCCCCAATGACTACGATCTAGCGATTTTCAAGGCGAGAGTGAACCGGTTCCTTCTAGGTAAGCGCGTTTCACCGTAGACCTCAATGTCACTTACCATCAGGTGAATTGTGGTCAAGCGCTGACCTATTTAGAGTAAAAAAAAGTTTAACGACCACTCTCTATAACGCCATAAAATGCACAGTCTCTTCAGTGTCGTTATATAGAGTTTACAATGTATATAGATTACCTCTAGTTCAGCTGCCGTGGGTTCATCGTGACACGCGAGAGTCTCCTCTGCACTCAGCTCGGAGCCCGTCTGAAACCACAAGTACAGACACACAAATAAATCCTACTACTATTATAAAGGCGAAAGTTTGTAAGTATGGATGTATGGATGTATGGATGTATGTTTGTTACTCTTTCACGTAAAAACTACTGAATGGATTTGAATGAAACTTTACCACAATATAGCTTATACATCAGAATAACACATAGGCTATAGCTTATACATCAGAATAACACATAGGCTATAGCTTATACATCAGAATAACACATAGGCTACAATTTTTGAGGTTTTTAATGTGAGGTCGTAAAAAAAACACATTTTTTGCGCTTACATTGCAAACGCTGACTGAATCCTACAAGATAGATCAAAACAATTTACTACAGTATTGTACAACTTAAAAAGGCCTACAAAAAAGTCCGTGATGGTATATGTTTATCTCTTAGGAATAACCCACAATAACCATTTTTTATCCTTTACTTTGTACGAGTAATAATGGCTTATTTACGAAGCGATTTTAAGCAATACACTATTAATCCTTATCAAAATAAATTATTTCGTCAATAAGTACAGTTTGTGTTGATAATATTTGGTCTGTGAATGATTAAAATTGGACGTTTGGTTTTGAGGTTATGGTGAAATTAAAATATTACGATTTCTGCTGCACGGCCCGTTGAGAAGAGGGCGTGTGCGGGGGAGGGGTGTTTAGATCTATGAGTAAGGTCGAAGTACAAGTTATTATTCTGAGGTATAAACGCGCGGCTCAGTCGCGAGGTTGGCTCCCATCGCAGCGGCCGTGCGCGAAGTCTAATAATTTGCGGGTTTTTTTTTTTGATTTTGTTCTTTTAACTACACATACGCAAAAGTTCTTCTCAGAGCTAAACTGTTGTCTAATATATAATACTAGCTGACCCGGCAAACTAGGTTTTGCCTCACTTAAGGGTATGAAAAATAGATAGTGTAGCTTATACCTATGACACGTTCGTAGATTTACCATAGCAGTGCCATCTATTGATTACTTACTCAACCCAGTTGAAAGGTATCAACATCTGTTAGAATCATTTGGAGTTAACAGATAATTGTGACTGTCAAATAATAACAGACAATAATTAGCAGTAAATTAAAATTGCGACTATAATTTGAGATTTATACAATCCTATCTCTCAAGTTGGATCGAACTGCACATGGTGTGCGAATTTTATTATAATCGGTTAAGTGGTTTAGGAGTCCATTGAGGACAAACATTGTGACACGAGATTTATATAAATTAAGATAAGATTATTAATGTTATATGTATGTTTTTTATTATTCTTTATTGTACACTACGTCACAGAATAATAACTTGTACTTCGTACAGAAGCTTCACTTCGCAATGGTTTTCAAAGAAATATGAACTCAATCTGATAAACAATATGATTTAATTTAGCTCGCGGTCCAGTCAATCACGTGATCATTTTGTTGCCTACCAATTTTTTTTCAAAGGAATATGGGCCTTAATTCACTATACTACGGGTCATAATACGTTGTACATGGTTATACGTAGTACTAGTTATTATTCTGTGGTATTGAAAGAGCCACGGACTATGGTTGCTTACTTCGAGAAACTACTTCATATGCCATCTAGCGCGAATAGAATTCCATAGGTATCATCTATAATATCACCTAAAATATTTTGCGTTGGGCTCTTAGTCTAAGTTCGTAAATGTACGACAATTAAAATGCAACTCGAATGAAACGACTAAAATATCTTTTTTATTGTACTTTTAGGATATTGGAATAGTACGGGGAGAAACGGTTTGTAGTTTGAATTAATTTCATAATGTAATCCAGTCAAAATAGATTTTACCCTTACCTGACAGCGTCTTTAGGTAACAAAAAAAAAAGTTAAATTTCGATCACGATCCGTATTTAAACAATTAAATAATGCACAGTATTTTTTTGCTTTTTTTCGTTTTGTGTCCATCTTGCAATTATATAATGAATCAGTCAAATAACACAGAATAATAACTAGTACTTCGCAAATAATTAAGTTGAACGTGGTCGAACATATAGCGCGCACGCGTTCGTTCGCTTGTGGCAGCCTACTAGATTGGCCACTCCGGAGTGGCCGCCGCCCGTAGGTATGTTTTTAACACCTACACGCGGAGTGACACAGGCCTGACTACGTCCTTCTTTAGTCGTTTATAAATTCCTTTCCATCCAAAGGTTGCCTGGATGAGATCGCTTTAAGCGATAAGGCCGCCAATTGTGGCACAATTGGCGGTTTTTTTAAGTTAATTGTTTTTTACTGTGCCTTTTTTATTTATGTGTCCAATAAAGAATTATAAAATTTCCATGACACAATGTTAGTTACCGTACTCCTCCGAAACGGCTTGACCGATTTTTACCAAATTTCATATGCGTATTTAGTAGGTCTGAGAATCAGCTACTATATATTTTTGAGGCAAAACAACGTTTGCCGGGTCAGCTAGTAATTAAATAAATATCAAGACAGATTTCACACACAGCTGGCTAACTCCATACTGAACCATTTCTAGTTGGTGTTATGGTTGCTAACACAACTGATATACTACATATTATACATATACATACATACATATTATATATAAATACATATTTAACACCCAGACCCACAGCCAACAAATTTAGTTTAGCACAAAGATGTTGACCGGGCCGGGAATCGAACCCGGAACCTTCTGATTAGCAGACCGGCATGGTAACCTTTACGCCAACGAGGTCGTCAAATATTAGGACATATTTCACACACGGCTGGCTAACTCCATACTGAACCATTTCTAGTTTGTGTTATGGTAACTACTTGTTAGGGAATCTCAACAAAACACTATGCTACACTTGGACGCCTCCTGCTTTAAAAAAAGTACCACAACATCTGACGCAATGACAGTGGAACAGGTATGCCAGCGACCCAAGAGCGTGCTCCGCTACTTTAAGGAGCTTGGATGGCTTGTGTAGGCTGGTAGGGGGAAATGCACAATACGTCTCTTGCAGGTTGTCAGTGCAGGTCTGATCGCCCCCATCATAGAATAAGAAAAAGAATATGGTATACTACATGTACATCTTATATATAAAATTTCCATGTCAGAATGTTAGTTACCGTACTCCTCCGAAACAGCTTGATTGATTTTTACCAAATTTTATATGCGGAATCAGTAGGTCTGAGAATCGGCTATCTATTTTTCATACTTCTAAAGTGAGGCAAAACAACATTTCTCTCGACTTGTCGTTCGAAGAGTCAGCATCTCCTGATGATGCCTTGTGGTTAGGCGAAACACGTGTAGAGTTATAAAAATTTCCGAATTGTGATAGGTAACGTTAATCTTAATTATCTTAGTTAATTAATCTTAGTTAATTTTTCCTTTACTTGTCTTAATTTGGATTTCGGATAAGACAGCATAAGATAAGACAGCAGACAAATATATACATATACACTAAATATTTAATTTTGTCATCTATTTACAATGGATTTCCGCAAAGTAACGCCTGAGTCAATAAGTTAAAACAACATTTGCCGGGTCAGCTAGTATATACATATATATATTTTATATAGATACATATTTAACACCCAGATCGACAGCCAATTAATTTAGTTTATAACAAAGATGTTGGCCGTGCAGGGAATCGCACCCGAAACCTTCTGATTGGCAGTCAGCATATTAAACATTGCGCCAACAAGGTCGTCAAAAACATTTATGTTATAAGACCTTGAATCCTTATATACCTTGGTCATGCGTGAACTGTTCCAACCAATATCTCTAGTTTTATAGGATTCCGTACTTAAAAGGTAAAAACGAGACCCTACTACTAAGACTCCGCTGTCTGTCTGTCTGTCTCCAGGATATATCATTTTTTTTTAAATATTAAAACTCATTTCACACACGGCTAGTTAACCCCATACTGAACCATTTTTAGTTCGTGTTATGGTAGCTAACACAACTGATATACTACATATACATACTTATATATTTTATATAGATACATATTTAACACCCAGACCCACAACCAACAAATTTAGTTAAGCACAGATGTCGGCCGGGCCGGGAATCGAACCCGGAACCTTCTGGTTAGCAGTCCGGCATGGTAACCGTTGCGCCAACGAGGTCGTAAGCAGCCGTAATAGCTAGAAAGCTGAAACTTTCACAAGATATGTATTTCCCGTGCCGCTATAACATCATCAGCAATCCTCTCTAGTATTCTGATCCCTGTCACTCACCCAATGTCCATCCTCCCTGGCCAGACTCTGTATCTCATGAAGGAACCCTGTGCTGGGGCTCCGCGCAGACAGAGCCTCAAGGCTCTCTATAGCTGTCCCTTGCTCGCACGTCGACGATATCTCGCACTCTGACTCGCGCACGTAGCTGTCCTGCTCTAGCATTGAGACCACGTCGTTCTGGGGGAGAGAGATGGAGATATCAGATAATGTTTGTTAGTAGTTCATAGAAGAATAGAGATATCAGTCCTATTTCACGTATATAGCTCTCCTGCTCTAGCATTGAGACCACATCGTTCTGGGGGAGAGAGAGATGGAGATATCAGGTTATGTTAGTTACAACAGGCTATTGATAGATAAGAGATTTCTGTCTCTTGTTTGCAGATAGACGATATCACACTGTCACACATATAGCTGTCCTTCTCTAGAATTAAGACCACATCATTCTGAGGAAGAGAGATGGAGATATCAGCAGGGCTAGCATGGGTAGTGGACAATTTCTCCACCGGGAATAGAAATAATTGTATGTTTTAGTAACTTTTCCTTAAATTATTCTATTTTAAAATTGCGTTTGAGGTTATATTTAAAAAAACCTTCTTCATAATCTTTGCGTCAATAATAATATTACTCATGAAATTATAAAAACATGAAAATAGATGACAATATTAAATATTTAGTGTACTTCCGCTGTGATCCGAAATCCAAATTAAGACAAGTAAAGGAAAAATTAACTAAGATTAATTAAGATTAATGTTACCTATCACAATTCGGAAATTCTGAACTCTACACGTGTTTCGCCTAACCACAAGGCATCATCAGGAGATGCTGAGTCTTCGAACGACAAGTCGAGAGTGACTCTCGACTTGTCGATCACAGCGGAAGTACACTAAATATTTAATTTTGTCATCTATTTACAATGGATTTCCGCAAAGTAACGCCTGAGTCAATAAGTTATTTATAAAAACATGAAGTTTTTAAGTCCACTCGTGCACTGAACACAGGCTTTATGTCGACATAAAGGAAAAAAGGGGACGAAAATAGCAACTTGAATACATTGCATTGCTAATAAAGACATTTTGAATTTAAATTTATATGCAGACGCATTAAACTGACAGCTTTGTGATCAGTGCACCAAGGACTGAAAACATTTACATGGAACTGTGGAAATAATGTTGGTTTATTTAACTTATTGACTCAGGCGTTACTTTGCGGAAATCCATTGTAAATAGATGACAAAATTAAATATTTAGTGTACTTCCGCTGTGATCCGAAATCCAAATTAAGACAAGTAAAGGAAAAATCAACTAAGATCAATTAACCAAGCTTAATTAACTAAGATTAAATGCTGACTCTTCGAACGACAAGTCGAGAGTCGAGACTCGACTTGTCGTTCGAAGAGTCAGCATCTCCTGATGATGCCTTGTGGTTAGGCGAAACACGTGTAGAGTTAAGAATTTCCGAATTGTGATAGGTAACGTTAATCTTAATTAATCTTAGTTAATTGATCTTAGTTAATTAATCTTAGTTAATTAAGCTTGGTTAATTGATCTAAGTTGATTTTTCCTTTACTTGTCTTAATTTGGATTTCGGATCACAGCGGAAGTACACTAAATATTTAATTTTGTCATCTATTTGGTTTATTTATTTGATTTAAATGCGAGCAGCATTATGCTGATGTGCCTATATCACACTGAGTTGAAGTTTATTTTTTAACAGTTCACATAATGTCCACTGTTCAATGTCAATGTTTAAATTTCACTGGTGCACTGAGCACAGGTTAGCAAGAGATTTTTTTGTTATCTGCAACCAGCTATCAGTCGGTTTTTAAAGCTGTTCACTGATGTAGCACTAAAAAAATTAAATTCTGACACAGTCAACTCTGACTCAGCTTCCCTATAGTTAAAAAAATGGTTGCCTGTAAAGTCGGTTTTACGGGCGAAGATTTTACGTGACAACGTCTGCCGCGTGCTGCGCGCGCGGCAGACCGATCATAATTGAGTGGGAGAGAGACGCAAGGCATTCGGCGGGCCTCTCTCTCGTTCGGTGACTCATCGCAACGTTACCGGGCGTTACACTTTTTCATAAGTGACTCCCAGCCGCAACTTAATTTAAGACGTTGTCACGTCAAAAATAAAATAAATAAATTACCTGTACATATTTATCGTCGACCACCAAGAACTCTGCGCACGCATCCAGGTCGTCCGTGGTAGACGTCGGCTGATACATCTCCAAATCATTGCTGGACTTGCGTCTCTTCCCTAACCTCTTATCCATACCATTCCTAACTTCCTCTCTTTCTAACGACATCACCTGACTAGTCATAACATGAGACACAAGATGACTCGACTTCTCCGTAGTCATTACTCTAGCTGCCTTGTCCGCTAAGAAGTTAATATCTTCATCACCATTTTGTATTTCCCCTGGTAGCGGAATGAATTCGTTAAGACAATCATGTGGAAGACACAAGTCTGCTGACTCAATGTGACCGTCCGAATCAGATTCCTCAGATTTTGGAGTTGGAAAGTCAAATGTGGTTGTATGAGGCTCATACATAGTTACGTCATCTTCAGTCTGTTCTAGGTTAGACCAAGTTGGACTGGACTGTTCGGATTCAGACTTCTTCAAGTCAAGTTTCGTCTTCTTTTTAGGACTTTCATGGGTAGACGAAACAGTAGGTTTTGGGCTGGCACTGATCTGCCTCACTTTGCGTATCGGGGAGCTGTTTAGAGAAGCTGCCTTATCAGCTTTGTCAAGCCGTCTAGTTTTCCTTGGAGAATTTATTGCTGAGGTAACTTCAGACTTCTTGATATCCCGATTTAAAGAGCTGTGACGGGTTGGTAGCTTCCGAATCTCTTTAGGTTTTGTTGTAGATTTCTCTTGCTTTTTTACACTTGTTGTGGAAGATACTGTGTCTTTGTTGGTGCTACGTACAACTGTTTGGAAGATCGGTTTCTTTGAGCGATTCTCGTTGTGTTTCGCTTTGCTTTTGTGCGGTTCTACAGGCTTCTCCATTGTTTTGGTTCTGACTGGTCTCGTTTTCAAATTTCTTAGTTTCTGTGCTCTTGTGATGCAAATAGTTGAGTCTGATAGAACATTTTTGGTGTCCCGTTGAACAACTTTCTTCCAAGTTGCCTGCGTACAAGACACAGGCTTGGACTTGGTGATTTTAGCAACTTTGCTGCTACATTTGGAGAGGGCGGACTGACGTTTTCTACTTCTTAACCGCATCGCAAGTTCAGGGCTTGACCAAACCTGGAAAATTAGGTCCATTTGTTAAATTTGTTATTTTTTTGTATTGTAAAAAATATGTGCGCCTAGATCATTAAACCGATTGTAATAACTATAACTTTGACATTATATAAAACCTTGACATATTATTATTATTGTTATTTTTTGATATTGTATACTTATAATCTTTTGACATTTCTTTTAAATATTATTGTCTAGCTGTAAATCATAGTGTGAAATTAATTTATAAATTTACTAATTAATTGACATTTTGCACACTGCATATGCGGTAGCCTACAAGGGACATTTTTTCTTTCCCAATGAGGTGACTCAATAGAATGGTTAATCCATGTTCTTGGCTGTTTGTGCTCAGTTTTTCAGTTGCAAAACTATAATTATCAAGACTTTGAGATGACATAAAAATATAGCTCAGATAGTCATATGAATAGATGTTAAGAGTTTATAAAAAATTCAAGATAATTTTATAGATAGACAAATTAACTCTATTGGGCACAATAAGTTAAATTAAGTCCAAATCACTATAATAAAGTAACAACTCTTATAATTTTTATTATACAGTGTAGTCCGTTTAGTAGGACTTTGCATATAGCAAACAAACGTTTTTAGTGACTAAAGTTTAAGCAATTGTTTGGTTTTAGTATAAACTTGAGTAAATAGACATTTGTTTATTACGACTCAGCTTATAACGACTTTTCGCTTTTAACGACCGAATTTCACACATAATTGTCCGGTTACAACGATTCATAGAAAAGAATGAAATAAATAAATAGCTATCTCGGCTATCGCACTGCGCGACGCCCTTGATTGGAAATTGACTGTTTATTTTATGGCAGTACGAATTTGTAGGTATTGAGTGACGCGTAAAAAATGGCTTCCGCTAAACGAAAATGTTTCTAACGAAAAGAAAAAAGTGTTATAATGCAACGGTTAGAAATGAGTTATTTTTATCTGTTCATAACCTAAATGAGCATTTACTGTAATATCTGTTATATTAAAAACAAACTTTCTGTACGTTTAATACGACTTCCGGTTAGTACGACGTAATGTCACCGGTCCCTTGTTTATTTATTATTTATTGGTCGAGCATTAACACGCTGGGTCGACGACATCCGTAACATCACAGGAAAGACATGGATGAGAGCAGGGCAACACCAAGATGACTGGCGTACAAGAAAAGAGGCCTATGCTCAGCAGTGGAAACTACAGTCTGATAATGATGATGATGAACTCTAAGTATAAACAACACTTGATAATTTTACACCTACTTTTTATTTTTAATTTATTTCATGACCATGGATACAAGTCCTTCAGTCGAAGTCTTAGATAATTACATTTTCTCAAACATAAAAAGGAAATAAATTAATTTTAGCTAAATCTTTTAACAGTATTCAAAATATACTTATTTTTATTTATTTGATTTATAGGCGAGCAGCAAAATGCTGATATGCCTATATCACACTGAGTTGAAATTAAATTTTTAACAGATCATAAAATGTAGTAAATGTAAATGTATGTTATAATGTAAATGTATGTATGTAGTAAATGTAAATGTATGTTATAAATAGGTTTGTGAAAAAACTTCACTTTTTAGTAAATCTTCAATACGGCGGGGAACACTAATTAAGTTACAGGCTGCTAGTATGCCAATTTCACTGGCTAAAATTAGTTGTATGGGGCGACGACGGTCTGCCTCCATTTAGCAAAGGGATATCCCCCGGACAGATGTTGTGTCCGGAGACGGCCGTCCGACGGTCATGCATTGTAGGTTGGACCAGTCGTACGCGCGTTGTAAATACCGCGCGCGCGATTCAGGACAAGCACTCTGATTGGTAGCGGGCGATGAAGTGCGACAGAGACACCACAGTTGTTATAAATAGAAATGTGGACAATAAAAAAATATATGGTAAAATCAGCATACTGTCAGGCAGCATACAATATCAGCAGATATCCTCTGGGACTATATTAATTCTTTGTAAATGAGGTGGAACCAAACAATGGCCAAATCGCAGGCGGTTAATAACTACAATAAACTTTCTGCCACAGTATTCAAATTTGTTGTACCAAGGTAAGGTAGGTAAGACTTTCTGTTTTACATCCATTTCCACTTCAAGGTTGCCTTTGGATGGAAAGGACTTAAAATTTCGAGAAAAAGATGGCATGACAACTAATGTTAACAACATAATACCTATAGATAGCCAACAGCGGATGTAATATTATAAAACATACAATTAACTAGGATCCATCTTGTATTGAAGTTATAACATTGAAAGATAACAACTAAATACCTAGGTATGTTTTACATTATGTGAGATACACACAATATTTTAAACATTATCCCTACTTTTGGCATAAAGCCAAAAATGAAGACATTTTTAAATCACAATGGTACTCCTTGTAGGTATGAATATTTAAACTATTTTTTTATAAACTCAACAATCACGAATTTTGTTTGTGTACAAACAAAAAAAAACTATAATAAAGAGCCATCTTGTAAATTTCTAAATATCACCTTTACCACATTAGCATAAGACTCAAAATTAATTTAGCATTTTTATGTCAATTTTAAACTTTATTTTTGTATAACCAAAATGAGTTACTTATTATTACGTCTGTTAATAAGATTGTAGATTCGATTTTTGATTAGCTTATTTTACAGGGAAGCAAAACTATAGGTTGTTGGATATGTACTTACATGAACTTAATATGCGGATTAGAAAGTTTGGTAATTACTTCATTTAGATTGAGTGTTACATATACGGAAAAGCAGTCAAATCAACCACTGAGTCGAGCGGGCATAACGCGAACGATTCCGTTCTTTGTTTCACGGCGAATTTTATTTTATTTTCTTGCACAAAATCCACTGCCGATAGACCGATTCGCGCCTTTTTGCAACTCCACTTTACGCTTATACCATTCACATAATCAGATTATTAACTAGATTATTGCGTTAATTACACACTAAATTAGAAATTTAAGTCCACTTCTACATATATCTATATAAAATAATATAGAAACTCGCGTCGCGAAAGGAAAAGAGCGGCACCCGAGCATTATCGATTTTTCAACTGCATTAGGATAGCGATTCCCTCCGATGCCTTGGTGAATGATTTTCCAACATCCTAGCGAAGGGCTTCAGCCGCGGAAAAACGAAGAAAACACACTGGTATCGCGAAATTACATGATAACTTTTATTCTGGAACACAAAAGCCAAACAAATGTCAAAATGGCGGCGCTTGTTGAAATTGTCAAAAGTTCACTGCAGAGGTCGCTGCGCTGCGATTGCCGCGCATGCGTTTTGTTCGATGCGCTGAGAAAATTCGTGTACCTATCAATCAATTCTCAACTTCTTCTAATGCTTGTTCGATGGATACAAAGTACAAATAAAGCAATAAATCAACTAGCCGAAATGCTCAAAAATCTAAACATAGCATTCCTACCATGCTGGGGCCGTTTTTATCAACAATATTTCTGCTTAGCCCTGTGATGATCGTAATATTGCATTGCTTTGATGAAGATGATAATGATGGTTCCAATAATTTGGTAAAACGATAATGTCAAATTAAGAAAAGATGGCTAGAACGAGGTTCCATGATTCGAGATAAAAAAAAAACTTAATTATAATTGAAAATAGGATTTCCAAAGAATCTAATCAAATTTACTTGTTACCTTCATCGGAAGGCATGAAGACAATATTTTTTTGATAAAATCCATTTCTGATTAGTTTGCAGCTATAAACTGGATAGCTTAATATCTTTGAACTCCTTCTATAAAAATAAGGGGCCCCGATATAACTTGCAAATTCAATAATGTGTAACATTGAGAATAATATTATGTTCCACAATATCTTATTGACCTTGCGTCGTACTTCAGACGTGCTGAATAATAATTTCTACAAATTGAATTATTCACAAACCATGCTCACACTTCAGAAGATAAAATATGCATAAGACCAGCTACAGCTGATGCGTTTTCTAAGGATATGTTTTCTTTTTATATACTTTAAATTTTTTAATGCCTGGCAACTGGATTTTTCTGTGCGATTACAGCGCTACCTAGTACACAGTTCTATAACTATCATCTTCTTCAAACATAAATTAGTAACTATGAGAACAGGTATAGTCTGTAGTTTCAAAAAATGTTTACAGATGGCGCTTACATAACTATACATGGTATAGCGCCACCTGTTGTCCTGTTATGAAATTATTATATAAGCGTAACTTTCTGAATAGTTCGGCTACTCGACACTAGGTGGCTAGATTAGTTCGGCTACCCGCTAATAGATGTCGTAACATGTCTTAAAAACAAATCGAGCAGGAAATCTAGATTTTTATCATCGACTTTAGATTAAAATCTTAGAGGCAAAACATTTCACTAGCCATTTCATTCATTGAGATGTACAATTACTGTTGATAGACGATCTTTATTAGCCTGTTTTGCGTTTTAACCGGTTATTACAGATAGTTTTGTGAAAGGAGAAAAATTAGCTGTATTTTGAATATTATTAGGCATTGTTTTGTTTAAAGTGTAGGTTTCGGACATTCTGTTTTGTGTTTTAGGTGATAATTTGTGGATTTTATAGGCCAACTTGGACTTTTTGTTGTTGTAGTTCTTTATCGAAGCTAAATTATGGTTAGGTTAGGTTAGGTAAACTTTTGTATTTTTCTAAATTTTCACGTATTTATACATATTTTATTATGCGAAGCTTATTTATTTTATGATCTATCTATCTTTTTATTACGTTAACGCAACGCATAAAAAACATAGATAAGATAAGATAACATAATAAGCCTCTGTCTTATTAAACCTCTTTGGATATACCTATACCTGTCAAACTTATCCTACTTCAATGTCACTTACCATCAGGTAAATTGTGGTCAAGCGCTGACCTGTTTAATAATTTACATATTTCTATACCTGAGCATGTACATAAATTATTGATATAATGTAACTTATAGTACATGTACCATGTAATAAAGTAAATTACCTATTAGCATAAGCATAGCATAAGCAGCCCACAATACGTTCCCACAGCTGGGACTCGGGGCCTTCTCTCACGAGGAGAGAGATATAGGCCATAATCCACCACGCTGGCCAAGTGCGGGTTGGCGGATGACACACTTCTTTGGATATTTTGGTCCTCATGCCGGTTTCCTCACAATGTTTTCCTTCACCGTAAAGCGAGTCCGCAAATCCACACATATAACTTGAAAAACAAGTCATTGGTGTAGGGCCGGGATCAAACCAGGGGCCGTCTGATTGAAAAGCAGACGTTATTACCACCGAGCCACACTCGCTTTTTATATATATTAATACATATAAAGCATAAAATACTGTATAACAAATTACCTATTTAGAGTAAAAGAAAACCCCTTTGTTTTTGGAGTCGCGCGTTCAAAATCAACATCTCAAGATTTTCACTTCAGGAAATAAAAAGGGGAGATAGAAGACAAACGACTTGAGCCATTAGAAGAAATAAGAACTAAGGAGTGACTTGTAGAAAAGTTTAATTAAAAAATGGGTAGAGTGTTACAGGGACGGCTTTCAGGCGTAATTATTTAGAAGAAAGAAAATAATAATAAATAAATACATAAGGACACATTTCACACACGGCTGGTTAACCCCATACTGAACCATTTCTAGTTTGTATTATAGCAGCTAACACAACTGATATAATACATATTATATCAGTTATGTTAGCTAACATTCATATATATTTTATATAGATACATATTTAACACCCAGACCCACAGGCAACAAATTTAGTTAAGCACTAAGATGTTGACCAGGCCGGGAATCGAACCCGGAACCTTCTGATTAGCAGTCCGGCATGGTAACCTTTACGCCAACGAGGTTGCTTTAGCTATGTTTGATGAAAATAGATCTAAGAAAGTGGCCGCCACAAAACTTCCACATTTCTTTCACAATTGTCTTAATCATAAAAGAAAGGACTTGAATAGTAGAATAGAAAAGGTACTATGCTAAATAAATCAACGGTTTCTAAATTTTTTATTTGTCTTTGTTTTCCTGAGTCCACCCCTGTTCTGACAGAGGTCTCAAGCTCTGGAGGCGTGAAGCAATGCGGGTATCTTTGTTTCACAAAGCTAACAAAGTCTTATTTCTACGAGTCTTGAAACTTCTTGCTTTGTATATTTACATTGGGATAGTAGCTTGAATGGTGACGACTAGCAAGGGATAGAAATTTACACAAGGAATGGAAATACATATAACTAAGAATGATACGACAACACATAAACTACTAAACAAAATAATTAACTTAATTAAAGATTAAAAACAATAGTAGTTTAAAAAAACTAAAAAACACGCTTATCTGGCCGTTTTAAGTGGGTCAATATCACGCACAAACAAACAAAAATACAAAAAAATGTAATAATTTTATCAAATTAGTGTATTGTCATCGGTCCTCAATAAATCTACAAAGTTTCAACTAAATCTGGCCGTTTAAAGGGGGTCAAAAACGCGCCCAAAGAAGTCGGTTACAAACAAACATACAAACATACAGGTGAAGCTAATATAAAGCGTGTAAAAAGAAGATTAAAGATCAAGATTTTTATTGCTTCTTGCATATGAGCATGGATAACACAAACAAAACAAGAGTATAGGTACTTATATTTAAGCTTTTGAGCCGTGCGTTGCTGGTTCATTGCGCCTCGCTGTAGGTTTTATGAGAACCTGAGTCGCAAGGCAACAATCAGTTTCACTCCGCTAGCCTTTGTATACACTAAGTACGTACGCTATATAAAACATTACACAAAGCATTTACTAGAAAAACACATACTTGAAAAAATATATTTTACTAGCAGATCGTCCCGTCTTCGTACAGGCTATAAAATAATCTAAGTTGCAAAGAGAAACAAAATATAGCCTATGTTACTCAGGGATAATGTAGCTTCCTAACGGTGAAAGAATTTTTCAAATCGATCCAGTAGTTTCGAAGGCTATTTGCGTCAAACAAACAAACTAAAGTTCAAACTTTCCCTCTTTATATATTGGTATGAATTGTTTTAATAAATATGAAATTGATAAACATTTCACATTAACATTTTAAAAAGTTCATCATTGTACCTACACAGTGATGAACTTTTACTAGTGAAATTAATTGTTCAAGCTACTATAAATAAATAAATGGATTTTTTATTTTATTTATTTATAGTAGCTTAAACAATGAAACAATGAATTGACGACCTCGTTAGCGTAAAGGTTACCATGCCGGTCTGCTAATCAGAAGGTCCCGGGTTCGACTCCCGGCCCGGTCAACATCTTTGTGCTTAACTAAATTTGTTGGCTGTGGGTCTGGGTGTTAAATATGTATTTATATAATATGTATGTATGTATATGTAGTATATCAGTTGTGTTAGCAACCATAATACGAGCTAGAAATGGTTCAGTATGGGGCTAACCAGCCGTGTGTGAATGTGTCCTAATATTTATTTATTTATAATTAATGAATGAATTAATGTTATTTATTTTCCAATAAATCACAAAGATATTACATTTCACTTATACCTAATACTAAACTTCAAATTGGAATCGTCAAAAGATGATAGACCATATATCATTGATTCCTATACTAAGACAGTACCTAAAATTCGAGTGTCTGTTTATTTTCTAAAAAACTGTTAGGGGGCAAGTAAGAGACTAGTGAGGTACGTATCACCTGTAGCTCGGCTAGCTAAAGTGATCAAAGCCATAATCGAAGCTAAGCAACGGTTTATACGGTCGGTGTTTGGATAGGTGACCATGCACAAAATTTTCGTTTTAAAAATGGCATTTTTATCTAGGTGCTACCGTGGGTCAGATGACCCGTTAAATTGTAGGTCCCTGCCATAGTACAAGCAGTCGTTAAGCCAAGTCAAGATACCTTCGTACGACTTGAAAACCCTCGATACCAAAGCTTGACCATGCACAAGATTTTCGTTTTAAAAGTGGCATTTTTATCTGGGTGCTACCGTGGGTCGGATGACACGTAAATTGTAGATCCCTGCTGTTAGTCATAGTACAAGCAGTCGTTAAGCCAAGTCAAGATACCTTCGTACGACTTGAAAACCCTTGGCACCAAAGCTTGACCACTTAGCTCATACGAAGGAAATGAGGAAGTTAAATAACACAATAAAGGAATCCCTTAAGCCAAGACCTTCGGGCGGATTGAAAACTATCGACACTAGGGCTTAGCCACTTAGCTCGAACAAAAATATTGAAGAAGTGCGGTACTAGCAAAGATACTATCCTCATCTTTCTTAATATATATAAATCTCGTGTCACAATGTTTGTCCTCAATGGACTCCTAAACCACTTATTATAATAAAATTCGCACACCATGTGCAGTTCGATCCAACTTGAAAGATAGGATAGTTTAAATCTCAAATTATAGTCGCAATATTAATTTATTGCTAATTATTGTCTGTTATTATTTGACAGTCACTATTATCTGTTAACTCCAAATGATTCTAACAGATGTCGACACCTTTCGACTGGGTTGAGTAAGTAATCAATAGATGGCGCTGCTATGGTAAATCTACGAACGTGTCATATAAGCTACACTATCTATTTTTCATATCTCTAAGTGAGGCAAAACAACGTTTGCCGGGTCAGCTAGTACTTCTATAAGTATGTATTATACTTGAACAAGTAACTCACCTAAGCCAAACGAAGCATTTGTCTTAAAGTAACACTTAAAAATGGCTAGTAATTAAAAACTCCCTTTACAAGGGGAGGTTTTTTTTACATTTTATTTTGACACCCCACAGGGTGGATTTTGTTTTATTTAACAAGTGTTAAATAACGCCTTAATGTTAATGTTTCTTGTTCTTCTTTTCGCTTACGTAACTGAATAGGTAAAAAGAAACATAATGGTGGCGATTCAGCGGCACACACGACTAAACTAAATTTAACCGCTTATATTTTTTATTTGACGTGATTTTAGTTGTTTTGTCTGTGGTTGAACGTGCCGTCTCTTTCTGGCCACCTAAGATGAAAAGAGACGGGGCTTCTTTAAATTTAGTTTAGTCGTGTGTGCCGCTGAATCGCGACCATCATAGTTGTTATAGAAAATAAATTTATCAGCTCTTAGGTCAAATATTATAGTCAAACAATTTATAGAATGTTTATGTATTTTTTTTAACTGTTAACTAAAAATGTAATAAATTAACTAAAAATATTTATTTCAAAGTCAAAAAGTAAATGGCAATTTTTGCTAAATTATCTCTTATTCGTACCTACTAATTTAAAATAATGGTCCAAGTGCGAGTTAGGCTCGAGTATGAAGGGTTCCGTACCATTGTTGTATTGGAGCCCCCCTCAAATACCTACCTATGTATTTTACTTACATTTTATAATATATTTTGATAGCTTATATAGGTACATTTTGTTAAATTTTTAAGTGTCTAGCACCTAACGTTATTGATATCTATATAGCAAAAAAATACGAAAAAAAAGTTTGTTGTATGGGTACACCCCCCTTAATATTTTCATAATTTTTATTTTAGTATATGTTGTTATAGCGGCACGGGAAATACATATCTTGTGAAAGTTTCAGCTTTCTAGCTATTACGGTTTCTGAGATACAGCCTGGAGACAGACAGACAGCGGAGTCTTAGTAATAGGTAAGGTCCCGTTTTTACCTTTAAGGTACGTAACCCTATAAACAAATGAAAAAAAAGTTAAATCATAAATTACTTTTATTTATAGTTAACAATAAATAAAATATATATAATTACGTTTTCTCGTATAAATAAATTGCTAATTCTAATCAGAAATAGGATATTAAAGAAAGCACTTAAAGTACATAAAAGCTAGGTGTAATTTGTGTCTCAACTGGCGACCTTATCGCTAATAGCGATCTCTTCCAGGCAACCAATTCCAAGAACGTAGGTATACAAATAAAGAACATAATGACGATTTCTTTGTTTAACGCTTTATTTGAGTTGTGTAATTGTTTTTTTTACAATTATGGTTTAATTTGACAACCTCTTTGACGACGATTCGACTGCCAACTAAATGGTTCCTGCTTCGATTCTTGCTCCGGCCAACATCTTTGTGAAGAACTAAATTCGTTGCCTGTCGATCTGGGTGTTAAATATGTATCGATATAAATAAAGTATGTATGTATGTATATGTAGTATATCAGTTGTGTTAGCAACCATAATACAAACTAGAAATGGTTTAGTATGGGGCTAACCAGCCGTGTGTGAAATGTGTCCTAATATTTTTTTTTGTTACTTAGGTTGGTAGGTAGGTGATATTATCTAGGATGCAAAATTTTCATTCATTCTTTCTTAATAAATTAATTCCAACGCTAGTACTTTATCGTATTACTAGCTGACCCGACAAACGTTGTTTTGCCTTAATAAAAAAAAAAACTAAATATACAGTAGCCGATTCTCAGACCTACTGAATACGCATATAAAATTTGGAAAAAATCGGTCAAGCCGTTTCGGAGGAGTACGGTAACAAACACTGTGACACGGAAATTTTATATATAAGAAAGAAGATAAGATACAAAAAAAGCGAGTGTGGCTCGGTGGGTAAACGTCTGCTTTTCGGACGGCCCCTGGTTCGATCCCGGCCCTACACCAATGACTTGTTTTTCAAGTTATGTGTGGATTTGCACTCGCTTTACGGTGAAGGAAAACATCGTGAGGAAACCGACGGTTTGAGGACAATATCCGAAGACGCGTGTCATCCGCCAACCCGCACATGACCCTTAATGGTGAATATTGGCCTATATCGCTCTCCTCGTGAGAGAAGGCCCCGAGTCCTAGCAGTTTATGCTAATGCAATTAGTACTTTTAGTAGGTAGGTATTGATATTATCTAGAATCGTTAAAGCTTAGAAATGTACCTAATATTGTTAATTCTTTGTTTTTAATTAATTAATCATTGTTAATAGGCGCTTCGCTCATCTGACCAGCTGATCTAGGTACAATAGCGCCTTAACTGTTGATTTTTAGTATACCTATATTGGTGTATTACGTACTTTGACTTAACTAAGTAAAAAAAAAAATTACGTTTCTTCAATAGGTACCTAGGTATGTTTTGTAGATTAAATTACATTCCAAGATTTACATTTCGTAATTTTTCAATATACATAAAATTTTATTCCTGGATGGCCATAAAAAGTACATTAAAATTTTCCATTATTTACCTCTTATTACATAAGTATTTAAAAAGCACGATGAAATGCAAAATATATAAATACCGTGCTACTTTTATTATTTACCTCGAATTATTTCAACAATTAATTAACACTTTTCCCAGAACTTCGACCTCCTTTAAGTCCTCGAGTAACAATTATAAAAATTATGACATAAAAACCTCACCAAAAACCGGTACCAAAAACTTACTGGCAACATTCCTCAAAAAAGATTTTACTTCAATTAAGACGACAAACCGCAACAATGACGGATCCTCTTTTATTTAAATCCAACAAACAAACAGACAGACATTACAATATAATAAACTTACGAATAATAAAACCACGCCGGCATTTTCGAATCATAATGTATAATAGTATGGTATAAATAGGGTCGGGGGAAAAAAGAGTATAGCAGTTTGATGTGTTGCCCCGCCTTTTGTGGGCCCGTACAAGCCACGCCTACTACGGAGTGGGGTGCTCGCTTTATTCGCCAGTCGGTACTAGCATTCGCGGATCACGTACAAACTCTTTTCGTCCCGTTGACAAAACCTCTTTTCTAATTTCCAATCAAACTGACAGTTCCCATCCATTTTCGCGCGGTTTTCTAATCGATTTTGACAATTGATGATTTTTGACAGTTACGTTTTTTTGGCCGCGAGTGAGTGTGTGTTGTAAAAAGGTTTTATGCGCTAATTGAAAGCGATGTGAAGTGTTAAGTGCTTTTTATTACGGAATTTTCGAACGAGGTATGAATGTGTTTTTAGCTTTTGTTAGTAGATCGGCAGGAAAAGGTTAATTAATTATGTTTGCTTGGCGGCTTGGTAATTGACCTGATTTTTTGGGAGGTGGTCTTTGTTGTTTTGATTAGCAAACTAAATTAAGGTTTCTGGATGATTTGATTTGATAATGTCTAAAAGATTTGATTTTATCTTCCACAACATTAAATAATTTAGTTATAGGTAACTTGATTTTTTATTATTAGGTATTTATGGTCGATAATAGTGAATACGTGAGAGAATAAAAAAAAACTTAATTTAAAAAAGTTCCAAACGTAATTTTTAGTTAGGTAATTAAAAAAAAGCTTTGTATGATATTCGAGTAGGTATGAACCTTAACTAAAATTTGATTTTTTCCTTATTATAAAGCTGGGTTTTGCTAAAAGTTATTAAAAATGGTCAGTTAGGTCTACTTATTACCTATGTGCTAAATATAATTAGAACTATTTGTATTTCAATTTCATATCATTAAACCAATTTGACAGATAGATAAAAATAAAACTGGTAGGTATGTCAAAGTTATCAGTATAGATAGGAAAAAAAACATCGTTCAAATCTTGCCAATAATTATATTTACCAAGTATTTTTTAATATGGTTCGGATTAAACATAATTTCTTTCAGATAGTATCAATAGTATAATGAATAAGAATGTAGGTATATAATTATAACCAAACAAATAAAATCTATGCTATGTATAAATCTTTGTATATTACCGATATGTCTTTATATATAACTAGCTAACCCGGCAAACGTTGCTTTGCCTTAAGTATTGTTACCCTTATCATAGGGGTATGGAAATTAGATAGTAGCCGATTCTCAGACCTGCTGAATACGCATATAGTAATATTTGGTAAAAATCGCTCAAGCCGTTTCGGGGGAGTACGGTAACTAACATTGTGACATGGAAATTTTATATATAAGAAAGAAGATAGACTAACGGTAAATCTAGTAATTGATATAAAACACTATATCGACGGTTAAAAGGCAAACTGCGTTAAGCGACAATTTTCGAACTTTACAGGAGAGCCATTCAAAGTTTTTTATTTCGGAAAAAAAATCATAATCAAGAAATTTCTGGGTGGATTAAAGAATGATGAAAAACGTATTTATTATTAAGTCAAACGCTACTAATGCAAAAGTTTCGTGGTCTAACGAGTATTATTTTGAAAAATAAGTGTCGTTTAATCCCAAATGCATTATTTAGGAATAAGGATAACTGACTGAACCGCCACAGGATTTAAAATAAGTTCAAAGCAAAAAATGTTTAAGTGCAGGTGACCTCATATTTAGATCGAAGTAAAATGCTTTAATCTCAACAAAATTACAAAAATAGAACGAGTCAAATTGGCAAGAGTGTATCAAAGAGTTAAAAACAACAAAGAAAAAGTGACTCACGCGACAATCGACATACTAGCCAAATTGACTTAAGTTCGCTAAAATGCAATAATGTTTGTAAACTTGTCAGATAAAACCTCATTCCAAATGACAATCGATAAGAAAAATAAACCTGTAATAGAATTGAATTAACGACTGATAGCATTAAAACAGCATTTATGAGTGTTATAATTTTAAAAGAATGTTTTAATTAATCACTTAATATAAAAAAAAAACAATTATTTTAATCTTAATATCCTATATCCTCAATTAACCTGGTATGATATTTTAGTTTTAAATTTTAGTTATATATTCGTTTATCTTTTCCAATTCGGTGAGGCAGATTGGTGTATTCCAACTGGAATATTTTTGGAATCACACCATTGTCACACAGTTTTTTCAATTTGTTGTATTTAGTGGTAGTATTGGCAACATGGATTTATATTTTCCATTTATTGGTTTCGGCCTAACTAAAGGGATTGTCTCGGCTCTTGCGTCATCCTTCATACTGTTTTTAATTTTCATAATGCCCGGAGATTTTTAAATGACGCTACCCGTATTTTGCTAATCTTTCCTATGAGATTTCCTTTGAAATACTTGTCTGACATTTCTTCATAATTTTTAAAATCACAGTGAGTCAGCGTCTCCACTTGGTATGGATGGACTGGTCAGCTGAAAAACTGTACCATATAATCCTAATCGCCCATATAAACCCCCCGTGGGGCCCCGCATTGTCAAGGCGGGGGCGCTCAGTAACCTTGGCCTGGTCATCGACGGTGAAACGAAGAGGGTCCCTGAGGCGGGCCACTCCCTAGACTTGTACTCACTCCTCCATGAAAGTTCTAGATGGAGTGGCACCAGTAAGTTGCGGAACCTCGTTCGGGGGGGGGGGGGGGGGGTTCGCAACTTAGGCGGGCTTGTGGTGTGTATACCACAGCTGAAAGTGTGGGGCCGCGGCAGGAGAGAAGTGTCGGTATTACGATGCGCCGCTCTTCCTACCTGCCGCGACCTCGACGGGGTCGCCACCGGTCGATGGCGGACGCGGTGGGGCCGCAGGGAGAAGGAAGTGACTATCTACCACTCTCCCTATTCTCTGCGGCCCTAGTGGCAGGCCACAGACCTGACCCGTTGCGGGGGACCTAAGACGTCGGACCGGAGTTGTCCGGCGTCCATTGCACTCACGGTCCCCGAGGTTGTTGCGGTGCACAAGTGGTGCACTGCAAAGGGAGTCATCCCCTGAGAAGGAGTCTCGCAGGCTAGCTGAGTTGGGCGGGGTGGTGGGTTAATGCGGGGACTGGAACCTAACACCGCTTTCCGGTGAGGAGGCCATCGTGAGGTTTTAGTCGGCAGTGATGCTCTTCTGGCATCGAGCCCGACACACACCACCCACCTCCCCGGGTGTGGTGGGCATGCGTAAAAGCATTTCCTCACGTTAAATAAAAAAATGCTCATATAATGTTGTTTCGTATTGAATTTCTGATCGTAGCATGCATGCTATCTACCGTCATTTCAGTATGCCCTGGGAGCGAATAGTTCATCTGTATAGTCTCTAAATGCACTGTTTGCAAGAGTGCATTATGAAGAGCTGCGAGCACAATTTTGTTTTTGTTTTGACCCGGACATGACCCGGACAATCTGAGTATAAAATCAGGGATTTGATCGTACCACGTGAATCTACATCAGCAATATTTAGTAAAATTGTGGCTATTTCATTGCCACCTCTTTTTCACCTCCAGCTTCCCCCCATGTAAAACTAAATCCGTTTCTTGTTATGCTTTTATGAAAAAAAAATATACACAGCATATTTTCTTGAGTAGAATAGCAGCATACTGTTTCCGTGTGGTGTGTTTAATACTTACTTCGAAGCAAACTTGTACACACAACCGTCCCCATCGATGTATTACTGCCGACTGAAGCGCCCGTGCAGATGGCGTTTCTCGCTACACGCTGGAGGTTAGTACATGTGCGCGAGAAAATTTCTTTGAATGAACCGACACTATTTACGCTGCCAAAGTAGATTTCGAGATGATTATCCTCCAAGGCTCCGTTTTTCGACATATTGAAAAATGTTTTAAGTTCTAAAATGTATTTAATGTTTTGTTTGAAACGACCAATATTGAAAAATATTATGACTACATAACAGGCTCATATGACTCTTGACATCGATATCACATCACGGCAAACCTGCTTAAGTCCCAAATAGCCCTAAAGCATACTCTGAATGAAACAGTTTAAGCGACACGATGCTTTCATTTGAATGAAAAGAAAAATGTTTCAAGCGACATCACTGTTTATTTTAATTCGAGGTCAATTATCTTACCCGACTTCATGTTTTCAAACAGTGTGCTTAAGTGCCAATGTATATGAAATTAAGAACAATTTAAAACAGCTGAAATACATTTGTGTCGAAAATGATCAAATTCCATGTCGCTTTAAACCATGCAAGCCAAAAATAGGCCAATTTTTGCAATGGTCTCAAGCGACAAAAAAGTGCTCAGAATTGAACAAAACTGGGTTCAGATGACGCAGAAAAAATCGCTGATTCCAAATATGTATATAACTCAAAACTCAAATATTTGTCGCTTAACGCAGTTTGCCTTTTAACCGTCGATATGATAGGATTAGGGATTCAATGAATGGTTTTTAACTTACTTTATTGCTATATTTGAGCGAGGACGTAAGCCACACGAGTTAGCCATCTTCGAACCTAAGGTGGAGGAAGTGTAGTTTGGAATAAGTCGAATAATTTGGCTCTCGAGAAGGCCAGACCGTTAGATGCTTGGAGAAATATGTTTAAACTTGAGTGTGGAAAGAGAAAAATAAAAAAAAACTCTGGCAGACGAGCACTAGAAAATGATCTACCGCCATGCTATGATGATAATGATGATACAGTGTAAACTCCATGTAACGTCACTCGATTTAACGACATACTCTCTAAAGCGTCGAAATCAATTGGCTTTAGTTGGTTTAGCTTGTATTCCATACAAGATACATTATCTCCGTTTAAAGACCACTCTCTATAACGCCATAAAATGCACAGTCCCTTCAGTGTCGTTATATAGGTAGAGTTTACATTGTAGGGGGAGTCCGGGAGAGTTGAACCACTTTTTGTTTAAAGCGTCATAACTTTCTTTAATTAAGACTCAGGGTTTCAATTATAGTATTAAACATTAGCTTGTTTATATGGGTTTACTTTTGCATAATTACTTTTTGGCTTTGATAATACTGAAATATTTTATACACATTTCAATGAAAAATGGCATATGGCTCAACTCTCCCCACCCCAGGGGACACTTGACCCGGGATATAGGGAGAGTTGAACATGGTTAACTTATAGGATGATAATGTTAATTGTATACCTACAAACTGTGAGACAGAATATACTATTTATTTTATAGGAGATTATTAAAAAATAAACAGCTTAAATCACATATTTATTTGTCACGTCTTTAAATTTGAAAAGAAATCGTTAACATTTTTCCTATTAAAACTCGTGGCACGAAATAAGCTTGTGACTACAGGTGTTCTTAAGCTAACTTCTGGATTTCTGGAAACAAAACCACGAAACCAGACTTTATACAAACTATTTTTTTCTTCAAATTTGTTTAGTTACGTCTTCTATCGATTCCATACTTAATAAATGTTTTTCTTATCAATGCACCCTCTTTTACCTTACGTATAGCGTTTTCTACCTCAGTGGCGGTATGTTATTTTCTTTGGCGTATGTTTTCAGAGGGCTTGTATTTAAACGACATATTTTCATCCAATTAACCTGTGATAAAAGTTTTATTTAACATAGATAAAAGTTTTATTTAACTCCAAAATCTGTCATATAAACCCTATAGAGGGAGAGTTGAACTACTGAGCATGTCTCCCGACCTCCCCATGGTGCAACTCTCCCGCATATACTACATTGACATAAAATTTTATTCATAGAAAAACCTTTCAATCTATGCGAAAAAACACTAAGCGCACGTCAAACAATAGTAATCAAGCAATATAATAGTAACAATACATAATACATGCCTCTATTAACACGTCCGTAATCTCAAAAAGACAAAAATGAAAAAAAAATACTCCGCAATAACAAAATCACCTGTTCGAACCTGACAGCCAAACAAACAGGCCATTGTAAAAAATGGCGACGTGCTTTTTATTGGTCTCACACGTGCTACCTATGACCAATTTAACGTTTCGTTAGCGCGAAATTTAAATCGAGTTTTTAAAGGCGGTTCAACTCTCCCACCTGGGCAAGTCTCCCGGACTCCCCCTACTTCATAAAATACCTACGTATTTCCCGTATAGAAATATTCAAACTCAGTTGATTTGAATCAATGGTATTATTTATTCAAAATAATAAATCTTATAACATATTTCTTTATAAAAAAAACAGTACAAATCCCTAATTCACTCCAAATTTATGGATAAGTAAATAGTAGTTAATAATTATAAACACAAAATGTCGATTAAATTAATTGTTTTTTAGGCAGACACATCAATTTTATGAATATTTATTCAATTTGAGACATTGTATAAAATTATACGCTTCAGTTTGGAGAAATTACATTTAATTTGTAAGAGATAAAGTTATTACATATGTATATTTATGTATACATGTAGTATTTCAGTAAAAAAATATCACTCATCCTGAAATTTTCCGAATTAATTCATAGGTTCATTAAACATCTAAATATTTAACCACCTATATGATTAAATATTAAACCACCTATTTAATTGACTTTATTATTAAAATGACTACGTATGTCTAATTTAATTAATAAGTATATATATAGTATTTATTGTCCTAACCTAACAAATAAACAATGTGCAAAGAATAGCCATCGCTATTCAGCGTGGAAACGCAGCCAGTATTATGAGCACTTTTGCATAAGGTATGGGCGGGTTGTCCTAACATTTAATGTTCTGGGCATATATTATTTCTAATTTTAATGTATTGATTGTAATGAAAAACAATTAAAATAAACCACAGTTTATTAGCAAACTGCATATTTTGCCATTTTAAATAAAAAGGTACTAAGGAACCCTTCATACACAGGATTGACTCCCACTTGTGCAATTTTTATTCGAAAATTTCAATTCAAAATCACATAAATCCACGAAGCATAGCTAGTCAAACAATAATAAAATACCATCACATTTAAATACAATAAACATATGTTCAAACACCCACATTTATCCGTTATATATGTACATACGCATATTTATATAACTTTTAATTATATTGTCACAGTTGTGATGTCACATATTATTAACGCTATATTAACAATAAATTATTAATAATGATTCATAAAAAATCGTTCAATAAAGAATTTTTGCATAAAATTAATGGGAGCTGTGTTTAAATAGAATAAATACATTTTTATTTGACCAGGTGACAATTTATTCAATTTAGTTTGGAGTCAAATTTGAATTATTATTCAGTTATTAAAATTATGTGCATTATATTATTATTATTTGAGGGTCGATTAAAGTTTGGGTGTGTGTTAATTTGAATACTAAATAGGTACAATCTTGTGTACCTATTAGCAAATAAAATACATAAATACTTTTTGGTGGCATAATACCTAATGTATTTATCTTCTCTCTGGATATTTCTTTCATTCTTTGTGTTACATTATTGGAGATTTAGTAAGAATCTAAACTTTGTATAGTCTATGTTACAGGGGGATAATGTAGCTTCCCAACGGTGAAAGATTTTTTTTAAATAAGTCCAGTAGTTTCGGAGCCTATTCGCGTAAACAAACAATCATACTTTTTTCATTATAATATTGGTAAAGATAATTATTTTTTTCTATGTTAAAATATATTATTATTATTTTCTTACCTAACATTAGCTGTTTTTCATCTATGGTTGTACAATACAGAAATAGTCTAATTATTCCATTCTTCGTAATTATTCTAAGAATAGGTTCAATTTAGCCGAGAATTTCAGAATAGCCGATTTTTATGAAATTTTGTGTGAACATACTAACCTACATTGGATTTATCGATCAATTGAACCTTGAATTAACACATAAACTACTTTTTATCCCGGATTAACTTCATTTTGTCCGGGATTTACGCGGTTAAAATCGTAGAGCGTAGCTAGAATATTTTATAGATAGATAGATGAACTCTTTATTGGGCAAATAAATGTACAACACAAAATAAAAAAGTAACAACACAAATGTATGCCACAAACGGCAGCCTTATCGCTAACAGCGATCTCTTCCAGGCAACCTTTGGATGGAAAGGAGTTGAAAAGGACGAGAAAAAGAGGGGTTGCACAATAAAGAATATTAATATTTATAGTTATGATAGAGGACTTAATATATTATATATAAATCTATTTAATAACATTAATATATTATATTACTATAATATATAAATATATAATCATAATAAATATATATATTTAAAATATATAGGTACACAGATAAATAAATAAACTAATATATATATTTAATAACTTACCAGGAAACATAATTATTATGGTTAAGTAGAAATTCGAAATAAATTTCTAATACTAGCAACATAGGTTTTACCGTATGTTTTTAAAGAACAATTCTTTTGGTACCTTTAATAAGATAAAATGTAAGATTTAGGTATGCCCATAAGAGATAAACAGATTTATTGGTAAAATCTACAAAATTACAAGTCAGATATTACATATCATTGTTGTATTATCTTCTTCTAATTGTCTTATATATAAAATTTCCATGTCACAATGTTAGTTACCGTACTCCTCCGAAACGGCTTGACCGATTTTTGCCAAATTTTTTAATATTTTCAGTAGGTCTGAGAACCGGCTACTATCTATTTTTAAGGCAAAACAAACGTTTGCCGGGTCAGCTAGTCTAATATATAAAATGTCCATGTCACAATGTTAGTTGCCGTACTCCTCCGAAACGGCTTGACGCGATTTTTACCAAATTTTATATGCGTATTCAGTAAGTCTGAGAATCGGCTACCATCTATTTTTGCCAGCCAACAACGTTTGCTGGGTCAGCTAGTTATAATTATAAAAAATGTATTACATATAAACTTATATTAATACAGGTAATTACATTTAGGTACATATTACTCGTCATATCAATCATAGATTATATAAAAATACTACAGATAAGAAACGCGTTTCACTTTTCGGAACTTTTCCCTTTTATTTGTTGTGTTATATGACACTACAACTTAGAACTAAATAGTTCCAAACGTTGGCACACTTTGAAAGAAACCTTAGATAAGTGCCTCTTCCGTACTAAACCTCCTTCGATATTTCACAGATAAGAATGTATTGAATACAATAAACGTATTCTAAATCTTATCTATTAATCTGTAAAAGTTCTAAAACCACCCGCTAGATGGCGGTATGAGTCGCAAACGAAGCTTCTTCTATACCATTATATAGATTAGAATAGAATATTACTTTAATGTACAACCACATAAAAAACAGCTTAAATTAAGAGGATAAGTTTGATTAAATAAAGAGTTTGTTTATATAAAGAGGATACGTTTGATTTTTTGTTTGTTTGTCGCAAATAAGCTCCAAAACTACTGGACCGATTTGAAAAATTCTTTCATCATTGGGAAGCTACATTATTCCTGAGTAACATAGGTTGTCTTTTGTTTCTCTTTGCAACTTAGATTAGTCTATAGCCCGTGCGAAGCCGGGAAGATCTGCTAGTCTATAGGTAATATTATGTTACAAACAGTTTAAAGTGTCAAAAGAAATCTTAATAAATTACCAAAACAAATGAAAAGTGTTAGTAGATTGCATATTCAAATTCAAATCATTTACTGCGTCATTTAAATGTCATACAATATTAAATTATCATAAAAGCATGAAAATGTACCCTAATCAGGGTGTGGCAATATTGGTTTGGAGCGAGCCGATTTATTTATTTTCCAGTAAATGGTGTACATATGTGTCATTTACACTTTTATCATTAAGGAATTCGTCAATTGTATAATAACACTTATATAATAATATCTCTTTCAAGGTTTTTTCGAATGTGCTATGGTTATTTACGTATAATATATATATAGTGTCTGGTTCGGTGGAAAATAAGTCTGTTTTTCAATCAGACGGCCCCTGGTTCGATCCCGACCCTGTGTGGATTTGCACTCGCTTTACGATGAAGAAAAACATTTTGTTGGAGTTAGGCAAAATGGAGCATGTCCAGTCTGGAATATCTGGCTCTCAAGAAGGTTGTTGGAATACACCGTAAGGTGCTTGGCGACAGATTGGCGGGGTTCAAACCCAAGCTTTTTTTTTTTTATTGATGAATAGGCTTACGTTTGACCGCAGCTTGCCTGATGTTAAGCTTAACTGTGGTCTAAGATGTATCACGCTTGCCTAGAAGGAACCTATTTACTCTAGGTTTGAAGACCCCCAAATTGTACTTCTCGGGAAAAAGAGACTCAGGAAGAGAGTTCCAAAGCTTCGCAGTTCTCACAATGAAGGTCGAAGCAATACGCTCGTGAAGCGATCGCACGCCAAACTGAGCTGGCATCGCTTTCAGCTTAGATAAATCGACTGGTTTGTTTATGAGCCAACTGGCTAAGCTTTGGTGTCAAGAGTATTCAAATTGCCAGACGGTTTCTGAATGTTTTTATTTGATTTTAATTTGATTATTTAAAATTAATAAATAGATCAACAAATTCAATATTACTTAAAGTATATCTAAACTAAAATTAATTAAATTAAAAGTATATCTAATCTAAAAAACTAGTGCCAGTGGGAAGAGTACCTAAAATGGCAGCCGAGTTGCCTCTTTGTATAGCAATGCTGATCCGCTGTGCAAAGTAGAGGCCGCATTTTGGTCACGAGTAGCGTCGACCAAGCGCTTCTTTAAATCATTGATAAAAGCATAGACAAAATATATTTTATATTAGATAAACTTTGATTGATTGATTTAATACTAGAGTATATTTTGTCTATGATACAAGATTGAAAAAGATTTTCTGAATTGAAAAGTTAGATTACTATTAGAAATGTTTTATTAAACTTTGATAGAGTATTTATGAGTTTTCATTATAAATTGAAACACATAAAAAGTAAATTAACACTTAAATTTAATCTTACAGATTGATAAGCAATTACTCATGCAGATAATAATAAAACTCGTTAAAGTATTAATTGGATATCAGTTACTTACAGTTTATAAACCAAATAAAAAAAAAAACAAAAGAAAAATACAATTGAGAAATTCTTGTTATTTTTTTTTCAGGCAAAGACCAGGACATAGGTAATCTTGTATTTTCAGTTTTTCGCTACAAAATTAAACGGTAAAAAAAAAAATATAGCAGGCCGTCTAAAGAATCACTCTAAGAATATTTATACTTATTTTGGATCAATCAAAGTTATGGATTAGAAATAAAATTATTTCAAAAAATCTAAAATTAAGATATATGAACAATTTTTTTATTATTAACAAATATAATGTAATATAAACTTAATCAGTAGGCTCAATCGCAACTCCACCTGAAACGAATGGCGCTGTTGTCAATTAGTGAATACTTTCATTGATAGCCGTATTTGACTTCCGAACAAATTTTGGAGATGCGACGTTGCCATACCGTGCGCAAAAAGTGTCGTGACAACTTTTCGTAAGAACTTTTATCGTCTAGCCCCCTTTCATAACGCGCGAAAAGGAACTTCGTTCCAAAAATAAAAACAAAAATCAATAGTGTACATTTTTTGAAAATAATTATCTTCGGGCATGTCATGCGAAGAGAGGAGAAGCATGTGACTAGGAGAAGTATGAATATGATTGTACAAGGTAGTGGAAGTAGATGACGACCTAAGAAGATGTGGATGAATTGTGTGAAAGAGGATATGAAAGAGAAAGGAGTGAATGTAGATATGACGGCTGACAGAAGAGTGTGGAAGCAAAAAACGGGCTGTGCCGACCCCACATAGTGGGAAAAGGTGAAGGCAAAGAAGAAGAATTATGTTCGAATGTTTTTCGCGAAATTTCCACCGCTAAGTGGTTACAGACAAGCGGACAAACCTCCTATCTACATATCAATACTTACGGGTCACCGACGCAGCCAGCGCGGTACGGCTGTCCGGTTGCTCTACCTAATCATCATTATCACTCATTGCGGTTGTGCTCGCTTTGTGTAGGGAAGACCCCATATTTAATTCTTCTTCTTCAGCGTGTGAGCCTAGTGGCCAAGCTTTGGTGTCGACAGTTTTCAAGCCGAAGGCTTGTCTGTCTGTAACAAGAACTGCTCTGTCTTGGCTTACGACTGCTTGCACTAAGTCTAACAGCCGAGACCTACAATTTAACGTGTTATCCGACCCACGGTAACGCCCAAATGAAAAACGACGGGCTTGTGCATAATCAGCCATCCAAACACCGTCCGCATCAAGCGTTCTTAGCTTTGATGATGCGTCTGATCACCTTAGCTAGCACCTGAGCTAAGCCGCGAGAACTGTTGCGCCTAGTGAGTCGACCATAACGAAGTGGTTAGAAGCTTTCAGCCTGGTTTGCCGGAGACGGGTTCGAATCCCACTCGACTTGTTTTTCTTAAATCTACGAAGTTAGCCTGTTGGTTAAAGTTTGTGAAAAAACAGTTTAATCATAAATCGTACAAGTACGTAGTTAATAAGTAATATTACTATAAAGTTTAAAATCAAATTAAAATATTGATTTAGTTCCATTTATTATTATATTTTTTCCAATAAGAATTAGTTTACTATTGTCACAAACATAGAACAATACAAACTCAAAACTAACATGAATCTTTCAAATCATATTAACAACATATATAAAAACCGAACTAAATTTCAAAAACATTACAAACTGTTCACGTAAGGCATCTTAATAAAATAAATTTCAAAACGTAAAGGAGTTAGTTGTATTTAAATCTTTCCCCAGAAAACCGCATAACCAAAATCGTAAAACAATCCAAGTAGAGCATCTTTCCCACCATAGCAATCCTGGACCACACACGTAGCGGCGCACGCGCACCCAGAAATTCGTTTAATACTTCGACAACTTTACTTCATTCTTCATACAAACTAAAATGAACCTTAACTTTATTCAAATAAGCATCAAGCCGAACGCATTCTATCCTCAGTCGATACAAAACACCGTCTAAACTAAAATTTACAACTACACGATCCAAATTTAATCTTACAGCCTTAGAAATAAGAGTTATTAAGGTTGAAAATTTATGTTTGTTAAAACAGATGCATTTGTAAGGGCGAAAGGTGATTTGAATCTTATTTCAGTAACTTTAAGGTGTGTTTTGGATTGAAGATTAAACCTTTGTGGCTTAGAAATGTAATTCAAAGAGATATAGATCTTATTTTGTTGGAGTCAAAGCGTAAATTAGTTTGGAGTTTTCTCACATCGTTAATGTGTTAAAGTGTGGTTGATACTTCTTATTTTCGTGTCACGTTTTCGCAATTCCTGAGGTGCAAGTTGTTATTATATTTTTGAAGCTTAATTGGGGCATAATGTTGCTTGAAATTCAAACTAAATTAGGTCGTATGAAATATTGCAATTACCACTATATCCATACACATTTTTGACGTCGTTAAGGTTGAATTTTGTTTAAAACTTACGGAATATTTAGGTAATATTAATTTTATCAAAATTTGACGTTGTGGGAAATTGCTTTCTTTGATAACTGGTAATAAGCTATCGCAAGATAGTCTTTAATTCGTGGTATTATGGAATATAATTGCTTAATGCAAATTTACAGTTTCGCACCCGTAATAAATATCCAGCTTTAGAGATAAAACAATTTTGATACTTACTGACCAAAAATTAACTGAAACATCAGCGCGATTGCAGAAAGTTGCATCTTTAAGAATATTCTTTTTTTATTTATTACTGTAAGAGATTTGACATTTGACCAGCACGTACGTACGTAACCATACAATAGCTGCTAGCGATACTCTGGCATAGAAGTACAGTGAAGCATGTCTGGAATAACTGGCTAATAATAATAATAATAATGAAGAAATATTAGGACACATTTCAAACACGGCTGCTTAATCCCATACTGAATCATTTCTAGTTCGTATTATGGTTGCTAACACAACTGATATACTACATATACGTACCATACACATTTTATATAGATACATATTTAGCACCCAGACCGGCAGCCAACAAATTTAGTTCAGCGCAAAGATGTTGGCCGTGCCGGGAATCGAACCCGGATCCTTCTGATTGGCAGTCCGGCATGGTAACCATTACGCCAACGAGGTCGTCAAGGAGGCTGCCGGAACACAGGGGCGTCAGATTTTTCAACTACAGGATTTATGCTAACCAGACAAGCACCAGGAAATATCCTACCTTTATGCTATATTTCCTTACGATATTTTCCTTCACCACAGGTTCTAGCTTATTGGCGGGGTTCGAACCCTCAACCTTTGGGATAAGAGTTGGCCTATCGCCTTGACTGAGCTTTTATCGCTTCCAAAGTATTAAGCCTTTTTTCATTTTCCTCGTCTAATTTGTTCTTTTGACCAACAGATGGCGTAAGCATCCAAAACCAAGATGGCGGCAGTCTCGACGCACATCCAAGATCCGACCATCAAAATACAAGAAACCAGCGACGATGAACCGTATTCTCCGAACACTAGAGACACAACCACCCCCGACTACCAAGAAGAAGAAAAGCAACCTATTCATGCGTCCTCTTTCTCCATACACAATGTCTTAAAGAAAGAACGAGACAGCCATAGTCCAGAAAACGTCTTTTCAACTGACAAGCTACTGCAGAATACGCCTAACTTTGAAGACAGTAGACTATCAGAAAGCGTCAGTCCGCTAAACGAAGAAGACGTGTCAAGAGCAGAAATAAGCGTAGACGATGATAACTCTTGTTCTAGCGATGATACAGTCTTGTCTGTCGGCAACGAGGCTCCTGTAAATAACAATTTCGAACAGCAAGACCAGAATCAAGGGCTAACGTCATTCAAACACATACAAACGCATCTAAACGCGATATCGCAACTAAGTCAAAACATCAACATGTCCCAACCTATGCTTCTCAGACCGAGTCCTATCACACCAAATCCTCTAATGTTCCTAAACCAACCTTTGTTATTTCAAAACCCACTAATCAACCACGAGTTGAAAAGCGGCGCTTCAAGAATGCCTCTGCCGCAAGCAAATATGAATCTGAATCCAACACAGTTTGGCTTAAACTTTGGTTTCCGGAAGGAGTTGAGAAATTCTAGAACAGACGAGAATAGACGGTTGAACTTCATGCCGAAATCTCCGGAAAACGAATCGGAGAGTGACTTTATGAATCAAAGTCTCAAATTTAGTATAGACAACATACTGAAAGCCGATTTTGGTAGGCGAATAACTGACCCCCTAAACAAGAGGAAAGCGAGGGATAAGGCGAGGCATTTTGAGCCTAAAGCTGTGGGAATAAAAGAGGTTTTGCCAGTTAGTAAGCCTGAAGAGTCTAGGATACCGGAGGTAAAGCCAAGTGATAAAGGAGCGATAGATTTGTCCAAATCTGATGACAGTGGGAGCAACTCTTCAGCACCAGGTTAGTAATTTATAATTTAAGACGAAGATAACGACGAAATTTTGATTTTACAGTTATTTCGCTATAAATCGTAAACGTAACGTAAAAGGTCTTCTAAAACATGATTTTTTTACCCAGTTTTATATCTAATTCATGTGTCTGATTGATAGACTAACATAATATTCATAGAGTGTTCTTTTAATATTTATTTTGATACCAATCAGACTTATGAATTAGATATAAAACTGATTAAAAAAATTAAATAATTAAGTTTTTTTAACCAAATTTTTTTAATAAATTATCAATATGATTGGTATCAAAATAAGTATAAATATTCTTAGAGTGGTCTTTAGATGACCTCTCTAAGCTTTTACTTTCCGAAATTAAATAAAAATAAAAATTAAATAAATATTTAAGGGGGGCTCCCATATTTTTTTTTTTTTTTTTTAGGACATATTCACACACGGCATATAACACATGCAATATTGAAGCATTTTTACTCGATCTTTGTAACGACATTTGGTAGAATACATTCATAGAAAATTTAATTATGTATTAATTTTATAATAAAATAAAATTAATTTTTAAGGGCACACGTGTCTCGGGCCTCAAACAGCACACGTGTTTTCGCCATTTTTAGGGGCTCTTATACAATAATTTTGTTTAAGAACTAATAAGTAATAGGTTGTCGTAGTATGATCATATTATGCGACGTGAGGAAGACCATATCACGAGGAAGACAATGAGTATGAGTGTGGACGGACAGATAGGAAGGGGACAGCCTAAGAAAGTATGGATGGATTGTGTGAATGACGATATGACCAGGAGGGGTGTGAATACAGAGATGACGAATGACAGAGATGTATGGAAGAAGCGTACATACTGTACCGACCCCATATGAAGAAATACAGAACTATATTAGCCCTAAATAACATACGTTAAAGGCGAGTCATACTACAATAATTATTTAATACTTAAAAACATTAGTTAGATTAAATTAAATAAACTTACAAATTTCATTAAATAAATATTCTTACTACACACATTAGCACTTGTTTGTCGTGTCTATTAAATTTAAAGTACTACTGTGTAGTGAACTGGGATAAGGTAAAGAAAAAGATACAATATGGAAGTCACCTCATTTTGAACTTTAAGTTACGGAATCCTAATAAAGTGTGGAATTCTTTGCCAAATTCCCTGTTCCCCGATAACTATAATCTAGCGGTTTTCAAGGCAAGAGTGAACCGGTTTCTTCTGGGCAAGCGCGCTCCACCTTAGATTGCAATCTCGCTTACCATCAGGTGAATTGCGGTCAAGCGCAAGCCCATTACTAGTAAAAAAAAAAAAATGTTTGAGATTATTTTAGATTATGGTACGCAACCTTTCATGCTCCAGCCTGATTTGCACTTGGCCAATATGTAGTAGTAATTGTGTGTGATATTTGCAGCGGGTTCCGGAGACGGGAACATGGTGTGGCCAGCCTGGGTTTACTGCACTAGGTACAGCGACAGACCTAGCTCAGGTACGTACTCGAATTGCATGATTTAATTCCCCCCGCCCCCTTTCACAATCGACCGAGCAGGGAAACACCAAGGCGGTATCGTTTCATTGTGGAGATACCTAAAATGCGCACTAAGCGTTTTGTTTCCACCTTTATTGTACGTACTGCCAAGGTGTGGAACTCTTTTAGTCTAGTCAACAAGTTCAAAAACGTGTTAAATAGACATAAAGCTCCTAAAAATATGTGCCATAGCTCATTCGATGCGGAATGACGTTTAAAAAATGTTTTTTAAGGGTTTATTAGCACATAAAAAAAAGCGATTGTTATTAAGAAAATAAGAAAAAAAAAGGTATTTAGTTTTTCGTTAATAACTTTTAAAATAGTGATATTTAAGGAATTTTGAAAAAAGAACATGAAAGAGGAGGAAATTTCCAATAAAAAAGTCCTGACTCCCGAAACTCTACCTATATTATTTATATTTTTTTTTAACGCTGAAAATAAAGCTCTGCGAGGGCGTTACGGCGTTACCCCCCCGCCCCTATCACAATCGGACGAGCAGGGAAACACCAAGGCGGCATCGTTTCACTGTGGAGATACCTAAAATGCGCACTAAGCGTTTTGTTTCCACCTTTATTGTACGTACTGCCAAGGTGTGGAACTCTTTTAGTCTAGTCAACAAGTTCAAAAACGTGTTAAATAGACATAAAGCTCCTAAAAATATGTGCCATAGATCATTCGATGCGGAATGACGTTTAAAAAAGGTTTTTTAAGGGTTTATTAGCACACAAAAAAATGCGATTGTTATTAACAAAATAAGAAAAAAAAAGAAAAGCATATTTCTAGACGTTTAACGGTTTTTTAGCACATAAAAAATTGCGATTGTTATTGACAAAATAAGAAAAAAAAAAGGTATTTGGTTTTCCGTTAATAACTTTTAAAATAATGATATTTAAGGAATTTTGAAAAAAGAACATGAAAGAGGAGAAAGTTTCCAACATAAAAGTCCTGACTCCCGAAACTCTACCTATATTATTTATATTTTTTTTTAACGCTGAAAATAAAGCGTTACGGCGCTATCCCCCCGCCCCCTATCACAATCGGACGAGCAGGGAAACACCAAGGCGGCATCGTTTCATTGTGGAGATACATAAAATGCGCACTAGACGTTTTGCCTCCACTTTCATTGTACGTACTGCCAAGGTGTGGAACTCTTTGCCAGATGCCCTGTTCCCCGAAAACTATAATCTTGCGGTTTTCAAAGCACGAGTGAACCGGTTTCTTCTGGGTAAGCGCGTTCCACCTTAGATCACAATATCGCTTACCATCAGGTGAATTCTGATCAAGCGCAAACCCATCTTAGTATAAAAAAAGTACTCATATACTCTTTAAAGCAAGGTGAAATAAATAAATTGTGTGTACTCGTGCTACCTACTACATACATTATGTCTACAAGTGTGAATGAAGGAGCAAATTGAAAACCAGCGCTGGAGTACTTGGTACTTTCAGCATTATGCTGAATTTGCTCCTTTTGTGCACACACCTGACACCTGAGTATATTGTTTTAAATGTCTTTTTGTATCTAAGTGTGCATAATAAATGTATTTTCTTTCTTTATTTCCTTCTTTCTTTCAAATACAGAAATACAGAACTTTATTAGTCCTAAATAACATACGTTAAAAGCAACTCATACTACAATAATTACTTAATACTTAAAAACATTAGTTAGATTAAATTAAATAAACTTACAAATTTCATTAAATAAATATTCTACCCCATTAAATACTACACAGATTAGCACTTGTTTTTCATGTCTATTAAATTTAAAATACTGCTGCGATTCTGCAAGCTCCATATTCATAATATTCGCTTAAATTTTAAAAGGACTTTCACAAGAACTCTTTATTTTCTGTTTAAACATACTACTGTTAAGATTTGTTATTTTCTCTGGCAACTTGTTGTACATGAATATGTTTGTATAACATCCCTGTTTCTGTACTTTAGCTAGTCTATTTGCTGGTAGAACTTTACCTATCTTCCTACGTAAACAATATGGAATAGCATCCTTTTTATTTTGTAACATTTTATTTCCAGTACCTGTTTCTTTAATATGACATTTTCTAAAAATGATTCCTAGCTAGATCGATTTATCGCCCCCGAAACTCCCTATACACTAAATTTCATAAAAATCGTTGGAGCCGATTCCGAGATTCCAATTATATATATTTTTAAGAATTGCTCATTTAAGATATAAGATGAATTTATCTCTCTCCTCGTAGGATAAAGCCCCGAGTCCCCAGAGGGAATTTATTGTAGGCTACCTACGCTAATTTGACCGTCGAATTGCGGTATTGCCGTGTTCAAACATCTGTCCGGAGGGAATTCCCTTGGCTAAATGGAGGGCCGTCGACACTCCATAACACTCTACTTCCCCTAAGAAACTCTTGATCCCCAAAACCCTCTAACATAATAAACAATTTGCCAAATCAAATCTCTTCCTACCCACTTAGTAGACAGTATCATAAACGGGGTTACGCCCCTTTCCTTATTTGACGACCTCGTTGGCGTAATGGTTACCATGTCGGACTGGCAATCAGAAGGTGCTCGGTTTGATTCCCGGCACGGCCTTCTTTCTGATGAACTAAATTTGTTGGCTGTGAATCTGGGTGTAAAATATGTATCTGTATAAAATATGTATGTAGTATATTAGTTGTATTAGCAACCATAACACAAACTAGAAATGATTGAGTATGGCGTGAACATCCGTGTGAAATGTGTCCTCATATTTATACACACTCTTAAGGCGCTATAGGAGCAATATGGCATATATTGAAAAATCCTGTAAAATCCTGCGGAAATGATATGACGGTTTGTTTTCGTTATATTATTTCAATATTTTTTCAATTTCAAAGTGTCTTTATTTTTACAAAAATCTTTAAGTTATGTACAATGCCAATGTTCGGATCCTAGCAATAAAATAACATTGAGACATGAACTGTTTATGAAGCAAAGCCTAAATAAAGAACTTGATTTGTTTTTTTTTTTTAATTTGATTCAGAAGGTGCTATATCAACCTTACACAGACAAAGACAAAAAAATCGACTCCGCGGGGTTTTAAAATCTGAAACGTACTATGAACAATTCATAACTAAGGAAAAATAATAAAATTTTATTATGAAAAAATATTATGTTTTGTAAAATAAACGCTTGTCCATTCTGAAAAATACATTAAAACGCCTGTAGCTCGGCTAGCTTAGATCATCTGACGCGATCATCAAAGCTAAGCAACGGTCGATGCGGACGGTGTTTGGATGGGTGACCATGTACAAGACTGTCGTTTTGAAAGTGGCATTTTCATCTGGACGCTCCGCGGACTGGATGACGCGTTAATTTGTAGGTCCCGGCTGTCTTAGTACAAGCAGTCGTTAAGCCAAGTGAGAAACCTTCGGGCAGCTTGAATACTCTCGACATTAAGACTTTGCCTCTTAGCTCATACGAAGAAGAAGAAGAAGAAGATTTGGTAAAATAATCACTAAATACTTGTCCACTTTAAAAAATAGTACCTGGTTTACCGAGCTTTGCTCGGTATATATTTTTTTTAATATGACATTTAAAAATGATTCCTAGTTAGATCGATTTATCGCCCCCAAAAACCCCTATATACTAATTTTCATGAAAATCGTTGGAGCCGATTCCGAGATTCCAATTATATATTTATCTTATCTTACTAATAAAATTTCCGTGTCACAGTGTTTGTTACCGTACTCCTCCGAAACGGCTTGACCGATTTTTTTCAAATTTTATATGCGTATTCAGTAGGTATGAGAATCGGCTACTGTATATTTAGAAATAATTATTAAGGCAAAACAACGTTTGGCGGGTCAGCTAGTATATATGCAAGAATTGCTCGTTGAAAGGTATAAGATAAAGACAAAAGAAAAGGTCCATTATTCCACAGTTTATTAAACAAATTTCAAAAACAATAACACCCTTTTAATCTCGACCGCAGCATCCATAAAGCACCCCTTAGCGACCCCTTATCTCTCCCCAACACCTCTCCAAGGGGTATTTATCAAATTATTACGACACGCCACATTGCTGGGGTGGTCACCCTTACTTTACTACTTGAGAGCCGCGGAGTTACCCGTGTTTATGTAGAAATCTAATAAAACTCCACAGGAATTAAAAAAAAATATATATTTTATGAATTTTCATGTATATATTAGACACCTTACCCGCGGACACAGGCCTTTTTTTTACACATTTCACACACGGCTGGTTAACCCCATACTGAAACATGTCTTTTTTATTTATTTTTTGACGTCGAGGGGGAAATCTTCGACAAGATACCTGGCTACGATGGGGCGCAGCCAGGTTATGTGGGATTTGATTTGTACCCACTAAAACCCCCCCGGTGACCTGCCTCTGTGCTTAACGGAGGTCTCCGGGTTCTTCCGGGAAACACTCCGGAGACCTCCTTGCACTGCGCTGGGGCCCTTCCCGGGTTGTTTCGCGACGCAGTCGTCGTTCACCCCGGACTCGATGGAGCGGGTGTCGGAGCCCCATCTCCGATCACCTTCGAGTCTGATGCCCCTTTTAGTCGCCTCTTACGACAGGCAGGGACAGTTCCGCAGCCTTATTCTTTCACCCAGGCTGCAGGGTTAACTGAACCATGTCTAGTTCGTATTATGGTTGATATTAACACACCTGATATACTACATATACATACATACATATTTTGTTTTGATACATATTTAACACCCAAACCCACAGTCAACATATTTAGTTATACACAATGATGTTGGCCGTGCCGGGAATCGAACCCGGAACCTTCTGATTGGCAGTCCGGCATGGTAAACATTACGCCAACGATGTCGTCAAACATCTTACACCGTAGTCAAGCTTAACATCAGGCAAGCTGCGGTGAAACGTAAGCCTATTCATCGATACAAAAAAATACACATCAGTTGAAATCTTCAATTGAAAACCTTTTCCACCCCGGCTAAGTCAATTTTGATAAAACCAATAACATAAAGTAGGTGCCAGTACATTAATTCCAACAAACAACCAACTAATCAAATTAGGGTTCCGTACCGAATCGAACGCGATAAATATTTATACGGAATTCTCGGAGGGTGCCAGGAATTGGTTTTTAGTGATGGGGTGTTGTCGATAAAATTTTAAATGACAATAAAAAATATTGAATTTAATTAATTTTAGATTAGATTTACATTAAGTACCTAATATTGAATTTGTAGTAGTTAGTGATCCGTCCTTAAGTTGACTAATAGATAATAAAATAAGTCCATTTTTCTTCTTGTTAATTAAATGTGGCGATTCAGCGGCACACACGACTAAACTAAATTTAGAGTAGCTCCGTCTCTTTTCGTCATAAATGACCAAAAAGAGATGGTACGATCTAAACCATAGACAAAACATCTAAAATCACGTCAAACACGTCAGATTTAGAGCTGATACTATTGGGTGCGCTCTAAAATCGCTTACATTTTTTATATTTGACGTGATTTTAGTTGTTTTGTGTGTGGTTCAGAACGTGCCGTCTCTTTCTGGCTACCTAAGATGAGAAGAGACGGGGCTTCTTTAAATTTAGTTTAATCTTGTGTGCCGCTGAATCGCCACCAATATATGTCATTCTGCCGTGTCGCAATAATACACTTACATAAAATGTATTAACAAAAATAGTTGACGGTTGATATAAAATTCAGTTTATTTAAATCGAAATGTGGTTGAAAATTTACAATAGTAATAAATATTAGGACACAATTCACACAAGGCTGGTTAACCCCATACTAAACCATTTCTAGTTTGTATTATAGTTGCTAACACAACTGATATACATAAATACTTAATATCGATAGACGAACACTAATTTTAACTATAAAACCAAATAAAATGAAAACTAGTTATTGTAAAATAAATAAATAAAATAAAATAAAATAGCCTTTATTTCCCATACATTTAAATATTTTACATTGCAACTATTTTTAAATTATGTTCCGCATCAGGACATCCAAATTTGGATAAAGACCTCCTCTTTAAGTATTGAATAGAATATTATAACTACTATCTAGTAATAATAAAATTAAATTAAGCTTTTAGAATTATAAATAGTCTATGTATTATTTAATATTTACTTATCAATATTAACTTTGTAGCATTTTAATATTCATCTTAATTTTGTTTTTGTTCTTTAACTTCCATCTAAAAATTAAATCTGTCACAATATCCTACCAACGCAAAACGAACAAAGCGACATTTTGGGGCTACTATAAAATGTCATACATTTTTCAATACCTATTTTCCGTAAAAAAGCTAGTGTGTCTCGGTGGTAAAAAGCAGCCTGCTCTTCAATCAGACGGCCCTTGGTTCGATCCCATATCCGTCCGTTCGATGTTCGATTACTTTAAGGCGCTATGGAAGCAATATTAAGAAAAAAATCATTTAAAAATGCTGTGTAAATATTAGGGCTACGGTTTTTTTTTTCAGTTTTATTATCTTTAATTCAGTGTAAAGAATCGTAAGAGCTCCTTAACACGATTACGGTGGAACTGATGCAGAGTAGTCGAGTTTTTGAAGCTTAGGGTCCTGTGACCAGACATTCCTACTATTTTCTTGACAGGTCGGCCATTTTTGCTCTCTTTAGCTGCCTGCATGTGCTTTCATTGTTGAAAATAATGAAAACCATAATAACCTATTGACTCGGGCGTTACCTTGCGGAAATCTTTTGTAGATAGAAGACAAAATTAAATATTTAGTGTACATAGATCACAGCGGAAGTACACTATTTAGTTTAGTCTTCTATCTAAAACAAGTTTTGACAAAAAATATTGTGAAAATCGGCATTTACGAGAACAATTTTTTGAGAGATTTTAAGAAAACTTTCAGCTCATACAATATCTTAGTTCACGGACACAAAAAACTGAATAAAAGAATCAATTTACAAATACATCTCACAAACGTATTTTATTTTGTAAGCAAAAGTAACTAAAGGCAATACAATCAATCAAAATCATTATCAGGACCAAACTATATTAATTTCTTTAGTTTTGTGACCGATAGAAGACAAAATTAAATATTTAGTGAACATAGATCACAGCGGAAGTACACTAAATATTTAATTTTACATTACTCATACTCTGAAAGTAGGTCTGAAGTTGCCTGAGGAGCGGGATGAAAGTAATACATTGCATCCCTAGGGAGAATCGCTTTCAACTGACTTACATTGAAATAACTTAAAGCTAAGTGTGTGTGTATGTGAGTGTGTGTGCGTGCGCGTGTGTGTTTGTGTGTGTGTGTGTGTGTGTGTGTATTCGTAATGTAAAGCACAGTGTTTACCTCGGGTGAAAGACTTATTTAGTCCCTCGAACTATTAGCGCCCTCACTTCATTCGGGCGCCAAACTCTTTCTCGGGCCTAAATAAGTTACTTTCATCCCTTGTGTAACAATGTACTATTGTCTTCTGTCTAAAACCATAATAGTTTGAGAAAAGGTAGCCCCCTCTTCGTATTGGATGTAACTCAGTCATGCGTATACGCATTATCCGATATGGGAGAAACTTGAGAACTTGTTGTCGGAAGGTTAATACTACTGATATATTCATAATACTCAGTATGTATTAGTATATTCAGTGAGCATTGCTTATTATTGAAACGATGACAGCTTAGTCGAGCGTGTGATCGCCTTAGGTCCATAGTTCGAAGGTTCGACCGCCGCCATTGAACTCACAAGGTTTAGGTGCAGGAAAACATCGTGAGAAAACCATAGTGGGTCAAGAAAAGGTTCTTATAACAGAAAAAGGTTTTTTTCATAAACTAAGAATATTGTATATCATCAAAGCATTAAAATAATAAACATACTTTCTTTTTATTTTTTCTTATCAATTATACCAATTCGAATTAAATACATAATCATCGTAAGGACGTCTGTCGGGTTAGCTAATCATAACAATATTCTAAAGAGGAAAATGTGATTTTTTTATTTGTTTGTTTGTTTGACGCGAATAAGCTCCAAAACTACTGGACAGATTTGAAAAATTCTTTCACCGTTGGGAAGCTACATTATCCCTGAGTAACGTAGGCTATATTTTGTTTCTCTTTGCAACTCAGATTATTTTATAGCCCGTGCGAAGCCGGGACGACCACCTAGTCAAGTATAAAGTAAATATAAGTTGCGTGTAAGTGCAGTAAGTAATACTTCTCGACGATCGCACGCAAAGATATCTGCAATTGAATAATCACGTAAATACAGTTATCAAACGCTCCAGGCGTGCGCAACTTGCGGCCTGCTTCGCCAAATTGTAGTGCTAACTGACCGGAATGAATGAATGGAATGAAAGTAGTACTTTAACATATATATTTTTTATTTTTTTTGGACACATTTCACACACGGCTGGTTAGCCCCATATTGAACCATTTCTAGTTCGTATTATGATTGTTAACACAACTGATATACTACATATACATACATACATATTATATATAAATACATATTTAACACCCTGACCCACAGCCAACAAATTTAGTTAAGCACAAAGATGTTGACCGGGCCGGGAATCGAACCCGGAACCTTCTGATTAGCAGTCCGGCATGGTAACCTTTAGGCTAACGAGGTCGTCAAAATTGTACATTATTGTTAAATAGTAAAACTGGAAGAGGACTCTGGTCTCGTGACACGGTCTGATAACTAGTACGAGACCAGAGGCTTCAATATGCACCATGTGAATATTTATGCACCAAAGAATAATTTTGTATTTAAAGAAGTAAAGTGACAGGTCTATTCAGTCACAAAATTAGGGAAACTAATATAGTTTGATCCTGATATTATGTTTTTGATTTACTGTATTGCCTTTCATTACTTTTGCTTATACAATAAAATACGTTGTTAAATGTATTTGTAAATTATTTATTTTCTTCAGTTTTTGTGTCCGTGAACTAAGATATTGCATGAGTGTGACTCTCTGTTGCTAAAAGTTGTCTTAAAATCTCTCAAAAAATTGTTCTCGTAACTGCTGATTTTAACAATATTTTTTGTCATAACTTGTATTTTTTGTTGACTTCTATTTAGTTTGGCTTGTTTGAACTTGTCGAACAAAGAATATATTGGCCTAATAAGTATGCTTCATCAGAAAAAAGAGAATCTCTAAATATATTTTCAGTAAAAAAAAATATCTCAAAAGTCCATTGCGGTCCCCATAACTTCAAAGATTGAACACCTCAGAGCCGTAATAAAGAAATCTATTTGAAACAAAAACTGCTATCAGTTATCGATAAAAAAACACGATTATTGTTCGCAACACTAATTACACAAGGTTTAGATCTTTATCTAAGTTGCAAGCTAATTATTAACTATTAACTGCTAGGTCTAATATCAACCCTAATGTTCCAATCGTAAGACCCAAATTGCCTTGAATTAACGTCGGTTGATGGTAGAAAAATGATCAATTTGAACTTAATTTAGACATCATGGTTGTTTTGTTGTGATTTGTTAAGTAAACGTAATTTTATTCTACGGAAAAAAATACCGTTGTCAATTTTAATAATTATTAAAGCAATGGAGGTTCTCATAAATGTCAAATACTTGGCGGCAGCACTGTCATTTGTCAAAATTGTTAATTTCGTAAAAAAATAACCTGGAACATATTTTTTGTATGTAGAAAGTAAAAAAAAATATACTTTTATACATTTAAACTTTAGTGTCGGCTGTGACTAAACTATTTAAGGAATTATAGTGTAAACATTTATATTATCGCTATTATAATATTTAAAAATATGTTAACTATTTATCACAAATTGAATACAGTTATACAAACAATGCCAAAAGAATGTCAAAAAATGTTATCGTGACCTAAAAGAAGTACCATAACATCTGACGCAATGACAGTGGAACAGGTATGCCAGCGACCCAACACCGTGCTCCGCTACTTTAAGGAGCTTGGATGGCTTGGGTAGGCTGGTAGGGGGAAATACACAATATGCCTCCTGCGGGTTGTCAGTGCAGGTCTGATCGCCCCCATCATAGAATAAGAATAAGTTATCGGGACCGCCTAAAATTTATCGATATTTTTTCCCTCGCTGTTCCGTCACGGCACATCACTACTCCCCTATCATCTTAACTAAACATATGTTTACAAGCACCCTATTGTACAAGCTGGAACTTAGCTCTTATTCAATGATACACCCTGTATTTAATTTCATACAATATTAGGGAACATTTTCAAAATAAAATAAAGTTATAATTTTTTTACGCAAGATAAACTATTTATTGTTTTTTTTTATTAATTATTCAATTATATTTCAAATATTAGAAAAATGTCAATATGTAATACAATCAACTAGTAATAAATGATAATTTGTCATGATGTCAATATTAATACATAATAAAATTATAATAATAATATGAAACAATAACATGTCACGACAAACATTAGATATTAAAATAACACTTTTCCGATATTAAAAAATTCGTCCACAGAATAGAAAGTTCTCTGAACGAGCCAGTTCTTGAGCTTATTTTTGAAAATGCTGTCATTAGATGCATTCGTAATATCCTGCGGCAAACAGTATACCTTCGGCCCTATAACGTGCGACAAGTTAATTATCACAGGTTTCAACTGAAGTGTATATTGTTTTCCACCATACTACATGCATTTGATCAATAGACGTAATCTTACGTGTAAGTGATACTCTGGCCATAAATGGAGCATGCCTAGTATAGAAATACTGTCAATCAAAGAAGCTAGAAGCCAGGGAGATTGCTAGGAAGCACCGATATACATTGGCAATGCCAAAAATTTCGTACTACTACCTATGCGATTCACTTCTGCATTTATAGTAAGGACCAAACTGTGGAACTCCTTGCCGGAATCCCTGTTTTCACTCAACTACAACCTTACTGTCAAGGTGCGAGTGAACCGGTTGCTTCTAGGCAAGCGTGCTTCATCTTAGACTGCAATGTCACTTAACATCAGATGAGTTGAGGTTAAGCGCAATCCAATCATGCATAAAAAAGATGTTGAAATACACTGTTACTTGTAGGTGTGACTATATGGTTTAGTTAGGTTAGGTTAGTGTTAGATATGGTTTAGTATGGGGCTAACCAGCCGTGGGTGAAATTAGTACTAATATATAAAAAAATTGTAATACTTAAAAAAAAAAAAAACGAACCTAACATATTTATACGTGTCGTACGAGCACTTAACAGTTATTTTAATTATTTTAATTGAATTAACGTTATTTATTCAAATATCGTAGCAGCTGTTTCTTTTCGCACCTCCACGCCTCTTATATAGCAGGTTTAAATAGCAGTTTTTTAATAGCAGGTTTAAATAGCAGCTTTTGTAATTCACGTTCTTTATTATAAAATATCTACTAGTAATTCTTCGAATAGTAGATCTTCTTCTTCTCCTAAAAAGAGACCTCATGTATAATAATAATTTAATATTGGGTAGCTAATAATTTAATTTTGTATTAAGGTTGTTCATTAGCATGCCACAAGTGCTCAAATGCCGCTAGATGGCGTTAAATTTTCATAAGTATGTTTTCTTTTTCCTAGCGGCTCAAATTATCCCTTTCAGAACTTCTGAATCGTAACGCGAAATCTATTGTTATACTGACCACACCTAGTTTATTTATTTATTTATTTATTTACCAAACAGTTTAAAAGATTAAAAACTAGTAAAAATTAAAAAAAAAAAAAAGAAACACTCATAAAATTAATTTAATAGGCCACTCCGGATAGAACCTGACGGAAAGGTACCCATAACGCTCGCTTTATTTATTATGGTTCACAAAACAGAAAATAATCAAAACTATAACTAAAAAAGATCAATTAACCAGGATCAAAACTAGATTATTTTCCTAACTATGTGTACACAACATGAACAAATATAAATTTGAAAGAAACAAAGAATCAAAACAAAACTACATAACTAGTTGGATACAGATAGGTTAAGCTACAATTTAATTTAATTTAGTTTAGTATAAGTTTAGTTTTATTCTTATTTCAATAAATCAAAAATATTTTTCTTAAATTTGACTATGCTACTATTAAATATATCAATGGTGAGGTGATGGTGGATAAGAATATCATTGTATTGGCGACACATTCTAATTACAGGATTATATAAAGAGGTATTATTTTTGTAAATATTAATTGAGAAAGTTTTTATAAAAGGTATGCGAGAATTTGTAGTAATATTAATATTAAAGTTTATGCAAGAGAGGAGTGAGCGAGTGAGCCTAGTGGGGAAAGGTTGAAGAAGAAGAAGAAGATTATACTCAAAAATGTGTATATTCTTTTCCTCTTTCTTGAACGTCGGTTCAAAACGTCGATATCCGAACGCTCCACCGAATACCAATTTTAAACTCTATTTCACGCTCGCACGTCGCAAGGTTAGTGATGGGAAAAAATCGTAAAGACATCCTAGGTTAATGGTTCAGAAGAATCGGTCAGTGATGTGAAAACTCGATATCGATAGTTTGGCAAGTTATCGTTTTTAAACGATTTGTATGACTTGTTGTTTATTTATGATCGGGTATTTTTATATTTTTTTTAATAAGTTTTGTTTTTTTTTCACAGTCGCTAGCCACATGAGTTAGTGACCGTCTGATCTAAGGTGGAGTATACCTAGTCTGGAACAACTGGCTAAAAGAGGTGACCGGAACACACTGCTTGGCAGCAGATTTTTCATCCTAAAGGTAGTTGGTAGGTAGGCTAGAATTAGAAAATGTCTTACTATTATGCTATGGTTTCCTCACGATATTTTCCTTTGTCGAAAGCTTGAGCTCATTGGTAGTTGGTAATGCCCAACTACCAATGAGCTCAATCTTGAGAGAACAAGAATGCTCATGGCTCATTGGTTGAGGCGGCCGGAAGTTCGAAAATCAGTAGTAATTAAAAAATTAGATTGTTATTTAAGAGTTTTTTTTCCACAATAAAGCTTGCCATTTAGCTAGGCAGCCTCCTTGAAGCCAGTTAGTACAGAAAAGGCATGCTTCACTTCAGACCAGTGTTACTAACTAATGTTGTTAAGTGCCTTACAGGGCAAATGCCTAGCTGTAAAAGAAATTAAAAACAAAATATTTCAGCCCTTTTTGGTCTATACAGCATTTTCAAATTGGTAGTAAGTATGTAAAATATATTATATTTTTTACATAATTTTAGTAAATTTCTTAATGTCTTTTATTCTATTCTCATTATGCATTACATAAAAATATATATTTTTAATATTAATTAATTTATTTTCCAAATAACAAGATAAATAAAACTAAATTAAATTAAAAACGACACAATAGTTAAAAAATAAAAACCTAAATTACTAATAATTTATTTTTACTTTATTTAAATAAATCAATTGACAGTCTATATCCCGGATTAACACGTAAAGCCAGTCGTACCTAGCTATAGTTACATAAACGGCACACGCTTTCCACCCCTTTAAAATTGGAACGGCGAATTCGAACTTTATCAATTAAAAGTACGTCAACTGTCAACAAGTACTCGCCATCGCTTTATTAGGCCGGAATAATTGGAATTCCTAATTCGAATCTGTGACAGTTGTTTGCTACGCTTGTCACTAGATGGCGTTGAGAAGGGTTAAGGAGAATTTTTGGCCGTTTATTGAGTTTTATTGCGAAAGTGCGTTGTTTAATTCAAGCCTTTCGCTTTAAATGGGTAAAAAAAACTTGGGTGAGCGAATTGGGTGATTGTAAAGCCCACTTATTGTTTGTGGAAATAAATATTATACAATGCTCACAATGTACATATTATTTCATTTGTTTTTTTTATCAATATGCACGATTTTGGAGTAATTTAGTGATTTATTTACATATTAAAACTAAAAAACTAATTATATAAATAAAAACAAGGTAAAGTAAGGTTTGTAAGGTTTCTGTGTGTATATTATTATACAAATGAGAATAGAGTTTTTTACCGATAGAGAGTAGTAGTCGTAGAAAACATTTTTTTGAGTAATTTTTATTTTCTTTTAAATTGTATCCTATGTTTAACATTGTGCTCAATACTCAAACTATAGATTACTAGCGGACCCGGTAAACGTTGTTTTGCCTTAAGTACAGTTAAAAAACACTATATTTAAGATTGATCAGTTATCGAGCGGGACGAAAAATTATTTAATTACTAAATGGCCATAAAAATAGGGGTTGGTGATGGAAAAGTAAACATTTAGGGTTGTATGTATTTTTAATGCCATTAATGATTATAATATAATAATTAAAAACTTTGGTCAAAAGGAAGGTGGAAGAGAGTTATTAGACCATTAAATATACTTAGTATACATTTTAAAAGAAAAACCAAATTTCTTAAAGATGAGTATGCTACAACTGGCGGCCTTATCGCTGGATGCGATCGCATCCAGACAACTTTTGAATGGAAAGGAGCTACTTGTATTCGGGCTAACAACTGGGACCTACAATTTAACATGTCATCCGACTCACAGTAGATCAGTTTTTTTCTCTAAATAGGTCAGCGCTTGACTGCAATTCACCTGATGGTAAGTGACATTGAGGTCTACGGTGGATCGCGCTTACCTAGAAAGAACCGGTTCATTCTCGCCTTGAAAATCGCTAGATTATAGTCATTGGGGAACAGGGAATTCGGCAAGGAATTCCAAAGTTTGCAGTTGCAAATGCCAATTCTTTCGATCTGTCACCCATCCTCAACGACCGTTTCCTAACTTCGTTGATCGCTTCAGATCACCTTAGTCTGCCGAGCTACAGGCGCTCCAGTTAATTAATGACCATTGAATTAGCTTAAGGGTGGTCTCAGTCCCTTTTGTATTAAGATCCAAGTGCAATAATAATTAATTTTATACCTTAATTATCAAGGTAATGTTTAATTTAATTAAACAACTGCAATCGTATTTCGATGCTGTTTTGTTTTCTTAGCAATCATTTAATTAAGACTTTGATTGGTACTATTTCTTTTATCCAGGTTTTATATACATTAATTAATTAATTCTGATGTGTATTTAATTTAATTTATTTAACTTTTCATTTATTAACTAATTTAATTATCATCAATATTTGCTATTATTATTACTAATATTTGTTTTTAATTTAAATTTGTATCGTATGACCAAAATTTTAATATGTTTTTATTATTTTCTGTAAGGACCTACTCGTAGATTGCAAAAAGTGATGATTTAATTTGTTTTGATTAATTTGTTTGATTGACTCTTAATCCTGTATTTGAATACTTTTTGGAGAGTAAAAAGGTCTTATTTAAATTACTTAGAGGACTCGCTAAAATATTTTTTTAGTAAGAAAGAAGAGTTTTTTTCAAAGCATAAGGCGGTCTCTTGCTTATGCTTAGCATAAGCAGCCCACTATACGTTCCCACTGCTGGGACTCGGGACCTTCTCTCACGAGGAGAGAGATAAAGGTCATAATCCAAAACGCTGGCCAAGTGCGGGTTGGCGGATAACACACGTCTTCGGATCGTGGTCCTCAAACATGCCGGTTTCCTCACGATGTTTTCCTTCACCGTAAAGCGAATGCAAATCCACATATAACTTGAAAAACAAGTCATTGGCGTATGGCTGGGACCGAACCAGGGGCCGTCTGATTGAAAAGCAGACGTTGTTCCCACTAAGCCACACTCGCTATTATGCTTATGAAAGAACAAAAAAGTAGCGCCTGTAGCTCGACTAGCTAAGGTGATCTGACGCGGTCATCGAAGCTAAGCAACGGTCGATGCGGACAGTGTTTGGATGGGTGATCATGCACAAGACTGTTGTTTTTCAAGTGGCATTTTCATCTGGGCGCTACCGTGGGTCGGATGGCACGTTCAATTGTAGGTCCCGGATCTTACTTAGCACAAGCAGTCGTAAAGCCGAATCAGAGGCCTTCGGGCGGCTTGAAAAACTTTCGACACCAGAGCTTGGCCACTTAGCTCATACGAAGAAGACGAAGAACAAAAAACAATAGGCTTGATAAGATTTCTTAGCTTTTTTTTTTTGATAAATGGGTTTACGTTTGACCGCAGCTTGCCTGGTGTTAAGCTTAACTGTGGTCTAAGATGTAACACGCTTGCCTAGAAGGAACCTATTTACTCTAGATTTGAAGACCCCCAAATTGTACTTCTGCCTTTATTCAGTTAACAATAAACAAATAAGTATCATTAGATACTTACTTAATGATTTAAATCACACATAAACAAGGAGTCAGCGTTGTCTGTCTGTCTGACTAACAAACAGTAATTACAGCCAGACCCATTACCTTTGCATTCCCAAGACAAGATGGCTGTCTATCACACCGAATTGTAACTTGAATGTTTCAAGTGACTTTACTTCTACAAGCTTACCAAGTACCATGAAGTGGTACGCTGCTTTTGGAATCATTCGAGGAAGGCATATAATTATGTTATTCTAAACTAATGTTGTAACATTCGACTTATGTTTCTAATACTTGACTCTTGGCAGGAGGTTCAAGAAAATAAATACATGTATGTCTAACAAAAATGTTATAATGCACTTTATCGTAAATGGAAAAGAAAACAAGGCTAAATTTTTTTTTACGCTTAATAGGTTTGCGATTGACTACAACTCACCTGATGTTAAGTGATATTGCAGTCTAAGATGAAACGCGCTTGCCTAGACGAAACCGGTTCACTCTCGCCTTGAAGACAGTAAGGTTCAGTGGGAACAGGGATTCCGGCAAGGAGTTCCACAGTTTGACTTAAGGAGGTTCGTTAGCATGCCACAAGTGCTCAAATGCCGCTAGATGGTGTTAAATTTACCAATTTTTTATACCCCTAAGTGATAAGAGTTGTTCACCCTCATAATGTTTTTTTTTAATTTTTTGACGAAATTTTTTGTTTTTTTTTTTTATTATGTGGCATTAAAAACATACCTTTATTTTTTTATCACCAACCCCTATTTTTTATGGCCATTTTAGTAAAAACGCAAAACTACGTTTGCCGTGTCAACTAGTATTGATATTAGCAGATTACAGTTCGGTACAAACGGACCCCCAACTAAAACGTCTTGACTAATCGCCTACGTAATTACTGGCGTTATTGAGAGTTGGCGCGTTCCAAGATGGCGGCCTGTCAAATTTGACAGTTCCGACTTCGCGCCCTTTCTTGAGACGACCCGATATTGATGGCGCCTAATGTCTTACTAGAAACAACGGCGTGTTTGTTTGTATGCCTCATTTACTAAGTACCCATGTTTTACTTAGTGCAGGGTCTGTATACCTAATATTAGAAATGTAAATAAATTTAAATGAATTTAAATTAAAAAATTGTGTTAAAAATTTCAATGAATATAAATTAATAATGGTGTGAATAAAAAATAAATTATTTTATTTTAAATAATAGTAGTTTAAAAAAACTAAAAAACACGCTTATCTGACCGTTTTAAGTGGGTCAAAATGGCGCCCAAAGAAGTCGGTTACAAACAAACATACAAACAAAAATACAAAAAAATGTAATAATTTTATCAAATTAGTGTATTGTTATCGGTCCTCAATAAATCTACAAAGTTTCAACGAAATCTGGCCGTTTAAAGAGGGTCAAAATCGCGCCCAAAGAAGTCGGTTACAAACAAACATACAAACAAACATACAGGTGAAGCTAATAAAAAGCGTGTAAAAAGGGTGACATTTTTTAGCAAGAGTTGCGTATGTTTCACAGAGTCCCCTTAGTTTTATACATTGTAATAAAGTTTATAAAAATATAGACTCATAATCAAACATGTGTATGTAACACTAATGATTAAGTTTTTTCAGTGGTAAATAAATATTTTATTATTATTATTTCTAGTGCTTTTACTCTCATAGATAGGTATTTTGATTTTTCCTCATAACACTTCGACACACAAATCCTAACTCGAGAGAGTATATGGTTTGAATGTATCAATCAAAAATTCAACCCATTATAATAACAATAATCAAAAAAATACTTAGTAATTGGTCCATTATTTAACTTATTTATTTACTCAGGTCTTGTATTCAATTCCCGGCACGGTCAACATCTTTGTGATGAACTAAATTTGTTGGCTGTCGGTCTGGGTGTTAAATATGTGTAAATAAAGTATAAATATGTCTATATAGAGTATTTATGTATGTATAGGTATGTGGTATATATATTAGTTGTGTTAGTAACCATAATACATACCACAATATGACGACCTCGATGGCATAATGGTTACAATGCCGGACTGCCAATCATAAGGTTCCGGGTTTGATTCCCAGCACGGCCAACATCTTTGTGCTGAACAAAATTCGTTGACTGTCGGTTTGGGTGTTAAATATGTATCTATATAAAATATATATCGACGGTTAAAAGGCAAACTGCGTTAAGCGACAAATATTTGGATTTTGAGTTATATACATATTCGGAATCAGCGATTTTTTCTGCGTCGTCTGAACCCAGTTTTGTTCAATTCTGAGCACTTTTTTGTCGCTTGAGACCATTGCAAAAATTGACCTATTTTTAGCTTGCATGGTTTAAAGCGACATGGAATTTGATCATTTTTAACACAAATGTATTTCAGCTGTTTTAACTTTTTCTTAATTTCATATACATTGGCACTTAAGCACACTGTTTGCATACATGATGTCGGGTAAGATAATTGACCCCGAATCAAAATAAACAGTGATGTCGCTTTAAACATTTTTCTTTTCATTTAAATGAAAGAATCGTGTCGCTTAAACCGTTTCATTCAGAGTATGCTTTAGAGCTATTTGGGACTTAAGCTGGTTTGCCGTGATGTGATATCGATGTCAATGGTCATTTGAGCCTGTTATGTAGTCATAATATTTTTCAATATTGGTCGTTTCAAACAAAACATTAAATACATTTTAGAACTTAAAACATTTTTCAACATGTCGAAAAACGGAGCCTTGGAGGATAATCACCTCGAAATCTACTACGGCAGTGTAAATAGTGTCGGTTCATTCAAAGAAAATTTCTCGCGCACATGTACTAACCGCCAGCGTGTAGCGAGAAACGCCATCTGCACGGGCGCTTCAATCAGCAGTAATACATCGATGGGGACGGTTGTGTGTACAAGTTTGCTTCGAAGTAAGTATTAAACACACCACACGGAAACAGTATGCTGCTATTCTACTCAAGAAAATATGCTGTTTATAATTTATGTTTTTATGAAAGCAGAACAAGAAACGGATTTAGTTTTACATGGGGGGAAGCTGGAGGAAAAAGAGGTGGCAATGAAGTAGCCATCATTTTACAAAAGTATACTGCTGACGTAGATTCACGTGGTACGATCAAATCCCTGATTTTATACTCAGATTGTCCGGGTCATGTCCGGGTCAAAACAAAAACAAAATTGTGCTCGCAGCTCTTCATAATGCACTCTGCAAGAGTCAGTGCATTTAGAGACCATACAGATGAAATATTTGCTCCCAGAGCATACTGAAATGACGGTAGATAGCATGCATGCTACGATCGGAAATTCAATACGAAACAACATTATATGGGCATTTTTTTTTTATTTGTCGTGAGGAAATGCTTTTACGCATGCTCACCACACCCGGGGAGGTGGGTGGGGTGTGTCGGGCTCGATGTCAGAAGAGCATCACTGCCGACTAAAACCTCACGATGGCCTCTTCACCGGAAAGCGGTGTGAGGTTCCAGTCCTCGCATTAACCAACCCTATCACCACCCCGCCCACCTCGGCTAGCCTGCGAGACTCCTTCTCAGGGGATGACTCCCTTTGCAGTGCACCACTTGTGCACCGCAACCACCTCGGGGACCATGAGTGCAACGGACGCCGGACAACCCCGGTCTGACGTCTTAGGTCCCCCGCAACGGGTCAGGTCTGTGGCCCCGTCACCTGCCACTACGGCCGCAGAGAATAGGGAGAGTGGTAGATCATCGTAATACCGACACTTCTCTCCTGCCGCGGCCCCACACTTTCAGTGCCTCCATATCCGTCTCAGTTGCAACCCCCCCCCCCCCCCCCCAACCCCGGAACGAGGTTCCGCAACCTAGTGGTGCCACTTCATCTAGAACTTGCATGGAGGAGTGAGTACAAGTCTAGTGAGTGGCCCACCTCAGGGACCATCTTCGGTTCACCGTGGGTGACCAGGCCAAGGTTACTGAGCGCCCCCGCCTTGACATTGCGGGGCCCCACGGGGGATTAAATGGGCGATTAGGGTTATATGGTACAGTTTATCAGCTGGCCAGAAAAGATCCATCCATACCAAGTGGAGACGCTGACTGACTGTGATTTTAAAAATTATGAAGAAATGTCAGACAAGTATTTCAAAGGAAATCTCATAGGAAAGATTAGCAAAATACGGGTAGCACCATTTAAGAATCTCCGGGCATTATGACAATTAAAAACAGTATGAAGGAAGACGCAAGAGCCCAGACAATCCCTATAGTTAGGCCGAAACCAATAAATAGAAAATATAAATCTATGTTGCCAATACTAGCACTAAATACAACAAATTGAAAAAACTGTGTGACAATGGTGTGATTCCAAAAATATTCCAGTTGGAATACACTAATCTGCCTCACCAAATTGGAAAAAATAAACGAATATATAACTAAAATTTAAAACTAAAATATCATACCAGGTTAATTGTGGATATAGACATTAAGATTAAAATAATTGTTTTTTTTTAATACTAAGTGATTAATTAAAACGTTCTGTAAAAAATATAACACTCATAAACGCTGTTTTAATGCTATCAGTCGTTAATTCGATTCCATTAAAAGTTTATTTTTCTTATCGATTGTCATTAAGAATGAGGTTTTATCTGACAAGCTTACAAACATTATTGCATTTTAGTGAACTTAAGTCAATTTGGCTAGTATGTCAATTGTCGCGTGAGTCACTTTTCCTTTATTGTTTTTAACACTTTGATACACTCTTGCTAATTTGACTCGTTCTATTTTTGTAATTTTGTTGAGCTTAAACCATTTTACTTCGATCTAAATATGAGGTCAACTGCACTTAAACATTTTTTGCTTTGAACTTATTTTAAATCCTGTGGCGGTTCAGTCAGTTATCCTTATTCTTAAATAATGCATTTGGGATTAAACGACACTTATTTTTCTAAATAATGCTCGTTAGACCACGAAACTTTTGCATTAGTAGCGTTTGACTAAATAATAAATACGTTTTTCATCATTCTTTAATCCACCCAGAATTTTCTGGATTATGATTTTTTTTCCGAAATAAAAAACTTTGAATGGCTCTCCTGTAAAGTTCAAAAATTGTCGCTTAACGCAGTTTGCCTTTTAACCGTCGATATGTATGTATAAGTAGTATATCAGTTGTGTTAGCAACCATAATACGAATTAGAAATGGTTCAGTATGGGGTTGACCAGGCGTGTGTGAAATGTATCCTAATATTTATTTACTAGGTAAAGGTAAAATATAATAGATTGAGTGCTACCTAACTTAACTTAGGAATGTTTCGTCAAAAATTAGGTACCAACAAAAAAAGGAACCTACAAATGTCAAATCGCAGACTTTTTCGTAACCGTATCAAATCTTGTATCGATCTTTTCCAGAAATCAAACTTAAATTAAGTGCATTCTACTTAAATTAAGTGGGATTTTTAATTTCCGTTGCACAATCGGCGGTCATTCAATTTGAGAATTTGAATGGTCAGTCGTGGTGAAATCTAGGAATTCAATTCTTGACTAGTTTGGTACCTAGGTATGTTTTTTACTAGTTAGGTAACTAGGTAAGTTTTTTTGGCGAATTATAAATCCTGCTCAAAATAGGTAAGCTTTTGTTAACAAATTTTAGAGGAAATGACAGTTTGTAGTTTGGATATTCTTTTTTAACCGACTTCAAAAAAGGAGGAGGTTATATATTTGACCGTATGTATTTTTTTTTAGGTTTCCGTACCTAAAGATAAAAAAAAGGTATTTACAGATTATGTGTTTCTGTTGACGCCGTAATAACAAATACTAAAAATAAAAAATAAAAATAAAATTTTAAGAGGATCCCCATACAATAAACGTCTTTGTTTTGTATTTTTGTGCTATATAATACTAACGGTAATAGATGGACCGTTAAAATTTTCACAGTAAATTGAATTGTATTATAACCTTACAAAATAAATTATAAAATTAATTTAAACAAAATAGATATTTAATGGGGGCTCTTATACAAAAAGCTTATTTCGCCATTTCTTGAAGATAATGATTTTTTTACTATGAAAAGGTCAGCACTTAACCACAATTCGCCTGATGGTAAGTGATACGGAGGTCTACGGTGAATCGCGCTTACCTAGAAGAAACCGGTTCGCTCTCGCCTTGAAAATATCTAGGTACGGAACCCTTCATGCGCGAGTTAGATTCACGCTTAGCCATTTTTTACCTTTTAACCCCAGCCGTAAAAACGATGGGGTGTTATAGATTTAGTGTGTGTGTGTATAATATGTGTGTTTACGGATGAACCAATAGCGTTTTTTTTTGTTTGATATGATGTTTGAGTGAGATAGTCTAGAGTATTCTTAACTATGATTGACAACCAACAAATTTATTTACTAAACCATTTCTAGTTCGTATTACGGTTGCTAACACAACTGATATACAACATATACATACATTATATATGTAGATACATATTTAATACCCAGACCGACAGCCAACTAATTTAGTTCACCACAAAGATGTTGACCGTGCCGGGAAACGAACCCAGGCTCCTCTACTTGGCAGTCCTGCATGATAACCATTACGCCAACGAGGTCGTCAATTGTGATACAATTCCACCTTTCTAAAGAAACTCAGAACCATTAATTAGACAAAGGTAATACGATCTTAGTAATTAAATGTATAACGCCTGTCATCACTTCTAGGGATGGCTGCCGGAATTTATGCCGGATAAAGCTACTAAAATATTCCGGATTTATGTCGGATGGCAAAAATGTAAAATATAATGTAATGTAGTTAATTGACTTGGATAAGCGAATTGGAGTGAATCTGTTATGCTTATTTTAAGGTTTTTAAAATAAATAAATAAAATAAATATAATAATTTCTATCCAATGTTGTAATAAAGCCATGCAGCCGGTCCTTTTAATGTTCCGAACCCATTCGGCACACATTGGGTCAATCTATATTAGACGATCTCGTTGGCGTAATAGTCACCATGCCGGACTGCCAATCACAAGGTTCAGTGTTCGATTCCCGGCACAGCCAACATCTTTGAGATGAACAAAATTTGTTGGCTGTCGGTCTGGGTATTAAATATGTATCTTCATATATAAAGTATGTATATGTAGTATATCAGTTGTGTTAGCAACCGTAATACGAACTGGAAATGGTTTAGTATGGGGCTAACCAGCCGTGTGTGAAATGTGTCCTAATATTTACTTATTACTAGCTGAACCGGCAAACATTGTTTTGCCTTTAAAAATAGACAGTAGCCGATTCTCAGACCTACTGAATACGCATATAAAATTTGGTAAAAATCGGCTAAGCCGTTTCGGAGGAGTACGGTAACTAACAATGGTGGCGATTCAGCGGCACACACGACTAAACTAAATTTAAAGAAACCCCGTCTCTTTTCATCTTAGGTGGCCAGAAACAGACGGCACGTTCCGCACCATAGTCAAACCAACTAAAATCATGTCAAATATGGAATGTGCAGGTAGTTTTAGAGGTGATACAAGTGAGTGCGTTCTAAAGTCGCATATATTTTCTACATTTGACGTGATTTTAGTTGGTTTGACTATGGTGCGGAACGTGTCGTCTCTTTCTGGCCACCTAAGATGAAAAGAAACGGGGCTTCTTTAAATTTAGTTTAGTCGTGTGTGCCGCTGAATCGCCACCATTGTGACATAGAAATTTTATATATTAGATATTACTTTTTTTGCCGGAAGAATCCTCTCTACTGAACATTTTTACCGATATCCACATTTACATAATTCTACTTAATAACTACTTATTTTCAGTACGTGTGAAGTTATTGTGTTAAGTTTTTTACTTAGTAATTACATAGTACGTACAAGTCTGCGCTTAATTGTAACTTAGAAGGTTACATTACGCTGATAATTGTTAAGTTATGTTACTTATTAGTTTTAATTAGGCATATGCTATACTTATTTCTTAGCTAAACCTGTATTTTTACGCGTATGTGTTATTGTTAAGTATTTTTTTATTGCTTTGTTTGTTATTTCTATATATGCTGCCGTAACTTTCAGTGAAATTGGGAAGAATAAATAAATTAAATAATAATTCAAATAAATAATTGAACTTATGAACGATGAATTGAACCAAACCAACCTCTCTTGGGTCATTGGTTCAATTATTTATATAAATATTGTTTATTAGGCACCTTATCCTAATTAATAATATTGGACACAGACTAAGGTATAGTTTGTTATTTGTAATTTAGGTTTTGATGGGCACCTTTGCACCGGGGGCGATCAGGGGCGGGTTATTTGATTAGTATTAGTTTTAGTTTTTAGTGTGTGACATTTATATTGGACGTAATTTTATATAATTTTATTGAAATATATTTAGGTTTAAGCTATTTAAAATGTTTTTAATTAGAATAATATTAGAAATTGAATTTGTAGAATATGAAATAAATAAAATTGTTTTAAAAAACAAACAACCGACTTCAAAAACACAACTAAAAAGAGAAAAATAATTTTAAGCCTAAATCAAATCAAGAATATATAAATAGAATAGGAGAGTTTATTTCATGTACTTATAAAAAACTATTTGCAATTTTTACTAATCCTGTATTCTTGGAGTCGGTGCCAGCAAAGAAAGACAATTGAAAATAGTTTTTTTTAACAAACATTAATTTGTTCTTATTAGATGGCACCGACTTCAAGAATACAGGATTACTAAAAATTGCAAATAGTTTTTTATAAGTACATGAAATAAACTCTCCTATTCTATTTATATATTCTTGATTTGATTTAGGCTTAAAATTATTTTTCTCTTTTTAGTTGTGTTTTTGAAGTCGGTTGTTTGTTTTTTAAAACAATTTTATTTTTACATTTTTAGTGGTTGGTAATGATATAAATTTGGCGTGTGCCAGGCAGGCAACCAATTGGGAGCAAATCGAGCTGGATGCGAGCAAAGCGAGCTATACGCGAGCGAAGCGAGCGCGAAAATTTTCACCGTATTTGATCCAACCGTTTGAGCATAAAGAAGTCCAAAGCAGCACAAATTACATAATGTTTGTTGTGTCAAAACGTACTAGAACCAAGTGCGAGCGAAAAGAGGTGGATGCGAGCGAAGCGAGCTATGCGCGAGCGAAGCGAGCTATGCGTGAGCGAAGCGAGCGCGAAAATTTTCACCGTATTTGTTCCAACCGTTTGAGCATAAAAAAGTCCAAAGCAGCACAAATTACATAATGTTTGTTGTGTCAAAACGTATTAGAACCAATTGCGAGCGAAGCGAGCGCGAAAATTTTCACCGTATTTGTTCGAACCGTTTGAACATAAAGAAGTCCAAAGCAGCACAAATTACATAATGTTTGTTGTGTCAAAACGTACAAGAACCAATTGCGAGCGAAGCGAGCCGGATGCGAGCGAAGCGAGCTATGCGCGAGCGAAGCGAGCGCGAAAATTTTCACCGTATTTGTTCGAACCGTTTGAAGTCCAAAGCAGCACAAATTACATAATGTTTGTTGTGTCAAAACGTACTAGGACCAAGGGCGAGCGAATCGAGCTGGATGCGAGCGAAGCGAGCAATGCGCGAGCGAAGCGAGCGCGAAAATTTTCACCGTATTCGTTCAAACCATTTGAGCATAAAGAAGTCCAAAACAGCACAAATTACATAATGTTTGTTGTGTCAAAACGAACTAGGACCAAGGGCGAGCGAAGCGAGCTGGATGCGAGCAAAGCGAGCAATGCGCGAGCGAAGCGAGCGCGAAAATTTTCACCGTATTCGTTCAAACCATTTGAGCATAAAGAAGTCCAAAGCAGCACAAATTACATAATGTTTGTTGTGTCAAAACGTACTAGAACCAATTGCGAGCGAAGCGAGCCGGATGCGAGCGAAGCGAGCCATGCGCGAGCGAAGCGAGCGCGAAAATTTTCACCGTATTTGTTCGAACCGTTTGAAGTCCAAAGCAGCACAAATTATATAATATTTGGAGTGTCATAAGCCCAGAACATCCTGGGGGAAATTCGAACGAAGCGGGATAACTCCTAGCGAAGCGAGCGCGTAAATATTTTCCTTATCCGTTCGAGGGTCTTGTCTATTAATATATCAAATTTTACAGTTCCTTCTTCCACTAAGTATGACCCAAGTGGCCAAGCTCTGGCGTCGAGAGTTTTTCAAGCCCCTGATTTAGTTTGACCCCTGCTTGTACTAAGAGTAGTGGTCCAGGCCCAACAAATTAACGTGTTATCCGAAGCACAGTAACGCCCAGATGAAAATATCACATTTTTTTCATGGAAGTCTTGTGCATGGTTATCCATCCAAAGACTGGCCGCATGGGCCGTTGCTTAGCCTCGATGTTCGCGTCAGATTACTTTTGTTAGCCAGGCTGCTAATTTTATGAGCGAAATCTGTATTGCCGTATGAGCGCGAAGAAGTAAAATAGGTTATAGAGTTATTTGGGCTTCCCACGGGAATAGCAATGACTTTTAAGATAAAAAGTAACCTTCGTGTTATACAAGGTCTAGTCTACCCCCATATCAAATTTTAGCGAAATCAGTGTGTCATGTGTTATTTGGTGCATCCCACGGGAACAATAATTATTTTCGGGATAAAAAGTAGCCTATGTGTAAACACATAGTCTAACCTATCTTCATTCCAAATTTCATCGATGTCAGTACAACCGTTCGAGCGTGAAGAAGTTAAAAAGATTTATATGTTATTTGGTGCATCCCACGGGAATAGTATTTATTTTCGGGATAAAAAATAGCGTATGTGTTAACACATAGTCTTACCTATTTTCTTCTCAAATTTCATGAATATCAGTACAGCCAAACGAGCGTGAATCTCTCTTCATGCGTAAAAATAACCTAACTTTTTAGGTTTTTCTTCGATTTCCCTAGGAGTCCATCATCAGAACCAGTTTTGGTGACAATGGGACCAATTCAGAACCATACTCTTTCAATTAAAAAAAGAATTTTGAGAATCGATCCACAAATGGCTGAGAAATCGGTGAACATACATAAAAAAAAAAAAAAATACATACACGTCGAATATATAACCTCCTCCTTTTTGAAGTCGGTTAATAAATACATAATTATACTTACTATTTTGTGAGTATTGATGTATACTTATATGGATGTTAGTTATAGTTTAAATGTTTTAGAAGTAAATAAATGATTGATTGATTGAGTTCTTCACGCTGTAAATTGCACGCACTTTATTTCGTATGGCTTAGCTCTGGCGTCGAGAGTTTTCAAACCGTCCTTTGACTAATGCCCAATAAATTTTATATGGAAGTATGGTTAGCTTCTTGTACACATAGACTACTTTTATTTTAATAAACGCGAGTAAAACTGCAAGGTGTAGCTAGTCAAAGCATATAAAAAAGATTTTCTAACAATATATTGTCTGAATATTTATTTATACTAGATGTTGCCCGCGGCTCCGTCCGCGTGTACTTTTTACTTTCAACCCTAATTATCGCATCGCCCTTAATGCACTCCTGGCAAATATACTATAAAGTTTATATTAACCATTGAATAAATTACTTGCATACAAATTTTCAAGACTTTAACTTGATAAATAAATAATTTTCCATACAAACTTTCACCCCCCATTACAAACCCTTTTTGCCGCCTGGCAAAAAAACAAGATACCATTATTTTAAATTTTACCTAAACTATACATATATCAAATTTCGTAGCTAGAAGTTTAAAAACCAAGACGTTTCATACAAACTGTTTAACCCCCTTCCACCCCCTTAGGGGTGGAATTTCCAAAATCCGTTCTTAGTACGCGTCTACATACTAAAACAAATACACCCTCCAAATTTCACAACCCTATGACTAGCCGTTTGGGCTCTGCGTTGCCTATAGATGAATGAATGAATGAGTCAGGACAAAGAGTCTTATAGTATAGATTTGTTAAAATTAAAAGACTGTCTATTCGCATGTTGTATCTAAAAAAGCATGGGATGAAGGGAGTAACTACACTGCATACTCCAAGTCAACCTCAACCTGCACGTGGTCATCCTGCTGGCTAACGAATGAGGCTCTGGCGAACCGACTGATGGCGGTATAACCATCCAACATACACGTAGCCGAAATGACACAGGCCGGTGTCGGGCAGCAGCGACACCGGCGCGACGAGCTACGTGCTGCGATTGCCAACTCGCATGCCCAGCGCGGCAATTATGGGCAACTCCTCCTAATGACAAACACAAATAAAAGACGGCCCCTAGTTCCCGGTCGCCTGGCTATTCCTGGTCAAGGTGGCGGCCATGGTAACGGCCAGGCAGGGGGTGCTAAGAATCCCCGGGTTACGGTAGGCCACTCAAAAACTAAACTGACCTTGGCTTCATATAATGGGCAAACAATAAGATTAGACCATAATCTGGCGCAAATTGAAATGGAACTAGAAAAGATAAGATGGGATATTGTGGGGTTATGCGAAGTCCGAAGACAGGGAGAGGATACCGTAACGCTACCTTCTGGACATCTTTTCTATTATCACGAGGGACACCAGCTATCTCAAGGTGGTGTAGGATTCCTTGTCAACAAAGCCCTCCTTAACAACGTTGTAGAAATATCTAGTGTGTCAAATCGAGTCATATATCTCATATTAAAACTCACCGAGAGATATAGTCTAAAAGTGGTTCAAGTATATGCTCCTTCATCGAAACGGAATACGAAACAAAAAACGCTTTCGTCATCAAATCCACACGATGAAGTAGAACAGACTTATGAGGACATATGTATAGCTTTACATAACACCACAAAGACGCATTACAGCGTTGTTATGGGGGACTTTAATGCCAAAGTGGGAGTACAAGCTTACGGAGAGCGACAAATAGGTCCTCATGGCTACGGTAGGAGAAATGAAAGAGGGCAATTGCTTGTCAACTTTCTAGGAAAAGAAGGACTCTTTTTGATGAATTCGTTTTTCAAAAAGCAGCCTCAAAGAAAGTGGACCTGGCGGAGCCCTGATGGGGTAACAAAAAACGAGATTGACTTCATCATGACAAACAAAAAACATATATTCAGGGATGTCTCCGTGATCAATAGGTTCAAAACCGGCAGTGATCACCGATTAGTCCGAGGCACCTTGAATATTGATTTTAAGATAGAACGATCACGTCTGGTGAATTCCACGTTCCGCCCGAATAAACTTCAAGCCGTCACTGGATCGGACCATTTCCAACTACAGCTGGAAAATCGTTTTGCCGCTCTGAAACCCACAGAGGATGTAGACGAGATAACTCAAAACTTGGTGGAAGTGTTACGGGATGAGGGGAAGAAGTTTTGCCAAATTCGTCGTCCAGGCAGAAAGTCTAAACTATCTTCAGATACTCTCCGGTTAATGGATATAAGGCGGGAAGATACACGTGCCACATTGTCAGAACAGCGTGAACTTAACCGCAAAATAACAAAGCTAGTGCGCCGTGACCTTAGATCTTTTAATACTCAAGCCATCAAAGAGGCAATTGAGAAAAATCGCGGGTCAAAGGTGTTCGCACAGTCTCTGGGAAAGAGTCACCTTACTAAACTGACCACAGCAAGTGGGTCTATCGCGGTGTCTAAGCCGGAGATATTTGCTGAGATAGAAAACTTCTATAGCCAATTAATTATACGACTCGCAAGTTTCTTCACCCGGATCCTGTACACAAGATTCACGAGCTACATTGACGCGCCATTTCACAGAAGATCTGCCAGAAGTCAGCCTAGGCGAGATCGAGATTGCCCTTGGACAGCTTAAAAATGGAAAAGCCCCAGGAGAAGACGGAATCACTTCGGAGCTGCTCAAAGCGGGGGGTCGCCCCGTGCTTCGAGAGCTCCAAAGAATATTCAGCGTCGTAATTAACAGTGGGAGAACTCCAAAGTCTTGGCATAAGAGCGTTGTAGTTTTATTTTACAAAAAAGGAGATAAAACTCTTCTCAAAAACTACCGCCCTATCTCGCTCTTGAGCCACATTTATAAACTGTTCTCGAGGGTAATCACTAACCGCCTAGCGAGGAGATTTGACGAATTCCAACCACCGGAACAGGCCGGGTTTCGAGGAGGATTTAGTACCGTAGACCACATTCACACAGTAAGGCAGATTATACAGAAGACGGAAGAATATAATCAGCCTCTGTGCTTAGCATTTGTGGACTACGAGAAAGCATTTGACTCCATCGAAACCTGGGCTGTTCTAGAGTCACTGCAACGCTGCCAAGTCGATTATCGTTACATCGAAGTGTTAGGAGGGCTTTATAAAGACGCCACGATGGCTGTTCAAGTACAGGACCAGCAGACTAAACATATCCCTCTACGCAAGGGAGTAAGACAGGGGGATGTAATTTCCCCGAAACTGTTTACTAATGCCTTGGAAGATATGTTTAAGACGCTGGACTGGAAAGAGAACGGCATAAACATCAATGGAGAGCACCTCTCACACTTACGATTTGCCGATGACATAGTCGTTATAGCGCAGTCACTGCAGGAACTACAGGGAATGCTGTCTAGCCTAGCCAATGCTTCACGACAGATAGGTCTTAGGATAAACATTGATAAAACAAAGATCATGTTTAACAGCAGAGTAACAACTGGGTCTGTTATTGTCGATAGTATTCCTCTCGAGGTTGTTGAAGAGTATATCTACCTCGGGCAACTATTGCGGTTGGGTAGAAACAACTTCGACAGGGAACTTGACAGAAGAATTCGGCTGGGTTGGGCAGCATTCGGAAAACTTCGTCATATCTTCTCATCGTCAATCCCACAGTGCCTGAAGACAAAAGTCTTCGATCAGTGCGTCCTCCCAGTTCTGACCTACGGAGCCGAAACGTGGACACTGACAGTGAAGCGAGTCCATCAGCTGAAAGTCGCTCAGCGGGCCATGGAGCGGGCTATGCTCGGGGTTTCTTTGATGGACAAAATCCGAAATGAAATTATCCGCCAAAGAACTAAAGTAACCGATATAGCCCGCAAAATTAGCAAGCTGAAGTGGCAATGGGCTGGCCATATCTGCAGGAGATCCGATAATCGCTGGAGCAAACGGATCCTAGAGTGGAGACCGCGGGTTGGCAAACGTAGTGTGGGAGGCCAACCGGCCAGATGGAGCGACGATCTGCGAACGGTGGCGGGCAAGCACTGGATGCGCAAAGCAGAAGACCGTGCTCTGTGGAAATCTTTAGGAGAGGCCTATGTCCAGCAGTGGACACACGTTAAATAGGCTGATGATGATGATGATCTAAAAAAGCAAATACATTTGAAGAGGGGTGAAAAACAGTATGTTCACAATCAGTAACACCCAGCTCTTATGCAGTGTGCTTATGCATACATTTATACCGGGTTACTGGCAGCGCTCGCAGCTCGGCTTGCTAAGGTGATCTGACGCGATTCTTGAGGTTAAGCAACGGTCAACGCGGACAGACTTTAAATGTGTGACCATGATGAAATTTTAAGTGTCTAGGACCTACCGTTATTGATAATATATTATAGCAAAAAAAAAATATCAAAACACCACTTTTATTGTGTAGGGGGGTACCCCCCTTAATATTTTCATATTTTTAGTATTTGTTGTTACAGCGGCACGGGAAATACATATCTTGTTGAAAGTTTCAGATTTCTAGCTATCACGGTTTCTGAGATACAGGCTAGAGAGAGACAAAAAGATAGACAGCAGAGGCTTAGATAGGGTCCCGTTTTTACCTTTTAAGTACGGAACCCTAATGATGATACACGTTTTTCAGTTTCAAAGGTTCACTCGCACCTTGAAAATCACTAGTTTATTCCAGTATACCCTGTACAGGGAGTTTAACATACATTTGTATACAGGGTGTTCGTAAAGTGGCTGCGAGTAATAAACTAAACGATACCCACCCCTGAGATGATTCGGAGTTTTATTGGAAGGTAACCACGATGCGGGGATTTTCTGGGATTTTGTTTATTTTTCCGTTTTCGTCACAAAGTATTATAATTATAGTTAAGTTATTGGTATCTCCAGTTTTTACTATACGTCTAGTTAATTTACATCTAGTAAAAAACCAAGTGTGGCTAGGTTGTAATAACATTTGTTTTTCCATCAAACGGCCCCTGGTTCGATCCCTGCCCTACACCAACGACTTGTTTTTCAAGTAATGTGAGGATTTGCACTCGCTTTACGGTGAAGGAAAACTTTGACGGACCACTATACCCGAAGACTTGTGTCATCTGCCAACCCGCACTTGGCCAGCGTGGTGGATTATGGCCTATATCTCTCCTCGTGAGATAAGGCCCCGAGTCCCAGCAGTGGGAACGTATAGTGGGCAGCTTATGTTATGTTTGATGAAAAAAAAAACATAACAATGGATTTCAATCTTTTGAATTGATGTCGATTGTTTCCTTTTCGGTAGAAATAAAACGAATGAAACAACTTATTACAATATTTATAAATATAATAAAAATGACATGTCAAAATTATTCATGTCAAAAACATTTAAAGTTAGGAAAACCCGCCCATGATCGTACCTGGTGCAAAGGTGCCCATAACACTGGCTGCGTTTCCACGCTGTATAGCAATGGCTATCCTCTGCACCAAGTACGATCGAGAACGGGGATCCCCCGTCCTATCGACTAGTCTTCGCCCGAGTTCATCTACTAGCCTCCTCGCATCTGCACCCCAACTACCCATAGTCTCAACAGCGAAATATTTATTTGGTAAAAATTAAACTATTGTAAATTAACATAATACCACTGTGGCGTCTCTGTCGCACTTCATTGCCCGCTACCAATCAGAGCGCTCGACCGGCGCTTGATTATGGCCTATATCTCTTCGTGTGGGGAAGGCCCCGAGTCTCAGCAATAGGAACGTATAGTGGGCTGTTTATGATTATACAAGTCTATTTATTCAAAAACTTTCTTTCTTCTCTTTCTTTCTTCTCTTTCCTTCTTCTCTTTCCCACTTATCCTACATTTTGCCACCGTATGTCCACCCTACGAATAAGCAATGTTGTATGTAGCTAGTGTTATCTCCCCGGGCCGTGAGGGTGACTCTACTATTCAATGTTTTTGTTTCGTCGCCTTTATTCGTGGCGCGAATTACTAATACTGGTTACGTAGGTAAACAAATAAAAGATATAGGAACATTTTTTTAATTATAAATAAACTAGCTGACCCGGCAAACGTTGTTTTGCCTTGTAAAATATTTCTTAAATAATAGTTAAAAAAAACTAAAAAACACACTTATCTGGCCGTTTTAATTGGGTCAAAATTGCGCCCAAAGAAGTCGGTTCAGTTTCAGTTCAGTGGGTCGGTCGGAAAGAAGTCGGTTACGAATAAACATACAAACAAAAATCAGAAAAAATTGAATAATTTTATCAAATTAGTGTATTGTCACCGGTCCTCAATAAATCTACAAAGTTTCAACGAAATCTGGCCGTTTAAAGTGGGTCAAAATCGCGCCCAAAGAAGTCGGTTACAAACAAACATACAGGTGAAGCTAATAAAAAGCGTGTAAAAAAAAAAAGTGTGAACAACCCTCATCACTTAGGGGTATGGAAAATAGATAGTAGCCAATTCTCAGGCCTACAGAATACGCATATAAAATTAGATAAAATCCGGTCAAGCCGTTTTTGGGGAGTACGGTAACTACCATTGTGTCATGGAACTTTTATATATAAGAAGATTAGATAAATATTAGGACACATTTCACACCCGGCTGATTAACCCCATACTGAACCATTTGTAGTTTGTATTATGGTTGCTATCATAACGGATATACTACATAAACATACATACATATTTAATATAGATACATATGTAACACCCATACCGACAGCCAACAAATTTGGTTAAGCACGAAGAAGTTATCCGTGCCGAGAATCGAACCCGGAACCTTCTGACTTTACGAGGCTAACAAGCTGTGTGTAAAATGTGTCCTAATATTTATAATTATTATTATAACATCCCTTTTATTCATAGTCTGATAAATAAATATAAGTAACAAAATGTACTCATTGCAAACGTACGCTTCTTTCGTTAGAAAGAGAGGTGTGTGACGTCACAGCAGTATCTCTGTCTCGCTCGCTCTCTTGTTGGTTTTGTTGCGCTGACTCGCGTCAGAGGCGCGGCCCACCCAGAATACTGGGTAGGGTTGCTACAAATTAATGAAGTATCCTACTTATATATAAAAAAATCGAATATATGAAAATAAGTCGGGGTTTCCTTCCTGACGCTATAACTCCAGAACGCACGAACCGATTTCCACGGTACAGCACTCGTTGGAAAGGTCTCGGGCTCCGTGAGGTTTGTAGCAAACAAAATTCAGGGAAAATTTTGAACTTTGTGGCGAAACAGAGTTCGCTGGGTTTGCTAGTATATTATAAATAGTAAGTTTGTGTGAATGTAATTGATTTGACCCTTCAGTTTTTTTTATTATCTCAAGTGTCTTCTAATGTAATGGTTCTACATAACTCTTAAAACATTTCAGAAGATTTTAAGTTGTCTTCAAATACCATTGTGAAAATTTGTGTTATATAAAATTGTTTCAAAAAGTTTGAATTCCATCTGTAAATATATGTCAAGTAATTTAATTATGCCAAATAAACGTACAAGATTATTTTAATCATTGACTAGCATCCCGCCCCGGTTTCGAACGGGCTCTAAAATAATCTGAGTTGCCAATCAAACAAAATATAGCCTATGTTACTCAGGGATAATCTAGTGAAAAAAATGTTTAATTGGTCCTGCAGTTTCAAAGCCTATTTGCGTCAAACAAACAATCAAACTTTTATGGTCCTCAAACATGCCGGTTTCCTCACGATATATTCCTTCACCGTAAAGCGAGTGCAAATCCACACATAACTTGAAAAACAAGTCATTTGTGTAGGGCTGAGATCGAACCGGGGGCTGTGTGACTGAAAAACAGACGTTATTACCACCGAGCCACTCTCGCTTTTTACTAAATATACCCACTTTCAATCAATTGTCTTTTTAAAATAAATCGACGTTATTGACAACCCTAGGTATAAAATATAATTATCAGTAACTGCATGCAGAATGAATTTGTCAAAACATACGTACGGAGCTTCATTAATAATGTGACACAGGTTATTTTATAAGCTCACTGGTTTGGAATAATCCAGCTTTAAGGAAAGCACTTTGAAAAAGTCGATGTAGCCAATCTACTTGTATATCGGGCCGGTTTCCGCGGTTAGGCCCTCTTGCTCCCATTCTGCGTTCCATGTAGCCAATCTAATAACTAACTTAAAATAAATACTAGGACACTTCTTACCCAAATTAAACAAAAAAGTAACAAATAATTTACTAAAACTCACAAGAGTGGATCTCCGTATGATGGTCGGCATCATTACCGGCCACTGTGATCTCAACTACCACCAACATAAAATAGGGGCGACGGACAGCCCTCTATGTCGGGGCTGTCTGGAGGAAAATGAAACGGTAGAACACGTGCTACTGCACTGTGAGGCCACCAAACAAACCAGAAGGAGTTACGGCCTGATGATAGCAGCTCAAGATGAAAGTTCGCCTTCCATTGCTTATCTTCAGACAAACAGACGATCTGACGCAACAGGGGTGGAACAGGTATGCCAGCGAGCCAGGGCTGTGCTCCGTTACTTCAAGGAGCTCGGTTGGCTTGGGTAGGCTGGTAAGGGGGGAATGCACAATACGCCCCTAGCGGGATGTCAGTGCAGGTCTCATCACCCCCACTTCAAATTAGAATTAGAATTAGACAAGGACACATTTCGGACAATTTGACGCATGTCTTGGGACCGACAGTGTATAAATACTTGCCTGGTGAAATAAAAAGTTCTGTAACCGATACCTAATGTGCTCAAAAACAAACTTAAACACTGTCTCGTACAACGAAATTATTATAGTATTGACGAGTTTATTGCAACTGAAAATGTTATCATGAAGATAAGGGTTGCAACTTAATTGTGAAATATTATTAGTAATTATAAAATAAGATGTTATTTATTTTACGATTTGACATCAAGCATTAATGTTAAATTATGACTTTAATTATTTATTATTTAAATATTTGACATTGTATATGAATTTAAAATTAATATTGTATTTTAATTGTAATGTACTTACCTTTTTATTCCTAATTTGACAAATTATGAATAAAAAGTTTATCTGTTTAATTGTTTCACACACGGCTGGTTAGCCCCATACTAAACCTTTTCGAGTTTGTATTATGGTTGCTAAAAACAAAATGACAATCAAAAACAAGATGGCTTCCTCATTTTGACTACAAAGTGAATTCCGTACGTTTCCCACGGCCCTTGGAAGGACAATACGCTAAATAAATAGCTGAGTTACAAGCCAGTCGACCTTAAATACCTTTTTATTTCACGAACACCTTACGCGTAGTGATAAATAGTGTACTTTTATGTTGTAGGAAAACAGTATGGGCTCTTGCTACAATAAATTATAAATTAAATTAATTTTTTTTTACACATTCACACACGGCTGGTTAGCCCCATACTGAACCATTTCTAGCTCGTATTATGGTTGCTAACACAACTGATATACAACATATTATATATATATACATAATTTAACACCCAGACCCACAGCCAACAAATTTAGTTAAGCACAAAGATGTTGACCGGGCCGGGAATCGAACCCGGAACCTTCTGATTAGCAGGCCGGCATGGTAACCTTTACGCTAACGAGGTCGTCAATAATGCTTACTCCTCTTTGATCAAATCTTATTACATAGTAATAAGCTAAATTAAACGTAAATCTGCCATAAACGTACGAGCTGGCACGGTCTTAGTACGTAATTACATTTAGATAAATATAATACTAGTAGCTAGTTGTTATTTATAATAAAATTTAATGAGTAATTAGTTTATAACCTAGTGTACCTAGACGTAAGTTTTTAAAAGACGCTGTTAGCCTAGTAAAAACCTAGTATAGTAAGTTAATGTTGTGTAGAATAAGAACACTGTACAAACATATTATAATAAGCTTAAGTTAATAAAGTATTTTCAAAATCAAAATCAATCTTTGATCAAAAATTTAAAGATTTAAGGTGATGTCTATAAAAACGGCAAGGAAAATAAGACCACAATTAAGAGTGTGGTCTTATTTGAGTTTGAGGAATTTAAGCGTTAATAGTATAGTAATACAGTTGCAAGTTCTAACGCTCACTGCGTACGGTCTAAAAATTTTATAGCTGTTATCGCGGAGCAAGAAAGCTTATGTTTATTACGGCACTAGTCGAAGCTCAACTTTAAGATACAGTGGTAAGGTTGAATTTAATTGAAATATTTTTGTGACGTAGTATATTGTAATAGATTCAATATTCAATAGTATAGTAAACACATGCCACACACTGAATCTGGTATATATTTGATCTAAGTTACTCTTTCTAGCTGAGAACTTTGGATAGCTGGATACAGCTGATACAAAAAAGGTGGAAAATGATACGAATATACAACAGAATATACAGGAAAATATACACACACATACATAGACATACATAAAGACTTTATTAAATCACAAAAATAAATTACAGAAAACACTTAGAAAGGTTAAAAGCTAGAGCCTTAACTGGCAATCTTATCGCTCAAAGAGCAATTTTTTCTAGGCAACCGATTCAAGAAAAAACTGTGTGTTCTTTCTTCACATAAACACCATAATTTAATTCTCTTGTATTCAATTGTCTTACCCGATTCTCGAAATGAACATTTAATTATTTATTTCTTTAGACATTGAGGTAATATACCTTTTTGCCTATTGACAATCAGGTTGTAATTTAAATATTTTTTATAATATGTCTTTTATTATAAGCCCGATACTTTATATCCTATATACTTTAATTTTATATTTAATAGGAAAAGTTACTAAAATGAAGTTTGTCACAATATTGAATATAATAATATTTTTATGTCATGTTTATTTTGATTTTGTAATGCATTATTCTCCAATCTGCACACCCAAATCGGTAAAAATAATTATGTTTATACTATATAGCTTGTGACCAACTACAATGTATACACTCATTTATTTTTGCTAATAACATTAGTCAAATATTTAAAAGGAATAATATTTATAAGACTTTACGTGACGGTCTTTTGTTATTATGATAGTAAGAGAGTTCCCTTACTGCGTTACTGCTGTAGTGTAGTCAAATACTGTTGCAGAATACTTGCGTGGGCGCCGGCAGAGCTTTTATTTTATAATATTGCACAGGACGATGTTTTTTGTATTAAGATCTTTGGATATTACCTCCATTTGATTAAGAATTTATTTGTGACTTCTTCTTCTACTTCACCTTATCCCATTTAGGTGGGGTCGGCAGCAAATCTTCTTCTTCCACTCTCCTCTATCAGACGTCATCTCCACACTCAATCCTTTCTCTCTCATGTCTTCATTCACACACTCCATCCATGTCTTTTTCGGGCGGCCTCTTGCTCTTCTTCCTTGCACTACCATTTCCATACATCTTCTAGTGACATGCTTCTCCTCTCTACGCATCACATGTCCATACCACGCTAACCTTCTACTCCTTATTTTCTCCCTCACTGGGGCTACTTTCACACTTCCTCTGATGTTATTTTATTTGTGACTATAAAAAAAAAAATATTCTTTACCAAGTTCAAATAGTAACCAAAAATATATGTCTTACTTACACCAGGAAAGCTGTGGTCTAACGCTAATCTATCATTTGTAAAAAACAGTTCATTCATTCAATATTTAAGAGCTGGGCTCTTGTCAGTGGAGTTTTTTCCAGGTAGTTCTGTCTTCGGCCAAATCCTTGACCTCCCTATACGACATGACTTTCGCCTTCTCCTTAATTTGGTCTAAATATGATCTTCTAGGTCTTCCTCTTCCTCTCCTGGCTTCTATCTACAAAAACAGTAAAAAACAAAATAATGTATTCTTCTTCTTATGAGCTAAGTAGCCAAGTTCTGGTGTCGAGAGTTTTCAGGTCACCCGAAGGCCTTTGACTTGGCTTGACGACTGCTTCTACTACGACTAACAGCCGGGACCTACAATTTGACGTGTCATCCGACCCTCGGATGAAATGCCAAATTTTTAAAACGACAGTGAAATGAAATGAAATAATTTATTTGCGTAGCCACAGGTAATATAAAAACATGGAAAATATTATAAAATGTCCCTTGTAGGCTACCGCATATGCGGTGTGCAAAATGTCAATTAATTAGTATATTTATACATTAATTTCATATGATTTACAGCTAGGTAAAATAATATTTAAAAGAAATGTTAAAAGATTATAAATATAAAAGATTACGATATTAAAAAATGAGTTAAATATTAAGAAAAAGTGTTATGCATGGTCACCCATCCAAACACTGTCCACATCAACCGTTATTAGCTAGTCGAGGCACGAGCTAAAAATATAATAAATAATTAATAGTTAAAAAAAACTAAAAAACACACTTTTTATAGAAAACCGTAATTTTATCAAATTAGTGTATAGTCATCGGTCCTCAATAAATCTACAAAGTTTGAACGAAATCTGGCCGTTTAAAGTGGGTCAAAATCGCGCCCAAAGACGTCGGTTACAAACAAACATAGAAACAAAAATACAAAAAATGGAATAATTTTATCAAATTAGTGTATTGTCATCGGTCCTCAATAAATCTACAAAGTTTGAACGAAATCTGGCCGTTTAAAGTGAGTCAAAATCGCGCCCAAAGAAGTCGGTTACAAACAAACAAACATACAAACATACAGGTGAAGCTAATATAAAGCGTGTAAAAAAATAAGATTAAAATATTAAGGGCCTCCCTGTATAGTGGCGGCCATCGATTGACAACTTTATCATATCTTCGTGTGGGGTCTATAGAGCCATCGCGCGGCCCACGGCCTCTCTAAATAAACCTTTATGTGAGCACAATGACAGAAATAACACTTAAACTATAAGGAAAATAACACTTTCGAATGAGATTCAAAGACATTACTTACGAATAAAAAATAAGTGGTCAAGAGCGTGTCAGGCTCACGCAGGAAGGGTTCCGTCCCATTATCTATAAATACAAATACAAATACAAAATTCTTTATTTGTGACACAAGTAAGAGGTACAAATATAAAAATAGAGTCCAAAGGCTTTCAAACTAGTTCACATATTCCAATATTATAAGGAGCAAAAGTTTGATTGTTTATTTGACTAGAATAGGCGACACTACTGGACCGATTTGAAAAATTCTTTCACTGTAGGGAAGCTACATTATCCCTGAGTAACATAGGCTATATTTTGTTTCTCTTTACAATCTATACCTATTATAAAGTGGAAAAGTTTGATTGTTTGTTTGACACGAATAGGCTCCGACACTACTCGACCCATTTGAAAAGTTCTTTAACCGTTGGGAAGCTACATTATCCCTGAGTAATATAGGCTTTATTTTGTTTCTCTTTACAATATATACCTATTATAAAGTGGAAAAATTTGATTGTTTGTTTGACACGAAGAGGCTCCGAAACTACTAAACCGATTTGAAAAATTCTTTCAACGTTGGGAAGCTACATTATCCCCGAGTAACAAAGGCTTTATTTTGTTTTTCTTTACAACTTGGATTATTTTATAGCCCGTGCGAAACCGGGACTAGCTGCTAGTCTTATATATATATTATTTGAACTAGGTTTGCGTTTGACTACAGCTTGCCTGATGTTAAACTACGCTGTAGTCTACGGTGTGGCACGCTTACCTAGAAGATACCTATTAACTCTACTTTTGAAGGCCCCCGGATGATACCTCTCAGGAAACAGAGACTCAGGTAGAGAGTTCCAAAGCTTCGCAGTCCTCACAATAAAGGTCGACGCAAAGCGTTTTGTACGAAAGTTTGGAACTTCAACTCTGTATCGGTGTCTCTTCACTGTCTCTCTGCTCGTTCTGTAGTAGAACGGAGATGACTTCCATTACGATACGAGTACCTTAATACTAATGTTATAAAGAGGAAAAGTTTGATTGTTTGTTTTTTAAACGCAAATACTACCTGGTCCAATAAAAAAAAATTGCACAAACAAATACTAAACCTGTAAAATTGTTTTATTTATTTTTTCTGCTTAATTCTTGTAAATATTGTTTTATTTCAGCATTTTTCTGTTATTTTCTTTCTTTCTTTCTTTCTTTCTTACTTACACACTTATTAAACTAGTAGCACCTCCACATTTTTGCGTCGGGGTCTAACAAGCATCAAAGCTTAACACTTCTAAGTTTTATCTACTGTAGGATCTTGACGGATATTGGGCCATTTAATTCGATAACTTTTAAAACGGTTTAAAACAGTAAAAAAACAAGATTTATCTCACTTAGACTTATATTAATAGCGCTATTAAGTTACGTTCGTCAGCGTTGACTTATCTACTTGCGTATACAAGGTGTTTCTGAAATGTCGTCAAATTAAACAGTTAATTTTTATTATGAAAGCATTAAGCATAAGCAGCCCACTATACGTTCCCAGTGCTGCGACTCGGGGCTTTCCCACACTAGGAGGGAAATTTAGGCCATAATCCACCACGCTGGCCAAGTGCGGGTTGGCGGATGACAAACGTCTTCGGATATTGTGGTCCTCAAACATGTCGGTTTCCTCACGATGTTTTCCTTCATCGTAAAGCGAGTGCAAATCCACACATAACTTTAAAAACAAGCCATTGGTGTAGGCCGGGATCGAACGAAAATGTCAAAAATATAATTTTGTTTTATTTATTTTATTTTTATTTATTTATTATGGTTCACAAAACAGAAAATAATCAAAATTATAACTAAAAAAGATCAATTAACCAGGATCAAAACTAGATTATTTTCCTAACTATGTGTACCCAACATGAACAAATATAAGTATTAGAAAGAAACAAAGAATCAATAATAAATTAAATGCTAATTTAGCGATTTCTCTAGTCACTTTAGATTGATTTAATAGTCGCCTCGTTGGCGTAGGCCTCCAGTTTAGTTTTGTACTCCATATTTTCCTATTTCTTGCCAACCTCGCCCATTCCTGTCCTTATCTTTGAGTACATAATTATTCCCATCTTCTATTTGGTCTCCCTCGTCCTCTATTGTCATCTCTCGGTACCCATTATGTTATCTTTCTTGGCCAATCATTTTAAAACACCTTGTATAACAACTGACCGTATAAAAATACCTTAGAAGTAGCACAATTTGTCAAAGGCGAGGTAGGCTGACGATTTTTTGTCACTAGATTGAGTGAAATTATAAAGTTAACTGACGAGTCAAGTCAGATCTTTTTTTTTAAATTTTATTCGCTTGCGCTTGACCACTATTCACCTGATGGTAAGTAATATTGTGATTTAATATGAAGCGGGAATGCCCAGAAGAAGCTGTTTCACTCTTGCCATGAAAACCGCTAGATTATAGTTATCGGGGAACAGGGCGTTTGGGCAATTCCACACCATTGAGGTACGCACAATGAAGGTGGAGGCAAACCGCTTAGTACGCGACTTAGGCACCTCCACAGTATAACGATGCCGCCTTGGTGTTTCCCTACTCGTCCGATGGTGGGATGGAACGAGGATAATTGTATTATTTAATTCCATTGGCGTAAAGGTTACCATGCCAGAATGCCAGAGGGTTCGATTCTCGGCACGGCCAAGATCTTTGTGATGAACTGAATTTGTTGGCTGTTGGTCTGAGTGTTAAATATAATATTGATGTGAAGTATTTATGTATGTATAATTATGTAGTATATCAGTTGTGTTAGCATCCATAATACACATACATTAGAAATGGTTAAGTATGGGGCTAACCAGCCGTGTGTTAAATGTGTCCTAATATTAAGTTAATTTATCGTATTAATAAATAATAATTTAAATAATCTATGTCTAAAAACTGTTGTGATATTAACATAAAAATATTTCTTGTTATATCTATATTGATTATTAGGAATTTAAAAGATTATAAATACACAATTTATTGAAAACAATTTATATCGATCGAATTTCAGATTTCCATAGTACAAGGAACCTCTATAAATAAAAAAAAAAAGATATCAACGCGCTTCATTAATAAGTTTCAACCAAAAAGTTTTCAAACATCTGTCTCCCGTCTCACGAGATTAGATTACGTCAGAACACCCAATCGTATCTAATAGTAGCTTGTATTTTTAGCTGCCACCTATTAAATTCATCACCAATTAGCATCTATTAATATCACCAAAAAACAACACTCAAATCAACGTGTGCGGTCGCGTAAATTTAATTTTATTAATTCACAACATTTTTTATTAGGCCAACCTCGATGGCGTATTTATTTTACGCTCACCGTTTTGGCGCGTAAATCATACGCGGCTGTCAAAGTGACAGAGAGTTTGGCGCCAAAATAAAAAAAAGAAAACAACTGTCAACCGGCCGCGTTCCGTTCCACGCTTCGCTGCTTCTGAGACGTTTAATTTTGGAAGCATTTAGCGTTTTAATACGTGATTAGTGGCGTAATGTCGTTGTCGACGTATTTACACGACCGATACGTCCTTAAGTTGTCGTTAGGGACTATTTTTGACTCAATTACTGAGCAATAAAAGGGACGTTTGTGTGTGGTTGCGTTCCGTTTCACGGGAAGCGTTGAGTAATTTTCTGTTAAAAGTCCTCTGTCTCGGGTTAATTGGTTATTTGTTGTGTCATCAAATTATAGTTTTGTCTGGTCGTTGTTTTGGAAACGATGACAGTTGTTCAATAGGGAATAATCTGACCAGTCGAATTATCTACACTTATAATATACTACAGTATAATATACACGTTCAACTTGAATATTAGAAATATACTAATGTTAATAATCGAATGATGACTACTAATTAGTTACTAATGGTGTTTTGACTCTATTGTTAGCGAAACTTGTCAATGTCACTTGTGAGTTTCAAATGAATGAAATATGAATGAATCGCTCCCTAGCGCCACCGCCAGTCGATTTACGTCATTCAAAGTTGTAAGTTACTAATTTTCGGAGATCATTCGAATGAGTTGAATGATTTGTATAGTCGAATAATTCGACTGGAATTCATCATTCATCATTCACAGTCGCGCATCGCTAGTCAATATCAGAAGTACAAAAAAGAAGTTGAAGATCTACACAGTAGAGCAAACCACTTAATCCTAACGAAAACCTCCTTTTTATAGAACTATATTGTTTTTTTAACAGATTAAAACTAATCACAAGCACTCAAAATGACGTATTCCCGTCGCAATTCCAAAAGGAAAAGAAAAAGTGTTCTTTCTAAAACCCTATCTAGTTTTAAAAACACCATTAACCCTTCCCTATTGTTAACTCGGACGGATAACCTCAAAACGGCGGCCATTTTGACATTAATTTGACAGCTGTCAAAATAGCATTTACCGCGGCATGATGGATAGCTAGTTTCTTGTTTGTTTGCACTTTGACAGTTAAGGAAAGGCTACTGTTATCACAGAAATAATGTAAAAGCGAATGTATGTTTGTTATGCTTTCATGCACAAATGGCTAGATGGGATTAAGTATATAATTTTGATTGAATGGTAGCTTAGACTTAAGGTAACTAGTGCTTACAAAAATGTCTAGACTCGTTTTTAAGTTCTCTCACGAGAAGAGAGATATAAGCCATAACCTACAAAGTAGTAACTACTAACCTACAAACCTACTGTATTGTATTGTAATAATGTATAGTTAAAACCTTTCAAACATCAATTAGAATTGTTTAACACTATTGAAAAACTGATAAATTCATTTTAATGTGAAATGGAATAAAATATAATGTTATAAATATTCAATAAGGAATAACAATCCCAAATTACTTTCTTCCAATAGGTAAGAAAAACTCTGTTCTAGAACTAAAAAAATAAAAATAAAAGAAATACCTGATTGAGATAAAATCATTTTACTAAAAAACTCTGAATTTAAATTGCATACACGAAATTTATTATTGATAAATGTATTTGCATTAATTTTTAAGCAACGGTCGATGCAGACAGTTAAAATGTAATTGCATTATTTTTTTTGTTGTTTACATTATAAACCATAAACAAGCTTTTTTTCTAAACGAACCTACTTGAGACAAAAAATGACTTTAGAGTATGGAGTTAACACTTCTTTTGGACAGCTTTGAGTCCACTCGATATAATAGGTTAAATAAATTGAATGGGTAGATTTTTGTTTAATTTTATCTATGAGGGGAAAAGTCCAAAATTGATTAGTGATAGATCAAAAATTATGCAAAATAAGGTTTAGAACCGTTTTGTAGAATCCTACTCATATTATAAATGCGAAAATTTGTGTGTAAATGTGTATGTTTGTTACTTCTTCACGCTCAAACAGCTGATCCGATTTTGATGAAATTTAGTGTGAATATAGGCTAGACTATGGATTAACACATAGGCTACTTTTTATTACGGATTAAATTCTCTTTGTTTCGGATAAACGGGAACCACCACGGGCAGCAGCTAGTAATAAATAGATTTTTCAATAAAAAGAAATAAAATAATTTATTTGCGTAGCCTCAGGTAATATAAAACATGGAAAATATTATAAAATGTTCCTGGTAGGCTACCGCATATGCGGTGTGCAAAATGTCAATTAATTAATAGGTTTATAAATTTATAAATTAAATTCCTAATATGATTTACAGCTATGCAATAATATAGACTCATAAGCAAACATGTATAATATGCAACACTAATGATTAAGTTTTTTCAGTGGTAAATAAATATTTGATTATTATTAATATTATTATATTTAAAAGAAATGTCAAAAGGTTGAAAGTATACAATATCAAAAAATGACAATGTGCAGTTATTAAAATTAAAAAAATTAAGTAAAAAAAGCTACCTGAAATATTAGAAATCTACCTGTAGCTTTTTAAATCCATCTCTGAGGCAGCCCGTAAGCTGCATGATTCACCATACCACCCAAAGAGTCAGAAGTTGTTGCTTTCTTCTTCTTTTGTATAGCGTTATCTCTTTCACTCTGACTTTTTTATACCCATTCAAAGTTTGCTGTCAAAATAAAGATTATAAAAGAGTTTGGATGGGATTATGCAATTTGTGCAATGCTCAATGAAAAAGTTTAGCGTTTGCATAGAGTTAAATTTGGTTGGGCTTAAATTAATTTTAGATGTTTTAAAAACTAAACTTTCGGTGAAATAAAAAATATAAAATGTGCGAAGTTTTTTTAAACTAATGACTGTTTTGTAAATAAATGGGCTGTTACAGAATCACTAAGTAATAACGATTCGTTAATTAATTAAATAATAAAACAATAAGTTATTTTTTATTTACATTAATTACAGACACAAAATTAAATGGTTGAAAAAAATGGAAATAATTTTTGTTTTAATAATTGAATCATAGACCTTCAATGAGTAGTAAATTATTCAATTTCATATATTACATTGCAATATAAACCTTTTGAATAAAATAATAATAAAATGAATATTTGAGGGCGGCTCACATACTATAGAAGTATTTTTATTACCATTGTTTTAAGATGCAACCCTTCGAAAACTTGGTATTTTTTTATGTCTTAAGCTTATTGTATATTTATTTTATTTATTTATTTAATAACGTACACAAAACAGAATACAACCTTTAATTACTAAGAATGTATACATTGTTTCGTTCTAGATTTTACATTTAACTTTTATATATTTAACATATCGCACATTCATTTTCTTAACGTCACTAAACAAATTATACACATTTTCAGTACAAGCGTTTAAAGTTTAGAATTTTTTAAAAAGGGCATAATTAAAAGTAGAGTATGTCGGTATCTTTTGTTTTTATTATGGAATAAAACTAACAGTACTTATTAATTAAAATAAAAAACCAAAAAACTTTTATATGGTAACAAAATAGTTAAATAAGTTAAATGTAAGATAGTTAAATAAGTTAGTAATGTGTTGTCTTGTTTAGAGGATAAGTTATATTGGTAACTGGAGAAGGTTGCTTCGATTCAGGCCAACCGCCTAGTAACCACTAGATATACTATAGAGGTCATAGTAAATAGATGACAAAATTAAATATTTAGTGTACTTCCGCTGTGATCCGAAATCCAAATTAAGACAAGTAAAGGAAAAATCAACTAAGATCAATTAACCAAGCTTAATTAACTAAAACTAATTAACTAAGATTAATTAAGATTAACGTTACCTATCACAATTCGGAAGTTCTTAACTCTACACGTGTTTCGCCTAACCACAAGGCATCATCAGGAGATGCTGACTCTTCGAACGACAAGTCGAGAGTGAGTCAATAAGTTAGGTCATAGTAAGTTTTTGGTAAATAAATATTTTTCATTTAAAAAAAAAACTGATCAAAATTAATCATTTATGTTTATTTATTTATTTATTTATTTATTCAGCAACTATATAATTCACAGATTACATCCAACGCATTATATAGGTAGGAACAGATAAGATTTTAAACTAGACACTTAACCATAGGTTGTACTAATAGTAATAATTGAATTGTTAAGGTATGCCAACACTCCATCACGGTTTAGTGACGTTAAGGAAATGAATGTGCGATATATTGATTGTTGAACTGGTTCCGCCATCTCGCACAAGCCCATCCAGATCGGTATTTAAAAAAAGCGACCAACAAAACGAGTTAGTGAGTGATGACTTAATTTTTAGAACCACCGCGAAGCGGACGCTGCGTGATCCGCTGGTGAAACTGGAACAAGACACGTGCCTTACATATTATGGTAGTATAATAAGGATTTATTGGTATAGTAAATAAGAAACTCCTTTTCACTGAAAAGTTGTCTGAATGGGAGCATTTTAAGCGAAAATACTGCTAATTATTATTTTTAATAATAATTATTATTGAAACGATAATCATTAAGTAGATAAATCTGCAACCAAGCACTTCGAAATACATATATTTCGGCAGCCTCCTGACAGTCAGATTTTAAGAATAGACATGGTCTATCAGTGCCAGCCAGTGTGTATTGGCATATATTTTTTTTAATATTTCGATGTTTCCTTTGCTTATCTTATTTCCTTTGTTTATATAAGTATCAGATCACAGCGGAAGTACACTAAATATTTTAGTTTCTCTTCTATCTACAATAGATTTCCGCAAAGTGACGACTCAGTCATATTTTAATTTACTGGTATTAAGAAATTCCAAAAAAAAAACGAGGGTCGGTGGTAATAACGTCTGTTTTTCCATCAGACGGGGGCCTTATTTTGATTCTAGCCCTACACCAATGACTTGTTTTTCAAGTTATGTGTGGATTTGCCCTCGCTTTACGATTAAAAAAAACATCGTGAAGAAACCGACATGTTTTAGGACCACAATATCCGAAGACGTGTGTCTTCTGCCAACCCGTACTCTGCCAGCGTGGTGGATTATGGCCTATATCTCTCTACTCTTGAGGGAAGGCCCCGAGTCTCAGCAGTGGGAACGTATAGTGGGCTGCTTATGCTTATTCTAAACATAATACTTGATGGATAACACTGGTCTACAGTGGTTTTGTTGCCTTTGATATGATGATGATTTTGGGTCCGTTATACACACAATTCGTGAAAATATCAATGATTTTGTAAGAGTTGCTCGGATTTTTTTCAACAAATGACTGAAAAATTTAATTTTGACGATAAATCGTTCAAAATTCAATGTGTAGAAATGAGCAAATTTAGTACTTTTACGAATATATTCGCAATCTGGGCACTTAAGAACGTAACAATTTGCGATGATGAACAGGGCAACAAAAAAAAAATGATTTTTTGTAGAGCTGTGTAATCTAATCCTACATTTTGGCTAATTTTTAATGACATCGAGTAAACATTAAAGATAAGATAAAGAATATGTTTATTAAGAAATTCCAAATCTGCGTGCGTACGTACAGTCATGATAGTTCACGTGACATCGGAGATCATCGAGGCCTTACAAACCATAAGCTCACCATATACAGGGTGTAGACGACCTCGTTGGCGTAAGGGTTACCATGCCGGACTGCCATCCAGAAGGTTCCGGGTTCGATTCCCGGCCCGGCCAACATCTTTGTAGATACTTAACTAAATTTGTTGGCTGTCGGTCTGGGTGTTAAATATGTATCTATATAAAATATGTATGTTCACATATATTTAGTATATCAGTTGTGTTAGCAACCATAACACGAACTAGAAATGGTTCAGTATGGAGTTATGCCGTGTGTGAAATGTGTCCTAATATTTATATTTATTTATAAACTGTATTTTTTCTTTATATATTTTTTCTTTTCTTATTACTAACACTAAATTTAAGCAATAACTGTATTTTTAATTAAGTATCTATAATGATTATAACGCAATCATTGCAATCATGTCCAATGGGGAGTATGCATCTCTAATATACAAGCTTACACGCTTAGTTTGGAGATGCAGGCTCATTACTTGTAGCTCTTAATACAAAATATGTAAAAAACCATAGGTATAAGAAACATTCTTGCTATCAATTGTATAAAATTGTGTATTAATAAATAAATTATTTGATTTGATTTGATTTGTATATTCATTACTTAGGGCCGAAACTTTAAGGCACTTCCTTAATATCGAAATAAAAAGTATTTTAAAAATGTGTGTCGTGACATATAATTGTTTAATATTATTATTTTTTTATTAATATTGACATCATTACATATTGACTTTTATAGCAAATTGATAGATAGAAATTTTGATTGAAATAAAAAGAAGGTATTTAAAAACTAGTGTCTTAATTGGCGACCTTATAGCTAAAAGCGATCTCTTCCAGGCAAATTTATCAAATTGATTGTATTACATATTGACATTTTTATTTTTTGAAGTATAATTGAATAATTCATTTCATCAATAAATGGTTTATCTTATCTTGTTTATCTTGCACTATAGAACTGAGTTTACCTATCTATTAATTTAATTTATTTGAAACTAGCAGATCGTCCCGTCTTCGCACGAGCTATAAAAAAATCTAATTTGTTTGCAACTTATAGAGAAACAAATATAGCCTATGTTACTTTGGGATAATGTAGCTTCCCAATAGTGAAAGAATTTTTGAAATCGATCCAGTAGTTTCGGAGCCTATTCGCGTCAAACAAACAAAAAAACAACTTTTTCTGCTTTGTAATATTGGTATCGATAATTTGAGAGAAGTGCTTGAAGCGCGGCAGTAGAAATTTCACGGAATAAATTCGTAATATAAAATCAACAACTAACAATATTGAAATTATAAGCTCTATCAACCAACAAAAAAGTACGTTTTGTTTTAATTTCTTCATTACGTAAGCACATTTTTTATTATAAAACGACTGTATTTATTAAAAAATAACTATCGAGCAAATTTTGCGAAATCGGGTTTTGGAACTAGCGATTTTAAACACTGAATTACGCTTTTATCACTAATTTTTTAGCTAAAGCTTCAGGTAAAGTTTTATAAGCTAGAGCTATATATATTATAGCTCTAGCTAATTTAATAATAATAGTTAAAAAACTAAAAAAACACGCTTATCTGGCCGTTTAAAGTGGGTCAAAATCGCGCCCAAAGAAGTCGGTTACAAACAAACATACAAACAAAAATACAAAAAAATGTAATAATTTTATCAAATCAGTATATTGTCATCGGTCCTCAATAAATCTACAAAGTATGTACGAAATCTGGCCGTTTAAAGTGGGTCAAAATCGTGCCCAAAGAATTCGGTTACAAACAAACATACAGGAGAAGCTAATAAAAAGCGTGTAAAAACTAATAAAAAGCGTAGGCCTTATCATTTACGCAGGATGTAATAGTATTTTTCAAAATATACTACTATTTAGCTCCCATACCGTTCGCCTTAAGGCTTAACGACTTTTCTAAATCCTATAGCATTAATCGGTCTATTCAACTAACTTTGCTGCCCAAACGAAACTATTTTGCCACCCAAAACAACAATAGTTTTACGACTTTTATACGTGAGTTACCTTATAAAGCGAGTACTTTACTCCCACATATTAATAAAAGCGCGGATTAAGGTGCTTTATAAATATTTATTGCCATTACAACCCCTTTTTATTAACCTATAGAAATGATATTAAAAACTAAGACGAGATTTTTTATTAAGCCCCAATGTGCTTTTAGTAAGTCTACTACCACGTAGTAATTTTAAGCAATGCATAAGTAATTTCAAGCAATTCAGTGTCAAAGTTGTCTTCATACCAAATTTCATAAAAGTCGGCCCAGTCGTATGAGCGTGAAGAAACAAAAGACATACCCACACACACTTACTAACTACTACCACGTAGTAATTTCAAGCAATGCATATTTAGTCAAATATATTAATTAAAAATACGAATTGTATAAATATTCATTGCTATTTAAACCATTTTTATTGGCCTATAGAAATGATATTAAAAACTAAGAAGATATTTTTTGTTAAGCCCCAATGTGTTTTTAGTAATTCTACTGCCATATAATAGTTCTTCTAGCAATGCATTAGTCAAAAATAATAATAATAAAAAACATATTTTTACCAAAAAATATATATATATTTATTGTCATTATAACCTCTTTTTATTATCCTATAGAAATGATATTTAGAACTGAGAAGATTTTTTTTTATTAAGACCCAACGTGTTTTTAGAAATTTTACCGCTACATAGTAGTTCTTCTAGCAATGCATATAAACAAAAATAATAATTATAATAAACATATTATTTTTTATAAGAAAATATCTAAGAGTTTTATAAATATTTATTGCCCTTACAACCCCTTTTTATTATCCTATAGAAATGATATTAAATACTACGAAGAGGTTTTTTTTTAAGCTCCAATATGTTTTTAATAATTTTGCCGCTACATTATTTGTGTTCTTTTAAGGCATATTTAATAAAAAAAGTAACTAAATAAATATATTTTTATCTATTTTATAAATGTTTTTTTGCCCTTACAACCCCTTTTTACTATCCTATAGTAATGATATTAAAAACTAAGAAGAGATGTTTTGTTAAGCCCCAATATGTTTATATTAATTTTGCCGCTACATTATTTGTGTTCTTTTAAGACATATTTAATAAAAAATATTAACTAAATAAATAAGGGCCTTTGCCCAGCAGTGGGACACAACAGGCTGAAAATAATAATAATAAAACTAAATAAATATATTTTAAGAAGAGATTTTTTTATTAAGCTCCAATGTGTTTTAGTCATTTTACCGGTAGTTCTAGCAATGCATATTTTAGTCAAAAATATTCATTAGATAGATGTATTTTTATCTATGAATTTTATAAATATTTATTGCTATTACAACCCCTTTTCATTATCCTATAGAAATGATATTAAAAACTAAGAAGAGATTTTTTATTAAGCCCCAATGTGTTTTTAGTAATTCTACTCTCACATAGTAGTTCTTCTAGTAATGTATGTAATGTAATATTTAGTCAAAAATATTAATTAAATTGATGTAGTATTTTTTATCAAAGAATTTTATAAACATTTATTGCCACTACAACCCCTTTTTAACCGACTTAAAAAAAGGAGGAGGTTATATATTCAACTGTATGTTTTTTTTATTAGCTTCAATGTGTTTTTAGTAATTCTACTGCCATATATAATAGCAAGCAAGATTTTTGTTTCAAAAATATCAATTATTCTTTTTTGTCTAAAATTTTCCAAATTTTTTATTGTCATTACAACCCCTTTCAATTAGCAGACAGTATTTGGATAGGTGACCATGCACAAGACTGTCATTCAAAAAGTGGCATTTTTATCTGGGCGCTACCGTGGATCGGATGACACGTTAAATTGTTAGGTCTCGGTTTAGTCTTATTACAAGCAGTCGTTAAGCCAAGTCAGAGACCTTCCTTGTTAACTCTTACCAGGGCCTGGCAACTTAGCACGTGCAATATTTTATGTTTACACAAATATACTAAATTCTCTGTTAATTTTGATGAAATTATCTCATTATGCAGATAAACGCATAAAACACTGAGTTTTAATAAAAAAAAAAGCTCGGCCTAATTTAATTCCGAAAACATAGTGTGACTAACATCAGCGGAATGTTTCATTTTGCGAATCCAATCTTGTAGTCGGGGAGACCGAAGTCGTTTCGATAAAGGTGCTTAAAAATAAAATAATCTTCGAGGTGCCAAAGTAATTAGAATAATTAATTTCTAGCTGTTTTTATTTTTATCCCAGATTGACGCTTGTTAATCTGGGATAAAATTAGTTAATCCGCAATGTGTGATTCTAGCGTCCAAGTTATGCTCATACCAAATTTCGTCAAAATCAGCCCAGTCGTATGTCCCAGTCGTCACATTTTTACTAACTTAAAAACTTTGTCTTTATAATAATAGTTAGAATAATGGAAGAAAATATTTATTGTCGTATGAAATATATTATGGTAGAAATACTGTTAAATAACCTTATAGTTAGCTGTCGAAATATTAATAAAATGTGTTCGCTAGATCTACCTTTTACAGAACTTATAAGTAGTCTATTAATTTAACCTTATTAAATAATAATCTTTGCTGTCATTTTTCACATTATATCACTACATATTATTATTTTTTAAGTTAAAATAATTGCCCCACCACAAACCGTAAGGCATACGGCGCCATTACTAGATCTTATAAATTTTGTTGAGGCCCTCATATTAAAGGGTAATAATATTTTTTTTGAAAAAAGGTATGTACCTTTTTTAAAAAGCAAGAAGAAGCCAACATTCAAATGTTTTTTTTAATAATTATATAAGTTTTACACCGCCACCTCTTGTACTAGGATCACTATAATTGCTTAATTACAATTCTCCACGGCAGTTCGTATGATTCAATATTCTTAATTCACGGTTATTTTAATCGAAACTGAAATAAAACTGTTTCTTTTTCTTACAAAAGTTTTACTAAATTATGGGTTGTTTTTTTTTACTTTTCACCGATAGACATAACGTATAGTAAGCTGCTTATGTTTATGCTATGACCAAACCATAAAATGACTGTTTTTCTTCGCCCAAAAAATAATTGGCAAAGAGTATGTTGAGCTTGCGTATGAATGGTTCCGTACCGTGATCTATAAAAAAATACAAAAACACATTTGTTGTATGGGACCTCAAACAATTAATTAAGTATATTTTTGGTATTTGTCGTTAATAGCGGAAACGGAAATATATTATCTGTAAAAAAATAACTCTCTAGCTACCAAGTTTTTTTGGATACATCCTGGTGACATACAAACAGACAAACAGTCTCAGTAATACGGTTACAGTCCTGTTGGTACCTTTATGTATGGAACCCTAAACATTGTCAAACAAAAAAAAAACAAGCATATTTTTATATATATATATGTATATAGATAGACACATTTCACTCACGGCTGGTTAGCTCCATACTAAACCATTTCTAGTTGGTATTATGGTTGCTAACACAACCTATATGCTACATTATACATAAATACTTTATATAGATACATATTTAACACCCAAACCAACAGCCAACAAATTTAGTTCATCAAAAGATGTTGGCCGAGAATCGAACCCAAGATCCTCTGGTTGGCAGTCCGGCATGGTAACCACTACGCCAACGAGGTCGTCAAACAATATTGTAAAGAACGCACAGACAGACAAACAAAAAGACAGAAACTAAACGGAAGACGTCTCAATTAGTTCATACAGGGTCATATCTTTAAATAACTACACAAAAAACACGCAAAAACAGCCTTTACTCCTTTAGACATACATTTGAAAACACCAAAGTATCAATTCCTATTAGAAATTCCAAAGCAATCAACTTCAATTAAAAATCGTCTTTAAAGTCTAAGTAATAAGGTGACAATTCCATTGTGTCTTTTCTTAGATATATCTGCTGAAGTTTTTTAAGGGATTTTTAAACGTATTACAGAAGGAATAAGGTTTATTTTTGTGTGTAAGAGTTTTGTATGAGATCCGATGGTAGACCAGTCAAGCTTGAAAATGTTTTGGTGACATGAGCAAGCAAGTTGGGCTACAGAAGTCGCGGAGTCGAAGTCATTATTAAATTTTATTTTTATTATGATTAATTCAGTATCAGTTTTTTTTTAGTAAATCGTAGTACAGAGAGTATAGTATAAATTGTTTTTTTTTGGTATTTATGTTTGTGTCTAATTAAAGGTAAATAGTTACCAACGTTAATTTGAGATAAAAAATAGCATATGAGGTAATCTAGAGTTAAAACTAACTTAGATGCCAGATCAGTCGCGAAGTTACCTTTCAACCCGTAGGATATAGGTTCGATTCCTGGCAATTAATTTGAGCGTTCAGTGAAGGAGACCATACCATTGTGGTAGACAATTTTCAAGTGCTTGCCAGACTACTACGACTACTTGAGGGTAGTTGCTAGCAACTACTCTAATGCCTAATGTCTTTTTTGTGCTGTGTTTGTATGCAACACTGAATCTGGTCTATATTTGATCGAAGCACAACAGTTATTGTGAAAAATACTTTAAATAAAAATAAAATAAATAAATAAATAAAATAAATAAATAGCATGATATCTTCATATATATATAAAATTTCCATGTCACTACGAGTATATTAGTTACCGTACTCCTCCGAAACGGCTTGACCGATGTTTACCAAATGTTATATGCGTTTTCAGTAAGCCTGAGAATCGACTACTATCTATTTCTCATACCTTTAAGAGATAAGGGCTGTTCACTCTGTACTGCAATTAAGGCAAAACAACGTTTGCCGTGTCAACTAGTATATATATGATATGCTCGTCAGGATTATTTATGTTTGTCAGGATTGTTTAATATGCTCGTCAGGTTACAATAAGTAAGATTTGTATTGTGTTTGTAGTTTCTAACTAGAATCTAGTTGGAAATTTAATTAAACTAGCGGCACCCTCTCCACAGCTTTGTCCCCGCCTGGGTGGGCGGACCACCCAGCGGCTCAGCATCTGTTTGTGCCCAGTCGCGGTCAAATTAGTCGCGTACTCTAATCCTATACCTTACACTGATTTACCACTGCCTCCTTGCACTTATCATCATCATCATCAACCATCATCTTATGGCCTCTCCACCCTTAGGCCTTGGCTTAGACCAAGCATCTGTTTGTCCGTAACTTAAATCCATCCAAAAGTTGCCTGGCAGAAATCGCCTTAGGCGATAAGGCCGCCTAATGTACTACCTCTGTTATTCTCTTTTCTTGATGTAACTGTTTTTTTTTTTGTATTTTGGTGTGCAATAAAGTCATATTGTATTGTATCTGTTTGTGCCCAGTCGCGGCCAAATTAGTCGCGTACTCTAATTCTATACCGCGTACACTACCTTACACTTACCTACCACTGCCTCCTTACACTTATCATCATCATCATCAACCATCATCTGTATCACCAAACTCTCTTCTTCTTCATATGAGCTAAGTAGCTAATACTTAGCTCATACGAAGAAGAAGAAGGTGATGATATAATTGATGATGATAGACGTGCCTGCAGTCGCAGCAGGCTAGCACTGTGAAGTGTATTTTATCCGTGCCCTTATGTGGTATAATAAATTATTATTATTAAACGTAGTGCCTGTAGCTCGGCTAACTAACATGATCTGTCTTTATCATCGAGGCTAAGCCTACTTACACTCATCATCATCTTCTTCTTCTTCTTCGTATGAACTAAGTGGCCAAGCTCTGATTTCGAGAGTTTTCAAGCTTCTGTAAGGCACCATAACGCTACAAGTTATCCTTAGCTACTATTTGGGCTAAAATACAGACCTGTGCATGGTAACCCATCCAAAGACTGTCCGCGTCGACCGTTGCTTAACTTAGAGGATCGCGTCAGATCACCTAATCTACATGTATCTCATGTTGTGTTATGGTAAAATTAGTCGCGTACTCTAATCCTATACCGCGTACACTACCTTACACTTACCTACCACTGCCTCTTTACACTTATCATCATCATCATCAACCATCATCTTATGGCCTCTCCACCCTTAGGCCTTGGCTTAAACCAAGCATCTGTTTGTGCCCAGTCGCGGTCAAATTAGTCGCGTACTCTAATCCTATACTGCGTACACTACCTTACACTTACCTACCACTGCCTCCTTGCACTTATCATCATCATCATCATCATCTTATGGCCTCTCCACTCTTAGGCCTTGGCTTAGACCAAGCATCTGTTTGTCCGTAACTAAAATCCATCCAAAAGTTGCCTGGCAGAAATCGCCTTAGGCGATAAAGCCGCCTTATGTAGTACCTCTGTTATTCTTTTTTCTTGATGTAACTGTTTTTTTTTTTGTATTTTGGTGTGCAATAAAGTCATATTGTATTGTATTGTATCTGTTTGTGCCCAGTCTCGGTCAAATTAGTCGCGTACTCTAATCCTATACCACGTACACTACCTTACACTTACCATCCACTGCCTCCTTATACTTATTATCATCATCATCAACCATCATCTGTATCACCGTTTGGTGATACAGATGATGGTTGATGATTCTCTCTTCTTCTTCGTATGAGCTAAATAGCTAATACTTAGCTCGTGCGAAGAAGAAGAAGGTGATGATATAATTGATGATGTTAGACGTGCCTGCAGTCGCAGCAGGTTTATCCGTGCCCTTATGTGGTATAATAAATTATTATTATTAAACGTAGTGCCTGTAGCTCGGCTAACTAACATGATCTGTCTTTATCATCGAGGCTAAGCCTACTTACACTCATCATCATCTTCTTCTTCTTCTTCGTATGAGCTAAGTGACCAAGCTCTGATTTCGAGAGTTTTCAAGCTTCCCTAAGGCACCATAACCCTACTAGTTACCCTTAGCTACTATTCAGGCTAAAATACAGCCCTGTGCATGGTAACCCATCCAAAGACTGTCCGCGTCGACCGTTGCTTAACTAAGAGGATCGCGTCAGATCAGCTTATCTACATGTATCTCATGTTGTGTTATGGTAAAATTAGTCGCTTACTCTAATCCTATACCACGTACACTACCTTACACTTACCTACCACTGCCTCCTTGCACTTATCATCATCATCATCAACCATCATCTTATGGCCTCTCCACCCTTAGGCCTTGGCTTAGACCAAGCATCTGTTTGTCCGTAACTTAAATCCATCCAAAAGTTGCCTGGCAGAAATCTTCTTAGGCGATAAGGTCGCCTAATGTACTACCTCTGTTATTCTTTTTTCTTGATGTAACTGTTTTTTTAACCGACTTCAAAAAGGAGGAGGTTATATATTCGACGTGTATGTATTTTTTTTTTTTTTTATGTATGTTCACCGATTTCTCAGCCATTTGTGGATCGATTCTCAAAATTCTTTTTTTAATTAAAAGAGTATGGTTCTGAATTGGTCCCATTGTCACCAAAATAAGATCTGATGATGGATTCCTAGGGAAATCGAAGGAAAACCTAAAAAGTTAGGTTAGTTTTACGCCCGAAGAGAGATTTACGCTCGTTCGGCTGTACTGATATTCATGAAATTTGAGGTGAAAATAGGTAAGACTATATGTTAACACATAGGCTACTTTTTATCCCGAATATTATTACTGTTCCCGTGGGATGCACCAAATAACACATAAATCTTTATAACTTCTTCACGCCCGAACGGCTGTACTGATATTGATGAAATTTGAGATGAAGATAGGTTAGACTATGTGTTAACACATTGGCTACTTTTTATCCCGAAAATAATTACTGTTCCCGTGGGATGCACCAAATAACACATGACACACACACTGATTTTGCTTAAATTTGATATGGGGGTAGACTAGACCTTGTATAACACGAAGTTTACTTTTTATCTTAAAAGTCATTGCTGTTCCCGTGGGATACCCAAATAACTCAAAAACCTATTCTACATCTTCGCGCTCATAATATGGCAATACAGATTTAACTTTGTAAAATTAACAGCCTAATAGTCTGGCTAACAAATGTAATCTGACGCGAACATCGAGGCTAAGCAACGGTCCATGCAGCCAGTCTTTGGATGGGAGACCATGCACAAGACTTTCATAAAAAAAATGTAAACAGTGGTATTTTCATCTGGGCGTTACTGTGCATCGGAGAACACGTTAATTTGTTGGTCCTGGATGCTACTTTTAGTACCAAGCAGTGGTCAAACTAAATCAGGGCCTTGAAAAACACTCGATACCAGAGCTTGGCCACTAAGATCATACTAAGTGGAAGAAGGAGCTATAAAATTTGATATATCATAAGACAAGACCCTCGAACGGATAAGGAAAATATTTACGCGCTCGCTTCGCTAGCAGTTATCCCGCTTCTTTCGTAATTTCCCCCAGGATGTTATGGGCTTATGACACTCCAAATATTATATATTTTGTGCTGCTTTGGACTTCTTTGTGCTCAAACGGCTCGAATAAATATGGTGAAAATTTTTGCGCTCGCTTCACTCGCGCATAGCTCGCTTCGCTCGCATCTGGCTCGCTCCGCTCGCGATTGGTTCTAGTACGTTTTGGGTCATAGCTTATGACACAACAAACATTATGTAATTTGTGCTACTTTGGACTTCTTTATGCTCAAACGGCTCGAATAAATATGGTAAAAATTTTCGCGCTCGCTTCGCTCGCGCATAGCTCGCTTCGCTCGCATATGGCGCGCTCCGCTCGCGATTGGTTCTAGTACGTTTTGGGTCATAGCTTATGACACAACAAACATTATGTGATTTGTGCTACTTTGGACTTCTGTATGCTCAAATGGCTCGAATAAGTATGGTAAAAATTTTCGCGCTCGCTTCGCTCGCGCTTAGCTCGCTTCGCTCGCATCTGGCTTGCTCCGCTCGCGATTGGTTCTAGTACGTTTTGGGTCATAGCTTATGACACAACAAACATTATGTAATTTGTACTACTTTGGACTTCTGTATGCTCAAATGGCTCGAATAAGTATGGTAAAAATTTTCGCGCTCGCTTCGCTCGCGCATAGCTCGCTTCGCTCACATCTGGCTCGCTCCGCTCGCGATTGGTTCTAGTACGTTTTGGGTCATAGCTTATGACAGAACAAACATTATGTAATTTGTACTACTTTGGACTTCTGTATGCTCAAATGGCTCGAATAAGTATGGTAAAAATTTTCGCGCTCGCTTCGCTCGCGCATAGCTCGCTTCGCTCGCATCTGGCTCGCTCCGCTCGCGATTGGTTCTAGTACGTTTTGGGTCATAGCTTATGACACAACAAACATTATGTAATTTGTACTACTTTGGACTTCTGTATGCTCAAATGGCTCGAATAAGTATGGTAAAAATTTTCGCGCTCGCTTCGCTCGCGCATAGCTTGCTTCGCTCGCATCTGGCTCGCTCCGCTCGCGATTGGTTCTAGTACGTTTTGGGTCATAGCTTATGACACAACAAACATTATGTAATTTGTACTACTTTGGACTTCTGTATGCTCAAATGGCTCGAATAAGTATGGTAAAAATTTTCGCGCTCGCTTCGCTCGCGCATAGCTCGCTTCGCTCGCATCTGGCTCGCTCCGCTCGCGATTGGTTCTAGTTCGTTTTGGGTCATAGCTTATGACACAACAAACATTATGTAATTTGTGCTACTTTGGACTTCTGTATGCTCAAATGGCTCGAATAAGTATGGTAAAAATTTTCGCGCTCGCTTCGCTCGCGCTTAGCTCGCATCTGGCTTGCTCCGCTCGCGATTGGTTCTAGTACGTTTTGGGTCATAGCTTATGACAGAACAAACATTATGTAATTTGTACTACTTTGGACTTCTGTATGCTCAAATGGCTCGAATAAGTATGGTAAAAATTTTCGCGCTCGCTTCGCTCGCGCATAGCTCGCTTCGCTCGCATCTGGCTCGCTCCGCTCGCGATTGGTTCTAGTACGTTTTGGGTCATAGCTTATGACACAACAAACATTATGTAATTTGTGCTACTTTGGACTTCTGTATACTCAAATGGCTCGAATAAGTATGGTAAAAATTTTCGCGCTCGCTTCGCTCGCGCATAGCTCGCTTCGCTCGCGATTGGTTCTAGTACGTTTTGGGTCATAGCTTATGACACAACAAACATTATGTAATTTGTGCTGCTTTGGACTTCTTTATGCACAAACGGCTCGAATAAATATGGCGAAAATTTTCGCACTGCAAATATTATATGATTTGGGATGTGATGTCAACTTCTTGTGAAGTTTATTTGGCTCTCCATAGCTAAAACTAAAATAATATCATTAGTAACCACTAAAAATTTTAAAATAAAATTGTTTTAAAAAACAAACAACCGACTTCAAAACCATAACTAAAAAGGGAAAAATAATTTTATGCCTACTTCAAATCAAGAATATATAAGTAGAATCGAGGAGTTTATTTCATGTACTTAGAAAAAACTTTTTTCAATTTTTATTTATCCTGTATTCTTGGAGTCGGTGCCATCTTAGAAAAACAAATTATTGTTTGTTAAAAAAATCACTACTCAATTGTCTTTCTATCCTGGCACCGACTCCAAGAACACAGGATTAATAAAAATTGAAAAAAGTTTTTTCTAAGTACATGAAATAAACTCCTCGATTCTACTTATATATTCTTGATTTGAAGTAGGCATAAAATTATTTTTCCCTTTTTAGTTATGGTTTTGAAGTCGGTTGTTTGTTTTTTAAAACAATTTTATTTTGTATTTTGGTGTGCAATAAAGTCATATTGTATTGTATTGTATCTGTTTGTGCCCAGTCGCGATCAAATTAGTCGCGTACTCTAATCCTTCTTTCTAAGTCTTCTTCTTAAGTAGCTAATAAAAGTAAATTATTTATGCGGTTTCTTCTTTTTTTTTAATTATTGTTTTTAATTAGACATTTTAATTTTAGTTTTTTAGATTAGATATACTTTTAATTTAATTAATTTTAGATAATTTTACATTAAGTATTACATATATATTAATATATTATTTTACATTGATTAATTAATTTTACATTAAGTAATATTGAATTTTTAGTAATTAGTTATACCCTAAATAAATAGTCGCCATTTGTAGCACTAGCCATTTTCTTTTTTTTTTGTTTTTATAAAGAGTTTATCTTTTAAACTTTATGGTTATTCCATTTAATGTATCTTCATTTAATTTGTGACTTGTATTTTAATTTATGCTATTATTTCATTTAGCTGTGAGTTTTTGTTACTTGAAAATAAAACAATTTGATTTTTTCTATATCTATGGTTGATACGCAAAGACGCCTGTCATAATAAGTTAACAGCTGTCAAAATTATGGTCCAAAGTCCGTTCCGTTACACGTGTTTAGTGATTTATACGTAACGTTTGGGTGGAACGTAAAACAATTTAATTGTTTAATTAACGCGGAATTCGGAACGGAATGCGGGGAGCAGTGGCAGTTACTATTATTGAACTGTTAATTGGTGTTTTTTTTTCCAAATTTAATTTTTCAAAGTTAAGCGAGTGGTTAAACTTCTGTTTTTCAATCTAACGGCCTCTGGTTTGATCCCGGCTCTAAACCTATGATGTATTTTCAAGCGATTTGTGGATTTGCGCTCGCTTTACGGTGAAGGAAAACATCGCGAGGAAACCGGCATGTTTGAGGACCACAATATGCGAAGACGTGTGTCATCTGCCAAATTGCACTTGACCAGCGTGGTGGATTATGGCCTATATCTCTCTCCTCGTGAGAGAAGGCTTCAAGTCCCAGCTTTGGAAAGCGTTACGGGATAAAAACCCAACTTGGACTTTTTATACGACAGCCTTGTGCATGGTTACCGATCTGAACTCTCTTGCGTAACCTGGATGATCGCGACAGATCACCTTAGTTAGCCGTGTTATAATGGCTACATATTTATTGCTAAAAAACTTAGTTGCAAAGGTTGTTTAATTTGCAAACACAACCAACTTCGAGTTTCCAAAGATTTTACAACCGGAACCTACAATTAGACGTGTCATTCGACCCACAAAAGCGTTCAGACGAACGCAGAAAGTTCCCACCCAGCTCAAATAGCATGAAAGCGAGCACTTCCTTAATTCAAAGTGATCGGACAAGTGTCCAATTCAATGGCTGCATTACAATCTCATTTGTGATTTTTCACGGCGATCGGACCAGGTCGATATAGCTACCAGACTATATAACAGGCAAGCAAGGCTGGTTCGTGATCAATTATTTATTTACTTATTTTTGGAACGAAGTTCCTTATCGCGCGTCATAAAAGGGGGCTATACGGAAAAAGTTGTCACGACACTTTTTGCGCACGGTATGGCATCGTCGCATCTCCAAAATTTGTTCGGAAGTCAAATACAGCTATCAATTTGGTGGCGATTCACCGACACACACGACTAAACTAAATTTAAAGTAGCTCTGTCTCTTTTCGTCATAAATGACCAAAAAGAGTTGATACGATCTAAACCATAGACAAAAAATCTAAAATCATGTCAAACACAGTCAGATTTAGGCTTGATACAATTGGGTGCGCTCTAAAATCGCTTACATTTTTCATATTTGACGCGATTTTAGTTGTTTTGTGTGTGGTTCAGAACGTATCGTCTCTTTCTGGCCACCTAAGATGAAAAGAGTCGGGGCTTCTTTAAATTTAGTTTAGTCGTGTGTGCCGATGAATCGCCACCAATGAAAGTATTCACTAATTGACAACAGCGCCATTCGTTTCAGGTGGAGTTGCGATTAGTTGAGCTTACTGATTAAGTTTATATTACATTTAAATTATAATTAATTGATCTTAATATTATTTAGTGACAAATTGGTAATATTAATTACACAGCTCTACAAAAAATCAATTTTTTTTGTTGCCCTGGATATTATTGCAAATTCTTACGTTTTTAAGTGCCCAGATTACGAATATATTCGTAAAAGTACTAAATTTGCTCGTTTCTACTAATTGGATTTTGAACTATTTATTGTCAAAATTTTAATTCCCAGTCATTTGTTGAAAAAAACACGAGCAGATCTTACAAAATCATTGATATTTTCACGAATTGCGTGTATAAATAGACCCAAAATCATCATCATATCAAAGGCAACAAAACCACTGTAGACCAGTGTTATGTTACTCGTATATTATAAGGAATATATTTTAAAACTAGGTACCTACTATACTACTATGATGGCTCGCTAAACCCAAAATGGAGCCTGGCCTCCGACACCAAGAGACGCCACTCTTCTCTATCCTGTGCTGTCTCCTGCCAGTCTATGGCATGAAGTGCGCTCAGGTCTTGCTGCAATAGGTCTTCTCAGCGATACTTGGGACGACCAACCGGACGTCGGCCAGTTGGTCGTCCCAAGTATGCTCGCCTCACAGCCCGATCCTCTCCCATCCTTTCCACGTGGCCGAACCAACGGAGCCGATGTGCTTTACTTTCGCCCATGATGCTAGGTTCTGCCACAAGATCTTCTAATTCTTTTTTTTTCTTGCTCTGTAACTCCCATCCTCTCTTTTTAAAACTAGGTAGGTAACAGGAAATAGTTTTTCATTTAAAAAATCTTGTATTTCCTGTTTTTTTCCTAGGAAATCATAAACGATAAAAAATATTCAAGCAACCATGATTGCTGTTTGTTTGTTTTGCCAGGCGATTATTGTTTCGATGTAAGAGGGTCTAATAAACATATTTATTTTAGCTCATTTTTAATCCAAAATCTATCAATGTCTGAATTAAAAAAACAAATTCTCAAATTTCCTAACATCTGACTGATTAGCATGCCATAAACATATTTAACATTTAATCGTCATTAAACAAATATAAAATAAACACTTTATGTCAATCAAACTTAATGGTTATCCAAATTCACACGAAAAACCGGCCACGCATTTTCCCATAAACAGCTATAAATATTTAACATCCTCATTAATCGATGAGAATGTGAATCCAAAAAAGTTAGCTATCAAAAAAAGTCAGCTGTCAAAAAACCAACATGGCGTCTCATTAACCGCGCCAACGTAATAAAGCTATAAAATGTGTTTTTAATTTATTAATTTCTGGCCGGTAGTTGTATTAGCATATTATTTCAACGGTATTTTGGATATGGCAAGTTTTATGGAATTTTCTCGTTTTATACTTACGGGTGGGGAAAACGTGTGACAATAAAATGTTTGTAAGACAAATATTTGGAAGTTGGTTAGTTAAGTTCTATCTATTCTATCAGTCTTTCTTTTCACAGAAGAAGTATAAACAAAAAAGAACCGAATTTAATCATTTATTATGCCTGAGATACAGTTTAGTTACTAGTTCAGGCATCAGTTGACTATGTATATTAATTACAGTTGGTACAATAGTTGGTAACTTTTTTCAGTTTAAACACAAATTTTTAGTATTATTAAGATTATTTTTAGTAGTCTTTTGAATTTGTAGTTTTATATAGTGACTAGCTGACCCGGCAAACGTTGTTTTGCCTTAATAATTATTTCTAAGTATACAGTAGCCGATTCACAGACCTACTGAATACGCATATAAAATTTGGTAAAGATCAGTCAAGCCGTTTCGGAGGAGTACGGTAACAAACACTGTGACACGGAAATTAGTTATATATATATCTATACCCTATAGTTATCTTCTTATATTTATAGGGTACATATTTTATAATGTAACTGTCTTTGCATATTTGGTGCCAGTAAATGATTTATTTATTTATTTTATTTATTCTTTACTAGATCAGCAAGTAAAGTATAAAATTACAGATATTTAACAAATATTACAAGGCAATATCTTGATTTTACTGTATTTTCACCATAAATCGTGAATCGAAAAAATGCTTAAAGGCCCTCTAATGAATAAGTATAAGAATATTTATACTTTTTTACGTTCCAATCAGGCTTATCAATATAAAAAATACTGGTTCAATTTTTTAATTAAAATTTTTTGAAACAGTTTTTTTTTCTTATTCATAAGTCTGATTGGTACCCAAAATAAGAATAAATATTCTGTATATATGGAGATCTATTTTAGCTATATTTTAGTTTTTTTTTACCGTTTACTATATTATTATAGCGAAAAATTGAAAAATCAAGATTTTGCCCCAATGTTAAAAATTTAATTACATTTTTTTGAAACAGTTTTATTTCTTATTAATATCTGATTGGTACCTAAAATTAAAATAAATATTATGTATATATAGAGATGTATTTTAGCTATATTTTAGTTTTTTTTTACCGTTTACGATTTTAGGGGAAAAACTGTAAAATCGAGATTTTGCCCCAATCTTCGCCTTAAACAAACCTTATAGTCGGTACAGAGCGTCCGACGTCGCGTCAGGCCCAGACGGAGATGGCGGGACGAACTGGATAAGCACTGCAAAAACTGGCAAGAAATAGCAATAGATCGTGATAAATAGAAAGAGGGTAGAGAGGCCTTTGCTCTTCAATGGGACAAAACAGGCTCATAATAATAATAATATAGTCGGTACTGTTTGCCATTCTAACAAGCCGTGTGTCTCGCAGGAAGCCGATAACCGTCCAAATATTTGTTAAATTTAAAATTATTGCATGTCAAAGCTAAGTCATTAAACATTGAGATCTGATTAAGATTAATTTATAATTAAAAGTGATATAAATATTATTGGGATGTTAATTGACTGATTGAATTCTTGGGTGGTCATTTTTAAAGTTTCACTTCGAAAAAGGTTTTCATTAGTTAAAAAAAGTATTTGATTATCAGTTTTTTTTAGATTGACGCGAAACATAGGTTTTGTAGCCAGCCCTGCTTTAGATTGCTTCCTTTGAGGTTGATCAAAAATAGCGGCCTGTACTTAAGTGTGTAGAGTTTGTAATTTTCAAATGTAAATATCCAATCATACATACAGACAAACGAAAGCAAAATTGCCGAGAGTTGATATCAAGATGTTTTAGAAAAGATGAGGCCCTTCAGCTCTTTGGCCAACATTTGGAACAATTTTGTTCTAGCTGTCAAAAAAAAATCAAATCAAAGTTTATTGTATGTATACGAGTACATCTTAGAGTTATGTACATAAAGTAATGATTAGTTATAGCTATGTGAGGGGAGGGCTGTGACGTTTAATTAAAAAAAAATATATGAAGGTTAATTTTATATGTGATTTTTAGTATGCTGTTTAAAAAACAACATTGTCCATTTAAGGGTTAATAATTTGTTCTTCTCCTGTCCTCTTCTTGATGGTTCCCTTTTCCTCATTTTACTTTTAAAACTAGTTCCTTTTCATACTTTGATTTTTGTTCTGCTTTCATGTATTGACCCTGCTATTTTTCGAGTAATTTGAGCTTTTCTGTCTTGTAGGTAATAAGCGTAATTTTTAGTTTTTTTTCTTTCTTGAACTTAATTATGTGGTTTTGTACCTAAATTTAGTTAGTTTTTTCATAACTCGATGACATGACACTAGTGCCTAATGCAAAAAGTTACTTTAAAAAAATACGTTTCATATCTGTTGTTATATAATCTATGAAATAAACATTAGTTAAGTTTAGTTTGAAGTTTTTGACATTGACATTTTAATTTATAAGTAATATTGACATTCATATGTATAAACAACTAATTAAGAAACTTTTGTCTGTAATATCCTTCGCGACGGCCGGTTTGATATCTTTATAACAACAGCAATTAGCTTTTAGCATGACAATTAAAAACTTTATCAAACGACAAAAAGGAACGAGAACTTAACAACAATTAAAAATAAGGTCTTACTCGAGTCCCGCTGGGTTCTTTTTAATGCCGGTGCCACCCACGAATTGGAATAATGAAGACATTTCGCGTCCAACAATCATGATATACATAGCTACAAATAAAGAACCTAATTAAAAACATGGCATTAAAAACTCCACGGTCGTTGCAAAATACGCCATTTTGAAATGAAAAATTATAAATTCGACACACAGGAACGTTGAGATTCTATTTTCAAAAATTTGACGTTTATTTTCCGCATTTTTTGCAACTTTATTTTTCAATACTAGCTGCGTCCTGCCGTGTTACCCTCTTTAATTTGGGATAAAAAGCCTATATGTCAATCTACGGTCTAACCTATTTTGATAGTAAATCGTTGGAGCGTCAAGTAGTAACATAGATTTTGAAGTTATTTGCGTATCCCACGGGAACCACAATTGTTTTCGGGATAAAAATGTAGCCTATGTTATTGCCTATTAATCCAAGGATTAATTTATCTTCAAAAATCTCTTCAAAATTGGTAAAAAGAAGTAAGTTTTGAAGTTATATGCGTATCCTACGGGAACCACAATTGTTTTCGGGATAAAAAGTAGCTTATGTGTTAATCCAAGGTCTAACCAATCTTCACGCCAAATTTCTTCAAAATCGGTTCAGCTGTTTGAGCGTGAAGAAGTAACAAACATACACACACACAAATTTTCGCATTTAGGTATAAGGGTTGTTCATTGGTTCAGTTTTAACTTCATTCTTAAAAGTAGAGTGTAATTTTTTTCTGTCAAAGTCTGGGTTGAGCAATAATTAACTTTGAAATAAGGCAAAATAGAGTACACATTTGTTTGCGTTTAAAACGATCACTTACGGAATCTTAAGTGGCAATTATTGGTCGTAGTTTGTTTATGTTAACTTTTTTTAAAGCGGTCGATCAAAGGAGTTCCGTTTACCGCGGAAGCTTACATTGTATGTTTTGAAAGCCACTAAATATTGTAAAAAGTTTTTATGGATTATTTCCGGTGATTTCTTGCGCGTAATTAAAGATGTTTTACGTTCTTAACCTTTTGCCTTTCTACTGAACTTCAAAATAAAAAAATATGTATTATTATTATTATTTTAGCCGGTTCCATGCCACACCCAGTCATTAGTGCGAACCACTATTTGCCAGGGTACCGGCCGACCCCCGTGGCATTATATAGGCTTACTCGGGTACAGGGGTCTCTGCCCGAGTGGACCACTTTATCCCCCATATTCGTGGGAACACATATGTCGTTCAAAACTTTAAAAAACCAACCAGATGTAGAAGAAGGAAACGAAAGCGTTAGACCAGTTGGTCAATCCGAGGAAGTAAAATCGGGTCATCTGCCCACACAGAAGAAAGACGGAAACTCACAACAATCACAAGTTCTGAGTAACCCTAAATTAACCGACGAAGAAGATTCTGATGGATCCATCTTGTCATTATCTTCTACCACATCAGCTACCTCTGAGAGGTCTAGGAAGAGAAAAGGCAGAAGATTGGCAGAAGGGAGTCAGCCATCGTCAAAAAGAATTCAATTTCTTAAGAAAGCACAAGGAGATGAAAAAAGCAAAAATGACAATGATCCGGTAGTTTCTCCTACTAAAACAAGGAAGAGCAAGCTACCGTCAATAGAAAGTCTAGAAATAGAGATGAAAGAACGTAGTACGGACGAGTTAACCGTCCTCATACAGAAACATTCAGCTGCGATTCATAACGTTGCAGATAAAGCGGGAAATCTTAGAGGTAGTTACTACTACAATCTCCATTTAGCAGCCAGGAGTATTGAGGCGGCATCTGTTGAGCTGGTGCATCGCACTGAAACTAACGTTCACATAGAACGCTTGGAAAGGCAAAATGCCCAACTGCGGCAAAACATAACAACTTTAACGTTGAAAATGGAAGATCTCGAGAGCGAACTACATAAAATGCAACCGAATACATCAAATGTAGCTGCACCTGTAGCATTGCAATTGACGCCCAATAAAACTGACTGGGAAGATAAATTTATGCAGCGCATTGGCGCTCTGATGGATAAAAGACTAAAGACGTTTAAGCAAAACTTAGTATCAAAAAACGTAACCGAAGCAGACTTGACGAGCATTTCACAAAAAGACTACCCAAAAACCAGTCAAAAGAAAGCTCCAATATTGACCAAAGAACCACCTGTGCCAAGTACCAATATTATGAGTTCGAGCACATTACAACTGGACAGTGAGTGGACTACAGTGTCTAAAAAGAAATCAAAGAAGAAAATGTCTCAATCCGAGAAAAAGAAGACGTTGGGTCTCCAATTAAAGGAAAACCCTAAAATAGGCAAGAAATTTGCACGCACTCCAAAAACTGCTGCCATTACCTTGACAGTCCCGCCAGGATCGGAAGCCACCTACGCAAGTGTGATGAAAACAGCAAGGCAAGCTATAAATATTAATGAATATGGAATTGATGGAGTCCGCCCAAAACGTTCAATTACAGGTGGCTTAATATTGGAAGTGTCTGGAGCAGATTGCACCTCTAAAGCTGATGCGCTGGTAAGCAAAATGAGAGAGTCACTAAAAGACCTGGACGTGCGTGTTGGACGCCCCACTAAAATGGGTGAAATACGCATACTGGATCTCGATGACGCCGTTACACCGCAAGATGTTGTCGAAGCGATAATGAATGTTGGCGCATGTCCAATTGCGGAAGTTAAAGTGAGTGCTATACGTCGGCATAAAAATAGACTGGGATCAGCCTGGGTTCGATGTCCTCTCACAATTGTCAAAAAACTTGTTGAAGCTAAAAGACTACTTATCGGATGGGTGTCAGCAAGAATAGAAGCACTGGCCATGCGACCGTTACAATGTTTCCGTTGCTTAGAGCCAGGACATGTGCGTAGTATGTGCACCAGTGAATCGGACAGAAGCATGCTATGTTATGCATGTGGCGATCCCAATCACCGCTCAAGTCAATGCAATCGCCCAATAAAATGTCCTCTATGCTCTGCGCACGGCTTACCGGCTGATCATCGCATGGGCGGTAAAAAGTGTTCTTTACCGAAGACTAAAAGGACTAACAGAAGTGAAACTCACAAGACTTCACGTGAAGTAGAGCGCGATTCAATGTCCACTACACAAATGGAAGTCACGGGCCAAGCCCAGTTGGAGAATGACACAACGCCGTCGTAATGGAAAAACCAATGACTGTACTCCAGTGCAACCTAAATCACTGCAAAGATGCACAGGATCTTCTATCGCAGACTTTTGCAGAGAAAAAGGTTGCTTTATCAGTAATAGCAGAGCCATACCACATCGCAGATCACCCTCGCTGGTTTGGCGCCCAAAACAAAACTGTATCAGTTTACTGGGGGGACGATACTCCTTGCTCGTTGATACAAACAGGGAGTGGATTCGTAGCTGTAGAATGGGGGCATATAGCAGTAATAGGCTGTTACATATCTCCTAACAGTAATAATGCTGAATACGAATCTTACCTCGAGTCGCTAGGTGATTGTCTGCAGAGATGCCAGCCACGTCCTACACTTGTTATGGGTGACTTAAATGCACATTCACGTGAATGGGGTATGAGCCGCGAAAACGCCAAAGGACGCAAGTTATCAGAGTGGGCAGCATCGATGAATCTACTGCTCCTCAATCAAGGTTCTGCAAGCACATGCGTTCGCTGGCAAGGTGAGTCAATTGTAGATCTTACCTGGGGAACTCCGTCTGCTGCTCGCTTGGTAACAGGATGGAGAGTAGCGGAAGAAATTTATACTTACTCTGACCATAGATATATTTTCTTCAACCTCGTACTCCGTCCTCATAGAATAGCATATGGGAATGAAAATCGAAGATGGTCTCTGAAGAGTATAGACAAAGATCTACTTGAGGCCGCGGCTATAGCGATATCATGGGGTAAAGATAGCGAGTTAGAAACTAGCGACCCTGAGACTGAAGCTTTATGGTTCAAGGACGCTATGATTACTATATGCAACGCATCGATGCCCCGCGTTAAAGCTACTAAACCTAATGCTGTTCACTGGTGGAATGACGATATAGCGCTGCTACGGGAAAAGTGTAACCAAAAGCGACGAGAGTACACCAGATCTCGCAGGCGGCGTCAAACATCGGAAGATGAAGCTGCAAGGCTTTATAAAGCGTATCGCAGAGAAGTTTGTTCTCTTCATGAAGCAATGAAGGACGCTCGGACACGGTCTTATAAAGAACTGCTCGACAGTTTAAACCGGGACCCCTGGGGACGACCTTATAAAACTGTACTCTGTAAGCTACGCCCAAGAGTTCCTCCACTAACGGAGACGCTGGACACAGCCTTTGTTGAAACTGTAGTTGACACATTATTCCCCAAAGCTGAAACTACTGAACCTCTCGTCCAAGACATTGGTAACTTAGAGTGGTCCAGGGAAGACGACGTATCGGAAGACGAGCTAAACCGGGCTATTCAACGGCTTAAGGCACGGAACACAGCACCAGGCCCTGATGGGATCCCAGGTAGAGCCTGGGCGATAGCATTGCCCAACGCCCTTGAAGACGGATTACGCACTTTGTTCTCTTCTTGTCTCCGTAACGGCGTTTTCCCCAAAGAATGGAAAAAAGCGAAGCTGGTACTAATAAAAAAACCTGGGAGACCCGTAGACTCCTGCTCTGCTTACCGACCTATCTGTCTGTTAGATGAAGCCGGAAAACTGTTTGAACGAGTAGTTGCCGCTCGTATCAACAAACATTTACAATTAGTAGGTCCAAATTTGTCAGATCAGCAATACGGGTTCAGGCGAGGCCGTTCGACAGTTGACGCAATTCTCCAAGTGCGTGAGTTGACGGAAAAAGCAATGGCCAATGGAAGAAAAACACTTGCGATAAGTTTGGACATTACAAATGCGTTTAACTCTCTCCCATGGTCTACAGTTAAACAAGCGATGGTGTTTCACAACGTGCCCCTTTACCTGCAGCGTATCGTAGGAGCATACTTTCAAAATAGAACCGTGCAGTACATGGGTAGAGACGGCGTTCTTCACACTAGAACAATGTTTTGCGGAGTTCCTCAAGGATCTGTTCTGGGTCCTCTATTGTGGAACCTTGCCTATGATGTTGTACTTAGAACAGATCTCCCAGCAGGAGTAAACGTAATCTGTTACGCCGATGACACACTCGTCTTAGCTGAAGGTCAGACTTTTTGTGAAGCTACTCAGATTGCGGAGTGCGGAGTAACCGGCATAGTAGCAAAAATTCACGAATTGGGGTTAAAGACTGCACCTCAAAAGACAGAAGCGCTATGGTTTCACAAGCACAGGCGAGGTGCTGCGCCAAGCAGCTCGGTAATAAGAGTTGGAGACACGACAGTAGAAGTAGGTCAGTACTTGAAATACCTCGGGCTTACTCTTGATAGCCAATGGCAATTCAATGAACATTTTGCTCGCGTTGTTCCACGGATCAAAAAGGTAGCTGGTGCGTTACACAGGCTACTTCCTAACTTGGGTGGCCCAAACGAAGAAGTCCGTCGCTTATACACTGGAGTGATACGTTCCATTGCTCTTTACGGCGCCCCTGTGTGGTCTGCCAGACTGTGTAGTATTAAGCGCAATCAAGCCAAATATAAAAGCGTACAGAGGATAATCGCTATCAGAATAGCAAGAGGGTATCGAACGATATCATTCGAGGCTGCAAGTCTGATAGCACGATTTCCTCCGCTGGATATCCTGGCTGAGATGTATACTCGGGTCTACCAGCGGCTACGCTGCGGGGATAGAGCTGATTCACTTTCTGGAGCAGAAGTGCGTAGTGAGGAAAACCAGCTGGCTCTAGAAAAATGGTATCGCAGATTACTGGAGCCTCAGAATGTACAACAACGAGCTGTGGGAGCTATACTACCTAGTTTCCACAGCTGGCTGGAAAGGAAGACGCGCGTGACTTTCCGATTCACCCAAATCCTAACAGGACATGGATGTTTTGGTGTTTTCTTGCACAAAATAAAAAAGGAAAACACCCCACAATGCCATCACTGTGGAGCGTCAGCTGATTGCGCACAGCATACTCTCCAGGTGTGTTCGGCATGGAACTCAGAGAGGCAGAACTTGACATCCATTGTGGGGGAGGATCTGTCGTTGTCTGGACTGGTTTCTGCTATGCTGGCGGACGAAAGGGCGTGGAATGCAGCAATAGACTTTTGTGAAAAAGTTGTTTCACAAAAAGAAATTGCTGGCCGAGGTAGAGAGCGCAGTGCAGACACCGTATCAAAGCGGGAGGCGAGGGGCGAGGACGATCATCCTTACTGCTTGACCCTGGAGCCAGGGTAGACGGAATGCAGTAGGCCTCCTGCCAGTCACATAATCGACTTAAAGGAGGCCTAGGGCCTGTTAGTGCCCTGACTTGGGGTCGGGTCTAGGAGGGTTGAAAGAGAGGAAGTACGGTAAAGTGCAGGGGTTCTGGTGTAATCAAGGTGACATCCCAGAACCCCTTTTAAAAGCACAAGGGATGGCAATCGAGGAGGTTTTAGTGAGTAAAAATCTCACATACCCCGGCTACACCCCAACGTGGTCGGGGATCTATGAAGATTTCCTCCTCGTAAAAAAAAAAAAAAAAAAAAAAAAATCCCACTGCTGGGCAAAGGCCTCTAACTTCTTTCTACTCATCCCGGTTTTGAGCTTTTGGAGTCCAGAAAATATTAAGATTTTCTGAAATAAAAAATTAAGGCAAATAAAAAACCGTACTATTTTTATAGTCTTTTGTATGTGACATATATAACCAATGTGACTCGGTGAGAAAACGTCTGCTTTTCAATCTGACGGTCCCTGGTTCGATCCCGGCCCTACACTAATGACTTGTTTTTCAAGTTATGTGTGGATTTGCACTCGCTTTACGGTGAAGGAAAACATCGTGAGGAAACTGACACGTTTGAGGACCACAATATCCGAAAACGGGTGTCATCCGCCAACCCGCACTTGGCCAGTATGTAATTGTGGATTACGGCCTATATCTCTTTCCTCATGAAAGAAGGCCCCGAGTCCCAGCAGTGGGATCGTATGCTTATGCTTATAAGAAGAATAAGACTTTTACCAAATTATGATACCTATATTAGTATAAACATTGTTTTGCATTGTCTTAAGTATTCTAGCCCATTATAAGGTTAATTATTTAAACAACAATAAATACTATGACTCATAAAGCCATGCAAACTGTCAGATAAAATCTATTTGATACTTTCAACATCTCTGGAAATATTTGATTTTGAAAATTGAACTTAATTCCCATACAATAAAAACCATCTTATTCTTATTTAGATCCATTCAATATACGCAATAAAGACACTGTAAAATTAACCTTATTTTTAATAAATTTAAGGTTATAATCGTATAAATTTAATACAGTTAGGTACACTGTGTAGGTTTTTTAAGAGTTGGATGCCAAAATTTACCTTATTCCTTTTGTAATAAAGATCATAATAGTTTGAAATTATTTGCTTTGAGCTTTTAAAGAAAGACAGTTGTTGTCTGAGATTAAATCTTTGGTAATTACTTGCTTATGTCTTAATTAGTGGACTGTGGGTGGTCGGCTTTAGGGTTTAAGACTTTGGGTTTCTTTTCTTATTGGGTTTGGGCTAAGGAGCTGAGCTCCAGTGTCAAGGATTTTAAACTTCTGCCGGATAAAGAAAGTTTGTCTACAATTTTACACTGTCACTGGAAATGGGGTTGTATTTTTTGACACATTTCACACACGGCTGGTTAGTCCCATATTGAACTATTTCTAGTTCGTATTACCTATGGTTGCCAACGCAACGGATATACTACATATTCATACATATATATTTTTTATAGATATAATATATTTAACACCCAGACCGACAGCCAACAAATTTAGTTCAGCACAAAGATGTTGGCCGTGCCGGCAATCGAATCCGGAACTTCTGATTGGCAGTCCGGCATGGTAACCTTTAAGCCAACGAGGTCGTCAAATTACAGTATAGTTTACTGTCCGGCTTTTAGTCTTATTACAGAGTCGTTGAGCGAATTAGAGATAGATAGATAAACACTTTATTAAAACACTCACAATAAAATAAAATTACAGAGAACACACAAAGAACTTACAAACTAGTGCCTTAACTGGCGGCCTTATCGATAAGAACAATCTCTTCCAGGCTACCAATTTTAAGAAATTAGAAAAATTAGACGATGTGTAATAATAAGTATATGTGAATTACAAAAATACATAAAATATTAAAATACAAAATAAATACCAAAAACATATTTACACACACACACAATATAATGAAAAAACTAAAATATATGATAAAACAGGTCTATACTTTAAGATGCAGAGGATAAATATAATTTCTTGGCTATGTTATTAAAGATTTCTGGGTGTTTAATATGTATCTATATAAAATATGTATGTATGTAGTATATCAGTTGGGTTAGCCACCATAACACGAACTAGAAATGGTTCAGTATGGGGTTAACCAGCCGTGTGTTAAAAGAAAAAAAATATATATTGCTTTTGCCTTGTATTACTCATTTTTGTGCCTGTATATTTTTTAAGCTTATTCTAACGCTTTGTTTTCTTTTGTTCTAGGACGAAGTAAGTACGGGACCCGCTCACGGCAGCTACGTGAGAATTTTCCATTTATTTATTAAATAAGTCTTTACATAGTTTAGTTGAGTTTGCAATTTTAGTTTCTGATTGTTTTAGATTTTGCCTGTTTTTATTTTCATTTCTTTTCTTGGTTTCTTGATTAAGAAAATAAGATAAGTAGATAAGCGTTTTGCTTCGACCTTCATTGTGAGAACTGCGAAGCTTTGGAACTCTCTTCCTGAGTCTCTTTTTCCCGAGAAGTACAATTTGGGGGTCTTCAAATCTAGAGTAAATAGATTCCTTCTAGGCAAGCGTGATACATCTTAGAACACAGTTAAGCTTAACATCAGGCAAGCTGCGGTCAAACGTAAACCCATTTATCATAAAAAAAAAGTATCTGACATATGCCTACGTGCCATTTTAGATAAATGTAAATTGTGAGTATATAGCAGATAAATAAAACACACGTTTTACACTTGTTTAAAACACAATTTTACTTAATAGCCGGAACCTTTGTTTTTTTTTATGAAACTGGTCTTAACAATTTTAGATTACTAAAATCGAAGCCAAGTTTTGGATTATAATTGACTTTTGCAACATAATTTCGCGCTAATAATATGTTAGTTAAAAATTGTATTACTCTGTATGTTAATCTTTTACTAATTTGCTAAGTTGTTGATTTGTAAAATAAATCTATTGTTTTTGTAGGTGACTGTCTCTTTCTAGCTTATGCTAGGTTAGATTGCGATAAAAAGAGACAGCACATGATGTTTTTTTTAAATCCCATTGTTAAATTCTACGGTGAGCTGGAAAGAGGCCGCCATTTCCAAAATTTTGTCAAAAGATCAAAATCTTTATAAGGAAATTGTGTTATGTAAAGATAATTTTAAATGCATGATTTAAATTTGTTAGTTTTGTGTTTGCACGACTTTTTGCGTTGTTTGGTTTAGAATATAGTTTAAAGTTTTACATACATATTTTGCTGTCCATTCATATTTAACAGTTTGATAAATATTTGAAATATACTATCTTCTCTTATAAAAATCCAGCTTCCTATATATATGGCTTCTTGTATATGGAACTGTATATTTTTATTTTACCGTGTGAAATAATTCCATGGTTTGTAGTAACGTAGAAAACCTTTGGTTTCTAAATAATCAAAAAAAAGATTTTTCTTTATCACTATAAAAATATTTTTGCTATTTTATTTTTAATGTTAATATTATAATAATTTATTGCAATAATAACTATAGTCAATTTATTGTCAAACTCCTTACTTTTTGTAGTAACATTAAGATTGTATCATTGTCGAAATCAGTAATTCGTAGGTAACGTTCATATTGTATCTCTTGTGTAAGTTTTTTTGTATTCGCAAAATTGCATTCTTGTTTGCGTTTTGGTTAAGTTCTATCCATAGCAAAAACAATATATAAGTCAACCTCATTGTTTCTGTTAAACATTTTAACCAATCAGATGTTTTTTTACGTTATGGAAATCAAAACGAAAAATATGTGTAGCTTTGCTAATTAAAAAAAACTTACACTAGAGGTAATGCCATCGTTTCACATCCACTTAAAAATGTGTCCAAGTGAAAAGGGATTAATTAATAGTGTACTTAAGTGAACATGTAAATAGGCATACTTTATCTAAAAAAAAATATAAAACCAATCATTTATTTACATACAAATGTATGATAAACTTTTCAAAGAGAACATCTCATAAATCAAGCCATTTGCTAAATGAAAATTACCTTGAAGAGGCAACATTGCCAAGCTGAATCAATTGTTATTGCTCGTGCAATGTATCAAAGTGATTAAAAAAAAAGTTAATCTACAGAAGATGTAATTTTACAAATCAAGCCATTTGTGAACAGAAGAGTGCCTTGAATGCTGGCAGCATTGCCACGTTGAATGTATTGTCATTGCTCGTGCGTGTATCTACAAAAAAGTAAATGAAATTTTAAAATCAAGTCATTTGTGAACAGAAAAGAGCCTTGAATCCTGGCAGCCCCGTTCAATGGCCCCAATTTTAGGCCGAAATATAACAGAAATCTAAGTGACTAGTTTCCACACTGCGTCAAACCCGCCGTTCAGTGGGCCGGTGCAATATTTTGACCAATTTTATAATCTCCATTTGCGTTTTAACCGCATTTATGAATTGGTTAAGATATTGCATCGTCCTATTGGACGGCTCTCAACGATGGACCGCTTTGGATGGTGTTTTGCCGAAGATATAGACTGCTGGATGCTGAATGAAGATGTTGTTTTTTTTTGTTGTTTGTGACTTGTTTGTTTGGGATAGTGTGTGTTGTTTGTTTGCCGAAATTTTGGTTGATTTGGTGTTTTGTTTGCACGTTATTGTACCTTTGTTTATAATTAATGAAAATTTTAATATCACATTCTACGTAAATGTAATGTTTTTTTTTGTAGTGTTTGATCTTGTCGCATGATTAAGTTTTGTATTGTGTCTTTTAAGTGTTTTGTTTTGGTTATGTACTAAGGAAATGCCTATTTTATTTCGAATACTTGTAAGAATGATTGTGACAAAATTGTGAATATCTAAGGTGAACGCACATTAAACTGAGTCATTCACGTCGAACGCATCGAATGAAGCGAATGTTAGAAAACGAACGTTCGAATCTGGAATAACTAACCCCAGAATTCCTTAACGAATTTTGATGATGTCATCAGCTTTATTGCGGCTTATTTGGTTGGCTCGACCATTGCGCTGGCATTTTTATCTCGCATAGAAACGAATTCGTCAGTTCTATCGATTCTTCCGGTGCAGATTCCGGTGAAGGCTCTCCTGATTTCGATGTGTTTGGTTCCGGATAATGTGCGTTCTCCTTTAAATATACAGTCCTAATTTATTTTGATAAATGTAACTGAGTTATTTTTAAATAAATACAAAATCAAATTTTAGTAAACAGTTTGTTTTTAACTTTTCGCAAAATTGTTAAAGAAAATATACTTGGAACTGTCATGGTAGTGTTGCAAAAGTCAATTTTAAAAAAATAATTTATTTGAATTTTTTGTTAAGGTACATCAAAGGGAATAAATATTAATATATACATTCTCAAATTATTAATTGTATAAATAGTTTATTCAGCACAAATACAGGGGTGGAACGTACTATATCTAGTTAAATTAAATATTAAATATAGCTTAGCCTTAGTGTACGTTTTAGCCCAAGAGCCCATAAGTTTCTGACCTTCCTCTTTTAATAAAAGCTGAAAATTGTTCTATGTGTGTCCCTAGTAGAGGTAAGAATGATCCCCAACCATGAAGCTGAGGCAGCAGTGGCTTTGGCAGATAACTGGTAACAAAGGTGTATAAAATTCCATCTCAAATTCGTTATAGTATAAAACCTGATTATTTACATTTGATTCATAATAATATCAAAAGTCACGTTGCTCATTGCCAGACAATTATTATTATTGCCAGGCAACCCTCTGCCATATACACTGAACTTCGCGCTAAGTATCATATGATCTGTTATGCGGGGCAACAGTATAATGAGACTTTGATTAGACTTAGACATAAGCTCATAAACCTTTTTATCTCGAACTACCTTCTTTTATCCCGAATTAGCACGGGTTACAGCGCGAGGCGCAGCTATTGATTAATTAAAACCGGAAGGAATAGTTTATCCATTCGAATAGGTCACCCGACTTGTTCTCTCCCCCCCAGGTCCCCGCACGCGACGCCCCAAGAAGCCCCCCGGAGACGGAGCCAACAACGACGAGAAGCGACCCCGGACTGCCTTCTCCGGACCACAACTTGCCAGATTAAAGGTACAAGCCATTATCAATTGCAAAGTAACGCCTGAGTCAATAGGCCATTATCAATCATCATACCTTCTACTATAGAACGAGCAGGGAAACGCCAAAGCGGCATGAGTTTACGGTTGAGGTGCCCAAGGCACGCACTAAGAGTTTTGCCTCCACCTTTGTTGTCCGAACCGTTAAACTTTGGAATTCCTTGTCAAATTCCCTGTTCCCCAATGACTACAATCTAGCGATTTTAAGGGCGAGAGTGAACCGGTTCCTTCTAGATAAGCGCGATTTACAGTAGACCTCAAAATCACTTACCATCAGGTTAATTGTGGTTAAGCGCTGACCTATTCAGAGTTAAAAAAAAAACCTGTAGCGCCTTTTTTTCGTAAGGAAATGCATTTACGCATCTCCCGCTACAAGCCTGGACGAGGCGAGCGGGGTATGTCGTGCTCGAGGGCCAGAAGGGCCGTCACTACCGACTACAACCTCACGGTGTCCCATCTCACGACGGCAGGGATGCAGGACCGCTTCGCGCTTTGCCGCTGTTCTCCCCGCCCAGATATCTGTAGCGCCTAAGTGGATCTTCTATCGGTACGCTCTTGACAGAGCGGTCGTGGGCGTCATGAAGTAGTGGTAGATGGGACAGATAGTACACGCCTCACGAAGCCATTACCCTATGCTAGAGGTCTTCCTGGAGCACTCGTTTAAGGAAGTATCCACGATTGTCCTTATTTGGTCTGTCCATCGAGTGGGTGACCTCCCGCGCGGTCCAGTACCCTCTACTTTGCCCTGTACGACTAGACGCACTATTGACAGATTATCACATCTCTAAACATGACCGAAGAAAGAAAGTATGTGAGTCTATACTGTTGTAAATGGACGGTGCTTCATGCAGAGCTTAGAGATATTTGTTCAGAACTCAGTCCAGGAAACTCCAAGCCTCCATCTCTAGAGCGTCTATTTTATTTCTTTCCCCATCTTGCCCAGTCCATGTTTCAGCAGCATAAAGAAATATGGGGAAGATGAGTGTTCTCTCAACTTCCTCCCACACTGTGTTTCTTATCTCTGTCCAACACCAGTATAGCCCCTCTCGCCCACACCCATCTAATCTGATATATCTGTCTCGTTCCAAGCTTTGGCTGGTCACATCTCAATCCCTCCTATCTCTGAAACAGCATTTCCCTATATCTGTCCAGCATTCCCCCCTCACTCGCACCCATCTAACCTCATATCTCTGTCTCTGTCCAAGCTCGGGCAAGTCACATCTCAATCTCTCCTTTTTCCTAAACAGCATTTCCCCATATCTGTCCAGCACCAGATTCCCCCTCTCACTCGCACCCGTCTAACCATATATCTCTGTCTCTGTCCAGCACGAGTTCGCGGAGAACCGCTACCTGACAGAGCGGCGGCGGCAGGCACTGGCAGCGGAGCTAGGGTTAGCGGAGGCGCAGATCAAGATCTGGTTCCAGAACAAGCGCGCCAAGATCAAGAAGGCTTCGGGCCAGAGGAACCCGCTCGCCCTGCAGCTCATGGCGCAGGGGCTCTACAACCACAGCACTGTGCCACTCACTAAAGAGGAAGAAGAGCTGGAGATGAAAGCAAGGGAGAGGGAACAGCAGAACCGAGTGTGAATGAAAAAGGAAAGATAACGTTGTAAAAGAATTTGGAGGTATTCAAATCTAGAGTAAATAGGTTCCTTCTAGGCAACCGTGTTATATCTTAGACCACAGTCAAGCTTAACATCAGGCAAGCCGCGGTCAAACGTGAGCCTATTCATCATAAAAAAAATATTGATTGATCGATTGCAATAAGGAAAGTAAAAGTAAGTAAGACAATCCAGATTTTAAAGTATTATAAACTCAATAAAATCTTGAAAGAAACTAAGCTGTTCCTATTAAAAAAAAAGTAAAAATAAGAGCGATTTAAAAAATAATACAAAAAACCCTGATGTAGTAAAATAATGGTTTCAATAAAGAGCTATTGCTTGTAAAGCAATCGTGATTTTAAAGTATTCTTAACTCGGTAAAATCTTGAATGAAATTTCAACGTTCCTTGTACTAAAAATAAAGAACAGTTAATGTAAAGAAGGAAAAAGGAGAAGCAGAATTAAAAAAGTAAATAAAGAGCTACAAAAAATAGTTAAAGGAAAACATATTCAGTAAAAGAAACATTTCATTAAATAAACAGTGTATGTAAAGCAATCGAGATTTTAAAGTATTCTAAACTTTAAAGGATCTGCTATGACAGCCCTATCGTTAAAGAAGAAAAAGAAAAGAGAAACTAAAAGAAAGAGAGAGAAAGAAAGTAGGAGTGAGTTTAATAAATATTGAAAAGTCGTAAAAAGAAAAGAATATCTAGTAAAAAAAATATAAGTATTCTGAATTCGATAAATACTAAACGATGTTTTGCATTTGACAGCTTTTAAGCTATTTATTCGATATTTTTTCCGTTTCCGATTTAAAGCGAAAAAAGCCTTAAAAGTGTGAAATGTAAATAATTAATTACTGATTGAAATAAAGTTTGAGAGGCAAAAAATACATAGAAGTTCTTTTAGAGAAAAAATTGTAAAAACGACTTAAAAGTTCAACAAAGGTGTCATTATTATAGTTATTCGAATCGGCATAATAAACTACTATGTATCTGAAACAATGTATAAATAAACTAAACTAAAACTTGCTAGCATATTGTGTTTTGTACATAAATAACTATTAAAATATTAAATTTTGTATAATTTCTAGAAATAATTGTATGTTACTTTAGATATAGGTATATGTAATTAAAATTGTAGTATTTTCAGATTTAAATTCATAAAAAATGGTAAACAAGAGAGTAATATGAAAGGATTTAAATTTACTCATCAATGTTAATAACTTTTGTTGACAGGTCTACTGAATTGTGAAATAAATCTGCTACAACACTGTTAAAATGCTATGCGACTCAGGCTTTGACGTTGTTAATAGAGTTTGCTACAATTTGCATTGTTAATAAAATGCTGACATTTTAAAGTCTATCTAGTTTCCACGCAAGTAAAATCCAGGATAAAAAAGGTTAACCCGGGATAAATAATAGCCTATGTGCTAATCCAGAGCTTAAGCTATCTTCATACCAAATTTCATGTCAATCGAATCAGCCGTTTTAGCGTGAAAAAGTATCAAACATACAAATAAATAGACACAAGTCTTCGAATATATAATGTTAGTAAGAAAGTAAGAATTAATATTCATGTGAAATGATATTAAAACATGATGAATAAATACGTAAATATTACATATTTTACATCTTCGTTTGCAAATTGTAAATGCCAATAGTGAAGTGAAGACCCGGGTCGCATAGCACTTGAAACAGTTAATAAAACACCTGATTGACCTGATTACAGCGAACTAGAATAAATATAATAGTAAATTTGCGGATAAAATGGTTCCACCGTCCACGCGTAAAATACCGCGGTGGGCGGGGCAAACAGCTACCCGCATGGCTATTATCGGTGGCGTGACCTTGATACGACCAATCGCGTGCGAGCTTTGTGCGTGTGAGTTTCGTTGGGATAGCAATATAATTGTGTGCGTAGATGGATCCAAATTCTAAGCGGCAATTGTATGGAGTTACTCTTCCGTTTATTCTAGTTCGTTGCCTTAAAACAAAAGATGTGCGTTTTTTATGAGAATTTTAAAACTTTCTCAACTTAGCAAACCGATCTTTTAAACCTTTTTTCAATCTATATCATCAATAAAAAATACTGTAAAATGACAGTTTCCATTTTAATTTTGTTTTTTTTTCTGATTCAATTGTAATGTCTAATACACACGATGCAAAGAATTGTTAATACACAGTTTTCATTGTACCTACACACGGATAATCTGATCAGTTTTCTTCACACACACACACACACATATGTATATATATCATTGCAGTTTGAACTACATACATAAGACTATCGTATATTTTGTAGTTAGTGTCATTATTGTCTCGTTGGTAAAAGCGTCTGTTTTTCCATCAGACGGCCCCTGGTTCGATCCCCGCCCTACACCAATGACTTGTTTTCAAGTTATGTGTGGATTTGCACTCGCTTTACGGTGAAGGAAAACATCGTGAGTAAAAACCGACACGTTTGAGGACCGCAATATCCGAATACGTGTGTCATCCGCCAACCCGCACTTTGCCAGCGAGTTGGATTATAGCCTATAATTCTCTCCAAGTGACAGAAGGTCCCAAGTTCCAGTGGGAATGTATAGGCTGCTTACGCAAAATATTTAGTGAGTACTCTGCAATGGAGTTTTTTTTTTCATTTTAAATATCATAAGTAATTTTCTTAGTAAAAATAAACTACTTTTCAAATCGTAAAGATTTTTTTGTAGCGTGTGTATCAGACATAAAATAAACTACGAACATAATTATCCTACTGAACCTGTATTAAAATAATTGTTTTTGTAAATAAATAGTTTGAATAATTATAATAAGAAAATAAATTTAAATTAATTATTAAGTTATTTATTGTGCAATGGTAGCAGTATTAGTGACAAAAATAAATATTAACAACATTCTGAAAAATATAAATACATATTATGACGTTTGGGGCACAAATTGTTGTCATATAAAAATGTCGTCCAATATAATTAATAAATATTTTATTTGGCAGCTTTTTGGCGTGTTGTTTTTATTTATTTTTAAGAAAAGTAGCAATTTACAAAAAACTGATTAAAAGAAATTATCGAAATGTTTTTGTTTTATTTGACACAACCGTATATTATGAAAAATTTAATTAGGAACAGTATTTAAAAAAGGTTTTTATTTGAGGTATAACCTTTCCGAAAGGTTGAACTATACTATAGGCTGCATTTTTTTAGGCTGCTATATTTTGCTGCCGATATGATTTTAGTATTTGAGTTTCGGCAATTTGGCATAACCATAAACTATTTTTTTTTCTGACGTATTATATACATTTTTCTATTACACTTTGTTTATTTAATTTAAATAGTTCGATTTACCTTATACGACATGACAATTTCATTAAAAATATCGTAGAAGGAAAGATAGAAGCCAGGAGAGGAAGAGGAAGACCTAGAAGATCATATTTAGACCAAATTAAGGAGAAGGCGAAAGTCATGTCGTATAGGTCAAGGATTTGGCCAAAGACAGAACTACCTGGAAAAATCTCCACAGACAAGAGCCCAGCTCTTAAATATTGAATGAATGAATACGATTTGTAAATTGTAGTCAAATGATTTCAAGTTCAATTACATAAAATTAGACAAACAAACTTTAATTAAACATTTTATCGACATCGGTAACAGAAAAACCCATCCCTCTTTCTATCATTCCCCTTCTAAAAACAAAGTGTCTAAAAAAACTAAATTAAAAGTGCGAGGGAATCGAACTGGCATTCCTGATTCGCGATGCCATCCTATCAAGTCCATTGACATCGGTCGGAAGGGGGTTGAAGATCAGAGGGTACAAATAATGTTTTTTCTAAAAAAAACCTGAGTTTTCGTTTCCTGAGAAGTATCACTCGAAGGTTTTCTTTACAAAAATAGAGTGAAAAAATATAGATAGAAAACACTCCCTAAAAATATACAAAGAAAACACTCCCTAAAAATATAGATAGAAAACTCCCTAAAGATATAGATAGAAAACACTCCCTAAAAATATACAAAGAAAACACACCCTAAAATATAGATAGAAAACTCCCTAAAGATATAGATAGAAAACACTCCCTAAAAATATACAAAGAAAACACACCCTAAAATATAGATAGAAAACTCCCTAAAGATATAGATAGAAAACACTCCCTAAAAATATACAAAGAAAACACACCCTAAAATATATATAGAAAACTCCCTAAAGATATAGATAGAAAACACTCTCTAAAAATTACAGAAAACACTTATAACTTAATGCCTTAAAATTACAGAAGCTTTTAAGTTTGACTTTTGGACTTTTTAGGTTAAATTTTAGTTTAGTTGAGTGTTTTATTATGTTGATTATAAAAATAGTTAAATATATGTAATATTATATTTCAAAGTCTATTTGCATTTCAAATGCCTTCAACGGCAACTTTATCGCTAAAAGCTCTTTTTTAGGGTATCACAGTAAGTGTGATAACATGAGATACAACTGAGTTAGCATTAATGAGATATAGCCTGGTGACAGACAGTGAAGTCTCAGTAATAAGGTCCACTTATACCTTTAAAATAAATATTTATATTTAGTAGACCTTTGCACCTTTAGAATGGATCAGCAAAATACCAGCTTTAGGTACTGGAGCCCATTGAGCGGCGTGCCAAGAAGCTCATCGGTTAACCTTGTCTCGCCAAATCTAGACTTCATAGTTGGAGCACCGGCGCAGGGGTGGAACAGGTATGCCAGTGACCCAGGGCGGTACTCCGTTACTTCAAGGAGCTTGGTTGGCTTGGGTAGGCTGGTAAGGGGGGAATGCACAATACGCCCCTAGCGGGATGTCAGTGCAGGTCTCATCACCCCCACTTCAAAAAACTGGTTACTATAATATATTTCAGATTTTTTGAACCAGGTTTAGTTATAATCCATAAGTCTGATTGATCTTAGACGGTCATTAAGCTATTTTTTCGGTATTTTTACCAAGATTTATAGGGAAAAACTGTAAAATCAAGATTTTGCATTAATAAGAATAAGGATAGGATAGACCCTCTTAAATGGTAAAGAAGAGCAATAGTGTAAAGAGTGTGAAATAGTTAATTAGCCTTGTCGCTCCCTGAGAGAGCGACATTCCTTTCCAAGCGAGGTTTGGTTTACATGGGGGTACTTTTACATTTTTAAAACAACATGTATTCTACTAATATTAAAAATACGAAAATTTGTGTATAAGTGTATAGGTTTGTTGATAGAAGAAAAGATGAAAGATTTAGTGTACTTCCGCTGTGATGAGAAACCAAATTAATAAATTAGAACTTGGATTAATACATGGGCTACTTTTTATCCCGGACTAACGTATGTAACACGGCAGGGCGCTAGTAGTAAATACATATGAGAACACATAAGTCACATAAATAAAAAGTAATCTTTTGTCAATCTAGAGTCTAACCTATTTTCTTATCAAATCGCATTCCAATCTGTCCAGACGTTATAGTGTGAAAAAATATCAAATATATACACTTGCAATCTATCGCTAATATAGCGTGAAAAGTTTATAAGAGAAAAAAAGATTAAAATACTATGTACAAACTCAAAGATAAAAAGAAAAGAACAAGAAAAAGTTACACACTTTCGCCTTTATAATTGCTTACCATCAGAAGAATTGCGATCAAGCGCAAACCCATTACAAGATACAAGAGTAAAAAAAATGGAGAGAAAAGTTTATTACAGAAAAAGATTAAAATAATATGAACAAACTGAAAGATAAAAAGAAAAGAACAAGAAAAAGTTACACAATGGTGGCGGTTCTGGTGTACATACGACTAAATAATTTAAAGTAGCTCTGTCTCTTTTCACCATTAGTGAACAGAAAGAGACGGCACGATCTGAATCATAGACAAAACCACTGAAACCATGTCAAATATAGAAAATGTAGGTAGTTTTAAAGTTGATACAATTTGGTGTGTTCTAAAATCGCCTACATTTTCGCTTTTTTGTACCTATATGGTTCAAATCGTGCTGTTTCTTTCTGTTCACTAAAGATGAAAAGTGACAGGACTGCTCTAAATTTTGTTTAGTTGTGTGTTCGCCAGAATCGCCACCAATGGTGGCGATTCAGCGGCACACACGACTAAACTAAATTTAAAGTAGCTCTGTCTCTTTTCGTCATAAATTACCAAAAAGAGATGGTACGATCTAAACCATAGACAAAACATCTAAAATCACGTCAAACACGTCAGATTTAGAGCTGATACAAATGGGTGCTGATTTTAGTTGTTTTGTGTGTGGTTCAGAACGTGCCGTCTCTTTCTGGCCACCTAAGATGAAAAGAGACAAGGCTTATTTAAATTTGGTCGTGTGTGCCGCTGAATCGCCACCATTGTCGCTTTTATAATTATTAGAGTGAAAAGAGATTTTCCCTTCATGTAAACCAACCCCCGTCTTGACGAGGGTAGCCCCGCATACCTCTCGCGCGTGTTTGCCAAATTCAACAATTCTTACACTTGATCCAACCCTCTTATTGCTTTATTGATCCATTTTTTATTGACTTGCGATTGTGTGCAATGAAATACTTTAAAGGGCCAGTTTTTGCTCGAAAGTTCCAAAAATCCGCATGAAGCGTTTCGCTTCCACATATATTGTGCGGACCATTAAACTGTGGAACTCTTTGTCGGAATCCCTGTTTCCTCTGAACTAACCTCACTGTCTTCAAGGCGAGAGTGAATCGGTTTCTTCTAGGCAAGCGCGCTCCACCCTAGATAGCAACATCACTTAGCATCAGGTGAGTTTCGATCAAGCGCTTGCCTATCCATAAAAAAAAATACAAATTTATGAAACCAGTTTTAAAATAAATTGTCTTAACTAGCATATAAATTTAATTTATTTTATTGTGTTGACATATGGCTCCAACTATGGGGTACAGCTTCGAAAACCAATCTAAGTATTCTACAACGATTCCAATCCAAAGTCTTGAGGATGATCACCGATGCTCCATGGTATGTCACCAACGATGCTCTGCACCATGACATAGAGGTACTTTAAGAGATACATTAAGGCTGCTAACACAACTGATATATTACGTATTATTTTATTATAATTATTCTTATTTATTTTTATTATTATTTATACACACACTCACACACGCACACACACACATAAACACCACATCTTTTAACTTTAACTATTTATATATATATAATACTCGCAATTTTCTTCATTTATATATACATTGTAAAATATACATATAACCATGATATGTTAATGTTAATTTGTAATAAGTAAGGAATATACAGTTTACGATACTGGTAACACAAAATGCCAACGCCAATATGTAAAAAAGCTGTTCCTTGTTCTATGAATGATTATGTTATTGTATTTCGTTTATATTTTTGTTCTTTTACGAAGTTTTGATAATGAAAATGTGAGTAGTACTAGTTTAAGTTATTAGTTTAAATAGACATAATATTTCCCTCATATAGGTAAATAAAGTGTATGTGTGTATTCTGGTTCGAAGCGGCAATTCCTACGGCCCTGTGATACAGGCTCCTGGCAGTCCTATAGCAGGGCGTAGTGCTCCCTACAGCGTACCAGTTAATCTTTAAGGTATCATGTAGACGTAAGAACTTTGTACGTACACTATTTTTAACTTTACTATAAATTTATCTTTATCTTATCTTTATCTTTATTACACCCAGACCGACAGCCAACAAATTAAGCGTAGCACAAAGATGTTGGCCGTGCCGGGAATGGAACCCGGAACCTTCGGATTGGCAGTCCGGCATGGTAACCATCACACCAATGAGGTTGGCGAAATATACATATAATATTAACTGGCTGCGTCCTGCCGTTTTACCCAAGTTATTCCGGGATAAAAAGGAGCCCACGTTTTAATCCAGGGTCAAAGCTACATACGAAATTTCCTCAAAATCGGCTACGCCATTTGATCGTGAAGAAGCAATAAACATACACACACACAAAAGCTTTCGCATCTATTATTTTAATAGGATTAAGTAGCATGTTATACATACGCTCTAAAATTATTACCCTCTTTAAAAGTCAGGTAAAAATATTAATTAAACACAAGAATCAAATTACCAACGTATAAGTTTGGCGATCCAGCGAGGTAATGCCGCTAGCATTTTAGGCACCTTACTCGTGGACATTGACTCAGATTTAATCTATATGCATCTCCTCTCTACGCATTACATGTCCGTACTACGCTAACCGTCCACTCTTCACTTTATCTGAAACAGGCGCCCTTTTCAAACTTCCTCTGATATACTCATTTCTTAGCTTGTCCATTCTTGTCACTCCACAATCCTCTCATGACAATACAATCCACAATACTCTCATCTCTCATCTCTCATGCACTACTTTCGTCGTTTTATTTAAAGGGTGTGTGTGTTTTTTTTTCATGGTATTATATCAATTTACTTGTATTTAAAATATATATCGAAGAAACATATTAAACACAAAATGAATTCATCAAACCACTAAACAGACAAACAGAATCGATCTATCAATCAAAACCAGATATCACCTCATTAAGTTCTCAGATTACAGCAAAACCACATCGAAACTACGAGACGTAAGACACAACTGTAAAATATAGGAAAAAGGTAAAAAACAATTGGCCAAGCGCGAGTTAGGCTCGCGTATGAAGGGTCCCGTAACATTATCTAAATAACAGTAGTTTAAAAAAACTAAAAATCACGCTTATCTGGCCGTTTTAAGTGGGCCAAAACCGCGCCCAAAGAAGTCAGTTACAAACAAACATACAAACAAAAATACAAAAAAATGCAATAATTTTATCAAATTAGTGTATTGTCATCGGTCCTCAATAAATCTACAAAGTTTCAACGAAATCTGGCCGTTTGAAGTAGGTCAAAATCGCGCCCAAAGAAGTCGGTTACAAACAAACATACTGGTGAAGCTAATATAAAGCGTGTAAAAAAAGACAAAAAAACTTTTCATCATCATCATTTCCACAGCCCTCTTTATCCCACTGCTGGGTATAGGCCTCCCTCTGCATGAGCCACCTGCGTCGATCTTGTAAAGTCCTTTAAAAACCTTTACTGTATAGGAAAGTTTCTTAAAGTTTAATAAGTTTTATGTCACATTATTTGTATTTCAAAGTTACAAGATGCAAAATTAAATAAGTATTTTGTGAATATCAAGAGGGTCTATAGCAAATTTGATAAATGAATTTTCAATATCAATAAATCGTTATTGAAAAAAACTTATTTTTTATTAAAATATACGTAATTAGAAAAACAAATCGTACTTTTTTTTTAAATATACGTAATTTTTACTGAAAAAACGTTTATCGTATAGAAAGTAAGGATACTCTTTAATATTTTATTATGTTTAATATTTGTTGTTTTAGCGACATCTGAAATACAATATTTGTGAAATTTTCCTATTTACTCTAGCTACGGTTCATAAGATACCTGGTAGCCTGGTGACAGACAAACAGACAGACTGCGGAGGCTTAGTAATAGAGTCCCGTTTTTACCTCTTACCTACGGATCCCTAAGAACAGCGAACAGTGTGAGGAAGGTAATCGGGGTCGTTGACCTTTTGACGGGTGAATAAAAATGTTGGACCACCCACGTTGGAGGTTCGTCGCGGCTTAGCGGCCGTCACAGACGAGACACTAGCTGCGCGACTTTTGTTGACGTAAGTATGATTGTGTGACTATGGTAAGTAATAAGGTTAGGGTTAAGTAATAAGGTTAGGTGATAGGCACCTTTGCACCGAAGGCCACCAGGGGTGGGTTATTTGTTTAGTATTAATTTTAGTTTTTAATATGTGACATTTATAATAATATTGGACGTAATTTTATTTAATATAAATATTTATCTGTATTAATGTAATAAATAATACCATAAGGTTAGGTAAGTAATACAGGTTTAATCATATGGTCCTAATAATGTTTGTTATCTTTACGATCAAACAGCTGAACAGATTGCGATGAAATTTTGTATGGAGATAGTTAAGACCCCGTATTAACACATATTTCTTTTATCCTGGATTAACGCGGGTAACACCATGGGTGCAGCTAGTACAGATATATAGAATGATATGTGTGATCATTTTTGGCATTTAATTGAGAATGAATAGTTTTTGTATATTAATTAAGTAAATGGATTTTGTACCTCTGAACAAACAACTCAAAAAATCTACTTTTGACGCGAGTCGACGGACTTTATGTATTAGTCTAATTCGTCAATCTATCTAAGCTATTTCCATTCCAAATTTAGCATGGCAGCTTGTCTGAACTGGATTATAATGTATTTAAGAATATGTTTTTAAAATAATAGAATCATCATAAAAAGCAGAATCTAAGCAAGAAAAAGTGTCATTAACATATATGAATACATTATTTTGCAAAATTGTATGCGTTTGATTAATAATTGAATACATAATCCGTCTTTAATCAACAATTTAGTTGGTGACACAATGGTGGCGATTCAGCGGCACACAAGACTAAACTAAATTTAAAGAAGCCCCGTCTCTTTTCATCTTAGGTGGCCAGAAAGAGACGGCACGTTCTGCACCATAGTCAAAATAACTAAAGTCACGTCAAATATGGAATGTGCAGGCAGTTTTAGAGGTGATACAAGTGAGTGCGTTCTAAAGTCGCCTATATTTTCAACATTTGACGTGATTTTAGTTGTTTTGACTATAGTGCAGAACGTGCCGTCTCTTTCTGGCCACCTAAGATGAAAAGAGACGGGGCTTCTTTAAATTTAGTTCAGTCGTGTGTGCCGCTGAATCGCCACCAATCTCTCGTCTGCACCACCCAGTTCCCAGCGCTTCTTGCCCAATATGTTCACAACACCTTACATACATATGTATCTTTTTATGACAGAAAGTAAAGAAATGCCTACGTTATAACCAAACCCAAAAGTGACTACAAAACTAATAAAATTAAAAACCCGCGTTAGCATAAGCAGCCCACTATACGTTCCCACTGATGGGACTTGGGGCCTTCTCTCACTAGGAGAGAGATATAGGCTATAATCCCCACCGCACTGGCCAAGTGCGGGTCGGCGGATGACACACATCTTCGGATATTGCAGTCCTCAAACGTGCCGGTTTCCTCACGATGTTTTCCTTCACCGTAAAGCGAGTGCAAATCCACACATAACTTGAAAAACAAGTCATTGGTGTAGGGCCGGGATCAAACCAGCGGCCGTCTGATTGAAAAGCAGGCGTTGTTACCACCGCGCCACACTAGCTTTTTACCCGCGTTAATCCGGGATAAAAAGTAGCCAAGTTCTAAGCTATCTTCATAGTAAATTTCATCAAAATCGGACTAGTCGTTGAAGCGTGAAGGAGTAACATAGAATATGAAAATATTTATTTATTCTGGCTTAAACTTCGACCATAAAATAAGTATTCCAGTTCAGTGGAGTAATCTCCTCTCCTCTCTGTGCTTAATAGAAAGTCCAGGTTCTTCCGGGAAACACTCCGGAGACCTCCTTGCACTTCGCTGTGGCCCTTCCCGGATTGTTTCGCGACGCCGTCGTCGTTCAACCCGGACTCGATGGAGCGGGTGTCGGAACCCCATCTCCGAACACCTTCGAGTCTGATGCCCCTTTTAGTCGCCTCTTACGACAGGCAGGGGCAGTTCCGCAGCCTTATTCTTTAAACCAGGCTGCAGCCTGGGTATGCTCCTATAGGTTTGCTCCACCTTCAACCCTGCAGGGTTAAAAGTGGAGCATACTTAGTATCAGACTAACATCAAGCAAGCTGCTGAAACACACCGTTGACGACCTCGTTGGCGTAAAGGTTACCATGCCGGACTGAAAGAGAAATTCAGAAGGTTCCGGGTTCGATTCACGGCCCGGCCAACATCTTTGTGCTTAACTAAATTGTTGGCTGTGGGTCTGGGTGTTAAATATGTATCTATATAAAATATGTATGTATATGTAGTAATATGTATTATATCAGTTGTGTTAACAACCATAACACGAACTAGAAATGGTTCAGTATGGGGTTAACCAGCCGTGTGTGATATGTGTCCTAATATTTATTTGTCCTAATACCGTTAGGTGCTTAGCGAAAAATTTTCAACATATTTTAGTTTTGCTCGAAGTTTTCCTTCGCCAGAATCTCAATCTCACTGGCGAACATCAAACCTATGACCTGCGGGATGTAAGGCTAGCCTGACTGCAGCCCCCTTGAGAACCAGTTAGTCCAGACTAGACATTCTCCATCTTAGGCCAAAGAGTCACTAACTCGTGCGGTGACGCGCCCTGCTTTTCAAATGCCTAGTTGTGGAAGTGTGAAAGTAGCACCAGTGAGTGAGAAACTAAAGAGTGGGAGGTTAGCGTGGTATGGGCATGTGATGCGTAGAGAGGAGATGCATGTTAGTAGGAGATGTATGGAAATGGAAGTGCAAGGAAGAAAGGCAAGGGGCCGACCAAAGAAGATGTGGATGGAGTGTGTGAATGAGGACATGAGAGTGAAAGGAGTGAGTGTAGAGACGACGGCTGATAGAGGAGAGTGGAAGAGGAAAATTTGCTGCCGACCCCACCTAGTGGGATAAGGCAAGGAAGAAGAGTTGTAAGGAGAAAAAGAACTGTGTTCCGGCAACCTCCTTGCGAGCCAGTTATTCCAGACTAAGCATGCTCTACCTTAGATTAGAGTATCACTAGCCCGTGTGGTTACGAGCCCTACTTTTCAAATGTCTCTATAAGGAGTAAAAAAAAATGCATTATACTTGTAAGAACCAGTCTTAGGACCTTTTCAGAAATAAAAGAGTAAGAAAACACAAATACTTATTTCAGCACTGCCGTGGAAATAAATAATTAATAGTTAAAAAAAAACTAAAAAACACGCTTTTTATAGAAAACCGTAATTTTCTCAAATTAGTGTATTGTCATCGGTCCTTAATAAATCTACAAAGTTTGAACGAAATCTGGCCGTTTAAAGTGGGTCAAAATCGCGCCCAAAGAAGTCGGTTACAAACAAACAAACATACAAACATACAGGTGAAGCTAATATAAAGCGTGTAATAAAAAGACCTGTGTTCGGGCAGCCTCCTTGCGAGCCAGTTATTCCAGACTAAGCATGCTCATCCTTAGGCCAGAGTATCACTAGCCCGTGTTGCTACGCGCCCTTCTAGTCAAATGCCCCTGTAAAAAGTAAAATAAATCGCATATGTTCGTAGTAAAAATCCGCGCGAAGCGTTTCGCTTCCTCATAAATATTGTGCGGACCATTAAACTGTGGAACTCATTGCCGGAGTCCCTGTTCCCTCTGAACTATAACCTCACTGTCTTCAAGGCGAGAGTGAATCGGTTTCTTCTAGGCAAGCGCGCGCTCCACCCTAGATCGCAACATCACTTAACATCAGGTGAGTTTCGATCAAGCGCTTGCCTATCTATCATAAAAAAAGGAACAAGTTTTAGGACCTATGCAGAAATAAAAGAGTAAAAAAACACAAATACTTATTTCAGCACTGCCGTGGAAATAAAAAAAAACAACTAATGATGAATCTAAAATAAGTCTTAGAATCTTCGCAGAAATAAACGAGTAAAAAAACACAAATACTTATTTCTGCACTGCCGTGAAAATGAAACAAAAAGCAACTGACGATGAAATCTAATATAAGTCTTAGAATCTTCGCAAAAAAAAACACAAATACTTATTTCAGCACTGCCGTGAAAATAAAAAAAAAGCAACTGATGATGATGTAGCTAACTTGCGAAAGTTAGTTAAGGCCGTGTCCACACTGCATTGTAAATGATACACATTGATGCGGGCCACCCAGCGCGCGAGGTTTTATTCTCTTTGCGGCCGTGATAGATAGGCGCGACGCTGATTGGCCGAGAGTATAGGGTTGGCGCGAGTGATAAAATATACCATTTGAAATTGAAATTCAGTTTCATTTAAATTCAATAAAGTTAGAATTGGAATCTTTTGTAATACTAGTTAAGGATAACTAAAAATAACTGGCAAAGTACGAGTTGGACTCGCGCATGAAGCCTTTCGTACTATTATTGTATGAGGACCCCCTTAATTTATATATTTTTTTAATTTTAGTATTTGTTGTCATAGCGGCAAGATAAATACATATCTTGTAAAAGTTTCAGCTTTCTAGCTATTACGGTTTCTGAGATACAGCCTGGAGACAGATATACAGACAGAGGAGTCTTAGTAATAGGGTCCCGTTTTTACCTTTTAGGTAATAACGGAACCCAAAAAAAAGAGAAGTAAAGAAAAAATCTTTTCAGTTTCATTTCAATTCGGTATTGTTATGCTAGTTAAGAGTTTAAAAATAAATAAAAGTAAAATAAAACGTATACTTTATTTCCTTAAAAAATATTAACAGCATTTTTAGCAGCTATATTAGTTGGATAGTTTTGAAACTCTAGAAGGTTAATAAACAACAGTTAGTATAGTCTCTTCAAATATATACTTACAAGTAAAAAGAAATTGTTTTTAACCTTTTAATCGAATTAAAATATTTTTTCTTCGGGTAAATTCGTTCGCGGACTTTTTAACCGTTATTCTTAAAAGTCCTCAGAGGCAACCCTAGCTGCTGATTGGTCGGCGCCTCGCGCATTCTATTTTCAAAATACCTCATTGTATTGAACGCGTTCGATTTTCAAACAAACTTAATTAAACATTTTTTAAATAAACACCTTATTATGAATGACACAGATAAAAAACTCGATTTAACGACAAACTCTCTAAAGCGTCGAAATCAATTGGCTTTAGTTGGCTAAGCTTGTATTCCATACAATGATACATTCTCTCCATTTAACGACCACGCTATATAACGCCATAAAATGCACAGTCCCTTCAGTATCGTTATATATACAGACATAGTGTATATATAGTTTACACTACCTGATAGAGTAAATTTTAAATTCGTTCGATTTTAAATTGCAATTTTAATTTATTGCTAATTATTATCTGTTATTATTTGACAGTCACAATTATCTGTTAACTCCAAATGATTCTAACAGATGTCGATACCTTTCGACTGGGTTGAGTAAGTAATCAATAGATGGCGCTGCTATGGTAAATCTACGAACGTGTCATATAAGCTATCTATTTTTCATACCCCTAAGTGAGGCAAAACAACGTTTGCCGGGTCAGTTAGTTAAATATATATTTTTCTGTAATATGATCCTATACCTCTTTATAAAAAGCCTACTCACTCAAAAGGCTAGATCAATTTATTTTAAGAACCTACCCAGGTAGCTTAGTTCTAGAATTATACTTACGATTATACTCTTAGGCTACTTTTAATCCTGGATTATCGCGGGCAAAACCACAGGGCGTGGCTAATAAACATACGCAGTGAGTGTGCATCTCAGATCAATTAGGTTGATAATGTCAAATGTTGTGACTACAACGTGACAGATTTGACAGCTGTCATGACAAGCTAAAAGAGTAGGCTAGAGATTTAGAGTTCCGTAGCCAAAGAGTAAATGTATTGTTCAAAATAAATCTATAGTAATAATTCTTCCGTAGCGCTTGTAGCTCGGCTAGCTAATGTGATCTGATGCGATCATCGAAGCTAAGCAACGATCGATGTGGACGGTGTTTGGATGGGTGACCATGCACAAGACTGTAATTTTTCAAGTGGCATTTTCAAATGGTGGGTCGGATGACACGTTAAATTGTAGGTTCCGGCTGTTAGTCTTAATACAATCAGTCGTTGAGCCAAGTTGGCCTTTGGGCGGCTCGAAAACTCTCGACACCAGAGCTTGGCCACTTAGCTCATACGAAGAAGAAGACGATTCTTTCGTAATTCTCTTAAAAAGCGAGTATGGCTAAATGGAAAAACGTTTGCCTTTTAATCAGACGGCTTCTGGTTTGATCCCGGCCCTACACCAATAACATGTTTTCAAGTTATGTGTGGATTTGCACTCGCTTTACGGTGAAGGAAAACATCGTGAGGAAACCGACACGTTTGAGAACCACAATACCCAAAGATGTGTGTCATCCGCCAACCCGCATTTGCCAGCGTAGTGGATCTCTCTTCGTAAAAGATGGCCCCGAGTAGCTCAGCAGTGGGTACATAATAGTGGGCTGCTTATGTAATTCTCCTAATTCAGAGACGAAAAAAGTATTGTATAGTAATTATAATTTTGTATGACTTGCAGCCAAGTTCTGGTTTCGCGGTTCGAGCCGCCCGAAGGCTTCTGACTTGGCTTAATGACTGCTTGAAGACTAGAGACTAAGACTAACATCCGGGACCAACAATTTAAGGAATCATACGACCCACGGTATACCCAACGTCCAGATGAAAATGCCCCGTGTCAAAATATGATTGTAATTTACATGGTGTCCCATCCAAACATAGTCTGTATTTTTAAATAAAAAAAATCAAAATTTTTTATTGGCCTTACGGCATCACGCCATACCGGGCAAGGTAATTTGCAATTAGATAGATAGATAGATAGATTAACACTTTATTAAAACACATACTAAAACTAATTACAGAAAAAAAAGGTATTAAAAACTAGTGCCTTAATTGGCGACCTTATCGCTAAAAGCGATCTCTATATATAATTACTTAATTTCTTAAGTTTGTATGCCTATAATACGAGTACACTCTTAATATATTTACATAAATATCTATATCTATATTTTTCTTCCACCTGGAATAGTTTGAAAGTTTTATAACTACATATTTTATATTAAGACTATAAGAATGAAAATTCTGTTAATGTATGAGACATAAATTCATTGAGAGAGTAAAAAGGGTTCTGTTAAAAAATCTCAAAAAGTGTTAAATTTTTTGTTTGAAGACATTCAAAGGTAGTAAGTACTATAATTCAACTATTTTTAATAACGGGATAACAATTTTAATAGATTTTGATACGGAACCCTTCAAACACGAGCCCGACTCGCACCTGGACGACTTTTTTTCTGACACTGTGTCAAAATAGTGATTTAATTTGGCTTTGGAGTGTGTGTTATCACGCTATCACACTTCATATCATGATATTTTATCAAATCATTACCTATTAGTGGGAAATCTTATCTAGTAAGCAATGTTATTGACTTGAACTCAAGTTAATTAAAAAAACAATACATATAATATGAGAATAAAATCGAGTATCTGTATCTATAACTTAAACTATAATTTATTATAACAGAAACAAAAAAAGATCATAACCTATTAGTGAGAAATCTTATCTACTAAGCAATTTTATTGACTTGGATTCAAGTTAATTAAAAAACCAATACATATACTCGTAATATGAGAATAAAATCGAGTGTTGTGTGTCTGACATGAAAGATTTTTCCAAAAAAACTTATGGGGCAATTAAAGAACAGTAACAGAAACAAAAAATGTTTTTTTTTTGGAATATTTGTTTGTCTGTCTGTCTGTTTGGTACGCTATAACTTCGATTTATATATTACTAGCTGACCCGGCAAACGCTGTTTTGCCTTAAAATATAAATAGTAACCGATTCTCAATCCTACTGAATACGCATATAAAAGTTGGTAAAAATCGGTCAAGCCGTTTCGGAGGAGTACGGTAACTAACATTGTGACATGGAAATTTTATATATTAGAAGATAAGAATGTAGTTTTAAATGACGACCTAGACGACGATTTAGACGACGACCTCGTTAGCATAAAGGTTACCATGCCGGACTGCTAATCAGAAGGTTCCGGGTTCGATTCCCGGCCCGGTCAACATCTTTGTGCTTAACTACATTTGTTGGCTGTGGGTCTGGGTGTTAAATATGTATTTATTTATAATATGTATGTATGTATATGTAGTATATCAGTTGTGTTAGCAACCATAATACGAGCTAGAAATGGTTCAGTATGGGGCTAACCAGCCGTGTGTGAAAAGTGTCTTAGTATTTATATTTTATTTTTTTAAATACTTATTTATTTTTATCCTCTAACATTCCTTCGTTATTAAAGTAGCCTATCTACTTTTAATCCTGGGGAGTTAAGGTAGGATTAAATTAGAACAGGTCACGTGGAGGTCATAGTACATCCATGTTGCTTTTTGTAGATTGTCGCGAATGTTGGTGAAATGTACAAAGAATAACAACAAACAGAAGTTTCAGACGACCAGTTTTGACGACCTCGTTGGCATAATGGTTACCATGCCGGACTGCCAATCAGAAGGTTCCGGGTTCGATTCCCGGCACGGCCAACGTCTTTGTGCTGAACTAAATTTGTTGGCTGTGGATCTGGGTGTTATATATGTATGTATATATAGTATATCAGTTGTGTTAGCAACCATAATACGAACTAGAAATGGTTCAGTATAGGGTTAACCAACCTTGTGTGAAATGAGTCCTAATATTTATTTTAATATATTATTCTCAAATAATAATGTCAATACAAATTCAAATGATTTATAGCTATGAGTTATTATAAGTTATAATTTGATGCCCTCACACTCTTCGCCTTTAGGCATGCAATAATGGCAAAATCATACAAAAATAACAACTAAAATGAATAAATACTCATTTTAATTCATCTTAATAATGTCTTAAAATACTCGTATTTATCAATCCCATCTACAACTATAATCTTTGACCGACGATTCTCATACGACAGAGATAGCTATACATTTCTCTTGGCGAGTGAAAGAGAGGGTTGTGGTACCACTTTCGGACCACCCAAGTTGAGTTGGTATTCCTACAATGCCATTTGGAGTCGACTAACATGATTTGATAGTTTTATCCGTATTCTAATTACGTTTTATTAAAAGTTTGTCAGTCTGTATGTTTATTATTTTTAAGGATGTTTCAAAATCAGCGCAAAGTAGATGAGTATGTATTTTTTAACCTCCAATGCAAAAGATAGATAGATAAATTCTTTATTTCACACAATTATTATTACATAAAATAATTAATAAAAAGAAACTTAAAACTATTGCCGAAAACGGCGGCCTTATCGCTAAAAGCGATCTCTTCCAGGCAAAAGCGACTTGGTGTTATATGTGACATGTCTGTGAGTGTGTGTATGAGTGTTTGTTTGTCTGCCTTGTCGTATCATAATTCCCGAGCTGATATATCGATTGGTTTTTTTGTTTGAAAGATGTGTTAGTTAGGAATTTTCTTTGCTATGTTTAATGAAAATCTGTCAAAGTGGAAGGCATACAGTCATATATTAAATAAATGGAAGGGGTGACTAGTAGAACACATACGCTACGATACATTTGAAAGAAAAGCTGCTACAACGAAGAGGTCAAGATTTTTTAATTTTTGATTTAAACTTGTTACACTAAATAGGTTAGCGCTTGACCGCAATTCAATTGATGGTAAGTTATATTGCAGTCTACTGAGAAACGCGCTTACCTAGGAACCGGTTCACTCTCGCCTAGAACTTACTAGATAATATTAAAACAATCTGGGTATATTTAACTTGTTTTATTCACTCAATGTAATTTATATAAAATGTAAATAAGATGTTTTATTATTCATATTGAACTTGATTAAAACCCTGAGATGTTCATTAATAAATTCAATAACTTTTACAATTATATTTAAGCATTTGGCCCAAATATAATTTTACCAATAAAATAAATACAATTCATCGCATTTTTTAAACGTAAGGTTAAAAGAGCGAGCAAAGATTTTAAAATAAAATTAAGCAATCGATGCGCATGTAAATGCGTGGGGCGAAGCTAGTCAAAAATATTTTAGTTCAAATTCGACTTTGGTAATTTTTTGCTCCTTTTCTTGTAACATTATGCAAAGGTATTTTTTGATGCGCAATTTTGATGGTAATTATCACTGACTGGTCGTTTTTTGTGCGAATTTCCATTGAGATAGTGTGTCTGTTTATTCGTTTACTTTGTTAACATGTTGATTAATTAAAATTAATTGGCGTTATCTTGAGACTTTTAAAGCTTAATTTGTGATATAATTTTGATGTGTATCAGATTTTTTCTTACAGGCTTTCGATGCGCTAAATCTTATTACTTAGTATGTATATAATTGCTTTGTACGAATACGAGTATTTTAGAATTTTAATACAGTGTAAACTCCATGTAACGTAACTCGTTTTAACGAAATACTCTCTAAAGCGTCGAAATCAATTGGCTTTAGTTTGTTTAGCTTGTTTTTCATACAATGATACATTCTCCCCATTTGAAGACCACTCAGATTAAATGGTATTTCGCACCTTTCTTAATAACTAGTTATTGCAGACTAGGTATCCTCGGCCTTATATCCGGTTGCCATTAGATCGTGTGGTTACGCAACCAACAGTTTTGTGCTTCAAAAACTTGCCCTTCGATCCGGAACAGAAAATAGTTTGCATACTACTGTTTGGCGACAGAATAACTGTCAAAGTTGTATTTGATAGTTTCGTAAATAGTGACGGATAACTGAAACGCGACTATAATGCTATGTTACGTCAATTTTGACTTTGAAATTAATAATAGTTTAAAAAAAAACTAAAAAACACGCTTATCCGGTCGTTTTAAGTGGGTCAAAATCGCGCCAAAAGAAGTCGGTTACAAACAAACATACAAACAAAAATACAAAATAATGTAATAATTTTCTCAAATTAGTGTCCTCAATAAATCTACAAAGTTTCAACGAAATCTGGCCGTTTAAAGTGGATCAAAATCGCGCCCAAAGAAGTCGGTTACAAACAAACAAACGTACAAAAATACAGGTGAAGCTAATATAAAGCGTGTAAAAATCACTGAAATAAAAGTCGACTAACTAGTTTTGAACATTGGAACTAGCTTATTAAATTAATCCTTCACAAAATTTAAATTTAACGTTTCGAAACTAAAAACCTTTACAAACGCAAAACATAGATTGTAACTTTGACGTAGGATTACTACATTAGCTTCTACAGAAAAGTATAGTAGTGTTGTAGTATCAGCCGGTGGTGAATAGTAAAGTTTCATAAAAGTATCAAAACTGGTCGGTCCACGTTGAGCTCAGTTAATAGTCGGAGAGGTTTGTGCCAATACATTTTTTGATCTCAACGAATGATTGTATTCCTTCGCTGTACTGACTGTTACTATGGAAACATACGGGACAGATTTCTTTTTAGGGTCCTGTATCTAAAATGTATAAACAAGACCCTATGACTAAGCCTCCGCTGCCTGTCTGTCTGTCTCCAGGCTGTATCTCAGAAACCGTAATAGCTAGAAAGCTGAAACTTTCCCAAGATATGTAATTCCCATGCCGATATAACAACAAATACTAAAAATAAAAAAATTAAGGGGTCCCTATACAATAAACAAGTAATTTTTCGTATTTACATATCAATAATGGTAGATACTAGACACTTAAAATATTCACATAATATATAAGTATCTTAATTGAGCTATCATGTTAAATTATAAGATTTAAATATAATAAATATTTGAGGAGGGCTCCCATACAACAAACGTAATTTTAAGTAGTTTTTTACTCGATCTTTGGTAGAGCCACTATATATTCACAGAATATTGAATTATGTACTAAATATAAAATAAATAATAAAAATAATAAGCAAAATAATTTATTTTATAGCTATATAAAATAAATTATTATAGCTAGGAAAATATGGACATTTGAAATTCTTTCCCGTATATACCCACAATGTACTACTAGCACTTTAAATTTCGAACACTATTTGATTTTCGAACGCGCGCGGGAAGTACGCAATGAGTGTTTAGAGTTACACTTCCGGCTTTTATTCTTTGACGGGATTTTGAATTTGGAATGTGTCAAAATTAGCGCGATTGTTTTTTGTTTGGGTGATTTTTAATTGAGGTTATTTCGGAGATTGCTTTTGATTAGTTCTATTGGTTTTGAGGGAAATTTTGTAATTAGTAAATGCTATTTAAAACATTTGCATGGAAATATTTTTTTATTTTTACGACATACTGTGTAGTTAAAAAAATGATTAAATCAATTGATTATTTATATTTTATTGTTGTCCTATGAAATTTATATTTTATTCACAATTAACTGAGTAAAAAACCTATGCAAAACCTATGAAAGACTCTGTTATTCTTAAAATTAGTAAAATAAATAAATAAATATATAAATACATATGATCATAAATTAAAATAATAATAAATATTCTTCATTGACGTAACATGATTTATTTGTATAAAAAAAAATATAGTTTTCGATAACATTTATAGGTTAAAAACTTTTGTGTACTTATTTTTTTTTGTATTTTTTCTAAACATAAAATACGAAATTAATACTTATACACACAAATTCTAATTCTATTTATCTTTACTACTAACTTCGTCTTTACTGAAAGCAAACCCCCTTTTTTACAAAGTCAGTTAAACTAACCGCTACACCACAGATAAACTCGGGCAACCATAACGCGTATATCAAGTAACATCAAAGTACTAAAGAAACGGAAGTAACTCTAACACTGGAGCCGCCCACTTACCACACTTCCCGTTCGGAAATTTATTTATAAACAGATTTTTACACACTTACTTGATTTTCTATACAAGGTGTTTCGAAACTAACACAATTTGTGGATATTTTATCACCATCTTATTAATATAATAATTATTGTATATAATATATCCTGATTGTATACCATAATTTGAAAAAAAAATCAGTGTTACAGTTAAATGATAAACGAATTGGGTACATATGGACGTTTTCGCCTCTAGGCGGTTTTTTTCAGGCAATTTTTGAAGGGACAGAACTAGAATATCGGATATAGAACAAAGGTAGGCTAAAACTCAGTTACATGAACATCATCATCATTATCAGCCTGTATCTCACTGCTGGTTATAGGCCTCCTCTTCAGCCTGACTCATCAGCCTCCTCTTGAGCCAGCAAAATTAGTTTCCACCAGTTTTTCCATTTTGCCTAATGATGTCATCTGACAGAGTTTATGCGCTATTTTCATATCTTTAATACGTATATGTATTTAATAATATCTATCTATGTATGACAAGACATACACTTGACCGCAACTCACGTAGCATAAGCAGCTTCCTATATAATATTTTCACTTGTAAGACTCGGGGCCTTACGAGGAGAGATATCGGCCATAATCCACCACAATTGACAAGTATAGGTTTGCGGATGTCTTCAGATTTTGTGGTTTCGAGATATTGCGGTTTCCTCACAATGTTTTCTGTCACCGTAAAGCGAGTGCAAATCCACCCCATAACTCGTTCAGTTCCCATAGCTCATTCGAAGAAGATAAGGAACACGTTGTATAAGAAAAGCAGTAGTTTAAGTAGTACTTAATACCACATCAATCGGTTGTTATTAAAAACCTATTAACGGTAAGGTGTTAAAATAAATATTAGTTTTTAAAGCTAGTAGCTTTTTATAACCCTTTGTCGGTCCTGAAGGGCTTTTTATTAAGTACAGTTAGGCATTTGATCTTCAAGGCGCGGATTTGTAGCGCCTGTAGCTCGGCTAGCTAAGGTGATCTGACGCGATCATCGTAGCTAAGCAACGGTCGATGCGGACGGTGTTTGAATGGGTGACCACGCACAAGACTGTCGTTTTTCAAGTGGCATTTTCATCTGGGCCTACCCTAACAGCTGGGCCTTACAATTTTGCGTGTCATGCGACCCACGTTAGCGGTCGAATGTCACGCTAAATTGTAGGTCCCAGCTGTTAGTCTTAGTACAAACTTACGTCAAGCCAAGTCAGAGGCCTTCGGGCGGCTTTAAAACTCTAGACACTGGAGGTTAACCACTTAGCTCGTACGAACAAGAAGGTCAGCAGGGAGCGTAACCACACAAGTCAGCGATACTCTAGCTGAAAAAGGAGCATGCCTTGTCTGGTATTAAAGGAAAATTTGTTTTAAATTCTTTATGAAATAATCAGAATCATAATGTTCCTTAGTCTCTTTTTCGTTTAAGTGTCTTCAAATCTAGAGTAAATAGGTTCCTTCTAAGCAAGCGTGATACATCTTAGACCACAGTCAAGCTTAACATCAGGCAAGCTGCGGTCAAACGTAAGCCTATCATCATCCTACTAATATAATATATAGCAATATAGAATTTGATCGAATTTGGTGTGAAGATAAGTTAGACCTTGGATTAACACATAGGCTACTTATCATCCCTAAAACAATTGTGGTTCCCGTGGGATACGCAAATAACTCCAAAATCTATGTTACTCCTTCACACTCCAATGGTATGATCGATTTTGATAAGATGAACTATTTTTTTTTATACATTTACACACGGCTGGTTAGCCCCATACTGAACCATTTCTAGCTCGTATTATGGTTGCTAGCACAACTGATATACTACATATACATACATACGAGTACATATTATATATAAATACATATTTAACACCCAGGCCCACAGCCAACAAATTTAGTTAAGCACAAAGATGTTGACCGGGCCGGGAATCGAACCCGGAACCTTCTGATTAGCAGACTGGTATGGTAACCTTTACGCCAACGAGGTCGTCGATGATAGTCGATGATGAGCTATGAAGATAGGTTAGACCTTGGATTAACACATAAGCTACTTTTAATCCCGAAAACAATTGTGGTTCCCGTGGGATACGCAAATAACTTCAAAATGTATGTTACTCCTTCACCCTCCCACGGCTTGACCGATTTCGATTTACTTTTAGTAAATCTATCTTTATATATAGGTTAGACCTTGGATTGACACATAGGCTACTTTTTAACCCAATAACAATAACTTCAAAATCTAGGCTACCTTTTATCCCGGATCAACGGGAGTAACATCCCAGGCGCAGCAAAAAATAATAATTTTATCAAATTAGTGTATTGTCATCGGTCCTCAATAAATCTACAAAGTTTGAACGAAATCTGGCCGTTTAAAGTGGGTCAAAATCGCGCCCAAAGAAGTCGGTTACAAACAAACATACAGGTGAAGCTAATATAAAGCGTGTAAAAATAATAGTAGTTTAAAAAAACTAAAAAACACGCTTAACTGGCCGTTTTAAGTGGGTCAAAATCGCGCCCAAAGAAGTCGATTACAAACAAACATACAAACAAAAATACAAAGAAATGTAATAATTTTATCAAATTAGTGTATTGTCATCGATCCTCAGTAAATCTACAAAGTTTGAACGAAATCTGGCCTTTTAAAGTGGGTCAAAATCGCGCCTAAAGAAGTCGGTTACAATCAAACATACAGGTGAACCTAATATAAAGCGTGTAAAAATAAAATGGACTAACTAAGTCGGAAATTCTTTTACCCAATTAAAAGTACACTGATTTCAAACCTAAACATGTGTAAGAATGAAAGAGTAAACAACAGCGCATCGTTTTCTTATTATCGTCAATCGAAACCATCAAGACTTTTTAACTTTGATCAAACATCCAGTTAGTTTGATGGTCATGATCTGTTTTACTTTTAAGTTCAATATTTGGACTTTTTCTTCAAGTTACCAAGTTACGTGTGCGGTTGAATACCGCAAACTTAACTTTGTAAAGTTTAATGTTTTTTTAGATTTCCTAAAATAACGTACAAGCTTACATACATGGTTTTGATATTTGCAGTAAATTAATGATGTAAATTTAATTTTTGGATAAGGTGTTTTTGGAAGGTGACAAAAACACTACAAACTACTAGGTTTCAAATGCTATGCGACCCGGCAGTGACAGCATAGCATAGCATAAGCAGCCCACTATACGTTCCCACTGCTGGGACTCGGGGCCTTATCTCACGAGAGAGATATAGGCCATAATCCACCACACTGGCCAAGCGCGGATTGGCGGATGACACACGTCTTCGGATATTGTGGTCCTCAAACATGCCGGTTTCCTCACGATGTTTCCTTCACCGTAAAGCGAGTGCAAATCTACACATAACTTGAAAAACAAGTCATTGGTGTAGGCCTGGGATCGAATTAGGGGCCGTCTGATTGAAAAGCAGACGTTATTACCACTTAGCCACACTCGTAGTGACGTCACACAGATTTTACTTCAGAGCTTAACCTCTTAGAGGTCTCTGAGAAACCTCTGAGGGATAAATTCATGATGTATCTCAAAATAAGTGGATCCACATCTAGCATTCTATACACTTATTTTGAGACATATCAGAGATTTTGCTAAACTGCTATATATTTTTAACCGACTTCAAAAAGGAGGAGGTTATATATTCGACGTGTATGTATTTTTTTTTTTTTTATGTATGTTCACCGATTTCTCAGCCATTTGTGGATCGATTCTCAAAATTCTTTTTTTAATTGAAAGAGTATGGTTCTGAATTGGTCCCATTGTCACCAAAACTGGTTCTGATGATGGACTCCTAGGGAAATCGAAGAAAAACCTAAAAAGTTAGGTTATTTTTACGCATGTAGAGAGATTCACGCTCGTTTGGCTGTACTGATATTCATGAAATTTGAGAAGAAAATAGGTAAGACTATGTGTTAACACACATGCTACTTTGTATCCCGAAAATAAATACTATTCCCGTGGGATGCACCAAATAACATATAAATCTTTTTAACTTCTTCACGCTCGAACGGTTGTACTGATATTGATGAAATTTGGAATGAAGATAGGTTAGACTATGTGTTTACGCATAGGCTACTTTTTAATCCGAAAATAATTATTGTTCCCGTGGGATGCACCAAATAACACATGACACACTGATTTCGCTAAAATTTGATATAGGGGGTAGACTAGACCTTGTATAACACGAAGGTTAATTTTTATCTTAAAAGTCATTGCTATTCCCGTGGGAAGCCCAAATAACTCGATAACCCATTTTACCTCTTCGCGCTCATACGGCAATACAGATTTCGCTCATAAAATCGGCAGCTTATAGTCTGGCTAACAAAAGTAATCTGACGCGAACATCGAGGCTTAGCAACGGCCCATGCGGCCAGTCTTTGGATGGGTGACCATGCACAAGACTTCCATAAAAAATGTGATATTTTCGTCTGGGCGTTACTGTGCTTCGGATAACACGTTAATTTGTTGGGCCTGGACCACTACTCTTAGTACAAGCAGGGGTCAAACTAAATCAGGGGCTTGAAAAACTCTCGCCGCCAGAGCTTGGCCACTTGGGTCATACTTAGTGGAAGAAGGAACTGTAAAATTTGATATATTAATAGACAAGACCCACGAACGGATAAGGAAAATATTTACGCACTCGCTTCGCTAGGAGTTATCCCGCTTCGTTCGAATTTCCCCCAGGATGTTCTGGGCTTATGACACTCCAAATATTATATAATTTGTGCTGCTTTGGACTTCAAACGGTTCGAACAAATACGGTGAAAATTTTCGCGCTCGCTTCGCTCGCGCATAGCTCGCTTCGCTCGCATCCAGCTCGCTTCGCTCGCAATTGGTTCTAGTACGTTTTGACACAACAAACATTATGTAATTTGTGCTGCTTTGGACTTTTTTTATGCTCAAACGGTTGGAACAAATACGGTGAAAATTTTCGCACTCGCTTCGCTCGCGCATAGCTCGCTTCGCTCGCATCCACCTCTTTTCGCTCATACTTGCTTCTAGTACGTTTTGACACAACAAACATTTTGTAATTTGTGCTGCTTTGGACTTCTTTATGTTTAAACGGTTCGAACAAATACGGTGAACATTTTCACGCTCGCTTCGCTCGCGCATAGCTCGCTTCACTCGCATTCATCTTTTTTCGCTCGCACTTGGCTCTAGTACGTTTTGACACAACAAACATTATGTGATTTGTGCTGCTTTGGACTTTTTTATGCTCAAACGGTTGGAACAAATACGGTGAAAATTTTCGCGCTCGCTTCGCTCGCAATTGGTACAAGTACGTTTTGACACAACAAACATTATGAAATTTGTGCTGCTTTGGACTTTTTTATGCTCAAACGGTTGGGACAAATACGGTGAAAATTTTCGCGCTCGCTTCGCTCGCGCATAGCTAAAACTTAAACAAAATATCATTACCAACCACTAAAAATGTAAAAATAAAATTGTTTTAAAAAACAAACAACCGACTTCAAAAACACAACTAAAAAGGGAAAAATAATTTTAAGCCTAAATCAAATCAAGAATATATAAATAGAATAGGAGAGTTTATTTCATGTACTTATAAAAAACTATTTGCAATTTTTAGTAATCCTGTATTCTTGAAGTCGGTGCCATCTAATAAGAACATATTAATGTTTGTTAAAAAAAACTATTTTCAATTGTCTTTCTTTGCTGGCACCGACTCCAAGAATACAGGATTAGTAAAAATTGCAAATAGTTTTTTATAAGTACATGAAATAAACTCTCCTATTCTATTTATATATTCTTGATTTGATTTAGGCTTAAAATTATTTTTCCCTTTTTAGTTGTGTTTTTGAAGTCGGTTGTTTGTTTTTTAAAACAATTTTATTTCAAATACATTAATTTATATTTGCTGTTATATTGTCAAGAGGAATCTATGCTCTGTTAATTTTATAGTTTATTTTTAGTTTTAAAATTTATTTTTTTCTGAACACTGTGTATAAAAATTGTACCTACTCTATGGACTTTGTGTCTGAAAATAAAGATTTTATTATTATTACTAAGAAATATTTGTTCTACTTAATTTTAAAATAGTTAAAATCTAATCAAAAAAAGAGAAAATCTGTGCATGTGTTTGTGTGTGGATGAATAATGTGTTTTTTTATTTTTTATTTTTACTTTTTATTTATTTTCCTCCAACTATCTGAGGTGTAAAAAGTCTATGAGGATGATATTTTTTTGGTATTTAGCCTATTTAAAAGTTAATTAACATAATTTTATTTTATTTTATTATTTTTGACTGTAATTTACTAGAAAACAAACGAATTTTGTACAAGCTGTTTCCTCTTAAAATTTAAGTCATGAAAAAATTTCAGTCACAGTTTAATCATAGATATAACTATTTTTTTATTATTAAAAAGCTGTATATTAGAAGCCATTTTTTTCTATTCCATACGAATTTTCTACATGAATCGTAACTTGGTTTATGGAACGTGCCTCAAACCAATATACCAATGCAGTCGAAATCTGACAAAAGCTCTAAAATTAGTACGAACTTTTATTTGTCGAGAAGCAAACATAACTTTGTCAAAACGAGCTTTTTACAAACTTAATAATACAGTTACTTTGACTCGTTTCTTGAACTAAATGTTAGTGGTTAGTATTTTTCCAGCTGCAAAGTAAAGTTGGTACGTGAGTCAAAGTTCAAATATTAGTGAAAGTCATAAATGCATTGTGCTCAACATTATTGGTATTTAGTAGTTTTGAAGGGAAGAAATTGTTTATACACTCTTATGAGCACTTCACGATGTTCCTTGAGTGATTTGGAGCATTTTTTGTACCGCCTGTGCTCGGCAAACTAAGGCGATCTGACTCGACCACTGAAGTTAAGCGACGGCTGATGCGTGCAGTGTTTGGATGTATAACTATAGAACATGTCTTTGTATTTCAATATAAGCGCTACTGTGGGTCGGATGACATTAAATTATAGTTCTTGGCTGTTACTCAGAGTCAATAATAATTGGCCAAGTGCGCGTTGGGCTCGCGCACAAAGGGTTCCGTACCATTATTGTATGGGGCCATCAAACATTTTTTTTTTAAATTTTATAATTAAATTTGGTAGCTAATATACATATATTTATATGTTTTGTTAAAATTTCAAGTGTCTAACAGCTACCTTTATTGATATAAAGCGAAAAAATACGAAAAAAACACGTTTATTGTATGAGGACCCCCCTTAATATTTTGTTTTATATTTATATTTTTAGTATTTGTTACTATAGTGGCATGGGAAATACATATCTTGTGAGAATTTCAGCTTTCTAACTATTACGGTTTCTGAGATATAGCCTGGAGACAGACAGACAGCGGAGTCTTAGTAATAGGGTCCCGTTTTTACCTTTTAGGTACGGAACCCTAAAAAACATCTGAAACTTCGCTTCCTCTTACCTACACTCGTTTAATTTAGTTTGCAAGTGAGACGATGATGAATATCAACAGTTTGAGTCAAATCTATGCATGCTGTATTAAGGAATGCTTATTATTGTATTGTATCATTACAAAAACAATGTACAATAAAATCATAATATATATAAATCTTGTGTCACAATGTCTGTGTCCTCAATGGACTCCTAAACCACTTAACCGATTATAATAAAATTCGCACACCATGTGCAGTTCGATCCAACTTGAGAGATAGGATAGTTTAAATCTCAAATTATAGTCGCAATTTTAATTTATTGCTAATTATTGTCTGTTATTAATTGACAGTCACAATTATCTGTTAACTCCAAATGAATCTAACAGATGTCGATACCTTTCGACTGGGTTGAGTAAGTAATCAATAGATGGCGTTGCTATGTTAAATCTACGAACGTGTCATATAAGCTACACTATCTATTTTTCATACCCCTAAGTGAGGAAAACAACGTTTGCCGGGTCAGCTAGTAGTTAAATAAATATACAAGCGCCAAGTGGAAGTTTCTCAGGCGGCTTGAAAACTCTTAACAACAGAGTCTGGTCAATTACAATCAAGCTCATTACGCTGTCATCATAAATGTCAACGTCAGCTGTCATGGAGGAATTACTCTGGGACTCTAACGGCAGTTAGAGCCATCGAGTAACATAGTCCTTTTTTTTACTCATAATGGGCTTGCTCTTGATCGCAATTCACCTGATGGTAAGCGATATTGCGATCTAAGGTGGAGCGCGCTTGCCCAGAAGGTACCGGTTCACTCTTGCCTTGAAAACCGCTAGATTATAGTTATCGGGGAACAGGGAATTCGGCAAAGAATTCCACACCTTGGCGGTACGCACAATGAAGGTGGAGGCAAACCGCTTAGTACGCGACGTAGGCACCTCCACAGTATAACGATGCCGCCTCTTCTGGGACAAATTCTTCATCTTTCTTCTTTTTCGTTGAGCTAAGTGGTCAAGATCTAGTGTCGAGAGTTTTCAAGCCGCCTAGAGGCCTTTGACTTGGGCAACTGCTTGTACTAAGACTAACAGCCAGGACCTACAATTTATCGTGTCATCCATAATTTATCGTTTCATTTCTCATCATGATGGGAAAAAATTATCCGGCTCGAAGGACCCTCCTCGTGGAGGACCCTCTTGGTTCTCCAAAACCTGGAGAGAAATTTAGATTTTCGTGAGATTAGTTTTGGCTTACCTGTAACCTTCCGGACTTGTTAGTTCTCAACTATCACAGGGTCACAGATTATACAGCTCTACAAAAAATCAATTTTTTTTGTTGCTTTGTTTATCATCGCAAATTGTTACGTTTTTAAGTGCCCAGATTACGAATATATTCGTAAAAGTACTAAATTTGCTCATTTCTACAAATTGAATTTTGAACGATTTATCGTCAAAATTAAATTTTTCAGTCATTTGTTGAAAAAAATCCGAGCAAATCTTACAAAATTATTGATATTTTCACGAATTGTGTGTATAAACGGACCCAAAATCATCATCATATCAAAGGCAACAAAACCACTGTAGACCAGTGTTATTCTCTCCGTCACATCTGACGTTGACATTTATTTGAGAGTGAAATGCGCTTAGCACATGCAGAAGAAGCTGTAGATGATGATGATGTCGCCACAGACTAAGTAAGAGTGCACGAGGCACGGGCCCAGTCATATTATTGTTATTAATACTGTACGTTTATTGCCCCCGCTCGATTACTGTGCGGGGCAACGGTTAAGTTAGTGTGGATACGGCTACAAAGTCTAGTTAATTTCCATTTCTTCTTAGTCGTAGTCTTTATAACCTTTCACACAGCGTAAATGTATACTTTTACTGTTTATTGCATATACTGTAGATGATTCAACGGAGGTTCAAGGGAGTCCGAGATACTAGCTTAGCCGAGTTTGGGTATATGTAACCTAATCAATGGCAATGAACAATTTATTTCTTTACAATTTAGTTCCAAATCATGCTACAATTCGCGACCATATCGCCTTATTAATACATTATGTATTTGAAAGAAAGAAAGAAAGAAAATTATTTATTATGACAAATTAATATGATATGGCTACACAAGACAAGATATAATATTTAAAATAGTACACATAACTTTAATTAGCCACAACACAGCCTCAACTCAGCATAATGCTGGTTGCTGGAGAGCAACCAACGCTGGTCTTCCGTTGAGGCTGGCTGTGACGTTTATTTTATTATACCATTTTATCTTAATATATATAAATCTCGTGTCACAATGTTTGTCCTCAATGGTCTCTTAAATTATAATGGTTGGTTTAAATCTTAAATTATAGTCGCAATTTTAATTTATTGCTAATTATTGTCTGTTATTATTTGACAGTCACAATTATCTGTTAACTCCAAATGATTTCTGTCATGGCTCAATCCAGTCGATACCTTTCGACTGGGTTGAGTAAGTAATCAATAGATGGCGCTGTACTCCTAAGTGAGGCAAAACAACGTTTGCCGGGTCAGCTAATTATATTATAATATTTTAAGCTACTACAAAAAATAACGAGTTTATAAAAAGCCGTATCCACACAAAGTAGCGATGCGCGGGCGCAGGCAGACGACGTGTGTGGTCCACCATGCTCCACATATACACATCTATCTATACTAGCTGTAGAGATACACACGGTATTGGTACTTACAGTTACTGTGGAGATATGGTGGCTTTGCTCTTGCGGTGAACAAGCTACTATCTTCTTCTTCTTCATCTTCGTATGAGCTAAGTGGCCAAGCTCTAGAGTCGAGAGTTTTCAAGCCACCCGAAGGCCTCTGACTTGGATTAACGATTGCTTGTACTAAAGCTAACAGCTGGGACCTAAAATTTTACGTATCATGCATGTAAAAAGTACTATGTGTTATTATAGTACTTTTTCTTATTCTATGATGAGGGCGATCAGACCTGCGACCTGAGGGCGATCTTATTCTTATTCTATGATGGGGGCGATCAGACCTGCACTGACAATCCGCAGGAGACGTATTGTGCATTTCCCCCTACCAGCCTACACAAGCCATCCAAGCTCCTTAAAGTAGCGGAGCACGGTGTAGGGTCGCTGGCATACCTGTTCCACTGTCATTGCGTCAGATGTTGTGGTACTTCTTTTAAAACAGGAGGCGTCCGAGTATAGCGTAGTGTTTTGTTGAGATTCCCTTGCTAGTCCGGTTTTCTCTCTTGTGGCTTTACTCTTGCGTTGAACAAGCTACTATTTTCTTCTTCTTCGTATGAGCTAAGTGGCCAAGCTCTATTGTTGAGAGTTTTCAAGCCACCCGAAGGCCTCTGACTTGGCTTAACGACTGCGTGTACTAAGGCTAACATCCGGTATCTACAATTTTTTCATCCGTGTAAAAACTACTATAACACGAATCAATAAAGAATGTGTGTGAATTAATTGTAGTAGTTTGTAAGTAAATAAATAAATATTAGGACACATTCACACACGACTGGTTAGCCCCATACTGAACCATTTCGAGCTCGTATTAAGGTTGCCAACACAAATGATATACTACATATACCTACATACATACATATTATATATAAATACATATTACATATTTAACACCCAGACCCACAGTCAACAAATTTAGTTAAGCACAAAGATGTTAACCGGGCCGGGAATCGAACCCGGAACCTTGTGATTAGCAAACCGGCATGGTAACCTTTACGCCAACGAGGTCGTCAAAAGTATAATTGATATGTATATATTGACGTTCTATTGTTACGAAATGTGATACGGTTAATAAATATCTATGAATCTATAAACATTTGTTTGAGTTTATGTCCTCTCACTAACATATCTAACAAGTGTGATAGAGCAAACTTTTAAATTTCTTTATTAAATCGAGAAAGTCTTATGTTGAGGTGCCCAAGGCACAAAGCGTTTTGCCTCCACCTTTGTTGTCCGAACCGCCAAACTTTGGACTTCCTTGCCGAATTCCCTGTTCCCCAATGACTATAATCTAGCGATTTTCAAGGCGAGAGTGAACCGGTTCCTTCTAGGTAAGCGCGATCCACCGTAGACCTCAATATCACTTAACGTCAAGTGAATTGTGGTCCAGCGCTGACCTATTCTGAGTAAAAAAAAAAAATGTTAAGCAAGTGAAGAAAAAGACCTAACACTAAATTTTTTACAAACATACTTTTTTTTTATCTAAAAATAATTATTTTGTAATGTTTCTACTTAACAAGTACAAAGTTCAGAAATAGCCCTCCGCACTCCAAAAGAGTTATGCGTCAGTATTGACAGCTTTACTTACTCTTTGGACGAAACGTCAACAACTTTGACTTATGGACTTCACTTGTGTTCACACCCGGTTTTGTCTGCCTATTAAAATAAAAGTAAACAATGCGTTTGAAATGTTAAGCGACCTAGACTTGACGTAGCATTTGAAATTTGATACACTTTGCAGAAACTTATTATTTTTAAATATAAACAACAGGTTTTATAATATATTAACTAAATATATTAACTATTAATTAAAATATAGATAACGAAAAACCTTATATTCAAAATTATGCCCTGACTATTATTATTGACTAGAGGTTGCCCGCGGCTCCGCCCGCGTGTAGGCTTTTTGCGTAACTTGTGGCAAAAATCTATTGTATCCTATTCCCGTGCCAATTTTATATAAACACTACATTGCTACGATATCAAAATAAGCCGCATCTGTCTTTCCTCATTCGATTCCTGAGATCTAGTTAACCTCTGTTTTAGCTATTTTGGTGGTGATGCTACAGATTAGATCGTTTTCTCCAAGCCATTATTTTAATATAAATAATAAGAATACGTGAATCATACCACTAAGTAAACCACATACTTAAATTCCAATTCATAAGTATTTAATTTCAAACACACAAAACTTTCCCTTTGAACTTTAAACCCCAATGGCATACGTTTATTCACACCTAGCAAATATCATTACAAATTTATTTTAACCACCATATAAACTACAACCAAAACAACGTTCAAGACTGTTAAATTGATAAATAAAAAAAATCCAAACAAACTTTCAACCCCCTCCCCCCTATAAACCCTTATTTAACCCCTGGCAAAAAAACTTGATTTTACATAAACTATACATATTCCAAATTTCATTGCTAGAAGTTTAAAAACAAAGAACTTTCATACAAACTGTTTTACCCCCTTTCGCCCCCTCAGGGGTGGAATTTCCAAAAATCCGTTCTTAGTACACGTTTAAATACTAAAATATATACACACTCCAAATTTTACACCTCTAAGTTCAAAAACACAAAACTTTCATTTTTAACTTTCAACCCCAATGGCATCCCCCTTAATGCACCCCTGGCAAACAAAATATAATTTTAATTTAACCATTTAATAATCTATTACCATGATAACTTTCGAGACTTTAATGTGATAAATAAAGAATTTTCCATACAAACTTTCACCCCCCATTACAAACCCTTAGTTCACCCCTGGCAAAAATACTTGATACCATTATTTTTAATTTTACATAAACTATACATATTCCAAATTTCATTGCTGGAAGTTTAAAAACAAAGAACTTTCATACAAACTGTTTTACCCCCTTTCACCCCCCTTAAGGGTAGAATTTCAAAAAATCTATTCTTAGTACACGTCTAAGTACTAAAATATATACACACTCCAAATTTTACACATTTAAGTTCAAAAACACAAAACTTTCATTTTTAACTTTCAACCCCAATGGCATCCCTCTTAATGCACCCCTGGCAAAAGTTTTTAAAATTTTAATTTAACCATTCAATAAACTACTACCATAATAACTTTCAAGACTTTAACTTGATAAATAAAGATTTTTCCAAACAAACTTTCACCCCCCATAACAAACCCTTAGTTCACCCCTGGTAAAAAAATTTGATACCATTATTTTTAATTTTACATAAACTATACATATTCCAAATTTCATTGCTATAAGTTCAAAAACAAAGAAGTTTCATACAAACTGTTTTACCCCCTTTCACCCCCTTAGGGGTGGAATTTCCAAAAATCCGTTCTTAGTACGCGTCTACATACCAAAACAAATACACCCTCCAAATTTCACAACCCTAGGACCAGCCGTTTGGGCTCTGCGTTGTCTATAGATGAATGAATGAATGAATAGGTCAGGACAAAGAGTCTTATAGTATAGATTATAATACTAAAGTTAAAAATTACATGAAAAAAAAACATGTTTTATATTATATTTTGTGCATTGTATTATTTTATTACCATTACAATTGAATGCGTAATATGTTACATTTCATTTTTTTTTTTACTATTAACGGCACGGTCCAAGTCACATAGTATTTAAAATTTTAAAAAATGTTGGATGTTCAAAGGTTTTTTTACCGTACAATCTTACTTACTTTACTTACCCTGCGGTCTTATGTTTTTTTTTTAATATTTTGTCCAGGATTTTTTAGGCAACCTATTTTTAATATATTTTGTAAGATGCTTAATTTATTATGAAATTAATTTAATTCAATTATCACGTCCGTGAAGGTCGATGTAGGCTCGGATCTTATACCAGAAGAACCGATGACCGTTACGGTAGACGAGTTCTAGAGTGGAGACCGCGTCTCGGCAAACGTAGTGTAGGACGCCCTACAACCAGGTGGAGCGATGATCTGAAGAAGGTAGCGGGTAGTGGATGGCTAAGAGAAGCACAAGTTAGGGCCAAGTGGCGTGCCTTGGGAGAGGCCTATGTCCAGCAGTGGACGAGCATAGGCTGATGATTTAAATTTGACATATAATATATTTTTATTTCATTTTTAAATTGACTTATTATACATAGTACCTAGTTGACCGAGCTTTGCTCGGTATTTTTAATATGACACTTTCTAAAAATGATTCTTAGCTAGATCGATTTATCGCTCCCGAAACCCCCTTTATACTAAATTATAATATTTGTTTGTATTTTTTTTTAAATTTTGATTCTCATAATCTAATAATTATTTTAAAATGTATGACTTGTAACTTTTGTTAAAATAAAATAATAATAAATAATAATAAAATATTTATTTACCACTGAAAAAACTTAATAATTAGTGTTGCATATTATACATGTTTGCTTATGAGTGTATATTTTAATAACTTTATAATTAACTATGAACTATGATGATACGAACAAACCAACATCTTCAAAACATACCAAATCAATTGTATATATATATAACGGAACAAGCCGACAACATCTGTCATTACAAGTCAATAAATATGATTTATATTTAGTTTTTAGTTGTAATAATTTTGTAGACGTCGTCACTTTCAATTTGAATATAATTGAGAGGCGAAGATAGATTTATTTGTAAATTATTTTGAGTCAAATATAATCAAACTATAATAAAAAAACATAGATAGATAGATAAACACTTTATTAAACCACTCACAAAAAATAAATTACAGAAAACACTTAGAAAATTTAAAAGCTGGTGCCTAAGTTGGCGACCTTATCGCTAAAAGCGATCTCTTCCAGGCAACACACACACATTAGGACACATTTCACACACGGCTGGTTAACCCCATACTGAACCATTTACCAACTAGTTCGTATTATGGTTGCTAACACAACTGATATACTACATATACATACATACATATTTTATATAGATACATATTTAACACCCCGACCCACAGCCAACAAATTTAGTTAAACACGTTAAAAGGGTGAAAATGGGTAAAACAGATTGTATGAAACTTCTTTTAAACTTCCAGCAATGAAGTTTGGAATATGTATAGTTTATGTAAAATCAAAAATATTGGCATCAAGTATTTTTGCCAGGGGTGAATTAAGGGTTTGTAATGCGGGGTGAAAGTTGGTATGGAAAGTTCTTAAATATCAAGTTAAAGTCTTGAAAATTATTATGGTAGTAGTTTATTAAATGGTTAAATTAAAATATGAAAACTTTTGCCAGGGCTTAATGCACCATTAAGGAAGATGCCATTGGGGTTGAAAGTTCAAACTGCGAATTATGTGTTTTTGAAATTAAATACAATAAAAAAATTTAGTAGAGGGAGAGGGATATAGAAAGATAACGCAAAAAAAGGGCGGGCGGAGCCGCGGGTAAAAGCTAGTATTAAATTAAAAAACAACCTTCTTATTTCCTTTTCACTTAGCAACATGCTCCATGACATCCCGTGTGTCATCTGTCATAATATGACACATATAATTGGCCTCCAATTAGTCTACTCGCGATAAATCAGTCGCTAGTTAGCTAAACGGTCATTAAACGAGATAATGTAGCGTGCAAATTATATCGGGGCTATTTTTACTTTAAATTTTATTAATGGATAGTTTTATTTTTAACCCCACACAAAAAGGATGGTGTCATATATTAAAAAAAAGAGAGTTTAGCTCGGTGGTAATAACGTCTGCTTTTCAATCAGACGGTCCCTGGTTCTATCCCGGCCCTGCACCAATGACTTGTCTTTCAGTTATGTGTGGATTTGTACTCGCTAATTACTGATTACTAAATTCGATAATTCATAACATGAAAAATAAGTAATAAGTGTAGGCAGGGGCTCGAACCAGTGGCCGTCACATTGAAAAGGAGACGTTTTTCAACCGAGTCACACTCGCTTCTTAGCTTCCAGTCACCCGGTATAAAAAAAATAGAAAGAAAAAGAAGATAGAAGATTAATCAAACATCTTATAACACTACAGTCGCTAACCCAAACCGGCGTGGTCACTGTAAATCATATCTAAACTGCTCTGTAAATCACTTTTGATTTAAACAGTTCATACCAAGAACTTCGGTTAAATGTGGCGCATATAAGAAACGACGTGGCAATTATACGATTGTTAGGCTTCCGTACCTAATAGGTAAAAAACGGGACTTAGCCCTTACTACCGACAATTTTTAAGCAATTTTTGATTCGATTTTTATAACTAAGTACATTTGGTTGGTACACCATCTTGACAATGGACCGATCGATTTAATGTTATAACTTAATAACCATTCTTAACCGAATTAAAGACAATAAAACTGTAAAAACCCTAGCTTGAATATAGATATTTTTTTTATTATAAATCATAAAGTGTAAAAAAATCTAAAAAATAACTAAAAGACAAATAAATAAAGAACAATTGTAAGAATATGTATACTTATTTTGGTACCTATCAGACTTATCAATAAGAAAAGATTTTAAACCAGCTTTGTATCTAACTCATAAGTCTGATTGGTAGCTAATTAAGTATAAATATTTTAGAGTAGTTCTCCAGACGGTCTTTAAGCTATTTTTTCGATATTTTTTTACCTAGCTTTATTACGAAAAAACTGTAATTTCAATATTTAGCCTTTGTCATATCCTTAAGGTAGTTTCTAATAATCGCCCGAGGACAGTTTCCTCGCGTTAATTGTTCCTGGGAACGTTCGGTGCCCGCTTTGATGTTCCCGCTGTACATAATTACGTTACCTCTTTGTTTTATTGAAGAATCTGTCGCACAGTCGTGGTAACTGTTTCTTACTAGCTGCATCCCGCCGTGTTACCCGCGTTAATCCGGTAATAACACTGGTCTACAGTGGTTTTGTTGCCTTTGATATGATGATGATTTTGGGTCCGTTTATACACACAATTCGTGAAAATATCAATAATTTTGTAAGATTTGCTCGGATTTTTTTCAACAAATGACTGAAAAATTTAATTTTGACGATAAATCGTTCAAAATTCAATTTGTAGAAATGAGCAAATTTAGTACTTTTATGAATATATTCGTAATCTGGGCACTTCAAAACGTAACAATTTGCGATGATAAACAGGGCAACAAAAAAAAATGTTTTTTTGTGAGAGCTGTGTAATGGTTAATAATTGTTATACTAATAATGGTTCTAATAATGTCCTGTCTTATAATAATGTCCTAATAATGGTTCATACTTTGATTAATTAAATATATTATATTAAAAAATATTCGACTTTTTGTTCCTCCCATACAAAACGCCAATTTCATATGTAAGGACCTAATATATTGCTGACCTTTTAATGAATTTTGCTATCCCTATGATATTACTTTGCATATCTATTGCTTCTTCCAAACAAGAAAGATTCCTTTTTCTTTCCTTGTTTATTTATATATGTTATTTATTTACTTAGTTCTACCCACGTTTATCCGTCTAAGTATTAATCCAAGGTCAACCCTATCTTCTAAGTAAATCTTATCAAAATCGATCCAGCCGTTGAACCGTGAAGGAATAACATAGATTTTAAAGTAATTTGCGTATCCCACAGGAACCATTTATGTTTTCGAGATAAAAATAGCCTATGTATTAATCTAAGGTCTTAACTATCTTCACACCAAATTTCATCAAAATCGGTTAAGCCGTTTGAGCGTGAAGAAGTAACAAACATACAGACTCACGCACACAAACTTTCGCTGTTATTATATAATATAGTAGGATATGTCCAAAACCTAATTAGGTATTCATTTTAAACAGGGAATATAATGAAACGATTTTATAAAATGAACGTGTTATAATTTATTTCTCCTTACTAACTAAGAATATAGCATACATTTTACAATTAAGTAGCACATGTACTTATATTAGCTTAAATTATTGATTCTATTTACAATAAACTTTTCAAAGAAAAATCGTGGAAGAAAAATGACTAACATAACATACATAAGTACAAACAAATGTACAAAAGATATATGTACAAAAAAACATATATTTACAATAATATATGGCAGTTGAAATTAGGAATACGAAACAAGTCAAAAAACAAAAACTTTATTTTTTGTGTAGTTAACAAATGAAATAGAAAAAAACGAGTGAAATATTTTACGACTAAAAAACTAATAATAATGGTGATTCAGCGGTACACACGACTAAACTAAATTTAAATGTAGCCCCGTCTCTTTTCATCTTAGGTGGCCAGAAAGAGACGGCACGTTCTGCACCATAGTCAAAACAACTAAAATCACGTCAAATGTAGAAAATATAGGCGACTTTAGACCGCACTCACTTGTATCACCTCTAAAACAGCCTGCACATTCCATATTTGACGTGATTTTAGTTGTTTTTTCTGTGGTTCAGAGCGCGCCGTCTCTTTCTGGCCACCTAAGATGAAAAGAGACGGGGCTTCTTTAAATTTAGTTTAGTCGTGTGTGCCGCTGAATCGCCACCAATAACTTCTTGAAGAAATAAGAAACATTTTCAAAGTGACCATTATTTAGTAATAATTCTAATTTGGTTATTTATCGCATCATACCAAAAAAATTACAAAATAAAATATCCTTTTAGTCAATTCAATAGAGAACCCATTTCAATATTCATTCCATCCTGTTCACACCCTTCGGTTATGCAAAAGACAGAACACGAACTTTAGAACGTTTTCTTTAATAACTCGAGTAAAATTACTCGTTTATGTTTTTTTTTACAACCTTACATAGCTAAAATTGACAGATGCATTTGAATTTTTAGGTTAGGTTTAATCAAAATTCACTCATTAAATGCAAAAGGGCAACAAATAAAAAAAAGTTTTATTGCGAAAATGCATTTTTAATAGTTTATATTTATAGTTGTGTTTAATTTGAAGCAGCCAATATTTTCGGTCAAATAACCGTAGAAACGCATACCGCCTTTTTTGAATTTTGACGGTTTGGTTGCTAAGTTTAGTGCAAAGATACCATAAGATGCCAAATTTTATATATACACATACATAGATACAGGTATCAAAATATTCATATTCAATACAATATGAAAAAACATATGAAATAATTAAAAATCTATATTAAACAAACATATTTGCTTCTATTGTAAATATAATATATTTCGTCACGTGACCCTTTTGTATTTAAGGAGCGATTAATATTAGGTTTATTATAATAGTTCAAATGCTTTGAAAGATACTGAGATAATTTCAATTTTTTTTTTAGCTTTTAATTTAATATCTGAAAAATTACTGATGTTTATTTTTCTATTAATTAAACTGCATACATGACTTTGAAAACTATGTTAAGTACTTAAATCTAAAGTGCCTCTTTATATAACAGTAAACTATTTAAAGTAGTTTAATAATTTATTCTATTACTAATTATTTATTTACGCTATATAATTTAATTATTCTATTTTTCAGGAACTATTGACTTACATAACTATTTAAGGGTCTTCATGATGGATCAAATACAAACAAATACAAATACATTTAGGTAATCTTCGAATGCATCTCAAGACGACCTCGTTGGCGTAATGGTTATCATTCCGGATTGCCAATCAGAAGGTTTCGGGTTCGATTCCCGGCACGGCCAACATCTTTGTGCTGAACTAAATTTGTTGGCTGTCGGTCTGGGCGTTAAATATGTATCTATATAAAGTATTTTTGTATGTATATGTAGTATATCAGTTGTTTTAGCAACCCTAATACAAACTAGAAAAGGTTTGGTATGGGGCTAACCAGCCGTGTGCGACATATGGGAATTGCATGAGTTGATTCCCCCCGCCCCATTCCACCATCGCACGAGCAGGGAAACACCAAAGCGGCATCGTTATACCGTGGAGGTTCCAAAGGCGCGTACTAAGCGGTTTGCCTCCACCTTCATAGTGCGAACCGCGAAGGTGTGGAACTCTTTGCCAAGCTCCCTGTTCCCTGAGAGCTACAACCTGGCTTTCAAAGCAAGAGTGTACCGGGTTTTTCTGGGTAAACGCGCTCCACCTTAGATCATAATTGTTAATCCTCAGACAAACAGACCATCTGACGCAACAGGGGTGGAACAGGTATGCCAGCGAGCCAGGGCTGTGCTCCGTTATTTCAAGGAGCTCGGTTGGCTTGTGTAGGCTGGTAAGGGGGGAATGCACAATACGCCCCTAGCGGGATGTCAGTGCAGGTCTCATCACCCTCACTTCTAATTAGAATTACATTATAATGTCCCTTTCTATGTGAATTGTGATCAAGCGCAAACCCTTTTGAACCAACCAATCAACCGCAATTCAGGACTGATTTTTTTGCAGACAACCCTATACCACCGTGTTCGTAATAATATTATGTTTTATTTTATTTTAATTTCATTCATTAATCAGACCGGTGCAAGTTACTAGTATCGATTTACCTGTTTATACCTGCCTACCCAAGAGTTGTGACGGGAAATAACTAGTCAACCTAATGTTTCTATATTCCATAGGTTTCATATTTTCGATTGTAATGGAATTTGTTCATTAACCAAGCCAGTGTAATTAGAGTTTTTTTTTTAATTGTTAATTAATCATATTCTGGACTGAATTTTTTTTAGACAACCCATTCGCAATATACCTATATTGATTGACATAATTTATTTGATAAAAAATTTCTTTCATCCATTAACCAGCTCAGTGAAGGTCGTTCTACAGCGGGATCTTAGACCATTTTAATGTAAAAAAAAAAATGGTTGCCTGTAAAGTCGGTTTTACGGGCGAAGATTTTACGTGACAACGTCTGCCGCGTGCTGCGCGCGCGGCAGACCGATCATAGTTGAGTGGGAGAGAGACGCAAGGCATTCGGCGGGCCTCTCTCTCGTTCGGTGACTCATCGTAACGTTACCGGGCGTTACACTTTTTCATAAGTGACTCCCAGCCGCAACCTAATTTAAGACGTTGTCACGTCAAAAATGTCCTATTTTGAAAATCTTTGTGTCTACGTAACATTAATCTCTTCCTCCTCATCGCTTTCTGTCACAGTGCTGTGGTTGTAGAGCCCCTGCGCCATGAGCTGCAGGGCGAGCGGGTTCCTCTGACCCGAAGCCTTCTTGATCTTGGCGCGCTTGTTCTGGAACCAGATCTTGATCTGCGCCTCCGCTAACCCTAGCTCCGCCGCCAGCGCCTGCCGCCGCCGCTCTGTCAGGTAGCGGTTCTCCGCGAACTCGTGCTGGACAGAGACAGAGATATCAGGTTAGATGGGTGCGAGTGAGAGGAAGCAAACTGGTGCTGGGCAGAGATAGGGAGATGCAGTTAGATGGAAGGGAGTTAGAATTGACCAGCCTGGGCTTGACAGAGACAAAGATATGAAGTTATTATATGGGTGCGAGTGAGAGGGAGCAAAATGGTACTGGGCAGAGATTGGGAGATACTGGGTCGAAGTACAAGGGGCCAGCTGGTGCTAGATAATAATATATATAACGTTTTATGTGAAGGAATGAGATATGACCAGCTTGAGCTGGACAGAGACAGAGATATGAGGTTAGATGGGTGCGAGTGAGAGGGGTATACTAGTTCTGGACAGAGATGGGGTATTGTTGCTTAGGAAAAATGGGATATTAAGATGTGACCAGCCCGAGCTGGGCAGATACTGATATATTAGGTTAGATGGAGCAAACTGATGCTGGATAGAGATAGATATATGAGGTTATATGGGTGCGAGTGAGAGGAAGCAAACTGGTTCTGGACAGAGATGGGTAGATGCTGGATTGAAGTAACAGGGGACCAGTTGGCGCTGGATAGAGACAGATACATCAGGTTAGATGGAGCATACTGATATTGGACAGAGATAGATTTATGAAGTTAGATGGGTGCGAGTGAGAGGAAGCAAACTGGTTCTGGACAGAGATGGGGAGATGCAGTTAGATGAAAGGGAGTGAGAATTGACCAACTTGAGCTTGACAGAGACAGACATATTTATATGGTTAGACGGGTGCGAGTGAGAAAAGGAAACTGGTGCTGGATAGAGATGGAGAGATTCTGGTTTAAAGTGAAAGGAGTGAATAAAGAGATGACGGCTGATAGAGGAGAGTGGAAGAGGAAAATTTGCTGCCGACCCCACCTAGTGGGATAAGGCAAGGGAGAAGAAGAAATCTTTTCAGATATTATAATTACCTTTAGTCGCGCAAGTTGCGCCGCGCTGAATGCTGTCCTAGGTCTCTTCTCTTCTGGAGTCGACTTCTTCTTCATTCTTCGACTTCTTGGACCTGGGGACAAGAGAAAATCAACATTTAGAATTTGTAAAACGTTATGTGTTAATATAAAAAATTAAAATACTTAGCAATTATATCGCTACGTATATTCTAGACAAGGAGATCGTCCCGGCTTCGCGCGGGCTTTAAAATAATCTGAGTTGCAAAGAGAAACAAAATATAGCCAGTGTTACTCAGGGATAATGTAGCTTTTCAACGGTGAAAGAATTTTTCAAATCAATGCAGTTGTTTCGGAGCCTGTTCACGTCAAACAAACAAGCAACAAATCAAACTTTTCCTCTTTATATTTTGGTATAGACAACATCGCAAGCAAAAAGTTTGCATAGCCTCACAAAGTCATAAACCTTTTTAAACAACAAATGAGGTTCCTCTCCCATTCCAAGCGCAAAGGTTTTCATTCGAATTTTCTTTCTAAAAAATGGCTAAGAACGATGTAGCAGACCGCGCGACTGGCTCGTTACGAAAAATTCTCTGGCAAACGTTTTGGCGGGAACTTCTGTTTAATTAAAAACACGAATAAAAAAGTTACTGCCCATTTTATTCGGTGATAAACTGCCGAAACAGAGAGACACGCAAAAACCGACTCTTTTACAATAGTAATAAGGTGTTAAATCGCTTGCGTTCCGAGAACGATTTGAACAACATTTTTCAAACACCGAAAAGATTTGTGATCGAGCCATTTCCTGTTCTATTCTTAAAGCGATAAAAGTCAAAACTGATTGTAGAAAATTGTTTCACTTTGTAAAACGGTTTCCTGCAATTTCTTCGCAATTCGAAAATTCAATTGGATTCGATTTTAGAACATGACATTTGCCAGTTTTTTGTTGGATTGACTAACCGTGCTCCGCGGTGTTACCTGTATTGAATTTCTACGTATAACAATTGAAAAAGATGAGACGTATAACAATTGAGAAGATGTTTTTTTTTTCATATAAACTGAAGATTCAGTATGAATTTGTGATTGAAAATAATATTTTTATTTACGGAAAACAAACGATTCTAGTGTGTATTTTTAGTAAATTACTATTGTAGTTACTGAAAAGATTCAAAACGTAAATAATTAGATGATATATTACTATTGATTGTAGCCTTTTATTTATTTTTTTATATCTAAACTTTGTTCATGTATTTGTGTCTTATAAAAACATAACTATCTATCTCACCAAAAAACACTAAAATAAAGATATTTTAATTGCGTCAAATTTGAGTCGTTATTCGTAAAATATCCTACAATAATATAGACCTATAGAATATAAATAATAGACTAACAAACCCGGAGAATTCCGTTTCGACACAAAGTTGAAATTTTCCCTGAGTTTTGTTTGCTACAAACCTCACGAAGACCGAGACCTTTCCAACGAATGCTGTACCGTGGAAATCGGTTTGTGCGTTCTGGAGTTATAGCGGCAGGAAGGAAACCCCCACTTATTTTTATATTATACTAGCTGACCCGGCAAACGTTGTTTTGCCTTAAAAATAGAAATGCAGTAGCCGATTCTCATACCTACTGAATACGAATATGAAATTTGGTAAAGATCAGTCAAGCCGTTTCGGAGGAGTACGGTAACAAACACTGTGACACGGAAATTTTATATATAAGATAATAGAATAGAATATTACTTTATTGTACAACCACATAAAAAAACAGCTTAAAGTAAGGAAATAACATATTTACATATAGACTACAAAGGCGGCCTTATCACCTATGGTGATCTTTAGGCAACCAGGAATGGAGAGGGACAGTACAGATAGAAAAAAAATATAGAAAAGATAAAGACTAACCTAACCTATCCCAAATCAAATTAACTTATTGTCAAATGTTTACTGCAAATCATTCGAAACTTTAAATTAACCTACAAACCATCTTTACTAACAATAGCAAGTTACAATTAACATAAAAAAAAGAATTTTGGGAATCGATCCACAAATGGCTGAGAAATTGGTGAACATACATAAAAAAAAAATACATACAGTCGAATATATAACCTCCTCCTTTTTTGAAGTCGGTTAAAAATACTTGACATCCATAAAAAAGTAAACACCTAACTCCTACGCTACCACACAAACAACCATTATTTCACACCACCGCGCGGTAATTAGGGGGTGTCCCTCCCCCTTACATAACGATAATTCCCCTCTGTAATAAGGCTGCGTATGTAATTAAGAGGTTTTTTTTCAATTTAAAGGTAGAGGACGCCATTTTGTATTCATACATTAAGCTACTCTGTTATAATTTAAAAAGTTTACTTATAATTTTTTTTAACATAAGCAGTCCACTATACGTTCCCACAGCTGGGACTCGGGGTCTTCTTTCACGAGGAGAGAGATATAGGACATAATACACCACGCTGGCCAAGTGCGGATTGGCGAATGGTACACGTCTTCGGATATTGTGATCCTAAAACATGCCGGTTTCCTCACGATGTTTTCTTTCAACGTAAAGCGAGTGCAAATCCACACATATCTTAACTAGGTGAGTGTTCTTCCGCACATAGTTAACAGTATATATGTTTATATGTAGATTCAATAGATACTTCATAACCGACACTTGCTCAAAAATAAAAATTTTGGACCTTGACATTCAGACAAACAGACAGACAACGATGTGGTTCTACAAGGGTTCTTAAAAGACTATTTTGTTGCTACTAGTAGTCCAATAAGAACCGTTATAGGACTACTTATTTGTCTATCATACATGTTACTAGAAGTTCAAAAACAAAGAAGTTTCATACAAACTGTTTTACTCTCTTTCACATCCTTAGGGGTGGAATTTCCAAAATTCCATTCTTAGTACGCGTCTACATACTAAAACAGATATATAGGTACTACCCTCCGAATTTCATAACCCTAAGATCAGCCGTTTGGGCTCTGCGTTGCCTATAGATGAATGAGTCAGTACAAAGAGTCTTATAGTATAGACTAGCTGACGTTGTTTTGACTCACTTAGGGGTATGAAAAATAGATAGTGTAGCTTATATGACACGTTCGTAGATTTACCATAGCAGCGCCATCTATTGATTACTTACTCAACCCAGTCGAAAGGTCGGGTCGGATCGACATCTGTTAGAATCATTTGGAGTAAACAGATAATTGTGACTGTCAAATAATAACAGACAATAATTAGCAATAAATTAAAATTGCGACTATATATAATTTGAGATTTAAACTATCCTATCTCTCAAGTTGGATCGAACTGCACATGGTGTGCGAATTTTATTATAATCGGTTAAGTGGTTTAGGAGTCCATTGAGGACAAACATTGTGACACGAGATTTATATATATTAAGATATGATACGGAACCTTAAAAAAGAAACTAGCGAAGTTTACTTCGTTATAGAACTTTCAAAGTAACTTTGTTTTTTTTACTCATTTTATTTAAACAAAACAAAACCTCACTCCTAAATTCCGTCCTGTATTAAATCACTGCAATCTTTTAAAAGCGATCTTGGCGTGCTTGGTAGAAACACTTCATTTCCACAATCAACGGGAAACCTAACTCCACAACTAACTGACAGGGACGTAGCTAGGGTTGGTTTATGGGGGCTCTAAGGCTAAGGCCCGCACCGACGCCTAGCTCTTAAATTTTTATTTACCACTTTTAGGCTTTATTGACGTGACAACGTCTTAAATTAGGTTGCGGCTGGGAGTCACTTATGAAAAAGTGTAACGCCCGGTAACGTTACGATGAGTCACCGAACGAGAGAGAGGCCCGCCGAATGCCTTGCGTCTCTCTCCCACTCAACTATGATCGGTCTGCCGCGCGCGCAGCACGCGGCAGACGTTGTCACGTAAAATCTTCGCCCGTAAAACCGACTTTTCAGGCAACCATTTTTTTTTATTTACCACTTCTAGGCTTGATTATGTTTCTACTCTTCAGTTAGTAAATGCACTGCTATTGCTAAAGCGTGCATAAGTTAATTTAGATGTTGATTAAATGACTCATGAACAATGTTCTAATTACCTATATACTAACCTTTACAATTAATAATCTTTAAAAGAGGTTCTTTTAGTAACCTCGCGAAGTGCATATTTCTTTAAAATCATTAAATATAAAAATATATAAATAAATATATTAGGACTCATTTCACACACGGCTGGTTAACCCCATACTGAACCATTTCTAGTTCGTGTTATGGTTGCTAACACAACTGATATATACTACATATACATACATATATATTTTATATAGATACATATATAACACCCAGACCCACAACCAACGAATTTAGTTATGCACAAAGATGTTGGCCGGGCCGGGAATCGAACCCAGAACCTTCTGATTGCGATTTCGGCTTGGTAACCTTTACGCCAACGAGGTCGTCTGTCATTGTTTGAATTGCTAGGTTAATATTATTTTAAGTACACTAGCCAATTTTTAACCGACTTCAAAAAGGAGGAGGTTATATATTCGACGTGTATGTATTTTTTTTTTTTTTTATGTATGTTCACCGATTTCTCAGTCATTTGTGGATCGATTCTCAAAATTCTTTTTTTAATTGAAAGAGTATGGTTCTGAATTGGTCCCATTGTCACCAAAACTGGTTCTGATGATGGACTCCTAGGGAAATCGAAGAAAAGCCTAAAAAGTTAGGTTATTTTTACGCATGAAGAGAGATTCACGCTCGTTTGGCTGTACTGATATTCATGAAATTTGAGAAGAAAATAGGTAAGACTATGTGTTAACACATACGCTACTTTTTATCCCGAAAATAAATACTATTCCCGTGGGATGCACCAAATAACATATAAATCTTTTTAACTTCTTCACGCTCGAACGGTTGTACTGACATTGATGAAATTTGGAATGAAGGTAGGTTAGACTATGTGTTTACACATAGGCTACTTTTTATCCCGAAAATAATTATTGTTCCCGTGGGATGCACCAAATAACACATGACACACTGATTTCGCTAAAATTTGATATAGGGGGTAGACTAGACCTTGTATAACACGAAGGTTACTTTTTAACCGACTTCAAAAAAGGAGGAGGTTATATATTCGACTGTATGTATATATTTTTTTATCTTAAAAGTCATTGCTATTCCCGTGGGAAGCCCAAATAACTCGATAACCTATTTTACTTCTTCGCGCTCATACGGCAATACAGATTTCGCTCATAAAATTAGCAGCCTGGCTAACAAAAGTAATCTGACACGAACATCGAGGCTAAGCAACGGCCCATGCGGCCAGTCTTTGGATGGCTAACCATGCACAAGACTTCCATAAAAAAATGTGATATTTTAATCTGGGCGTTACTGTGCTTCGGATAACACGTTAATTTGTTGGGCCTGGACCACTACTCTTAGTACAAGCAGGGTTCAAACTAAATCAGGGGCTTGAAAAACTCTCGACGCCAGAGCTTGGCCACTTGGGTCATACTTAGTGGAAGAAGGAACTGTAAAATTTGATATATTAATAGACAAGACCCTCGAACGGATAAGGAAAATATTTACGCGCTCGCTTCGCTAGGAGTTATCCCGCTTCGTTCGAATTTCCCCCAGGATGTTCTGGGCTTATGACACTCCAAATATTATATGATTTGTGCTGCTTTGGACTTCAAACGGTTCGAACAAATACGGTGAAAATTTTCGCGCTCGCTTCGCTCGCGCATAGCTCGCTTCGCTCGCAACCAGCTCGCTTCGCTCGCAATTAGTTCTAGTACGTTTTGACACAACAAACATTATGTAATTTGTGCTGCTTTGGACTTCTTTATGCTCAAACGGTTGGAACAAATACGGTGAAAATTTTCGCGCTCGCTTCGCTCGCGCATAGCTCGCTTCGCTCGCGTCCGCCTCTTTTCGCTCGCACTTGGTTCTAGTAAGTTTTGACACAACAAACATTATGTAATTTGTGCTGCTTTGGACTTCTTTATGTTCAAACGGTTCGAACAAATACGGTGAAAATTTTTCGCGCTCGCTTCGCTCGCAATTGGTACTAGTACGTTTTGACACAACAAACATTATGTAATTTGTGCTGCTTTGGACTTCTTTATGCTCAAACGTTTCGAACAAATACGGTGAAAATTTTCGCGCTCGCTTCGCTCGCATCCAGCACCTTTCGCTCGCAATTGGTTCTAATACGTTTTGACACAACAAACATTCTGTAATTTGTGCTGCTTTGGACTTCTTTATGCTCAAACGGTTCGAACAAATACGGTGAAAATTTTCGCGCTCGCATCGCTTGCGCATAGCTCGCTTCGTTCGCATCCAGCTCGATTTGCTCCCAATTGGTTGCCTGCCTGGCAAACGCCAGATTTTTTCATCATGAAGTTTATTTGGCTCTCCATAGCTTAAACTTAAAAAAATATCATTACTTACCACTAAAAATGTAAAAATAAAATTGTTTTAAAAAACAAACAACCGACTTCAAAAACACAACTAAAAAGGGAAAAATAATTTTAAGCCTAAATCAAATCAAGAATATATAAATAGAATAGGAGAGTTTATTTCATGTACTTATAAAAAACTATTTACAATTTTTAGTAATCCTGTATTCTTGAAGTCGGTGCCATCTAATAAGAACAAATTAATGTTTGTTAAAAAAAACTATTTTCAATTGTCTTTCTTTGCTGGCACCGACTCCAAGAATACAGGATTAGTAAAAATTGTAAATAGTTTTTTATAAGTACATGAAATAAACTCTCCTATTCTATTTATATATTCTTGATTTGATTTAGGCTTAAAATTATTTTTCCCTTTTTAGTTGTGTTTTTGAAGTCGGTTGTTTGTTTTTTAAAACAATTTTATAATGTTACCTTGTTCAATTATTAATAAAGAAATTTGGAAACTGAAACTGAAGGCTGTGGTAGAGTGAAAGACTGTTTCCACAACCAGGACAAAAAGCGTACGGCAGTGCACAAAGTGGGGTTTAGTCGGTTGAAGCCTGGCGGTATCCGATCCAGATTTCCCCACTAAAAAAATTAAGAGGTTTTTAGGCGGTACGGGGGCAAAATAGATTATTAAAAAAAATCTATAATTTCCATTGTGAATGATAGGGCTACAAAGTTTCAGTTTTACTATCTTCAATTCTGTGTTAAATATTGTTCGATTACGTGAAGTTCACTCTCAAGCTTAATTTTGCTGAAGAGTAGTCGTCAAGTTTTTAAGCTGCCGGCGGCTTGAAAACTATACAATTAAACAAATACAAATAGTTTATTCAGTACAAATACAGGGGTGAAACGTACTATAACTAATTAAATACTAAAGTATAGCTTATTAGCCTTAGTGTACGTTTTGCCATATCCCCTGCGCCCCGCGCTAAGTATCATAATTATGATCCTGTTTAACGTGTCATTCTACCCACGGTAGCGCCCAGATGAAAATGCCACTTTTTAAGACAGTTTTGTGCATGTTAAATCCAAAGATTATCTGCATCGACCGTTGGTTACCGTGACCTTAATGATCGCATCAGATCACCTTAGTTAGCCGAGCCTTAGGTGCAGTTTTTCAACTTATACAACCCTTAACCCCCACCCTTACTCCGTCCAGTCTAACAAGTCTTATCAAAGGATTTAACACTTTAGCGGCAATAAAATAGATTTTAAATCAGGTAAGCAAAGATTTAGAGTTTCCTATTGCCTTTATCTATAGTTACATAACGGGTGCAGTTTTGTACTTTGCCTTTTGCTACCCGCAGCGGGGAAAGATAAACTTATCCACCCGTTAAAACAAGGTATGACTATTTTAATACTCGTATACACAGTTTCGAAACTACTTTTTTTACATATACCTTAAAACAAAATATAAAATAAGTATATTAAATATTAAGACACATTCCACACACGGCTGGTTAACCCCATACTGAACCATTTGTAGTTCGTGTTATGGTAGCTAACACAACTGTTATACTACATATACATACATACATTTTTTTTTATATAGATACATATTTAACACCCAGACCCACAGCCAACAAATTTAGTTAAGCACAAAGATGTTGGCCGGGCCGGGAATCGAACCCGGAACCTTCTGATTGACAGGCTGGCATGGTAACCCTTACGCCAACGAGGTCGTCAAAAACAATACAGTAGTTTGTAAAAAAAAAAAAACAAAAAGTCTTCAAAGACTTCTTACAGAACGTTTCGAGATTAATTTCCCTGCAGTCTTAAGTAAAATGTTTTGGTAGTCGAATATACGTTTCTGCTTTAGATACTCAGGTACGGAAAATAACATTTGAAACTAGTTATAGTAAGACTTTGATGTATAAACATTGGGCGAATTGATTTACGAAGCGTTCAACATTTATGTTTAAATTTATTGTCAATCTTTGAAGTGACATATTTATTTATTTTTATACATATTCTTTATATTTTTTATACATCTTATAAACTTGTGAGATAATTAATGTGTTACTGTAATAAAATAGGAAGATATATGTTCTTAATCTGTGGATATATTTATTTATTGTAAATCGGTATCAAAATATACGGTTAATATACGTTTTGAAATTATGATTTTTTTAGTAAGGCAGAAAGTTTATAAATCATTTTTTTTTTACTTGAAACATGGTGATGTTTAAATCGTAACTAGAATGAAGACAGAGAGAAATTTCATAAAAGACATTAAGAAACTTAAGAATTTTAATTTAGATTAAATATATTTATTAGCTTAGTGGGGAAGGATTTACATATTCATACATATATGTAAAAGGAAATATTTTGCAGGAGAAGATTTTAGAATTCTTTAAAGGCATTTGATCAAAATGAATTAATGTTATTTTTTAGTATTTACCTCAATGTATTTAATTCCATCTAAGTTATCTAAATATGTGATAAAGAAATAACTAAATCTTATCTATATTATGTCATCTTACCTGTTATTTTATATTTCATGCATGTTTATATACATTACATTTTAATATTGAATACTTGTAAATAAGTAATAATATCAGCGAGGTAATGCCGCCAGCATTTTAGGCACCTTACCCGCGGACACTGACTTAGATTTAATCTACTATTTGTAAGTTTTTTTTTTTATGTATGTTTTTTTGTTATGTAATTTTTGATTTTAGTGATAAATCATTATTAGAATAAAATGTATTCCATTGCTAATTGCTATGCCGTAAGGTTGATAAATGCTTTGATTTGATTTGAAATCTCTACACATAATTTAAATATCTCCCAAAACTAGTCCAAAAGCAATCAAACTGTAGATAAACTTAACATCAAAATTAATGTCCACGCGTGTATCAAATTTCTCAAAACATAACTTCAATATGAAGCCATTAAACATGATTAGACGTTAATAATGGCCATTAGAAATCACATTAAAACATATCAATGGACGGAATATGCAAAATGACCACACTCGATGATTGGGTTCATCTTTTGACGTGACAACGTCTTAAATTAGGTTGCGGCTGGGAGTCACTTATGAAAAAGTGTAACGCCCGGTAACGTTACGATGAGTCACCGAACGAGAGAGAGGCCCGCCGAATGCCTTGCGTCTCTCTCCCACTCAACTATGATCGGTCTGCCGCGCGCGCAGCACGCGGCAGACGTTGTCACGTAAAATCTTCGCCCGTAAAACCGACTTTACAGGCAACCATTTTTTTAAACTCAGACCAGTGAACTAGAATAAATATAATAGTAACTTGGCCGATAAAATAGTTCCACCGTCCACGCGTAAAATACCGCGGTGGGCGGGGCAAAACAGCTACCCGCGCGCCTGCGTGGCGTCAACCGACCAATCGCATGCGAGCTTTGTGTGTGTGAGTTTCGTTGGGATAGCAGTATAATTGTGTGCGTAGATGGATTCAAATTCTAAGCGGCAATTGTATGGAGCTAGCTGGATATACTAAGCCTCCGCTGTCTGTCTGTCTCCATGCTGTATCTCAGAAACCGTAATAGATAGAAAGCTGAAACTTTCACAAGATATGTATTTTCCGTGCCACTATAACAACACATACTAAAAATAAAAAAAAAATAAAACATAAAGGGGCGTCATACAATAAAAGTGGTTTTTCGTATATTTTTTTTGCTATATTGGTAGCTACGAGATACTTAAATTTTTCACAAATTATATAACTAATTACTAGCTGACCCGGCAAACGTTGTTTTGCCTCACTTAGAAGTATGAAAAATAGATAGTAGCCGATTCTCAGAACTACTGAATACGCATATAAAATTTGTTAAAAATCGGTCTAGCCGTTTCGGAGTAGTACGGTAACTAACATTATGACATGGAAATTTTATACATAAGAGAAGATATATTGGCTATCAAATTAACGACATTTGTCTACCCGCTATACATTCACAGAATATTCAATTATGTATTAAGTTTAAAAATATTAAAAAATAATATTTAAGGTGAGCTCTCCCATACAACAATGGTACGGAACCCTTCATACGCGAGTCTAACTCGCAGTCAGCCAATTATTGAAACAAAATCTACCAGAATGGCATAAACAATATATCATAGCGGTGTTTAATACCAGTTTAATCCGCAGATTGTGATGTTAACGGAGTAATCACTTCATTTGGAGAGGTCGTCGACCTTGCCGTTCCGATCACAAGGTCGCTACAACCAGAATAATTAATTTTCATGGTTCTGTATATTTTAATTAATTAATCTGAATATTTTATTTAATGGCGAAAGTTTGGCTTTTATATTATTTATTTTTAGTTTTTTGCTTGGATATAAATACAGTGTAAACTCTATATAACGATACTGAATGGACTGTGCATTTTATAGCTTTTTAAAAAAAAGCGAGTGTGGCTCGGTGGTAAAAAACGTCTGCTTTTTATTCAGACGGCCTCTGGTTCGATTAGCCTACACCAATGACTTGAAAGTGACGAGCACTAGAAAATGCTCTACCACCATGCTATGGTTTCCTCACGATGTTTTCCTTCACCAAAAGCTCGAGCCTCATTGGCGGGGTTTGAACCCACAACTTCCGAAACGTGAGGCGGCCGTACACCCGACTAAGCTATCATCGTTTTTTTTTATAACTTATAGGATTGCGTTTGACCACAGCTTGCCTGGTGTTAAACAATACTATGGTCTACGATGTTACACGCTTACCTACAAAATACCTATTAACTCTAGATTTGAAGACCCCCAGGTGGTACTTTTCAAGAAACAGAGACTCAGGAAGAGAATCCCAAAGTTTTGCACTACTCACAAGGAAGGTCGAAGTGAATCGGCTTGTACGAAACTTAGGGATTTCGACTCACTTTAAACTTGTATGAATGTTTGTTACTTTATCATACTCAAACTACTGTACTTGACTGAAAAATGGTATGAAGATAAATAAGATCCTGGATTACAGCGAACTAAAATAAATAGAAGAGTAACTTGTCCGATAAAATGGTTCCACGCGTAATCGTAAAATACCGCGGTGGGCGGGGCAAAATAGCTACCGGCGCGCCCGCGTGGCGTCACATGGTGTGGCACGGCACCAATCGCGTGCGAGCTTTGTGTGTGTGTGTGAGTTTCGTTGGGATAGCAGTATAATTGTGTGCGTAGATGGATCCAAATTCTAAGCGGCAATTGTATAGAGTTACTCTTCCGTTTATTCTAGTTCGCTGTCGGATTAACACAAATCTTGCTAAACCTTTCAATGCAAGGATCCCTAAAAAAGTCTTGATTCAAATTTCAACACTAAACTACTTAATCACACTTTTTGCTGAGGTTTTTACAACACCTTGTTTTTTTATTATTTTCTTACCATCTGTATCGAATTAGTAATTGTTTTGCATTGACCGCTTACTAACTTGTTAAAGTCTGTCAAAACACTATTAGATTAACGTAGCGCCTGTAGCGCGACTAGATAAGGTGATCTGACGCGATCATCGACGCTTAGCAACGGCCGATGCGGACGGTGTTTGGATGGGTGACCATGCACAAGATTGTCGTTTTTCAAGTGGCATTTTCAACTGGGCGCTACCGTGGGTCGGATGACACGTTAAATTGTAGGTCCCGGCTGTTAGTCTACAAGCAGTCGTTAAGCCAAGTCAGAGGCCTTCGGGCGGCTTGAAAACTCTCGACACCAGAGCTTGGCCACTTAACTCATACGAAGAAGAAGAAGTCGCTAAATAATGTTTACTCAAGTCATAATTCTAGACTTGGCATTCTTCAGTAATTTTTTTTTCAAGACTTTAAGGGCTTAGTTAGAAAAATAATTGGCCAAGCGCGAGTTGGGATCGCACATGAAGGGTTTCGTGCCATTGTTGTATGGGAGCTTCCCTTAAATATTTACTTTATAACAATTTTATAATTTAATTTGATAGCTAAAATACTTTTATCTATTTTGTGAAAATGTTAAGTGTCTAGCACCTACCGTTATTGATAGCAAAAATACAAAAAAAACACATTTATTGTATGGGAACCCCTCTTAATATATATTTTTACGTTTATTGTAAGTGCTTAATATTCAATATTTTTTTTTATTTTTAGTATTTTTTGTCATAAGTTACAGCTTTCTAGCTATTACGGTTTCTGAGATACAGCCTGGAGACAGACAGACAGCGAAGGCTTAGTAATAGGGTCCCGTTTTTACCTTTTAGGTACGGAACCCTAAAAATGAAAATAATTAAAAATAAACGATATGGTTGGTATTTGGTCACGCAAACTTCCAATCATAGCGTGACAAATAATTATATTGTCAAAAAATAATAATTTCACTTCCGGTAATTTATTAGCTTTGTTTCTTTGGTAGCCGTTTTGAAGGAACTTAATAAAGTAGACTTATTTCGATATCTATTTACTTGTTAATTATCGATTGGTTTGACTCACCATCTTTGTGATGATTTAAATTTGTTGGCTGTAGGTCTGGGTGTTGATATAAAGTATGTATGTTTTTTTACTGGTAATGGGTTTACGCTTGATCGCAATTCACCTTATGGTAAGCGATTTTGCGATCTAAGGCGGAGCGCGCTTGCCCAGAAGAAACCGGTTCACTCTTGCCTTGAAAACCGCTAGATTATAGTTATCGGGGAACAGGGAATTTGGCAAAGAATTCCACACCTTGGCGGTACGCACAATGAAGGAAAAATAAATACCCGAAATGATTGATTTTTAGTCTATTAATATAATAGAATATTATTTTCACACATTTGGCTTTTTATGTAGTGGTTAAAAACTGCATATAAAGAGCAAGAAAAATATTTGCTTTAATTCATATATGACGATAATTCAAATATGAAAGATAAGTGAAGGAATTGTAATAAATTTTATTGTTTTTTTTTGTTATATTAATGTTTTTTTATTAGTAACAAATATAATGTAATATAAACTTAATCAGTAGGCTCAATCGCAACTCCACCTGAAACGAATGGCGCTGTTGTCAATTAGTGAATACTTTCATTGATAGCCGTATTTGACTTCCGAACAAATTTTGGAGATGCGACGTTGCCATACCGTGCGCAAAAAGTGTCGTGACAACTTTTCGTAAGAATTTTTCTGTCTAGCCCCCTTTCGTTCTACATACATAGTTAAAAAATACTCTTATACACAAAATGACAGTCAAACAGACAAGTCCATTTACAATGATTATAATGATTATCTCGCTCGTTTGTCCCACTGTCCATTAGGGTTGCTCCGGAATGTTAATGTTCGAAGTTAGGGCTGTCACAAGCAAGTTTATACCTTTTTAGTGCTTTATGTCTCTGTTAATTTATTTTGTTAAGTTGGCTGCAATGTTAATTTGTTTCGTTAAGTTGGCGGAATTGAGATAGAATTGCTTTTATGTCTGTTTTAGGTAAATTATTCGATGATATTTAGTTGTTTGGTCTATACCAATATTATAAAGAGGAAAAAAAATTGGGAGGATTTTTGTTTGTTTGACGCGAATAGGCTCCGAAATTACTGGAACGATTTGAAAAATTCTTTCACTGTTGAGAAGCTAAAGTATCCCTATGTGAAATAGGTTACATTTTGTTTCTCTTTGCAACTTAGATTATTTTATAACCCGTGCAAAGCCGGGACGATCTGCTAGTATTATATATTTCTAAAATTTATATTTCATCATCGGAATCCCGCTAATATTATAAATGCGAAAATTTGTGTGTAACTGTGTTTGTTTGTTACGTCTTCGCGCTCAAACGGCTGAACCCTTTTTTTATTAAATTTTGTATGAAGAGAATTACTTTTAGATAAAAAGTAATTAGTTACTTTTAATCGCCAGGCAACTAAATGTGTGTTTCGGTAGCTTCTTTTAATTCCAGACTCGATAAACTCCCTCCATCTTTCGCATACTCGTGTGGTTACACTCCTTTTAACTCAAATGTCTTGTGTAGAGTAAACAAATCTTAATATATATAAATCTCGTGTCACAATGTTTGTCCTCAATGGACTCCTAAACCACTTAACCGATTATAAATTCGCACACCATGTGCAGTTCGATCCAACTTGAGAGATAGGATAGTTTAAATCTCAAATTATAGTCGCAATTTTAATTTATCGCTAATTATTGTCTATTATTATTTGACAGTCACGATTATCTGTTAACTCCAAATGATTCTAACAGATGTCGATACTTTTCGTCTGGGTTCAGTAAGTAATCAATAGATGGCGCTGCTATGGTAAATCTACGAACGTGTCATATAAGCTACACTATCTATTTTTCATACCCCTAAGTGAGGCAAAACAACGTTTGCCGGTTCAGCTTATCTACTAATAAAATAATAAACCAACAAACATGAACAAAGATGGCGGTCAAAAGGGGTTAATTTAAGATTATAAATAATTAATTATTTAATACACATAGACATGGTTAATTGTAAGTTCAATGCTTATAGGGGCTTAGGGGCATGGCTGTAATGAATTTAATTAGTTTACTTACCCCTAGTAAGTCAAGCATTAATTAACTTGCGATGCCTTGCTAGCCGCTTTGATGTAAAAATGTTTGGTAATGTATGTCGCAGATTCAATTAGATTAGATTCAGCGTGGTCGTCGTCGTTGTCTGCCATTATGGGTTCTAATATTGTCAGTGCGCACAAATGGCGCAGGCGCTGTTTCGTGGCAGACTGAAGCACATTCAAGTCAAAACGCGAGTGAACGCACTACCGACCAATAGGAAACAACTTCATTCGTACATTCACAATCGTTCCTTCTTTCAGCACAGATAACAAACTCTTGCGTTCACAGTGCTGCCATTCGATAGGATGGAACTACTAATCGAATAAATTAAAATAAAACATTCCTCTAACATGTATGTCCCATTTTGACACAGCAAGCGTCGAAAGCCATTCAGCGCGGGAACGCGGTCGCTATAATGGGCACGTTTGGACAGGAAGCTTTTTGGGTTGGCATTTTTGACAACGCGTAGGCTTACGTTTTGACTTGGGTTCAACCAATGTATTAATTAGCTAGATTTAAATATTTGACATAATTTTAATATATATATGTCCCACTAATAAAATGAATAATAAGTAGTAAAAAAATTGGCCAACTACGAGTCAATGAGCCGCAAAACTTTGGAATTCCTTGCCGAATTCCCTGTTCCCCAATGACTATCATCTAGCGATTTTCAAGGCGAGAGTGAATCGGTTCCTTCTAGGTAAGCGCGATCCACCGTAGACCTCAATGTCTCGTACCATCAGGTGAATTGTGGTCAAGCTCTGACCTATTTAGAGTAAAAAAAAATATCGCGCCTCTAATCTCTCCAGACTGTATCTCAGAAACCGTAATACCTAGAAAGCTGAAACTTTCACAAGATATGTATTTCCCGTGCCGCTATAGCAAAAAATAAAAAAAAAATGAAAATATTAATCCCAATACAATAAACAAGTTTTTTTTCACATTTTTTTACTATATTCATATCAATAACGGTAGGTGCTAGACATTTAAAACAAATCACAAAATACATAAAAGTATGGCTATCAAATTATATCATAAAATTGAAATAAAATCAATATTAAAGGGGGGCTCCCATACAACAATGGTACGGAACCCTTCATGCACGAGCTCAACTTGCACTAGGCCAATTATTTATTCTAACTTAACGAGTAAAACCACGGGTTTTTTTTTTATTTTTTTGACACATTCACACACGGCTGGTTAGCCCCATACTGAACCATTTCTAGCTCGTATTATGGTTGCTAACACAACTGATATACTACATATACATACATACATATTATATATAAATACATATTTAACACCCAGACCCACAGCCAACAAATTTAGTTTAAGCACAAAGATGTTGACCGGGCCGGGAATCGAACCCGGAACCTTCTGATTAGCAGTCCGGCATGGTAACCTTTACGCTAACGAGGTCGTCAAATACAACTAGTGTGTAATAAATTGTATTAAAATTACACTTGTGCGGTTTGCGCGGTCTGTCGCTATTCCATAAACAAGATGTAATAAAATTTTACGACACTCGTGTGATGGATGTGGTATTAAAGAACTAGGCTAGTATTCTTAATACTTGTACAGAGCTATTTCGATAAAATATATACGAAAATGGATTTCTATAATCTTAATATATATAAATCTCGACTCAAACAATGTTTGTCCTCAATGGACTCCTAAACCACTCAACCGATTATAATAAAATTCGCACACCATGTGCAGTTCGATCCAACTCGAGAGATAAGATAGTTTAAATCTCAAATTTTAGTCGCAATTTTAATTTATTGCTAATTATTGTCTGTTATTATTTGACAGTCACAATTATCTGTTAACTCCAAATGATTCTAACAGATGTCGATACCTTTCGACTGGGTTGAGTAAGTAATCAATAGATGGCGCTGCTATGATAAATCTACGAACGTGTCATATATGCTACACTATCTATTTTTCATACCCCTAAGTGAGGCAAAGCAACGTTTGCCGGGTCAGCTAGTTATTATTAAATAGTAATGATAGAAACAGGTTTGTCTTATGAGGGAGTCTCTTTAATACTTATAAAAAAAAAATAATGGAAAAAAATATTTTTATCTAGATAACAATTATATTTTACCCTTGGTCTTTTTAGGTTTAGTTAGTAGCAGCAATTTATGTATTTTAATATTTTGTTAGAAAATATGTTTATTTTATTTATATTTTTTGGTTACCTAGAAACCGAGAAAACGTCCAGTATACTTAACAACATATAGGGATGCACATACAACAATAGAACAAGCGAGAAAGAGACAAAACACGCATTATCGGTACTTAGAAACCACCTACCCTATAATTTTGTACTATTACTTACCCTTACCCTTACTTTGTATATTTATTTTATATCTTTGTACAGAAATAATAAATACATTCTTTTCTTTGCTTTTTAAACAACCCTGTATCATAATATATATATTAAACTACGTATGTTTATAACTTAGTTCTTATTTCGGTAAGGTATGTAGTACTTGTTATAAAAAAAAACAGCTTATTATATTAAACTTTATGCTCCATATCTGTATAATTATTCTATACTTGGATTGATTTATGAAAATGTGAACCATATATTTTTTATTTAATAAAGGCATTCGTTATTTATTTTACTATAGGAATATGTTCATTGGCCAAAGGAGTGAAGGAGTGAATCATTTCTGAATGAACTAGGAAAACTTGCCATTGTCTTATCCTACTAATATTATAAAAGCGAAAAGTTGTATGGATATATAAAAAAGCGAGAGTGGATCGGTGGTAATAACGTCTGCTTTTCAACCAGACGGCCCCTGGTTCGATCCCGGCCCTACACCAATGACTTGTTTTTCAAGTTATGTGTGGATTTGCACTCGCTTTACGGTGAAGGAAAACATCGTGAGGAAACCGACTTGTTTGAGGACTGCAATATCCGATGACGTGTGTCACACGCCAACCCGCACTTGGCCAGCGTGGTGGATTATTGTCTATAGCTTTCTCCTAGTGAGAGAAGGCCCCGAGTCCCAACAGTGGGAACGTATAGTGGGCTGCTTAATAACTAACTATGACGGTAAATTTAAAATTTTACCAATATCCTTAAAATGTGCCTTAGGGAAAAATCTTTCCACACTTTCAATAATACTACATTATTGTACAAGTATTTCTTACTCTGCCATTTCAATATTCACTCCACAATTCAACACATCATTACGAATTCTATGCATGTCCCTTCAGTTAAAAAAATACAAAACAATATCGACCTTCTAACCATAACTATAAGAACCAAAACCCCTTGAACGATTGTCTTTAGATTTTCTTTCAGGAGATTTTCTATTTTCTTCCAAAGACTACAATAATGAACCTTATTACTTAGACATTTTGGTCTAGTATTCTGTGAAAGTATTATCGAATTTTCACAGAGTAGTTTTGATAGACAAAATTGATTTATATGAAGGCAGGAATAAGAGTCAATTTAGCTTGTTCCATGTTAATAGTGTTTGTGTAGGCATAGACATTGATTTTCTTTGATTTTCGTGGGTTTAATAGTACAAAATTATAGGGTGGGTGGTTTCTAAGTACCGGTAATGCGTGTTTTGTCTCTTTCTCGCTTGTTCTATTGTCGTATGTGTGTCTCTTTCTAACCTGAAATGGTTTTTGGGTAATAAAGTCAGTGGGTTTCGATTTGGATATAATTTATGAATTGTAAGATTTTGGGTATTGTTTAGGCTTTTATTGGATATAATAATATCTTATAGCTAAGGTTTGTGTGAGCTAAGTATCTTAGATCAATTGTCAAGAGTTTTTAACCCTTAAATGGACAATGTTGTTTTAAACAACATACTAAAAATCACAGATAAAATTGACCTTCATTTTTTTTTTATTTAGCGCAATGTAGTTTATAAACAATACTCACATATTTAATATTGCAAAAAAATTATAGTAAATTCATATCTAGATTTTTTTACTCATTTTTCCTAGACAGTAAGTACATTGTCTATTACACAAATATACTTTTTTAAAACGTGAAACAAAAATCGTCCATTTAAGGGTTAATGCACCTGGGGCGTCTTATATTGCTGTTAACTAACGCAATACATTTATGACAACTGCTTCTTTTTCTTTTGAGCTAACTGGCCAGGCTATGGTGTCGAAAATTTTCAGGCCACTTGCAACACCTTTGCTTGTACGAAAACCAACAGCCGAGAATTACAATTTAAAGTATCACCCGACTCACGGTAGCGCGCAAATGTAAATGCCACTTTTTAATTGACAGTCAGCGATTTGCGTCGTTCGTTGCTTAACTTTGGTGATCGGGTCAGATCTCCTAAGGTTAGCTTTAAGTCCAAGCTTTAAGCGCTAAAGAAGTTACAAGCTCTGAAATGATCAAAGCGCTTTGGCTACTTGGATTTCTTGACACCAGGGCTTCCCCCTTAGCTCCCACTAAAATTACTTAGGCGATGTAATAAGTACCTATACTTTTTTATTGTATCACTAAAGCGCCTGTAGCTCGGCTAGCTAAGGTGATCTGACGCGATCATCGAAGCTAAGCAACGGTCGATGCGGACGATATTTGGATGGGTGACCGTGCACAAGACTTTCGTTTTACAAGTGGCATTTTCTTGTGGGCGCTGCCTGGGGTCGGTTAACGCGTTAAATTGTAGGCTCCCGACTGTTAGTCTTAGTACAAGCAGTCGTTAAGCCAAATCAGAGGTGCGTAGCTTGAAAACTCTCGACACCAGAGCTTGGTCACTCAGCTCATACGAAGAAAAAGAAGATTGTATCACTAAACTTGTCTTAGTACAAGCATTCGTTAAGCCAAGTCAAAAGCCTCCGGGTGGTTTGAAAACTCTCAACACCAAAGCTTGGCCACTTAGCTCATAGAATAGAATAGAATATTACTTTATTGTACAACCACATAAGAAAACAGCTTAAATTAAGGAAATAAAATATTTACAAATAGAGTACAAAGGCTATCATTCTTTCATTCATCTTCTTCTTATTCATATGAAGAAGAAGAAGATTGTACCACTAAACTTTTTTTTGATACTTTATGGGCACCATTGTCAGAATACTTCAGAATATTTCCAAGTACTAAGCCCATCAAAATGAATGTCTTAACTTTTAACTTGCCTTAACTTAGGAAATCAAGTTATTAAGGGATTCTTTTGAGCAAAAACTTAGCGACCAGGTGGGCGACTTCTTGGTACGACGCAGTATAAGTTAGATGCAGTAGGATAAGTTAGTGCAAACTGAACATGTAGAAAAAGATGTATTTTTTAAATTTGGTTCCATTGGTGCTAAATCTACTTTATATATAAATCTCGTGTCACAATGTTTGTCCTCAATGGACTCCTAAACCACTTAACCGATTATAATAAAATTCGCACACCATGTACAGTTCGATCCAACTTAAGAGATAGGATAGTTTAAATCTCAAATTATAGTCGCAATTTTAATTTATTGCTAATTATATTCTGTTATTATTTGACAGTCACAATTATCTGTTACCTCCAAATGATTCTAACAGATGTCGATACCTTTCGACTGGGTTGAGTAAGTAATCAATAGATGGCGCTGCTATGGTAAATCTATGAACGTGTCATACAAGCTACACTATCTATTTTTCATACCCCTAAGTGAGGCAAAACAACGTTTGCCGGGTCAGCTAGTATTGTATATGTTTGAGTTTGGACCGGTTTTTTATACTCTAGAGTTAAAAATTTGAAATATGTAACATGGAGTTGAACCCTGTAAATATTTTTTTTCATGCCATTGATGGCTTTTCTACTAAATGCGCCTGTAGTAATCCTTAATATAAAATAAAAAGGTTAAATTTGTTCAATTCAATCAAAAAGTATGAATTTAAAAAGTTTTCTACGTTGGAAGGCGTGGTTTGGTGACTCATTGATTAATGTTGCTAACCATCAAGCCAGGCTTGTTTCTCCTTCAAAATAAAGAAAAGTACTTACTACTAAATTTGAGCCGTATATTATTTAGTCGTACAAAATTACGGATAAGCTTTTTTGTGGCAAGTGTTCTTACTGTTTGTATATAGTTATACTGTGACATTTAGTGTTGCAACATTGTAATAAAATGAATTATTTATTTATCGATATTTTTAATTAAGAATTATTTATTGAAAATTTCGTAACTTGCTGTGATTTAATACTGTAACATGAAAAAATTTCATGGAATATGAAATATATTTTTTTAAATATTTTCTATGTAAAATGTGAGAGGTATCGATAGAATGTTTTTGAAAAGTATTATGTCCAATAAAAATAAAAGGAAAATCGATTCATAAAATACAGGGTTATAAGGTAACAAACAAAAAACATTAAGACAAATTGGCAATGCCGTGTTTTAAAAGGAGCACCAGGAAAGGCAGGGCTGGTTGTTTGTCCTTAGTACTTATTACTTACAAAATCACGTGGATTGAACTATAAATTGTTATGTATCTAAATTAATAAATAATTTTAAAAATAAATCTATATAACACATTTAATTTATTAAATATTATTTATTGCAATAATAAACAGAATAAAAAATATTACATAAGAATATCTAATTTCATTATTTTTAGATATGACCAAGTAAATTTGTTTAGTTTTGTGAATTTAAAAATAAATGAAAAAAGTAAATGTTTTTTTTAAATAAAAAATACATAATAATAAATGCAATCGTCTAAATTAAATCAAATGTATTATAAATTAATGAAATCTAAATAAATAGCCCGCCCCTAATAGTGCTAAGGTGCCCATTAGACTGGCAGCGTTCCCGCGCTGAATGACAATCGCCATTTAATTATAAAAGTATGTTTATTATCTGCGTATATGTACGTAAGTGTGTATGAGAAACAAGTCCCGTTCAATGGGAGGTCTTCATTGAATCGATCACATGATTCTCCCATGCAAACTTGCTTGATACCGTTTGCGTAGACATAGGCCAAGATACTGCGTTTATTTTGATTACCATGTTTCAACAAATTGTTCTTTTTCTAAAGTTGGTAAACTTTTATCGCTGAGAATGAAACCAGAGCATAATATAACGTTTTCTCTACTGAAAAACTAGACTAACGAATCTAAAAAAAGACTAGACAACTAAGCGGGCTAGGACTAAAAATGAGCTAGGGGAAAAATAAGAAGAAGAAGAGGAAACTTTTACTATCTGAAACAAAGAAAAACAATACATAAAAACAATAAAAAACATTATCAAACAATAATGTCGCTTTGCTTCGCTGTCTCATCGGTCCGTTTGCGTGTGAAACATTTAAGATATCTCTTACACACATTTTTGTTGTCACGCTAGGCTCTGTTGTACTTGTAGTATTATTCTCGTAGTTTGGTTTTTCTTTACTACTTTCCCTTTCAATCGAGACTCTTAGATAATGCCAAATTAGGTTGCTCATAAAAGAAACACCTTATCATTTTTGAAATTGATAATAAGTCTCCGCCGTCTCCCCGACTATAACACGTGCTCATTTAGAAGGTATTTATTGCTTCTCTGTATCAGAACTATAAAGGAACTCGTTAAATGTTAAGATGTATTGTTTCTAGAGATGGGGCAATGTACATTACATCGATATCGATACTTAGGCTTAATTAAATCCGCGTATTTCTGCGTCGGTTGCAAATTACTAACGTGGTTGAAAAAAAATTTATTTAACCTAATTATTTCTCGAACCTACTATATTTAGTTTAAAAGTAAACAATAAAATATATCAAAATAAATAAATATTAATAAAACAAATGACTAAATAGTTAATAAAAACAAATTACTAAATAGTTAATAAAACAAATGAATAAATAGTAAATAAAACAAATTACTAAATAGTTAATAAAACAAATGACTAAATAGTAAATAAAAGAAATGACCAAATATGACTAAGTAGTAAATAAAGCAAATGACTAAATAATAAATAAGTCTTACTAAGCAATATCTTTAGATATTTTATAGTATAAATATTTAATTAAGTAAACCACTTAGCGATTTATTATCTCACTACTTGTCCAATCAAGTTAAACGATACTAAGTTATGCAATTAAAGAAATACAACTTAAGTAACTTGCTTGCAAGTGTTTACTTAGTTCCTACTTAGTCCTAATTAGAATTGAAATGTAAGTTAAGTAGGGTTGGGCTATAAAAGATGCCAAATTTGGATGGACATTGTACGGATCATTGGTTAGGGTTCCGTACTTGAATGCTTCTGTAATTGAAGCCTTTTGGTCAGACACCATCGACATTATCTCTCTTAAGCACGGGAATTCTAAGCCTATTTGTAAATTAGGAATGGTAAATAAATAGTTTACTTACTATAATAGAATTCTTCATCTTCTACGAATGTATGAGCTAAGTGGTCAAGCTCTAATGTCGAGAGTTTTCAAGCCGCCCGAAGGCCTCTGACTTGGTTTAACGACTGATAGAACTAAAACTACAGTCTATACCTAAAATTAAACATGTCATCCGACCCACGGTAGCGCCCAAATGAACATACCACTTGAAAAACTATAATCTTGTGCATGGTCACCTTTCCAAACACAGCCCACATCGACCGTTGCTTAGCTTCGATGATCGCGTCAGATCACCTTAGCTAGCCGAGCTACAGGCGCTACACAGAATTTATCCACGATTAACTGGAGTAAAAATGACAAGGCGTTTCAAGTTAGGATTAATTTGACGTAAATAGAAATTAATTTTATCAAACGGAACCCTCACCTGGTTTTCATTGTTCACGCCTTCCGTCCCACTTGCCAATGATACCGCTTTGCTTCGATACACTCGTTGCGGTAATATTATACGGAGAATTGTACGGACTAGTGATGCGCTTGCACAGTCTTGGAAACGAGGTCTTGAAAAATTGGTCTTGATATTTTCATCAAATAAATAAGAGACGGCTAATTTTGCAAAAACCAACCAAAATCAGAGTGACAAATGCGTTTCTTATTATAATTTATTTTAATTATATTATACGTATGCTTTGTAAATTGTGAGTTGATGATTGAGTTTCCTATAAACGGGACTGTGTAGCTTCTTTCTGTAGTGAAGAAAGACCGCGGCATTATTTCAAGACTATCGAAAAAAGGACCGCTGTCCTGTCCCTTCACTACGTAAACAAAAAACTAAACACGTCCGTTTGTTTGCTAATAGTTTGCGTGATAATTGATCAATCTAAAGAGCAACGCTCGATTGATTGCCTCGGTAATGGGTACCAGCTTAAAAAAAGCGAATGTGGCTCAGTGGTAAAAACGTCTGCTTTTCAATCGGACGGCCCATGGTTCGATCCCGGCCTTGGTGTAAGGGCGGGATCGATTTGATAGTCATTTGTTTATAGGTAGCCAATTAGGTCTTAGCAAGCTTGGTGCAAAAATTATAAGCTCTGACGATTACAGTGTAAACTCCATATAACGACAATGAAGGGACTGTGCATTTTATGGCGTTATAGAGAGTGGTTGTTAAAAGGAGAGAATGTATCATTGTATGGAATACAAGCTAAACCAACAAAAGCCAATTGATTTCGACGCTTTAGAGAGTTTTTCGTTAAATCGAGTGACGTTACATGGAGTTTATACTGTATTACTACTAACTTTCAGAAGCACACCATTATTACCTACATTTTAACGGGTTTGTCGTTAAATCGAGTAACGTTACATGGAGTTTACACTGTAAGTATTACTTTTACAGACTTTTTTGAAAGTATAAATAAAAACTATCGAGCGTTCGATTTTACGTTCGATTCTTAAAACTGAATTAAAAGCTAGTAAATTAAAATAACCGTAGCCCTATCATTTAGGAAGGATTTTATAAGGTTTTCAAAATTTGTAATTTTGCTAATCTGGGATGAAAAGTAGCCTATAATCCAGGATCTATTATACTGAAGAAGAAGAAGACGGAAGACCAGCGCTGATTGCTTGCAGTCAGCACACGCTGAGCTGGGGCCGGCTTTGTACTACGTAAATGTTTTATGTTTGTTTTGTATTGATTTTCTTTGTTATTAGTGTCACAAAATAAATGTTTCTTTCTTTCTTACTTACTTCCACACCAAATTCGACCCAGAAGCATTCGTTTGAGCTTGAAGATGTAATAAACACACACACAAACTAGGTATAGTCAATTAATTCAATTAGTTGAATAAGTAGTGAATTAGTACAGTATTATGGTCAATAATAAATACTTTTATGACAGCATAAGAAGTCAGGAATTTTATTGTATTTTACTCGTTAATTCTTCTCAAATTGTGCAAATTATCAACTTAAGAATTAGCTAAGTCTGAACTACAAACCAATAAAGGCACAAAACTACTAAGAACTTCTTTTGCACCATTACAAACCAATTACTAGGTTGGTAACATTGATTTCTTTTGAAACTTCAAAAGCATTCCATTTTCAAACGGGCGTGCCTAACCAAGATGGCGGCAGTGCAAAAAACAGCTGATAAGCGCGCGAAATAATTACGTCTAAATTGTTTCATTATTCACCTGTACCGCTGCAAGCAATTTCGAAACAAAGTTATCCAATTAAATAAAGAAAGGTAATTTTAACCCTATTTAGTTGTTGTTAAGGGCTACTCAAAAAATACGTAGCCGTATGAGTAATTTTGTAGTACAAAAATTCGACAATATTACTCGATCAAACGTGAAAATTTATTATAGACCTTAAAGCTTTTCAATAAAGTGTCTTTAGCTGTAAATCGTGTGTAACATTAATGCGGTCTTTTATTAAGGTCATAACGTAAGTGTCAAAGTGTGAAATAATATTTCCAATTAGCATACGATTTTGGTTTTTAACTCCATCAAGATAAGGTCGATGATTGTGAGTTATAAAAGTAGTTTTCAATTTAATTGGGAGCCTAGTGATTATGTTGTCAATTTTTCTTTTAGTTTATTATACTTTTTTTTAGGCTGTTTTAAATACAGGTTTCATTACAGTGTTGCTAGTCGTCGATTTCATACCTTTTAAGTTTTTATTGCGAAATTATTTCATTATTATAAATAGGTATTAAATAGGTGCTTGACAGGTGGAGTCAGAAAATGTTTATGTGGTAGATACCTTCCTCCTTTAATTTACTGCGGTGTCACTTCTTGTTTGTCAATGTCAAAAATAATAACGGAAATCGGTTGAAACTTTTAAGTTTTAGTGAAACCTTTTTATGTCTGTACTAAAATACTGAATCTTTTTAGAAAAAAAACGAGTGTGGGTCCGTGGTACTAACGTTTGCTTTTCAATCAGATGGTGCTGGTTCGATCCCAGCCCTTGTTTTTTAAATTATGTGTGGATTTGCACTACTTTACGGTGAAGGAAAATATCGCGAGGAAACCGATACGTTTGAGGACAGCAGAGAAGGCCCCGAGTCCCAGTAGTGGGAACGTATAGTAGGCTGCCTATGCTTATTATGCTAAGAATCTTTTTTAAATGTAAGTGGAAATTTTCTTATTCGGATTTATCAGTTGCTTTTCTTGTTAGTCTTTCAATTAGATTTTGAAAAAACTCAAACTGGATGTCTGATTGTAATACCTAGCAAACGGCGCTCTTACAGCCTAAAGATATATCTAGATATTAATACCTACTTACCTTTAATACGAATGATTTATAAATCGTGTCAAAAAATATCCTAACATTTAAAAGTTTAAAATACTTTTATAAAACTATGTAGAAACATGTGACATAATTTCACAAGTAAAAAAAAAACAGTTAAACAAATAAAAACAATCACACGCCTCATAATTATTTACTTTTCATGCAAAACCTTTACAATTATGAGCATTTTTACCGCAATGCATTTTTTAAAACACAACACTTATTCAAATCATAAAAATTGCAAAATGGCGGCTTTTCTACATAACTGTCAGTTATCTGTCATCGCGAATTGTGACAGATGCCGTGATACGTCATAGTGACGTCATTTAATGCAGTGACGTTGACACTTGACGATGACAGGTGATGTCAGACATGTATTTATTTTTATGACCTGAGACCTTATTTGTGTATTAATACCTAGGTATGTACACATTCACATGTGTATACTTCTTTCTTCTTTGTACGTAAGGCTCATATAAAACCCCGCCTAGGTCTCCACTAAAGGTTATGTTAGTTTTTTTTTCGAATTTCGTACCTAAAAGGTAAAAACGGGACCCTATTACTAAGCCCCCGCTGTCTGTCTGTCTGGCTCCAGGCTTTCTCATAAACCGAGATAGCTAGCTACCTTTTTAAGATAATGCTACGGAACTCTTAATGCATGAGCCCGATTTGCCCTTGGTCTTTTTTTTTATTTGTACACTGTACACCTAGACATGCACTAGCAAGGTGTATTCAAACTTTTTAGACCCTATATTTTTGTGGATACTTGATTTCAAAAAAACATAATAGGTACCTTTTTAACCGACGTAAAAAGGGAAGAGGTTCTAAATTCACCTCTATATTATTTGAGTAGTAAGCTCATAACTCCGTTACTTAAGATCTGTTTACGAAAATATTTTTTTATGGGATAAGACATACCTACCTACTTTTTAATTGTATTGATAAGTTTTTTCATAAATTGATTCTGAAAAATAATATGTTTGAATTGCAGTCAGGCGCAATTTTTACACGCTTTTTATTAGCTTCACCTGTATGTTTGTTTGCAACAGATTTCATTGGGCGCAATTTTGACCCACTTTAAACGGCCAGATTTCGTTCAAACTTTGTAGATTTATTGAGGACCGATGACAATACACTAATTTGATAAAATTGTTCCATTTTTTGTATTTTTGTTTGTATGTTTGTTTGTAACCGACTTTTTTGGGCGCGATTTTGACTCACTTAAAACGGCCAGATAAGCGTGTTTTTTAGTTTTTTAAACGATTATTATCTTTCGTTTTTTTTTTTCAAATAACCCTGTTATACATTCAAACATTGAACATTCGTTTTGGAAGCGATTGGACTCACGTTTTGTACCAATTATTCCTAGTCACGGTGGATTTGTTCAGTTTTACGGTTTTGTCAACTAGTTTCTATGTTACACAACCATCTTTTGTTGTTAAAAGTATATTGTTACCTTGTACTGTGGTAGGGCTAATACGATTTGCCTATTCAAAAAACATACTAGCAGAACGTCCCGGCTTCGCAAGGGCTATAAAACAATCTAAATTGCAAAGAGAAACAAAATATAACATATGTTACTCGGAGATTATGTAGCTTCCCAACGGTGAAAAAATTTTCAAGTCGGTTCTGTAGTTTCGGAGCCTATTTGCGTCAAACAAATAAACAAAAAACAAACTTTTCCTCTTTATGTCTTCTAATATATAAAATTTCCATGTCACAATGTTAGTAACCGTACTCCTCCGAAACGGCTTGACCGATTTTCACCAATTTTTATATGTGTATTTAGTAGGTCTGAGAATCGGCTACCATCTATTTTCCATACCCCTAAGTGATAAGGCAAAACAACGTTTGCTGGGTCAGTTAGTATTGGTATAGATTCCATCAAGTTCACTTCTTTTAGTGAAAATAAGCATAAAACCTGTCGTCCAAACCTTTGTCTAAGTGAAACGTGAATTAACTAAATATTAGAAGGTTAATTTTAGTCGAGACCTACCTTTGCTCCATCTACTTGTACCTTTTGAAATAAAAAAGTTAGTATCAAATTCAAAAAAAGTTCCAACACAAGCTTAACAACACATAAAAACAAACACACCCATAGAAAACACATCCAAAAACATTTTGTCCACAGTTACTTTAATATGTTAAATATTAGTAAAAAGCTCTCCCATTTTTATGCCCAATTAAAAAAAGTGTTAAGAAATAGTTACAGTTATAAATTGGCAGATTTATATTCGGCAGACTTCTTCATTCTTTTTTTTTAAAGATTAAGTACTACTAAGTTTAATATTACTCCATTACTTCAAAAAAGAAAAGAAACAAATAAATAAAAGCTCTATCATTGCGGTACGGAAGATTTATATTAGACAGACTTCTTTATGTATTTTTTTAATCTTAGTACATTAGTGATTTCTTATCAATTCAAAAAGAAAATAAAGAAACAAAAGAATGGCGCTAACTTAACCCACGTTAACCATAACCAAATAGGTTAAACAATTCCGAAATGGACAATAAATGAATAAATATCAATAAATAGTTACACCCTACGATGGCTCCCGCATTGATTTGATATAAAAACTAGCATCTGTGTTAAATCCAATATATACCCAGAAAGCTACGTTCGGATACCATCCAAATTCAGTTTTGCCGTTTATCCAAGTAACAAACAAATATAATAAGCATCAATACATTTATCCTCACAAACTTTCCCATTTATTTATGTGTACGGTGTAACCCGCATTAATTCGGGATAAAAGTAGCCTATAATTATGTTAATCCAGGATCTAAACCATCTCCATACCAAATTTCATCGAAATCAGTCCAGCCGTTTGAGCGTGAAGAAGTAACAAACATACACACTCACAAACTTTCGCCTGTCAAAAGCTGTCGATTAACATATTTATAGTGTCACACACAAGCTAAGTCAAAGATAATGGTCAAAATCCTTAACGTACAGTTGTATCCTTAGTTAAAAATATCACTAGTATATTAGTAGGAGTATAGTAGACTATAGAACTCACCCGAGCTAGGCCGGTCGCTGTATCTGGTGCAGTAAACCCACGCCGGCCATAGACTGGCATTGCCTTGGGACCCTTGGCTGTTCGCGTCTGCACTCCCACAGGATACCGCTCCACTCGAAGTCGAAGAGACTATAGAACTCGCCGAATCCGGCCTCCTTTGAGCCTCCTGAATCTTTGGTCGATCCTCTTTCGTCTCTCCGATCTGCGACACCGTCTGACGCAAACCTCCAAGCGGCGGTAGTGGATTAAACTCAACCTCCTTCGACTTCAAATACTCGTAACTGTACTTATTAAAGTCAGGCTGCTTCGATAAGTCGTAAGGTTTGTACAGGATGCTGTGGTTCGGCCCGACGGGCTTGGGGCCTTCGATTTTTGACGTTTTCCTGATTGCGTTCAAACCGAACTCTGGGTGAAGGATGTTGCTGATTGAAAACGTCAGAGGAGGCGTGAAGTCTTGGCTGATTGGAGGTTTTACGTCGGGGGTGTCCGGGCGGTAATAGCCCTGGTACTCCGGGCTGGGTGGAGGCGAGCTGGGTTGGACCTTCACGATGGTCATGTTTGGTCGGTCGTACCTCGACTCTATGGTGGTACAAGTGTACTGGTTTGGTGGAGAAAACGCAGGGTTTTCCGAATGAGGAGGTGGAACGCGGCCCGTGACCGGCCCTGGACTGTTTGCTTGACTAGGACTGCAGCGGTCTTCAAAAGCCATGATCTCTAAAGTCTCTCTGTTATGTTAAACCGTATTTAGTTCACAACACAATGGCCTGTCCCAACAAATTATGCCTCGGTCGACACGATTTAAAATTAAAACATTGTCAATTTGAATGTCAAACACGCTCGACACGTCTAGTACATTAATATTAATCGGTTGATTAACATGATTTCTTAATCGAACGTTTTTCACGCACTGTGTTCTTCGGTTGACAGTGACAGCTGTCAGATTGAAATGTCAATGTCAAACGACGTGTGCTCGCGACGGCGGCGCGCGAGCAACTGCGCCTGGGGCCGCGGGTAGGAGACACGCCCCCGAACAAACAAGCTTTTTTCCCTTCCCTGCAAGTTTTGTGGGCGTAACTGTGAGCGCTTTTCAATGCACACGACGAAACCTTTTATCTCTTTCTACCTTGCAGTCTTCCCGCGTGACAGAACGAGAGGCAGCTATTACAATTGATTTAACGTGATTGTGTGTTTAGCGGGCTTCGTACAGATTTGTAATTCAGTTGTAAATTTGCTGCTATGGGCTCTTTTGCTCGGTAGTAATGTATCAATAATATTGTACCTCTTTTGATCGGCCGACGCGAATTTCAATTTAAGTTTGACAGAATTATTATTTTGATAGACAGTCGCCATCTTTGCTGAATTATTGAGCGTTGCTGATCGGTAACGCGTTTTTTTACGTATTTATAACATAATAGTGGTTAGTAATTAAGCTGTTAAGTAACTGGTTGTTCTGAGATGTTAGTTAATATTTAGTAGCTTGGTACAATGTGTTGAAATGACATGTTTTATAGCTGCCGAGAAACGTGATATGGTGACATTTTTTATGGAAGCATTTTCACCTGCTAGAGTTTAAAGTATGGTGTTATTTTGTCTGCAGCCTTGTTATAGGTTGTTTTTCTGCTTTTATTTCCATTTGTATAACATTAGGGGTTTTCTTGGCAATAGGTTCATTTATCTATTAAAGCTTTAAAGGTTTAAACTAATCTAACTAACTTCTTTTAAGTTATTATTTAGGTACAAATATACCTACTAAACAATATACCTACTAAAACAGTTAGGTATAATATAAAATTATATTTTCATAATGTAATGATTCATAAATTAATTGATTAGTCGTATAGTGAAGTGTTAAAATTGTCAGGTTTAAAATAAATTAATTGTGTATTTATTAATACAAATACATTTACCAATTAAACAGTTTAATACTTTTATTTGTCAATTACATGTCAAAATTATTCATGTCAAAAAAAATTTAAAGTTAGGAAAACCCGCCCATGATCGTACCTGGTGCAAAGGTGCCCATAATACTGGCTGCGTTTCCACGCTGAATAGCAATGGCTATCCTCTGCACCAAGTACGATCGAGAACGGGGATCCCCCGTCCTATCGACTAGTCTTCGCCCGAGTTCATCAACTAGCCTCCTCGCATCTGCACCCCAACTTCCCATAGTCTCAACGGCAAAAGGAATAAAAAAATATTGAGACTCAAGACCCGCATATTTAACCTTTTTTCTTTCCGCCGCATCTTCAGCAGCCACCGCCGGAGACAGGACGGAACGACTCAAGTGACTGGGCGCGACAGTGCTGACGCACGTGGCGTCCCAGATCAGGCACTTGCCATTTTTCCACGGCACCAAAGTCATTCCGTCCGGTCTCCTGCCGTCAGACCTGCAAAGCCCGGGCGGCTCCAGCAAACACGGTAAACCTGCCGACACTAAGGCTCTCCGTATGATGTCGTTTAGAGCATGGTGCCGCGAAAATCTACCTGCACAACGACAGCAACTCAGTGCATGATGGCCATCGGCCTCCACCTCAGAACTGCAGATGCACACATGGGGTTCACACACCCTGCAGCCCAGGCGAAGAGCCACCGCCACCCGCAATGAATTGTCGTCAAGGTATGTGCCAAAGTGGGGTGAAGGCAGCGCGCACAACCATGCTCCCGACTCACGCTGCGACACAGCCTGAAGTCTGGCCAGATCAGCACCTACAGCGCTCCCAATCAACTTTTCCCTGACCTGCCCGGCAGTGGCTTCATCCCATGCACGTTGGATCTGCGGCGTAGTCGGATAATCAGCTCCCGAGCTGCGAACAGACCAAGCCAACCTAGCCTCTTCTAAAAAAGGTAAGCTTGCCTCGCCGCCATTGGAACTGAGTATTACAGCGACCAGACCCGCTACCCCATGCCCTGAAGCTAAGAAGGCTGGCAAGCCCACATCTCGCGCACATCGAATTCCCAAGCCACCGTGCCTTACAGTACGTGTCGTATAGTTATAATAAATACTAGCTATGTATGTCAACTAGATACATATAATTTTTTAATATTTGAGGTAGCTATAACTGTATTTATTAAATAAAATATAAATACTTAGGTACATTTAAGAACTCACAATTTTTAATTTATCGTTTTTAGGGTTCCGTACCTAAAAGGTAAAAACGGGACCCCATTATTAAGACTGCTGTCTCTCTGTCTGTCTTTCTGTCTCCAGGCTGTAGTTCAGAAACTGTAATAGCTAGAAAGCTAAAACTTTCACAAAATACATATGTATTTCCCCTGCCACAAACCAAAAAAGAGAGAAAACCGGACTAGCGAGGGAATCTCAACAAAACACTACACTATACTCGGACGCCTCCTGCTTTAAAAGAAGTACCACAACATCTGACGCAATGACAGTGTAACAGGTATGCCAGCGACCCAATACCGTGCTCCGCTACTTTAAGGAGCTTGGATGGCTTGGGTAGGCTGGTAGGGGGCCAATACATAAATATACACAATACGCCTCCTGCGGGTTGTCAGTGCAGGTCTGATCGCCCCCATCATAGAATAAGAAAAGACCAGGGCAAGCTTCGAGTGGTATCCGAGGAATGGAAAACGACGAGACGCAGACCACTAGCCCAATGATTAGTTGACATCGTTAGGCACGCTGGAAAGAGCTGGTGGAAACTTCTTTTTTTACTCTTAATGGGCTTACGCTTGATCACAATTCACCTGTTGGTAAGCGTAATTGCAATCTAAGGTGGAGCGCGCTTGCCCAGAAGAAACCGGTTCACTCTTCCCTTGAAAATCGCTAGATTATAGTTATCAGGGAACAGGAAATTCGGCGAAGAATTCCACACCTTGGCGGTACGCACAATGAAGGTGGAGGCAAACCGCTTAGTACGCGACTCCTCCACAGTATAACGATGCCGCCTTGGTGTTTCCTACTCGTCCGATGGTGGAATGGGGCTGACTGAAGACCGTACTATGGCGTGTTGGAGAGGAGGCTTATACCCAGCAGTGGGAAGATACAGGTTGATGATGATGATATTCGTATACGATTCTAAGGTGAGTCAGTGGAGGTAAAATGAATTGAAACAGAGTACATTGTCAGTCGGTAAAGTTACAAAGCAATGTATTCTGGGAGTTTTGACAGTTTGACACTTGCGCTTATGTTAATAAGTTATTGTTTGTTGATTACTTATAACTTACGAGGTTAAGGAGCTGTTTCCACGGACGAACTACACGCAGGGGGCAAACGCTTCAGTTTTTTTTCTAAATAATATATTAATTCTTAATAAAATGACAGACACATTTCCTTTTCTTCTTCTGTTTTAATATTATTTTTTTAACTGTTACTGCCAGACATGAATAATAAAAATAATATCTACAAAAACTTAAATAATACATAACATATTTACCTCTACTCAATTATAAACATACTTGATGATACTAACTGTATTATTAAATTATAAGATTGATAGTATTGTAACAAAAAATTCAGTTATATTATAAAAAGTCTGTTGAATTTTTTATTTTAAAAACTAGTATTTGTAAAATCTTGTTCTAACTTACATGTGAGTAATAGATAGTAAAGGCTATTTTCATTTTATTTTATTCCTTCCAGACATTTGCTTTCTTCTGAAAGCGCGTTACTACACGAGTTTTTTTTTAAAGTCACATTTCCAGAATTGATTTTGGAAATCAGTTTTTTAATTATTTCTTTCTTTTAACGTAACAAATGCTTATAACATAACTAAGTAAGCTTTTGTTTAAAAAAATGGCCAAGTGCGAATGAAGGCTCGCGCATGAATGGTTTCGTACTATCTTCCAGCTTTCTAGCTATCACGGTTTCTGAGAAACAGCCTGGAGACAGACAGTTAGCGGAGGCTTAGTAATAGGGCTCCGTTTTTACCTTTTAGGTACGGAACCAAAAAAATAACTTAACCATTTTGTTTTTAAAAAAATAGGTAGTCGGCTAACTTCAAAAAAAGGTGGGAGTAAACATTTTGACAGTTACACTAGAAAATAACCGTGTTATGCATAATCTCTCATTGTTTTAAACAATGGATAAACATGTAGGTACCTATGTTAAAGGTTATAGAAAAAAAAAGAATAAAAGGAAAGGAATAGCTACTGTTTTATTTTTCAAAGGGAAAAAGGTAGCTATTGTTTTTTTCGAAGGGTCGACTTTTCAAAGTTAAGACAAACAAACAAATAAATCGTATTTTTAAACACATATATTCTTAGAATAGAATAGAATGTCTTTATCATCATATTGTTAAATAATTATTACATTATATTTTTTTTTTTTTTTTTTTTTTTTTTTTTTACTCTGAATAGGTCAGCGCTTGACCACAATTCACCTGATGGTAAGTGATATTGAGGTCTACGGTGGATCGCGCTTACCTAGAAGGAACCAGTTCACTCTCGCTTTGAAAATCGCTAGATTGTAGTCATTGGGGAACAGGGAATTTGGCAAGGAATTCCAAAGTTTGGCGGTTCGGACAACAAAGGTGGAGGCAAAACGCTTTGTGCGTGCCTTGGGCACCTCAACCGTAAACCGATGCCGCCTTGGCGTTTCCCTGCTCGTCCGATAGTGGAAGGGGGCGGGGGGAATTACTTCATGTAATTCAGTCGCACACTCGCCGAAATGCAACCGATAGAAGACCGACAGACTGGCAACAATGCGGCGGTGCTCTAGGCTCTGCAACTTTGCCTTGCAAAGATTGTCATTGCCTATGAGCCTTTTCGCACGCCGCTCAATTGACTCCAACGCCTGAAGCTGGTACTTTGCCGATCCATCCCAAAGGTGCGAACAATACTCCATGCATGATCGAACTTGTGCTTGATATAATATAAGCAGCTGTTCCTGCGTGAAGTACTTTCGCACCTTCGAGAGGATACCCAGCTTTTTGGCTGCTACGTGAGCCATATTCTCGATGTAGGAGCCAAAATTCAGTGTTGAAGACAATGTTATGCCAAGGAGTTCTAAGCTGTCGGTAACCGATACGGTTGCACCTCGGAAGGAAGGGGCCAGGTCAAAAGGCCTCCTCTTAGCAGTGAAAAGACACGCTTGGGTTTTGGCGGCATTGAACTTGACTAGATTGGCATCGCCCCATTCGGAGACTGCCTGAAGAGCCAAGTTTAAGCGCTCAACCATAGCTTCCCTATGAGACCGGATTTCGGCCTCACTGGCTCGTGCAGTGGATATGTAGCTCTCTACAACAGTGCTGTCATCTGCATACCCAAAGGTACCGGGTCTTAGCAGATCGTTAATATGCAGCAGAAATAATGTCGCAGAGAGCACCGACCCTTGAGGGACACCGGCATTGATCGCCATTAGATCCGACGAGCAGCCATCAATGACCACCCGTATAGATCTGTCCCTCAAGAAGTCCGATATCCAATCACGAAATCCAGCAGGCAGGCCGTAGGAGGAAAGCTTGCCAATAAGGCCGTCGTGCCAGACCCTGTCAAAGGCTTTGGAAATATCCAGAGAAACCGCAAGTGCTTCTCCGTACTTCTCAATAGCCTCACTCCAGATGTGTGTGGCATACGCTAGAAGATCCCCAGTAGACCGATTCCGGCGAAAGCCATATTGTCGGTCACTAAGGAGGTCATTCGCTTCTAGGTATGCCAGGAGCCTGCGGTTCAAGACACGTTCCATACTCTTGCAGAGTATGGACGTGACTGAAATGGGCCGGTAGTTAGCAGGGTCGGCGCGACTACCTTTTTTAGGCACGGGCTGCACATTAGCAAGCTTCCAAGAACTTGGCACTTTACCAGTCTCAAGAGAGAGCCGAAAAAGACGTGTCATATATATAAACATAATCAAACTCGTCAGTATTTCATTCGATAATAATAAATAATATGGTTTTTGCATTTACTTACAGAAATTCTTCAAATTTCGAGAAGTCGTAAAGATTACAAATAATAATAATAATTATTATAATTATTATTATTTAGGTATTATAATTATTACTACTTAGGTATTAAATAGATACCTAGTTATTTGACCAGCAGAATCCGTAACCGTACGAGTTGAGACACTTAGATGTAGCATGCCTAGTCTGGATAAATTGGCTCTCGAGCAGGCTAACAGAAAACTGATTTTTAACTTGAAAGTGGTTGCTAGCCAGGCAAGCACAGAAAATATTCTACCATTTTGCTTTTAGGTTTTTTTTCTGACCTTCCATAATAAGTTTAGTAGGTAAATGACACCATCTGATATAATAAAAGTCTCGTTCTAGTGACTTCACTCATCGATATTGCCTAAAAATGCACGAAATATCTTTGTTTTTTGGTATTTATTAAAAAAAAAATAACCACGGAAAAAACACGTTTATTGTATGGGGACCCCCTAAATACTTTTTTTTTTAATTTTTAGTATTTGTTGTTATAGCGGCACGATGAATACATATCTAGTGAAAATTTCAGCTTTCTAGCTATTACGGTTTCAACCTGGAGACAGACAGACTGAGTAATAGGGTCCCGTTTTTACTTTTTAGGTACGGAATCCTAACTAGCTGTGCCCCACGGTGTTTCTTGCCTGTTCCGGAATGGAACATACGAAATTAATCCAGGATAAAAAGTAGCCTATTTTTTAATCCAAGGTCTATCCTATCTTCATAGTAAATCACATCAAAATCGGTCCAGCCGTTGAAGCGTGAAAAACTAACAAACATACACACTTACACACAAACTTTCGCATTTATAATATTAGTAGGATAGATAAACACTTTATTAAAACACTAACAATAAAATAACATTACAGAATACTCACAACGAACTTACAAGCTAGTGCCTTAACTGGCGACCTTATCGCTAAGAGCGATCTCTTCCAGGCAACCAATTCTAAAAAAGTTGACAAATTTCGAAAAGAACTTAAGACGAGGTTTAATAATAATAAATAAATATTACAATAAATAAATATAAATAGGAAATTATGGACTAAACTGGGGGAGGCCTACGCCAACGAGGCGACAATGACAGCAACCTAAAACTGACAAGAGAAATCGCTTAATTCACAAATCATTTATTTTATTATATTTTTGTCATTTTTGACATTCTGAAATTTAAACTCACTATTATTTTACTTAATTATTATTTACAAGAAAAATTGACATATCTAAAAACTAAAAATTAAACAAGAGATTTTTTTGATAATTATATTTTAATTTAAATTTTGATAAATAGTGACATTGTAATTGTGAATTTGTAACAGAACCATAAAATGATTGTAATTGAATAAATGGCTTTTTTACTTTTACTTACAATAAATAAAATAATTGTGTGCATAATAAACTATATTTCTTTCTTTCTAATATTAATAGAAAAGGTAAGTCAAAAACGAATTGAAAACAACCAATCATCGACTCGTTTGATGTTCTACTTAAATATTATTACAACAAATCTTTACCAACCTCCAAACAATGATAAGCACGAGAAAAAAGTTAACAAACCAACATGGCGGCAACAACTCGCTTTCCCGCCTAAATAGCTGTCAAACAACTGTCAAATGTCACTCAAACGCCATTGTTGAAAGGAGGCTTTGTTCTCTTGCTGTTGTTTGTTTATGTTAATAAATTAGATTAAAGGTTAGATGTTGATTTTGAATCATACCTATTTGAATTGACGAAAATGAAATAAATGCTACTAAATAAACACATGTTATTACGTTTATCGAATTGATTAGGTACCTTATTCTCTTTTGTATAGTATAATTATAACTATATCAGGATCGACAACGATTAGACGCTTAATCTCTTGTTGAAAATCGTACTACTTCTATCATTCAATACTCGTAGCGCCATCTATTGGTATTTTCTTGAAACGACTTCACTCGGGTCACGTAATCTACTATCGTTATAACACTATGTGACTGCTTAATGTACAACAAGTTGCCAGAGAAAATAACAAATCTTAATAGTAGTATGTTTAAACAGAAAATAAACAGTTTTTGTGAAAGTAATTTCTCTTATAATTTAAGCAAGTATATAAGTAAATATGATGCTTGCAGAATCGTTATTCAGATGTAAAAAGTAGTATTTTGAATAAAATAGAAATTAAAAACAAATGCTATTGTGTGTAGTCTTTATTGAAATTTGTAAGTTATTTTATGTAATCGAACTAATAGTTTAATTATTGTAGTATGACTTGCCTTTAACGTATGTTATTTAGGGTTAATAAAATTCTGTCTTTCTGTATTTCTAGAGCGCGTTGCGGAACTTGACGGCAGCTAGGCTGCACGCTTGATTTGCAGCGCCATCTAGGTTTCATCGTTAGAAATTATGGCGAACTTCCGCGTCACGTTTTATTGTATGGGAATCAGCAATCAGATCAAATCTGATCCCTGATTAACGTGTACTTATATCACGAATTAACGCGGACAACTCCGAGTAGCGTAGTTAGTACAAGTTATATCATTTATACAGGTATAAGTAAATATTTAATTAGAATGATAGCGATTGCCATTCAGCGCGGGAACGCTGCTAGTCTGAAGGGCACCTTTGCACCGGGAACTATTAGGGGCGGGTATTTATTTAGAATTAAGTAATTTATAATACATTTTATTTAATTTTGGCATTTCATTTGTATATCTACTGTGACATGTATATTTGATAATTAAAATATTTTTTTTACTTATAATTATAGTAAAATTTAATGTGAAAAATTAGAATGATAATGATGAATAAACATTTCTCATATTTGACTAACAACAATAAAAAACTCAAACTTATCGGAACTTCCGTTGATTACATTCCGTTGATTATAAGTTATTATAAAAATATGATTAATTCAAACAAATATAATAAACATACTCGCTTCGCTGTGTGGCTTTACTCGCTGCATTATAAAATACATCTGAAGGTCATATTTTTCGTCTTCGTATCTATTAGTTAACTGGCTAGGCTCTGTTGTTGAGAATTTTCAAAACTGCTAATTGACTTTGACTTAGCTTAAAGACTTCTTGTACTAAGACTTGGAGACACATACGGGACCTACAATATCACGTATCATCCGAATCGTAATAACGCACATATGCAAATTTCACTTACATAAGTACATAATATTATATTATTTATACCAACAATATTATCTAGCGCCTGTAGCTCGGCTAACTAAGGTGATCTGACGCGATCATCGAGGCTAAGCATCGGTCGATGCGATCTTTGGATGGGTGAGAAACTACCTAGTGTTACTAGGCAGATTTTTTTGTTTTATTTTTTATCCTTTATAGGTTAGCGTTTGACTACAGCTAGCCTGATGTTAAGTTGCACTGCAGTCTACGGTGTGGCACGCTTACCTAGAAGATACCTATTAACTCTACTTTTGAAGGCCCCCGGATGATACCTCTCAGGAAACAGAGACTCAGGTAGTGAGTTCCAAAGCTTCGCAGTCCTCACAATAAAGGTTAGTTTCTCACATACAGACAGCGGAGGCTTAGTAATAGGGTCCTATTTTCTACCTTTTAGGTACAGAAAACTAAACATTAGTAAAAAAAAAAGGTTGCCTGTAAAGTCGGTTTTACGGGCGAAGATTTTACGTGACAACGTCTGCCGCGTGCTGCGCGCGCGGCAGACCGATCATAGTTGAGTAGGAGAGAGACGCAAGGCATTCGGCGGGCCTCTCTCTCGTTCGGTGACTCATCGTAACGTTACCGGGCGTTACACTTTTTCATAAGTGACTCCCAGCCGCAACCTAATTTAAGACGTTGTCACGTCAAAAATAATTCCGGTTTCATAAAATGATTAGAAAAGTAAAAACCAACTAATTGGATTAACTAATTAATATAATATAATTAATTGTTATAAACATAAATTTAACTAGATTCTCGCGTGAAGGAAACAATTGTTAGTACATGTTTATTATCATTGGAACAATAAATATATCTAAACATAATTATATTTCTTAATTTATGAAAGTTTTTGTAGTTTCAACTCGTAATTTACAAAATACATGTTGTAATTCGTTTTCTTATTTATTGCTTTTGCTTTTAATTTATTTGTGCTACTAGAAAAAAATATTAATAATGTTCGTAATTATGTCTTTTTGCGAAGTTTCAGTAACTTAGCTTGCCAATGTGATCTGATGCGATCACCAAAGTTAAGGACATTTAAAAAGTCTTTATGTGAATGATAACATTGTACATAATATTCTTCTTTGTTTTCATCGAATGAGTTATTGGCCACAAAAGCTCTGGTATCGAAAGTTTCTAAGCCGCCCGAAGGCCTCTGACTTGGCTTAACGACTGCTTGTAAGACTAACAGCCGGGACCTACAATTTAACGTGTCATTCAACCCACGGTAGCACGCAGATGAAAATTCCACTTGAAAAATTACTGTCTTGTGCATGGTCACCCATCCAAACACCGTCCGCATCGACCGCTGCTTAGCTTCGATGATCACGTCAGATCACCTTAGCTAGCCGAGCTACAGGCGCTACAGCTATGTTTCCTTACGGCCCGCCAAAAGGAAGATATAAAAGTTTTTTTCGCAAACATTTGGATAAACTAAAAAGTAAACTACTATGTATATACATACTACAGAAAGAGCAGAGAGTCAGTGAAGAGACACCGATACAAATTGTGGTCCTCAAACATGCCGGTTTCCTCACGATGTTTTCCTTCGCCGTAAAGCGAGTGCAAATCCACACATAACTTGAAAAACAAGTCATTGGTGTAGGGCCGGGATCGAACCAGGCGCCGTCTGATTCAAAAGCTGAGGTTAGTACCACTGAGCCACACTCGCTCTGCTACCGTGACTTGGAGTAGTGAAATAGTGCAAGTAAGGGCAGGATGGACTATTTCCGTCGCAACGTGTGTGGCCCGCTTTACGACTGTCTTGTTAAGGTAGGGCTTCACTACTTTATTTTCTATTTTATTTTATTAAACTAAATTTAATTGACTGAAATTAAATTATTTTTATAGTTTTTGATAATATTTCAAGTTATTAATCTATATTAATATGTTTATATTATAAATAATTTAATAGTTTATATTTTACAAGCGACGATAAAAATAAATTTAAACAGGACTTAAGAATATAAATTATAAATTATTTTATTATATTATATATATCTCTCTTCCTGAGTCTCTTTTTCCCGAGAAGTACAATTTGGGGGTCTTCAGATTTAGAGTAAATTGGTTCCGTCTAGGCAAGCGTGTTACATCTTAGACCACAGTCAAGCTTAATATCAGGCTAGCTGCGATAAAAATAATAATAAAAAATATTATAATATATTATAAATCATAAAGTTGAAGAGTGTTGGCTAGACACTTAACATTTTCACAAAATACATAAAAGTATATTGGCAATCAAATTAATTTATAAAATTGAAATAAAATAAATATTTAAGGGGACCTCCCATACAATGGTACGGAACCCTTCATGCGCGAGCCCAACTCGCACTTGGCCAATTATTCGATATTTATATTTCAATAATTATTAGATATTTATCTAACCATAAGGTTGGTACAAAAATTGCATTAGACTATAAAAAACTGAAACCGTGAATTCATGATGTAAGTATCTTGTGTACTAACCCTGCAGCCTGGGTGAAAGAATAAGGCTGTGGAACTGCCCCTGCCTGTCGTAAGAGGCGACTAAAAGGGGCATCAGGCTCGAAGGTGTTCGGAGATGGGGTTCCGACACCCGCTTCATCGAGTCCGGGGTGAACGACGACGTCGCGTGACCGTCACCGTCGCGTGGTTGGCGAAACAATCCGGGAAGGGCCACAGCGCAGTGCAAGGAGGTCTCCGGAGTGTTTCCCGGAAGAACCCGGAGACCTCCGTTAAGCTCAGAGGCAGGTCACCGGGGGGGTTTTAGTGGGTACACATCCCACATAACCTGGCCGCGCCCCATCGTAGTCAGATATCTTTTCGAAGATTTCCCCCTCGTCAACAAAAAAAAAAAAGGTATCTTGCGTACGCGCCTTAAGTTAGCTTTCGTCCAGTCACAAATATTGTGGCGCGCGTAGAGTGTATACCTCGCTTTACTTCATGTTTTCTAACATTACGTACAGTTGCACAAACAAACACAGTTTTTAGGGTTCCGTACCTAAAAGGTGAAAACGGGACCCTATCACTGAGCCTCCGAATCAAAGAAGCTATCCTCCGAAGCTATCCAACTAAATAAAAAATCAAACTTTTCCTCTTTATATATTTGGTATATTTTATAACAGGAATATATTATAATAGAAATTATATTTGTCTTTTGCATCTTAATGTATAGACATACTTTATTATATATTTTAGTATTTTCAATAAATTGTGTTTGTATATGTATAATTATATATTATTTTGTGTCATACCAAATTTTATAGGTATACGAATTCACATATACATTTTTATTATTACACCTCGTCTTTAGTTCTTTCCAGGTCTAATTTCTTAGAATTGGTTGCCTGGAAGAGATCGCTCTTAGCGATAAGGCCGCTAGTTAAAGCACTAACTTCTAAATTATTTGAAAATTTATAATTTATTTATTTTATTGTGAGTGTTTTAATAAAGTGTTAATCTATCTATCTTTCTATCTACGCAATAAAAATTGTCAATACAACACCGTTATTAAAACTAAAACCAGCAATTCATAAAGGTTTCAATTGAATATACTATACACCATATACCTACTATAATATACTATATACCTATTACCGCTAAAGGCCTTTAATATCGCGTATTATCTAATTATCAGGTGCGTTGCAGTTGTGCATACAAACAGAATTACAATCATTTTTGTAGGGTGCCAACAATACTTAGTTCTGTTCTGTTGAAGAGGATATTATCTTTTTATGACTTTATCTTAATCTTAATATATATAAATCTCGTGTCACAATGTTTATCCTCAATGGACTCCTAAACCACTTAACCGATTATAATAAAATTCGCACACCACGTGTAGTTCGATCCAACTTGAGAGATAGGATAGTTTAAATCTCAAATTATAGTCGCAATTTTTTTTTTTTGCTAATTATTGTCTGTTATTATTTTACAGTCACAATTATCTGTTAACTCCGAATGATTCTAACAGATGTCGATACCTTGCGACTGGGTTGAGTAAGTAATCAATAGATGGCTATGGTAAATCTACGAACGTGTCATATAAGCTACACTATCTATTTTTCATACCCCTAAGTGAGGCAAAACAACGTTTGCTGGGTCAGCTAGTATATATTAAAATTTTAGGTTTTTGCGAATTATAATATAACATAAAAAACCTTTCATGGAAATTGTGGTCACTTTAACTCAAAATTACATACCGTACAAAGCCAGTATTACTAATAGCCTGACTAAGTACTAGGTATTAAGTACCTTGTGATTACCATTGCACTAACTATGACCTAGGTAATTCAGGTTAGCTTCAATATTTTATAGCTAGCTGAGCGAACGAAGGCAGCGAACCCTTACGGAATCAACTGGATACTTTTTTTTTCTAGTATGTGAAGTTAACTAATGCAATCTATATTTATTTCAATTTTATAATATAACGGATAATATGAAACAAAAAATGTTAAAATAAGCATTTTTCCCAACGTTTAAATTTTTATAAATCTGTTAATTAATTTTGAATCTTTATTTGAATTACTCTTAATTAGTACAGTTTATAATATAGTTTATAAATTACATTTCGCACATACGTTGCTATAACGTCACTTATGCAAATAATGAGAAAGAAAGAAAGAGAAAGAAATGATTTATTACAGGAAATTTAGGTTTACAGCTACTTATACATTTATATAATGTAATATTTCAGGAGAAGCATTTGAAAATTCAACATCCTATTACAACATATAGTTCTTCTCGATAAACAAATAAAACGATAATAAATTTAAACAACAACTTTTAACTTCATTTTAAAATAAGAGCAAACATCTTACTTATTACTATTAAAGAAATATAAAAGTTAAAAAGTTTTGTCAAAAATTACATAAGTGACGTTATAGCACCGTATGTGCGATTTGTGTAAAATTGAAACAACGGGACCCTATTACTAAGCCTCCATTATTTGTCTATCAGTCTGTCTGTCTCCAGGCTGTATCTTAGAAACCATGAAAGCTAGAAAGCTGAAACTTTCACAAGTTGTCCGTGCCACTACAAGAAAAATACCAAAAATAACGAAAATGTATGTCAAAATGTGTGTATGTATGTATTCAAATATATATTAGCCCATCTCGCACCTGGCCAACTATTTAAAACAGTCGACAAAATCATCAGACATTGTTTAGCATCTTTACGAAGCAACAGATTACTTTTTAGGGTTCCGTACCTAAAAGGTAAAAATGGGACCCTATTACTAAGACTCCGCAATCTGTCTGTCTCCAGCACAGACATTTAAGAGAGTAGGTCTCCAGGCTGTATCTCAGAAACCGTAATAGCTAGAAAGCTGAAACTTTCGCAAGATATGTATTTCCCGTGCCGCTATAACAACAAATACTAAAAATAAAAAATGAAAATAATAAGGGGTTCCCCATTCAGTAAACGTGTTTTTTTCCTATTTTTTGCTATATATCAACAACGGTAACTAACATGTAGACACCTAAACTTTTCACGGAATGTATAAATGTACATTACTTTTCAAATTAAATTGTAAAATTTAAATAAAATAAATATTTGATACCTCCCATACAACAATGGTACGGAACCCTTCAAAGGGGAGCTCCCATAAATACTCGTAGTATGGAACCCTTCATGCGCAAGCCCAACTCGCACTTGGCCAATTTTATTTAAGGGTCCGTGACCACAAGGAACCCTAAGAGAAAAGTTCCTTCCTAACCCATAATAAGAAATTGTATATATGTTTTTTTTTGTGTGCACAATAAATAATTTTCTTTCTTTCTTTCTAATAATTTCGCTCTGTCTATTATATTGGTATATTTAAGGTACATCAATAGATACACGTAATATTTGTTGTCGGTCGTTAACACACCCCCGACCACGAAAATAGATTAAGAAAAATGTTTAACAGATTATAAAATATGATTCCGACATTTGGGGTGAAGTGGGGTGACAACGTTTTTAGTGAACAGGAATACTTTTGTATTTTTTTTTATCTCCTACTTCAATAATGTGCAAAACAGTATTATAATACTATAATTACATTTTATTGGTGTGACTTGAAAAACATGCCAAATCCAAAATCTTGAATTTATAGTTTTATCGTTATCCTAAACCTCACAAATAATATAATAAATGCGAAATTATGTTTGTGTATGTGTGTGTGTGTGTGTGTGCGTGTGTGTTTGTGTCTGTGTATGTTTGTTACTTTTTCACGCTCAAATGGCTTGTCACGCCATGCCACGCCATGCCACGACACAAGCATAATACAAACTAGAAATGGTTGAGAATGGGAGTAACCAAACCAAAGGAAGGCTCTGGCGCCATCTATACAGTTTAATTACCAGTGTAGATTGCCAGACAGTTCCTTCCTTAACCACTATAATAATATGTTAATTTTATTTTTATTTAATAAGCTAACATATTGATGTTTTTTAGTTCCATTTCTTTCAAAATGTTTTTGTAAAAGTTATTGTTAAATGTGGTGTTGTAACGCGTTTTTATTTTTGGTCCAACAAAGCCATTTTTTTACTTTCTTTTTTATCTTACGTGTCCATCAGTTGACCGCGCTTTATGGTCACCCTATTAGCCCTGGGATACGCCAGGTGGTCTAATAAAGCGGCCTAATGCTCCGCCCTTGCGTTCACCCTCCATCCACTGCCTTTTGGTGAACTAATGTAAACTCTGATTCCTCTACGAATAGGTAGCTAGATAGATATACAAAACAAAATTTATACAAGATATACAACAAAAAGGTTATAATAGGTATATAGGATATACCTATTAACAAAACATATACAAGATATACAACAAAAAGTTTGCAAAAGGTATAAAGGTAAATATATAGCTAGAATTAATAAAACATACCAGATATAAGACAAAAAGGTTACAAAAGGTATAAAGGTAAGCTAGTATTAATAAAACATACCAGATATAAAACAAAAAGGTTACAATAGGTATATAGGTATATATGTAAACTTAATAACAAAACATATACAAAATATACAACAAAAAAAGGTTACAATACGAGTAGGAATATAGGTAAACCAACCATATGTAACATCTTTTCTTTCCTATGAACTAAAAGACCAAGCTCTGGTGTCCAAAAATTTAAAGCTGCCCGAAGGCCTTTGACTTGGGACTAATAGCCGGGACCTATAATTTTCCGTGTCATCCGACACAGGTGGAAATGATACGTTTTTTTAAATGACAGTCATATGGTAAAGATATATAGCATTCCTAGTCTGTAATAACTGGTTCTCTTGGAAGCTGATGGATCAGATGGACACTTAGACTATATATGCATGGTCCAAACCACCCATCCAAAGACTATCCATACGAAAGGTTGTTGCTTATAGTTATAGGTATACATACACACAAACTTTCGCATTTATTATATTAGTAAGATTTACTTTTTTCCAAAGAAAGCAGATGGTCAGTCTAACGATTTTTTTCAGTAGTAAAATGCACACATCCTGCTTCGATTTGAATCTTTCTTAGTTTATTACTCATTTATTGGGGTTTCTCGCGTTTTAATGTTCGATCTTTATGGTCTTTTTATTAATTAATTCAGTAATTATTATAGAACATTTGGTGAGAAATGTAGTTAAAATTTAGTGAGAAAATTATGGGAAATTCTTTAGTTTTAATTGTGAGAGTTTATTTGTATTTTTAATTAAATGTTTTACTTTGGAATTCGAATTGAAAATAAATTATTTATGAATCTAATAACGATTTTTTTGTTAACATCGTAAAAGTCTAACTACATATTTTGTTTATTCTATATTCTATACGTATCTATGTTAAATGAATGTTAAATAAATCTTCAAAAGTATAAACTAACGTCTTTAAACTATCCAACCTTCTTCTTCCTTACCTTATCCCACTTAAGTGGGGTCGGCACAGCAAATCTTCTTCTTCCACTCTCCTCTATCAGCCGTCATCTCCACACTCAATCCTTTCTCTTTCATGTCCTCATTCACACACTCCATCCATGTCTTCTTTGGTCGGTCTCTTGCTCTTCTTCCTTGCACTACCATTTCCATACATCTCCTAGTGACATGCGTCTCTTCTCTACGCATCACATGTCCATACCACGCTAACCTTCCAATTTTTTTATTTATTTTTTTACTCTGAATAGGTCAGCGCTTGACCACAATTCACCTGATGGTAAGTGATATTGAAGTCTACGGTGGATCACGCTTATCTAGAAGGAACCGATTCACTCTCGCCTTGAAAATCGCTAGATTGTAGTCATTGGGGAACAGGGAATTTGGCAAGGAATTCCAAAGTTTGGCGGTTTGGACAACAAAGGTGGAGGCAAAACGCTTTGTGCGTGCCTTGGGCACCTCAAAAATTTCTCCTTCACTGGGGCTTCTTTTCATATATAATATAATTTGTAGTAAAAGTTACAAATACTTGCTAATATATCTTTAATTTTTTTTTCAAATGTATTTCTTTGATTTTCTTTTATAAAAAAATGTCAAAAGTGCTGGCACAATAATTAAACACTAAAACGCCGCAAAGTATTTTTACAAAGTGCTACTTATTAAAAATAATTGGGTGACCAAATTAAGCGCGGTTTTTAAAAGTACCGCAATTTTCATTCCACTCGGCTCTCAAAAATAAATTATTAACACCAAAACTCCGAGAACTTATAAAATACACGAAAAGAACTGATAAAAATCACCATATAACCAAATGACACTACCGAAAAGTGCCTCGCTTCTTCAAACTGGCTTTAATACCTCTGCCGGCTTGCCGAGAGATAATTAAAAAAAAAACACGCATCATGGCGGCTCCCAACGGCCTTAGGGGTCGATTAAAAAAATAAAAAAGATTCCAAATTCAAATCGGTCGCGGTGGGAGATGAAAAAGCGGGGCTAATTTCATGCGTTCACGCGGTGTTCCATTTTTGAAATGACCGTTGAGGAAGATAACGCTACGCGTTAGAAAGAGATGGCGATATAATAAATGTATTAATCTGGTCGTAATTTTGGGCTATATGTTGTTTATGTCGGGGCTTATTGGAGGTTTATTTTTTATATTATCAGGAATAAATTAAGGAAATATTTCCTTGTATTATGTAGAGTTGTCATCGACGATTTAACTGTGGCTCAATTATTATTTATTCGTATCGCCACGCCGTAATTATGTTGTGTTCCTTTTTCAAATTTCAAATGTTGTGTATATGATTTTATTTTTAATTCTTAAAACTGATGTTAATCTTCTTTGTATGAGCTAAGTGGACAATCTCTGGTGTCGAGAGTTTTCAAGCCGCCCGAAGGCCTCTGACTTGGCTTAACGACTGCTTTTACCTACTATTACTAAGACTAATAGTCAGGACCTACAATTTAACTTGTCATCCGACCCACGGTAAAGCCCAGATAGAAATGCCACTATTAAAACGACAGTCAGTCAGTTGTACATGGTCACCCATCCTCGATGATCGTGTCAGATCACCTAAGCTAGCGAGCTACAGGGGTGCTACAAGCTATCATCGCTTGAAACACATAAAAATAGATTTGAAACAGACATTCGAATTTCAAAACTATTCAAAATGATTTACGTAATAATGATACATAAAGTACGTCAGTACATATCATTAGGAGAATAAGAAAGATATAATACGGTTGAGAGTTACGTTTGAATTTAGAATCACCTCTTGATTGCCGTGGCGATGACTTTTGTGCAGTTGGCTTTGAGACAGTATCGAAACTTTTAAAGCATTATTTTTTAATCCCTTACACCTACCTTTCCCTAGTAGGTACGAAGGGGTGTTATAAATATAATATTCATAATATACTAGTAAACTCGACAAACTCTCGCCACAAAGTTGAAATTTTCCCTGAATTGTGTTTGCTACTGCCCTCACGGAGCCCGAGACCTTTCCAACGAATGCTGTACCGTAGAAATTGGTTGGTGCGTTCTGGAGTTATAGCGTCAGGAGGAAAAACTTGACTTATTTTTATATTATACTAGCTGACTGGGCAAACGTTGTTTTGCCTTAAAAATAGATAGTAGCCGATCCACTGAATACGCATATAAAATTTGGTAAAAGTCGGTCAAGCCATTTCGAAGGAGTACGGTAACTAACATTGTGACATGGAAATTTTATATTTTAGAAGGTACGAGTATTTTCCAAGGCTTATTTACAGCTGAGAAATATTGTATTTACTGTAATGACATCTTATGACGATTCCAATTCAATAATTAAAATCAGGTAAGTATGGACAAGCGCGGGCATACCATGCATAAAAAAACAGTCTAAGTGTCTATCTGATCCGTCAGCCTCCAAGAGAACCAGTTATTCAGTTATTCTAGGCTAGGCATGCTCCACCAGAAGTCAGATTGTCGCTGACTTGTGTGGTTAAGCGCTGGTCAATTGCCTAATTGTATAGTTAAAAAAAATATCTCTTTAATATATTCCTATAATGTTTTATTATCCTGTAATGTTTTATTATATATCCGCTTGTTTTCCACGCGTTTTAAATTCATACGGCGAAACGGAGTTCGCCGGGATTGCTAGTTAAGTTATTAAAAATAATTTATTAGACCAACTTACATTCTAAACAAAACAAACATTAAGTATAGGTACCTTAACTAATTAATACTAATTCTAGAAACTAAGTCTTAATGTAAGTGTAGTGCCTAGCTCCTGCAGTAGGATACCCTGTGTTTGCAGGAGCAATATATAGTTTAGGTTGGATCGCCCCCAGTCAATTTTAATGCTTTCGTATAAAGCTAGTGTACTGTAAAACACGTACACCAAAACACATTCTTACTAACGACCGCCGAAAATTAAGTTTTTAACCGCGCCGGCTTTTTTGAATGCGTTCGAAATTCGAATTTCGAATCCAAGATGGCCGACCAAAATACTGTTTTTGTTCACGTAATTATAGAGGGCGGTATCTATGGTGATTTAGGTTCTTAATATTTTATTTTCGTTTTGTTGGTAGATTGGGGTTTGAAAAAAAACGTTCCACATGTAGGTTTCTTAATGTTGGAAGATACGTCACGACTTATGAATTATTTTTAAGTTACACATATAGTAATAATTAATTTATATTGGTAAGATGTTTTAATTGTAGGTACCTATTATCTGACCAAGAAAGAGATACTTATCTAATATCTACATTTATGTAGTAATGTATTTTACAGGACTTAAGAATATTTACAAAGCATAGAAAAGACGAAAATTTAGTAAACTAAAAAAAATATATTAATAAAATAAAAATTAAGCCAGCCGCCCAAACGTGCCCATGAGGCTAATCTAATAATATCTAATCTAATATATCTCCTAATCTCTTCTATATATCAATTTTATAAAAAAACTAGCTGACCCGGCAAACGTTGTTTTGCCTTAATAATTATTTCTAAATATACAGTAGCCGATTCTCAGACCTACTGAATATGCATATAAAATTTGGAAAAAAACGGTCAGGCCGTTTCGGAGGAGTACGGTAACAAACACTGTGACACGGAAATTTTATATATAAGAATATATACTTTTGAGGGAATTTAACTCCTATGCGTTCTATTTTTACTATAAATAGTGTCTTTGAAAATAATTTAATAACGTTGTCATTTGTATAACGCGATAAATTTGCTAAAAGGGCTATGATTGTCCCTTTTTAGGGTTTCGTCTGACAAGAAACTTTTGGTATAGTTTCTAAATACATTTTACATTTACCTATACGAAAAACATCAAAGACTAAGCTAAGAATAAAAGGCACCTTAATCAATATTTAAGATGCAATCTTCTTCTTTTTCGTATCAGCTAAGTGGCTAAGCTATAGTTTCGCGAGTTTTCAAGCCGCCCTCAGGCCTCTGACTTGACTAAGCTTCGCTTGTACTAAGACTGACAGCCAGAACCTACGATATAACGTCTCACTCGACCTATGGTAGCGCCTAGATAAAAATGAGACTTTTAAAACTACAGTTTTGTGTATGGTCACCCATCAAATGAGCATCCGCTTCGACCGTTGCTTAACCTCGATGATCGCCCCAGATCATCTTAGTTAGCTGTGCTAAAGGCGCTAGAAGATCCAATTATTTCATTTTTACTACTTAAGCACTTTTGGAGTAAATTTTACTTCTTCGTTAGCGTAATGGTTACTATGCCGGACCCGCACAAGAAGATCTTGAGTCGATTCCCGGCCCGGCCAACATCTTTGTTATAAATTAAATTTGTTTGCTGTCAGTCTGGGTGTTAAATATGTATCAATATAAAGTATTTATGTATGTATATGTAGTATATCAGTTGTGTTAGCAACCATAATACGAACTAGAAATGGTTCAGTATGGGGCTAACCAGCCGTGTGTGAAAGTGTCCTAATTATTAAATCTAATCAGTTCGTAGATTTCTACGCCGTAGGCATGTCTTCTCTACATGCGTCTACGCCGTAGACCTAATAATTTACTAACTAAACTTAGAAATTAACTATTTAGTTTTAGTGATCGACTAAGCTTTAGTGATTACTAAAGTTTTAGTGGTCTAGATAATAATAATGACTAGATTACTAAAGAGATGTCGGTACGACCTCGACACACACAACCCAGACTGGAAGACCGTTGCCCAGGACAGACAAAAGTGGTTGACGGTAGGGAGGCCTTTGCCCAGCAGTGGCCTGATTATAGGCTTAGATAGATAAAGATAAAGATAAATTTATTTGTAGTAAACTTAGGTGTACGTACATGATGACTTAGCGCTACGTTTTTAAAGAATTTTTTTTTTTTGTTGTACGTACCTAATAAAACTAACTAAGAAAGCTAGTATGGCTCGGTGGTTAAAACGTCTACTTTTCAATCAGACGGTTCGACCCATATTTTTTATTTGTGTTAGAAGCCAAAAAGGATAAATATTTATACCTAATGTGTTAAATTGTTTTTGTTGATCTAAAAACATGTTAACGCATTCTGTCAGTATTCTATATAGTATCTATATTTTTGCAGTATTCTATTAGGCGTGTTACGTTATTGTAGGAAGCAACTGATTGTTTGTCTTTATACAGCAGTCGCTTAGTCATTGAAAACTCTTAACATCAGAGCCCAAACTCTTAACCTAGACTTCGGCATCTAGGTCTTTAAGACCCACCAGACTCTAAATATTGGCTAAGTCACATCTGTACTCTGAAAAAAAAAGTCAGAACTTACTATTTAATGACATGAGAAATAAAAAAAACAACATTGAATTACCATTATCATTAAATTTAATTTAAAACAACTAGAAATTTTACTTAACATTACAAAATCTTACCTAGGTACCTACACTAAAATAATGTTTATGTGGTACGAACGCCACAGAAGTGCATGAAAGCTAAACTGTAAATTAAATTATCAAATAAGTTGTCAAATTATTTTATTATTATACTAGGTATTTAAATAAAAAAATTTTTTATTAAAAGTTATGCGTACCTACTTTGAGTTTTCGCAGGATGAAAGTGTTTAAATTAATATTTATGACATTTCTATTTCTAATTATATTATGTTTTTTGTAATAAATATAATATTTCCACGTTATACTACAAACATATTTAAACGAAAAACATACAAAATGACAATTCAATCGGTACTATAAAAATATTCATAATCTCAAATCTATGAATCACAATAAATAATCAAAATTTAAAATTTTGATTCAAGCTTTTATCATCAGTAACAAATAAATGTCTTCCATTTAAATATTTAATTTTCGATTCCCAACATTCAAATCACAAAACAATTGACAACAGATTATCGCAACACCAAAGATAGGCCTACTAAAGAATTCCACGCACGACTCTGTAAGCCATTAGTCAATTTAAAAAAAAACACACACAATTCAAAATTCGAACCCGCAATTCGCGCGCACGTACAAAGCCTTAATACGTGTGTAATCACGACGGAGTTCTGATTAAAAAAATAAAGCACGACTCTATGGCCACGCATAAATTAATAATGTCATCCCTGGCTTAATACTCATTACGATAACGCTGACCAATCTAACAAGACCTCACGACGTCTCATTCATATATGAAACTTACAGATAGTAAGGAGGTTTTATTAAACTGGTCGTGTTAGCGCTAGAACGAGATAGCTATAGGTTCGGTAGTGTTTCGAAAAGAGAACAGCGCCCGACTCATTGGTCGTTTGTTGCCGCGGAGAGGGCGTCACCAACTTTCCCGCCATAAATTGAGTTGTTGACACATTAATAACCTAAGGTTATGTTTTAATATTGTTTTTTTTGCGCTCGCGAGGCAAGCGCGCGAAATTATAAGCCCTGGATATAATGATTGTTATGAATCCAGTTTTAATGAGCTACGTGTGTGGTCCAACCGTGGTTGCGTTTTATAATTAAACTGTTTTGGTTTCGCCGGGAATACGGTGTGGCCATATTTTAATTCGGTTTACGGCGGTCGAGCTAGCTAGTTGCCGATAACGTGAACCAAGGAGGTTTACGCACTGCGGCTGGAACTGCGCGGGAATAGTGAAAAGGTTTTATTTATTCTCGGTTAGAGGTTTTACGTTTTCAAAATTAAATTGCCGTTGAAATAAATAATGACAATAGCGAGTGTAACTCGGTGGGAAAATGTCTGCTTTTCAACCTGACGGCCCATGGTTCGATCCCGCACCTACATCAATGAAAGTTGTGTGGGTGGCTTTACGGCGAAGGAAACCGATATGTCTGAGGCCATACTATCCGATGACGAGTGTCATCTGCCAATCCGCACCAGTCTGATGGATTACGGCCCATATCTTGAGGAGAACCTCATGAGAGAAAGTCCGGAGTCCCAACAGAAGGAACGTATACTGCGTATGTTTTCTAAAGAAAGGGAGAACCAAATAAATTTATTTATTGTGACAGAGAACTAACCTAACCTAACCTAACCTACACACATAATGCTATACAAAAATAGGTACTTATTCTAATAAGTGCCTTGTTAAAATCGCAGCGTTTTACTAACCACATAAACAGTAAGCAAAGTTCCGCGTAATTTTATTACGAATTTCGATTAGTTTTATTATTTGTTATTTCACGTGGCTCCGTAAACCGCGTTTTATATTGATTTTACGACAAAATATTATGTGAAATTGATGTAGGATTATTACATTTGTAATGTGATTTTTGTATTAACGAGAGATTGATTTGTTACTGTTTTCTATGATATTCGTTTTTGACGTTTATCTTTTTTATTTTTAGGCTTAAGCTAACCTAACCTATGTATAGGTACATAGATTGATTTTTTTCTGTTTTTTATGACCATATTTTTTGACGTTTGTTCAGATCAAATCATTTATTGCATCATTTAAATGTTATACGATATTATATTATCATAAAACATGAAATGTTTGAAATATGTACTAACTCTTTGTTGCCTGAATAAACAATTTATTATTTATTATTAATGTACCCTAATCAGGGCGTCGCAATGCTGGTTTGAAGCGAGCCGATTTAATTTTTTCCAGTAAATGGTGTAAATATGTGTCGTTAAAACTTTTATCATTTAAGAATTCATCAACTGTGTGATTAGGTGTGACCTACACTTGTATAACAATATCTCCTTGAGGGTTTTTTTTCAAATTTGTAATGATTATTTAAGTTGTTTAATGTGGCCGGTAGATTATTATATATTTTTATTGCCATAGCATTTGGCCCGGTACTTTGCATATTTAGCCTAGATTTTTGGATCACTAATTTGTTAGCATATTTAGATCTAAGTTGGTATTTACGTGTTTTTATCTTGGATCCGCTGTATTAAAAAAACTCTGGGAATTTTTGTTGTTTTTTATTTCTAAGCTGAAGTAACTTATACTTAGGTTATATATGTGTATCTACTAGGCACATTTTTAAGCTTCGATATATTTACATAGTTTTTGCAGGTATAAGCATATATTTAATTTGAATTACCAATAAATATATGTAATAGTATAGTGGAAAGACTTAGAAATAACTTTTAACTATTTTTACACTTTTGTATGAGAAATGTTTTTTCCCTCTGTTGATCTGTCATTAATGTAATAAGTTATATATTACAATATACTAAAATATTTATAATATTGAAACTGTTCACATTTTCAGTAATTCGTGGATTTTCAATAGGAAATTAATTTTCATACGATTTTGGGAGAATAAAATAAAAATGCCACCCGCCGGCTTCGGATGATACACAGGTCTTTTTTGCGTTCCATATGCTGGTTTCTAAAAAAATAAGCCTCATTAATAGCCAGCTATTTCAGACTAAGCATGCTCCACCTAATGCCAGGGTATCGCTAATCCTGTGAGTCTGGTTACTCTCCCTGCTGGACAAATAATATCTAGTTATAATAAGTTAAAAAAAGACCATGACACTTTTTAGCTATGTTCAAATTTACGACGCCAGAGCTAAGCCACTTTGCTTAGCGAAAACAAAAACCATCTAGTACCTTACCAAATTACTATGAATACAGAATGAGACAAAGCGGAACAGTCAATAAATACATCTAAACGGCACGCGTAATATCCAAAACCAGTAGACTACATATAACAATAGAACAAAATAGCTCACAAAGGCTACAAAGGCCAAAACACCTGAATAAAGTCTCCTTGGTCGACAAAGAAGGCGTCATACGTTGCCGATTCGCAACGCCGTAAACAACCTATTAAGTGAGAAAAAAAACTATTGTCTATGGCCAGGTGACGTGCGGTGACAGTTCCGCGACCTGTCAAAACGAACGTCAATATTTTGGCGCGATTTGTAACGCCGTAGGAGAAGGATAGGGATGGGATTGAGGTGCTAAGCTTTAAGTCTTGACGAAGTCTTTTTGGAGTTTGTTTGCTATCCTTAGACTTTTGTACATTATATGATACAAAATATTATTTTGTAAAGTTTATAGAAATGCATGTATTTATTAACAAATATAATTATGTTTTTTTACAATGTACGTGTATGTGTTTTTATTTATAAATCATATAAATTTAAACATAACTTAAGTAAGAATAATAATGTGAAGTATATTAAAAACAAAAATGTTGTAAAATAATAATACACAAATATAATTGAAAAATATAAGGAAGCAATACAGCTTTAATGTTCAATGTTGGAAGAAAACGCCGTTTCTCGCTTTTAATATTAGAACAATAGGTACTTTGAAATGAAATTATGATTCGTTTTTATTGGCCGATATAAAAAACATCTTATTTTAATTAAAATATTATTATAACTTTAAATATTAGATTACTCTTAAATACAATGAATAAAAATAAAATAGCCTCTAGTTGCCCAAACTTTTGTACATATAAATATACTAGCTGACCCGGCAAACGTTGTTTTGCCTTAAAAATATATAGTAGAAGATTCTCAGACCTACTGAATACCCATATGAAATTTGGTAAAAATCGGTCAAGCCGTTTCGGAGGAGTACGGTAACTAACATTGTGTCATGGAAATTTTATAATTCTTTATTGGACACATAAATAAAAAAGGCACAGTAAAAGACAATTAACTTAAAATTAGTGTACCACAATTGGCGGCCTTATCGCTTAAAGCGATCTCATCCAGGCAACCTTTGGATGGAAAGGAATTTATAAACGACTAAAGAAGGACGTAGTGTACAATAAAGAATAATAAAAAACATACATCTATACTATAAGACTCTTTGTCCTGACCTATTCATTCATTCATCTATAGACAACGCAGAGCCCAAACGGCTGGTCCTAGGGTTGTGAAATTTGGAGGGTGTATTTGTTTTGGTATGAAGACGCGTACTAAGAACGGATTTTTGGAAATTCCACCCCTAAGGGGGTGAAAGGGGGTAAAACAGTTTGTATGAAACTTCTTTGTTTTTAAACTTATAGCAATGAAATTTGGAATATGTATAGTTTATCTAAAATTAAAAATAATGGTATCAAGTTTTTTTACCAGGGGTGAACTAAGGGTTTGTTATGGGGGGTGAAAGTTTGTATGGAAAAATCTTTATTTATCAAGTTAAAGTCTTGAAAGTTGTTATGGTAGTAGTTTATTGAATGGTTAAATTAAAATTTTAAAAACTTTTGCCAGGGGTGCATTAAGGGGGATGCCATTGGGGTTGAAAGTTAAAAATGAAAGTTTTGTGTTTTTGAACTTAGAGGTGTAAAATTTGGAGTGTGTATATATTTTAGTATTAAAACGTGTACTAAGAATGGATTTTTGGAAATTCCACCCCTGAGGGGATGAAAGGGGGTAAAACAGTTTGTATGAAACTTCTATGTTTTTGAACTTCTAGCAATGAAATTTGGAATATGTATAGCTTATGTAAAATCAAGTTTTTTTGCCAGGGGTTAAATAAGGGTTTATAGGGGGGAGGGGGGTAAAAGTTTGTTTGTTTTTTTTTATTTATCAATTTAACAGTCTTGAACGTTGTTTTGGTTGTAGTTTATATGGTGGTTTAAATAAATTTGTAATGATATTTGCTAGGAGTGAATTAAGGTATGCCATTGGGGCTTAAAGTTCAAAGGGAAAGTTTTGTGTGTTTGAAATTAAATACTTCTGAATTGGAATTTAGGTATGTGGTTTACTTAGTGGTATGATTCACGTATTCTTATTATTTATATTAAAATAATGGCTTGGAGAAAACGATCTAATCTGTAGCATCACCACCAAAATAGCTAAAACAGAGGTTAACTAGATCTCAGGAATCGAATGAGGAAAGACAGATGCGGCTTATTTTGATATCGTAGCAATGTAGTGTTTATATAAAATTGGCACGGGAATAGGATACAGTAGATTATTTCCACAGGTTACGCAAAAAGCGACCTACACGCGGGCGGAGCCGCGGGCAACCTCTAGTATAATATTAATAATCTTATCTTAATTTATATAAATCTCGTGTCACAATGTTTGTCCTCAATGGACTCCTAAACCACTTAACCGATTATAATAAAATTCGCACACCATGTGCAGTTCAATCCAACTTGAGAGATAGGATAGTATAAATCTCAAATTATAGTCGCAATTTAAATTTACTGCTAATTATTGTCCGTTATTATTTGACAGTCACAATTATCTGTTAACTCCAAATGATTCTAACTGATGTCGATACCTTTCGACTGGGTTGAGTAAGCAATCAATAGATGGCACTGCTATGGTAAATCTACGAACGTGTCATATAAGCTACACTATCTATTTTTCATACCCTTAAGTGAGGCAAAACCTAGTTTGCCGGGTCAGCTAGTATTATATATTAGACAACAGTTTAGCTCTGAGAAGAACTTTTGCGTATGTGTAGTTAAAAGAACAAAAACAAAAAAAAACCCGAAAATTATTAGACTTCGCGCACGACCGCTGCGATGGGAGCCAACCTCGCGACTGAGCCGCACGGGTACCTTACTCATAGATCTAAACACCCCTCCCACGCCCTCTTCGCAACGGGCCGTGCAGCAGAAATCGTAATAATTTAATTTCACCATAACTTCAAAACCAAACGTTCAATTTTAATCATTCAAAGACCAAATATTATCAACACAAACTGTTCTTATTGATGAAATAATTTATTTTGATAAGGATTAATAGTGTATTGCTTAAAATCGCTTCGTAAATAAGCCATTATTTCTCGTACAAAGTAAAGGATAAAAAATGGTTATTGTGGGTTATTCCTAAGAGATAAACATATACCATCACGGATTTTTTTGTAGATCTTTTTAAGTTGTACAATACTTCAGTAAATTGTTTTGATCTATCTTGTAGGATTCAGTCAGCGTTTGCAATGTAAGCGCAAAAAAAGGGTTTTTTTTACGACCTCACATTAAAAACCTCGAAAATTGTAGCCTATGTGTTATTCTGATGTATAAGCTATAGCCTATGTGTTATTCTGATGTATAAGCTATATTGTGGTAAAGTTTCATTCAAATCCATTCAGTAGTTTTTACGTGAAAGAGTAACAAACATACATCCATACATCCACACATCCATACATCCATACATACAAACTTTCGCCTTTATAATATTAGTAGGATTTTTTTAATAATAAAGGTTAAGATTATTCTTACAAGTAATTAATTTAAATATTAGTTAAATTAATATGAAAGATTTCCACTGTAACCTGAAATCTCGTTTCAAATCACCAAATTCGACGCCCAACACTATTTACCTGCCATTTTGACCATTATAAACACCCCTTCAAGCCAAAAACGACCTTATTGCTAAAGTAATAGATATCACTATTGCACAGCAGGGCTTTTTCCTAAATAACTTAGTTACGGATGCCAAATACGTTCCGCTAGGCCCTAATGAATCGGATTCGAAAACGAGTGTGGTTTCTTTAGAATTTCGAGCAAACACGATTTTACCGTCCAAAATCAACAATGACAAGTGGGAATGTTTGAAATTACCCATTTTTAGCGGCAAATTTTAAAATTGTCGTGTTCTTTTTTTTATTTTGCATTATTCGTGCGCTGTTTTCGCGGCTAATTGATTATCGGGTGAGATGGTTTGTCTATGGTAAAGTTTCTTTTTGTCAATGTCAAATCGCATTGAAGCGTAAGGTGTGTTTTGTAAACATCTTTTTTTTTAGCTTTCATGCTGTGAGTGGGTAAAATAATGAATACTTTTTTTAAACTAAATTAAGTGACCAGGTATATGTGTGTTTTATAACTAATTGTTCCACGCCATCTTACTTGCCTTAAATGATTTGAAATGTATTATTATTGAGCATTATTCTATACTTCATATAATTATGTAAAATTATATAATCCATGTATGTACATAAGCATAAAGCATAAGCAGCCCACTATACGTTCCCATTGCTGGGACTCGGGGCCTTCTCTCACTAGCAGAGAGTAATAGGCCATAATCCACCACGCTGGCCAAGTGCGGGTTGGCGGATGACACACGTCTTCGGATATTGAGAACATGCCGGTTTCCCCACGATGTTTTCCTTTACCGTAAAGCGAGTGTAAATCCACACATAACTTGAAAACAAGTCATTGGTGTAGGGCCGGGATCGAACCAGGAGCCGTCTGATTTAAAAGCAGACGTTATTACCACCGAGCCACACTCGTTTTTATGTACATATGTACAAGAATTGCAAATTAAAATTCCACTAAAATATGACACGTCAAATAGCCTTATCAAAGACAAAACTAAATAAAAACTCTTCGACGAAACTTAAGTCTTCACTTTTTAAGATTCGAAATTTGAATTGATGTCCTTACGATCAAATTGTTTTCGAGAATTTGCCGCGAAAACTATAAATGTCAAAACAAAAAGCGTTTGACAGCTTAGTTTTTTTTTTGGCTTTTTTGATAATGGCTTTTGGCTTTTTGCCACCTTGGACAGTTTAATTTTGTTTTTGTGTTTTGTTTTTTAATGTAATGATAAATAATAAGAAGTCGTTACTATATCGTAAAGTAAAATGGCGTCTTGCTCTCGACACTTTTATTTCGCATAATTTTTAGCTACCGGCTGTGTTGCACTTATTTGTATACTTACGTAAATATTATTAAAATTAATTTCAGCTTTTAACCAAAGTGGAGTAAGATAAATGTTTGAAGTTCATTTTAGTTTAAAAAAGCTAGGTTTAGAGATGCAGGCTCATTACTTGTAGCTTTTAATACAAAAAATGTAAAAATATAGGTATAAGAAACATTTTTCGACAAAGCCCCTATACAGCTGCTATTCTTTTAATTTAATTTAATAATTCTTATTGAATGAAATACTGACGAGTCCATATTGATGATAGTTATGATTATGTTTATATAATGTAATAATTATTTAACAATACGATTATTAAGACATTCTATTCTATTTTTGCTACGAATTATAGAAATAGTAACTGTACAAATAAATGATTTGATTTTGATTTTATTTATAAAGACACTAAGCCGAAATCTAAATTCGAAAAAAAATACCTAATAGGGTCTATTCTTAGTTTTATATTAATTATAAGTAATTATTTAATTAAAACCGTCACTAAATACCACTAATAAGGTTAAATAAGTCATAAATTCAACCAGCCATCGTGTCTTTAAATTAATTTGACTTTTTAATTCCATTATTAAAGCGTTTATAATATAAATTGCTTGAAAGAATGCCGGAGTAAAGGTCAGTGGGCAATTAGCTAAGTACCTACTCTTCATAATGGTACGTTTACACGCTTGCCAAGCCTTGGCAAGGATCGACAATCGCAAGCATGTAAATGGGGCGTTTGGCTTGGCTTGCGTGGGCTTGTGCCTGCTTGCTTCCGATCCAGTCCAGAGTCGGTTTTTTATGCAGATCAAAGGGCGTTTGCTTGGATGTATATTGTAGACTGACGTATTCGCAAGCGTATAAACGCCTTTCAAACGCCAAAACGAGATTTGCGGAGGCTTGGGACTGTTTGCTGTTTGCCAAGGCTTGGCAAGCGTGTAAACGTACCATTAAGACTTTAAGAATTTCCACTTCTTTTTTAAGGTTCCGTACCCTACCATTCTTCTTCTTTCTTTTTCGTATGAACTGAGTGGCCAAGCTCTGGTGTCGAGAGTTTTCAAGCCGCCCGAAGGCCTCGGACTTGGCTCAACGACTGTTTATACTAAAACTTACAGCCTTTACGGTGTCACCCGACCCACGGTAGTGCCCAAATGAAAATGCCACCTGAAAACGACAACTATGTTATGTTATGGTCACCCATCCAAACACCGTTGGCGTCGACCGTTGCTTAACTGCGATGATCACATCAGATCACCTTAGCTAGCCGAGCTACAGACGCTACAGCGTTCCATTGGAACCCTATTGCCAAGAATTCGCTGTCTTTTGTGACACATTTCACACACGGCTGGTTAGCCCCATACTAAACCGTTTCTAGTTTGTATTATGGTTGCTAACACAACTGATATACTACATATACATACATAAATACCGTATTTCTAAACATACTAACACCCAGACCGACAGCCAACAAATTTAGTTCATCACAAAGATGTTGGCTGCGCCGAATTTTTTATAATAAAAGTATTTTTTCGTATTTTATATGCTTAACGTTAATAATAACAGTAACAGTTTAAAATTTTCACATAATATAACTAGAGAAAAATTAAAAAAAATCTAAGTTTCTAATTAAGGATTACAAATATTCTATTCTCAGATTAAAAAATAGCTTCAGTCATACAAGTTATTATTCTGTGCTTCAGTGCTGGTTGGTGATAGAAAATAAGTGATTAGACAATTAAATATAAAAAAATAGAACTGTAAACAATTGAAAATAAATTTTATAGTACATGTACGTGTCCGAATAATTTTTGACCATTTAAATATAACAAAATATTATGTGAAAATTTAACCTGTTATCTACTGTATATTACACGTTTTTAACTCACCATTAAAACAAAAATAAGTAAAGAAACCTATATTCTACATAAAACGTACAGTCGAATTGAAAACTTTATTTTAAGTTGGTTAAAATTATAATTGCGTCATGGAAGTAATATTTACATAAGAAAAAACATTCAAATCACTTTATCCATTACTTATCTTAGAAAAATGACAATAAAATCAATATTCAAACTACTTATGTGACAATAAAAAATAATGTTATCAATAGACAAGTATAGAATAACTGTAAATTAAGCATTTTTAAGAATAGAATCGCTATACAGAGTTATTCTTAAACTCACTTAAAATCAGAATAGAAAACAAAATTAATTATTTTATGTATTTCCGCTGTGATCTGAAACCCAAATTAAGATAAGCAAAGGAAATATTAAAAACGTAAATAATTATTGTTTTACTGCTCACAAATTTTCTAACTAAACAAACAATCAAAATCAAATATTTTTTGTTTTAAATGCACATCAATGTTCTGCTAACCTAACCGCTAACCTTAACTTTCTATTGATATAAAATTAAGGACTATTTAAGGCAAAGAAAAAAAACTGTAAAATCAAGATTTTGCCCTTAAATATTATTTTTATAGTTTTGTCGCTAAAAATCGTTAACGGGACAAAAATATCGAAAAAAAGAGCTTAAAGGTCGTCTAAAGAACTACTAAAAAAATATTTATATATGTATACTAGCTGACCCGGCAAACGTTGTTTTGCCTTAATAATTATTTCTAAATATACAGTAGCCGATTCTCAGACCTACTGAATACGCATATAAAATTTGAAAAAAATCGGTCAAGCCGTTTCGGAGGAGTACGGTAACAAACACTGTGACACGGAAATTTTATATATAAGATGTACTTGTTGTAGTACCAGTCTTGTCAATATGAAAAAATAAAATGGATCAAAAAACTTAATTTTAGATTTCTTGAACCAGATTTATTTCCGATTCATAAATATGTTTAGTACCAAAATATGTATACATATTCTTAGCGTGGTTTTTTAAACAGCCATTAACCGGGGGCCGTGTGTAAAAAAAAACTACTTGACCGTTCGTATGTTGAATGAAATTAGCCTATTTTGTATTTTCTGTTAAAAAAAGTCCAAGTTCCAAGTTTCAGTTTTACCCACACCGGCTCCCGGTATGTCAACAGTTGCGGCGAAAATGTGTTTATACCGGGAGCCGGTGTTTCAACATACAAGTGGGTAAAGAGTTTTGAGTTACAAATACAAATCATTTATTGATAACACCAAAGTTACAAGTCAAATAATATGATATCATTACAAAAGTATATTATGATATGAAATGTATCAATATCAATTTTCAACATACCCTGTATACTTTGTTGTACTTTAGGACGAGCGTTCAGCTAAGAAGAAGAAAAAAATAAAATATTTTGACAGCTAACACAATGGTTCTTATTTTAAATTGGCCGAAGTCATGCTGCGTTCTTAAACCTTTGAGATGGAACCAAGGAGGTTACAACTTCAAGGTCGTTAGAAATAACTGTTATGTTTAAAAAAAAGATATAGGAAGTTTATTATAAAGAGGTATTTCTTACAAATACTAAGTTAAAGCTGTTCAACGGGGCAATGCTGCCAGTATCTTGGGAACTCTGCCCCGCAGCGACAGCCTGGATGGTGAGCTTACTCTAATTTAAATTGTAGTGTTTAAGTTTGTATATAGTATTTTAATTGTTTTTTCTCTAATAGTTATTAAGTAGTAATAAAGAGATATAATAGAATATTTCAATTCATTTACTCAATAAAAGTCAACATGTCACATATTAAAAAAATAACAAATAACCTGCCCCTGCTCGTCCCTGGTGCAAAGGTGCCCATCACGCTCGCTGCATTACCGCGCTGAATAGCTATGGCCAACCTCTGCACCAAGAACGACCCGGAGCGGGAGTCACCGGTGATGTTGTTTAGCCTAAGAGAGAGGTATAATTATATTTAAAGCTTGACTGAAACACTGGCTTCGTGGAAACTATCTACAATATTGATGACTTTTTTAAATGTTATAAAATTACCAATAAAAATGATATTAATTAATTTGGATATTTGAAAATACACTTATGCATACTATTTTATAATGTACTCATATAAATATTAATATGAATAATTATGTGACATTTAAATTAATTTACCAATAAAGATGAAAGTATTATGTTATTATTATAGCTTAATAATTATATTACAAATAGATTTATGTAAAAAACTACTTAAGGTGCTTTTGTACTGATTTAAGACGCGCTATACATACAATCTTTTGCGAAGCGTCATTTACGCGGTAGTAGGAAATTCACGAAAAAAAAAATATAAAAATCAACAATCTTATCAATAATATCATTACCGACAAAAAATAATTAAATTCCTTTATTACTTTTAGAAGCAATACATATTAAAATTTAAAACGACTATTTAAAAAAAAACTATTGTGAGAATTTTATGTCATCGTATTTTGGAGATCTAACGATTCTTTACTGAATTAAAGAAAATAATTTGTTTTTATTTATTTATTAAAATATGTTATTTGTTTATTTGCTCCCATAGCGCCTTAAACAGTTTACATAAAGAGTATTATTATTAATTACTAGCTGACCCGGCAAACGTTGTTTTGCCTTAGTAAAAAAAAAAAATTCTAAATATACAGTAGCCGATTCTCAGACCTACTGAATACGTATATAAAATTTGGAAAAAATCGGTCAAGCCGTTTCGGAGGAGTACGGTAACAAACACGGTGACACGGAAATTTTATATATAAGAAGTATCTCTGCCATCTTGTTAGTAAAAATAAAAAAATTAAGATCAACACACAGAGTTTTAAAATTGGAACGCAATTAAAACACAAAGTTTCGTACCAACCAATTACGAAATAGTAATGGCCGCTTGAGTATGACATAAAATACCAACAAGTAAATTACTGAGCAATACGCGGTACTTAAACATAATTAGAACACAAAATAAGGTTAATTAACAACAGAAACGCTTAATAACCTGATATTCCACATTTAATTATACACAACAAAACCCAATCAATATTGAGCCATACGAAAACATCATATTTCGAATTTCGAAAAACAATTTAACTTCTTCATCGAAAAACATTTTCAATTTTAATGCATGCCGGGCTGGAAAACTTCTTGGCGGCAATCCGAACAATTTCAAATCCAATTCTAAGCGAGACAAAGGCGGTTTTTGAATTTGGAACGCGTGAAAGACCACACACGTCGATGCGAACGGTTTTAAAAAAGGAACGTACAAACCGCGCCTCGTTCGTTACCTCATCATCGATTTTTTTTCGTTCCTTTTTTAAACCCGCGGCGAAGGCTAGTTTTATATACAGCCAACACGCCTTATGTGAGGTTGCCAGATCGAAAAATGCTTATAATGTTGTTGAATTGATACGGCTTCAGAATCAGGGTCCAGCGCATAAATAAGGCTGTTTTATTATCGAAACGCTTCTGAGAGGGGCCGACGTCAGCGTAGCTTTTATTGTTTTTTAAATATTCTCTTTTAAGTTTTTTTTTTGGGATGGGATTTATTTTTGAGATTAGTTTGTTATCGGCAGGCTGGGTGCTTATTCTGAGGGTAGGTGACTTTTTGTAGTGAGTCGTTAAAGTCAAAATGGAGGTTGTAATGTTTTGAGGACGAGGAGTCGGAACCAAAGAGGTTTTATATTCATTTTGGTGGTGATTTCGGTACGGATTATTTTAGGAACCATTTTTATTTTTTGAACGAAATTCCTTATCGCGCGTTGTGAAAGGGGGCTAGAGGGAAAACAATCTTACAAATAGTTGTTAGTACATATAATTATTAATTTTAAATATATAATTATTAATTCATACATTTTGGAACGAAGTTCCTTATCGCGCGTTGTGAAAGGGGGCTAGACGGAAAAAATTCTTACGAAAAGTTGTCACGACACTTTTTGCTTTAGTAAGCTATTGTAAGCTGTGCGGCGTGCGCATGTTTCACTGTCTGTTTCTCTCTCATAGAAAGCAAGTCAGATTTTTTCATTTCTATTTCGCATTAAACAGTGTGGTGTCGGTTATATTTATTAATATTATTTACAAAAAACATGAATACACTCAATATTTTCGCGTAGAAAACGGTCACACTTACTCATTATTAAAAGTGTGAATGAGTTAAGATGCCTTACGTGAACAGTTTACAATGTTTAATGTATACACTCAACAAAAATAAGCGTCGTTCTTCGAACTTCGGTCCATCCGGGTGTACCTTGACACTTCTCAAGTTATTTAATTTCATTTATTGCTCTACTAATGTATCGTTCTATTCCTTTTTAGTGTGATGTTATTATTAAGATTTAGAGTCGAAGCTGTCGCGAATCCGATAAGCACTTGGCCAGTTATTTTACCCGTTCTTTATAACTACATTTGGTAGACCCTCTAAATATTCACAGCAAATTAATTTTTTATAAAAACACTAGTTGACCGGCAAACGTTGTTTTGCCTCACTTAGGGGTATGAAAAATAGATAGTAGCCGATTCTCATACCTACTGAATACGTATATAAAATTTGGTAAAGATCAGTCAAGCTGTTTCGGAGGAGTACGGTAACTAACATTGTGACATGGAAATTATATAAGATTTCATTACATTTACATTAAAAATAAATTACAAAATTAAATTAAAACAAGCTTTTAAGGGGGCTCCCATACAACAAACGTGTTTTTCTTTTTTTTCTTTTTTAAATAATAGTACGGAATCCTTCTTGCGCTCGTTCGACCCGCACTTGGCCACTTTTTATCACCTATCCTCTTTCTCACCGAACCCGTGACACGAAACTTAACCCTGTGGGAAAAGGACTAATAAAATTATAGAGGGAATTAAGTAAATACTATTCCTTATAGATCTTTGGACAGACATCGAATGAGAAAATGTGATTCATTCTACTTCTTATAACTGTTATTATAGCGCCTGTAGTTTTTTGACGTGACAACGTCTTAAATTAGGTTGCGGCTGGGAGTCACTTATGAAAAAGTGTAACGCCCGGTAACGTTACGATGAGTCACCGAACGAGAGAGAGGCCCGCCGAATGCCTTGCGTCTCTCTCCCACTCAACTATGATCGGTCTGCCGCGCGCGCAGCACGCGGCAGACGTTGTCACGTAAAATCTTCGCCCGTAAAACCGACTTTACAGGCAACCATTTTTTTTTCTTTTTCTCATAATGGGCTTGCGCTTGATCGCAGTTCACCTGATGGTAAGCGAAATTGCGATCTAAGGTGGAGCACGCTTGCCCAGAAGAAACCGGTTCATTCTTGCCTTGAAAACTGCTAGATTATAGTTATCGGGGAACAGGGAATTTGGCAAAGAATTCTACACCTTGGCGGTACGCACAATGAAGGTGGAGGCAAACCGCTTAGTACGCGACTTAGGCACCTCCACAGTATAACGATGCCGCCTTGGTGTTTCCCTTCTCGTCCTATGGTGGAATGGGGCGAGGGGATCAAATCATGCAATCCCGTTGCACACTCTCCAAAATGTAACCTATAAAAAGCTCGGCTTGCTAAGGCGATCTCACGCGATCATTAAAGTTAAACAAGGATCAATGCGGGCAGCCTTAAGATGGGTGACCATGTAAAAGTGTGTCATTTAAAAAGTAATATTTTCAACTCAAAGTCTAAGAATTTATTGCAATATTATGTCACTTTACAGTTACATAATTATCCATAAGGTATTGCAATTATTTACTGGAGATGAGCAACCTTGTTAATTAATTAGTTTTTTTAATGCTTCGTCATTTAAAAAGTCTTCTATTTTATAATAACTTTTTATTATGAGTATTTTTTAAGGTTTTCAGAAAGTTAAATGTATTATTTTTATAGGTTTTAGTATTAAGTTTTAATTACTTTCCTTTATCAATAGCTTTAGGTGAACTGGTAACTTGTTAAATATTTTAATAGCCATTGAATGTGGGCCCGAGCTTTTTTTTTTAAATAAATATTAGGACACATTTCTCACACGGCTAGTTAACCCCATACTGAACCATTTCTAGCTCGTGTTATGGTAGCTAACACAACTGATATACATACTACATATACATACATATTTTATATAGATACATATTTAACACCCAGACCAACAGCCAACAAATTTAGTTAAGCACAATGATGTTGGCCGCGCCGGAAATCGAACCCAGAACCTTCTGATTGGCAGTCCGGCATGGTAACCATTACGGCAACGAAGTAACAACCATAACAAACTAGAAATGGTTCAGTATGGGGCTAATCAGCCGTGTGTGAAATGTGTCCTATTTTTTTTATAAACTGTTTTAAGTCCAAAATTATTTATCTAAAGAACAACATCATTAAGGCAGACTGAATAAATTTGAACCAGGCCTCCCCACGGCGGTCGGCTGCCCTTAAACTAACTGTCACGCCCTAATTCAATAACTGGGACACTTGAGTACATTAGCCGACCCTACAGTACGGCCCTTGGGAGTAGGGCGGGGTCTCACTGATAGCGGGTTAGCGGAATTAGGTAAAAAGAAGTTTAAAAAAAAACATCGTGAGGTAATCAATATGCTCTGAAATCGTGAAATACCTCAGCTTTCTGAATTAACGCCATAACCTATCATACCATACCATACCGCTAGAATTAGTAATGTAAATAACTGGTATGAAAAAACATGTATTTCATTAGTGTTTATACTCGTACTTTAATTGTTTGCTTGAGGAAGACTGAGTGCTGCAACACAGCTCCCGCTAAAGCAGCAGGCAGGGCCTCTACGTATATATTTTAAGCATATTTTTGTGTTATAAACATTTTGTATTTGTATTTGTATTTGTATTTGTGTTTGTATTTGTATTTGTATTTGTATTTGTATTTGTATTTGTATTTGTATTTGTATTTGTATTTGTATTTGTATTTGTATTTGTATTTGTATTTGTATTTGTATTTGTATTTGTATTTGTATTTGTATTTGTATTTGTATTTGTATTTGTATTTGTATTTGTATTTGTATTTGTATTTGTATTTGTATTTGTATTTGTATTTGTATTTGTATTTGTATTTGTATTTGTATTTGTATTTGTATTTGTATTTGTATTTGTATTTGTATTTGTATTTGTATTTGTATTTGTATTTGTATTTGTATTTGTATTTGTATTTGTATTTGTATTTGTATTTGTATTTGTATTTGTATTTGTATTTGTATTTGTATTTGTATTTGTATTTGTATTTGTATTTGTATTTGTATTTGTATTTGTATTTGTATTTGTATTTGTATTTGTATTTGTATTTGTATTTGTATTTGTATTTGTATTTGTATTTGTATTTGTATTTGTATTTGTATTTGTATTTGTATTTGTATTTGTATTTGTATTTGTATTTGTATTTGTATTTGTATTTGTATTTGTATTTGTATTTGTATTTGTATTTGTATTTGTATTTGTATTTGTATTTGTATTTGTATTTGTATTTGTATTTGTATTTGTATTTGTATTTGTATTTGTATTTGTATTTGTATTTGTATTTGTATTTGTATTTGTATTTGTATTTGTATTTGTATTTGTATTTGTATTTGTATTTGTATTTGTATTTGTATTTGTATTTGTATTTGTATTTGTATTTGTATTTGTATTTGTATTTGTATTTGTATTTGTATTTGTATTTGTATTTGTATTTGTATTTGTATTTGTATTTGTATTTGTATTTGTATTTGTATTTGTATTTGTATTTGTATTTGTATTTGTATTTGTATTTGTATTTGTATTTGTATTTGTATTTGTATTTGTATTTGTATTTGTATTTGTATTTGTATTTGTATTTGTATTTGTATTTGTATTTGTATTTGTATTTGTATTTGTATTTGTATTTGTATTTGTATTTGTACCATATCATAGACTAAAAAACACATAAAATAACCTTTTGTTATAAATTGTACTAAGTGTATCTTCCGTTACACGTAGCGCCATCTATTCGTATTTTCTTGAAACGACTTCACTCGGGTCACACAATCTATTATCGTTAAATCATCATGCAGCTGCAGCGCGTTGCAGAATTTGTCGGCAGCTAGGTTGAACGCTCGATTTGCAGCGCCATCTAGGTTCCATCGGTAATGATGGCAAACATCCGCGCCACGCTTTATTGTATGGGAATCATCAATCCTCTCTAGTATTATGATCTCTTACCATTACATACCTTGCTAATAGTAGAATCACACCTTTTCCCACAAATATAAATGTAATAAGCATATCATAGTCCACTATACATTATATACACTACGCTGACCAAGTGCGGGTCGACGGATGACACACGTTTTCGAACATCAGGGATGACGTTTTTTATTCACCGTAAAGCGAGCGCAAATCCACTTGTACATACAAAAACTTACTTGAAAAACAAGTCATTAATTTTGCTTCTTTTGTTCACTTATGAAAAAACACCACTCTCTATTTATTTCAGAGCGCTAATGTAAGTTACACTTCTGCTCGCCGATGGCAAAGCCACACCCTATTTATTATCGCTGACAATGGTGGCGATTCAGCGGCACACACGACTAAACTAGTGATTTTAGTTAGTTTGACTATGGCGCGGAACGTGTCGTCTCTTTCTGGCCACCTAAGATGAAAAGAGACGGGGCTTCTTTAAATTTAGTTTAGTCGTGTGTGTCGCTGAATCGCCACCAGTAGCACCACACCCTATCCCGAAGATGTGGGTAATCTATGTCAGTTAGAAACTAATTGTGTCCCCACTGCGAGCGAATGATTTAGGAGCGTTAGTTAACAATGCTTATTATTTGATTAGTTATCTCATTTTTAGGGTTCCGTACCTTAACGGTAAAAACGGGACCCTATTACTAAGCCTCTGATGTCTGTGTACTTCACAAACCGGGATAGCTGGAAAGCTGGTTTTTAGGGTTCCCTACCTAAAAGGTAAAAACGGGGCCTTATTACTAAGCCTCCGCTGTCTGTCTGTCTGTCTCCAGGATGTATTTTAGAAATCGAAATAGCTAGAAAGCTGAAACTTTCACAAGATATTTATTGGCCGTGCCGCTATAAAAACAAATACTAAAAATAAAAAATGAGAATAGGTGGTCCCTATACAATAAACGTGTATTTTTCGTATTTTTTGGTATATATCAATAACGGTACCAGATAAACGCTTAAAATTTTCACAGAATATGTAAATGTATAGATGTACTATAGTAATTTTATGAAATAAATAAAAAAATATGATTTAAGGGGCTCCTATACAATAAACGTGTTTTTACGCCATTTTTTAGGATAACGGTACGGAACCCTTCATGCGGAACCCTATTCTTACTTGGCCAATTGTTAAATGCAACTAACTTGTTATGTATGTTTGAATGTATTTATAATATTAGGGGAGCCCAGGATGCTAAATGTACTTACTTGCGATGGTAAGTAATATTAAGGTCTACGGTGGAACGCGCTTACCTAGAAGCAACCGGTTCACTATCGCTTTAAGTACACTAAATTACAGTTTAATAGATATGAAAAACAAGTACTATTGTGTGTAGTATATACCATTATATACTTTACACAATATCACTTGTGTAGAATACTTATAATATTAATAATTGACGACCTCGTTGGCGTAAAGGTTACCATGCCGGATTGCCAATCAGTAGGTTTCGGGTTCGATTCCCGGCCCGGCCAACAGCGTTGTGCTAAATTTGTTGGCTGTCGGTCTGGCTGTTAAATATATTGTATCTATATATAAAATATATATGTATATATATGTAGTATATCAGTTATGTTAGCTACCATTATACGAACTAGAAAATGTTCAGTATGGGGTTAACCAGTCGTGTGTGAAATGTGTGAATAATATTATAATTATTATTTATTTAATTAAATTCGTAAGTTTATATCTAACTAGTATTTTTAAGTATTAAGTAATTATTGTAGTGTGACTTGCCTTTTACATATATTATTATTAATGACTAATAAAATTATGTATTCTGTACAGATTTTCTACTATCTACAATGGATTTTCGCAAAGTAACGCCTGAGTCAAAAGGTTATCAAATTTACAATATGATACATTTATTTTATACAGAGTTAGTTATAATAAAGTAGAAGTGCCTGTAGCTCGGCTAGCTAAGGTGATCTGACGCGATCATCGAAGCTAAGCAACGGGCGATGCGGACGGTGTTTGGATGGGTGACCATGCACAAGACTCGTTTTTCAAGTGAAATTTTCATCTGGACGCTACCGTGGATCGGATGACACGTTAAATTGTAGGTCTCGGCTGTTGTATTTGATTATCTCTGCTGCTGACTGTACTTATTGACTTTTTACTTATAATCTTGGACATGTGTGTATAATTAGTGCTGCTGACTGTATCTATTTGACAAAATGTATGTTTTAATTAATCAATTTTCTTACTGACATTGTTCCAAATATTTTTTCTGACATTGTAATCTTGCATGCCTAACGGTCAAAATACTGTAACAATACCAATTGTACCTATTCTGCAAAAAATATATAATTTGAATTTGAATTCGAATTACTCTTAGTACAAGCAGTCGTTAAACCAAGTCAGAGGATTTCGGGCGGCTTGAAAACTCTCGACACCAGAGCTTGGCTACTTAGTTCATACGATGAAGAAGAAGAAGGATAATAAAGTTTGAACAGTAAGCAAGGTCGTGCTCTATCGACGCGTTCGTGGCTCACGGATCATTTGTATGGTAATAAGTACGCCGTAAACTGCGCGGGGTTGGATATAGACTTACAGGGATATTACTTACAAAGCTCTACAAAAAAAAATGGTTGCCTGTAAAGTCGGTTTTACGGGCGAAGATTTTACGTGACAACGTCTGCCGCGTGCTGCGCGCGACCGATCATAGTTGAGTGGGAGAGAGACGCAAGGCATTCGGCGGGCCTCTCTCTCGTTCGGTGACTCATCGTAACGTTACCGGGCGTTACACTTTTTCATAAGTGACTCCCAGCCGCAACCTAATTTAAGACGTTGTCACGTCAAAATATGTTTTTTTATTGCCCTGGATATAGTAGCAAATTGTTTCGTTTTGAAGTGTCCAGATTACGAGTATCTGACCGAATATCAAAAGGTTGCGTGTTCAAATCACGTCGGGGTCACCAATTGTAGGATGGTCTTCTACTAAGCGTGTGTGAGGTCTAAGTTGTAAATAAAAGTCAGGATCCAAATTCCGTAAATTTATTAAATAATTAGCCTACCTAAGTACTATCTAATAACCTATCCTTATCGCTAACTAAATCCGCACTTGTCAGGCGTATTTGCCATTGGTGGCGCCGTTACTATAAACATGTTTGCCTTCAGTCTGCGCTGGGCCACTGGCGCACGCGCACGTCCGTCAATGATCTACTGGAAACATCGCGCACGTCTCCACAAGTATATATTTTAATGTGCTCGTTTTTTGTGATATTTTCTTATTGTGTTTAGAACAATTTATCGTTAAAATTGAATTTTTATGTATTTTTTTGAAAAAATCTGAGCAATTCGAATAAAATCATTGATAGTTTTATGTATTGTGTGTATGAATAGACCCAAAATCATTATCATATCTAAGGCAACAAAACCACTGTAGATCAGTGTTATCATTGTATTTTGTACCTAATTGGAGAAAATGAGATCGTATTACTGAGCAGCTTTATCTGAGCATTGCGACGAATTTCAATCAAACTAATATAATCAGGTCTAAATAATAAATAATGAGCAAAAATAACTTTATCCATGAAAATATTATACCAGATATCTTTCTTTGAAATACTATAATAATTATATTGCCCCATAGCGCCTTAAACCTTAAGTTAAATAAGCACTAAAATATCTTTAATAAATGCGAACGCAATATATCTAAATATATATAAATCTCGTGTCACAACGTTTGTCCTCAATGGACTCCTAAACCACTCAACTGATTATAATAAAATTCACACACCATGTGCAGTTTAATCCAACTTGAGAGATAGAATAGTTTAAATCTCAAATTATAGTCGCAATTTTAATTTATTGCTAATTATTTTCTGCTATTATTTGACAGTCACAATTATCTGTTAACTCCAAATGATTCTAACAGATGTCGATACCTTTCGACTGGGTTGAGTAAGTAATCAATAGATGGCGCTGCTATAGTAAATCTACGAACGTGTCATATAAGCTACACTATCTATTTTTCATACCCCTAAGTGAAGCAAAACAACGTTTGCCATGCAAGTCTAATTATATTATTTAGACCATTTGGTTTCATATAACCCTGTATAAGATATTTATTTAAGCCGGTACAACGTTGTAGGTAAAGCGATATTCACTGTTGCTTGATCTTTTAATATTGGACAAATTTGTGGCTCTATGGTAGTTTTGATGAAAACTTCGTCAAATACTAATACAAATCATTTATTGATAACACCAAAGTTACAAGTCAAAAATTCGCATTGACGTAAAGGTTACCATTCTGAACTGCCACCCAGAGGGACCCGGGTTCAATTCCCAGCACGGCTAACATCTTTGTGATGAATAAATTTGTTTTGGCTTTGACTAACGCCTGGCGTAATGGTTACTATGCCTGACTGTCAACCAGTGGGTCCCGGGCTCGATTCCCAGCACGGCCAACATCTTTGTGATGAATTAAATTTGTTGACTTTGCCAAACGCTGTTGTACTAAAACTAAAATTCAGTAGTTTGAAAGAAAGAAATAAACATTTATTTTGTGACACGAACAGCAAAGAAAAACAATAAAAAACACGTTTACATTTAAAATACATTTAGTTTTGAGCCGCTTACTCTTACTGCACTCCTTCATCTCTTACCATCAAGCGAATTGTTGCCAAGCCAAGTCAAAGGCCTTCGGGCGGCTTGAAAATTGTCGACATCAAAGCTTGGTCACTTAGCTCATACGAAGAAGAAGAAGAAGACTAACACACACACACACACACACACTTTCACATTTATAAGATCATGAGTATAAAGTATATTTAAATATAAATATTTATCATAAAAAAAAAACATTTCTGTAACATATTAAGTAACCCCCATATTATTTAAGTAACTCTGTGATCATTACACATTAATTATAATTGGAAGAAACTGTCGCCCCTATAAACTTAGTTCAATAATTAACTATATTATGGTCATGGTTTTGCAGGGCATGTAAGAGGAGTGCATGCGGCAGAGATGCGAATGTTGAGATGGTAGTGTGGAGTGACAAGAATGGACATAATAAGGAATGATATATAGATAGAAAATTCTTTATTGGACACATTAAATTTTTTAAAAATTGTTACAAATTAGTGTGCCACAATTGAATGAGTATATTAGAGGAAGTTTGAAAGTAGCACCAGTGAGTGCAAAACTAAAGAGTGGGAGGTTAGCGTGGTATGGGCATGTGATGCGTAGAGAGGAGACGCATGTTACAAGGAGATGTATGGAAATGGTAGTGCAAGGAAGAAGGGCAAGAGGCCGCCCGAAGAAGACATGGATGGAGTGTGTGAATGAGGACATGAGAGAGAAAGGAGTGAGTGTAGAGACGACGGCTGATAGAGGAGAGTGGAAGAGGAAAATTTGCTGCCGACGCCACCTAGTGGGATAAGGCAAGGAAGAAGAAGAAGGTCATGGTTTTGCTCGTTTCTTTACCAAATGAAAATTAGCTTAACACATCTATACCAATATTATAACGAGGTAAAGTTTGTTTGTTTGACGCGAATAGGCTCCGAAACTACTGGACCGATTTTAAATATTCTTTCACCGTTGGGAAGCTACATTATCCTTGAGTAACATAGGATATATTTTGATTCTCTTTGCAACTTAGTTTATATTAAAGTCCGTGCGAAGTCGGGACGGGATGCTAGTTTTTAGGTTACAGCTTTAAATTATAAGTTTTTTTATTGTATATCCATGCCAATCCAAACATTTTTCTGTAAAAAAAACAATGTAATGTCAATGCTTTAGAAAGACAAATTAGTGCCGTAGCTCAGCAAACTAAGATGATCTGACGCGATCGTCGAGGTTAAACATCGGTTATAGCTAGAAACCTAAATCTTTCACATGATATGTATTTCTTGTGCCGCTATAACACACAATATTAAAAATAAAAAAATAAAATATTAAGGGGGTCTTCATACAATAAATGTGATTTTTTCCTATTTTTTTGCTATAGGTATATTGAAAACGGTAGAAGCTAGACACTTAAAATTTTCACAAAATACATAAAAGTATATTAGCTATCAAATTAAATTATAAAATTGAAATAAAATAAATATTTATTTATACAACAATGGTACGGAACCCTTCATGCACGAGCCCAACTCGCACTTGGCCAATTATTTAATAGTGGCATAATCATCTGGGCGCTACCGTGGGTCAGTAGACACTTTAAATTGTAGGTCCCGGCTGTTTATCTTGCGGAAGTTTGAAAAACTCTCGACACCAGAGCTTGGCCACTTAGCTCATACAAAGAAGAAGCAAAACAAAACAACGTGAAAAGGTCAAACTATTTTCAATATGCAAATCCTTTGAACACAAACTGCGATTCGAATTTCAAAAGAAATCCAAGATGGCGTCCCGTTTCTGAAAGAGTCCTTTAAATTGAAATTGGATACGTGTTCTCTATTTCGAAAGCACTATTGAGGAAATTGACGATTTTTATGTGCATTTGCAATATTGATTTTATAAATTTAGATAAAACTACATATGTGCCAATAAAAAATAATTTTATCAAAAGACAAGCATAGAATAACTGGAAATTTAAAGCAATTTTATTATGAAAATAATCCATATACAGAGTTATTGTAAAACTGATTTAAAAACCTTTTTAAGAAGAAGCAAAGTCCAGGCTACGCTGAGTTTTACCAGACTTTTTTTTTAAATTACTAACTGACCCGGCAAACATTATTTTGCCTTAAGTACAGTTAAAAACACTATAATTGATCAGTTATCGAGCGGGATGAAAAATTATTAAATTAACTACTAAAATGATCATAAAAATTGGGGTTGGTTGATAAAAAAAAAACTAAAATTTTGGGTAGTATGTATTTTTTATTACTTAGTTCATAGTTCATTTATTCATAATAAAAATTACTACATGTCAGAAGTTATATAATTCGAGTAGTAAAAAAAAAAAAAAACTTCTATATAACAATGCCGATAACCGGTAAACGCTTACATATTTCACAAAATGTATCAAAGTGTATTTATTATCTTTTGAAATAGTGTAAACTCTATATAACGTCACTGAAGGGACTGTTCATTTTATGACGTTATAGAGAGTATCGTTAAATGTAGAGAATGTATCATTGTACGGAATACAAGCTAAACCAACTAAAGCCAATTATTCATTTCGACGCTTTAGTGAGTTTGTCGTTAAATCGAGTGTTACATTGTAGTTAATTTATACTGTACATTTAATTGTAGTTAATTTATGGCGTTATACAGAGTGGTCGTTAAATGGAGAGAATGTATCATTGTACGGAATACAAGCTAAACCAACTAAAGCCAATTTATTCATTTCGACGCTTTAGTGAGTTTGTCGTTAAATCGAGTGGCGTTACATTGTAGTTAATTTATACTGTACATTAAATTGTAGTTAATTTATGGCGTTATACAGAGTGGTCGTTAAATGGAGAGAATGTATCATTGTACGGAATACAAGCTAAACCAACTAAAGCCAATTTATTCATTTCGACGCTTTAGTGAGTTTGTCGTTAAATCGAGTGGCGTTACATTGTAGTTAATTTATACTGTACATTAAATTGTAGTTAATTTATGGCGTTATACAGAGTGGTCGTTAAATGGAGAGAATGTATCATTGTACGGAATACAAGCTAAACCAACTAAAGCCAATTATTCATTTCGACGCTTTAGTGAGTTTGTCGTTAAATCGAGTGTTACATTGTAGTTAATTTATACTGTACATTTAATTGTAGTTAATTTATGGCGTTATACAGAGTGGTCGTTAAATGGAGAGAATGTATCATTTTCGGAATACAAGCTAAACCAACTAAAGCCAATTAATTGATTTCGACGCTTTATTGAGTTTGTCGTTAAATCGAGTGTTACATTGTAGTTAATTTATACTGTACATTTAATATTTAGCCTTTGTCGTATAAAAAATACAACCGTACGCATCATTAAGGCAATGTTATTCGCTTAAGTCGTTTCGATCATTAAATGCACTTCGTGGAGTTAGCTAGTGCATTCCTAACACATGCCACGACCTTAATGGCGTTATTCTATATTTATGGAGTGTCTGACATAATGCAATATAATAGTAGTAGGAATATCCTACTAATATAGTTTAGTACTAGTTAACACTAGCATGCTGTGTACTCTTCTTTGGATTGCAGACTTGTTTTTGTTCCTTTAGTTTAGTTATGTTTAAAATGAATGTTTGTAATCTGTCTGAGTGCCTAATAAATAAATAAATATATAAATGCAAAGGTGTGTGTAATTGTGTATGTTTGTTACTTCTTCACGCTGAAACGGTTGAACCGATTTTGATGAAATTTGGTGTGAAGATAGGTTAGACCTTGGATTAAAACAAAGGCTACTTTTTATCCCGAAAACAACTGTGGTTTCCGTAGGCACAACTACAAAATCTATGTAACTCTTTTGATGCGATTTACTATGAATATAGGTTATTCCTTGGATTAACATAATAAAGGCTATTTTTGTACCGAATTAACGAATTAAAACTTCGAACACTTAAAGTCACGTCGATGCCCGTCTTGCATGTAAACTTATTTATTTTTAGGGTTCCCTACCTAAAGAATACCAACAATTTTTTTAGAAAGAAAGAAGAAGAAAAATGTTTTATTATGCACAAAAAATTATAACAAACATACAAACATAATATATACAATCAAATGATCTTTGTGCACAAAAAGCGCTAGTTCAGCATAATGTTGAGAGCTAAGTAGGGCTTCCATAAAACAAACGTGATAATTTGCCGTACTTTATATTTATTGGTACGGAACCCTTCGTGCGTGAGACGGACGCGCGCTTGGCCGTCTATTTGCAAAAGTATACGGACATAGATATAATAATAATATAATGTTATTATTAATGTAACTAATTAATTAACTTAATTGTAACCTTATATCCATGTCTGTAGCCTGGAAGAGATTGCTTTTAGTGGTAAGGTCACTATTTGAAGTACTATACTTCCGCCAAATTCGATGTGAAATGTTTACCAACAAAGCGTTGCCTAGCAACCACTGACAGCAGTGGTAAAGAACTTTTTTTCTAATGTTCAATTTTTTATAGTGTTTTTTTTCTGTTTTGTATTGTCCTTTATCTTTGTTGCAATAAATAGTTTTCTCATCTATCTTGGCCGTTCATTTGTACTTTTATAATGGTACGTAACCCTTCGTACACTAGTCAGATTTGCACTTGACCGGTTTTTTAATATACCATCAACAGGACGAGCAGTCGTTTTAGTCGTGTCATATTAAAAGTTATTTACGATAACGGTCTTGAGATATCAATTTGCGTAAAAGGCTGTAAAGTTCACACCTCTATATAATACCTATATATTCTAAATTAGCGATCGGCTTAAAATAAACTGACCATTACTGGGCGATGGGTACTGGGAAGGGTGGAAAAAGAGTGTGAAAAAAACAGTTGTCTTTTATATTGTTTTCTGGATACGTAATGGTGTATTTTTTATTTTTTTTGTAAGGTTACTGAATACGCATATATAATTTTGTAAAAATGTGTCATTTTTTTAAATGATGGATAGGCAAGCGCTTAATCGAAACTTACCTGATGTTAAGTGACGTTGCGATCTAGGGTGGAGCGCGCTTGCTTAGAAGAAACCGATTCACTCTCGCCTTGAAGACAGTGAGGTTATAGTTCAGAGTGAACAGGGATTCCGGCAATGAGTTCCACAGTTTAATATTCCGCACAATTGGTGGCGATTCAGCGGCACACACGACTAAACTAAATTTAAAGAAGCCCCGTCTCCTTTCATCTTAGGTGACCAGAAATAGACGGCACGTTCTAAACCATAGACAAAACCACTAAAATCACGTCAAATATGGAATGTGCAGGCAGTTTTAGAGGTGATACAAGTGAGTGCGTTCTTAAGTCGCCTATATTTTTTACATTTGACGTGACTTTAGTTGTTTTGACTATGCTGCAGAACATGCCGTCTCTTTCTGGCCAGCTAAGATGAAAAGAGACGGGGCTTCTTTAAATTTAGTTTAGTCGTGTGTGCCGCTGAATCGTCACCAAAGCGAAACGCTTCGTGCGGATTTTTGGAACTTCAACGGTAAAGCGATGCCACATAGAAATTGTATATAGGTATTAGATAATATTATAAATAGTAATAGGTAATAGTAATAATATAATAATAGGTGATCTGATGCAATTACAGAAGGAAAAATCTGTTGAAACTGACAGTCTTTGAATGGTCAGGTCAGATTACACGTTAAATTCAGGTCTCAGTTGTCCGTTTTAAAATTATCTGTCTTTAAGCCAAGTCAGAGAGGTATTTATGAGGCTTGAAAACTCTTGACACCAAGCTTGGCCACTTGAGTCTTACAAAATTGTATAAGTATATTTTTTATAAAATTTTATTTTTGTTTATTTGTTTATTACTGCAGAACATGAGTAATAAAAAGTTCGTATTAATTTGAGTGCACCATATTCTAAGCCTTTCGGCATGCAAAATATTATAAGAAAAATATACATATATCTAACTATAAATACTTACAGTAGGTACCTACGAGTATATTCATAACTTAACAAATTTATTGAAACTTAACCTTAACTTCGTATAATACAGGGTTAAGTTTTATTTACATTAATAGACAAATAGACAAAAATACACAAACATTTTATCGAAATTTAATCATTTCAATAATATGTTTAAAGTTTCTAAAATAATTATCTTATAAGTGAAAATGTAATGTAAAAATTCAACGCAAACGAATCGTTTTATAAATCGTATTGCTTTGTACCGTAATTAACTGTCGCTTCGATACAGAAAAAAATATGTAGTTAACATGAAAAAAATAACATAAAAATACATCTACCCTCATTAAGACACAATAACTGACACACAAACAGACATAAAACACATAGTTTATTATAAATATAAGCAATCATATGATTACACAAATTCCTTCTCAGTGGGGAAGAAAAAATGAAGAAAACTTTTAAAGGCTAAGAAAACTTGTTAAATATGTAAAGTGGCATGCGGGCCGTGTGTCTGGAGGTTCTGTACAAACATTTTTAAGGTCGCAGGTTCGATCACTGCCTATGAGCTCGAGCTTTTTTTACACGCTTTATATTAGCTTCACCTGTATGTTTGTTTGTAACCGACTTCCTTGGGCGCGATTTTGACCCACTTTAAACGGCCAAATTTCGTTCAAACTTTGTAGATTTGTTGAGGACCGATGACAATACACTAATTTGATAAAATTACGGTTTTCTATAAAAAGCGTGTTTTTAGTTTTTTTAAACTATTTTTCGGTGAAGTAAATAAAACATCGTGAGGAAACCATAGCATGGTATATGTAGGACATTTTCTAGTGCTCGCCTGGCTAGCTACCACACTCAAGTTGAAAAATCTATTGTTAATATCAACAAACTCAGTGTGTTCCGGCAGCCTCCTTGAGAGCCAGTTATTACAGACTAAGCATGCTCCACCTTAGGCCGGGTTGACGCTAGCTCGTCCTGCTGGTCCAATGCCTAGCTGTAAAGAGTAAAATAAAAAATATATTTACTTTATTTCCTATTGTGTCTGTTATTCTATCGCAAAGAAGTAAATTACTTTTATTTATTGATATACTTTTTGACGTGACAACGTCTTAAATTAGGTTGCGGCTGGGAGTCACTTATGAAAAAGTGTTATGCCCGGTAACGTTACGATGAGTCACCGAACGAGAGAGAGGCCCGCCGAATGCCTTGCGTCTCTCTCCCACTCAACTATGATCGGTCTGCCGCGCGCGCAGCACGCGGCAGACGTTGTCACGTAAAATCTTCGCCCGTAAAACCGACTTTACAGGCAACCATTTTTTTTATCAAAGGCTTACCTAATATGTCTTGTGTTAATTTATAACCTCAACTAATTCCGTACCAAATTTCAACTAAATCAGTTCAGCCGTATGAGCGTGAAGTAACAAACAACAACACACAGAAACTTTCTCGCATTATTTATTATTAAATAGTTTATTTCAGAGCATAATTACATTCCATATAATAAAATTAAAATCAAACAAATCACAAATACACAAAAATCAAAACAAAATAATAAGTATATAGCAATAAAAATGACAAAACTAAATTATAATTTCTCTTCATTATAAAACTGGGACTGGGACGAATGAAAACCTTTGATTTGTCACGGAATCCTAATAATTTCCTATAAGGATTCGTGACAAAATGAAAGGTTTTCGTTCGCAACACAGGAACCCTAAACACTGAATAATTCCAGCACTAAACTTATATTTTTACGTCGAAGCTGGCCAATCAGCTTTTATGAGCACTTTACTTGTTATGATTTTAAAGTCTCCTCTGATAGGTCCGTAATTACAGGTCTCAACCAGAGGTGTAAATTCAGTTAGTGCTTATGAGAAGCAGTCTTGCGATGTTTTTGAAAAAAAGAACGTTGATTTGTTTACCAACCCATAGACGAAGAGTTCGAAATTTAAAATTTTAAAATGATATTGTCATTATTGTTGTGAATGAATTTAACGTTTATTTTTATTAATTGCTTCTTTTATTTATATAGATAAGAACAATTAGATCTCAACTTACTCGGGTGAACGCTAGTGGATAGGACTGGGGATCCCCGTTCTCGATCGTACTAGGTGCAGAGGATAGCCAATGCTATTCAGCGTGGAAACGCAGCCAGTGTTATAGGCACCTTTCCACCAGGTACGGTCATGGGAGGGTTGTCCTAACATTACATGTTTTTGACATGTATAATTTTTATTATATTTATTTGTTTAATAAAAATAAATATAAGTTCTTTAAGTTAATTTTCAAACTCTCTATTATATTATATTTAAGTATTATAAATTTAAGCATAGACATGTTACTAAACGATTTAAAACTCACTATATACATTTATACCCATAGTCATACATACACTGTTAAACCTAGTTCTTTACAAAGTAAGTTTCTTGTGCAAAAATAGATTATATTGTTGCTCAATACAGATTTTATTAGTTTTACACTTTTATTTAACTTACACAATAAATGAAGACCCAAAAAAGTCCCGGAAATCTATACCTAAAGCTCCATTCTTCATTCCTAACATATGTAAGGAATTACATATCTAATATCAAAAAGCCCCGTTCCAAGAAATTCCAAACAACACTTCCTTTTTCGGGAGTCATCAAAACAGAACAAAGATTACAATCGCCATCATTACCGCATCAAAAATCCAATTTCCCCTATCGCATGAACATCATCATCAACAACAAATCATGCAACAAAAAAGGTGCCCTTACACCATCCCTCTTCACAAAAAGGCCGAATAACATGCGTTAATACTGGCCGCATAGAAATGCAGCTGTTACGGAGTAGAAAAAAATAACGCGTTTCTATTGGTCGGCGCGAAATGGCGGGAACATTAAGCACATCTGTCAGTTTTCATATTATTGTCTATGGTCGTAGGGATGGTATTCAATATTTGTTGCGCCTTCTTATGTGGTTATGTTATGTGGTCGTAAAGTGAAATGTTTTTCGACAGTTGTGATTGAAATGAATGGCGGATAAGTATAGGAATATGTGCAATAGCTTAGGTATAAATAAACACAATTTAGCTAATGCTTAAGTAAGAGTAAATAGGTTCCCTCTAGGCAAGCGTGATACATCTTAGATCACTGTCAAGCTTAACATCAGGCAAGCTGCGGTCAAACATAAGCCTATTTATTCATCATAAAAAGTACTAAAACGTTTCAAAATTAATTTTTCAATACTAGTCGTCCTGGCTTCGCACGGGCTATCAAATAATTTAAAAGCTAAGAGAAACAAAATAAAGTACCTATGTAACTCAAAGATAATGTAGCTACCCAACGGTGAAATATTTTTTCAAATCGGTCCGGTAGTTTCGGAGCCTATTTGCGTCAAACAAATAAACAAAATATCAATCTTTTCTTATTTATATATTGTATTTTTATTCAATAAAATAGTTACGGCTTTAAAAAAAATACTACCAAATATCGTTATAAAGATATAAATGTTTTAATGTTACGTTTGTAGTATGGGAGTCCCACTTTAATATTTATTTTATTATAAATGTATAATTTAATTTGAAAGGTAATGTACATTTAATTATAGTGTTAACTATACTTAAGGCAAACACAACGTTTGCCGGGTCAGCTAGTATAATAATATAATATGTATAAACACTCTTTGATATTACCAAACCTTTAAGGTACACCTTGTATAATATTAAATAAAAAAATTAACATAAAATAATCAAAACTAAAATAATATTTTATTATTGAAGAGGAAACATGTGATTTGAACTTTAAAATCATCTTAGATAGCCAAGCGTTAATTTTCCTTTTAAGTATATAAAAATACATAAACTGTACATAATAGTTATACATAATAAATAACGATTTACCAAGACGCCTACTCACATTTCGCAATAAATAAGATTCCAACAGATATTACATAAATAAAAGCTCCATTCTGTGGATATATCTCCAAAAAGTTAATAAAAGCCGCCATATTGGGTACCGCATGTGCCAAACAGCTTTCCTGCCAATTTCCCGCGGTTTGTCTATGACTAACTTTTTTCCCGCAGAATTGGCTTCGCACGATATTAGATTTAGCCGCTGACCAAGTTTTCTTTCCAATATTGAATGTGTGCAAACGATGCTGAAGTAAGACTTTTCCATAGATATTGGTATATTCAGCTGATTCGTTTTATTATATGGTTTTATTGGTTTTTGGGACATTTTGCAAGAATAAGTTTTCTTCTTCGCGATGGCTAATACATATTATTTATATACGAACCACCTATCATATTGACGATCATGTTGGCATAATGGTTACCATGCCGGACTGCCAATCAGAAGGTTCCGGTTTTTGATTCCCGGCCCGGCCAACATCTTTGTGCTTAACTAAATTTGTTGGCTGTGGGTCTGGGTGTTTAATATGTATTTATATAAAATACTAGCTGACCCGGCAAACGTTGTTTTGCCTTAATAAAAAAAAAACTAAATATGCAGTAGCCGATTCTCAGACCTACAGAATACGCATATAAAATTTGGAAAAAATCGGTCAAGCCGTTTCGGAGGAGTACGGTAACAAACACTGTGACACGGAAATTTTATATATAAGATTAAGATGCCTTACGTGAACAGTTTACAATGTTTTGTTTTTATGTACTTTGTGTGTTTTCCGTAATTTGTTTTATTTTTTGTGAGTGTTTTAATAAAGTGTTTATCTATCTATCTTTATTTATTGTACTCGTATTTACGCGTTCTATTTGAACCAATCTAACACATAATCTTAAATAAATAATTAAAACGTGTTCTCATTCAAAGCACGGTATACGCAACAAATTCACTGACGCTTAAAAACCACTTAAAAATCAGATAGCGCGTAACTAATCCGACTCCAATCCATCGCAATTTTCCATCAAATTAAACATCAATTCGAAATTTGTCCCAAACCAAATCAGATTAAATAGTACTTCATTTAAAAAAAGAACATCAAAACAGTTTTAAAAAGTTACGTTACAAACACAATGCGTTACCTACCGCACCGTTCGAATGTCGAACGCCTTTGCCGAAAGTCAAATTGTCTATGGATTTATGAAAGAAAAAAAACCATTGAAGGTTTTGGCGGCGACACTGTGACAGAAGGCGGCGGCGTAAACATCTTGTTAGTACGCACCAAATACGTGAAATGTATAAACATAAATAAACCGAGAAAAGGCGGGGAAGAGATAGGGTAGGGACAGTCTTGAATTTGTAGACCCGGTATTATTTTTTACAAGACTTCGTTAACATTTCGTTTGTCTCTGTTGTGTTGCTTTATTTTTAATACAATACAATATTATTATAATAAACGAGCAGGGTTCTTAGAAAGAAGTTTTTTTTAAATAGACGATTTCCTATGTAATTTTTTTTTAATTCAGGCATAAAACCTAAATATACAACTAAAAATTAATAATTATTGTTTTCATATATTTATCTTAACAACGTTTGATTTCTTGACTATTACTTAGTACATGTTAAGAAAATATATAGAGTACTACAAAAAATAAGTATGGTACTTAAACATTTAAGTTTACCAAAATACTATTCCACAATTAAATAAAAACCAATCCCTAAATATCAAAGTATGAAACTATGGTTTATAACATAGTTGAAATATGGGGTTAATATATAAACATTAACTCATTTAGAGGAGTGGAAAAATCATACCCGATTTAATTTAGATTTTAAGTTTTTCCTCATTCTTTTTACGAAATCAACTGTATATATTTGGCAGAGAGTCTCAGAGACTGGATTGTGTAATCAAAGACACAGCCATCCCTAAAAGATATAATACTTTACAATACAATGGGGCTAACAAATGTTACGCAGCGTAACTTGTCACTTTTTCTATGTAAATTGTACATGTAATTTGTGATTTTGCCATTGTGGCCATTTTATTTGTGGACGCTGGTTGAAAGGAGGTTGCGATGCCGAATGAAAATAAAGAAAAAAATGTCTATGGATTGATTGAAGCTGGCTGGATGTGGATTTAAATTAAAAATGGAATCGGATTGGATTGGTTTGAATTTAGAATGCTTGAATTGTTTGGGCTTCTTTTACTAGTTGTGTGTCGTGGTTTTATCCGCGTTCGTTTCGAATAAATAATAATATATTAATGTGTTATTTTACATATTATCCTACTTCAAACTAATATAATAAATGCAAAAGTTTGCGCGTGTGTGTGTGTATGTCTGTTCACACTTCACACCAAATTTCATCAAAATCGGTTCAGCCGTTTGAGCGTGAAGAAGTAACAAATATACACACAAACTTTCGCATTTATAATATTAGTAGGATAGCTATTTTTTCGTACTGTAAAAAAAATGGTTGCCTGTAAAGTCGGTTTTACAGGCGAAGATTTTACGTGACAACGTCTGCCGCGTGCTGCGCGCGCGGCAGACCGATCATAGTTGAGTGGGAGAGAGACGCAAGGCATTCGGCGGGCCTCTCTCTCGTTCGGTGACTCATCGTAACGTTACCGGGCGTTACACTTTTTCATAAGTGACTCCCAGCCGCAACCTAATTTAAGACGTTGTCACGTCAAAATTAAATAAAATGCAGTATAAACCTTATATAACGACACTGAAGGGACTATGCATTTTACGGCGTTATACAGAGTGGTATATGCATTTAAGTAACAATTAACTTAAGATGTAATTTTTAATTTTTCCATGTAACTCGATGTAAGCTATTGCGTAAGTTTTTGTGCAAATAAATTTATTATTATAATTATTATATGAGATTACGGCGTTATAAGAGTACTATATTTAATAATATAATATAATAAGAATATTATATTTAACGAAATATAGATAATGTATAATGTATAGAATACAAGCTAAACCAACTTATGCCAATAGATTAGAACGCCTCAGAGAGTTTGTCGTTAAATCGAGAGACGTTACATGGAGTTTGCACTGTAATATGTTTTTGCACAGTCACCCATCAAAAGATTGACCGTATCGATTGTCCCTATTTTTACATAAATAAGTACTTACCTAATCTTATTTAATACTCAACATCATTGTGAGAGTACATTTTCACACCGCACCCTCTTCGGAATACAGTTTAGCTGATTAACAATGTTACCAACATAAATAAATAATTCACTCACAAACTACACCCGAGGGTGTAAACACTGATACGGGGATGAGAGAGGATCGAAGAGTTTATAAAAAAACTTGGAGTGAAAAGTTTTTTCTATCCATTGTTAATAATTTTCTTCACTTTAGAATAGAATAGAATATTATTACTCTATTGTACAACCACATAAAAACAGCTTATATTAAGAAAATAAAATATTTACACAGAGTACAAAGGCGGCCTACCTATGGTGATCTCTACCAGGCAACCAGGAATCCAGGAAACCTGGTAGAGATCACCATAGGATATAAGGCCGCCTTTGTGCTCCGTTTAATTATTGTATTTACTTAATATAAGGTGTTTTTATGTGGTTGTTCAATAAAGTTATATTCTATTCTATTTCCTCACGAAAAAAAAAAATGTTCCACTTTAGGTCAGAGAGTCGCTAACAAATATTTTGACGACCTCGTTGGCGTAAAGGTTACCATGCCAGACTGCTAATCAGAAGGTTCCGGGTTCGATTCCCGGCCCGGTCAACATCTTTGTGCTTAACTAAATTTGTTGGCTGTGGGTCTGGGTGTTAAATATCTATTTATATATAATATGTATGTAGGTATATGTAGTATATCAATTGTGTTTGCAACCATAATACGAGCTAGAAATGGTTCAGTATGGGGCTAACCAGCCGTGTGTGAAAGTGTAAAAAAAAAAAATGGCTAGCCGTAAAGAGTAAAAAACCTTAACATTTTCGAAAGACATTCTAAGTTGAGTCTCGAATTCGGTAGCATTTAATACATCCATGGCTAAAGGGATCATGGAATGTAATTGTTTTATTATTAAGGGTGAAAATATGATGTGTTGTGGTGAGATTACATTGAATATTTTGATATTGGGGGCTTATAATGTACTTTTATTATTTGTAGCGCTTATAGCTCGGCGAACTAAGGTGATCTGACGCGATCATCGAGGTTAAGCAACGGTCGATGCGGACATTTTTTGGATGGGTGACCATGCACATGACTGTCGTTTTAAAAGTTTCATTTTCATCTGGGCGCTACCGTGGGTTGGATGGCACGTTAAATTGTTGGTCCCAACTGTTGTTTTAGTACAAACAGTCGTTAAACCAAGTCAGAGGACTTCAATTTAATAAAAAAACGCCGATTTTTTAAGACTAAAAGTGATGTGTTACTATTTTTAATTACAGATTAAATAATATTTTGTGAATGGAGGGTCTGTCACATGAAGTTATAAAGATCGAGAAAAAATTGCTCAAATATTGCGTTTGTTGAATGGGAGCCCTCCAAAAATATGTTTTCTTTTTATATAATAATTTCTTTTGAAAGGTTATATACATATTTATATTTTGTGAAAAGTTTAAGCGTCTACCTGTTACTGTTATAGATATATAACAAAAAAAATACGAAATAAAAAACGGTTTATTGTATGGGACCTCTTAATAAATGTACTATTTTTATTTGTTGTTATAGCGGCACGGGAAATACATATCTTGTGAAAGTTTCAGCTTTCTAGCTATTACGGTTTCTGAGATACAGCCTGGAGACAGATAGACAGCGGAGGCTTAGTAATAGGGTCCTGTTTTTAACTTTTAGATACGGAACCCTAAAAACATGAAAAATCACATTGCTCTATACAAAATGGCGTTGAAATGTAAACAAAAGCGCAACCATAATGTTTAATATACTATATGTTCTATTCTTGGTGAGCTCCGAATAACCACGAGGCATTCCACTCTCTGCTACCAACGAATTCTCGGATATTTTGGACATGTCGCTCGTAGAAACCCTGATTGCCTCGAGAAGCTCGTGGTAGTTGGCCAAGTTGACGGAAAAAGAGCACGAGGTCGCTCTCCTACCCGCTGGTCAGACCTCGTAAAGACGCTCACTGGCCTACCTATTGCCGAAGCTTTTAAGACCGCCGAGGACAGGAAACAGTGGAAGACCATCGTTAACCGAGTGATCGACACTCCGTATTAGACACGACCTTCAGTAATGAAGCTACGACTAAGAAGAAGAAGAATGTTTAATAGAAAACAAATCTAAGCTCCCCATTGTAAACTCCTGATAGAATAAAACGGTTTTCCACGAAACAAACATTAGACACACCCTGTGGGGAACTACTAAGGTACAGACACATAGTGGAAATAACAATGACATAATATTTTTTTATTTATTTAATAGAACAGAAGCTGGTTGGTTATCATTATTTTTTTAATATGACATTTTCTAAAAATTATTCCTAGCTAGATCGGTTTATCGCCCCCGAAACCCCCTATGTACTAGTTTTCATGAAAATCGTTGGAGCCGATTCCTAGATTCCAATTATATATTTATATGTATACAAGAATTGCTCGTTGAAAGGTATAAGATTTAATTTAGTCCAATTTTTATTTTACTTGGCTAACAAATTTATTTACAAATAATTTATTACAAAGAAAAAGTCAATTAAAAAAATAACAAGTCACATATTAAAAAAAATAAACAAACAACCCGCCCCTGCTCGCCCCCGGTGCAAAGGTGCCCATCACGCTCGCTGCATTACCGCGCTGAATAACTATGGCCAACCTCTGGACCATGAACGACCCGGAGCGGGAGTCACCGGTGATGGTTTTTATCCTAAGACCTAGTTCTTGGACATAACCCTTCGTCTCACTGCTCCAACTACCCACTTTATTTAATTAACAAAAAATTTGTTTTTTCATTTTAAGACATAGACGTCGTAATGGTTGCAAACGTCGACCTCGTTGGCTTAATGTTTAACATGCTGGACTGCCAATCAGAAGGTTCCGGGTTCGATTCCTGGCCCGGCTGACATCTTTGCCTGGAAGAGATCGCTCTTAGCGATAAGGTCGCCAGTTAAGGCACTAGCTTGTAAGTTCTTTGTGTGTTTTCTATAATTTTATTTTATTGTGAGTGTTTTAATAAAGTGTTTATTTATATATTATCTATCTATGAACAAAATAATTGTAATATTACTTTTTCATGTTATAGTTACTGATGGTTTCCCCGGGGAGTAACAATAAGCTGTTTACGAATTTTCCCCTCGGCACACCCTGTATGTAATGGATTTTCCTGTTGTGTGGTACAAGTAACAAAAGGAGGGCGTTTTGGATCTACAAACAAGCACAAGTCTGTTCAGCGAGTCGAACTAATATGTAGAAATATAGTTCGTGATTTCGTGTTCGTGTGTACGTGTATTTCCTGTGTTCGTGTTTTCGTGTATTCGTGTGTTCATGTATTCCTGTTTTCGTATATAACTGTGTTCGTGTATTCGTGTGTTCACGTATTCCTGTTTTCGTGTATTACTGTGTTCGTGTATTCGTGTGTTCGTGTATACTTTTGTTCGTGTATTAGAGTGTTTTTGTTTTCGAGTGTTTGCCTGTTCGTGTATTCGTGTTCGTGAATTTGTGTGTTCGTTACTTCATGTGCTAGTGTATATGTACGTGTATGTATGTATTTGTAACTCCTACAAGCTAAAACACCTGAATTGTTTAGTAAAGAATAAACAGCTTCCCTCCCATGTCTTGTGGCAAAGTGAGGTGGTATCCGCGAGGTGTGAGATTGTTAATATAGCGACCGACGTGCCCTGACTGCTACAGGATGCTCCCTCCATCTCATACACACCTACTCTAAATATAGATATATATATAGGGCTACTGGTTATAGCAAAAGCAGCCCACTATACGTCCGGTGGTCTGCCTTTCCATCAGACGGCCCCTGGTTCGATCCCAGCCCTACCAATGACTTGTTTTTCAAGTTACGTGTGGATTTGCACTCGCTTTACGGTGAAGGAAAACATCGTGAAGAAACCGGAATGTTTGAGAACTATAATGTCCGAAAACATGTGTCATCGGTCTACCTGCACTAGGCCAGCTGGGTGGATTATGGCCTATATCTCTCTCTTCGTGAGAGAAGGCCCCGAGTCTCAGCAGTAGGAGCGTATAGTGGGCTGCTTATGCTGCTGACATGAGAAGCATTTTAATTTCTTTTGAAAGACACAATGGTGGTAATTCTGGCGAACATAAAACTTAACTAAATTTTGAGTAGTCCTGTCACTTTTTATTTTTAGTGAACAGAAAGAGACAGCACGATTTGAGACATATACAAAACAACAATCACGTCAAATATGGATAATGTAGGTGATTTTAGAACACACCCAATTGTATCAGCTCTAAAACTACCTAAATTTTTCATATTTGACGTCGTTTTAGTTGTTTTGTCTATGGTTTAGATCGTGCCGTCTCTTTCTTTTTACTAATGGTGAAATGAGACAGTGGTGGCGATTCAGCGGCACACACGACTAAACTAAATTTAAAGTAGCTCTGTCTCTTTTCGTCATAAATGCCCAAAAAGACATGGTACGATCTAAACCATAGACAAACCATCTAAAATCACGTCAAACACGTCAGATTAAGAGCTGATACAATTGGGTGCGCTCTAAAATCGCTTATATTTTTCATATTTGACGCGATTTTAATTGTTTTTGTCTGTGGTTCAGAACGTGCCGTCTCTTTCTGGCCACCTAAGATGAATTTTTTTTTATTTATTTATTTATTATGGTTCACAAAAAGAGATGGGGCTTCTTTAAATTTAGTTTAGTCGTGTGTGCCGCTGAATCGCCACCAGTGTTACTTTACATTTAGTCGTATGTACACCAGAATCGTCACCAATCTCTCTCTATATCCTAGTAGATCAATAAACAAAACTGACAAGGGCGCGCTAATTCCCAAAAGAAAAACCAGTAGCGCCAGATTATTTGTTCAAAACAAAGTTAAGAAACGATCTCGGGTCTTATTGTCATTGCAAACAAAGGAAAGTAAGAAAAAACTCGTTGCGCACGAGAAGTAAACATTTTTTCAAATAAAGAACACTTTTTGGTCAATTTCGTGCATTTACGTTGGTCAGTTTTGTGGTTAACGTAAAACTGAAGCTGCAAATTAAACCTCTTTGGAACGGAAATGCGGATTTTGCGCGGGAATTATGACAGATGTCAATCGTACCATAAATTAACTTTTTCTTTTCGTTTTTTTTTCTTGAAGGTTTTGCCTTTGTTAGTTCAGTGGTCAGCCATATCCTGTGACGCGTGTTTCTTCTATTGTCTGTTTGTTTGAACACATGTTTTTGGTGTAAGGTAAAGCCAGGTGGTGAGGCAAAGAAAGAAAATGACTGTTGGTCATTTTGTTGCGTAATTGCGTAAATGTTGCCTGTTGAGTTTTTTACTTTTGTGTAAAAAAAAATATGTGTAATACGAGTAGAATCTCGATTAGAATTTATCTTCTTTTTCTAATATATAAAATTTCCATGTCACAATGTTAGTAACCGTACTCCCCCGAAACTACTTGACCGATTTACACAATTTTTTATATGCGTATTTAGTAGGTCTGCGAATGGGCTACTATTTATTTTCTATACCCCCACCCCAAGTGATAAGGGTTGTTCACCCTTAATTGTTTTTTTTTTTTGTTTTATAATATAACATTAAAAACACATAAATTCTTATTTTTTTTTTAACACCAACCCCTATTTTTTATGGTCCTTTTAGTAATTTATTTTTTTATTCAGCTCGTTTATTTTAACTGTATTTACTTAATGCAAAACAATGTTTGCCGGGTCAGCTAGTATCTATGTAAAATTTGTAATGTTATTCATAAGACACGCTTAAAATAAACTAGTTAAAAATGTATTTAATTAAGTAAGTAGTTTTATTTTAATTTATTGTATTTATTTACCGAATACCTTGTGCAAAATATTTTCCTTGCCATCCAAAGAGGCAATGCGGTAAGCTTAATTTTTTGGGTTTACAAAATTTTCGTTTTATCCATACATAATTTTTGTTTAATTTTCACTTTATTATTTTTATATCATATATTTTATTTTTTCATTTGGTTTTAAGTTGTAAATTTGTTATGATTTTTTTGTTGTATATAATTAAGTAAGTAATTTAATTACCGAAATAATAATTCACGTCAATTTTCTAAACTATCTTGTAAGACGACCATAAAAAATTAAAAAAAAAAAATTCGACAGTCCGCAAACTTTTTAAGCACTTAATTTTGTCATAGAGAGGAAATGAGCTTTAATAATAAATCTCACCTTTACCGAGACCACCTCGAATCACGCAAAAACGCAACAATAACAACAAACAACAATACAACAAACGCTTCAACGCTCACTTTGCCCGAAAATGCCGACACGACATGAGCCTATCAAGAAAAAAAAAAGAACCACAGACAATATGTCACTCGACGTCACTGGCCACTAACAAAGGCGCCTATTAACGTCAAAATATTTTCAAAATAAGAACGCGCCACGCCAGGGGCTCAGCTTTGCGGATGCCGAAACGTAAAAGTGGATTTTAAAATTTTCGAACGTTTGCTGCGCTAATTTTTTTCTTTTTTTTGTGAGGTTGGCATAGCTGGGTATGTTTGTGAGTGCCGACTGTAATAGGTAATGGTTTTGGTAATTGTGAGGAGAGTTACAATGTCGGGTCGGTTTTTGAATAGGATATTGTGGGCGGTTGATTTTGATCTCGTTTGTGGTCCCATAAAATGCAGTTTTTTTTTTTTTTAAATGCTGTTTTGACGGGAAGTGTTTGGTTTTTGGTTCATGCAATATTAGATTTGCGTCTCGGATAATTATAATCGGTGCTACGGACATACCTACACAGGATAATTATCACTCAAAATGTTATCAAATCAAATTTACTTAAGTTACAACACTTTATTTTCAATCAATTTATTACGAATATGGGAGAGTACAACACAAGTTTTCAGTTTCCAATTCAATTAGTACAAAAATACTTACTACTTTTCCGTATTATTTTCTCTAAATAGAATATTATATTCAAAACACAATAAATAATTAGCTTAAAATATTATACAAAGTCTTTAAAAAAGTTATTTACCTAAACCGAGACCGTAACATAACAATAATAGATACATTTCAAACCAAACCAAACACGCAACAGCAATTTAAATAATTCCAAACTAAACATTCGCTGATACGCCATCTTTACAAAAATAACTACATAATCGCTTATTTCATCACAAAAAAACATTGTCTATGCTCATTCAAATATTCAAAATTCGAATAGTCAAATAACCATCCCTACTGAACCGTAACAGTTTTTAAACAAAACCGGAAGTCATAAAACAGTATTAGATATTAAAATACACAACTTCCGGCCGCAATAGTGGTGTGACTAGAATTCGAATGAGGGAATTAGAGGTTTGTATCATTTTTATTGCAATCCTAATAGTTGTAAGAAACCAAAAAACTTAAGCCCTTTTTAGAGAAGGGTTGAGTAGATTAAAAGGGGTTAGAGCCACAAAAATTGCACACATTGCTTTCAAAGGGCAGCTTGAAATTTTATTGTCAGTTAGACAAAATGATTCGTGAGTAACTGAGTTAATCCGTGATTAAGATTGTCCTACGTAACTTATGTGTTAACCCAGATTGTAGCTAACTAACCTAATGTAGTTCATAATGATGACCTCGTTGGCGTAACGGTTACCATTCCGGACTGCTAACCAGAAGGTTCCGGGTTCGATTCCCGGCCAGGCCGACATCTTTGTGCTTAACTAAATTTGTTGGTTGTGGGTCTGGGTGTTAAATATGTATCTATATAAAATATATATGTATGTATATGTAGTATATCAGTTGTGTTAGCTACCATAACACGAACTAGAAATGGTTCAGTATGGAGTTAACCAGCCGTGTGTGAAATGTGTCCTAATATTTAATATTTATTGTTATAGCTTTTTCTATTGTTAGTAACAAAATTGTAGTGCCTATTAAATATACAGTAAAATAAAAGTGTGTGTTTTTAAATAAATGCAAAAATTAGTCCAATAGTGTTCAATAACTTATGGTGCTGTTAAAAGTTAATATAGACTCTAGTGATCCTTTCTTCTTTTTCTTCTACTTCTTCGTAAAAGCTAAGTGGCCAACCTCTGGTGTCGAGAGTTTTCAAGCCGCCCGAAGGCCCACTGACTTGGCTTAACGACTGCTTGTACTGAGGCTAACATCCGGGACCTACAATTTAACGCGCCATCCCACCCGTGAAAGCGCCTATATGAAAATATAATATAATTTTAAACGACAGGTTTGTGCATGGCCACCCATCCAAAGACTTCGCATCGACCGTTGTTTAACGTCGATGATCGCGTTAAATTACCTTAGTTTGCTGAGCTACAGGCGCTACACAAATAAAAAAGCTATTAAAGTTAATTTTTTACGCCTTGTTTTTATATATAAGGTTTTAGAATAAATCACTAACATAATTAACTGTTTTTAGAAGACATTTAATTTTATTACTTCAATCAACATTTAATTCAGACTTCTTACAACATTGTCTTGACAAATTAAAACAAAATAATCGTATTTCTTAACCGACTCGATTTTCAGAAAACACGCGCCGTCAAAACTTTTTGAAATTCGAACGTTCGAATGGCTAATTAAATCAAGTTAAAGCGCGAGGCTCTCAGAAATTTAAATGCGCAAAACGAGTTCCAAATTCGAATCTTTAGCCGCAAAAATCGACACTACGGCACGCCGTGACCGGAACGTTTTTAAAAATAAACTGCGTTCTGAAATTCCAAAAAGGAACTAAATTGGGTCGTTTCGAACAGATATTCTGAAACTTTTTTGACTTTACATGGGGGAAGTGATTGAAGACTTACAATATTATGTTTCAATAGGTATTGCTGCAAATTAGCCCCGGTCCTTATTTTTTTTTTTCAGTGGATAAATACTATAATATTCTGGCCCTTTCTACGTATATTTTTTTAATAATTTCAGTTTTAAAATGTCCACTATGTCTACCGGATAGTGTTAATTTAGCTTGTTTTGTTAAAATCTTTGTTTTAAAATTATGTCATAATATTGTATTTTATCAAACTTATATTTTTTGTTTTTAATTTATTAAATTTTTGTACAAAAAAAAAGAGTTCTATTACGTTGAACTTTATAAATAAATACTAAAACTCATAGCATTAAATTTCCTTGCCCTAAACACCCATTTAACATATTAAAAGAGGTCAAGGCTAACATTTAAGTTCGACCTTTATTACAGTTTGAGAATCTCTGTTATCGATACGTATCTATGGCCCCTTAATGGGCCATTGTCTCCCGAACTTTCGGTCGGAATTTCGAATTTAGAATGTGTGTTCTTTCTTTGAAATTTAATTGCGGCAATTTTTACGGATGTCACTCTACTCGGGGTTTGTGACGAGAATTAAAAAAAAAAGTTGTCTCTGGTGCGTTTTTTTTCCTAATTTTGTAAGTGGCCTAATGTTTCTTTTCTTATCGTTCTTAATAAATGAGTTGTAGTTATAAAGTCATTTGTATATTGAGAAACAATCATGAACTTACATGCTTACGTTATCTATTATATTTTTCCTACTAAATTAAACATGTTTTACAGAAGTATATATGAAAGATAGAAATATAATAATAGGTTCCTTCTAGGCAAGCGTGATACATCTTAGACCACAGTCAAGCTTAACATCAGGCAAGCTGCGGTCAAACGTAAGCCTATTTATCATTAAAAAAAATGTTATAAAGCAGTCAGTTGAATACTTATACCTACTGAAAAATGGATCGATAGTATATAAAAAACTCTCAACACTATGGATAGGCTTTTTAGCTTACGCTAAAAATAATAAGTAGGTACCTTTTCTTCTTTTTTGACATCGCCTTTTCCCACTAGGTGTGGTCGGCACAGCTTGTTTTATTTGCTTCCACGCTATTATTCTATCAGCCATCATATCTGCATTCACTTCTTTCTCTTTCATATCCTCTTTCACACAATTCATCCACATCTTCTTAAATAAATAAATACTAGGACACATTTCACACACGGCTGGATAGCCCCATACTAAACCATTCCTAGTGTGTATTATGGTTGCTAACACAACTGATATCTACATATACATAAATATGTATGTATGTAAGTACATGTAGTATATCAGTTGTGTTAGCTACCATAATACGAACTAGAAATGATTCAGTATGGGGTTTAACCAGCCGTGTGTGATTTTTTTTATTTAATACCCAGACCGACAGCCAACAAATTTAAATCATCACAACGATGGTGGCCGTGCCGGGAATCGAATCCAGGACCCTCTGGTTGGCAGTCCGGCATGGTAACTATTACGCCAACGAAATCTTCGTTCTTAGGTCGTCCTTTACTTCCACTACCTTGTACAATCATATCCATACTTCTAGTCACATGCATCTCTTCTCTACGCATCACATGCCCATACCTCACTAAGATATACCTAAATAATAAGTACCTATCAAAAAGAAAAATTGCAAAAAAAGTTACATAAAAACTTGGATTCAGTTGACAAAATTTTAAGTCATTACTTTTTAAATAAAAATATATTTTATGTACCTAGTTTATTACTATCCTTAATCCAAGCCAGGTATTTAACTCGCTATAACACCTTATCCGGTTGGCATTTTACCTTAAACCGTTAAAATTCACATAAAAACCTTCTCAATACAATTAAATAAAGCCAAAATACTAATTGAGCTGGATTAACTTGAGCACGCCCTCAGAAATAACATTGTTATCGCCGGTTTAAGAAAATAAAATTAAAAAATAAATCTATTAAAAAGGCCGACTTAAAACACGAAACCTGTTACCTGCCAGTGACTTTTTGAGGAGAAAAAAAGTATAAGAAGTTAATGTTCGATTTTTAAAAGGGGCCAATGAGAAATTGCGGTTGATACCGCACCGATTCCCTACCGAATTTTGTAATTGGAGACTTTTTAGAACAGGGCTAGGGGGTGGAGTATCGAGTTTTTTTAAACTAAAAAATAAAGAGGCATATCTATTTTCCCTTCATCGTCATTATGACCAAGTAAAAAATATGACAAATAATGATGATATTTTTTGCGTGGTGGTAAAGCATATTCTAGTTTTCGGGTGAGTAGCAACAGTGTGTTGCGGTGTTTTCTTGAAACTAGGAAATCCAGACTAAGCATGCTTCACCTCGCTAACTCGAGTGGTTGGTTAGTCGCCTTTCTGTTCAAATTAATAAAAAAGTGATCTTATACTTTACGAGATAGGGGGCGAGATCCGCGGGCTGGGGAATACACAGGCAGCAAATTTCTCTCGCGATTCAGCGAGGAAATGCTGCCAGCCTAATGGGTACGTTTGGGCAAGGGGCTTTGACGTAGTCTTTATAGGATATAAGACTTAATTTTATTTAATTTCATTATTTTTGACATGTAATTGATATTTAACTAATTTGTATCTATGAATGTTGAAGAATGTATTGATTACTATTTTATTGGATAAATGATTATAAAATATATGTATGTACATAATATAAAAAAAAATATTTATAAAAAATCTTATACATTAAATGTTCATAGGTTAGTTTGCACTTGACTTTCCAGACGAGACCTTAGACACAATGCTGATACGAAAAGAAATATAAAAAAGTAGATAAATAATAAATATATAATATATTTTTTATCGAAACGTTTCTATATTTTTTCTGTCCGTACCGTATTGCATTTTAAAACCCCAAAATTCAAAAGGCTCTAAATTCAATCCCCGTGGTTGTGTATAAATTTGTAATGGAACGTTCTTTTTTCAAAATTTAAGACGACATTTAATTCGCGGCGCGATAAAGTGTTTACCAACTTATTTGCGGCCAGTATTTTTTGGTGAAAAAAGAATAAATACTTTTTTGTACATTATGTCAGTGTTTCTTTTATAATTTCATGTAAATTTTATGAAAATAATATCAAGTCATGTTTTGCCTTTGGTTTAGAAAATGTTGACACTAGAAATCGACACTTAGCCGAAAACAAAAACTGAGCTAATAAGAGTAACAAACAAGTGATGAAAAAAATGAAATTGCTTCAATCATTATATCTCACTCAATTTTTTAGTAAAAAAAAATAATGACACTTTGCTTTTTGACGCAAACCTTAAACAGCGTGCTTGCCTTGGTCTTTTCCTTTTTAACCGACTTCAAAAAAGGAGGAGGTTATATATTCGACTGTATGCATTTTTTTATGTATGTTCATTAATTATTTGTTTTATAAGCTTAGTTTTTAGAAAACATTACCTAAACTGTGACGACATAGAGCAAGAACAAAAAACACGAACTAAGACATGACATAATATTATAATATTTGCCGCTAACAAAATTGTATTTGTCAAACAGTTATTTAAAGTATAATTTTCGAATTTCGAATTTACTAAAATGCGTTCTAAAAATGGCTTGAGGTCAAATATGCCTAGTTTGGAATAATTGGCGTTAGATTTTTTAAACTTGAAAATGGTTGATAGCCAGGCGAGCGCTAGAAAAAAAAATACATAGAGTCGAATATATAACCTCCTCCTTTTTTGAAGTCGGTTAAAAATAAAAAGCTACCATCATGCTATGGTTTCCTCACGATGTTTTCTTTCACAGAAAGCTTGAACTCATTAGCCGGGATCGAACCCCCTAGTTACAAGACGTAAGACGGCCTCATGTCATTTATATTTATCAGTTATAGACTTTTTTTTTTGTGAATGTATATTTATTACCTGCTAATGTTTGTTTATTTTTGTTCGTATTCATTGTGCTTTGTAGTTCTATTAATCTATCATTAGTGTTACTCGTATATGCCATGCTAATTATGATCAATAAATAAATAAAAAAAATGGTTGCCTGTAAAGTCGGTTTTACGGGCGAAGATTTTACGTGACAACGTCTGCCGCGTGCTGCGCGCGCGGCAGACCGATCATAGTTGAGTGGGAGAGAGACGCAAGGCATTCGGCGGGCCTCTCTCTCGTTCGGTGACTCATCGTAACGTTACCGGGCGTTACACTTTTTCATAAGTGACTCCCAGCCGCAACCTAATTTAAGACGTTGGCACGTCAATAAATAAATAAATAAAATGTCTTACTGAGCTGTGTTCGCTTCTAAACAAAGCTATATGGCTCAAAGTCGTTTTATGTAATAGACAGACTATAATAAGCGCGCGAGAAAAAAAGATTAATCTCGAAAAAGCAATTATCTATGGTATATAAAAAGCTACGACCATTTTAGATCTCACGGCGGTAAAGGAAAGCAACTATGTGATTTGGTATTATTTGCTATCCACTTTGGGGTTCTGAATATACATTTTCAATTTTTTATTTATAACTCATAGGTTTGCGTTTGAGCACAGCTTGCCTGGTGTTAAACAACACTGTGGTCTACGATGTTACACGCTTACCTAGAAAATACCTATCGATTACGAGTATTATGTAGCGCCTGTAGCTAATGCTCCATGCGAAGCTAAAAAGAAAATCTTAAAAAAAAATTGGTGAATTATATCGTATATGGAAATTCTATCTCTAGATAATATAATACCTTGAATTTCTTGACCACTTTACTTGCATCGTTCCTCGAAAAAAAACTCAAAGTAAACAAACTATGTGAAAATAACAAAAAAGATATAAATTTATTATTTAAATATTAATGCTTTTAAGGGTTTCTTCGTAACGCCACGGGCCCCTAACTAGTATACGTAGCAATAAATAAAAACATTACATTTTGTGTGTTTGTGTGCGTGCTCTCACATCAACACTCTGAGAATCGTATGTACAGGATGTTTTCAAATGCTTACAGCATACTATATACAAAATAAACACTAAGTTATATAACGACAAGAAATAAAGATCAAAGTTTACGCAGTGTCTTATTACTACAATATTGTAAATAATGGTGGCGATTCTACGGCACACACGACTAAACTAAATTTAAAGAAGCCCCGTCTCTTTTCATCTTAGGTGATCAGAAAGAGACGGCACGTTCTGTACCATAGTCAAAACAACTAAAATCATCTAATCTTACTTTGTAAAGACTTACTTGAATTAGTTTGTTCTCAATTAAGAAACATCGAGTCTAAATAAAAAAAGGAATAATTGCTTCTTATTTGGGATCCACCAAACTAAAAACTACACATAGTGATGGAAAGTTTGAAAACACCCTGTACGACCCAAAACCACAATAATCACTAAACATACGCCGCCCATACGGTTCAATGAAATAAAATAAACTCCCCGTCTCTTTCTGACATTCCTTTAATAGCATACGTTGTCTCTGTCACTCTCCCTAAAAAAATTAACCAATTAATATATCTACAACTACAATTTCGAGAACTACAGAGCTTTCTAATAATTATGTGATCTTCGGATCATTTTGAACACTGACGGAAAAGAGTAATTTAAAAACCGGCTTTAAAAGTTAAAAAAAGGAGAAACCTGTAATAATAATAATAAAAATTGACGACCTCGTTGGCGTAAAGGTTGACATGCCGGTCGGCTAATCAGAAGGTTCCGGGTTCGATTCCCGGCCCGGTCAACATCTTTGTGCTTAACTAAATTTGTTGGCTGTGGGTCTGGGTGTTGAATATGTATTTATATATAATATGTATGTATATGTAGTATGTCAGTTGTGTTAGCAACCATAATACGAGCTAGAAATGGTTCAGTATGGGGCTAACCAGCCGTGTGTGAAAGTGTAAAAAAAAAAAAATATGGCGAGAATCTCGTGAAAGTCGATAAGGACAAAGTCAGGAAGTACTTTGACTTGGCTCACGAGATTACCGCCATGTGGGGTGTTGACTCGGCGATCATTGTCCCGATAGTTGTATCGGTAAGCGGCCTCATAGCGGAGAGCTGCGACCAACATCTCGCGAGGCTTTCGCTAGATAGAAGGATGTAGGGTCGGATACAGAAGGCAGTCATACTCAACACGGCGCGCATTGTCCGGAGGTTCCTGTCCCTGTAGCTCCTACCGCCGGTAGCTTGGGCCGCGCCTCGCTGCCAGTGCCACGCTAGTTTATAGGATTTTTTTACTAGCTGACCCGAGAAACGTTGTTTTGCCTCACTTAGGGGTATGAAAAATAGATAGTGTAGCTTATATGACACGTTCGTAGATTTACCATAGCAGCGCCATCTATTGATTACTTACTCAACCCAGTCGAAAGGTATCGACATCTGTTAAAATCATTTGGAGTTAACAGATAATTGTGACTGTCAAATAATAACAGACAATAATTACCTTATATTATAAATTAAAATTGTGACTATAATTTGCGATTTAAACTATCATATCTCTCAAGTTGGATCGAACTGCACATGGTGTGCGAATTTTATTATAATCGGTTAAGTGGTTTAGGAGTCCATTGAGGACAAACATTGTGACACGAGATTTATATATATTAAGATTTTACTTTATTTTTTATATACATATTTTCGCCTTTTGGGGTTGAAACTTTGGGGCCATGGGGCCCCAACGCCCTAAGTAATTTATTTAACTGTCCAAACGGCTGGTGGTTAGAACAAATGACCCAAGAGCTGGCGCTTACCTCGGCCAACGTATAAGCTTGGCGATCCAGCGAGGTAATGCCGCCAGTATTTTAGGCCCCTTATCCGCGGACACTGACTAAGATTTAATTTACTATTTGAAAGGTTTTTGTGTGTGTGTGTTTTTATTTATATAATTAGTTTTACTGAATTAACATTTATTATACGACTTATTGTAGTAAACTTAAAAGTAAGAGGAATAAATTAATGAAAAAATAATACAAACCAGTTGTCATGCTTTTTCATTTCCTAAAGCTATTATTCTGTCCAAAAGCACTGTAGCGCCTGTAGCTCGGCTGACTAAGGTGATCTGACGCGATCATCGAGGCTACGCAAGGTTACGCGTTCGATGCGAACAGTCTTTATTTAGATGGGTGACCGGAACACTAAACCTATTTAAAGTTATATGGTTAACTTCTTCATAAAAAAATGCTTTTTTTACCAAATATGGTTTCGTTTTGTGTGTTTTAAGATTATTTCACGCAAAAGTTTAGGTCTTTTATTTATCGATTGAGGCAGAACAAAGTCTGGCGGGTCAGCTAGTTATAATGTGTTCTTTTTTCTAGGTTCCGCCTACCAAACAACGGAATAACATAATAGTTCTTTTATAACCCACAGACATGGGATAATATACTGAGGCGCGGTAAAATAATAATTATCAACGGATCATTTTTTTGGAACTGTCAAAATTAGGTTAGGATGACCATGTGTTTTGAAATATTCCGATGGAAATTAGAAACTGCAATTGAAAACGTTATAGATGTAAACTAATATTTTATTGAATAAATCTTACAATACTTTTATTTATTAAATCTTACAATACTTTTATTTACTAAATCTTACAATAGTTTTATTTAATAAATGTTACAATACTTTTATTTAATAAATCTTACAATATTATATAAGTACTTAATTTAAGATAATAGAAGTATCAACAAATTATTATTTGTATCTGTTTTATATTGTAAATTTTCACTATTTTATAATGTATAAACTATGTTTACTGTAATTAATTAAACACAAAAATAATTAAGTCCACTTTATTAAATAACATGGTATACCTTTTATTTGTATTTTTATGGTATAATTATGTACACTAGTGGAGTAGCAACAATACATAGTTTGTATGCATTCAATGAATATTTATTTGATATCAATAAAGGTTAAGATAAACAAAAAAAAAGTACAATGAAAAATATTTTTATTTGTTTTGAGTTATGTTGTAAACTTTAACTAACTTTCAACTTTAACTTGTCAGGCATGCATACTCGTAAGTGAAGTTAAACAGAAAAAAGTACCTACAATGAAAATTTGATATATTTTTAAAAAATGATTTGAGCAATGTTTTAAGCTGCTGTCAACGGGTTTTATTTAATGATAGCTTAATTTAATAATAGCTTAAAGAAAAACTTTTATCCAAAGGTAGGAAAATACAGCGGTCGGATACAAAAGTACTTTTTCGCAAATTTCTAAGCTTAGTGTCAAAAATTGTTAAACCATTCAGGAATAATACATTTCTAGTCCATGTTTTATTTACTGAGATTCAAATATGAATACTAAATTATGATTAATTCAAGTTAAAATAATTATTAATAAAATAATAAAAACAGGCAGCCCACGTTCCCACTGTTGGGACTCGAGGCATTCTCTCACGAAAAGAATAATATTTTTAATAATAAATAAATGTTAGGACTCATTTCACACACGGCTAGTTAACCCCTTACTGAACCATCTCTAGTTGCTAACACAACTGATAAACTACATATACATACATATATATTTTATATAAATACACCCAGATCCACAGCCAACAAATTTAGTTCAGCACAAAGACGTTGACCGGGCCGGGAATCGAACCTGGAACCTTCTGATTGGCGGTCCGGCATGGTAACCATTACGCCAACGAGGTCGTCAAGATTATTAGAAGATAGAGACATATGCCATAATCCACCACGCTGGCCAAGTGCGGTTTGGAGGAAGACAAACCCATGTAGATGTCATCAAATTTTGTCCTTAAACTAAAATTAGGTTATCGTGTAAATTTTAAAAGCTTGGTGCTGGCAAGTTGAAAAACAAATGTCATTCTAATTTATTCATATTTGTTGTGTGTTCTGTCCAGCCAAACTTATGGTTACACTCGCACCATACAACCGCCATTTTGATTTTTTATCTTCAAAATGGCGGCGTCTTTGTCTCGGGATGACTGTATTATAATCTACGGGCGCAGATGACTCTATATTATTTATGGTTTTTTATCATAGAGAATATAAATTAGATGGAAAAAATTATTACACTAAAATTATATAGGCGAACGTCTGTGTGTGAGTTTGTTTGTTGCTCCTTCACACCCTAATGGATGAACTGTTTTGTATGAAATTTGATATTCTTCATCTTCGTATCTAAGTGGCCAAGATAGATAGATAAACACTTTATTAAAACAATCACAATAAAATAAAATTACAGAGAACACACACAGAACTTACAATCTTATGCCTTAACTGGCGACCTTTTCGCTAAGAGCGATCCATTCCAGGCAACCAATTCTAAGAAAATTTACACATTAGGAAAGTACTTAAGACGAGGTGTAATAATAAGTGTATATGTGAATTACAAAAATACATTAAATATTATGACAAAATAATATATACCAAATACATATATATGTATATACACACACACAATATAATGAATAAACTAAAATATAGGTATAATAAAACAGGTCTATACGATGCAGAGGATAAATATAAACTCTGGTGTCAGTTTTCAAGCCACCTGAAGGCATCTGACTTGGCTTAACGACTATACTAAGGCTAAAAGCCGGAACCTACAATTTAAAGAAACAACCGATCCATGGTAGCGTCCAGAAGAAAATTCCAAGGTAAGGCAGCCACACGCCTGTCTGAGCTATCATAGCTACAAAATTGATGACTTCGTTGGCGTAAAGCCAAAGAGGGTCCTGGGTTCGATTCCCGGCACGGCCAATATCTTTGTGACAAATTAAATTTGTTGGCTGTCGGTCTGGGTGTTAAATATGTATCGATTTAAAGTATTTATGTATGTACATGTAGTATATCAGTTGTGTTAGCAATCATAATACAAACTAGAAAATAAATGGTTTAGTATGGGGCTAACCAGCCGTGTGTGAAATGTGTCCTAATATTTTTTTTTGTTTATAAAATCAGTTTTTAAGGAAATCTACTGCAACAGGTGAAACCACGGCGTATAGCTAGTCAAATGAGAGAGATAAATCATTAACTCCGAAACATAACGTGTTACATTGTTTATGGTTTTATAAAAAATGGTTTAGACTTTTTCGATGATTGCGTCTGTTGGATAGATTATTTCGTTTTGACACGAAATTGTTTTTAATATTTTTTGTGATTTGTGTATTTTTATAATAATAATAAATACTAGGCCACGTTTTATTATACCTACTCGTATTTTGATTTGACACAAAATTGTTTTTAATATTTTTTGTGATTTGTGTATTTTAATAATAATAATAATAAATACTAAGACGAATTTTATTATACCTACTCGTATTTCGTTTTGACACGAAATTGTTTTTAATATTTTTTTGTGATTTGTATATTTTAATAATAATAATAAATACTAGGACACGTTTTATTATACCTACTCGTATTTTGATTTGACACGAAATTGTTTTTTTTTGTGATTTGTGTATTTTATTATATTTTGATTTGACACAAAATGGTTTTTAGTGTTCTTATGTGATTTGATTTGTGTATTTCGATTCCTCTTCTTCCTTGCCTTATCCCACTAGGTGGGGTCGGCAGCAAATTTTCTTCTTCCACTCTCCTCTATCAGCCGTCGTCTCTACACTCACTCCTTTCACTCTCATGTCCTCATTCACACACTCCATCCATGTCTTCTTCGGTCGGCCTTCTTCCTTGCACTACCATTTCCATACATCTCCTAGCATGCATCTCCTCTCTACGCATCACATGCCCATACCACGCTAACCTTCCACTCTTTAATTACTCACTCACTGGGACTACTTTCAATCTTCCTTTAATGTACTCATTTTAATTTTGATTGTTTTTGACGTGACAACGTCTTAAATTAGGTTGCGGCTGGGAGTCACTTATGAAAAAGTGTAACGCCCGGTAACGTTACGATGAGTCACCGAACGAGAGAGAGGCCCGCCGAATGCCTTGCGTCTCTCTCCCACTCAACGGTATATGATCGGTCTGCCGCGCGCGCAGCACGCGGCAGACGTTGTCACGTAAAATCCTCGCCCGTAAAACCGACTTTACAGGCAACCATTTTTTTTTTTTAATTTGTTTTAGTAATTAAAAGCACTTTTTGTATACCTACTTATGTACTAGCTGTAAAGAGTATAACGAACAAAAACTTACGCATATATGATTAACCGTACCAAAGCTAATGTTAAGTGATATTGCGGTCTAAGGATGGAGCGTGCTTGCCTAGAAGAAACCGTTTCACACTCGCCTTGAAAACAGTGCGATTGTAGCCAAGTGGGAACAGTCTTATTAAGACCTACAAATCCCAGACAAGGCATACTCTTGCTGATTCTTGGCTCAGCCGAGAATCGCTATTTCATGTGGTTAAACTACCTGCTCAAAAACCTAACTAGTAAACTGTAAAAAAAGTCTTAACATTCAAAACTGTTTTCTAAAATCTTCGAAAAATCAAGATCTTCTCAAAGAACTTGAAAGATCAATCGAAAATCTAATTTATCTCAAAAACCCACCCAATTTACTCTTATTGATACAATGTTGTGACATTCTCGTCTCGCCTTTACAATAGATAATTTATAGATTCGCGGCTCTTTTTGGTCCTTTCGGTACTTTTTTCTTACTTTTGTGTTTTTTTTTGTCGCTACGGTACTTTTTTGGTACTAAATTGTGAAAATAGATACCTGTTGCTTCAAATATATGGTCTTCGGCACCTTTAAGGTTTACCTGGGTGGTCTTTGCCCCTATGACCATGTGACAAAATAGTACAAAATAAAGGTGTTTTTTTTCCTTTAAATTTCTGATGCGGTGCTTTGTGTTTGGCCTCTTTTTTGATAAATTAATCGAGCTTTGTTGATTTTAGAGGTGATAAAGATAGAATTATGTACCTGAGTTGGTAATTTGGGGATTAAAGTACGATTAGGTATTAAAATCAGTGCTGCAGTGAAATCTGTAGCGTTTATACTGAGGGTTGACCTTTTTCACATTGCACAGACACATACTATGCTGTCATCCTTTTTAGGGTTCCGTACCTAAAAGGTAAAAACGGGACCCTATTACTAAGACTCCGCCGTCTGTCTGTCTCCAGGCTGTATCACAGAAACCGTGGTAGCTAGAAAGCTGATACTTTCACAAGATATGTATTTCCCGTGTCGCTATAACAACAAATACTAAAAATAAAAATAAAAAATATGAAGCGGGGTCGGGGTTGATCCACAGAAGCGAACATATAAAAATGACACCTTTGAAACGATAGCATTGTGCATGGTCATCCATCATAAATATTAGGACACATTTCACACACGGCTGGTTAGCTCCATACTAAACCATTTCTAGTTTGTATTAAGGTTTGTAACACCACTGATATACATATACAAACATACGCACATTATATGGATACATATTTAACACTCAGACCGACAACCAACAAATTTTGTTCATCACTAAGATGTTGGTCGCGCCGGGAATCGAACCCGGGGCTTTCTGGTTTGCAGTCATTACGCCAACGTAAATAAATATATAATTCCCCTCGTCCTATTCCAGCATCGGACGAGCAGGGAAACACCAAGGCGGCATCGTTATACTGTGGAGGTGCCTAAGTCGCGTACAAAGCGGTTTGCCTCCACCTTCATTGTGTGAACCGCGAAGGCGTGGAATTCTTTGCCAAACGCCCTGTTCCCTGAAAACTATAATTTAGCGGTTTTCAAGGTGAACCGGCTTCTTCTGGGTAAGCGCGTTCTAACGTAAATCATAATATCGCTTACCACCAGGCGAATCAAATGTAGCAATTTCGAAAAATATATAAAAAGACTTGATTACTTTTCTTAGAATAAGAATATATTTATTGCATAACTGTGTACAAAGACGAGATCTTAAAATAGTGATTAGGTGACAACATTCTTGTTCGTAAAGAACATACAATATTAACTTAAAATAACAACTATCTACTAACTAAAAACTTAATAATATACATTTTAATAACTATACATATTCTTATAAGACAGTTTTTATTTTATGAATAAATAACAAGTGAAATAAAGAAACTGACCACTGGACGGAAGACATATGGCTTGACCACAATGTGGTCAAAAATTGCTCCAAAATGGTCAAATTTACTTAAATTGTTGATATTTTTCTTACTAAGATATGTAATTTGTAATTTTTTGTTTGACCATATGTTTTGGTGACCTACTTTAAGTGCCTTTTTAAGGTTTCGGGGTTCAAGTGGCATTTTCATATGGGCGCTACGGTAAATTGTAGGTCTCGGCTGTTAGTCTTAGTACAAGCAGGCGTTAAACGAAGTCAGAGGCTTTCGGGTGACTTGAAAACTCTCGACACCAGAGCTTGGCTACTTACTCTCAAACTATAAGAATTTAATTGAAATCGGTTCAGCCGTTTGAGCGTGAAGAAGTGTAAAATAATAATCACACACAAACTTTCGCTTTTATAACATTAAGGATGTATGTTCTCTAATACATAAAATTTCCATGTCACAATGTTAGTTACCGTACTCCTCCGAAACGGCTTGATCGATTTTTACCAAATTTTATGTGCGTATTCAGTAGGTCCGAGAATCAGCTACTATCTATTTTTCATACCCCTAAGTGATAAAAGTTGTTCACCCATAAATATTTTATATTCATAAATATTTATTTTTTAATTATTCGACGAATTTTTTGTTTTGATTTTTTTATAATGTGGCATTAAAAAATACATACAACCCAAAATTTTACTTTTTTATCACCAATCCCTATTTTTTATGGTCATTTTAGTAATTCAATCATTTTTCATCCCGCTCGATAACTGATCAATTATAGTGTTTTTAACTGTACTTAAGGCAAAACAACGTTTGCCGGGTCAGCTAGTATACTTATAGGATTTAACTTAAAAGTCATATTACGAAAACTAAAGTAAGCAAAAGAAACCAATAATAATTGTGGTTAACTAACAAAGTAAAACTTTAACTGTACTTAACTTTAAACGAATCAATAGGTATCGAAAACTTCGGTAGCTTACCGCAAAATTATCTTACAAATACAAAGTTCATTTTGAAAAGTTACCGCAAGTCAAAATGCTTCCGTAAGTTGTATTATGTAGATCCACAATACACTAATGAGGCATTTTTGGTAATCTGTCAGTTCAGTTGGTTGTTTTGTGGTTTTTTGGCCATTCCTCTACGATTTTCGTCATTTCTTTAACAAATCAAATTATTTATTGAAAAAAAAAATATTAGGACACATTTCACATACGGCTGGTTAGCCAGAGAACACCCAGACCCACAGCCAACAAATTAAGTTCAGCACAAAGATGTTGGTCGTGCCGGGAATCGAACCCGGAACCTTCTGACTGGCTTCCGGCATGGTAACCATTACGCCAACGAGGTCGTTGAGAAAAGAAGCTATTGTTATAGAAACCCCATACTAAACCATTTCTAGTTTGTATTATGGTTGCTAACACAACTGTAGGTACATATACATACATACATCCTACTTTATATTTATACATATTTAACACCCAGACCGACATTTGAATAGGAAGAAGAGATTTGCAATAAATAAATATATGAGAGTACATTTTAGGTGTTAATATAATAATATGTTTTTCTATATTTGTCAAAGCAGATAGAACAGTGTCTGTTTTTTTTTTTTACTCTAAATAGATCAGCGCTTGACCACAATTTACCTGATGGTAAGTAACATTGAAGTCTACGTTAGAGCGCGCTTACCTAGAAGGAACCGGTTCACTCTTGCCTTGATAATCGTTAGATTAGAGTCATTAAAATAATTATAAAATTAAAGTTATAATTATGAACTATACTTCAATAATTAGTCAATAATATACAATTACAGTAAAAATATATTTGTTATCGCGATGCAAAAATGCTTATAATGCAGTCCTTTGAAAACGTCATTCTAGCGCCCTCTAGTGGTGAGTAGCAAGACTAAATATTAGTATCGCCATCTATGATCGAGTAGCGGAACTAATACAAAACTACATTCATACTTTCAGAACCATGGTTCTTAGTTGCAAAACCAGTTGATTAGATAGTTTCTAAATAATCCCATAGATATCACTGTAGTAATTCTTGTTTTTCAAGTTGGATGTGTGGATTTGCACTCGCTGTGAAGGAAAACATCGTGAGGAAACCGACATGTTTGAGGACCACAATATACGAAGACGTGTGTCATCCGCCAACCCGCACTTGGCCAGCGTGGTGGATTATGGCCTATATCTCTCTCCTCGTGAGAGAAGGTCCCGAGTCCCAGCAGTAGGAACGTATAGTGGGCTGCTTATGCTAGTATCATTATTACTTGCTGTATTTGAAGGAAATATGTCAGTTGGACAGAATGTTTAAAATATGAACTGTACCTGACATCAGAAATTTTTTAATTGAAAACTCAATCACCTAGAAATATCACCAATAGGCCTCTTTCAAACAAGAACATAGTAGTACTTACACACTACTGCTTGGCGGCAGAACTGTATAGCAGGAAATAAAAGCAAACAATACACGAATAACATAAAATATATTTCTTAAACACTAAACTTTCTTACATACAGATAATTAAAGTACGTACATCAAATTTAAGCTATATTTGCCTTCACCTACGCCATAGCTCCCCTTAATAAAAAATACATTCAATTTTTTACATTAAAAAAAGTATATTAAAGAAAACATTCAAAAATATCACGACCAGCGGGGTTTGAACCCGCGTCTCCTGATAACCAATCCGATCGCTCTGGCTTTTTTAATATAAGGTCACATTTAAGACACAACTGATTGATATAGTACATACATTAATACCTAATATCGATAGATATTGACGACCTCGTTGGCGTAAAGGTTACCATGCTGGACTGCTAATCAGAAGGTTCGATTCCCGGCCCGGGCAACATCTTTGTGCTTAACTAAATTTGTTGGCTGTGGGTCTGGGTGTTAATTATGTATTTATATATAATATGTATGTATGTATATGTAGTATATCAGTTGTGTTAGAAACCCTAATACGAGCTAGAAATGGCTCAGTATGGGGCTAACCAACCGTGTGTGAATGGGTAAATAAAAAACCCAGACTGGCAGCCAACAATTTAGCTCATTACAAAGATGTTGGCTGTGCCGGGAATCGAACCGAGATCCTCTAGATGACAGTCCGGTGTGGTATAACTATTACGCCAACGGTGTCGTCAAATTTAGCCATTATGGCGTCACGGTCGCTTAAAAATCAGAATTAATCGTGAATTTTAGCAGTGAGTCGACCTTAGCTTAGTGGCTAGACCGTTCGGTTTGGTTCGCCGGGGACGCGGGTTCGAATCCCGCTAGATATGATACGCTTCTATTGCTTTACTTAAATCTAGAAGATAACCTCAGTGCGGGTTTATATATATGTATATACTCGTATATATGTATTTTTTAAATTGCACATTTTCCTATACATATATACATTTCAATAATTATAAATTTACAATGGAATGGTTAACTAATTATATTAATTCGGTATAAGGGCACAGGTGGCTTAATAAAGACAATAATTATTTGCAATTTCAAAGCTTTTTTACAGCGATTTTGCAGAAAAATAGTCGTTGGATATTTAAAATAGGCGAAGATAGTTATCATGCGACAATTTACTACGAAATTACAGTATAAACTCTATATAACGACACTGAAGGGACTGTGCATTTTATGGCGTTATAGAGAGCGGTCGTTAAATGGAGAGAATGTATACTAAAAACCAACTAAAGCCAATTGATTTCGACGCTTGAGGGAGTTTGTCGTTAAATCGAGTGACGTTACATGGAGTTTACACTGTATCACTTATTAATTAATTAATAACAATATGATTAATTTAATAATTTCTTCCCTTTTCTCTTCTTTTTCCTAACCTCACAATATTTTGCAGTATTTACACACAAATCTTGATAACTATCTGCATTCCTAATTTCGTAATCTGTCAATATATTTCTCATTAGGTATCCTAATGCTGAGCATAAAGTTCGCAGTTGTCTTGGAATCTGTATTCTTCTTGTTTTCTGTCTTGGTCCTTTACCAATCTAGTTTATTTGACAATATTACTTATTACACAATCAATAATGCTTTTTTTACCCTTGATAGGTTAGCGTTTGACTACAGCTAGCCTGATGTTAAGCTGCGCTGCAGTCTACGGTGTGGCACGCTTACCTAGAAGATACCTATTAACTCTACTTTTGAAGACCCCCGGATGATACCTCTCAGGAAACAGAGACTCAGGTAGAGAGTTTCAAAGCTTTGTAGTCCTCACAATAAAGGTTGACCACAAAGCGTTTTGTATGTGAGTTTGGAACTTCAACTCTGTAATAGTTAATTATTTCTGCTTGTTGATAGTTTTCGCTGAAGCTTTCGAATTTTGTGCTCAAATTTTCGGATCCGAAGAATTTTGTTTGAAAAAGTGTTGTTATAATGTTTGGTATATTTGCCGTTGGACTTGCTATCTTACTGTATAACCTGTAAGCTTCTTTCCTATCTTTTGTCTTTACTTTAAACTAGTCAGTTATATTACTTATTAATCAATAATAATATTAGTTATCTTGATGTTTTTTCTTCCCTTTCCTCTTCTTCTTCCTAACCTCACAATATTCCACAGTATTCCCACTCAAATCTTGATAACCATCCGCATTCCTACTTTCATATTCCGGGAAATTAACCCCCTCTGCCTGTTGATAGTTTTCGCTGAAGCTTTCGAATTTTGTGCTCAAATTTTCGGATCCGAAGAATTTGTTTGTAAAAGTGTTGTTCGTGTTGTAAAGGTTGCTGTACTTGTCGTTGGGGTAGATGGAGCTGATGATGTTGGTTGCTATGGCGACGGGCGTGGTGGCGTATGCGCCTTGTTGCAGTGGTCAGAATTTCAGGTCCTGAAAAAAAATACAAAATAATCTTGAACAGTTGAAATTTTCGCCAAATACGATTTTTTCTATCTGCTATAATTGCAAGGATTAAAAAAAATTAAATTCATACAAAATCAACAGTTATAGTATAACTAGCTGACCCTGCAAACGTTGCTTTGCCTTGCACAGTAAAAAACACTATAATTGATTATCACTAATAGATAGTAGCCGATTCCCTGACCTACTAAATACATATAAAAAATTTGGTAATCAGTCAAGCCGTTTCGGACGAGTACGCTAACTAACATTGTGGCATGGAATTTTTATATATTAGATAATGAGCCCAATTAATTTCCAACAAGCCACCGACCATGTGACGCGGGCGCGCGGATAGCTGTTTTGCCCCGCCCGCCCCACCGCGATGGGGTGGAACCATTTTATCGGCCAAGTTACTTATCTATTTATTCCGCACAGAAAACAGACTCAAGTAGAGTTAATTGTCAGGTAACTTGTGCTACTCAGCTTATTTTAGCGATTGCCCTTACTAGGAGTATAATTATATACTAGCTAACACGGCAAACGTTGTTTTGCCTCACTTAGGGGTATGAAAAATACATAGTGTAGCTTATATGACACGTTCGTAGATTTACCATAGCAGCGCCATCTATTGATTACTTACTCAACCCAGTCTAAAGGTATCGACATCTGTTAGAATCATTTGGAGTTAACAGATAATTGTGACTGTCAAATAACAACAGACAATAATTAGCAATAAATTAAAATTGCGACTATAATTTGAGATTTAAACTATCCTATCTCTGGAGCCTTGTGGGGGCTGCCCACAAGGCTCTGTGCTCGGGCCCACACTGTGGAACATTTTGATCGACGACCTGCTCGCCCTGCCGCTGGGAGTAGTTGGGGTGGAGGTGGCCGCGTACGCGGATGACGTGACCTTGCTCATCCGGGGGGAATCACGGTCTCAGCTGGAAAGGGCTGCAACGACTGTTCTGGGAATGGCCGAAAGGTGGGCATGTTCCAATCGTTTGGATTTCGCTCCTGCCAAGTCCCAGTGCCTCATGTTAAAGGGCAAATTCCAGTGCCCCTCCGTGATCAAATTCGCAGGTCACGCCATCAGGTTCGTGAGACAGGCGATGGTGCTCGGGATAGTCCTAGATGACTCCCTTTCTTTCGCACCACACGCGGCCAGTATCGGCGAGAGGGCGAGCAGGTGCTTCGGCAAGATGTCCAGAGTGTCGGCCTCGGCTTGGGGGTTGCGGTACAGGGCTCTTCGTGTCTTGTACACGGGCACCTACGTCGCGACTCTCACCTATGCGGCGGCCGTATGGCACTCGCGGGCCGCTCTGCACGTCGTCCGCAGCGTCCTGCTTAGAACGCAGCGCCCTTCGCTGACACTGCTAACGAAGGCGTACCGCTCGTGTAGCACGGCGGCGTTGCCGGTGTTAGCAGGTGTCCTTCCAGCGGACCTGGAGGTAATTCGTGCTGGACGACGGACGTGTGAGGTAGTGGGCATGGCGCACGACGAGGCAGCGGCGTTGGGGCGGCGGGTCGATGAGGAGGTGTTTGCGCTTTGGCAGGACAGGTGGGCAACAGTGGAGAAAGGCAGGGAACTCTTCGCTTTCTTTCCCGACGTGATCGAGCGCCTCAAGGCGGTTTGGGTGGAGCCGGACTATCAGACCTCGCAGATCCTCACGGGTCACGGGGCCTTTAATAAAAGGCTGGCGGACATGAAGTTGCGAGAGGGACGGATGTGTGATTGTGGTACGGCCGAGGAGGACAGACACCACGTTCTGTGGGAATGTCCTCTGTACGATGAAATGCGTGGAAGAATGATGGATGGGATCACTCGGACGGAGGAGGGCCCGGTTTACTACGCGGAATTGGTGCGAGACGAGCGCAGCTTTGGGCGCTTGCGCGAGTTCGCGCACACATGGCACGCCGCGCGCACTGCGCGCGAAACATGAAAGGACTGCCCGGCGGCGAAGTCCGTCTGTGACGTTCCAACGCCCCAGATGGGGGAGAACGGGGCCATAATTTGTAGAACTTCAGCGGCAGTACATGCCGCAAAGTTCATGTTTCGGTCCTAATAACCGTAAGGTTGGTGGGACCATGGGAGGTGGTGGGTGTGTATCCTATCTCTTAAGTTGGATCGGACTGCACATGGTGTGCGAATTTTATTATAATCGGTTAAGTGGTTTAGGAGTCCATTGAGGATAAACATTGTGACACGAGGTTTATATATATTAAGATATTATAGAATATGAACATACCTTGATGGCTTGCGGAAGGTCGGGGAGCTTCATGTCGCGCAGCTGCTGCGGGAAGTTCATGCTCTTGACAGCGGACACCGCGCGCGCCGGCGCCGCCGATATACCCGCCTACGACACAAACAAAATAAAATACAAATAAATTTTTTTTTCAGCAAATAACACTTTTTCAACACGGAGTAATAATATATATCTTATATATAAAATTTCCGTGTCACAGTGTTTGTTACCGTACTCCTCCGAAACGGCTTGACCGATTTTTTCCAAATTTTATATGCGTATTCAGTAGGTCTGAGAATCGGCTACTGTATATTTAGAAATAATTATTAAGGCAAAACAACGTTTGCCGGGTCAGCTAGTATATATATATATATAAGTACAAGTAGGTAAAGTGAACATACAAATAGGTTCTATAAATATATAAATAATACAGCGTAGGATCTTGACAGTAATTTCAATATAAGCATACTAGCTGACCCGGCAAACATTGTTTTGCCTTAAGCACAGTTAAAAACACTATAATTGATCAGTTATTGAGTGGGAAGAAAAATTATTAAATTACTAAAACGGCTATAAACGGTTGGTTAACCCCATACTGAACCATTTCTAGTTTGTGTTATGGTAGCTAACACAACTGATATAATACATATACATACATACATATTTAACACCCAGACTGACAGGCAACAAATTTAGTTAAGCACAAAGATATTGGCCGTGCCGGGAATCAAGCCCGGAACCTTCTGATTGGCAGTCCAGCATGGTAACCATTACGCCAACGAGACAAGTCGACGTAGTATTAGTCTATGGTAGTAGTATAGAGAGATAGAGAGGCAACTCAGCTCGTTGCATCTTGCTCTGTTCCTTACATATTTAATTAACACCCAGACAAGCCAAGAAATTTAGTTCAGTACAAAGATGTTGGCATTGCCGGGTATCAAGCCTGGGACCTTCTGATTGGCAGTCCAGCAAGGTAACCATTACGCCAACGAGGTCGACGTAGTATTAGTCTATGGTAGAAGTATAGAGAGAGAGAGAGAGAGAGAGAGAGAGAGAGAGAGATAGAAAAAAAGAGAGAGAGACAGATAGAGAGAGAGAGAGATAGAAAAAAAGAGAGAGAGACAGATAGAGAGAGAGAGAGAGATAGAGAGAGAGAGAAACAGATAGAGAGAGAGAGATAGAGAAAAAGAGAGTGAGAGAGATAGAGAAAAAGAGAGAGAGAGAGAGAGAGAGAGAGAAAGGTACCTCAGCTCGTTGCATCTTGCTCTGTTCCTGCAGCCGGCTGAGTATTTCAGCCATATTGGTCTGCAGCACCATGCCACCCATCACCAGCTCGTCCAGGACCTGGTGAGCGGCGTCCGCATGGAATATCAGGTCCAGCTCACACACGTTCTCGAAACACTTGTCTAGGGTCTCCACAAACACCTGGCAAAATAAAAGAAAATAAAAAAATATCTATTTATTTAATTTATAGGCGAGCAGCATTATGCTGATGTACCTATATCACACTGAGTTGAAATATTTTTTTTAACAGTTCACATAATGTCCATTGTTCAATGTCAATGTTTGAAGTTCACTAGTGCACTGATCACAGGTTAGCAAGAGATTTTTTTGTTTTGTTTTCTGCAACCAGCTATCAAGTCGGTTTTTAAAGGTTAATTAAGATGCATTTCACATGCCTGGTTAGCCCCATACTTAACCATGTCTAGTTCGTATTATGGTTGCTAGCACAACTGATATACTACACATACATCAGCTAACTAGAATAAATAGAATAGTAATTTGGCCGATAAAATAGTTCCACTGTCCACGCGTAAAATACCGCAGTGGGCGAGGCAAAACAGGTACCTGCGCGGCTGGTATCGGTGGAGTGACCATGATGCGACCAATCGCGTGCGAGCTTTGTGTGTGTGTGTGTTTGATTGGGATAGCAGTAAAATTGTGTGCGTAAATGTTCATTGATGATGATTCAAATTCTAAGCGGCAATTGTATGGAGTTACTCTTCCGTTTATTCTAGTTCGCTGATATACATACATAAATCCTCATATACTCAACAACAGAGTGGTTCATAATTGGAATAAGTTGCCCGAGGAAGTGGTCAGTGCTACATCAGTGAGCAGCTTTAAAAACTGCCTTGATAGCTGGCTGCAGAAAACAAAAATCTCTCAATGGGACTGTGCATTTTATGGTGTTATGGACAGTGGTTGTTAAATGGAGAGAATGTATCATTGTATGGAATACAAGCTAAACCAACTAAAGCCACAATTGGCTTTAGATTTCGACACATCAGAGAGTTTGTTGTTAAATCAAGTGATGTTACATGGAGTTTACACTGTATATAGTATTTGTATTCGCTAGATCGCCCTGGATTTTCTAGCTATGGTTTCTGTTATGCTCACAACGATTCGTTTGTTAAAGCAGTCTGCTAAATCAGAGAGGTTATAAAACCTCTTTACAATTTTATATTAATGAATGTATAAATGTTATATATTTTCCAATAAGTCACAAAGATATCACATTTCACTTATAATACTAAACTTCAAATTGGAATTGTCAAAAGATGTCATTACAATAAATATACTATTTTTCAGCTGTAAAGGGGCAGCTGTTAAATGTCTCTATTAGGTCCCCATGATTATTATTATATAATAGAAGAGCATTTTGCTGGGAACATATAGGTGCTGTTAATGCTGTACCTGTATAAGATCCAGAATGCCAAGTTCACTCTCTGATGAGTCCACGCAGAACACAAAATACAGCGTGGCATAATGTCTGTAGATTAGCTTGTAGTCTGAACCACCAATTAGGCTGGAAATTATAAAATAAAATATGTTTAGGTTATATTTCTATAGTGATCATTACAAATAAACTTTACTCTATAAACTCTATTTTATATTTATACTAGCTGACGTGACAAACATTGTTTTGCCTCACTTAGGGGTATGAAAAATAGATAGTAGCTGATTCTCAGACCTACAGAATATGCATAAAAAATTTGGTAAAAATCGGTCAAGCCGTTTTGAAGGAGTATGGTAAATAACATTGTGACATGGAAATTTTGTATATAAGAAAAAGTGGTTGTGACATACGGATGGACAGACATGACAAGTCTATTAGGATTGCATTTTTTTCCTCATTTGGCTATGGAACCCTTAAAAAACTAACCAAAAGGACAAATAAACAAATTCAAATAATTTATTTCTCACAAAATAGCTACAATTTGATTTTAACACAATAAGTTGGTTCATTTTTACCATCAAGCATGCAAGATTACAATATCATTTTTTTTTGTAGTGTATTTAGTATTAGCATTGCATCCGTGCGAAGCCGAGGCGGGTCGCTAGTTTTTTATATTGTTTTTCTTTTTCATTTTAATACATACCTTCCACCTTCTAAAAAGTTGCAAACATTGTCATCTCTTTTGGATACTAGTTGAAATGTTTCCTTGATTATTTGTTGCTGCATATCTTCATTCTAAAAGAAGAATTTAATTAACATTCGTCACTGTGTACCTAGGTAATTCAGCAAGAGTTTTTCAAATTGGATAATATATTATTCTTGTCTTTATCTTCTTTATTTTCAAGCTATAGGCTTAGAAAAATCGTTATTCAGTTTCATAACTATTTAAGTAACGTAGTTGTTAAGCTCCAACTAGTGAGCTTTAATTATACGAAAAGATAAGTGAATTTATTAAATAACATGTTACACTTTCACTCACAAAGTACTGGTAGAATTTCGATAACCGGGGCTTTCCATGGTTGTTGAATACTAATATAGCCTTAATCATTTTTGATTATCACTAATAACTATTATTTTATTTACGAATCACGATATTTTTACACGAAAATACGAAAAGACTACATACGAATAAATCAATAGCACATCGCGATTTGATATCATTGACACATGACAAAGACAATTGTTAAAAAGTGACTGGTGATTGTATTGTTGGAATATCCAAAAAAGCTTATCTCTCGTCTGTAAAAGCCCTAAGGCCGTCTTTTCACAGAAGCGGAACGGAATATTTCTTAGTCTTACAAAACTAGGCCTGAGGTTTATTCAGAACATTCGAGAAAGAATATTTGATTAAGTTTATTTTAATTACTTATTTGTCTTTTATGATGATTCCAAATTGTTGAGGTACACTAAAAGAGAATAAGAATAAGAATATATTTATTGTTCAACTGTGGTACAAGACCTTAAGTGTAAATACAGGTAAATATTATCAACAGTCGTGTCAATTGCGTACATACAGCATTGAAATGATTCGAACTTATATAATGTTTTCGTTCATCTAACACAATTTTTTACGATCTACGAAGACGATACCGATATAGTAATATACTAAACGTGTTACACCAACATTATTAAAAAAGCGTGGCTGACAAGTAACTGAGGTTATGTCAAATCTCCCGCAGCCCGGTGCCAACTTCGCTCTACAAAACGCGTTCCGCGCAAGGAAAGCCGCGAGTGTCACAGAAGAATCTTACAAAAACTGAATGATTTTTGTGTAAAATAAACTTAATTTGTTTTAATTAGTGTTGTGTGGTGCACCGGCCGTGATGAGGGATCCAGTTACACGTTCGCAGACGCTGTGAAAGCGAATTAAAGGTAAGATGTCGCATGGTAATAATTATACTTCTTTATTTGGTTTGAAGCCGGGCTAGAACGGTATCGTATGGCCCATATCGGTTACAGATATTAAAATAATCTCTTGGAAAGCACCGCAGTGGAAGAAAACCCACGCTCACGTGTGTAAACAGTGCTAAAATAGACCAAAATCGTTCCAGTTAGTGGCGTCGTCCAAACATCTGATCTGATGGTAGTTTTACCTTCATTGTACGAATATGCTCAATAAGAAGGTCACAGAAACATTACGTTCGTTTACGGTGACATCGTAGTAGTGTAAAAACAGCTTTTTATTGGAGATTGCGTGGATTATAAACATTGTTTGTGTACATATTACTGCCTAAGCATGAAGTATGTATTTCAAACTTTCTTTGTGCATATTTGGGTTAAACGTGCATTATTTATTACCTCTATGACTTGTTCAGGTATATTTAAAACTGCTAAGTTTTAGTTTTAAGCACAATTAGTGGCTTACTAAGTAATTTTTTTTTCTTTTGTTAGTGCAAATTCCTTACTTTTTCTAATAAAAATTTGCTCAACTTGCTATAAGCGGCTAATATTTTTCATAAAATTTTACTTTTCCTTCTCTTTATAATTGAGGCTATTGAAGTTAACAAAAACTTATTATGTTCCACAGTGATGCACTTTAATCCAGCATTAAAGTAAAGTTGGTGGTCATTTGTAATCTAAGATAGCATAAGCAGCCCACTATATGTTCCCACTGCTGGGACTCGGGGCCTTCTCTTACAAGGCGAGAGATATAAGCCATAATCCACCATGCTTACTAAGTGCAGGTTGGCGGATGACACACATTTTCAGATATTGTGATCCTCATGTTTTCCTTCACTGTAAAGCGAGTGCAAATCCACACATAACTTGAAAAATAAGTCATTGGTGCAGGGCCAAGATCAAACCAAGGGTTGTATGATTGAAAAGCAGACATTTTTACCACCGAGCCACACTCACTCTGTAAGTCTAAGATAACCCCATATGAAATTTCATCCATATGCTTTTGCATAAAAAGATCATGACAATTTCTCAAAACACATTTGCTCATAGTGGTAACTGATTGGAAATAAGATAAAAATATATAAATGGCCAAGTGGAAGCTTTTTGCTTTGTTTTTCTAAAACTCTGCTAACTAAGGTGAACTGACGCGATCATCGATGTTAAGCAACAGTTGATGCAAACAGTCTTTGGATGGGTGATCATGCATAAAACACAGTTCAATTAGAGGTCCTGCTATTAGTTAGTCTCAGATCAAGCAGTCTTTAAGCCAAGTCAGAGGCCTTCGAGCGGCTTGAAAACTTCCGACACCAAAGCTTGGCCACTTAGCTTGTTTGAAGAAGAAGAACACAACAGACTAAAGTAGTTCTTATAGTCCAAAGTTTGAGGTAATAATATAAACTGTAAAAAATACAGACAAATTGAAAACCTCCTCTTTTTGAAAGTCAGTTAATAAACTAACTACTTCTTATTCCTTGCCTTATCCCATAAGGTGGGATTGGCGCTGCAAATTTCCCTCTTCCACTCTCCTCTATCAGCCATTGTCTCTACACTCACTCCTTTCTCTCTCATGTCCTCATTCACACACTCCATCCATGTCTTCTTCGGTCGGCCTCTTGCCCTTCTTCCTTGCATTTCCATACATCTCCTAGTAACATGCATCACATGCCCATACCATGCCAACTTTCCACTCTTTAATTTCTCACTCAGAGTTAATAAACTAATTGTCATAAACTAAAACTTGTTTTGAATAAAAATATCACCTAAAATAAAACTTCACTTTCACTTCTCAGTAAGTTATTCCAAACATCACATTAAAACTCACAGTGAATACTGAATGAAATTGGATCATAGATATCCTGACCTATGTTTTTTGCAACATTTATCATGTTATGTAATCCTATAATTATAAAAAAATGTGAAAGTTTGTGTGTGTACATGTTGGTTACTTCTTCACACTCAAACTGCTGAACCGATTTTTATGAAATTTGGTGTGAATAGGTTAGAACTTGATTAACACTACTACTTTTTATCCCATAAACAATTGTGGTTCCTGTGGGATATGCAAACAACTTCGAAATCTATGTTACTCTTCCATGCTCCAATGCCTGGACCAGCCAGCCAGCCAGACCCATTTTGATGTGATTGACTATGAAGATATTTTCACACCAAATTTGATCAAAATCGGTTCAGCTGTTTCAGCGCAAAGAAGAAACAAACATACATCATATGCTCACACTCATATACACACGCACACACATACACACACACACACACACACACATACACACACACACACACACATACACACACACACAAACTTTCGCATTTGTTATTTATTAGTAAGATACACTATAGTCTAAGAGCCCGTTAAGATCGTCCTTCACCGATCTGATAACCAGATGAGACGTATTTTTTATGAAGTATTTTTTATAAAAAAATATGCCTAAAATTGCTTGCCTATCGAAAAGTGCTCATGGGTTTTTTTTTGCGCATGCTCGTGTATAGTCAAATGATAATTTAGCTACAATTATCAAAAATAAAAATAACATTCTAACTGTTCAGAATCGTTGTTACTCCTATGAAGCGCATAAAAATCGAATGAGTCACCTATTTTGACTTACCTGTTTACACCTGCTTGCCCGGTAGTTATACACTGAAATGAGTATAGGCAAGCATACCGAGGCATATTCTGTGTATTAAAAACTATCAGTGAAATAAATTTCATTTGGTTATCAAAAGTATGAAGGTGATGAAAAAAAAATCAATAAAAGTTTATTTAATTAAAAATAGCCATGAGCACTTTTCGATGGGCAAGCAATTTTAGGCATATTTGTTTATAAAAAATATTTAATAAAAAATACGTCTCATCTGGTTATCAGATCGGTGAAGGACGATCTTCACGGGCTCTTCTACTACTAGCAGTTTTTTAATAAGAGCTAAGTGACTACGCTCTTGTGTCGTAAGTTTTCAAGCCGCCCGAAGGCTTCTGACTTGGCTCAATGTCCGCTACTACCAAGACTAACAGCCGGGACTTTCAATTTTAATGTGTCATCCGACCCAGGGAAGCGCCCAGATGAAAATGCCATTATTGACAGTCTTGTGCACCGTCGCCCATCCAAACACTGTCTGCATCTACCGTTGCTTAACCTCTGATTAAATACAAATACAAATCATTTATTGATAATACCAAAGTTACAAGTCAAATAATATGATATCATTACAACCTCGTTGGTGTAAAGGTTACCATGCTGGCCTGCTAATCAGAAGGTTCCGGGTTCGATTCCCGGCCCGGTCAACATCTTTGTGCTTAACTAAATTTGTTGGCTGTGAGTCTGGGTGTTAAATATGTATTTATAATATGTATGTATGTAACTAGATGTAGTATATCAGTTATGTTAGCAACCATAATATGAGCTAGAAATGGTTCAATATGGGGCTAACCAGCCGTGTGTGAATGTGTCCTAATATTTATTTATTACAAAAGTATAGGATATGTATCAATGTCAATTTCGATCGCTTTACGTGTCTGTACGCTTTACCTGTAAGATCGCGACAGATCACCTTGGTCAAGCTATAAGCGCTACATTTTATGTACTAAGACTTGTCCACATACATATTTTATAGTTAATAATCTATTTGAAGTTAATTATACTTAATAACTCGAAGATAAATCTAATCTTATTTAAAACATCAACATTATAAATATGTCAATACACATTTGACCTTTGCTTATCTTTAAGTTAATGGGTTGATCACCCATTTGCTTAATATTCTAACCTTGTACTTGCTTAAAAGTTTTAAGTATGTAGTTCAATTTCAAAGTACAGCGTAAACTCTATATAACGCCACTGAAGGGACTGTGTATTTTATGGTGTTATAGAGAGTGGTCGTTAAATGGAGAGAATGTATTATTTTTTTTAAATTTTTATATTACACACACTCATCTGGTTAACCCCATACTGAACCATTTCTAGTTGGTATTATGATATATATAACACAACTGATAAACTACATATATGTACATACATACATATTTTATATAGATAGATATTTAACACCCAGACCAACAGTCAACAAATTTAAACAACTGATAAACTACATATATGTACATACATACATATTTTATATAGATAGATATTTAACACCCAGACCGACAGCCAACAAATTTAGTTCAGCACCAAGATATTAGCCGTGCCGGGAATTGAACCCGAAACCTTCTGATTGGCAGTCCGGCATGGTAACCATTACGCCAACGAGGCCGTCAATGTATGTTCATACTCATTTTTTTATTATATTACCTTTGATAGGCATGTGTTTGACTAAAGCTTGCCTGATGTTAAGCTGCGCTGTAGTCTACGGTATGGCACTCTAACCTATTAAACATAACATACATAAGCAGCCCCTATACGTTCCCACTGCTGGGACTCGGGGCCTTCTCTCACGAGAAGAGAGATATACGCACGTGTTCGGATATTGTGGTCCTCAAACATGCCGGTTTCCTCACGATGTTTTCCTTCACTGTAAAGCGAGTGCAAATCCACGCATAACTTGAAAAACAAGTCATTGGTGTAGCAATGACTTGTGAGCGAATGAGCTTAACATCAGCCAAGCTTTAGTCAAACGCATACATATCAAGGGTAAAATAATTTAAAGAAATGAATATGACTATACATTGACGACCTCGTTGGCGTAATGGTTACCATGCCGGACTGTCAATCAGAAGGTTCCGGGTTCGATTCTCGGCACGGCCAACATCTTTGTGCCGGGCCGGGATCGAACCAGGGGCCGTCTGATTGAAAAGCAGACATTATTCACACGAGACATACTCTTACCTATTAACTCTTATCTGTAACATTTTCCAAGATGACGATTCTTACGCCACAGAGATCCGATTCTAATTTTACCACAGACATCGTCGCGTGACGCAAACACTATACTGCCCACTGACCTACGATTATACATCACGGCACTCCCACCACGATCTGTGTCGCCTGCTTTTATTAGGGTTCCGTACCTAAAAGTAAAAAAATGGTTGCCTGTAAAGTCGGTTTTACGGGCGAAGATTTTACGTGACAACGTCTGCCGCGTGCTGCGCGCGCGGCAGACCGATCATAGTTGAGTGGGAGAGAGACGCAAGGCATTCGGCGGGCCTCTCTCTCGTTCGGTGACTCGTAACGTTACCGGGCGTTACACTTTTTCATAAGTGACTCCCAGCCGCAACCTAATTTAAGACGTTGTCACGTCAAAATTGGGCAAGTGCGATGCCCCGCTTAATTTTTATTTTTTTTTATTTAATTTGAATTGTATTAAATTTATGTGTTTAATCTGTCTATCTCTCGCAACCGGCTGTATCTCAGAAACCGTGATATCTAGAAAACTAAAATTTTCACAACAAAAAAATATTTTGAATATCCATACAATATACGTTCTTTTTCGTATTTTTTGCTCAATAATAAAAACGGTAACTCGGGGCATTTTCCCACCAAGAGATAGATATAGGCCATAACCCACCACGCTGGCCAAGTGCGGGATGGCGGATGACACACGTCTTCGGATATTGTGGTCCTCAAAAATGTCGGTTTCTCTAACGATGTTTTCCTTCACCGTAAAGCGAGTGCAAATCCACACATAACTTGAAAAACAAGTCATCGGTGTAGGACTAGGATTGAACCAGGGGCCGTCTGATACTTCTGTAAGATCAGTCTTCTTAGTAAGATACGTTATGAAAAGTACAAGTCTCAAATGGCCTGGATCGAACCAGGGGCCATTCATCTGCTTACCCGCACTTGGCCAGCGGGGTGAATTTAGATCTATATCTCTCTCCTCGTGTGAGAAAACAGGAAAAACAATTTCAATCGTTTGATTGAAAAGCAGACGTTTTTCCCACCGAACCACACTCGCTTTTAAAATATTGCCGAGGGTTTTCTACATTTTCAATTTATACTTGTTACCTATTTCCATGTCCCGTGTAGCCGACCCATTGGTGGCGATTCAGCGGCACACACGACTAAACTAAATTTAAAGAAGCCCCGTCTCTTTTCATCTTAGGTGGCCAGAAAGAGACGGCACGTTCTGAACCACACACAAAACAACTAAAATCACGTCAAATACGAAAAATGTAAGCGATTTTAGAGTGCACCCAATTGTATCAGCTCTAAATCTGACGTGTTTGACGTGATTTTAGATGTTTTGGCTATGGTTTAGATCGTACCATCTCTTTTTGGTCATTTATGACGAAAAGAGACGGGGCTTTTTTAAATTTAGTTTAGTCGTGTGTGCCGCTGAATCGCCACCATTGTCCTATTGTATCGTGCGTGGCCTAAATCAGTGCACGTAATGCCCTTGCGCCGCGGTACTCCGTCATTCCGCGTCATACATTCTGATTGCGACCACACAACGCTTAACCACTTGCTAGTTCTCCTCTGCGGGGCTAGTACGGGGCGAGGACTCCTAGTCTTTCCACCATTTATACCACCGTACAAAACGCTCTGCATCAACCTTTATTGCGAGGACAGCGAAGCTTTGGAACTGTCTATCTGAGTCTGAGTCTGAAGCTGGGTATCCTCTCAAAGGTGCGACAGTACTTCAGGCTTGAACAGTTGCTCACCTTGTATAAAGCGCAAGTTCGGTCGTGCATGGAGTACTGTTCGCATCTTTGGGATGGTTCTGCCAAATATCAGCTAGAAGCACTTGAGTCCATTGAGAGACGAGCTAAGAAGCTCATCGGCAATTCTTGCGTTGCGAAGGCGAAGCTTCAGAGCCTAGAGCACTGACGCAAGGTTGCTAGTTTGTCGGTTTTTTAACCGACTTCAAAAAGGAGGAGGTTATATATTCGACGTGTATGTATTTTTTTTTTTTTTATGTATGTTCACCGATTTCTCAGCCATTTGTGGATCGATTCTCAAAATTCTTTTTTTAATTGAAAGAGTATGGTTCTGAATTGGTCCCATTGTCACCAAAACTGGTTCTGATGATGGACTCCTAGGGAAATCGAAGAAAAACCTAAAAAGTTAGGTTATTTTTACGCATGAAGAGAGATTCTAGCTCGTTTGGCTGTACTGATATTCATGAAATTTGAGAAGAAAATAGGTAAGACTATGTGTTAACACATACGCTACTTTTTATCCCGCAAAATAAATACCATTCCCGTGGGATGCACCAAATAACATATAAATCTTTTTAACTTCTTCACGCTCGAACGGTTGTACTGACATTGATGAAATTTGGAATGAAGATAGGTTAGACTATGTGTTTACACATAGGCTACTTTTTATCCCGAAAAAAATTACTGTTCCCGTGGGATGCACCAAATAACACATGACACGCTGATTTCGCTAAAATTTGATATAGGGGGTAGACTAGACCTTGTATAACACGAAGGTTACTTTTTATCTTAAAAGTCATTGCTATTCCCGTGGGAAGCCCAAATAACTGGATAACCTATTTTACTTCTTCGCGCTCATACGGCAATACAGATTTCGCTCATAAAATTAGCAGCCTGGCTAACAAAAGTAATCTGACGCGAACATCGAGGCTAAGCAACGGCCCATGCGGCCAGTCTTTGGATGGGTAACCATGCACAAGACTTCCATAAAAAAATATGATATTTTCATCTGGGCGTTACTGTGCTTCGGATAACACGTTAATTTGTTGGGCCTGGACCACTACTCTTAGTACAAGCAGGGGTCAAACTAAATCAGGGGCTTGAAAAACTCTCGACGCCAGAGCTTGGCCACTTGGGTCATACTTAGTGGAAGAAGGAACTGTAAAATTTGATATATTAATAGACAAGACCCTCGAACGGATAAGGAAAATATTTACGCGCTCGCTTCGCTAGGAGTTATCCCGCTTCGTTCGAATTTCCCCCAGGATGTTCTGGGCTTATGACACTCCAAATATTATATAATTTGTGCTGCTTTGGACTTTTTTATGCTCAAACGGTTCGAACAAATACGGTGAAAATTTTCGCGCTCGCTACGCTCGCGCATAGCTCGCATCCAGCTCGCTTCGCTCGCAATTGGTTCTTGTACGTTTTGGCACAACAAACATTATGAAATTTGTGCTGCTTTGGACTTCTTTATGCTCAAACGGTTCGAACAAATACGGTGAAAATTTTCGGGCTCGCTTCGCTCGCGCATAGCTCGCTTCGCTCGCATCCAGCTCGCTTCGCTCGCAATTGGTTCTTGTACGTTTTGACACAACAAACATTATGTAATTTGTGCTGCTTTGGACTTCTTTATGCTCAAACGGTTCGAACAAATACGGTGAAAATTTTCGCGCTCGCTTCGCTCGCGCATAGCTCGCTTCGCTCGCATCCAGCTCGCTTCGCTCGCAATTGGTTCTTGTACGTTTTGACACAACAAACATTATGTAATTTGTGCTGCTTTGGACTTCTTTATGCTCAAACGGTTCGAATAAATACGGTGAAAATTTTCGCGCTCGCTTCGCTCGCAATTGGTTCTTGTACGTTTTGACACAACAAACATTATGTAATTTGTGCTGCTTTGGACTTCTTTATGCTCAAACGGTTCGAACAAATACGGTGAAAATTTTCGCGCTCGCTTCGCTCGCGCATAGCTCGCTTCGCTCGCATCCAGCTCGCTTCGCTCGCAATTGGTTCTTGTACGTTTTGACACAACAAACATTATGTAATTTGTGCTGCTTTGGACTTCTTTATGCTCAAACGGTTCGAACAAATACGGTGAAAATTTTCGGGCTCGCTTCGCTCGCGCATAGCTCGCTTCGCTCGCATCCAGCTCGCTTCGCTCGCAATTGGTTCTTGTACGTTTTGACACAACAAACATTATGTAATTTGTGCTGCTTTGGACTTCTTTATGCTCAAACGGTTGGAACAAATACGGTGAAAATTTTCGCGCTCGCTTCGCTCGCGCATAGCTCGCTTCGCTCGCATCCAGCTCGCTTCACTCGCAATTGATTCTTGTACGTTTTGACACAACAAACATTATGTAATTTGTGCTGCTTTGGACTTCTTTATGTTCAAACGGTTCGAACAAATACGGTGAAAATTTTCGCGCTCGCTTCGCTCGCATCCAGCTCGATTTGCTCCCAATTGGTTGCCTGCCTGGCACACGCCAAATTTTTTCATCGTGAAGTTTATTTGGCTCTCCATAGCTAAAACTTAAACAAAATATCATTACTAACCACTAAAAATGTAAAAATAAAATTGTTTTAAAAAACAAACAACCGACTTCAAAAACACAACTAAAAAGGGAAAAATAATTTTAAGCCTAAATCAAATCAAGAATATATAAATAGAATAGGAGAGTTTATTTCATGTACTTATAAAAAACTATTTGCAATTTTTAGTAATCCTGTATTCTTGAAGTCGGTGCCATCTAATAAGAACAAATTAAAACTATTTTCAATTGTCTTTCTTTGCTGGCACCTACTCCAAGAATACAGGATTACTAAAAATTGCAAATAGTTTTTTATAAGTACATGAAATAAACTCTCCTATTCTATTTATATATTCTTGATTTGATTTAGGCTTAAAATTATTTTTCCCTTTTTAGTTGTGTTTTTGAAGTCGGTTGTTTGTTTTTTAAAACAATTTTATATCGGTTACATTTCGGGGAGTGTGCTATGGAACTTCATAATTTGATTCCACCATCTCCGTTCTACTACAGAACGAGCAGAGAGACAGTGAAGAGACCCCGATACAGAGTTGAAGTTCCGAACTTTCGTAAAAGATGCTTTGCGTCGACTTTTATTGTTAGGACTGCGAAGCTTTGGAACTCGCTACCCGAGTCTCTGTTTCCTGAGAGGTATCATCCGGGGGCCTTCAAAAGTAGAGTTAATAGGTATCTTCTAGGTAAGCGTGCCACACCGTAGACTGCAGTGCAGTTTAACATCAGGCTAGCTGTAGTGAAACGAAAACCTATCGAGGGTAAAAAAAACACCTTAATAGCATGGTTACATAAGCTATAAAGCCATTAAAATTTCATCTTATATATAAAATTTACGTGTCACAGTGTTTGTTACCGTACTCCTCCGAAACGGCTTGACCGATTTTTTCCAAATTTTATATGCGTATTCAGTAGGTCTGAGAATCGGCTACTGTACATTTAGAAATAATTATTAAGGCAAAACAACGTTTGCCGGGTCAGCTAGTAATATATATTAATTGATTAATTTAACTTCATTTATGTATTTATCAATGGATATGCAAATATAGGCATTTATACGATTAAAACAATAGAATGTATTATCCTATTATTATAATAAATTTGACACGAAATTACAGTTATAGTTGACCGTTACAAATTAAACTTCTCAATTATTTATAAGCAGTATTACGACCTCGTTGGCGTAAAGGTTACCATGCCGGTCTGCTAATCAGAAGGTTCCGGGTTCGATTCCCGGCCCGGTCAACATCTTTGTGCTTAACTAAATTTGTTGGCTGTGGGTCTGGGTGTTAAATATGTATTTATATATAATGTGTATGTATGTATATGTAGTATATCAGCTGTGTTAGCAACCATAATACGAGCTAGAAATGGTTCAGTATGGGGCTAACCAGCCGTGTGTGAATGTGTAAAAAAAAAATTATGCAAAGACGACGGGGTGTTATAAGTTAGAGGTGTCTCTCTCTCTGCAAGTGTGTTTGTGTGTGTCTGTCTGTGGCATCGTAGCTTCCAAAAGGATGAACCGATTTTGAAAAAAAAAAAACTAAGTTTTAAATTTTTTTGAAAGGTTATTTTTATTTTTATGAAGGCATAACCATAATTAGAATAGAATAGTTTATTTATCTAAAACACATGTAAATTCACAATAAGTTGTACAAAAATCCGTCGTCTTATTAATCTTATTAATTTACGCTATAACATTTTTTATTGTGGCTTCTGCACTAGGAGAACCCTGTTTCGCAAAAGCCACTTCCAAATCATTATAAAAGAATTTGTTTTTCCAAACCTGTGCGGATTTTAACCAGGTACCCTTTAACCTAAATATTTTGTATTTTTAAAACTAAAATAGTTTTTAGGGTTACAAACTAGAAATGGTTTAGTATGGTGCTCACCAGCGCCGGTACGGCGAGCTTTCTTGCGGGACTCAAGGCTCAACCAAGCGTACTAAATTTAAGTATAGGTTTTGTTTTCTTTCGTAAATTGTACGCATAAACATCTTTGTGAAATAATTTTCTTTAATCTTTATTATGTGAAATATGTATATTAAAAAAATACTATAAACAGACTCGCGCTTGATCATAATTCTCACGAGGCTCATTGGTAACGATGCTCTTTGCAAGGGAAATTTGCAGAGTCTTGAGCATCGCCGCCTGGTGGCCTGCCTTTCAGTTTTTTATAGGTTACATTTCGGTGAGTGTGCGACGGAATTGCATGAGTTGATTCCCCCCGCCCCATTCCACTACCGGACGAGCAGGGAAACACCAAAACGGCATCGTTACACCGTGTAGGTTCCAAAGGCGCGTACTAAGCGGTTTGCCTCCACCTTCATAGTGCGAACTGCGAAGGTGTGGAACTCTTTGCCTAGTTCCCTGTTCCCTGAGAGCTACAATCTGGCGATTTTCAAAGCAAGAGTGAACCGGTTTTTTTCTGGGTAAGCGCGTTCCACCTTAGATCATAATGTCGCTTGCCATCAGGTGAATTGTGATCAAGCGCAAGCCCATTACTAGTAAAAAAAAATATTATGATCTAAGGTGGAGCGCGCTTACCCAGAAAATACCGGTTCACTCTCGCTTTGAAAACCGCCAGATTGTAGTTTTCGGGGAACAGGGAGCTTTGCAAAGAATTCCACACCTTCGCGGTTCGTACAATGAAGGTGGAGGCAAACCGCTTAGTACGCGGCTTTGGAACCTCCACGGTATAACGAATTGTTAAATGAGGTAGCTTATACACATGGTTAATTTCTTTACGCACTACAATTACGTTGCTAATTTATCATAATTTTAATACTTATTGTGCAGTATTGATAAGCAAATAGTATGACTATCAAAAATAACGTAATTAAATAACGTAAGACTAACAGCCTACAATTTAACGTGTCATTCGAACCACGGTATCGCTCAGATGAAAATGCCGCTTTTTAAACGACAGTCATAAGTATCGACCGTTGCTTAACTTCGACGATCACATTAGGTCAGCGAAGTCGTAGTAATAGGTTAGTTTACCTTTTGCTACAGAACCCTAAAGATGATGTCGTTATTATACTTACAATGAATTTATTTAATATTATTTTAAATTGTTTATTGTAAATTGTCAAACGGCAATAAACAATAGCACCGTTTAACCTAATCCAATTCAATTAATACAGTAAAAACTTAACTTATCTCCCAAAAAAAAAAGTACACCAATCGCGGCAAAAAGTCTGCAATAGATAACAAAGGTACGGAGAACAATTCAATTGAGTGTCGCACTGAAGAAAAAAAAATAGAAAAGCCAGTCGCTCATTGGAGCAATCAAATTGCGAACTGTAAAAACGCATCCTTCCTATTTCCGTATTGGTCGGTTTTTCCCGCGCTTTTGTAGTATTTAACGTCGCGGTGGCAGGATAAGGGATTCAGTCTTGTCTTGACTGTCGTCCTGTGAGGTTGTGTTTTGGAGGTGGTCTTTGATTGAACGAAATTGGTGAGTGCTTATTTGAAAATTTTCAAATTAAATGGACGGAAAAAGTAAATAAATTAGTTACTTAGTTAATATGAACTTTCTTTTTGTTATAAAAAAAAGTTGTGATGTTTTATGTTTTACATTATAATATTTATAAGTATATGAAAAATAAATACCATTATTATTACATAATTCTGTACGCTATGAGCGTAAAACTTTGAATTGACTTTGAAAAGACTTTTTGTTATTATTATTTTTCTAATACAGAGAAAACATATGATAAGGTTCTTGGTAGTAAGACATATTATGAAATGTTGTGCTATAAGTATATTTATAATAATATTTCTTCATTTATAGGTTATTTTGAAACTTCATCTAATTGGAAATTTAACGGTGCAATTAATATAATGATACGCGCTTTAATTAATTATTATTATTTTAATTGATTAACCGGTTCACTTTCGCTTTGAATACATTGAGGTTGTACTTCATTGGGAACAGGGATTCTGGGATGAAGTTAAAATTTTGGTCTCTCTACAAAGCTTAAAAACAGGGCAAAAACAAGCTTGTCTAATGACAAAGTGAAATTCATTAAAATTAAAGCAAATAGTTTAAAAACTAACTAAAAAAAAAAACACTCATAAAATTAATTTAATAGGCCACTCCGGATAGAACCTGACGGAAAGGTACCCATAACGCTCGTGGCATTGCCGCGTTGTATAGCTATGGATAGCCTTTGCGCTAGGTACGATCCGGAGCGGTATTCGCCTGATTTTTCTTTTAACCTACGCCCAATTTCAGAAATAAAAAGTTTGGCCTCAGTTCCCCAACAACCCATTCCCCTACCCAAAGCAAATTAATGATTACTGATAATGAGTAAATATCCTGATTTTTGCCTAAACTTAAAATGTTGTAATGTATTGATAAAATACACAATTTATGTATTTATAGTACTACTATTTAATTTTGGCTAGGGCACCCAAATTCAAATGTAGGCCTTCTCCTCGCGCAGCAAAAAAAACGTCATGAAAATACATGGTCTATGGTTGTGCCAAATTGGCACAGCCATAGACTATAGGGCACAGCTGATATAAATCCATAACGTCAATTTTCACTTTTATTTCTCAGGACTAAAACCCTGTCAATGTGTATGTCTTCTTAAACGACATCTAGTTTTGAACATTAGAACTAGATCGTTTGATAAATATATGAATGAATGAATGAATTTTATAATTGACTTGTATTAAATTAATTATTGAAAATTGCAGTAAACAAATACGGCACTAAATACAATAAAGGAAACATTTTATGCAATACAATGAATGAATGTCATGCAAATTTATATTATAAAAATCATAGACACGGACATGCCCATTTAATTCCAGATTCAGATATTTTATAAGCCTAAATAACATTCGCTGTTTTTGGTACTTCATATATATATTGTTTATGACGTAACAAAAATAGGTACCAATAAATGGTAAAATAAATAAATGATATAATATAAACGTATAAGCTTCGCGATCCAGCGAGGTAATGCCGCCAGCTTTTTAGGCACCTTAACCGCGGACACTGACTTAGATTTAATTTACTATTTGTAAGGTTTTTGTGTGTGTGAATTATAAAATAATTTACAAGAAGGACAAAATAAATACTCTCAATATATTTGACACATGAAAAACAATTAATACCTCAATGTAATCTTTAAACATTTATTTATATAAAATTTCCATGTCACAATGTTAGTTACCGTACTCCTCCGAAACGGCTTGACCGATTTTTACCAAATTTTTTAATATAAACTAGGTACATAAAAGTGCGATTAACGTTAAAATTAAGATAGGTTATGCAATTATTTTTTATTATTATTATTCAAGGGTACACTTTCGTGATCTCTCCGGTGTCGGAGGTGAATGCTGCACGGGCCAGAGCCAAGTGCTTCTATAAAGTTAAGAATTTCCTAACTATTCTACAGGTATTGAGAATTACTGCCTTTTGAAGTTGTTTGTATACTGCTGTGGGTAGGTCAAGCGTTTCCAGACTCTTCAGCAGGCTTGTTGGTATAACTCCCGTGGTTGATACTATTATCGGGACGGTTCGAGTACTTTATTATTATTATTATTACTACATCTGCAAATTCCTTCCTCTATGATCTGATTAGACACTTGAACCGATGTATCACATATACAGTGCATCATATTCATTATTATAACATAAACAGTATATTCAGTTCTCGTTTTACTGCATAACTCTATAATGCGTCAATGTGAAGACTAAACAGTGTATCAAATGCAATATTAGACCACCCTGTTATTTTATTGTTCTATATCGAATATTTTTTAAGGTTTTGTACGTAAAGGTAAAAACGGGACCCTATTACTAAGCCTCCACTATCTGTCTGTCTCCAGGCTGTATCTCAGAAACCGTAATAGCTAGAGAGCTGAAACTTTCTCAAGTTATGTCTTTCCCGTGCCGCTATAACAACAAATACTAAAAATAAAAAATATTAAGGGGAGTTCTCATACAAAAAACGTGTTTTTTTTTTTTCAATATGTCATCCGACCCACGGTAGCGCCCAGATAAAAATGCCTCTTGAAAAACGACAGTCTTGTGCGTTCACCCATCCAAACACCGTTCGCATCGACCGTTGCTTAGCCTCTATGATCGCGTAAGATAACTTTAGCTAGCCAAGCTACAGGCGCTATTATTATTTCACCCACATACATACATAAGTGCCCCGTAAAACGTGGATAGTGGAGGTTGAAGAAGATCTGAGGGTCTTGGGGAAACTGGACGGATGGAGAAGCCATAGTGGCATAGATTAGTAGAGGAGGCCAAGACTCACCCAGGGTTGTAGAGCCACAGGAAGCGTATTACATCTTAGACCACAGTCAAGCTTAACATCAGGCTGGCTGAGGTCAAACGTAAGCCTATTCATCAATAACAAATAAGAGTAAGAAACATATATATCTTAATATATATAAATATCGTGTCACAATGTTTGTCCTCAATCGACTCCTAAACCACTTAACCGATTATAATAAAATTCGCACACCATGTGCAGTTCGATCCAACTTGAGAGATAGGATAGTTTAAATCTCAAATTATAGTCGCAATTTTAATTTATTGCTAATTATTGTCTGTTATTATTTGACAGTCACAATTATCTGTTAACTCCAAATGATTCTAACAGATGTCGATACCTTTCGACTGGGTTGAGTATGTAATCAATAGATGGCGCTGCTATGGTAAATCTACGAACGTGTCATATAAGCTACACTATATCTATTTTTCATACCCCTAAGTGAGGCAAAACAACGTTTGCCGGGTCAGCTAGTATATATATATATATATATATATATATGCATAAGTTACTAAATTATTAAAATGTCAGAGTACAATATAATGTCAAATACAAATAACTTAAATCTAATTAAATAACCCGCCCCTGATAGTTCCCGGTGCAAAGGTGCCCATCAGACTTGCAGCGTTCCCGCGCTGAATGGCAATCGCTATCCTTTGCACCAAGAAAGATCCGGAGCGGGAGTCACCGGTCGTTTTGTTAAGCCTTTGCCCAATTTCCTTGAGCAATGCCCTAGCATCCTTGCCTCAACAGCCCAGGGTCTCCACGGCAATAGGCACAAAGTGATAAAGCGGCTCCAGGGCGGCATAAGTGTTATATTATATATGCATAAGTGTTTGTTCATTTTATTATAACGATATCGTTGAACGACGCGACAGTTTATTGTCTGTATTGAACTCAATTTGTTGTTTGATTAGCCTCGCCAGTGGTGGCCTATATTGTTTACGATGGCCCACAGCGCAACAATATAATGCTAACAACATAGTATAACAAGCCTGTGTCTCGGCCAACTAAGGTGATCTGACGCGATCACCGAAGTTTAGTAACGGTCCACGCGGACAGTCTGAATAGGTGACCATGCAAAAGAATGTCTTTTAAAAAGTGCCATTTTTACCTAGGTGTTGTTACCGTGAGTCGTATGACGCGTTGAATTGTAGATCCCGGCTGTTAGTCTTAGTACAAGCAGTCGTTAAGCCAAGTCAGTAGCCTTCGGGTGGCTTGAATACTCTAAAAACCAGAGCCTGGCCACTTAGCTCATACGAAGAAGAAAAAAAAAATCAAATTAGTGTATAGTCATCGGTCCTCAATAAATCTACAAAGTTTGAACGAAATCTGGCCGTTTAAAGTGGGTCAAAATCGCGCCCAAAGAAGTCGGTTACAAACAAACAAACACACAGGTGAAGCTAATAAAAAGCGTGTAAAAAGTACCAAAAAAGACTACCCATCCAAAGACTGACTGCATTGACCGTTGCTTAACATTTGATCGTGTCCGATCGCTTAGTCAATATAATACAATACAAAAAACCTGACAGAATTAAATAAAACGAGACCTATACAAATCAATCTATAAATATACTGAAACAGGTGTTCATGACACTTAGAAAACTACACAAAAAAGAATAATAATATTTTTTTTATATATTTTTTTTTAAATAATTATTAGGACACATTCACACACGGTTGGTTAGCCCCATACTGAACCATTTCTAGCTCGTATTATGGTTGCTAACACAACTGGTATACTACATATACATACATACATACATATTATATAAAAATACATATTTAACACCCAGACCCACAGCCAACAAATTTAGTTAAGCACAAAGATGTTGACCGGGCCGGGAATCGAACCCGGAACCTTCTGATTGGCAGTCCGGCATGGTAACCTTTACGCCAACGAGGTCAAAAAGTACCAAAAAAGACCACCCATCGAAAGACTGACTGCATCGAACGTTGTTTAACATTTGATCGTGTCCGATCGCTTAGTCAATATAATACAATACAAAAAACCTGACAGAATTAAATAAAAAGAGACCTATACAAATCAATCTATAAATATACTGAAACAGGTGTTCATGACACTTAGAAAACTACACAAAAAAGAATGGACAATAAAAATATGCATCTCATTAAAATCTAGTCCAGCCTAGATTCTGAAGTCTAATATAATCTAATGCTATAATATAATATACTTCACCCAGTCAGCTGGAACCAGTTTTCGCCTTCCTTTTAAGATACAAAAACTTTGTCTGAAGGCCTGTCTGTCCTCCGAATTATCCACGGATTACTCTCCTTAGATACCGTAAAGTAAACAATTTGGTTTGACTGATTGCCAGCCCTGCTTCGCGCGGGCCATAAAATAGTCCAATTCTCGTCAATATATTTTTGGCAACAAAATATAGATAGAAGACAAAATTAAATATTTAGTGTACTTCCGCTGTGATCCGAAATCCAAATTAAGACAAGTAAAGGAACAATCAACTAAGATCAATTAACCAAGCTCTTCGAACGACAAGTCGAGACTCTCGACTTGTCGTTCGAAGAGTCAGCATCTCCTGATGATGCCTTGTGGTTAGGCGAAACACGTGTAGAGTTAAGAATTTCCGAATTGTGATAGGTAACGTTAATCTTAATTAATCTTAGTTAATTGATCTTAGTTAATTAATCTTAGTTAATTAAGCTTGGTTAATTGATCTTAGTTGATTGTTCCTTTACTTGTCTTAATTTGGATTTCGGATCACAGCGGAAGTACACTTAATATTTAATTTTGTCTTCTATTTACAATGGATTTCCGCAAAGTAACGTCTGAGTCAATAAGTTATTAACAAAATATAGCTTAAGTTCACCGGGGATTCATTTTATTGTTCAAAACAGTATTTTAATATTGTTGCAAATTGTTCTGCTAAGCAGAAAAAATATTCTAACAATTCCTTTACGGGTACACGTGTTTTATGGGGGTGCCTTATACTCTTGGCCAAGGCTGTATATAGTTATGTTGACTATATAACTCGATTCAATAAAGAAAATATTTTAATATTCGTTTTCTCTTGCGCTCAGTAAGTTTTAGCTTCTCTCTCTTAAGCAAGTGATAGGACATCAATTTTTAACTTTTTTCTTAGTTAACTCGAGTTACACTATAATGCGTATTCTAAGCGGTAGTAATCTGTGCTCAGGTGCAGAATAACTTGGCTCGCTACGGCGCACCTGAGTTCTTTGACCTGACAATCATTGGCGTAGCGCGAACAATGTAAAGCCTGCGAATTTTTTTGCAGATCTACTCTGGGCTAAGTTTTTTTTTTAAATATGACATGTAGGTTTTTTTAATAGTACAGCTAGCTAATCATTTGACCAGCAGAGCGCTTAACCGTAGAATTCCCACACTCTAACCTAAGGTGGAGCATGCTTAGTCTGAAATAACTAGCTCTTATGTAGTCTGCCGGAACAAACCGTTAGGTGCTTAGCGGCAGATTTTTCAACTCGAACGTGGTAGCTAGAAAATGATATACCACCATGCAAACCTTTAATATCTTAAGGCGATATGGTAAGAAAATTAGAATATAAGTATATGACTATAATTTTGCGATTTTCAAGGCGAGAGTGAATCGGTTCCTTCTAGGTAAGCGCGCTTCGCCGTAGACCTCAATGTCACTTACCATCAGGTGAATTGTGGTCTATCGCTGACCTATTTAGAGTAAAAAAAAAAAACACAAAATTAAATATCCTTTAAAAGTCTACGATTTCTTCGGTATTATTTGTTTCAGTGCTAAGACTCGTAAAAGTTTCAAAGCACTACAACGAAAAATCTCCTTATCGTGTTCTTTTTTCAAATACATGGTGTGCCTTAAGAAATTGAAACAAAAACGAGACCCCACTTCCGACAGTCTGAGGTCCCCGTCGAATCGCCCCCAATGCTAGCCAGTGGACCGTCATTGGTAGCGATCAGACGGGGAAATCGCGGTTACGCGCCCAGCTAGTCTAATGGCTTAAAATGTGAACCTGGCACAATAGGTAAGCAAATCAATTTTCGTCGACACCACCGTTATAGGTTAGTGTTCAGCGTATTTACATTTATTTTTTTCAAACTTTGTTTTTAAGAGCTAAGAATGATAAATAGTCTGTAAGTAGCAATATTAATTAAGATACATATATTTAAGTGCGGACAGTGTCCACCTTTTACTTTGTTAATATGTGTATGGTTAATAAAGAATTTTGAAAACAAAAACAAACAGTCTAATGGCTAGCTGTAAGAAGTTAACAAAAACCTTGAATGGTTCATGGTGAAAGATAAATCACGGTAACGCCTCAATTTCTAGGTCACACGAAAATGTCGTAAAATTTAATATTTCCTGTGACATCGATAATTATATAACTTGTGACTCATTTGGCTAGATAGCTTTATTGAATCCAGTTATTTTCCAAGAGTTTACGGAAATTTGTTAACTGATTACGCGGAAGAATTTGTCAAGGTTATGTTTTTATTTATTAAGTATAGGGAGCAAAATAACATTATGAAAAATATTATAAAAATCTGCATAAATCATAGGGTTATAGTTTTTCAGTTTTATTATCTTTATGTATTTAGTACATTTTATTTATGTATTAGCATAAATTATAATTATTATTTTTAGTATATGTAATTTATTATTTGTTAAAAAAAACTGTTTAGTTTAAAGTGTAGAACAGATGTGTACGCAGTTTAGCCACGGCTTGTTTGAATAGACCATTTAGATACTTGATATTATTTTAAACTAAAAAGAGATAATTTACTTGACTTAAAAGATCTTGTTCAAACCACTGCAACAAATGAGTAATAAAATTAGTCGTAATTCATAAAATAGCTTGTGTTTGAGCTATAGCTGCAGTATGGGAAGTACTGTAATTTTTTCTCTTACATGTTAATCAATGTTTTTTAGCAAAACTCAATAGATTTACACACAAATAGGTATGCATAATATAATATTTTTTGTATTGTTTTGTGCTGTGTTTGTATGCAACATTGAATCGTGTATATGTCGTGGCCAAATCGCTGAATTGATCATTTCATGAAATGGTTGAGCATTTCGTGAAGTGTTCACGTTTCATGAAGTGGCCAACTAATGATGACCAAATCATTAAACGATAAACGTTTAGCGATTTGGTCATCCACGTTTGACCATATCGTGAAATGGGGTAACCATAAAATATATAATGAAAACCCAGAATTGTGTTACGTACTTGTTTATTTTAGTTGTTAGGTAGCCTAACCTAACCTAACCAGGTTAGGTTAGGTCATTGAGTCGACAACCATGTCCGACACTTTTGTGAACTTTCTTCAATACTTCATAATAGGTGTCCATCGGAATTATACGAATCGTAGGATCGTCATTTCTTGAATATGAGGTATTCCTTTTCGACAGTTTCCATAATATCATATTTGATAACCACTAGTAGTCTATAGACTTCTTCTTCGTGGTCACCCTACTCTCGTGCGCGTACTAAGGGCCGCCATTTTGACATAAACAAAGCGCTTGCAGCGCCTCTACCGGTAGTCAATGAGACAATTTCACGATATGATCGATTAAGATTGATTATTTTATGAAATAGCAGTGCGTCCAGCAGGCCCTATCGTCCAAAAATTTCTTATTATTGATCTGGCCTGGGCACATCATGATATGGCCAATGGACAGTGACATATTTCATGAAATACTACCATTTCATGAAATGGCCGATCATTTCATAAAATGGGAATGAATGAATGAATTATTTATTTGTCTATAAAACTAGGTACATAGGTGGTATCATAAAATGTCATAAAAGTAAAACTATTTACAGCCAAAATTTTTTTTTTACTCTGAATATGCCAGCGCTTGACCACAATTCACCTGATGTCAAGTAATATTGAGGTCTACGGTGGATCGCGCTTACCTAGAAGGAACCGGTTCACTCTCGCCTTGAAAATCGCTAGATTGTAGTCATTGGGTAACAGGGAATTCGGCAAGGAATTCCAAAGTTTGGCGGTTCGGACAACAAAGGTGGAGGCAAAACGCTTTGTGCGTGCCTTGGGCACCTCAACCGTAAACCGATGCCGCCTTGGCATTTCCCTGCTCGTTCGATAGTGGAAGGGGGCGGGGGGAATCACTTCATGTAATTCAGTCGCACACTCGCCGAAATGCAACCGATAGAAGACCGACAGACTGGCAACAATGCGGCAATTCTACGATGCGGCCACGACATATTATTCTATATTTGATCGAAGATTCAGTAGAAAAGATATATTGTGTCAGTGTGTCAATTTTATGGTGATGTAAATTGTGATAGGTCATGCGAGAAATAATAGAGGCGTTAAATAATTCGCGTGACATTCCCTACTGTAATAACGCAGTCTGGCGACCAGTGCCAAAGATATTTTAACGCAGTGTAGGGTTGCCAAGCTTACAAAATGGTAAAAAAAAACTGTCTATACTGTTAATAATAGTAGTTTAAAAAAAATAAAAAACACGCTTATCTGGCCGTTTTAAGTAGGTCAAAATCGCGCCCAAAGAAGTCGGTTACAAACAAACATACAAACAAAAATACAAAAAAATGGAATAATTTTATCAAATTAGTGTTAAAAAAAGTTAAGGAATAATTTTGTTAAATTAGTGTTATTGTCATCGGTTCTCAATAAATCTACAAAGTTTGAACGAAATCTGGCCGTTTAAAGTGGGTCAAAATCGCGCCCAAAGAAGTCGGTTACAAACAAACATACAGGTGAAGCTAATAAAAAAACGTGTAAAAACAGCTAATTTTTGTTACTTTAATTGGCTTGCGCTTGATCGCAATTCACCTGAAGTCAAACAATATTGTAATCTAAGGTCGAGTACCAAGTTATTTATACTGTTTTTTTTTTTAAAGCGAGTGTGTCTCTGTGGATAAAACGACGGCTTCTAATCTGACAGTTCCTGCTTTGATCTCGGCCCTACAACAATTTTAGCTTTACGGTGAAGGAAAACATTGTGAGGAAACCGTCATCCGCCAACCCTCACTTGGCCAGCGTGGTGGATTATGGCTTTTAATTCTCTCCAGGTGAGATAAGCTCCGAACCCCCGCAGTAGGAACGTATAGTGTCTTGACTTTTTTTGGTGACAACCCTAGGCGTGGTGACAGTCCACAAATACCAGTCAGGTGATTAGTGTGCGTTCCAGTTTTAAAGATTGTGGAACTTTTTACGTAATACACACTCGCGCTAGTTCATTGACTCATATTTTTAATTTTTTTTTAACTTTTAATGGGCTTGCGCTTGATCGCAATTCACCTGATGGTAAGCGATATTGTGATCGATGGTAGAGCGCCTGTAGCTTGGCTAGCTAAGGTGATCTGAAGCTGATCATCGAGGTTAAGCAACAGTCGATGCGGACTGAGTTTGGATGGGTGACCATGCATAAGATTGTCTTTTGAAAAATGGTATTTTGATGATACGAGATTATATAAATACATAAATAAATAATATGTATCGATACATCTTTAACACCCAGGCCGAGAACCAAGAAATTAAATAAAAATAGAAAGATGTTGGCCGTGCCGGGAATCGAAAAAGAGACTTATAATATAAAAAAAAATCATACAGTCGAATATATAACCTCCTGCTTTTTGGAAGTCGGTTAAAAATATATGATTTTTTACATTTTACTCTCAGGGCATGGTAAGGTGTAACCACTTGAATTAGCGACACTGTACTAAGTTGGAGCAGTTAAAAGGCAGTTTTCTAGATTAGGCATTAATCTAGAAAACTGCATTTTAGGGGGGCTTCCGGATTAATTAACAGCGAGTCGCGGGTATTTTTTTTTTTTTTTTTTAGTTTTAGACAAAACTAATGTAATGTAGGATACATTCTCAATGCAAAGTGTTGTAAGGCATTGATAAAATTTGTTTTAAAAGTTTTCATACTGTATGAGCCCAGTGGCCCGATTTGAGGACGGCATTTTTTTTCTATCAAAATATAAAAAAAAAAACATAAATATTTTTACGTTTCTTACTTCGTTATGTCAGATTCTACCAGACTATACCAAAAAATAAGTTTTTTTACGGCTCAGTTTGGTTTGGGTCTAAATGGGTTAAAAAAAATGTCGTGTCAGTTTTTTTTGTAAGTAGTTAGTCTTCCTAGCCGCCGGATAGTCTCGGCCTCCCGTGTTTAAATAATAGGCAAAAAATAGCCCGTCTTTCAACTTGACCCCTCTACACACCTACTCTGTGACGTGTAGCGGCCTCGTTACTCGCAACGCGACGTAACGGTCGTTATCGAACGATAGCGTTATCGGCGGCGAACGGACGCTGCGCGCGCGCACGGCGTTTTGAAATTCGAATTTAGAATCGTATTTGAGCGTTCGAAATTGGAATCGTATTTGAACGTTTTGTTTGAAACGAATTGGCGTGGAATTTTGAAGTTTTGAAATTGGAATCGTTTTCTTTTCTGATTTGAATTTGGATTTGTTTTCAAAGTTTTGAGTTGTGTTTTTTTTTAGTTGGCATTGTGTTTAGCGCGTGTAAGTTTCAATTTGGTTTCGACTTCGTAATTAAGCACGTGCCGCTTCAGAGGTTTTTGTGAGTTTCTTTTCGTTTTTTGTTTGTGATTGTTTTTATGTGTATATTTGTTTGTTTATGGTGTTCGTATGTGTGATGGTTAAACTATACAATATATAAGTAGGTATAATAATAACGTAATTCTTGTCGAATTTATGTAGGTATTTTTAACGTTAATAATTAAAATCTTTTAGTTAAATCAAACATTGATGTTCCAAAAAACTTAAAAATCGTAGCCCTATTATTTACGTGAGATTTTGTAGGATTTTTTTTAAATGTGCTTATTTGCTTCCCCTTACAACCTTAGAGTGTTTAAACTGCAGGAAACAGCCGCTAGTTATAAATAAAGACTTTAAATTAATATTATTTTTAAAAATGAAACTGAATTATTAGATATTATAATTTACACGTAACTTCCAGAAACTCCAAACTTTCCTCGTGTGTAATGTAATTATTTTTAAAACTGAATTCGACATTGTCCAAGGATGTGTGTGAGTACAGAAATAAACAAACAAACAGAATCATTTCTTAAATTCTTATCTCGTCTCGTGAACGTTCTGCTTCTCTGAATTTAGTCGGGCCTGTTTGTCTTTTTGTTTGTATTCAGATATGTTAGTTGCGCCCCACTGTGTCGCCTGCCTTGTAATTCGTTTATCACATTTATCGTTGATATGCTCTCTTATTCTAAGCTTCGTAATCAAACAAAGATTCTTAAGAAATTCGGATAGTAATTAGAACTTAAACCGATTTAAGGCGATTAATAAAATAACATCTTTAGTTCATTCATAAATCTTTGAAATAGCTTGCGACTGACTCACTAACTCGTTGGCGTACAGGTTACCATGCCGGACTGCCAATCAGAAGGTTTCGGGTTTGATTCCCGGCACGGCCAACATCTTTGTGCTGAACTAAATTTGTTTGGCTGTCGGTCTAGGTGTTAAATATGTATCTATATGAAATATGTATGTATGTATATGTAGTATATGAGTTGTGTTAGCAACCATAACACAAACTAGAAATGGTTCAGTATGAGCTAACCAGCTTGTGTGTGGAAAAAAGCAACTAACTGTCTTAATTTTGAGATTGACTAAGACATTTTTTAGACCTTGGACATGCCATGTTTATATGCTCTGTGAGTCTAATCTTCGTAATAAACAAAGATTCCAGTCTTATGAAATTGAAGATGTAAGTAATTGGAATTTAAACGAATTACTGTTATGAATAAAATATCTTCTTTAGCTAGCGACTGAGTCACTAGCAAAAAAATGCAACTGTCTTAATTTAGACATTGACTTTGACATTTTTGAGACCTTTGTCATGGCATATTTCTATATACTCTCTGATGCTAAGCTTCGTAATCAAAAAAAGATACCAGTCTTAAGAAATTGAGAAAGTTATGAAAACTTAAACGAAGTACTATTTAGAATAAAATTACTTCTTTAGTTCATTCATAAATCTTTAAAATGGCTAGCGACTGACTCATTAGCAAAAAAAATGCAACCAACTGTCTTAATTTTCAGATTGATTAAGACATTTTAGAGACCTTTGACATGGCATATTTATATGCTGTGTGATTCTAATCTTCGTAATAAACAAAGATTCCAGTCTAATGAAACTGGGGAATTATAACTTAAACCGCTTACTATAAATAAAATAACATCTTTAGTTCATTCATAAATCTTTAAAATTGCTAGCGACTGATTCATAAGCAAAAAAATGCACCTATCTTAATTTTGACATTGACTTTGACATTTTGGAGAGTTACGAAATGGCATATTTATATGCTCTGTGATTCTAAGCTTCGTAATAAACAAAAATTCCAGTCTTAAGAAATTGAAGAAGTAATTAAAACGTAAACGAATTACTGTTATGAATAAAATAACTTCTTTAGTTCATTCATAAATCTTTAAAATTGTTATTAGCAACTGACTCATTAGCAGAAAAAAATGCAACTGTCTTAATTTAGACATTGACTACGACATTTTTGAGAGTTACGAAATGGCATATTTTTATGCTCTGTAATTGTAAGTTTCGTCATAAACAAAGATTCCAGTCTTAAAAAAATGGGGAAGTATTTAAAACTTAAACCGTTTACTGTTATCAATAAAATAACTTCTTTAGTTCATTCATAAATCTTTAAAATGGCTACTTAAACGAATAACTATTATGAATAAAATTGCTTCTTTAGTTCATTCATAAATCTTATAAAATTATCTCTCTCTCATAAATATTATAAAATCCGTGTACAGTGAAACCTTTGTTCTTGAAAGTCAATTTATAACGATTAAATTGTTTCAAACATACATACTACGCTTTTCAAATGCTATGCGACTTAGCCGTGACGTCATTTGTTAAAATATACGCTGAAATATAACATGCTTCATTACATTGTAAACACGCGTAATACTGCGGGACGCAGTTAGTCTCATATGAAAATACAGTGTAAGTAAACTCCGTGTAACGTCACTCGATTTAACGACAAACTCTCTTAAAGCGTCGAAATCAATTAGCTTTAGTTGGTTTAGCTTGTATTCCATACAATGATGCATTCTCTCCATTTGCCGACCACTCTCTATAACGCCATAAAATGCACAGTCTCTTCAGTGTCGTTATGAAGAGTTTACACTGTAATTGTATGTAAAGTTGCCGATATGACTTCTAATTGCTTACTAGTTGTCATCTAGACTATTGTTTGTTCTATGTCAAAGTATCAAATAGATTTTATTTCATGGCACAAAAGTATCAAATTCGTTCGATCACCGCGAGAACATGGTGGGTAGTCTGTCAAACGAGTCAAACGTAAACAAAGATTCTTCCAGGAACTTAGTTTGAGATAGAATACATCTAAAATTGATATTTGTTTTTGCATGCTTTGTAGAGGAATTTGTTCTGCTTACCTCTCAATTTATACTTTACAAAGTTTTTTCTTCTAGGTTTCTAAGTGCTTTTTTTTGTCTGAGCTCAGTGGCTAGGCTTTGGTGTCAAGAGTTTTCAAGCTGCCCAGACTTTTCAGACTGCCTTTGCCTTGGCTTAATCTCATGTTGTTTGTTCTTTATCCCATTTCAGTAATATTATAAATTCGAAAGTTTGTATGTGTGAAACACAGAAACTAAGATTTAATCTAGGATAAAAAATACCCTTTACGTTAATACTGGGTCTAATGTATCTCCATACTAATATTCGCTTTTGGTGTAGCCGTTAGAGCATGAAGAAGTAACAAACATACACCCAAATTAACATACAAATTTTAACCTTAAGAATATATAGCAAGTATTTATATACAAATTTACAACTTTTTTTAAGTTGTACATAAATCTTCTTATATATAAAATTTCCATGTCACAATGTTAGTTACCGTACTCCTCCGAAACGGCCTGACCGATTTTTACCAAATTTTATATGCGTATTGAGGTCTGAGAATTGGCTACTATCTATTCTTCATACCCCTAAGTGATAAGGGTCTACTTTTTTATTACCAACACCTATTTTCTTATGTCTATTTTAGTAATTTAACATTTTTCATCTCGCTCGATAACTGATCAATTAAAGTGTTTTAACTGTACTTAAGGCAAAACAGCGTTTGCCGGGTCAGCTAGTTTTTATAAAAAAAATATTTTAATGGTATGTATTCTATGTTATGGGCCATAGTTGCCTATAATAAAGGTATAAATAAATAAAATAAAAATAAATCCTTTCTATATATTTATTAAGTTCATAAAATTTTATTATATGACGTGCTTTGACCTTCATATAAGTGGGATTATTAACTCAGCATCGTAAAGAGAAACCTTGGTCGACACCTGTTGATATTTTGATACTTTCGCAACCATAATTATATATTTAACAAGTACCAAATATGGTTACGATTCGACACATGAAGTATTTATTCTTCTTCATCGTATGAGCTAAGTGGCAAACTCTGGTGTCGGGAGTTTTTAAGTCGTCCGAAGGTCTCTTGAGACTCAGCTTAAAAACTGCTTGTACGAAGTCTAACAGCCTGGACCTACAATTAAACGTGTCATCCGACCCACGGTAGCGCCCAGATGAAAATGCCACTTGGAAAATGACATGTCTTGTGCATGGTCACCCATCGAAATACTATCCGCATCGACCGTAAGTTATAAGTCATAATAAAAATAATATTTCTAAATTTGACGTTTATCACACTTTCGCGGACATTTAAATTATATTATATATAAGCATTAAGACATATCCACTGTAAATGACGTACCAAAAATAATGAATGTTATTATGGTCAAAAAACATCTGGATCTGAATCTGAATCCGTTGCTTAGCTTCGATGATCGCGTCAGATCACCTTAGCTAATTCTAATTTGAAGTTGGGGTGATGAGACCTGCACTGACATCCCGCTAGGGGCGTATTGTGCATTCCCCCCTTACCAGCCTACCCAAGCCAACCGAGCTCCTTGAAGTAACGGAGCACAGCCCTGGCTCGCTGGCATACCTGTTTCACCCCTGTTGCGTCAAATGGTCTGTTTGTCTGAAGTTTAGCAATGGAAGGCGAACTTTCATCTTGAGCTACTATCATCAGGCCGCATATCATCATCAGTAGCAAGTGTTCTACTGTTTCATTTTCCTCCAGACAGCCCCGACATAGAGGGCTGTCCGTTTCCCTAGTTTATGTTGGTGGTAGTAGAGATCACAGTGGCCGGTAATGATGCCGACCATCATACGTAGATCCCCTCTTGTGAGTTTTAGTAAATTACCATTACCTTAGCTAGCCGAGCTAAAGGCGCTACAAATGAGGTACATATTTGGACAGTGTTGTGCAAAAACGAACCAGCTGTTCAATTCTCTCTTTAAATGGACGAAGTATGAATATGAAGTATATGTACATATATATTATGTATATATGTGGCCGCGTCTGGTCTCGAAGGTTGTCGGGAGCCAGTTATTCCAGATTAAGCATGCTCCACTCCAGGACCCTTACACAAACTTTCGGCTTTATTATATTAGAAAGATGGTATCACAGTTGGCTTTAAATAAGGTTTATTCAAAAAAACTTGTTCCCGGTTTAAAAATGAGACAGTGTCGAAGTAAAGCAACTATCGATGCGATCAAAACTTGGATGGGTGACCGAAAAACAGTATTCAAATCTGACCGCATTTTTTGTTTGAATGACGCTTTATGAGCCATGCCAATGCACAAGGTCCTTAAAACTCGACAACAACTTGGCCGTTTAGCTCTTAAAATAGTTAAATGAGTAAACGTTTCATCCGATTCGCGGAAGCGCCAAAAATTAACCGTCAAAACAAAAACACGTCTAAAATTAAATACTACTAAGAACCGTGACAATTTGTGATGATTAATGTTAAAAAACTGTCGACTCCTACAAAAACAAGCAAATATATGTTAGTACATATATTTCATAAAAAATGATATGTCATCCACATTTGTACATAGTACATACATACGTAGTGTGCAAAGTCGCGTATCTCCGTAATTGTATTTATATTTTTTTAACTCTTTCCATCATAACCAGCCCACTATACGTTCCCACTGCTGGGACTCGGGGCCTTCTTTCACGAGGAGAAAGATACAGGCCATAATCCACCACGCTGGCCAAGTGCGGGTTGGCGGATGACACACGTCTAGTACCAAACATAGTGTGCAAAGTCACGTATCTCCGTAATCTGTATTTATATTTTTTTAACTCTTTCAATCATAAGCAGCCCACTATACGTTCCCACTGCTGGGACTCGGGGCCTTCTCTCACGAGGAGAAAGATACAGGCCATAATCCACCACACTGGCCAAGTGCGGGTTGGCGGATGACACACGTCTTCGGATATTGCGGGCGGCTTGAAAACTCTCGACACCAGAGCTTGGCCACTTAACTCATACGAATAAGAAGAAGTCGAATCAGATTCAACCGGAGATGCAAGTTTCAGATTTATTATCAAGATAACTTCTTGCCAAGTAATCTGCGCTTGCGCAACGCGAAGAGTGAATACGTCAATGTTTCTGTCTCGCTCCAAACATCATACGTTTCTAATGCAGGGGCTGGCGTCGGTTAATTTTAACCCGTTTGATTCAAGCGGTACTTAGCGGAAAGTAGAAGCAATACAATTTCTATTACATTATTATGTAATGAATCGATATATAATCCTGTCCTACTATTATAATAAATGTGTGTGTGTGTGGGTATGTTTGTTACTTCCTTACGCTCAAACTACTAAACCGATTTTGATAAAATGTTGTGTGAAGATAGCTAAAAACATTAAACGTTTCCATGTGCAATGTGTATGCTTATTTTGGTACCAATCAGGCTTATCAATATGAAAAAAAAAACACTGTATCAAAAAACTTAATTATACATTTTTTTAACCACTTTTAATTCTAATTCACTAGTCTAATACCAAAATAAGTGTAATTATTCTTAAAGTTGTTGAAGGTCTTTAAACTATTTTCTCTATTATAATCTATGACGAAAAAACCGTAATTTCAAGCTTTTGCCCTTATACATAGCCATGACTATTATTTTATCTTATTAATTTCAAGATGACAGATTATTCCGCCATACAAGTCTTAAAAGTATATGTATGTCTTTATGCACATAAAGATGCTCCCTGAAACCCATACGAGGGACATCATGTGTTGTGAGATTCAGTGCCTTTCCTTAGCTTCTAATAAGTCATGATTACATATACTTTGAATTCCTAAACATAATATAAATATTCATCCTTTTGCAGCTAGCAAGATAAAATAACCGGTTTCAAACCCTGCGCGTCTTTCTCGCTCGTTCTAACGAATTGCTCACACAGCCCGTCGTTACATGCGCGCCGTTTAACGAAAACCTATGACTCATGCGCTTATAATAGCTACGATACGAATTTCCTGTAATAGTTTTTCAGCTAAATATCAACTCTATGCGTTAGGTGTTTTGGTTTAAATCTGTTTGAACCGCTCCAATGATCCTTTTGAAGGTTGCAAATGATTTCAGATCTACGGCTGAAAGTTTTAAAGTCTATTTTCGTGTGTTTGTGTGGTGGGTTTTTTTGCGTATGGTGCTTTTTTTTTCTACCCGTACGCTCGTTAGTCGAGGTATATATTTGGCGTTTGGTCTCTACTCTGCTCGTTTAGACTTGGTTGGTCGTGGCTGCGGTGATTTATCGAAATTGGTTTAGCCTTTTGTTTGGTGTAGAATAAGGTCAGTGGATATAAAGTCTAAATTTTTGTTATCGCTTTTGTTGTCAACTTTACTTTTTTTCATAAGCATACATTTTATTTTTTTATACTCTATAGTTTTACCATTCTTGTATGAATATTTATTATTAATTTATTTAGTATGTGATAATTCTACGCTCACAGATAACAGTATCGTTAATAGGTTAATAGTTATTTCGTTCAATGTTATATTTTTGTATTCGGTATAAATATTGCTAAGCTAAATATTATTGTAATAATATGTGATTAATAAGATCGTACAAAATTATTGTTTTTTTTTAAAGTTGTAAACATTGCCAAGTATTGTCATAATATTTGATTAATAAGATCGTAAAAAAAATAATTTGACTTGACAAAGAATTTAAAACAATGCGTAGTTTGTCATAAGCAAGTTTTTTTTATTTGTCATAGTTCAATTTAGAACGTGTCTCGGTGAACATCATTTTCTTTTTTATGTTCCTTTAGAGGAAAGACTAACGCTTTATTGTTGTTAACTGGAAGTTAACAACAATATAGCTTATATATCAGAATAACGCATAATTATGCTATATTTTTTTAAGATAACTATATATTTGTATTTTTTAAGATGGAATAAGGCAAGGAAGAAGAAGATAATGTTTGAATTGTCCAAAATATGTATGAAATAACTAAATGAATGATGGCTGATGATTATGATATTAAAATTTGACTTATAATATAATCTTACGACATTTTAAATAACTGTCATTCAAAGATATGTCTAAAACGGCTGCCATGTCAGTTTTTTGGTCTTTTTTTGGTTCTGGGTCAACTAGAAAGAACAAAAAATATTTTGACAAGTAAAGCATCACAAATCAAAGCATATTTAGACGAAATTAAGGAGAAGGCGAAAGTCATGTCGTATAGGGAGGTCAAGGATTTGGCCGAAGACAGAACTACCTGGAAAAAACTCCACAAAAAGAGCCCAGCTCTTAAAATATATTGAATGAATGAAAGCATCACGCAAAATAACAAGTAAAAATAAATAATTAAAATACATGTAAATAAATTGACTTAAATTTGTCACAACTTAGCCTCAACCCGGCATAATGTAATTAGTATATTATATAATACTTATATAGTATTATATAATACGTAATATATCGGGCATTAGAGATGCGATAATGCCTGACCTTGGTCTGTCTTTACTCTACGTACTTCACACGCCCTCTACAGAATTAAACGCATTGATATATCTTGTTTTTTAATGCTAGTGTTTTTTTACAGATTCCGTTTTTCTTGTAATTTTTTTTGTCAATACATATAAATATTAGGACACATTTCACACACGGCTGGTTAACTCCAAACTGAACCATTCCTAGTTCGTATTATGGTTTCTAACACAACTGATATACTATATATATACATACATACATATTTTATATAGATACATATTAACACCCAGGCCCACAGCCAAAAAATTTTATTAAGCACAAAGATGTTGGCCGTGCCAGGAATCGAACCCGGAACCTTCTGATTGGCAGTCCGGTATGGCAACCTTTACGCCAACGAGGTTGTCAATGTGTAAATTAAATTAGATAATCATTAAAAACAAAATTGAACGTATTGAAATTCAGTGTAAAGTCCATGTAACGTCACTCGATTTAACGACAAACTCTCCAAAGCGTCGAAATCAATTGGCTTTAGTTGGTTTAGGTTGTATTCCATACAATGATACATGCTCTCCATTTAAAGACCACTCTCTATAACGCCATAAAATGCACATTCTATTCAGTGTCGTTATATAGAGTTTACACTGTATTATGTTTTTAAAAGTAGGTGTTTTTATTTCACACGCAGGGATTTAGCGCCTTCATTCGTTAGGAATTAGGTATAGGCATTAATTTACCACGCTGACCATACGCGAGTTGGCGGATAGCACACGGTTTTTTCTGACGGTGTTTTCCTTCCTCGTATGTGCGGGTGGAATTCCCACACATAATTTAAAAAAAATACATATGATAATTTTAATTGATAACGTACTGAAAAAAAATAACATTCAACGATGGCCGATGTAGTGGCAGAGAGATAGTAGATGCGTCACAAGCCAAACGTTTAGGCCGATCTTGCCTCTCTGTCACTCGTTTCACGCTCTCGCTTGCACGCTCGGCTCAATCGGAACGTGACAATAAATCATGCTTTTTCGTGCATGTAGCTGATGTTCATCAATATATTCGTTCGTATGTATAACATTAGCCCATTTTGTATTATTTGTTAAAAAAAATGGTTGCCTGTAAAGTCGGTTTTACGGGCGAAGATTTTACGTGACAACGTCTGCCGCGTGTTGCGCGCGCGGCAGACCGATCATAGTTGAGTGGGAGAGAGACGCAAGGCATTCGGCGGGCCTCTCTCTCGTTCGGTGACTCATCTTAGCGTTACACTTTTTCATAAGTGACTCCCAGCCGCAACCTAATTCAAGACGTTGTCACGTCAAAAAAAATTCCAAGTTTTAGTTTTACCCACACCGGCTCCCGGTATGTCAACAGTTGCGGCGAAAATGTGTTTATACCGGGAGCCGTTGTTTCAACATACAAGTGGTTATGAGACTTTATCACGTCAAAAATTGGTGCACGACCGGATTCGAATACCGAGATGTCATGTAATGAAAGTATAACACTTACCTGACGAGCCAGACTCGTTCTATGTACAGTGTAAACTCCATGTAACGTCACACGATTTAACGATAAACTCTCTAAAGCGTCGAAATCTATTAGCTTTAGTTGGTTTAGCTTGTATTTGTTAATGTTATTAACTTAGATTTATATATGTCCTCTATCATAACTATAAATATTAATATTCTTTATTGTGCAACCCCTCTTTTTCTCGTCTTTTTCAACTCCTTTCCATCCAAAGGTTGCCTGGAAGAGATCGCTGTTAGCGATAAGGCCGCCGTTTGTGGCAAACATTTGTCTTGTTACATTTTATTTTGTGTTGTACCTGTATTTGCCCAATAAAGAGTTCATCTATCTATCTATCTATTCCACACAATGTTACATTCACTCCATTCAACGATCACTGCACAGTCCTTTCAGTGGTGTTATATAGAGTTTACACTGTATTTACATTCGCATTGCATTTAACCCAAATAGGTAACAATAGAACCGTCCACTCAGCTCAACTGCGAAAAACCAAATCATCATTTCATTACCGCCTGACCTAGTGCCCTAGAAACGAACAACATTAACAAAAATCGGTTAAGTGTGAGTGAGACTCGGGCACGGAGGGTTCCGTACCATTTTATCTACGAGTATATGTCACGAGGGCTGTCGAAACAAGCGGGGGAAGTCTAAAGTTGCTGTCGGATAGATAGATAGATAAATTCTATATTTCCCACTAATTACATTCAATTATACACAAAAGAAACTTATAACTTTTGCCGAAAATGGTGGCCTTATCACTAAAAGCGATCTCTTCCAGGCAACCAGAGGAAAGACAGTGATAAAAAACGAGACAGGGGAGTACAAAAAAGTGTGATAAATATATAAAAATAAACTACATACTATATATTACATATACCTACTAATATACAACTACATAAAATATACTAAATTTAAATATTATAGTAACAATATTACAAATATATATACTACTAGCTGACCCGGCAAACGTTGTTTTGCCTCACTTAGGGGTATGAAAAATAGATAGTGTAGCTTATATGACACGTTCGTAGATTTACCATAGCAGCGCCATCTATTGATTACTTGAAGTCTTAGTAAAAGGTTTCAGTCGGTGGCATTTTGTAACGGAACCCTAAAAATCAACATTATCACACTTTAAACTTCAAGTGTTGTTTGCGTAACGAATAACGGTGATAACGGCGTTAAACGGCGCTCGAGAACTGATAAGATTCGTTTATCACCGACAAGATAACGAATGACAATTTATAAAAAGCTGACAAGCCTTTGTTTTAGTTTAGTTGAGTGGATTGTTTTTTTTTTGACAAGGATTACGTGACTTTTTTATTTATTTACTAGCTGACCCGGCAAACGTTGTTTTACCTTAATAAAAAAAAATCTAAATATACAGTAGCCGATTCTCAGACCTACTGAATACGCATATAAAATTTGGAAAAAATCGGTCAAGCCGTTTCGGAAGAGTACGGTAACAAACACTGTGACACGGAAATTTTATATATTAGATAAATCTTGCATCATACGATTTATATTACTCGTATAATAATTTAATACATACGTGATGTTAATACGATTACATTTATATGGGAGTGCTTTTTTTGGTAAGTTATGTATTTAGCTCCTCTTTTTGACGATCTCGTTCGCGTAATGGTTAGGTACCATGACAGAATGACAATCAAAGGGTCCATGGTTCGATTACCGCCACGCCCAACATCTTGTGATTAACTAAATTTATTTGCTGTCGGTCTGGGTGTTAAATATGTATCGATGTAAAGTATTTATGTACAATGTAAACTCCATGTAACATCACTCGATTTAACAACAAACTCTGTAAAGCGTGGAAATTAATTGGCTTTAATTGGTTTAGCTTGTATTCCATACTCTCTTCTTCTCCTTTACCATTTCCCACTAGGTGGGGTATTCCATTGTATTCCATACAATGAAACATTATCTCCATTTAACGACCACTCTCTATAACGCCATAAAACTCACAGTCCCTTCAGTGTCGTTATATATAGTTTACACTGTATAATTATGTAGTATATCAGTTGTGTTAGCAGCCATAATACCAACTAGAGGTATTATTTCTTAATTAACAATTTAAACATGTTATATCGAGAAACCAAATCCAAGCGATAAGAACCTATTTTTATCTCACCAACTTCCGCCACTAAACAAATAATTTAAAAAAAAGTGTGTCCATACAGGGTTAGGTGAATAAACACTTCTAAGATTAGGTCTGAACAGGTTAGATTATGAATCTACATATATTATCTTTACTTATATTTAATAATATAATTTTGACGACCTCTTTGGCGTAATGGTTACCATACCAGACTCCGGAATCAGAAGGTTCCGGGTTCGATTCCCGGCTCGGCCAACATCTTTGTGCTTAACTTAATTTGTTGGCTGTGTGTTAAATATGTATCTTTATAAAAACAGCATTCAAATAATTCATTCACAATCAAAAAATAAAATAAAAAATACTATACAAATACAAAATAAAATAGTATTTCCATGACAAAATTATGCAAACAATAATTATTAGCATATTATCGTAGATTTTCTCGTGAATGCAAATTCACAATAATTTATGCAGTTGATTAGAAAACTTCTCCAGCAATCGTCAAATATATCAGCAGCTGGGTTAGCGTAAATGAGTTGATTAAATGCTAGTCTTAGTTCAAGCAGTCGTTAAACTAAGTCATAATAAGGGCTGAGCCACTAGCCACCAAGTTACCCTGTATATTAAAGTAAAACTGGAGCATCACACCGGAAGTTAGATTTTATAGATATCAAATATTTTTTCTATGTTATCAAACACTCCATTCGGTCGGTGTACAAAATATTTGCTTAATACTAAATATTTGATAAATAATGCAAGGATTAAAAAAAAGTGTTTTGCGTATTCATTGCCTATTTAATTGAAATTTGTATTATGGAGTTGTTTACCAAATCGCTGGTAGCTGTACTTAAAATAAGACGTTAAAGCAATTTCGTTTGTAACTTTGATGTCAAGAAGAGAAGATCTGATTGTAAAAGTGACATATTCGTTGGGTTAGATGATTTAATGTAAGGTTTGAAAAAAATATGGTAAAAAATATAAATTACTAGCTGTTGCTGTATGTACAAGCTAAAAGATCAAAATAAGAACAAGAAAAATCAAAACACTCTACATAACAATTTAAATTAAAGTAAGTACCCCATCCAGGCTAAAAATATATTTAATATAAATACAATATTTGTATATTTGTTCGCAAAACAATCGAGAGTAAACTTCATACAAACTTGCGGTTCACTAAACGCAAAACTGTTGCGCGCCCCTTCACCCGACGCGCAAGCTATCTTGTTTTGCCGAAGGCTCGCACGAACTACGACAAAACAATAAAATAAATAAATATTAGGACACATTCACACACGTCTGTTTAGCCCCATTTGTAGCTCGTATTATGATTGCTAACACAACTGATATACTACATATACATACATACATATTTAACACCCAGACCCACAGCCAACAAATTTAGTTAAGCACAAAGATGTTGACCCGGCCGGGAATCGAACCCGGAACCTTTTGATTAGCAGACTGGCATGGTAACCTTTACGCCAACGAGGTCGTCAATGATAACGTTTGCAGGCGCGCAGAGTTATAACTCTGCGCGCCTGCAAACGTATATTATAATAAACTACCCTCAGACCTAAAAAATGTAAGCCCGTTGACCGCATTCAAAAGTCGACTTTACCAGCACGTAATAACAGATAGCTCACTTTTATGAATGCGTTGGACGGGCAAGCTCTTTATGTAAATTTCAATTGCTTAGTGATTTTATAGTGGCGACGAATGTTACAAATAATATTAATGTAAATATGTTCTCACGTAAGTGATAATTTAATATCTTTTGTGAGAATAAATGTCCTCAAACCTTAATAACTCGTTGGTATGTTTGGGGGCTACATTGAGGGGCGTCGTAAAAAACAGAAAAGACTTGCCTAGAGCACCGACGCAAGGTTGCTAGTTTGTCGGTCTTTTACCGGATACATTTCGGGGAGTGGGAACAGAGATTCCGGCAAGGAGTTCCACAGTTTGGCCGTCCGTACTATAAACGTGGAAGCAAATCGCTTAGTACGCATATTGGACATTTCCACAGACAGACTCGCAACCGTGCGGCGGTGCTCCAAACATTGGAGTATGGAAAAAAAATAAATTGAAGTAAAAAAAATTCGTTAACGGCTCAAATTTTTAAAATTGGCCAAGTACAGGTTGGGCTCATGAGTGAAGGATTCCGTACCATTATCATAAAAATGTGTCCAAAAAAAACACTTTTTGTATATTGTATTTTTTAGGTAGGGGTATGTGTACCCCACAACGTAACGTAAAATTTATATCATTATTTTATTTTCATTTTGTTATTTATTAATTGTTTTAACTTGATATATCCAGTTTTCGTAATCGCTTATTATTATCATTACGTGCCTTGGAAAACCGGTAAGCTGGTTTATAAAAACACAGCATTCAGTCAAAGTAAACAACAGTTTATTCATGAATTATTTACGAATAAACACGGCCTTGACATTTCAGGGTACAGGGGTTGAGCGTTAGTTATTTTTGTGGGGATATCTGTACCATTGGAGTTTAAAGGTTAGATTACAAAGTTGGCCGTGAAAGAAATAGTTTGGTTTAGGTTAAAGTTAAAAGTGTTTCATATTCGTTATGGCGATTCAGCGGCACACACGACTAAACTAAATTTAAAGAAGCCCCATCTCTTTTCATCTTAGGTGGCCAGAAAAAGACGGCACGTTCTGAACCAGACAAAACAACTTTTAAAAGATTACTAAATTTGTTGGCTGTGGGTCTGGGTGTTAAATATGTATTTATATATAATATGTATGAAATGAAATAATTTTATTTGCGTAGCCACAGGTAATATAAAAACATGGAAAATAATATAAAATGTCCCTTGTAGGCTACCGCATATGCGGTGTGCAAAAAGTATGTATGTATATGTAGTATATCAGTTGTGTTAGCAACCATAATACGAACTAGAAATGGTTCAGTATGGGGCTAACCAGCCGTGTGTGAATGTGACCTAATATAAAAAAAAATAATTAAAAGATTACAGAAGAATAAAGACTATTGAAGTTGCGACGAGGTAATTGTGTGTGGTGTTGTGTTATGTGTGTGTGAGTGTTGTCTAGTTTATAAGTGCATGCTACGCCAGTGGGAAATGTAGTTTTTACACGCTTTATATTAGCTTCACCTGTATGTTTGTTTGTAACCGACTTCTTTGGGCGCGATTTTGACCCATTTTAAACGGCCAGATTTCGTTGAAACTTTGTAGATTTATTGAGGACCGATGACAATACACTAATTTGATAAAATTATTAATTTTTTTTGTATTTTTGTTTGTATGTTTGTTTGTAACCGACTTCTTTGGGCGCGATTTTGACCCACTTAAAACGGCCAGATAAGCGTGTTTTTTTTTAAACTACTTTTATTTTGCCTCGAGCTATACCAGACCTACAGTTCTTCCAAACTACCTTGAACTAGTCACGGTCTACCGATATTGAGTCATCCGCAGTAACGATGTACATACAAATCGAGGCGACCGTCTGTCTGTGCCCAAATGTTTCCGATACTTTTTGTCAGTTTACAATGGAGCTAGTTTTTTGACAATTGAATTGATCACATTGATTTTGCCGCGACGCACGTCTTTGCCGCTTTTTAGATGACTTCGAAAGTTTTGTGTTTATCAAGCCGTATGTCTTTTGCTTTTTACTGCCAAATTTTATTTAAAGTATTAAAGATTAACAACTAAATAGAAAAAATACTAATAAACAGTGGAATAAAACTATATTAAAAAAAAATTGAGGTGTCAAGGAACACCCGTATGGATTCATTATTATTATTTATTCTTTACAAGAAACATGTATACACTCAACAAAAATAATCGTCGCGACACCACACTGTTTAATGCGAAATACAAATGAAAATATCTGGCTTGCTTTCTATAAGAAAGAGAGAGAGAGAGAGAGAGAGAAACATGCGCACGCCGCACAGCTTACAATAGCTTACTATAGCAAAGAGTGTCGTGACAACTTTTCGTAAGTACTTTTTCCGTCTAGCCCCCTTTCACAACGCGCGATAAGGAACTTCGTTCCAATAAATTAAAAACTACTCAATAATTGACTTTTAATTTTTATTAATTATGTTAGGATAATATGAATAAAAAATTAAAAACCCTAATAGCGTTATGTCTTAATTTATTAATCGACTTTTAAAAAAGAGGAGTTTCTTAATTCGATTTCTTCTTCTTCGTTGTGCTAAATGGCCAAGTTCTAGTTTCTAGAGTTTTCAAGCCGCCCTCAGGTCTCAAAAATGACATTAAAACACTGAAGGCACTGTGCATTTTATGTCATAATGGAGAGTGGTCGTTAAATGGAGAAAATGTATCATTGTATGGAATACAAGCTAAACCAACTAAAGCCAATAGATTTGACGCTTTAGAAAGTTTGTCGTTAATACCAGTGTCGTTACATGCAGTTTACATTGTAATTTTTAAAGTTAATACATAACTGAATAACTTCTTCATTTATCAACGGATTTTTGTAATATTACTAGTTTATACATATTATTAGTGTAGTCAAATGTGTTAACATCTTGATTATAGCGCCTGTAGATCGGCTAACTAAGGTGATCTGACGCGATCATCGAGGTTGAGCAACTATCGATGCGGACACTCTTTGAATGGGTGACTATGCTCAAGCTTGTCATTTAAAAAATAGCATTTTAATCTAGAAGCTACCGTGGGACAGAAGTCACGTTAAATTGTAGGTCCCGACTGTCAGTCTTAGTTACAGTTTTAGCCTTCGTTAAACAAAGTCTGAAGCCTTCGGGCGGCTTGAAAACTCTCGACACCAGAGCTTGGCCACTTAGCTCATACGAAAAAGGGCAAGTGTTACATCTTTTACTAAAATAACATTTTGTAACCTTCTATCGAGTCAAGATATTTGTTTTTGCCTTGAACTCGTGACTATTCCGTTTGTATGTTTGTTGCTGTTTTATTATGAACCTTGTGTTTGTAGATTTAAAGTTCAAACTTATGAAACTTTTAAGAGTTTACAAAGCTATATAAGTAGTTAATAAACTAATGTTCGTACGAATGAATATGTATGCTGGTTACATTTTTAACCTTAAAATTGAGAAACAGTTAGTAGACAAGGTTAGTCTAGATTTTTAGGTCCTACTTATATTGACGACCTCGTTGGCTCGGTTACCATGCCGGACTGCCAATCAGAAGGTTCCGGGTTCGATGCCCGGCACGGCCGACATCTTTGTGCTAAACTAAATTTGTCGGCTGTCGGTCTAGGTGTTAAATATGTATCTATATAAAGTATATATGTATATGTAGTACATATATCAGTTGTGTTAGCAACCTTAATACAAACTAGAAATTGTTTAGTATGGGGCTAACCAGACAGATAGATAAACTCTTTATTGAGTAGATTATAGGTACAAGTCAAAATAAAATGTAACAACACAAAATTATTTACAACGTGCCACAAACGGCGGTCTTATCGCTAACAGCGATCTCTTCCAGGCAACCTTTGGATGGAAAGGAGTTGAAAGGTCAAGAAAAAGGGGGGTTGAACAAAAAAAAATATTTAAAACGTGCCACAAACGGCAGCCTTATCGGTAACAGCGATTTCTTCCAGGCAACCTTTGGATGGAAATGAGTTGAAAAGACGAGAAAAAGAGGGGTTGCAAAATAAAAAATAGTAATACTTATAATTATAACCAGCCGTGTGTGTAATAAAATAATTGGCTAAGTGCGGGATGGGCTCGCGCATAAAGGGTTCCGTACCAATGTTGTATGGGGTACCCTCCCTTCATATTTATATTTTTTTTATTTTTAGTATTTGTTGTTATAGCGGCACGAGAAATACATATCTTGTGAAAGATTCAGCTTTCTAGCTATTACGGTTTCTGAGGTACAGCCTGGAGACAGACAGACAGACAGCGGAGTCTTAGTAATAGGGTTCCGTTTTTACCGTTTTAGGTACGGAACCCTAAAAACAGCTACGCTAATTAAACTGTATAGGTATATAGGTGTAAAGTCCCATGCGTTTGGCACAGTTCCAAAAATGGCAGATACGCTAAGTATGTTATAAAATTAGCACTCATACGTATGTGTTACTCAGACCTATTACGGTCTAGTTAGTGCGTGACTGTACTGGACGCCCGTACAGGGTTATCAATTCTACTTGATCATAATTTACCTGATGGTAAGCGACATTGATAGATAGATAAACACTTAAAAAAAATCACTCACAAAAAATTAAATAAATTACAAAAAAAAGACACTAGTACTAGTACAAGTACTTAAAAGCCAGTGCCTTAACTGGCGACATTATCGCTAAGAGCGATCTCTACAAGGCAACTATTTCCAAGACAGTACACTTTTGAAAAACTCAAAGACGAGGTGTAATAATGTAAGTGCATATGTAAATTCGAATAAATACATAATATTTTTTAATAAAATAAATATATGATAATAAATGCATAATATATAATTCATATTCGTACACACAGTACAAACAAAAAAAATTAATTTATTATTAAGAAAGGTTTATCCATCAAGATGTAAAAGATAAGAAAAATTTATTGACTTCATTATTAAAAATGTCCAAGGATGGAGCTTTTCTGACAACTTCCGGTAACGCATTGTAACCTAAGGTGGAGCGCGCTTGCCCAAAAGCTATGCAATAATTTCAGCCGTTTTTTATTTATCGTTATCGATAAATCTGTAAATTCAAAATTTTACTCATTTTATTGGATTATTTGAAATCCTGATTTTAGTTCCCAATTTTTGTAAATTTTTGTAACTTTTTCATGTAACCCAGAATATATAATTTTTAACCTACTTTCCATATCAGATATGTGGGACACTTTCTCAAAGTAAATATTACCTGAAATAAACATATACGTTGTTGTAAAAAATATCAATCAATCAATATTTAAGAGCTGGGCTCTTGTCTGTGGAGTTTTTTCCAGGTAGTTCTATCTTCGGCCAAATCCTTGACCTCCCTATACGACATGACTTTCGCCTTCTCCTTAATTTGGTCTAAAAATGATCTTCTAGGTGGTTAAAAAAATATATAATACAGTAGGTTCTCTTGGCTTCGCACGGACTATAAAATAATCTAAGTTGCAAAGAGAAACAAAATATAGCCTATGTTACTGGGGATAATGTAGCTTCCCAACGGTGAAAGAATTTTTAAAATCGGTCCAGTAGTTTCGGATCCTATTCGCGTCAAACAAACAAACAAAAAAAACAAACATTTCCTCTTTATACATTGGTATAAATATAGACAAAACATAGTACAGTGTAAACTCCATGTAACGTTACTCGATTTAACAACAAACTCTAAAGCGTCGAAATGAATTGGCTTTAGTTGGTTTAGCTTGTATTCCATACAATCATACATTATCTTCATTTAACGACCACTCTCTATAACGCCATAAAATGCACAGTGCCTTCAGTGTTATATAGAGACTAGCTGACCCGGCAAACGTTATTTTGCCTTAAAAAATAGATAGTAGCCGATTCCTAATAGTTAGACCTACTGAATACGCATATAAAATTTAGTAAAAATCGGTCAAGCTGTTTCGGAGGAGTACGGTAACTAACATTGTGACATGGAATTATATATTAGATTACACTGTATTTCAAATGACGATATATTGTTAAAGTTTAACTAACACCCACAAACCTTAATTAACAAACCCAATGTCACAGATTGTCATCCGTATAATTAAATACATGTAAATCATATTAATGGGGCAATTTCCCACGTGACATCAGGAAAACTTGCCAAGGGCGTGATTTGACCTATACAGTTGCCTTGGGATGGCCTGTTACCAACATGGTAACAACTGTTGCTCGGCCAACTAAGGTGTTCTGACGCGATCATCGAGGTTAAGCAACGGTCGATGCGGACACTTTTTGGATGGGTGACCATGCTATACAAAACTGTCTTGCGTCGACAGTCAAGACTGTATTTAAAAAATGTTATATCCATCTAGGCGTTGTCGTGGGTCGGACGACACGATAAATTGTAGGTCCTCACCATCATAAATCATATCTGTTTGAATAAAATTAGTCAGGGCTCTAATCAAAATTACCGTACTAATTAATTAAGAGTAGGCTTGTAGCTCGGTTAACTAAGGTGATCTGACGCGATCATCGAAGTTAAGCAACGGTCGATGCGGACAGTCTTTGGATGGGTGACCATGCATAAGACTGTTTTTAAAAAGAAGTGTTTTTGTCTTCTGAACGCTATCGTGGGTTGGACGATATGGTAATGTACTCTTAATATTTTTCCCTCCTGAATATTTTTTATTTTTAGTATTTGTTGTTATAGCGGCACAAGAAATACAAATATTGTGAAAGTTTCAGCTTTCTAGCTATTACGGTTTCTGAGATACAGCCTGGAGACAGACTGACAACAGGGGAGTCTTAGTAATAGAATCCCGTACCTTTTAGGTACGGCACCCTAAAAACAATCTACAAAATGTTAAACTCTCTTCCACCATCGGACGAGCAGGGAAACACCAAGGCGGCATCGTTATACTGTGGAGGTGCCTAAGTCGCGTACTAAGCGGTTTGCCTCCACCATCATTGTGCGTACCGCCAAGGTGTGGAATTCTTTGCCAAATTCCCTGCTCCCCGATAACTATAATCTAGCGGTTTTCGAGGCAAGAGTGAACCGGTTTCTTCTAGGCAAGCGCGCTCCACCTTAGATTGCAATATCGCTTACCATCAGGTGAATTGTGATCAAGCGCAAGCTCATTAAGAGTACAAAAAAAAACTGTCTTGTAAAGAGGCCCTCGACTGCTGAGTGTCGTAGCGAGCGACCAGACCAACCTAGTTAGTTACGCTCGTCGCCTCTCCATTGGATACAGAAACCAACGAGGCATGAAGTACAGACTGCTTCTAATTTATTGATAGATAATTGATTTTTTCTATATACAGGGTAAATTGGCAACGTGATTTATACAAAATACAAATACAAAATTATTTATTTGTTTGTTTCCAAATTCTTGGTATCATTCATAATGGTTACATTTAATATAATTAAGCTAGTGTACATAAGTTATTATTAACCTAGCAAATTAAACAGTGCCATTCGGATGATACATTTTTTTTTTACACATTCACACACGGTTGGTTAGCCCCATACTGAACCTTTTCTAGCTCGTATTAAGGTTGCTAACACAACTGATATACTACATATACATACATACATATTATATATAAATACATATTTAACACCCAGACCCACAGCCAACAAATTTAGTTAAGCACATAGATGTTGACCGGACCGGGAATCGAACCCGGAACCTTCTGATTAGCAGTCCGGCATGGTAACCTTTACGCCAACGAGGTCGTCCTTTAGTTGGCTACTGATAAGTAAACCCCTTTAAAAAGTATTTAGCTTGTAGATGTTAGTATTAAAAATTAATTAGTATTTAAAGGTGAGTAATTCACTCGTCACAAGTCGTAAGCACGCTTTAGTTATAGCAGTGCATTTACTAACATGAGAAGAGAAAAAAATTAAGCAAGCATTGCCATCCAACGTGGCAATGCTGCCAGCATTTTGGGCACCTTTTCCTCTACCCCTGGACTTTTGTAGGTTAAGTTTTAGTTTAGTATTTTATATGATTGTTATGTTGGTTATAAATAAATACAAAATTATTTATTGGTGCATAAATATTTATATGGTGCATGAAGCCCCTGGTCTCGTACTAGTTATCAGACCGTGTTACGAGACCAGAGTCCTCTTCCAGATTTACTAATTAACAATAATGTGCAAGATTAGCTAATGGGTTACTCATTACATAACCTACCCGCAACGAAAGGTTAAACTAGTTAGTAAACAAACGAAAGCGGTCACTCACACACGCATTGCTTATCGCTGCACGAGCGAGACGCAAATACCCGTGTGAGTAGAGTAGTATAGTTAAGTGATGTGTTTTTGTGTTTTACTTTTTTGGTTTCCTGGCTCTATTACTGAGACTTGGACGGCTTGCGTGAAGATAGTTTAAACCTTGGATACACATAACATAATTAGGCTACTTTTTGAAACGATGTTCCTTATCGGGCTAGGCGGAAAAAAATCTTACGAAAAGTTGTCACGACACTTTTTGCTATAGTAAGCTATTGTAAGCTGTGCGGCGTGCATATGTTTCTCTCTCTCTCTCTCTTTTATAGAAAGCAAGCCGGATATTTTCATTTCTATTTCGCATTGAACAGTGTGGTGTAGCGACGATTATTTTTGTTGAGAGTATACAGGTGTCTTGTAAATAATAAAAAAATAATAATAATGAATCCTGACAGTGAAGGAACTACGTTCCAACCGGGTGTTCATTGACACCTCTCATGTTTTTTTTAACAATTGTGGTTCCCGTGCGATACGCAGATAACTTCTAAATCTATGTTACTCCACATACTCAGTCGCAACAGAATACCAGCGCCGGTAGCCACACGCCGCCGGCATTTGCTGAGTTGCGACTGTATTGCGGCAAACTAAAGTGTTTTATTTTAAATGTATACGTTTGTTTTATGTTTGCCAAAATAAAAATTATTTTTCTTTCTTTCTTTACTCGTATTTACGAAGAAGAAGAAATTACAAGTAACCCTGTATTGAATTATTTGTCATCCGAGCGCTTTGGTGTTAATTAATTATATTCTATTTAGTTTACTTTTTTGCTTCTAAATGGCTTAATCACAATTTACCTGTTAAGCGCCTATTGTGCTTTAAGATTGAGCGCGCTTGCCCTGAAGAAACCGGTTCACTCTAGAAAGCAAACTTTGAGAGCCGCTACAATTTGGTTTTGGAGAACAAGGTGTTTGGCTTAGAGAAACATAATGGTACGTTTACACGCTTGCCAAGCCTTGGCAAGGATCGACAATCGCAAGCATGTAAATGGAGCGTTTGGCTTGGCTTGCGTGGTCATGTGCCTGCTTGCTTTCGATCCAGTCGAGTGTCGGTTTTTTACGCAGATCAAAGGGCGTTTGCTTGGATGTATATTGCAGACTGACGTATTCACAAGCGTATAAACGCCTTGCAAACGATTTGTGGAGATTTGTGGAGGCTTGGGACTGTTTGCAGTTTGCCAAGGCTTGGCAAGCGTGTAAACGTACCATAACGCGTGTGATTGTAGCGATGATAGCTCAGTCGGGCATGTGACCACCTCACGTCCAGTAGGTCGTAGGAAAGAAAAAAATCTTGAAAAAAACCATAGCATGGTGGTAAAGCATTATCTAGTGCATTTTTTACTGTACCATTGCAGAAATAAGGATGAATTTGCTATTTGGGACATCTTAAAGTTGACGTTTCGATGCACTTTTAACTCCTTGTCTTAATTTCAGTTTGTGAGTCTTTTTAAATTCAGGCGATTTGCGGTCAAGCTCAAGACAATTATTTCGCATAGAAAAAATCATGGAAAAACGTAATTGGTACAAATGACTAAATTGAAAAACGACTAACCCCATTTCGCGGTCGGGTGGAAACGTTAATTTTCCTATAGTTTAGACATTTTATGGTAAACTGGTGTTAACTATAATACTACAAACAGATCGACTGAACTCTGTCTTATTGATATTTTTATTACTTCGTTCTACTTTATTGTAATAGATACTTTTAGATTCAACAATAATAATATTTCGTTTATTTGACATACATATACATAAAAAAATTCTGACATGTAATAATTGTTATTATGAATGAACTATGAACATATAACACAAATACATTTAATAAACAATAATTAATACAATATTAGCAATTGAGCAACAATTTTATTGTATTTAACTTAATGATTATTGATTATTATGCAAGTCATCTTATTATTAAACCCATAAATATAATGAAAATTATACATGTTAAAAACATTTAATGTTAGGAAAACCCACCCATGACCGTACCTGGTGCAAGGGTGTCGATAACACTAGCTAAAAGAAATAAAAACTTGTTTAAGCAAACTACTAATATTTCGCAATTAAATTGCATCCGTTATCTTCATAATAAGTTTTTTTCAGTTTCAATAAATATGCCTTTCATTCTTTCATGCGTTGATTTGACATTAGACAAAGTTGAGATATTTTGTGGTTTTCGTTTATACGGGAGTTTAAATTGTAAGGCGGATCGATAGATACATATATGTATTTTTCATTTTCTCATCGCCCTTCTCTCTTTGTCCACAGATCAACAACCAAATCCAGAAACGACATCAAATGGACTAAAACAAAAATACCTATAAGATTTACTATAAATATTAGCACATAAGAATAAATCAACATGTCTCACCATCTTGTGACTGTTTGTATGTTCTGTCTGCTTTGCGCTGCTCATACATGTGGATCCCACGTCGATCTCAAGAACGATGCGCTAATCACCGAGTCCAAACTACAAGAGAATCAGTTTATAAATAGAATAGACTTGGAGGAACAGAGACGGCACGATAGTATAGACCTGGAGGAACAGAGACGTCACGAGAGGATAGAGCTGGAGGAAAAGAGACGGCATGAGTCGAAAACGAGGTACAATCAGAAGCTGCAGAAGATCAGAAATAGGGATAGGACGAAACGGGAGGCGAACGAGATAGTAGACAATTTTGTCTATCAGATTTTTAAGTAAGTACTTTGACCATCTAACATATCCTAATCTTAATATATGTAAATCTCGTGTCACAATGTTTGTCCTCAATGGACTCCTAAACCACTTAACCGATTATAATAAAATTCGCACACCGTGTGCAGTTCGATCCAACTTGAGAGATAGGATAGTTTAAATCTAAAATTATAGTTGCAATTTTAATTTAATGCTAATTATTGTCTGTTATTATTTGACAGTCACAATTATCTGTTAACTCCAAATGATTCCAACAGATGTCGAAACCTTTCGACTGGGTTGAGTAAGTAATCAATAGATGGCGCTGCTATGGTAAATCTACGAACGTGTCATATAAGCTACACTATCTATTTTCCATACCCCTAAGTGTGGCAAAACAACGTTGCTGGGTCAGCTAGTAGATATATAGATTTGGGACTATCTAAAAGGTGTTGATGAAATAGATTTGATGACAGCGAAATACAGAAAGATTGAAATAAATATTTAAATGTAATACGAAAACAGTAAACACAAACAAAAGAGAGACACAAGGAACATTGGTGACAGTGGTCATATTCATACCTATAGGAAATTGTGTTAATTCTTTTAATAAAAACTTTTGACTTTCCAGGTTATACGGCGATGAACATAGCTTGACAATGAACATGTCGAAATTCAACGATATACTGGTGAAACTAGATCTGCTCAAACTTATCAATGGCGGTAGTCAGACAGAACCAACGCACACGAAGTTCTATGACGAGACCAAGGATAGTAATGAGGTTGTTAATGTAAGTATCTTCTTTATGTCCTACTTCAACGATATACTGGTGATCTGCACAAACTCATCAATGGCGGTAGTCAGACAGAACCCACGCACACGAAGTTCTATGACGAGACCAAGGATAGCAATGAGGTTGTTAATATAATAAGTATTTTCTCTGTGTCCTACTTTAACGATATTCTGGTGAAATTTGATATGCTCAATCTCATCAATGGCGGGAACCAGACAGAACCGAAGTACACCGAGTTCTATGACGAGTCTAATGATAGCAATGAAGTTGTTTATAATATATCTGATAGTGTTCGAATTGAAGAATCTGTCGCTAATAATTACCTAACGACTTGGCCCGAAAGCCTGATGATAGCTAGTTTCTCCTTTGTCCGTGTAGATGACTCCTATAGTTACGTGAACTGCTGGTTAAATAAATGCCTAGCACTATAATGTAAAAAAACAAGCTTTGTATGACTGTTGTATAAATAAGGAGCCAAGCTCTGGTGTCGAGTTTCCCAAAGGCCTCTTAGCATAAAGACTTATCGTAGACTTAAAGCTGGAATCACAATTTCACTCCCATTTTTTTACCACGCTTTTTTGCAAGGAGTTCCAGCCCTGTTTGTCTGTATCTGTACTCGTGTCAATAAAGAAAACATTTAGAAGATGATGTCCTCTCGCTTACATGGCCTAATGAATGTGAGCAAGATAAAGAGTACTTTCAAATTTTTCCTTTATTGAATCGAGTTTAACTTTAGGATAGCTTTCAGGGAGCATCTTAATGTGCATTAAGACATGAATATACTTTTAAGCCTAGTTCTTTAGCCTAGTTTTTGTGTCAATTTACACATTTATTATTGCTCAATAAAGTTGTTTTTTTATGTTTCATGTTTATATTATTTCGTTACCATCATATTAATATACATATTTCTCACCTTTCCAGTGCGTGAGCAGCAAACAGCTCATAACAACAGTGAATACGAGATTAAAATCTCACGACGATGGTCACGGTCACGACCACGCAGTCACAAATGACCACGACGATGACCACGACCAAATCATAACTCAGGACACCCTCCAAGCCGTCTGTCCCATACTTTTGTACCAAAAGCTGGCCACTTCTGGGACAGAACAGGCTGGCTGTGTCAAAGACACGAATCTTCCTTTACACTCCTTAGCGAAATTCCGAAAAGAAACGCCTAAACCTGAAAAGAACATGGGCTTAGTGTGGCTCTATTCGACTCTAAGTATAGCGGTCATTAGCGCTTGTGGTCTTTTGGGAGTGGCGGTCATACCGATAATGCATAAGACGTATTACAACCACCTTTTGCAGTACCTAGTAGCTTTAGCCGTAGGAACGCTGTGCGGGGACGCTCTGCTGCATTTGATGCCGCACGCGATGAGTCCGTTAGACCACGACCACAGTCATGGCACTACAGCTTTAGAGGAGAGCAGTTCTCACGACGACGGAATGTGGAAGGGATTGGCAGCTATGCTGGGCGTAGTCTTCTTCTACTTCACGGAAAAGGGTCTGACAGTCGTAGTGGAATGGAGGAAGAGACGTCAAAAGTTGGAAGACGACAAACTCCCCCCTAGAGTAAGGGTGCTGAAAGACGAAACTGTTGGAGGATGTTCCGGAGGAGCGAAAGCCCCGAACAATTCCACATCGAACACTCTAATGAAGCTCTTCAAGAGGGAAGACAAATCGGATCCTACTACGAAGACTTGTAAGCACAAGTATTCGGAATACCCGTACTGCTATGACGAAATTGATACGGACACGCACGACGATCACCATTTGAGAGATGGTCAGATACCGCCAAGTCCGAAAGTTAATGCGAATAACCATAACAATTCGGTCAGTGTGGTTTCATCTAATGCGCTGAGTCAAGAGCAGAAGGAGAACGAGCCAACGGCCAGGGATTGGCTGTTGAAAGGAGAAGCGCCGGCCGTGGTGGAAATGAATAATATCAAGCATAAGGAAGATGGAGTCAAGGATCTCAAGGATGGTGATAGTTATACGATCATTTTGAGGTGAGTGCTTTTGATAATCTATTTAGTTTGTAGATTTTTTTTTGTAATACTATGTGTCAATTCAATTTATTTTTTTTAATAATTAATACTAACACATTGGTACACACTAATCAAATCAAATCAAATCAAATGTTTTTATTTGCGAAGTATAGGTCGAAAGGTGTTACATAGGTATTAAAATTTAATGTACTCTATACTAAACCCGTTAGGGTGTGTAAATTTATGTTGGATCTAACACTAATGTAAAAGTAAGTAATAGCCGGTTACACAAACATTACACATTATCTGTGGTTAGTAAAACTTAGTCATGATACAAATAAAATTAGGTCATGTAATGTACATCTTATCCTGGTGTGTTACAAACAGAAAAATATTACAACATCCTTTGAGTTCAGAATTACACTCATGTAGAATTTGTGACAGTGTAAGTTGCTTATACTAGAGAATCTCGAATCTTGACGACCTCGTTGGCGTAAAGGTTACCGTGCCGTATTGCCAATCAGAAGGTTCCGGGTTCGATTCCTGGCACGGCTAACATCTTTGTGTTCAATAAAATTGTTTGCTGTGGGTCTGGGTGCTAAATATGTATCTACATAAAATATGTATGTTTGTATATGTAGTACCTATATCAGTTGTGTTAGCATCCATAACACCAACTAGAAATGGTTCAGTATGGGGTTTACCAGCCGTGTGTGTGAAATATGTCCTCATATAAAAAGTAATGTATATTTAACAAAACAATATGTATTTATTTATTTATTTATTTCTGACATGTAATTGTATACGTACTATTAATGAGTTTATAAGTTTTTCTAAGGACTATCAGTGCGGTGTCCTGGTATACCACAAATGTAGAAATACACGAACACCTGAAAGTAGCGACAGTCAGCCAAGAGATCAGGACACATACGGACACATACAAGTCTCGCCTGGCTCTACATCCAAATCCACTTGCTCTAAAACTGCAAACACCAACATATCAAACAAGACTTAAGAGACAATTGGTAGCCACTGAGTAATCTATCTCACCGAGCACCTTTGACATGAATAAGGAGATGTACCCAATGGGGTGCACACTTTACAACGACACTCACTCAGACCAAATCTGCTTATAGTAATTATTACAAAACTGATTGCAGATAGAAATACCAGAAAAAATAAATAAAAAAAAAAGTTAAACCCATGCCCGTGTTTCCCGTGTTCGTTACAGAGAGCACTCGCGCGCGCACCACGGGCACTCGCACGCGCACGGGCACGTGCACGCGCCGCCCTCCTCTATAGCGTCCGTCGCCTGGATGGTCATCATGGGGGACGGCCTGCACAACTTCACCGACGGCATGGCTATAGGTCAGTCTACAGATCCAACACCAGCAAATTGAAAAATCTATTGCCTTAATAGTAGCTTGCGAGTGTGGCTCGGTGGTATCAAATCAAATCAAATAATTTATTTCATACTTTCACATGTCCAATGTTTCAATATTAACCCATGGCTATAGGTGAGTCTTCAGATCCTTCACCCTCACATAGAAAAATCTATTGCCTTAATAGTAGCTTGCAAGTGTGGCTCGGTGGTAATCAAATAATTTATTTCAGACTTTCTCATATGTCCAATGTTTCAATATTAACCCTTAAATGGGCAATTTTTTTTCACGTTTAAAAAAAAATGTGTAATAGACATTTATTATACTGTCTAGGAAAAATTAGTAAAAAAATCTAGACATTAATTTCCTATACTTTTTTTTTGCAATATTGTGAGTGTTGTTTATAAACTACATTGAGCAAAATATTAAAAACAATTAAATGAAGATCAATTTTATGTGTGATTATTAGTATATTGTTGAAAAACAACATTGTCTATTTAAGGGTTAATAATAGCTGGCGAGTGTGGTCATCTAATCAAATAATTTATTTCAGACTTTCATATGTTCATTTAATATTAACAAAAAAACGAAATTACCGTAGTATTTACAAAACTAAAGTCGGCTCCTACGCAGTGGCGTAGCTAAGTGGGCAAGGGCATACACAAAAGAATCGGGCCCTCACCCCCCTTTTTCACGTACCTTTAACTTTTAATGCCCTTCTAAATTATAGATAGGAACTAGCTGACCCGGCAAACATTGTTTTGCCTTAATTACCATTGACATTTTTTTTATTTATTTTTTTATTAGGCACTCAGACAGATTACAAACATTCATTTTAACATTACTAAACTACAAAGAACAAAATCAAGTCTGCTATCCAAAATAAAGTACACAGCATGTTAGTTAATAAGAAGGAAGATTCAGATATACATAAAAAAGGGGTAATCTTAAGTATTAAGCAATATTAACAATTTAACCTATAACTTATATTATTTCTAAATTAACTGAGGCTGTTACTAAATACATCCAGTTCAGTAATGTGAGTCTTACATTGGTTGTTATCTGAGGCGTCACAACATTTGAGTACCAGCTCGTTATATGAGCGACACATGCGCTGTATAGGACTATTACTGGAAACGTTGTTTTTATACAGTTTATTAGTATGAAATGAGTTTATAAGTTATATTGATTACCATTACCATTTTGACCATGCACAATACTATCGTTTTAAAAGTGGAATTTTCATCAGGCTTTTTTACTGTGTTTTTCTGCCATATTTTTTAGATCTTGCGACTTGCTCTTGGCCAATTTTTTTATTGCTAAGTTGTGATCATGTATTATTTCAGGTGCAGCGTTCGCTTCGAACATAGCCGGGGGTTTCTCTACCGCCATTGCGGTGTTATGCCACGAACTACCTCACGAGTTGGGTAAGTTGCATAAATATATGTATTAAGTTTTGTTCTATTAACTTAACATTCCAAATAATGACAAAAACAACATTCCAAAATATGACGTTTTAAAAAAAAATGGTTCGAATTTAGCTAAAAGCATGGGCATGTTCGCGGAGGCGCGCACTGCCTGCTTTCATACCTCGATGCGCCGGCGGAGCGCCTCCCTGGTGCGCAGAGTACGGACCAGCTCCAACACAATCCTGGCGATGATCGCCGACAGGCTGGACTGTCCCTACATGCGGCATTGCTGCAACAGGCATGTTCCAGCAGTGCCGTTTGTGAGGGGCTATTGAACTACTGTTTGTGAATGTTTTAGATATTTTATTTTGAATTGTAATAATTAAATTAATTTATTATTATTATTATAAAACAATCGAGGTATCATCACCCCTGTACTCATAATAAAAGAACCTCCGTATCTCCTCCCAGGCGACTTCGCAGTGCTCCTGAAAGCGGGCATGTCTGTGAAGCGAGCCGTGTGCTACAACATCCTGTCGTCGGCGCTGTGTCTCGCGGGCATGGTGTGCGGCGTGCTCGCCGGACACGCTCCCTCCGCCACCAGGTGGCTGTTCGCCGCCGCCGCCGGCATGTTCCTCTACATCGCGCTCGTTGATATGGTGAGCCAGCTCAACAACGCGTTTACACAGCAATACAACGCGTTTACACAGCAATACAACTTGTTTACACAGCAATACAACGCGTTTACACAGCAATACAACTTGTTTACACAGCAAAACAACTTGTTTACACAGCAACACAACGCGTTCACACAGCAATATAACGCGTTTACACAGCAAAATAACGCGTTCACACAGCAATACAACGTGTTTACACAGCAATACAACGCGTTTACACAGCATTACAACTCTTTGAAACAGCGACTCAGCAATAACACATTTATACAGCAACACAACTCTTTTACACAGCAATACATATTTTTTATATAGCAATACATATATTTTAAACAACAATACAAGACTTTTACACAGCAACACATATTTTTTATACAGAAATACATATCTTTTACACAGCAATACATATATTTTACACAGCAATACATATCTTTTAAACAGCAATCAAATATAATATACTGCAAAAAGCCTTACATACAACAGAACTCTTTTTACAACAAGGAATCAAAGTAAGTAAGTATGTCAGTCAAAGGAGCAAAGATAAAACTCATTTGCAAAGGAATATGATTACAACTCTTGTTTATTCAGAGGAGGTTTAGTAAAGGAGAGGGGTTTCTTTGAAACAAAACGTGCCAACCTTTGGAACAATTTTGTTCTAGTTGTAGTGTCGTTTGACACAACAAACAAGGATTAAGTGTTCCAAAACGTGGAACGCGCTTTTTATTATTCGTTCATAAGTATAGCATTATATTATAATATATGGTTTATTCAAAAGTTTTCCTTACAAATCTTATGGTGCAAATAAAAACCGAACCATCCTTTGTTCACAGATGCCAGAACTCAGCACTTCTCACAGCAAAGAGGGCACGTTCTGCCAATGCTTACTTCAGCTCATGGGTCTGGCTACTGGCATTGGCATTATGCTTGTCATAGCGCTTTACGAGCAAGACCTGAAAAACTTATTCGGATAGTTAGATTTGTGAAGAACAAAGAAATTCTGACAAAGTGAATAAAGTTATGCCCAAATTCTGACAAAGTGAATAAAATTATGCCCAAATTGTGACAAAGTGAATAAAATTATGACCAAATTCTGACAAAGTGAATAAAGTTTGTCAATATTCCGATATAATAGAAAAAAAGTGCCGACAAAACGACAAATTAACCTATGCCAAAACTGTGAGAAAAGCGTATGCCAAAACTTGGCAAGTGACGCGAAAATTATGAAAAAAATTGACATTAAATGTGACAAAACACGACGTGTGATTAAAAATATATATTATTCCTCTCTAATGTTGTGTGAAATTTATGCCAAAATTGCACATTGTTAATTTATTTTAACTCTTTGAAGCTGTTAAAAAGAGGAAGCGCTTAAACATTACTAAGTTCAACTTGAATGGTTTAAGAAAAATGAATATTTATTTGCTATGGCTGTATTTAAATTTTGAAATTAATTTAAAAATAATACTCGATATTTTCTAATTCCGAGGCAAACAAAAAAAAATTCAACATGAAATTAGTTTCTTAGCTGTTAATGTATTTAACTATTGGTACTTTGGTGGAAAACTTAAATAAAACTTACAAGACATAACTTCAGAAATGAAAAATAAAGACCAGTGCTAAAAAAATGGTGCAAAAAAGTGTTGTAACCCTGATATATTCCTAGTTTTTAGTGAAACTAGAATAAGTGAACTCAAGTGTTGAAAATAAAAATACTTAGATGTAAGTATTGATAGAAAAAAAAACTTTAGGATTATTTTAACCTTCTTGGTTCCAACTTTAACTTAAAAAACTACACTAGTTAAATTAAACCTTAATATGGGGTTATATTGTACCCCAAAATTTATTATTATATGTATTTATCAATACTGTAGGGTTAGATTTTTTTTCGAATGCGCAAAATAATAGTTAACGGCCATCATAAGCAGCCCACTATACATTCCCACTGCTAGGACTCGGGGCCTTCTCTCACGAGGAGAGAGATTCAACCAGCTACCACAAAAAAAACAGGTCTATCATTCGACAACTTAAATTTCATTGGTTATGCTAAACATAAACCAATCAGATCAGAGAAAGGACTCTCTGTAGTTTTTCGCATTCGAAAAAACTTATACTAACTCTAATATATTTAAAAAAAAACTTGTTATTCCCAATGTATCTACCGCGTTGTAAAGCTTTTATATTATGTGTATACTATGGGGTAAATAAATACCCCAATTATTGTAAACTTACAGTAACCGGCTGTAAACATTGCACATCGACCTTTAGAAAGAGACAATCGGCTAATTTCGGCTTCGTAGTGTTATCTCTATCGTACACTACCTATGTAACTTTTGTCAGTCACACTGCATGGCTGTTTGTATTCAGTCCTACTACTGCACATACATTCGCACTTACTTTTACACACTCAATATATGCGTGCTTATTATCTGTAACCCATGACAATAAAAACAATACTTTCATTAAAATCATTCTTTGTGTTTATTTTTAATTCCAAATTTGTTTTAGTCCTCTTTTCGAAAGATTTTGTCTTAAGTTTCAGTTTAATATGTATTAAAATTTTAATCTAAATATAACGTGTTAGAAATTAATAGTACTCTGATGTATAATGTAAACCTATTTTGTTTTCAAAATTTTAACGTCCTTAACTTTATATGTTCAAATTAACTAATTATGTTTGTAATGTCTGATATATGTGTATGGATAGTTTATTTTTTATGGGAGATGACATTGGCTTCCAATATATAGTTTTTCGAACTAGTCTTTGGATCACTGATCATTTTGTTGTTATTTACTGTGTCAAATAAATTTCGTATATATTGTCAGTCGTTGTTAGATAGATACCGGAATGTTTGTATTTTGTGCAACAGAGATGACGCTCTACGAAGCCGAAGTTAGCCGACTGTCTCTTTCCTAAGGTCGATGTACAATATTCATCGCCGGGTACTGTAATTCTACTCGTCTTATCGGTTATGTGATTTTAGTATTCTTTAATATGATAAGTATTCCGTTAATTATATTTTTAATTTTAGCTTCGTGATTATAAAATAGGTGCGTAACTTTAAAAATATTATTATGTCAGGTACTTATGTCTATTTATATAGATTTTGACAGCGAACTAGAATAAACGGAAGAGTAACTCCATACAACTGCCGCTTAAAATTTGTATCCTACGCACACAATTATACTGCTATCCCAAAGAAACACACACACAAAGCTCGCACGTGATTGGTGCCGTGCCACACCATGTGACGCGACGCGGGCGAGCGGGTAGCTGTTTTGCCCCGCCCACCGCGGTATTCTTCGCGTGGACGGTGGAAGGGGGGCCAAGTTACTATTCTATTTATTCTAGTTCGCTGGATTTTGTATAATAGTATAATATTTAGAGATGATCATTCGAAATTATGTGATGGTATATACAACGCTCAAAGGTATGAAGAAAAATGTGGAACTGTAGTTAAATGTTTTCACTCGAATATTTAATTCATTTATTCTTAATAATCAAACTCGAATTATTAGTTACGACTTAAACAATTTAAAAAGCAAATAAATTATACTAATAATATATCTTTATAGTATATCATAATACAAGTAAATAAATGAATTGGGTACACATGGGTGACCTTATCGCCTAGAGCGATATCTTTCAGGCAACCTTTAAAAATAAAATTGTTAGTAGCAAAAAAAATGTTTATAAATTCCAGTTCAATAAAAAATACTTTCGATAGTTTTCTCTCGCTCAAACGGGTTCAGTTGTGCAAGATAGAAGTCATGGACATTCAAAGGTTTTCTTTATTCACACAATAAATACATTTAGTAGAAACTCGATTATCCGGCCCTCAGTTAAACGGATTCGCGATTATCCGGACTACAGATCAATTGTCCAAGTTGTGTTTTTGCAAGCATGAATGTGTGAGACGGAACTGGCATCACCCCGCCCGCGCCGGTTTCTCATCGGAAAATTTGAAAAAAAAAACAGACTTCTTGATACTGTCGATTATCCGGATTTTTGGTTACCCGAATGCCTAACAACAACAATTAGTCCGATTAATCGAGTTTCTACCGAATTCGTTGTTTTAAAAATAAAAATAAAATACCAATCAAATTGATTGAAACTTAAAAGTTGTGTAGCTGATGTTACTGTGTAAATATTATAAATAAATAAAAAAAAAAACGGCAACACTTTTGTGATATGATAAAGAGAAAAAAAATCATTTACTTAAAATTGTAGTTGTATAGACTATTTGTGACAATTAAACGGTTTAACCCAAAGTTTGGGGTGCGTTGTAACCCCATGCTATTTTCATTATACTTTTACGGTACTATTTATGTTATGGGGTGCTCAATAACCCCAAGTGACTTAAAAAAAACTTTGTACCGCTTAAAAATGTAGATTTTCTAACAATAACTTTAAAACTTAGTGGGAAGATTTGAAGCATTTTTTTCTTGAACATATATTTAAAGGAAATGTAAATAATAACTTAAGATTTTGTAACCCGATTTTCTTAAATTTACGAAATAAATAAAGTTATTCCTATGTTAAAAAAATAAATTTCTACCGGTAATTCTCAATAAATTATATCTGTATGTATACTATATTTGTATGTTATACGTGTATATGTATATTATACGTGTATATGTATGTATTTGCTACTTTTCTTCCCAAAAAATTGTTCCTACTTTATACTTATTAAATTGTAAGTCTATTTAAAACTGAATTGCTAGTACAGATTTTGGTCCTAATTTACACACTTTAATAAATTATTAAATCAATAATCATTTACGATCGAATAAACACTTAGATGCATTTATAGTAGTGCTACCTAATCATAATCAATTGGAAAAAAATATATGAAGAATACAATTTTAATTTAACAATAAAATAAATTCTATAAATTAATTATTAATTACGTGACATGATTTTAGTTGTTTCGTCTGTGGTTCAGAACGTGCCGTCTCTTTCTGGCCACCTAATATGAATAGAGACGGGGCTTCTTTAAATTTAGTTTAGTCGTTTGTGCCGCTGAATCGCCACCATTTTATCAAACTATAGAATTCTCAAAGTTAGAGACCAAAACTTGTACTAGTGTTATTTGAATTATGTTTCTGCATTTGATTTATTTCTCCTTCGAACTTAAGGCGATGATAATTTATTCGTTATAAATCATAAAAGGGTATAATATTGCTTTAATTCGATATCGTCAAATGACGTGAAATATAAGGCATTAATGTAAACTGTCGACAGGGCCTAGAAGAGATCTCTTTAAGCGGTAGAACCGCTAATTGTGGCACACGTTTTTTAACAGCATTTTTCTTTAAATTTAAAACGTTTTTCTGTTTTTGTGTTCAATAAAGTTTTCTCTATGTATCTTTTCAGAAGATTCGTTCACGTCATTTGACGATAGAGAATTGAAACGTATCTCGCTTATCTAGGGGTTGTAATAACTTAATAAGTTACTTAATATTGTATTTAAGTTACATGTAAGTTAATGTTAAGTTATTATTACGTTAAGTAAATTTGTGTTAGTGAAAATGAGAGAGTGTAAAAAATGGTGATTTTCGATTATTCTAATGTATGATTAAATCATGGCCAAACTTTATTTGATATCTTTTATTTGAAGACCCCTTTTATACAAGACTAGCTATTGCCCGCGGATCCGCCCGCGTGTAGGTCGATGATATGCGAATCTAACTTTCCCTGAATTTTGTTTGATAATAGATTCAGGGGCTTTGAAATAAATAAATGTGGTTATCTTAATATATATAAATCTCGTGTCACAATGTTTGTCCTCAATGGACTCCTAAACCACTTAAACGATTATAAAAAAATTGTACACCATGTGCAGTTCGATCCAACTTGAGAGATAGGATAGTTTAAATCTCAAATTATAGTCGCAATTTTAATTTATTGCTTATTATTGTCTGTTATTATTTGACAGTCACAATTATCTGTTAACTCCAAATGATTCTAACAGATGAATGACGATACCTTTCGACTGGGTTGAGTAAGTAATCAATAGATGGCGCTGCTACAGTAAATCTACGAACGTGTCATATATGCTACACTATCTATTTTTCATACCCCTAAGTGAGGCAAAACAACGTTTGCCGGGTCAGCTAGTATCAATATACGACAGACAGACACTAAAAATCGAGTGTATGTACATAAAATATTTTTCCAAAAAACTGATAGGGGGCGAATAAAGAAGACTAACTGAAACCAACAAACTTTTCTTTTTTCTTTTACTCTTAATGGGCTTGTGCTTGGTCGCAATTCACCTGATGGTAAGCGATATTGCGATCTAAGGTGGAACGCGCTTGCCCAGAAGAAACAGGTTCGCTAGTGCCTTGAAAACCGTAATCTAGATATGATAATCTAGATGAAAACTATAATCTAGATAGTTATCGGGGAACAGGGAATTTGGCAAAGAATTCCACACCTTGGCGGTACGCACAATGAAGGTGGAGGCAAACCGCTTAGTACGCGACAAATTTTTGGTATTTTAGTCTATCTTGTCTGTCTGGAACGTTATAACTACGGAACTACTTACCGGGTTGGAACGGGATTTTCACACGTAATAGTTTACATACTAATTGTTAGGAGCGTTATTAACTTCAAAATTCAAAACAAAAAAGGCTCTCTTTGCGAGGCAAAATTGCAGAGTCTTAAGCATCGCCGGCTGGTGTTTTTACACGCTTTATATTAGCTTCACCTGTATGTTTGTATGTATGTTGGTAACCGACTTCTTTGGGCGCGATTTTGACCCACTTTAAACGGCCAGATTTCGTTCAAAATTTGTAGATATATTGAGGACCGATGACAATACACTAATTTGATAAAATTATTCCATTTTTTGTATTTTTGTTTGTATGTTTGTTTGTAACCGACTTCTTTGGACGCGATTTTGACCCACTTCAAACGGCCAGATTTCGTTCAAACTTTGTAGATTTATTGAGGACCGATAACAATACATTAATTTGATTAAATTACGGTTTTCTATAAAAAGCGTGTTTTTTAGTTTTTTAAACTATTATTTTATTATTAGAGGATATATAGCTCGGTGAGTAGGTACCTATGCGACGGAATTGCATGATTTAATTCCCCCCGGCCCTTTTCACTATCGGACGAGCAGGGAAATACCAAGGCGGCATCGTTATACCGTGGAGATTGATTGTGATCAAGCGCAAGCCCATTTTTTGTAAAAGGCTTCCGAAACTTAAAACCGTATAAGACTGCTTAAAACCTACCACTATAATTCAAGGAGGTTAGACACGTATTTTTTTACAATGACATATCAAAGAAGATTGTATAGGTTGGTTAAATAAGAACTCTTTGGCGATTTCTTAAGGTGTCATTGTGTAAAATCTATTGCTCCTTTCATTTACGTGTATAAAAGTAGCAAGCTAATAATTAAATCTATTTTACTACGGGACCTAAACATAGTCGTACTTAAACGTGCAAAAAGTCAGGCATTTGATAGTAAGAGTTAGAAAAATGGATCGTAATTCTTCCATACTTGGTATATCAGATGCGAAGTATATATCGATCCCCTATCAACAGAAAGATGTTCTCTTAATGCCTATGAACAAATACTACGATCATGTGCACTTTTGTTTAGAATCTCTCTTCCAATCGCAAGGGAAAGTTTCTAAAATAATAGAACGCCAATCGTGCCCTTGTCTCACCTTTTCAGTTACAGCGCCTTTTATTTTCCTCGCAATTCTTATTTGCTCCTTAATTATCTTCTTCAGCAGGCCTGTATATGTGTCGGACTTGTACGTTGAGGGTTTTACGAAGACCAACTACTCTATATGCCTAGACGAAGGTAAATTGAATTAAACTTACTTACTTACTTTTGAAATCATAGAAATACTTAATAGAAATTATAGAACTTTATTGCGTTTACTTTACTAACATTGCGTTATACTAGGCAAGTCAAATTTACATATTACATGTATGCATCAACAATTAATTAATTAATTAGTCAATCATACAAAGTCATACTAATAAAATAGAAGTTAAATAGATGACAAAATTAAATATTTAGTGTACTTCCGCTGTGATCCGAAATCCATATTAAGACAAGTAAAGGCATCATCAGGAGAGGCTGACTCTTCGAACGACACTCACTCACTCTCGACTTGTCGATCGATTTCGGATCACAGCGGAAGTACACTAAATATTTAATTTTGTCATCTATTTACAATGGATTTCCGCAAAGTAACGCCTGAGTCAATAAGTTAAAATAGAAGTTAACAACACTCTTTCTAAAGAAGAAAATAACAACACGCAATACTTACTTTTGTCAATAATATCCGAAGACGTGTGTCATCCGCCAACCCGCACTTGGTGAGCGTGGTGGATTATGGCCTATATCTTTCTCTTTTTACGGACTTTTAATTTCCTTATTCTCAGGTACGAACACGAAACTGCTCATCCTAGTAGCATCGGCTCCAGAAAACTTCGAGAAACGCCTCGCAGTCCGACGCACCTGGGGAAGCTATTCGAGACATCCAAACATCACCATCGCTTTCGTTTTGGGAGACTTTTTGAGCAAATACACAAAACTCATCGATAAAGAGGAGAAGAAATACAACGACATTATCATTGGCAAATCTCTTGATACCTACAAGTATTTGACGCTAAAAACTCTAGCGATGCTGAAGTGGGCTCAAAAATACTGTTCTAAGGCAACTTTTCTGATGAAAGCTGATGACGATAGCTTTTTAAACGTACCGGCTTGGTTAGCGATAACTGATTTGGACAAATCGATGACGGGGAACACGATATGGGGCTACACAATGATTCCTTATAACGTGCCAGTGCGAGATGTCGAATCAAAACATTATGTCTCGCATAGACAGTATCCGTATTATATCTATCCGTACCACGTTTGTGGAGAGGCTTATATGATGGGGTTTGATTGCGTGGAGCCGTTGTTGAGACAGTCTTTTAAATCGCGCTACGTGGGTGTGGAAGATGCTTTTTTAACTGGCATAGTTGCTGAAGATGTAGGGATAGCGCGTCGGAAAGTCTTTGCTGTGAATGGAAGTATGCTGTTAGAAAGGGCCGTTGTCCATGCAGTTAAGCCACGGCAGATGTTTGTGCTGTGGTATATCTTTAAACTGCTCAATGGAAAGTTGTTGGCAGTAGAAGAAACTCAACTCATGAAGCAATTCGTCACTTTAAAACCCGTGTGGTCTATCTGAATTAGGATGGTAGTTTTGTCTCGTTTTTGTGGCAGCTATGCAAGTTGGACACAGAAATGGTGTAAAATAGCTGTTTCATAGAAAATATTTGTCGACCGAAGTTGTGGCGGCACTTTCTCCCACTACCAATCAAAGTGGTCGTCCTGAATCGCGCAAACGAAGTTTTCGTTGCGCTTACAATCGGCCTAAGCTACAATGCCGTTTCCAGGCGCAATATCTGTCCGGAAGGATATCCCTATGCTAAACGGAGGCAGATAATCGTCGCTACATAAAGTCGATTAATCGATGTATGAAGCAGCTGATTCTTTTCCTGATTTCAGAGTTGGTCATAGTTTGGTTCTGATTATAGAACAAGTTGTTTGTGTTGATAAGTATATATATACATTTGACTTAGCGCAGGTATTTGGAATAAAGTATAGGTAATAAAGAGTAAGTTCAAAGTTTGCCTTACATGTAATAATTGATTTATTCATCCATTATAATAATCTACGACCTCGGCGTAACCAAGCCGGACTGCCAACCAGAGGTTCCCAGGTTCGATTCCTGGTCATGTAGCTCCTGTAGTTCGGCTAGATAAGGTGATCTGACGCGATCATGCAAACTAAGCAACGGTGGATGCGGACAGTGTTTGGATGGGTGACCATGCACAAGACTGTCGTTTTTCATGTGCCATTTTCATCTGGGCGCTACCTTGGGTCTGATGTCACGTTAAATTATAGGTCCCAGCTTTTAGTCTTAAGTACAAGCAGTCGTTAATCCAAGTCAAGCCTGAGTTGAAAACTCAGGCTCGACTCAGTTGGTCGGCTTAAAAACTCTCGACACCAGAGCTTGGCCACTTAGCTCATACGGCGAAGAAGACGAAGAATTTCAAATTTAAAATGTATTTATTTGCAACACAAAATTGTACAATTGAACAAGAAATATGCACCCTGTGCTAAGATAGAAAGTCCGGTTAAAACGCTCTCACTATAGATTTCTATGGCTCACACGCGTTCGAGAATCTTCTTATTCTTATACTAGCTGACCCGGCAAACATTGTTTTGCCAAAAGTACAGTTAAAAACACTATAATTGATCAGTAAATTACTAAAATAACCTAAAAAAAATAGGGGTTGGTGATAAAAATTTAGGGTTAGGTATATGTATTTTTAAATGCCACATTATAAACTAAACTAAAAATTTCGTATGAGCGAACGCATCGTGCACTGGTGCCCGCGGGACGCCACGCGCACGCGCGGCCGATAGAACAAGAGATGGAGGGACGACATAGTAGAGGTGGCTGGAGTGACATGGACCAGACTAGCCCAGGCCCAGCCTCTACCCGCTTTTGGGTGCCCTAATATCAATAAATAAAAATCTTCATAATTAAATAGATATTATACAGAATTAGAAACAACCTAATAAATGAATGAAATGTAATAGTTTAAACTAGGGAAATAAATTGTAGATATTTTATTTTATATCTTTAAGCTATGCCCGGAGCTAACAAGAGTTATTCAAGAAGTCCCTAGTATTACGTAAAAGGAGTTATTTTACTCTTTGCTTTCATCTGCCAAAATGACCAACCATCATTCAATGTTAACCTATAAATCACAGTCTCATCTACGCTTTAAACGAAAGCTTTAAATATAAACCGAGCATAACTACTCATATCTTCATTGATTTTGTCAATAGATTACTAAATATAGCACCACGCGCAAGATTAATTTCTTCCTACTTTTATCCAACAAATATGCTTCGGCCTGAAGTAAGGATTTCAGTTAAGTTCAATTATTTATTGGAAGGACAAAGCGATCGCTTTGAACCGGTCTATTTAAATTTGTCCATAAACCAAGACAAAGTATTTCAATCTTTGGCAGAGCAATCTTGCGCTCGGATTACTTTTGCTGTGATTGCTCCTTTTATACTGATTGCTTTTATTACTTGTTGCTCGATTGTTTATTTGGCGAGAACCGATCCGAGATTGGCAGAAATACAACCCACGATAGTATATATAAAAGATCTTTACGTCGACGGGTTTACAAGGACGAGTTACGCTCTTTGTCCGCACGAGGGGATTAATAAGAGATTGGTAATTTTAATAGCTTCTGCTCCAGGAAATTTTAAGACACGTGTCTCCATTAGACAAACATGGGGTTCATTCGTCAGCCGTGCCGATCTAACCATTGCTTTTGTTCTGGGACAATCCGAAAAATACGCCGTGGCTATCGAAAAGGAAGAGAAACAGTATCAGGATGTAATTATAGCAAAATTTGTGGATACATATCAAAATTTGACGCTAAAATCGTTAGCTATGCTGAAATGGGCGCAGAGTTATTGTCCGAAAGCTAAGTTTCTAATGAAAGCTGATGACGATGCGTTTGTGAACGTACCCGCGTGGTTAGATGTAACTGATTTGGATAAACCTTTAACTATTTGGGGTTATAAACTAGAGACTAAGTCTCTACCTGTGAGAGATGTAAATTATAAATATTTTGTTCCCGTAGAAGAATTTGCAGGAGACAAATATCCAGTGTATACCCCTGGTGGCGCGTATATGATGAGTTTTGATTGCGTCGAGCCTATACTGAAAGTGTCTTTTGATGAGCCATATGTAAGAATAGAAGATATTTTTATAACTGGAGTTGTAGCCGAAAAGACAGGAATATCCCGCCGCAGTGTGTACCATGTGAATGAAAGAGTATATTTTTGCAAATTTGTAATTTTAGGAGCAAATTTTTATTCTTTGTGGGATATATTTACTATAAGCAGAGATATAATGTTAGATGAGACAAGACTGAAGCACAAGACCGACGCTAAAGCCATGTGCAGAGAGTCGAGGCAACTATATTATAAGGGATAAGAAAGGCGGAAGCTGATGATAATGAATGAATATAAAAGAAAGTGAATCCAGATGTTAGAAAACTAGAAAAGACAACTCATTAATGTATTGTTATGAATTATTAGAAAGAAGAAAGAAAGAACGAAACATTTATTTTGTGACACAAAGACAATAAAAAAAAAAACATAATAAACAATTAAAAAAAAACATATAAGTGGCACAAACATAATATTACGTAGTTAAACAGGCTTTTTACAGATTTGATGAGTTTTATTGTGATTCATTTATATTAGAAGAAGATAGAAGATTTTAAAAAGTAGCAGACTGGTAAATTTATAGCTCATGACAATTATATCGCCGGTTCTGAAAACTATTTTTCTAAAGACTTTAATTTTGAATAACCAGTCTAATGTTTAATCTTATGTCTTATGTTTAATCTTTATTGAACTTTTTCCACAGCACATATTGTTCCCTAGCATTGACACTGTGTATGACATTGGATTTTTCTTACCTAATTTATTAAAACGAAAATAAAAAAAAACAATGTCTTTTAAATATGAAATATTTTATTATATAGTCGAAAACATTTTTACTTAAATAAGTAAATAAATGTATACAGGGCTACTGGCAAACCAAACAACATTTGATTTGGGCTTTAATTATGACGGTCCTTTGGTTAGACTTATGATAGTGTTTTATCTAGTCCATTGAAAAAAAAATCGATTGTAAGGGGGAATGCCCAATTCAGCGATTTACTGTTGAAGTTCCGAGGATTCGCACAAAGCGTTTCGCTTCGACCTTCATTGTGAGAACTGCGAAGCTTTGGAACTCTCTTCCTGAGTCTCTGACTCCCGAGAACTACAATTTGGGGGTCTTCAAATCTAGTGTAAATAGGTTCCTTCTAGGCAAGCGTGATACATCTTAGACCGCAGTCAAGCTTAACATCAGGGCCTTGATTCTGTAAGGCCCAGACTTGTCTTGCCATAAACGCGTGACGTCACACGACATCGTAACTTATATCGTACCGCGGTACGGTAAGACACGGTAAAATGGTATTCTACATGCCATACGATAGGTTGTCTATGACACGTTACAATTACACGTGTTCGTCCAAAAATCTTCTTTCCGGTTTTTTCGATAAATTGCGGTTTTTTGATGTGAGCGTTTATTTATTAATTAAAAGGTAATTAGGTCGAGAAAACCATAAAATAGTACACAATTTTTTGATTGATTGCATAAATTCTAATTAAAAGCTCCAAAATCACTATTTCTTGCTAAAATAAAATCTCTGAACTATGATTTTTGAACGAACAATTATGAACTCTGTCGTCTTGTCACTGTAAATATCTTCCGTACCATTTTTTTCCAAATAAAAAATAATAAAAACACGGAGAATGCTAATTCGACGAATGTCAAAGGCGCAACAGCATAAATACAAGGCTCATGCGGGATTCTGCTGACCCTCTGTTGATTTGTCCCCGGCTGTTTGTGCAGTGCTTTCGAGTCACGAAATCACTGTTTACATATCTGTGTGCAGTTTTGGGGGACAAATTGACAGCACCGACGAGGAATACTTGTATTCCTGTTGAAATCAAAGTAAGTTTAACTGCTAGACTAAAGACTAGCGTTATATGCATACATTTATGCTTATTTTTTATTGAATAACATAATATTGAATAACATATGTTGTTTCAGATATGTGACAGCAATATAAAAATCACAGGCATTTGTGCAAAATTTGGAGGTGCTGCTCATGATAGCTTTGTGTGGAATGCATGGAGCATAAGCAGACACCTCGAACAGCAATACAATAGTGGGAAAACGGGATGGCTTTTGGGTGACTCTGGATATCCCCAGAGGCCATGGTTAATGACACCTGTGTTACATGCTAATGATAACACTCTAGAAGCCCACTACACTATTAAGCATGTTCATACATGTGTTTGTGTTGAACAGTGCATAGGACTTTTGAAATCACGGAGGCGATGTTTATTGCACCACAGTGTTTTGCATTATAAATTATAAGCCCACAAAATGTGCAAAAATTATAAATGCATGTGCAGTGCTGCATAATGTATGCCTAAATGATGCAGTTGAAATTGATACTATACTTGCAAGTTTAAGGGAAAATAATATATTAATTCAATCTGATTCTCTTGCTGGCAATTTAGTAAGACAACAACTTATTAATATTTTGTGGCAAAATCGGCCTAGAATGTAAACAATTATGTATATATCTATTCTAATATTATAAAGCTAACTCTTCAGCTTTATTATTAGTATAGATATGTATGATTTGTTTGTTTGTACATGCTAATCTCAGGAACTACTGGTGTAATTAATTGTTGTAAGGTACTTATGTTTAAAATAATAGATACTTATGAACTTTTTAAAAGATTTATTTTTCTATTAGTTTGTCCAACTTATTACTAATATCTTGCATAACATGCACCAACCTGAAACAAAAACATACATTATTTAATATGTGGAATTAGATAATTGGTAAAATAGGCATGCTATTGAATCCCATGAGATTTGTTTGTTGGTTAGTGATGAGTGTATAATAAAAATGTATTTAGGCAACAATAACATGCTGTTTTATTTCCTTCAGTGCCTTGATTAATATAATTAGTGTTAATAGGGCTCAAATTCCCTCAAGAATATAAGAATTGTAAAAATATAATTTAATAGACACAAATACAAGACATAGTAATCATAGAGCTTAGAAGCCAATAGCACCCGTAGTCCCACAACCACAAAAGACAAGCAGATAATAAAATAAGTGCTTTAGCCTTAAAGCTGCTGTATGCTAGAAGCTTACTTATATATCCTTGGTGTTAAGTTAGGATCACTCTCAGTAGGTATACTCGGGTTGCTGCGAAGACTCTCAATTTTGTAGTCAGGAGCTAGAGATAATCATCAAATAAATGTGTCAGTATCTATTAAAATAGCTAAATAATTTTAATGATCATACATGAATGTTAATACTGAAATACCATAATAATATTCAAATCTATTTTTAGTGCTACATGTGGATCAATTAGTTATGTTGTAACATACAACTATTGCAACTAACAATAACTGTTATTCTTATTTATTATAACATACATACATAAGTCTTAGTAACAACATTATAAAAAATAACTTAGATATTTTATAATGTTGTTGTTACTAAGGTTCATAAAGATATTTGAAAATAAATTATGAATTCTTCTTATGTAGATTCTAATTGAAGAAAAATATTATTATTTATTGTTGAATGTACCTGCCAAAATTAGCATTCCTCTCCTCCTCAATTTTAATCTTCTTCTCTTCTATTTGTATTAATTTTGCGTCAAAGTTATCTGTAACAAGAATACACCTCCTCCATGCCAAAGACGGCTACAGGCCCCAACACCTCCAGCACTTGGTGCTCGGTGCTGTTGAGCTCCACTATTTTAGGGGGTCCGGTGCTTCCAGGGCCATAGCCCCGGTACTCTGCCCGGTTGTAAGCAGCCCTTCTTTTTACGTTGTTACGCATATCGAGCCATGCCTGAAATTAGGTAATGGCCGAGTCCTGAAGCCATATCACTATGGTCTTTCATGTACTCAGCCAAATATCCCAGCTGGGCCGGAGTCGCCTTTGGACGGCTGACTGGGCTGCGCTCGCAACGTCTAGGTGATGGCTCCATGTTTCCTTTATATTGAATGTTTATACATTTAACGACACCATTCACAATGAATCACCTATTTATACACACTTTCTTATAACACATAGATTAAAAACTGACATATTTTGTTGAATATGTCCTTCTAAACTTACAATTGAAGTAGGATAGTATTATTAGGTACTTAAGGATACTATTTTATAAGAATAAAAATGGAAAAATGTGATGAAATGCGTGAGCGTGTGTAATGAAATGCGAAACTTTTTGTTTACAAGTCATAGACATAGAATATTAAGAAGTTACTATGGGAAAAAGCGTGTCTTGGCGCGTTACGTGCCCTCGCAGGGCACGATAAGTTGACAGCTCAATTCCTTACGTCACTGTGGTTACGGAATCGGTTAGTGGCATAGCGAATACCGTAAGAGCGCGTTACACGCCTTTAACGTGTCTTGCCGTGGTAAGATAGAGAAATGGCCTTACAGAATCAAGGCCCTGTGTAATTTTCTTTATTCTTTATTATGTCGTCATCATCTTCAGCAGCCCGTCTGCGTCCACTGCTGGACATAGGCCTCTCCCAAGGCACGCCACGCGACCCTATCCTGAGCAAATCGTCTCCATCGACTGCCCGCTTTTTTGCGTACATCATCGCTCCAACTCGTTGCAGGACGTCCTACACTACGTGTGCCGGTACGCGGTCTCCACTCCAGAACTCGTCTACCCCAGCGGTTATCGGTTCTGCGGCAGATGTGACCGGCCCATTGCCACTTCAACTTACTGATGCGTTGAGCTATGTCGGTTACTTTCGTTCTCTGGCGAATAACTTCTTTATTATGTGAAATATGTATATTAAAAAAATACTATAAACAGGCTCGCGTTTGATCATAATTCACCTGATGGTAAACAATATTATTATCAAAGGTGGAGCGCGTTTACACGGAAAAAACATGTTTACTCTTGCTTTGAAAACCGCCAGATTGTAGTTTTCGGGGAACAGGGAGCTTGGCAAAGAGTTCCACACCTTCGCGGTTCGCACAATGAAGGTGGAGGCAAACCGCTTAGTACGCGCCTTTGGAACCTCCACGGTATATCGAATTGTTAAATGAGGTAGCTTATACACGTGGTTAATTCCTTTACGCACTACAATTACGTTGCTAATTTATCATAATTATAATACTTATTGTGCAGTATTGATAAGCAAATAGTATGACTATCAAAAATAACGTAATTAAATAACGTAAGACTAACAGCCTACAATTTAACGTGTCATTCGAACCACGGTATCGCCCAGATGAAAATGCCGCTTTTAAACGACAGTCATAAGTATCGACCGTTGCTTAACTTCGACGATCGCATTAGGTCAGCGAAGTCGAAGTAATAGGTTAGTTTACCTTTTGCTACGGAACCCTAAAAATGATGGTATTTATTTTACTTACAATGATTTTTTTAAATATTATTTTAAATTGTTTATTGTACATTTTCAAATGGCAATAAACAATAGCACCGTTTAACCTAATCCAATTCAATTAACACAGTAAAAACTTAACTTATCTCCCAAAAAAATATACCAATCGCGGCAAAAAGTCTGCAATAGATAACAAAGGTACGGAGAACAATTCAATTGAGTGTCGCACTGAAGAAAAAAAAATAGAAAAGCCAGTCGCTCATTGGAGCAATCAAATTGCGAACTGTAAAAACGCATCCTTCCTATTTCCGTATTGGTCGGTTTTTCCCGCGCTTTTGTAGTATTTAACGTCGCGATGGCAGGATAAGGGATTCAGTCTTGTCTTGACTGTCGTCCTGTGAGGTTGTGTTTTGGAGGCGGTCTTTGATTGAACAAAATTGGTGAGTGCTTATTTGAAAATTATCATATTAAATGGACGGAAAAAGTAAACGAATTAGTTATTTAGTTTATACGAACTTTCTTTTTGTTATAAAAAAAAAGTTGTGATGTTTTATGTTTTACATTATAATATGCATAAATATATGAAAAATAAATACCATTATTATTACATAATTCTGTACGCTATGAGCGTAAAACTTTGAATTGACTTTGCAAATACTTTTATAAATATAATAATTCTATTACAGAGTTAACATAAATTATTATGACAAGGTTTTTGGTAGTAGTTAAGACATATTATGAAATGTTGTGTTTTAAGCTTACTTATAATAATATTCCTTCATTTATAGGTTATTATGAAACTTCATCTAATTGAAAATTTAAAGGTGCATTTAACACATGATACGCGCTTTAATTAATTATTATTATTTTAATCGATTAACCGGTTCACTCTCGCTTTGAATATATTGAGGTTGTACTTCATTGGGAACAGGGATTCTGGGATGAAGTTAAAATTTCTGTCTCTCTACAAAGCTAGAAAATGAAAAAACAAGCTTGTAAAATGAAAAAGTCACATCTATTAAAGATTAAAGGAAATTAATGATTACTGATAATGAGTAAATACCCTGATTTTTGCCTAAACGTCATGTACACATAAATATAGTTAAAATATTGTAATGTATTGATATAATACACAATGTAATATATGTTTATAGTACTACTATTTAATTTTGACGAGAGCAATGGGGGCCTCCTCCTGGCGCAGCCAAAAAAAGTCATGAAAATATAATGGTCTATGGTTGTGCCAATTTGGCACACACGGACATATCCATTGAATTCCAGATTCAGATATTTTATTAGCCTAAATAACATTCGCTGTTTTTGGTACTTCATAACTATACATTGTTTATGACGTAACATAAAAATGGTAAAATAAATAAATGGTACAATATAAACTCAAAAAAAAATCAAAATTCAAAATATTTTTATTCATTAAATGTTGTACATCATTTATTTTCCCTAACCCTCAAACTGGACGGAGCGCCCGTGTCATGGAGGTTAGTTCCTTCCAATGGCTAAATTAGAATGTCGTACATCAGTTAATAGGAACACAATTTCAAATATTTGTGACATGCTTTAATTTACTTATCCTAACGAAATCAATTATTATTATTATTATATAACATTACATTATTATTTTATTATATTTACTACATAAGAGCTAACTAGGTACATAAGAGTGTGATTAACGTTAAAATTAGAATAGGTTTGTAATTATTTTTTATTATTAAGTATTACTACATTGAAAATTCCTTCCTCTATGATCTGATTAGACACTTGAACCGGTGTATCACATATATAGTGCATCGTATTCATTATTATAACATAAACAGTATATTCAGTTCTCGTTTTACTGCATAACTCTATAATGCGTCAATGTGAAGACTAAACAGTGTAAGTATCAAATTTAATATTAGACCACCCTGCTATTTTATTGTTCTATCGAATATTTTTAGGGTTCCGTACCTGAAAGTAAAAACGGGACCCTATTACTAAGCCTCCACTGTCTGTCTGTCTGTCTCCAGGCTGTATCTCAGAAACCGCGATAGCTAGAAAGCTGAAACTTTCACAATATATGTCTTTCCCGTGCCGCTATAATAACAAATACAAAAAATAAAAATATTAAAGGGGGTCACCATACAATAAACGTGTTTTTTAATGTGTCACCCGACCCACGGTAGCGCACAGATGAAAATACCTCTTGAAAAACGACAGTCTTGTGCGGTCACCCATCCAAACACCGTCCGCATCGACCGTTGCTTAGCCTCTATGATCGCGTCAAATCACCTTAGCTAGCCGAGCTACAGGCGCTATTATTATTTCACCCACATACATACATATGTGCCCCGTAGAACGTGGATAGTGGAGGTTGAAGAAGATCTAAGGGTCTTGGGAAAACTGGACGGATGGAGAAGCCTGGCTATAAGTGGCATAGATTAGTAGAGGAGGCCAAGACTCACCCAGGGTTGTAGAGCCACAGGAAAATCTTAGACCACAGTCAAGCTTAACATCAGGCTAGCTGAGGTCAAACGTAAGCCTATTCATCAATAACAAATAAGAGTAAGAAACATATATATCTTAATATATATAAATATCGTGTCACAATGTTTGTCCTCAATGGACTCCTAAACCACTTAACCGATTATAATAAAATTCGCACACCATGTGCAGTTCGATCCAACTTGAGAGATAGGATAGTTTAAATCTCAAATTATAGTCGCAATTTTAATTTATTGCTAATTATTGTCTGTTATTATTTGACAGTCACAATTATCTGTTAACTCCAAATGATTCTAACAGATGTCGATACCTTTCGACTGGGTTGAGTATGTAATCAATAGATGGCGCTGCTATGGTAAATCTACGAACGTGTCATATAAGCTACACTATATCTATTTTTCATACCCCTAAGTGAGGCAAAACAACGTTTGCCGGGTCAGCTAGTATATATATATGTATACGTATTTGTACATTTTATTATAACGATATCGTTAAACGACGCGACAGTTTATTGTCTGTATTGAACTCAATTTGTTGTTTGATTAGCCTCGCCAGTGGTGGCCTATATTGTTTACGATGGCCCACAGCGCAACAATATAATGCTAACAACATAGTATAACAAGCCTGTGTCTCGGCCAACTAAGGTGATCTGACGCGATCACCGAAGTTTAGTAACGGTCCACGCGGACAGTCTGAATAGGTGACCATGCAAAAGAATGTCTTTTAAAAAGTGCCATTTTTACCTAGGTGTTGTTACCGTGAGTCGTATGACGCGTTGAATTGTAGATCCCGGCTGTTAGTCTTAGTACAAGCAGTCGTTAAGCCAAGTCAAAAGCCTTCGGGCGACTTGAAAACTCTAAAAACCAGAGCTTGGCCACTTAGCTCATACGAAGAAGAAAAAAAAAACAAATTAGTGTATTGTCATCGGTTCTCAATAAATCTACAAAGTTTGAACGAAATCTGGCCGTTTAAAGTGGGTCAAAATCGCGCCCAAAGAAGTCGGTTACAAACAAACATACAGGTGAAGCTAATAAAAAGCGTGTAAAAATAATAATAATAATAAATATTAGGAGACATTCACACACGGCTGGTTAGCCCCATACTGAACCATTTCTAGCTCGTATTATGGTTGCTAACACAACTGATATACTACATAAACATACATACATACATATTATATATAAATACATATTGAACACCCAGACCCACAGCCAACAAATTTAGCCAAGCACAAAGATGTTGACCTGGCCGGGAATCGAACCCGGAACCTTCTGATTGGCAGTCCGGCATGGTAACCTTTACGCCAACGAGGTCGTCGAATGGTCAATAAAGATATGCATCTCATTAAAATCTAGTCTAGCCTAGATTCTGAAGTCTAATATAATCAAATGCTATAATATAATATACCTATAATCAAATGCTATAATATAATATACGCAGTCAGCTGGAACCGGTTTTCGCCTTCCTTTTAAGATACAAAAACTTTGTCTGAAGGCCTGTCTGTCCTCCGAATTATCCACGGATTACTCTCCTTAGATACCGTAGATAAACACTTTGGCGTGAGTGGTTCAGTTTTATCAGATACTAGCATCCCGTCCCGGCTTTGTACGGTCATTAAAATAATCTCATTTGCAAATAGAAACTATAGCCTATAATAAATATAGCTTCCCAACTGAAATAATTTTTCAAATCGGTCCAGTAGGTTCGGAATCTATTCGCGTCAACAAACAATCAAGTTTTTCCTATTCAAAATATTAATTATATAGAATATTAATAGTAAAGAAACAATATTTTTTTTAAACTAACTTCATAAAAATTATACGAGTAACTCATCACACTAATCTATAACTTTTACACTAATCTTTTAAAAACTAGCCTAGATCTGAAGTATAGTATAATCAAATACATATAATCATATATAACCTCACGCAGTCAGCTACGACCGGTTTTCGCCTCCCTCTTCATTTTTGGATACAAAAACTTCGTCTGCTGGTGTGTCAGTCCTTCAAATTTTACTAAAAAATGTGGCTAAATTCAGTTGGTGCTTTTTTTCTGATTTGACTATAACTCGATTCAATAACTCCTGCGCGCGTTAATTAGGTTAAGCAAGTGAGAAAACCTCAACGTATGTTGTTTTTCTTTACTGTCTCGAGTTTTACTACAATGGGTAATCTAAGCAGTAGTAATCAGTGATCAGGTGCAGAATAACTTGGCTCGCTACGGCGCACCTGAGTTCTTTGACCTGACAATCATTGGCGTAGCGCGAACAATGTAAAGCCTGCCAATTTTTTTGCAGATCTACTCTGGGCTAAGTTTTTTTTTTTTAAATATGACATGTAGGTTTTTTAAATAGTACAGCTAGCTAATCATTTGACCAGCAGAGCGCTTAACCGTAGAATTCCCACACTCGAACCTAAGGTGGAGCATGCTTAGTCTGGAATAACTGATTCTCATGTAGTCTGCTGGAATACACCGTAAGGTGCTGAGCGGCAGATTTTTAAACTCGAACGTAGTAGCTAGAAAATGATATACCACCATGCAAACCTTTAATATCTTAACCCTTAACTTGGAAACGTTACACAGGTGATACATCTAATACAAAAAAATCCTGACCAATAACTAAAATCCATTTTAAATTAATTTTATTATGAACGCATTTATACATTTAATGAGTGATGGAAAACAAATACTGTCAGTATTAGACATATGATTAACGGTCATTTGCTTCAAAAATGACATCGCAACGTCACATCGGGTTTAAGCGCGAGGTGAATTTATTCAATATTTCCTATTTTACTGAATGTTTTCATTGTTTGGTAGCTTTAATTTATCAGAAAACTACTGTTTGAGATATTTACGAGGAACTATTGTAGTACTAATGGGTTTAAGTGTGACTTATGACCTCCGAATGTGGTATGTATTACCGGCGATACATTGCCAATTCCTTGGACTTTTAACATTAAGACAACATGTATCATATTTGTTACACTGCCAACTCCGACATTTTGTTCGAACTGAAAATGTAACATTGGTGATACAAAATCTAACCCATGGACAATAACTGTGCATATTTTATTTATTAATGTATTGGTGACAATTTTTTTTATATATATTTTTGTTTTGTACTAGGTACTTCGAAATAATTCAAGATCAGCTAAAATTCTTGCTCTTCTCCCGCCTATGCATGTCTAATCCGATTCAGAAAATACAGATGCAGATGAAGAAATCACAAATTTTAATGACTATTCAAGTTCCCTTGCACCTTCTTCGCACCTCTTTGCTGGAAAACCTGATGATTATTTCCGACTCCGAAATAGAAAAAGACGTTGTTGCCCACTTTAACACTTCACTAGAAAGGCATGGATTCTGGATCCAAAGTTTTTCCTCTGGCAATCTCCCGCATCCCCACAGAACCCTCAACCTCCTGAAGCACCCTTTTTGAAACACGTTTTGCTGAGAAGCACCAATCCGCCATCACCATCTACTTTCAGCGCTTCTCCTACATCTCTAAATCCAACTGCACCGTATGATACAGCTTCGCTTGGTAACCCTCTCGCTTGTTCCAGTCTAGCAAGCCCAGGAATATCTATCACGGATACTGTCACTAAAACGAAAAAATACCAGATTCAAACGACGTCGAGTACTAGCTTTTGTACAACAACCGCCCATGCAAAAACGCAAAGCAAGAGAGTTGAAATACTGCTAGGATAAAAACAAAAAAAATCTTACATAAAGTTATTACTGAATGTTTTGAAAAAGGTCCTTTGCAGAATGAGCCTAACAATGCGTCATCCCTACTAGATTACCTACTTCTCATTATTTATACCAGAGAACATAATTGAGTAGTTTAGAAATGTTGAAAAGGGATAGAGTCCGAGGCGATGTTGGTGTGGAGGATAAAAGTTACAAAAATACAAAAACACCAATCAGCACGACCTACTGAAAGTATTAGATATGACAATGTGGATCACTGGCCTATTTTCACCCAAAGGGGTAGATTCAAAAATTGTAAAACCGGACAAATCAATGTAAAATGCTCGAAATGCGATGCATGGTCGAAAAAAGAAATTGTTTTTACGATTTTTAACATGACTAGGCAATTGTAAAATATTGTACTTATTTTATTATGTGCAACAGTATGTACGTGTATCTGTATCAACAGTAAAATCATTAAATTTTAAAATTTATCTATGGTTTTATTGAGCATGTGAATTGGCATTGTAACATATATGATACATGTCTAAACAGGACCCATATTACGTATATTTGGCAATGTATTATATATGATACATATTATTTCTCAAAAAAGGACAAAAAAATATTTTTTTGGACATTTTTCTCATTTACCTATAGTAATAACAAAGCAATATTTTCAATAAAAAACCAAACATTTGAGAAAAAAAAGTTCTGCCAAGTAAAGGGTTAAGGCGATATAGTCTAGTCAACAAGTGCCTTTTTGGTCAACTTTTTTCAGCAGTCTCCGAAAATTAAGATTGAGGTGTCATTCGATTCGGAATGGCATCTAGATAGTTTTCGAAAAACAATGAAGTTCCGCAAAAAAAAAATAATAATTAAGTTTGACCACGGATTATTGTTTATTGATCTGTCCTGTAGGCACCTGAATTTTTTCAAATTTTAAGTTTCATATTTAATAAGTTTAAATAATATTTATTCATTCCTTACCTTGAATGAATAAATATTATCGAATGACACCTCAATCTTAATTTTCGGAGACTGCTGAAAAAAGTTGACCAAAAAGGCACTTGTTGACTAGACTAATATGGTAAGAAAATTAGAATATAAGTATATGACTATAATATTGCTATTTTCAAGGCGAGAGTGAACCGGTTACTTCTAGGCGCTTCACCGTAGACCTCAATGTCACTTACCATCAGGTGAATTGTGGTCAAGCGCTGACCTATTTAGAGTAAAAAAAAAAAAACACAAAATTAAATATCCTTTAAAAGTCTACGATTTCTTCGGTATTATTAGTTTCAGTACTATGACTCGTAAAAGTTTCAAAACACTACAACGAAAAATCTCCTAATCGTGTTCTTTTTTCAAATACATGGTGTACCTTAAGAAATTGAAACGAGACCCCACTTCCGACAGTCCTTGAGCCTGAGGTCCCCGTCCAATCGCCCCCAATGCTAGATGCTAGCCAGTGGACCGTCATTGGTTGCGATCAGACGGGGAAATCGTGGTTACGCGCCCAGCTAGTCTAATGCCTTTTTTTTTGTTGACGAGGGGGAAATCTTCGACAAGATACCTGGCTACTATGGGGCGCAGCCAGGTTATATTTGTACCCACTAAAACCCCCCCGGTGACCTGCCTCTGTGCTTAACGGAGGTGTCCGGGTTCTTCCGGGAAACACTCCGGAGACCTCCTTGCACTGCGCTGTGGCCCTTCCCGGATTGTTTCACCAACCACGCGACGGCGACGGTCACGCGACTCCGTCGTCGTTCAACCCGGACTCGATGGAGCGGGTGTCGGAGCCCCATCTCCGAACACCTTCGAGTCTGATGCCCCTTTTAGTCGCCTCTTGCAGGGGCAATTCCGCAGCCTTATTCTTTCACCCAGGCTGCAGGGTTAGGCTAGTCTAATGGCTAGCTGTAAGAAGTAAACAAAGACCTTGAATGGTTCATGGTGAAAGATAAATCACGGTAACACCTCATTTTCTAGGTCACACGAAAATGTCGTAAAATTTAATATTTCCTGTGACATCGATAATTATATAACTTGTGACTCATTTGGCTAGATAGCTTTATTGAATCCAGTTATTTTCCAAGAGTTTACGGAAATTTGTTAACTGATTACGCGGAAGAATTTGTCAAGGTTATGTTTTTATTTATTAAGTATAGGGAGCAAAATAACATTATGAAAAATATTATAAAAATCTGCATAAATCATAGGGTTATAGTTTTTCAGTTTTATTATTTTTATGTATTAATATATTTTATATATCTATTAGTATAAATTAAGTATAATTATTATTTTTAGTATATGTAATTTATTATTAAAAAAAAAACTGTTTATTTTAAAGTTTAGAACAGATGTGTACATTTAGCCACGGCTTGTTTGAATAGACCATTTAGATACTTGATATTATTTTAAACTAAAAAGAGATAATTTACTTGACTTAAAAGATCTTGTTCAAACCACTGCAACGAATGAGTAATAAAATTAGTCGTAATTCATAAAATTGCCTGTGTTTGAGCTATAGCTGCAGTGTAATCAGTATGGGAAGTACTGTAATTTTTTTCTCTTACATCTTAATCAATGTTTTTTTAGCAAAACTCAATGGATTTACACACAAATAGGTATGCATAATATGTATAATATTTTTTGTATTGTTTTGTGCTGTGTTTGTATGCAACACTGAATCGTGTATAATATAATATAATGTAGTAAATATAATAAAATGATAATGTAATGTAATATAATAATAATTAATTTTGTTCTGATAAGTAAATTAAAGCATGTCACAAATATTTGAAATTGTAGTCCTATTAACTGATGTACGACATTCTAATTTTAGTCATTGGAAGGAACTAATCTCCATGACACGGGCGCTCAGTCCAGTTTGAGGGTTAGGGAAAATAAATTATGTACATCATTTAATGAATAAAAATATTTTTTTTTTGTTTATATTTGATCGAAGATTCTGTAGAAAAGATATATTGTGTGTCACTTTTATGGTGAAATCAAATTGTGATAGGTCATGCGAGAAATAATAGAGGCGTTAAATAATTTGCGTGACATTCCCTACTGTAATAACGCAGTCTGGCGTCCAGTGCCAAAGATATTTTAACGCAGTGTAGGGTTGCCAAGCTTACAAAATGGTAAAAATATATGTAAAAAAATACTGTCTATACTGTTACTTACTTTGGATTCCTTTTACTTTTAATCTTTATGTAACCTTTGACGAAATAAACGTTTTTGATTTGATTTGATTTGATTTGATACTTGAGGTGCAGGCTCCTTTCCGCAACTAGAAGTCAATACTGTTAAAAACAGATATTTTTTTACTTATAAATGGCCTTGCGCTTGATTGTAATTCACCTGATGTTAAGCAATATTGTGATATAAGGTCGAGTATAAAGTTGTTTTAACCTGTTTTTTTTTATAAAGTCATATTGTATTGTAGATTCAAGATGGCTGGCGCCGCGAATTAGCGCTTTACATATTTTTCTCAACTTCTTCAATATGGGTAACTGAAAAGACTTGATGTAGAATACAAGTTTAATTTTTTTTGGTGGCAACCCTAGCCGTGGTGACAGTCCACAAATACCATGCAGGTGATTAGTGTGCGTTCCAGTTTTAAAGATTGTGGAACTTTTTACGTAATACACACTCGCGCTAGTTCATTGACTCATATTTTTTCTTTTTTTTGCTTTTAACGGACTTGCGCTTGATCGCAATTCACCTGATGGTAAGCGATATTGTGATCGATGGTAGAGCGCCTGTAGCTTGGCTAGCTAAGGTGATCTGAAGCTGATCATCGAGGTTAAGCAACAGTCGATGCGGACTGAGTTTGGATGGGTGACCATACGAATGTATTTTTAAAAGAGATATTTTGATGATACGAGTAAAATAAATACATATATGAATAATATATATCGATACATCTTTAACACCCGGACCGACAACCAAGAAATTTAGTTAAAAAAGAAAGATGTTGGCCGTGCCGGGAATCGAAAAAGAGACTAAAACGAAAAAAATACATACAGTCGAATATATAACCTCCTGCTTTTTGGAAGTCGGTTAAAAATATATGATTTTTTACATTTTACTCTCAGGGCATGGTAAGGTGTAACCACTTGAATTAGCGACACTGTACTAAATTGGAGCAGTTAAAAGGCAGTTTTCTAGATTAGTCATTAATCTAGAAAACTGCATTTTAGGGGGGCTTCCGGATTAATTAACAACGTGTCGCGGGTTTTTTTTTTTAGTTTTAGCCAAATAAATGTAATGTAGGATACATCACATTAAGGTTGGAGAGTACATACATGTACCAGCCCACGGCTTTAAGGCGCAGCGAGGGAACACCGTGGAGGTTTTAGTCGGTAGTGGTCGCTACTCTGGCACCGAGCCCGACATACCCCGCCGCCTCCCCCGAGGATTGGCGGGCATGCCTCACATTATAAAAAAAGTCGTGTCAGTATTTAAAGGATACATCACATAAAAAAAAAGTCGTGTCAGTTTTTTTTTTAAGTAACACTTGTTGTTAGTCTTCTTAACTGCCGGATAGTCTCGGCCTCCAATGTATAAATAATAGGCAAAAATAGCCTGTCTTTCAACTTGACCCCTCTACACACCTACTCTGTGACGTGTAGCGGCCTCGTTACTCGCAACGCGACGTAACGGTCGTTATCGAACGATAGCGTTATCGGCGGCGAACGGGCGCTGCGCGCGCGCACGGCGTTTTGAAATTCGAATTTAGAATCGTATTTGAGCGTTCGAAAATGGAATCGTATTTGAACGTTTGGTTTGAAAGGAATCAACGCGGAATTTTGGAGTTTTGAAATTGGAATCGTTTTTGTTTTCTGATTTGAATTTGGATTTGTTTTCGAAGTGTTGAGTTGTGTTTTTTTTAAACTTGGAATAGTGTTAAGCGCGTGTAAGTTTCAATTTGGTTTCGACTTCGTAATTAAGCACGTGCCGCTTCAGAGGTTTTTGTGAGTGTTTTTTTGTTTTTCCGTGTTTTGTTTGTGATTGTTTTTATGTGTATATTTGTTTGTTTTTTCACTATGGTGTCGCATGTATAATCCATGCGTATGCTTTGCATAAAAATAACGTTATTTATGTTGAAATAATGGGTAATAATAATTTATTTTCAATTGTTAGGGAACCCCTTTATTAAAAACATAAGAATAAATAATGTTAGTATTTTAACGTTAATAATGTAAACCGTTTTTTTGACATTGATGTTTCATTATCTTAAAAAAATCGTAGCCCCTATCATATACGCGGGAATTTGTAGGATTTTTCAAAATATGCTTATTTACTTTCCATACTGCCTTAGTTTTTATTAAAACTGCGGGAATCAGCTGCTATAGTATATAAATAAAATAAAAACTTTAAATTAATAACATTTACTTACACGAAGTTACTTCTTAAAACTAAACGTTCTTCATGTGTAATGTAATTATTTTTAAAACTGAATTCGACATTGTCCAAGGGTGTGTCTGAGTACAGAAATAAACAAACAAACAGAATCATTTCTTAAATTCTTATCTCGTCTCGTGAACGTTCTGCTTCTCTGAATTTAGCCTGTCTTGTTTGTCTTTTTGTTTATATTCAGATGTGTTAGTGGCGTCCCGCTGTGTCACCTGACTTGTAATTCATTTATCACATTTATCGTTGATATGTTCTCTGATTCTAAGCTTCATAATCAAAGAAAGATTCCAGTCTTAAGAAATTGAAGATGTAATTGGAATTAAAACCAATTACTGTTATGAATAAAATAACTTCTTTAGTTTCACAAATCTTTAAAATGGCTAGCGACTGACTCACTAACTCGTTGGCGTACAGGTTACCATGCCAGACTGCCAATCAGAAGGTTCCGGGTTTGATTCCCGGCGCGGCCAACATCTTTGTGCTGAACTAAATTTGTTTGGCTGTTGGTCTGGGTGTTAAATACGAGTATGTATCTATATAAAATATGTATGTATGTACATATATGTAGTATATGAGTTGTGTTAGCAACCATAACACAAACTAGAAATGGTTCAGTATGGGCTAACCAGCTGTGTGTGGAAAAAAAATCAACTAACTGTCTTAATTTTGATATTGACTAAAACATTTTTGAGACCTTTGACATGGCATATTATGCTCTGTGATTCTAAACTTCGTAATCAAACAAAAATTCCAGTCTTAAGGTATTGGGGCAGTAATGAAAACTTGAACGAAGTACTATTTAGAATAAAATAACTTCTTTAGTTCATTCATAAATCTTTAAAATAGCTACCGACTGTCTCTTTAGCTTTAACTGTTTTCATTTTGACAATGACTTTTACATTATTGAGAGTTACGAAATGGCATATTTATATGCTCTGTGATTCTAATCTTCGTAATCAAACAAAGATTCCATTCTTAAGAAATTAGGGAATTAGAACTTCAACCGCTTACTATTATCAATAAAATTACTTCTTTTGTTCATTCATATATCTTTAAAATTTCACTAGCAGACTACTAGACTCATTGGCAAAAAAAAAATGCAACTAACTGTTGTCATTTTGATATTGACTTTGACATTTTGGAGAGTTACGAAATGGCATATTTATATGCTCTGTGATTCTAAGCTTCGTAATCAAACAAAGATTCCATTCTTAAGAAATTAAGGAAGTAATTGAAACTTAAACAAATTACTGTTATGAATAAAATAACTTCTTTAGTTCATTCATAAATCTATAAAATGGCTATTAGCAACTGACTCATTAGCAGAAAAAAAACAACTAACTGTCATAATTTAAAGATTGACTTTGACATTTTTGAGACCTTTGTCATGGCATATTTATATACTCTCTGATTGTAAGTTTCGTAATTAAACAAAGATTCCAGACTTAAGAAATTTGTGAATTATAACTTAAACCGCTTTCTATAAATAAAATAACATCTTTAGTTCATTCATAAATCTTTAAAATAGCTAGCGACTGATTCATTAGCAAAAAAAAATGCAACTATCTTAATTTTGACATTGACTTTGACATTTTTGAGAGTTACGAAATGGCATATTTATATGCTCTGTGATTCTAAGCTTCGTAATTAAACAAAGATTCCAGACTTAAGTAATTGAGGAAGTAATTAAAACTTAAACGAATTACTGTTATGAATAAAATATCTTCTTTAGTTCATTCATAAATCTTTAAATGGCTAGCGACTGAGTCACTAGCAAAAAAAATGCAACTGTCTTAATTTAGACATTGACTCTGTGATTCTAAGCATCGTAACCAAACAAAGATTCCAGTCTTAAGAAATTGAGGAAGTTATGAATAAAATAACTTCTTTAGTTCATTCATAAATCTTATGAAATTATCTCTCTCTCATAAACATTATAAAATCCTTCTACAGTAAAACCTTTGTTCTTAAAAGTCAATTTATAACGATATTTTTCAAACACACAACGCTGTTCAAATGCTATGCGACTTGAGCCGTGACGTCATTTGTTAAAATATACGCTGAAATATAACATGCTTCATTACATTGTAAACACGGGAAACACTGCGGGACGCGGCTAGTCTCATATGAAAATACAGTGTAAACTCCATGTAACGTCACTCGATTTAACGACAAACTCTCTTAAAGTGCCGAATGGCTTTAGTTGGTATAGCTTGTATTCCATACATTGATACATTCTCTTTAACGACCACTCTCTATAACGCCATAAAATGCACAGTCCCTTCAGTGTCGTTATATAGATTTTACACTGTAGTTGTATGTAAAATTGGCGTTATGACTTCTAATTGCTTACTAGTTGTCATCTAGACTATTGTTTTTTCTATGTCAAAAGTATCAAATACGTTTTACTCCATGACACAAAAGTATCAAATTCGTTCGATCACCGTAAGAACATGGTGGGTAGTCTGTCAAACGAGACAAACGTAAACAAAGATTCTTCCAGGAACTTAGGTTGAGATAGAATTCTTCTAAAATTGATATTTGTTTTTGGATGCTTTGTAGAGGAATTTGTTCAGCTTACTTCTCAATTTATATTAAACAAAGTTTTTTTTCTAGATTTCAAGTATTTTTTTTTTGTCTGAGCTCAGTGGCTAGACTCTGGTGTCAAGAGTTTTCAAGCTGCCCAGACTTTTCAGACTGCCTTTGCCTTGGCTTAATCTCATGTTGTTTGTTCTTTATCCCATTTCAGTAATATTATAAATTCGAAAGTTTGTATGTGTGAAACACAGAAACTAAGATTTAATCTAGGATAAAAAATACCCTTTACGTTAATACTGGGTCTAATGTATCTCCATACTAATATTCGCTTTTGGTGTAGCCGTTAGAGCATGAAGAAATAACAAACATACACCCAAATTAACATACAAATTTTAACCTTAAGAATATATAGCAAGTATTTATATACAAATTTACAACTTTTTTTAAGTTGTATATAAATCTTCTTATATATAAAATTTCCATGTCACAATGTTAGTTACCGTACTCCTCCGAAACGGATTGACCGATTTTTGCCAAATTTATATGCGTATTGAGGTCTGAGAATTGGCTACTATCTATTCTTCATACCCCTATAAGAGTCTACTTTTTTATTACCAACACCTATTTTCTTATGGCTATTTTAGTAATTTAACATTTTTCATCTCGCTCGATAACTGATCAATTAAAGTGTTTTAACTGTACTTAAGGCAAAACAACGTTTGCTGGGTCAGCTTGTTTTTATAAAAAAATATTTTAATGGTATGTATTCTATGTTATGGGCCATAGTTGCCTATAATAAAGGTATAAATAAATAAAATAAAAATAAATCCTTTCTATATATTTATTAAGTTCATAAAATTTTATTAAATTACGTGCTAACTTTGACATTCATATTAGTGGATTCTTTACTCAGCATCGTAAAGAGAAACCTTGGTCGACACCTGTTGATATTTTGATACTTTCGCAACCATAATTATATATTTAACAAGTACCAAATATGGTTACGATTCGACACATGAAGTCTTCTTCATCGTATGAGCTAAGTGGCAAGCTCTGGTGTCGAGAGTTTTTAAGCCGCCCGAAGGTCTCTGACTTGGCTTAACGACTGCTTGTACTAAGACTAACAGCCGGTACCTACAATTTAACGTGTCATCCGACCCACGGTAGCACCCAGTTGAAAATGCCACTTGAAAAACGACTGTCTTGTGCATGGTCACCCATCGAAATACTGTCCGCATCGACTGTTGCTTAGCTTCGATGATCGCGTCAGATCACCTTAGCTAATTCTAATTCAAATTTGATGAGACCTGCACTGATATCCCGCTAGGGGCGTATTGTGCATTCCCCCCTTACCAGCCTACCCAAGCCAACCGAGCTCCTTGAAGTAACGGAGCACAGCCCTGGCTCGCTGACATACCTGTTCCACCACTGTTGCGTCAGATGGTCTGTTTGTCTGAGGATTAGCAATGGAAGGTGAACTTTCATCTTGAGCTGCTATCATCAGGCCGTAACTCCCTCTGGTTTGTTTGGTGGCCTCACAGTGCAGTAGCACGTGTTCTACCGTTTCATTTTCCTCCAGACAGCCCCGACATAGAGGTCTGTCCGTTTCCCTATTTTATGTTGGTGGTAGTTGAGATCACAGTGGCCGGTAATGATGCCGACCATCATACGTAGATCCCCTCTTGTGAGTTTTAGTAAATTACCATTACCTTAGCTAGCCGAGCTAAAGGCGCTACAAATGAAGTACATATTTGGACAGTGTTGTGCAAAAACGAACCAGCTGTTCAATTCACTCTTTAAATGGACGAAGTATGAATATGAAGTATATGTACATATATGTTATGTATATATGCGGCCGGTCTGGTTTCGAAGGGAGCCAGTTATTCCAGCTTAGGCATGCTCCACTCTAGGACCCACACACAAACTTTCGGCTTTATTATATTAGAATGAAGGTATCACTGTTGGCTTTAAATAAGGTTTATTCAAAAAACTTGTTCCCGGTTTATTGAGAGACAGAGACAGTTTTATATTTTTAAAATGAGACAGTGTCGAAGTTAAGCAACTATCGATGCGATCAAAACTTGGATGGGTGACCGGAACTTGGTATTTTTTTTTATCCTTGATAGGTTTGCGTTTGACTACAGTTAGCCTGATGTTAAGCTACGCTGAAGATAAATAGTATTCAAATCTGGGCGCTTTTTTGGGTTGAATGACGCATTAAATTAAAGTTGTTGACTGTTAAACCTAACAGCCATGCCAAATGCCAATAGATACAAATATGTATCTATATAAAATATGTATGTATGTATATGTAGTATATCAGTTGTGTTAGCTACCATAACACGAACTAGAAATGGTTCAGTATGGGGTTAACCAGCCGTGTGTGAAACGTGTCCTCTTATTAAAAAATAATAATAATGTACTAGGTCCTTAAATTTGACAACAACTTGGCCGTTTAGCTCTTAAAATAGTTAAATGAGTAAACGTTTCATCCGATTCGCGGAAACGCCAAAAAATAACAGTAAAAACAAAAACACGTGTAAAATTAAATACTACTAAGAACCGTGACAATTTGTGATGATTAATGTTAAAAAACTGTCGACTCCTACAAAAAACATGCAAATATATGTAAGTACATATCTTATATATAAAATTTCCATGTCACAATGTTAGTTACCGTACTCCACCGAAACAGCTTGACCGATTTTTACCAAATTTCATATGCGTATTCAGTAGGTCTGAGAATCGGCTACTATCTATTTTTTAAGGCAAAACAATGTTTGCCGGGTCAGCTAGTACATATTTCATAAAAAATGATATGTCATCCACATTTGTACATAGTACATACATACATACGTAGTGTGCAAAGTCGCGTATCTTCGTAATCTGTATTTATATTTTTTTAACTCTTTCCATCATAAGCAGCCCACTATACGTTCCCACTGCTGGGACTCGGGGCCATCTCTTACGAGGAGAGAGATATAGGCTATAATCCACCACGCTGGCCAAGTGCGGGTTGGCGGATGACACACGTCTTCGGATATCGCGGTCGCCTTCGGGCGGCTTGAAAACTCTCGACACCAGAGCTTGGCCACTTAGCTCATACGAATAAGAAGAAGTCGAATCAGATTCAACCGGAGATGCAAGTTTCAGATTTATTATCAAGATAACTTCTTGCCAAGTAATCTGCGCTTGCGCAACGCGAGGCGTGAACACGTCAATGTTTCTGTCTCGCTCTAAACATCATACGTTTCTAAGGCAGGGACTGACGTCGGTTAATTTTAACCCGTTTGATTCAAGCGGTACTTAGCGGGAAGTTTTTGTTAATAGATGAAATGTTTTAATACATATGTTTGTAATGAAGTAAGATCTATATATAATGACTAATAATAACCGGTGTTAGGACCAGATAAAAAAAAAATGGCCAAGTGCGAGTCGGGCCCATGAAGGGTTCCGTACCATTATAGTATAGGAGCCCCACTTAAATATAATTTTTACTTTATAATTTTTTTTTAGGTTAATACATATTTTAATATTCTGTGAATGTAGAGAGTCGAAATTGTTTTGTCGAATGGATAATGTTTTACAAGCTTGCAAGCCTGTTTAAAACTAACAACATATATTTAGTTAACACGGGTATCGGAATTATTATGAGGCAAACAAGTCATCAATAGTTAAGTTTAGGTACGTTTAGTAAACTAGCAATACATCTTATATATAAAATTTCCGTGTCACAGTGTTTGTTACCGTACTCCTCCGAAACGGCTTAACCGATTTTTTCCAAATTTTATATGCGTATTCAGTAGGTCTGAGAATCGGCTACTGTATATTTAGATTTTTTATTTTTTATTTTTTTTATTAAGGCAAAACAATGTTTGCCGGGTCAGCTAGTTATATGTAAAATAGACTTATCAATATGAAAAAAAAACTGGTTTAAAAAACTATTTTTTCTATAAAGAAATAACTGTAAATTCAAGCTTTTGCCCGTATCTTAAACTTGACTATTATTTTTTCTTATTAATTTCAAGATGACAGATTTTATTCCACAATTCAAGTCTGGAGTCGATAGATAATTAGGCTTAAGAACTAGGCTTAAAATTAATGCACATAAAGATGCTCTCTGAATCCCTGAATGAATGAATGAAATGGTACATCCTGTGTTGTGAGGTTCAGTGCCTTCCCTTAGCCTCTAAAAAGCTATGATTATTTACATTGAATTCCTAAACATATAATATAAATATCCATCCTTTTGCAGCTAGCAAGATAAAATAACCGGTTTCAAACCCTGCGCGTCTTTCTCGCTCGTTCTAACGAATTGCTCACACAGTCGTCGTTACATGCGCGCCGTTTAACGAAAACCTATATGACTCACGCGCTTATAATAGCTACGATACGAATTTCCTCTAATAGTTGTTCAGCTAAATATCAACTCTATGCTTTAGGTGTTTTGGTTTAAATTGGTTTGAACCGTTCCTGTAATCCTTTTGAAGGTTGCAAATTATTTCAGATCTACGGCTGAAAGTTTTAAAGTCTATTTTTGTGTGTTTGTGTGGTGGGTTTTTTTGCGTATGGTGCTTTTTTTTCTGTCCGTACGCCCGTTAGTCGAGGTATATATTTGGCGTTTGGTCGCTACTCTGCTCGTTAAGACTTGGTTGGTCGTGGCTGCGGTGATTTATCGGAATTGGTTTAGCCTTTTGTTTGGTGTAGAATAAGGTCAGTGGATATAAAGTCTCAATTTTTGTTATTGCTTTTGTTGTCAACTTTACTTTTTTTCATAAGCATACATTTTATTTTTTTATACTCGATAGTTGTACCATACTTGTTCATACAAGTATATTTATTATTAATTTATTTAGTATGTGATAATTCTACGCTTACAGATAACGGTATCGTTAATAGGTTAATAGTTATTTTGTTCAATGTTATATTTTTTGTTTTCGGTATAAATATTGCTAAGCTAAATATTATGGTAATAATATTTGCTTAATAAGATCGTACAAAATTATTGTTTTTTTTTAATAGTTGTAAAAGCCAAGTATTGTCATAATATTTGATTAATAAGATCTTACAAAATTTAATAAAACTTGGCAAAGTATTTTAAAACAATGCGTAGTTTTTCTTAAGCAAAGTTTTGATTTGTCTTAGTTCAATTTAGAACGTGTGGCTCTGTGAACCTTGTTTTCTTTTTTATGTTCCTTTAGAGGAAAAAACTACCGCATAGATTTTAATGGAAGTTCATAACAATATAGATTATACACCAAAATAACACATATGCTATAATTATTTAAGATGGGATAAGGCAAGATAGAAGCAGATATAATATTAACTAAGTAATGATGGCTGATGATGATGATATTAAAGTTTGACTTATTATAATGTAAATTAAAGCATTTTACATAATTGTCAGTCAAAGGCAGTTAAGGCATTTTACATAAATGTCAAAAATGACTGTAATTTTCTTGGTGTTTGTTTTAGTTCCAGTAAGGAAAAAAATATTTATTGGAATCAATAAAGCGTAAAATGAATAAACTTAAATTTGTCACAACTTAGCCTGAAGCCGGCATAATGTAATTAGTATATTATATAGTATTACATAATACGTAATATATCGGGCATTAGAGATGCGATAATGCCTGACCTTGGTCTGTCTTTACTCTACGTACTTCACACGCCCTCTACAGAATTAAACGCATTGATATATGTATCTTGTTTTTTTTAATGCTAGTATTTTTTTACAGAGTCGGTTTTTCTTGTTTTTTATAGTCAATGTGTAAATTTAAATTTATAATCATTAGAAACAAAATTGAACGTATTGAAATTCAGTGTAAAGTCCATGTAACGTCACTCGATTTAACGAAAAACTCTTTAAAGCGTCGAAATCAATTAGCTTTAGTTGGTTTAGCTCGTATTCCATACAATGATACATTCTCTCCATTTAACTCTCTATAACGCCAAAAAATGCAGTCTTTTCAGTGTAGATATATAGAGTTTACACTGTATTTACATTCGCATTGCATTTAACCCAAATAGGTAACATTAGAACCGTCCACTCAGCTCAACTGCGAAAAACCAAATCATCATTTCATTACCGCCTGACCTAGTGCCCTAGAAACGAACAACATTAACAAAAATCGGTTAAGTGTGAGCGAGACTCGGGCACGGAGGGTTCCGTACCATTTTATCTACGAGTATTAGTCACGAGGGCTGCCGAAACAAAAGCGGGGGAAGTCTAAAGGTTGCTGTCGGATAGATAGATAAATAAATTCTTTATTTCCCACTAATTACAATAAATTATACACAAAAGAAACTCAGGTTAGAGCAAATTTCATCAAAATCGGTTCTGCCGTATGAGCTTGAGGAAATAACAAACATACACACTCTCACACAAACTTTCCCATTTATAATATTAGTATTAATATTAATATTAATAATAGTACCTGGTTGAGCGAGCTTAGCTCGGTATTTTTTTTTTAATATGACATTTTCTAAAAATGATTCCTAGCTAGATCGATTTATCGCCCCCGAAACCCCCTATATACTAAATTTCATGAAATCGTTGGAGCCGATTCCGAGATTCCAATAATTGCTCATTTAAAGATATAAGATTAGATTTAAAATGCACATTCTGTATAGATTCAGTATGTAGGTAACAGAAAGACAGCGAAGTCTAAGTAAAGGGTTTCCTGTCGCTAGCCTTTTGTAACGGAACCCTAAAAATCAACATTATCACACTTTAAACTTCAAGTGTTGTTTGCGTAATGAATAACGGTGATAACGGCGTTAAACGGCGCTCGAGAACTGATAAGATTCGTTTATCACCGACAAGATAAGAAATGACAATTTATAAAAAGCAGACAAGCCTTTGTTTTAGTTTAGTTGAGTGGTTTGTTGGTTTTTTTTTGACAAGGATTACGTGACTTTTTTATTTATTTATAAATCTTGCATCATACGATTAAATTACTCGTATAATTATTTAATACATACGTGATGTTAATACGATTCTATATGGGAGTGATTTTTGGTAAGTTATGTCTTAAGCTCCTCTTTTTGACGATCTCGTTTGCGTAATGGCACAGAATAATAACTTGTACTTCGTAAATGGTTACCATGCTGAACTGCCAACCAGAGTCTAGGGTTCGATTTCCGGCACGGCTAACATGTTGTGATGAACTAAATTGGTTTGCTGTCGGTCTGGGTGTTAATTATGTATCGATATACAATATTTATGTACAGTGTAAACTCCATGTACATCACTCGATTTAACGACAAACTCTCTAAAGCGTGGAAATTAATTGGCTTTAATTGTATTCCATACAATAATACATTATCTCTATTAACAACCACTCTCTATAACGCCATAAAACCCACAGTCCCTTCAGTGTTGCTATATAAAGTTTACACTGTATATGTATTTTGTGGTATATCAGTTGTATTGTATGTCAGTTAGCAACCATAATACCAACTAGAGGTATTATTTCTTATTTAACAATTTAAACATGTTATATCGAGAAACCAAATCCAAGCGATAAGAACCTATTTTTATTTCACCAACTTCCGCTACTAAACAAATAATATAAAAAAACGTGTGTCCATACAGGGTTAGGTGTATAAACACTTCTAAGATTAGGTCTGAACAGGTTAGATTATAAATCTACATATATTATCTTTACTAATATTTAATAATATAATTTTGACGACCTCGTTGGCGTTATAGTTACCATACCAGACTCCGGGATCAGATGGTTCCGGGTTCGATTCCCGGCTCGGCCAACATCTTTGTGCTTAAATTAATTTGTTGGCTGTGGGTCTGGGTGTTAAATATGTATCTATATAAAAACAGCATTCAAATCATTCACAATCAAAAAATAAAATAAAAAATACTATACAAATACAAAATAAAGTAGTATTTCCATGACAAAATTATGCAATAACAATAATTATTAGCATATTATAGTGGATTTTCTCGTGAATGCAAATTCACAATGTTTTATGCAGTTGTTTAGAATACTCAATACAATCGTTAAATACATCAGCAGGGTTAGCGTAAATGAGTTGATTAAATGCTAGTCTTAGTTCAAGCAGTCGTTAATATAAGTCATAATAAGGGCTGAGCCACTAGCCACCAAGTTACCCTGTATATTAAAGTAAAACTGGAGCATCACACCGGAAGTTAGATTTTAAAGATATCAAATATTTTTTCTATGTTATCAAACACTCAATTCGGTCGGTGTACAAAATATTTGCACATGCCCGGCGGTCTTCAAAAGTAGAGTTAATTAATGGTGGCGATTCAGCGGCACACACGACTAAACTAAATTTAAAGAAGCCCCGTCTCTTTTCATCTTAGGTGGCCAGAAAGAGACGGCACGTTCTGAACCACAGACAAAACAACTAAAATCGCGTCAAATGAAGAAAATATAGGCTTCTCTAAATTTAGTTTAGTCGTGCGTGCCGCTGAATCGCCACCAATAGGTATCTTCTAGGTAAGCGTGCCACACCGTAGACTGCAGCGCTGACCGCAGCAAACTTGCGTTTGACTACAGCTAGGACTAAAAAAAACTGTGGTTAGCTGGACTGGTCCTAGCAGTATCCAAGGATTAAAAAAAAGTGTTTTGCGTATTCATTGCCAATTTAATTGAAATTTGTATAATAGGGTTGTTTACCAAATCTTTCGTAGCTGTACTTAAAATAAAACGTTAAAGCAATTTCGTTTGTAACTTTGATGTCAAGAAGAGAAGCTTTGATTGTAAAAGTGATATATTCGTTGGGTATGATCATTTAGTAAGGTTTGAAAAAAATATGGTAAAAAAATATAAACTACTAGCTGTTGCTGTATGTACAAGCTAAAAGATAAAAAAAAAGATCAAGAAAAATCAAAACACCCTACAATTTAAATTGAAGTAAGTACACCATCCAGGCTAAAAATATATTTAAGTCATAATAATGTATCTTATCAATAAGGCTTCTATAATTATCTTATCTATAATTATCTTATCTATAAGCCTATTTTTACCTTGCTTTGATTGGTAACTGATAAGAGCAATATCAAGCAGACGTGATCTATTGTCTAGTGTTTGTGATAGCTTTCAACACGTGGCGAAGGTCGATGGGCTGTTGAAATCCATAGTAATAATAGAGAAAGAAAGAAAAACATATATTGAATAGGAAAACTGAAATAATGGTAATACAATATATTACCATTATTTCAGTTTTTTTTCCCCCTACGCAATCATTAATGTTCATGCATCTTATCAGTGTTCTATTTAGTTGTGAGTCTTTGTTACTTGACAATTTCCACAACTCACCTGATATTAAGTGACATTGCGGTGTAAGATGGAGCGGGCTTGCCTAGAAGACACCGATTCACAGAGCCGTTCATTCCGGCAAGAAGTTCCACAGCTTGGTCCGTAGTAAAAACGTGGATGCAAATCGCATAATACGCATTTTCGGAATTTTTTCTTTATTGGTGAATAGGCTTACGTTTGACTGCGGCTAGCCTGATGTTAAGCTTAACTGTGGTCTAAGATGTAACACGCTTGCCTAGAAGGAACCTATTTACTCTAGATTTGAAGACCCCCAAATTGTACTTCTCGGGAAAAAGAGACTCAGGAAGAGAGTTCCAAAGCTTCGCAGTTCTCACAATGAAGGTCGAAGCAAAACGCTTTGTGCGAATCCTCGGAACTTCGACAGTAAATCGATGTCTCTTCGCTGTACCCCTGCTCGTTCTGTAGTGGAATGGAGAAGCGGGAATTAAATTGTGCAGCTCCATTGCACACTCCAAAATGTACCCGATAAAATACACACAGACTGGCAACCTTGCGCCTATTCGGTATATCGGTGCCTCCTAGCAGTCTCCCTGCTCGCTCGTCTAATTCCAACGCACACTGACCGAAATGCAACCGGTAGAATCCCGACAGATTAGCAAACCCCGCGGTGGTGCTCCAAACTGTAGAGTTTGGAAAGTTTTTAAAAATATAAATAAAAAAAAGTAAAATTCGTTCGTTAGATTTATTTTTTAGGCAGATAAACGGCTCAAAATTTTTAAATTGGCCAAATACAGGTCGGGCTCGTGTGTGAAGGGTTCCGTACCATTATCATAAAAATATGTAAAAAAAACACGTTTTTTATATATTAGGTACAGAACGTAACGTAAAATTTAAATATTAATTTTATTAAAAATTTGTTATTTTTTTTAACTTAATAAATCCAGTTTTCGTAATCGCTTATTATTATCATCATTACCTGCCTTGGAAAACCGGTAAGCTGGTTTATAAAAACACAGCATTCAGTCAAAGTAAACAACAGTTTATTCATGAATTATTTACGAATGTATACCGGCCTTGACATTTCAGGGTAAAGGGGTTGAGCCTTAGTTATTTTTGTGGGGATATCTGTACCATTGGAGTTTAAAGGTTAGAGTGGGAAATTGGCCGTGATAGAAATAATTTGGTTTAGGTTAAAGTTGAAAGTGTTTCATATTACGTTATAACGACATTTGTGGCGATTCAGCGGCACACACGACTAAACTAAATTTAAAGAAGTCCCGTCTCTTTTCATCTTATGTGGCAAGAAAGAGACTGCACGTTCTGAACCACAGACACAACTAAAATCACGTCAAATATGGAATTTGCAGGCAGTTTTAGAGGTGATACAAGTGAGTGCGGTCTAAAGTCGCCTATATTTTCTACATTTGACGCGATTTTAGTTGTTTTGACTATGGTGCAGAACGTGCCGTTTCTTTCTTTCTGGCCACCTAAGATGAAAAGAGACGGGGCTTCTTTAAATTTAGTTTAGTCGTGTGTGCCGCTGAATCGCCACCATTAAGTAGACCCCCTTAATATTACCCTATACAATTTAAATGGACAAGAGTTGTGAAGAAAAAATATGACTGACTAGCTATTATTACGATTTTATATTTTATTTTTTATTATTGTATGTTTGAATTGCATTGATTATTCTGAAATAACTGAATTAATGATAATATTCAAAGAATTAAATTAGGACGTATTTACACACATGGCTATTTAGCCCCATACTAAACCATTTCTAGTTTGTATTGTGGTTGCTAACACAACTGATATACTTATTTATGTACATACATATTTAACCCAGACCGACTACCAAATTTAGATCATCACAAAGATTTTGTCCGTGCCGGGAATCGGACCCTGGGACCCTCTGGTTGGCAGTCCGGCATGGTAACCATTACGTCAACAAGATCGTTAAATATGTCATGACATGTTTTTACATAACAAGTCGGCCGTCTCGCATCTTGCTATATTTTTTTTCTTTATTTTGCCTCGAGCTACACCAGACCTACAGTTCCTCCAAACTACCTTGAACTAGTCACGGTCTACCGATATTGAGTCATCCGCAGTAACGATGTAGGTACATACAAATTGAGGCGACCGTCTGTCTGTGCCCAAATGTTTCCGACATTTTTTGTCAGCTTACAATGGAGCTAGTTTTTTGACAATTGAATTGATCACATTGATTTTGCCGCGACGCACGTCTTTGCCGACTTTTTAGCTGACTTCGAAAGTTTTGTGTTTATTGAGCCGTATGTCTGTAGGTTTTTACTGCCAAATTTTATTTGAAGTATCAAAGACTCACAACTAAATAGAATACTCATAAACAGTGGAATAAAACGAAATTAAATTAAATACTACACAATAATTGATCTACCTTTAGCTTAAGCAGCCCACTATACGTTCCCACTGCTGGGACTCTGGGCCTTCTCTCACTAGGTGAGAGATATTAGGCTCTAATCCACCACGCTGGCCAAGTGCGGGTTGGCAAATGACACACGTCTTCGGTTAATGTGGTCCTCAAACATGCCGGTTTCCTCACGATGTTTTTTGATGAAGACGTTTGGCATCCGCCAACCCAAACTTGGCGAGCGTGGTGGATTATGGCCTATATCTCTCCTCGTGAGAGAAGGCTCCGAGTCCCAGCAGTGGGAACGTATAGTGGGCTGCTTATGTTATGTGTTGTAATTTAATAATCGACTTTTAAAAACGAGGAGTGTCTTAATTCGATTTCTTCTTTTTCGTTTTGCTAAATGGCAAAAGCCTTGAAAACTCTCGACACCAGAGCTTGGCCACTTAACTCATACGAAAAGGAACAAGTGTTACATCTTTTACTAAAATAACATTTTGTAACCTTCTATCGAGTCAAGATATTGGTTTTTGCCTTGAACTCGAGACTATTCTCTCTGTATGTTTGTTGCTGTTCTATTATGAACCTTGTGTATGTAGATTTAAAGTTCAAAATTGGGAAGGTTTGAAAGAGTTTACAAACCTATATTATAAGTAGTTAATAAACTAATGTTCGTACGAATGAATATGTATGCTGGTAACATTTTTAACCTTATAATTGAGAAACAGTTAGTAGACAAGGTTAGTCTAGATTTTTAGGTCCTACTTATATTGACGACCTCGTTGGGTCGGTTACCATGCCGGACTGCCAATCAGAAGGTTCCGGGTTCGATGCCCGGCACGGCCGACATCTTTGTGCTAAACTAAATATGTCGGATGTCGGCCTAGGTGTTAAATATGAATCTATATAAAGTATGTATGTATGTATATGTAGTACATATATCAGTTGTGTTAGCAACCTTAATACAAACTAGAAATTGTTTAGTATGGGGTTAACCAGATAGATAGATGAACTCTTTATTGGGCAGATTATACGTACAAGTCAAAATAAAAAATAACAACACAAAATTATTTACAACGTGCCACAAACGGCGGCCTTATCGCTAGCATCGATCTCTTCAAGGCAACCTTTGCCTGGAAATGAGTTGAAAGGACGAGAAATAGAGGGGTTGCACTATAAAGAAAACTAATACTTATAATTATAACCAGCCGTGTGTGTTATAAAATAATTGGCTAAGTGCGGGATAGGCTCGCGCATAAAGGGTTCCGTACCAATGTTGTATGGGGTACCCCCCTTAATATTTACATTTTTTTATTTTTTAGTAATTATTGTTATAGCGGCACGAGAAATACATATCTTGTGAAAGATTCATCTTTCTAGCTATTACGGTTTCTGAGATACAGCCTGGAGACAGACAGACAGGCAGCGGAGTCTTGGTAATAGGGTTCCGTTTTTACCGTTTTAGGTACGGAACCCTAAAAAAGCTACGCTAATTAAACTGTATAGGTATATAGGTGTAAAGTCCCATGCGTTTGGCACAGTTCCAAAAAAGGCAATCGCGCTAAGTATGTTATAAAATTAGCACTCATACGTAAGTGTTACTCAGACCTTTTACGGTCTAGTTAGTGCGTGATACTGGTCGCCCGTACAGGGTTAGGGTTATCAAGTGTTTTGACCCCACCACGGATAATGTTTTTTTTTTCAATAATTCACCTGAGGGTAAGCGACATTAAACATTGTAAACTGTTCACGTAAGGCATCTTAATATGCACCAGTGCACGCGTAGATCTCGTCGGCGGCGGTCCGTGTAACACTCGCCCCTGAAGATGGTGCTCGGAAAGCACCGAAACTGTTGGACTCATTCACACTTTTAATAATAAGTAAGTGTAAGCGACATTGACAGATAGATAGATAGATAAACACTTAAAAGAAAATAAATTAAAAAAAAACACTAAAGTACTTAGAAGCTAGTGCCTTAACTTTCGACATTATCGCTAAAAGCGATGTCTACCAGGCAACCATTTCCAAGACAGTACAATTTGAAAAAACTCAAAGAAGAGGTGTAATAATGTAAGTGCTTACGTTAATTCGAATAAATACATAATATATTTTGATAAAATAAATGTATGATGATAAATGCAAAATATATAAATCATAATATACGTACACAAAGTACAATAAAAAAATGTAAATTTATTATAAGAAAGGTTTATCCATCAAAATGAAAAAGATAAATATAATTTTTTGACTTTATTATTAAAAATGTACAAAGATGAAGCAGTGGTAACGCATTGCGATCTAAGGTGGAGCGCGCTTGCCCAGAAGATGCTAGATGTTCCTAGTGTGTATGTTTTTTTTGAGTTCTCGTTTGTTTGAGTTGTTTTTTAGGGTTCCATTACTGAGACTTCGATGTTCGTCCGTCTGTCTGTCACCAGGCTGTATCAACCGATCAACCGTTTATGATTTACCGTTATCGATAAATCTGTCGATAAATTCAAAATTTTACCCATTTTATTGCCTTATTTGAAATCCTGATTTTAGTTCCCAATTTGTGTCAATTTTTGTAACTTTTTCATGTAACCCAGAAAATATAATTTTTAACCTGCTTTCCATATCAGATATGTGGGACACTTTCTCAAAGTAAATATAACCTGAAATAAAAATATACGTTGTTGTAAAAAATATCAATCAAGCAATCAATATTTAAGAGCTGGGCTCTTGTCTGTGGAGTTTTATCCATGTAGTTCTGTCTTCGGCCAAATCCTTGACCTATATATACGACATGACTTTCGCCTTCTCCTTAATTTCGTCTAAAAATGATTTTTAAAAAAGGTATACTCGTAATATATAGCAGATCGTCCCGGCTTCGCACGGGCTATAAAATAATCTAAGTTGCAAAGAGAAACAAAATATAGCATATCTTACTCGGGGATAATGTAGTTACCCAACGGTGAAAGAATTTTTCAAATCGATTCTGTAGTTTCGGAGCCTATTTGCGTCAAACAAACAAAAAATCAAACTTTTCCTATTTATATATTGTTATAAATATAGACATAAGTAGTAAACTCCATGTAACGTCACTCGATTTAACAACAAACTCTCTAAAGCGTCGAAATTAATTGGCTTTAGTTGGTTCGGCTTGTATTCTATACAATGATACATTCTCTTCATTTAACGACCACTCTCTATAACGCCATTAAATGCACAGTGCCTTCAGTGTTATATAGTGACTAGCTGACCCGGCAAACGTTATTTTGCCTTAAAAATAGATAGTAGCCGATTCCTAATAGTTAGACCTACTGAATACGCATAAAAAATTTAGTAAAAATCGGTCAAGCCGTTTCGGAGGAGTACGGTAACTAACATTGTGACATGGAATTATATATTAGACTAGCTGACCCGCCAAACGTTGTTTTGCCTTAATAAAAAAAAATCTAAATATACAGTAGCCGATTCTCAGACCTACTGAATACGCATATAAAATTTTAAAAAAATCGGTCAAGCCGTTTCGGAGGAGTACGGTAACAAACACTGTGACACGGAAATTTTATATATAAGATTACACTGTATGTCAAATGACGACATATTGTTAAATTTTAACTAACACCCACAAACATTAATTAACAAAGCCAATGTCGCAGATTCTCATCCGTATAATTAAATACATGTAAATCATATTAATGGGGCAATTTCCCACGTGACATCAGGAAAACTTGCCAAGGGCGTGATTTGACCTATACAGTTGCCTTGGGATGGCCTGTTACCAACATGGTAACAACTGTTGCTCGGCCAACTAAGGTGATCTGACGCGATCATCGAGGTTAAGTCAACTGTCAATGCGGACAGTTTTTGGATGGGTGACCATGCCATACAAAAACCGTCTTGCTTCGACAGTCAAGAGGTTTTAAAAAAATGTTATATCTATCTGGGCGCTGTCGTAGGTCGGACGACACGTTAAATTGTAGGTCCTCACCATCATAAATCATATCTTTTTTAAGATAAATTATTCTAGAGTTTGTAATCAAAATTACCGTCCTAATTAATTAAGAGTAGTTACTTGTAGCTCGGCTAACTAAGGTGATCTGACGCGATCATCGAAGTTAAGCAACGGTCGATGCGGACAGTCTTTGGATGGGTGACTATGCAAAAGACTGTTTTTAAAAAGAAGTGTTATTGCCATCTGGTGTCATTATTGCTATCGTGGGTTGGACGATATGTTAATGTAGGTACTCATAATATTTTTCCCTCCCTAATATTTTTTTATTTGTTGTTATAACATTTAATTAATTCGTTTATTTCAGAAAAAGCCATCCATACAATTCAAACAAATATCAATAAAATACAATTTAAATAAATAAAATCAAATTAAATTACATTAAATAATATACAAAATCAAATTAAAAACAAATCAAAATAGTAGTCATAATTTTTCTCCCGTCACAATTCTCATCCATTTCAAATGTATAAGGCACGGGAAATACATAACTTGTGAAAGTTTCAGCTTACTAGCTATTACGGTTTCTTAGATACAGCCTGGAGACAGACAGACAGCGGAGGCTTAGTAATAGAGTCCCGTACCTTTTAGGTACGGCACGCTAAAAACAATCTACAAAATGTTAAACTGTCTTCCACCATCGGACGAGTAGGGAAACACCAAGGCGGCATCGTTTTACTGTGGAGGTGCCTAAGTCGCGTACTAAGCGGTTTGCCTCCACCTTCATTGTGCGTACCGCCAAGGTGTGGAATTCTTTGCCAAATTCCCTGTTCCCCGATAACTTTAATCTAGCTGTTTTCAAGGCAAGAGTGAACCGGTTTCTTCTGGGCAAGCGCGCTCCACCTTAGATTGCAATATCGCTTACCATCAGGTGAATTGTGATCAAGCGCAAGCCCATTAAGAGTACAAAAAAAACTGTCCTGTAAAGAGGCCCTCGTCTGCTGAGTGTCGTAGCGAGCGACCAGACCAACCTAGTTAGTTACGCTCGTCGCCTCTCCATTGGATACAGAAACCAACGAGGCATGAAGTACAGACTGCTTCTAATTTATTGATAGATAATTGATTTTTTCTATATACAGGGTAATTGGCAACGTGATTTATACAAAATACAAATACAAAATTATTTATTTGTTTGTTTCCAAATGTCTTTATTATTCATAATGGTTACATTTAATATAATTAAGCTAGTGTACATAAGATATTATTAACCTAATAAATTAAACAGTGACATTCGCATGATACACTTTTTTTTTACTCATTCACACACGGTTGGTTAGCCCCATACTGAACCATTTGTAGCTCGTATTAAGGTTGCTAACACAACTGATATACTACATATACATACATATTAAATATAAATACATATTTAACACCCAGACCCACAGCCAACAAATTTTATCATAAGGTTCCGGGTTCGATTCCCGGCCCGGTCAACATCTTTGTGCTTAACTAAATTTGTTGGCTGTGGGTGTGAAATATGTATTTATATATAATATTTATGTATGTATGTATATGTAGTATATCAGTTGTGTTAGCAACCATAATACGAGCTAGAAATGGTTCAGTATGGGGCTAACCAGCCGTGTGTGAAAGTGTCCTAATATTAATTTAATTATATTTAATTATTAAAAAAAAAACTCGTATTTACGAAGAAGAAGAAATTACAAGAAACCCTGTATTGAATTATTTGTCATCCGAGCGCTTTGGTGTTAATTAATTATATTCTATTTAGTTTACTTTTTTGCTTTTAAATGGCTTTATCACAATTTACCTAATGCTAAGCGCCTATTGTGATTTAAGATTGAGCGCGCTTAAAGAAACCGGTTCACTCTAGAAAGCAAACCTTGAGAGCCGCTACAATTTGGTTTTGCAGAACAGGGTGTTTGGCTTAGAGAAACATAATGGTACGTTTACACGCTTGCCAAGCCTTGGCAAGGATCGACAATCGCAAGCATGTAAATAGGGCGTTTGGCTTGGCTTGCGTGGGCTTGTGCCTGCTTGCTTCCGATCCAGTCGAGTGTCGGTTTTTTACGCAGATCAAAGGGCGTTTGCTTGGATGTATATTGCAGACTGACGTATTCACAAGCGTATAAACGCCTTTCAAACAATTTGTGGAGATTTGTGGAGGCTTGGGACTGTTTGCAGTTGGCCAAGGCTTGGCAAGCGTGTAAACGTACCATAACGCGTGTGATTGTAGCGATGATAGCTCAGTCGGGCATGTGGGCGCTTCACGTCCCGTAGGTCGTAGGAAAGAAAAAAAACTTGAAAAAAACCATAGCCTGGTGGTAGAGCATTTTCTAGTGCATTTTTCACTGTACCATTGCAGAAATAAGGATGAATTTGCTATTTGGGACATCTTAGTTGAAGATTCAATGCATTTTAACTTCATGCCTTAATATCAGTTGAGTCTTTTTAAAGTCAGGCGATTTGCGGTCAAGCTCAAGACAATTATTTCACATAAAAAAAACATGGAAAAACCTAATTGGTACAAATGACTAAATTGAAAAAACGACTAACCCCGTTTCGCGGTTGGCTGGAAACGTTAATTTTCCTATAATTTAGACATTTTATGGTAAACTGGTGTTTCTACGACAAACAGATCGACTGAACTCTGTCTTAGTGATATTTTACTTCGTTCTACTTTATTGTGATAGGTACTTTTAGATTAAAATGATAAACAGAAAATATTTTATTCATAATTTATCAATTTGACAAATTATACGTCAGTTTACCATAAAATAATAATACAATATTAATAAAGTACTTACACAATGTCAAATATATAAATAACTAGCTGACCCGGCAAACGTTGTTTTGCCTTAAAAATATATAGTAGAAGATTCTCAGACCTACTGAATACGCATATGAAATTTGGTAAAAATCGGTCAAGCCGTTTCGGAGGAGTACGGTAACTAACATTGTGTCATGGAAATTTTATAATTCTTTATTGGACACATAAATAAAAAGGCACAATAAAAGACAATTAACTTAAAATTAGTGTACCACAATTGGCGGCCTTATCGCTTAAAGCGATCTCTTCTAGGCAACCTTTGGATGGAAAGGAATTTATAAACGACTAAAGAAGGACGTAGTGTACAATAAAAAATAATAAAAAACATACATATAATATTAATAATCTTATCTTAATTTATATAAATCTCGTGTCAAAATGTTTGTCCTCAATGGACTCCTAAACCACTTAACCGATTATAATAAAATTCGCACACCATGTGCAGTTCGATCCAACTTGAGAGATAGAATAGTTTAAATCTCAAATTATAGTCGCAATTTTAATTTATTGCTAATATCATTTGTTATAATTAACTGTAAGTAACCTATCTATATAATAATTGAATCATCAATGAAGTAATTCGTAAAAATGAAGTATCTTTTTGTACGTGTTACTCCTAACCAAAAAGAAACCTGGCAATAACTAACCTTAGGCCTATATTACTTAAAGTAGGCGTCCATACGTTTTTATCAAATCGCTAGTGCCTTGAAAATTCGCAAAACGGACACAACCGTCAACGACGTCTGCCCTCACCCGTCTGCCCGCGTTCGGGTCGCGCACTCAGCGATGAGCCACTTCTTCACCACCGCACCTACCCCGCTCCCGCCACGCCCCGTTCGCCGAAATTGCTATGACTCTGCATTTTAAATCTGTGATATCTTCGAAAATATTTATTTAATTTACATGCTGTAAAAAGCCATATTGATCTTTATTAAATGCACAATGTATTTAAGATACTTAATTGGATAAGGATTAATACTGTATTGCTTAAAATCGCTTCGTAAATGAGCCATTATTTCTCGTACAAAGTAAAAGATAAAAAATGGTTATTGTGGGTTATTCCTAAGAGATAAACATATACCATCACGGACTTTTTTGTAGACCTTTTTAAGTTGTACAATACTGTAGTAAATTGTTTTGATCTATCTTGTAGGATTCAGTCAGCGTTTGCAATGTAAGCGCAAAAATGTGTTTTTTTTACGACCTCACATTAAAAACCTCAAAAATTGTAGCTTATGTGTTATTCTGATGTATAAGCTATAGCCTATGTGTTATTCTGATGTATAAGCTATATTGTGGTAAAGTTTCATTCAAATCCATTCAGTAGTTTTTACGTGAAAGAGTAACAAACATCCATACATCCATACTTACAAACTTTCGCCTTTATAATATTTTAGTAGGATTATAATCATTATTCAACAAAAATATTTTACATGTCAAAAAGTAAAAGAAATAAAATTTTATTTAAGCAAGCTACTACCAGGCCTGTGTCACTCCGCGTGTAGGTGTTAAAAACATACCTACGGGCGGCGGCCACTACGGAGTGGCCAATCTAGTAGACTGCCACAAGCGAACGAAAACACACGCGTGCGCGCTATATGTTCGACCACGTTCAACTTAATTATTTGATTGATTCATTATATAATTGCAAGATGAAAAAAAAGCAAAAAGATACTATGCAGTATTTAATTGTTTAAATACGGATCGTGATCGAAATTTAACTTTTTTTTGGTTACCTAAAGACGCTAAAAGGTAAGGGTAAAATCTATTTTGACTGAATTACATTACGAGTATGTTCCTATATGAAATGAAATTAATTCAAACTACAAACCGTTTCTCCCCGTACTATTCCAATATCCTAAAAGTACAATAAAAAATATATTTTAGTCGTTTCATTCGAGTTACATTTCATTTGTCGTACATTTACGAACTAAGACTAAGAGCCCAACGCAAAATATTTTCGGTGATACTATAGATGATACCTATGGAATTGTATTCGCGCTAGATGGCATAAAAAGTAGTTTCTCGAAGTAAGCAACCCTAGTCCGTGGCTCTTTCAATAACACAGAATAATAACTAGTACTCCGTATAACCATGTACAACGTATTATGAACCGTAGCCTAGTGAATTAAGGCCCATATTCCGTTGAAAAGAAATTGGTAGGCAACGAAATGATCACGTGATCGACTGGACCGCGAGCTAAATTAAATCATATTGTTTATCAGATTGAGTTCATATTTCTTTGAAAACCATTGCGAAGTGAAGCTTCTGTACGAAGTACAAGTTATTATTCTGTGCTACTACTAATATCTCGCAACTAAATTGCAACCGTTATCTTCATAATAAGTTTTTATCAGTTTCAATAAACATGCGATGATGTGACATTATTTGATTTCGTGGGTTCGTGAGAAAAGTTGAGATATTTTGTTGAGTTTAAATTGTAAGGCGGATCGATAGATAGTTTCTTTTAGAAAATGTCACTGTCACATGTTCTAGTAAAATAAAAAATAATAACATACAAATAAAATTGTAGCTGAAGTTGAGGTTGACTTAGGAAGATGTGAATAAATTGTGTGTAAGAGAATATGATAGAATAGGGAGTGAATGTGGAAATGACATTTGACAGATTAATACATATAGAAAAAGAAGAGTTGCTGTGCCGAGCCCATCTAGTGGGAAGTCAAATTAAATAAACTTATAATATTATAATTTATTTATTTCTAATATTATTTATTGCCGACCCCACCTTAGTGGGATAAGACAAGGAAGAAGAAGAAGATTATTTACTTCTTAATTTTCACAAAATTTGGTGTTAATACAATATAAGTAATAAGTTGGCCCTCTATTTTTACCGTCAGGTATGCAAAACTACAATTGTCAGAGGAAAAATTAAAAATATAAATGTTTAAATTCACTCGAAACCACTAGACCAATTATGGAATAAAAATATGTGAAAACTAAACTATAACTATTATCGTAGTCAAAGAAGAAATAAATAAATAAAATAATAGTTTCACCTCTGTAACTTTTTAATCTATTGTTTTTTTTTTACATTTTCTCATCGCCCTTCTCCTTTGTCCACAGATCAACAACCAAATCCAGAAACGACATCAAATGGACTAAAATAAAAAAATACGTATAAGATTTACTATAAATATTAGCAAATAAGAATAAATCAACATGTCTCACCATCTGGTGACTGTTTGTATGTTCTGTCTGCTTTGCGCTGCTCATACATGTGGTTCCCACGTCGATCTCAAGAACGATGCGCTAATCACCGAGTCCAAACTACAAGAGAATCAGTTTATAAATAGAATAGACTTGGAGGAACAGACACGGCACGACAGTATAGACCTGGAGGAACAGAGACGGCACGAGAGGATAGAGCTGGAGGAAAAGAGACGGCATGAGTCGAAAACGAGGTACAATCAGAAGCTGCAGAAGATCAGAAATAGAGATAGGACGAAACGGGAGGCGAACGAGATAGTAGACAATTTTGTCTATCAGATTTTTAAGTAAGTTCTTTGACCATCTAACATAAATCCTAATCTTAATATATATAAATCTCGTGTCACAATGTTTGTCCTCAATGGACTCCTAAACCACTTAACCGATTATAATAAAATTCGCACACCATGTGCAGTTCGATCCAACTTGCGAGATAGGATAGTTTAAATCTCAAATTATAGTCGCAATTTTAATTTATTGCTAATTATTGTCTGTTATTATTTGACAGTCACTATTATCTGTTAACTCCAAATGATTCTAACAGATGTCGAAACCTTTCGACTGGGTTGAGTAAGTAATCAATAGATGGCGCTGCTATGGTAAATCTACGAACGTGTCATATAAGCTACACTATCTATTTTCCATACCCCTAAGTGAGGCAAAACAACGTTTGCTGGGTCAGCTAGTTGATATATAGATTTGGGACTATCTAAAAGGTGTTGATGAAATAGATTTGATCACAGCGAAATACAGAAAGATTGAAATAAATATTTAAATGTAATACGAAAACAGAAAACACAAACAAAAGAGAGACACAAGGAACATTAGTGACAGTGGTCATATTCATACCTATAGGAAATTGGCTTAAATTTTTTAATAAAATCTTTTGACTTTCCAGGTTATACGGCGATGAACATAGCTTGACAATGAACATGTCGAAATTCAACGATATACTGGTGAAACTAGATCTGCTTAAACTCATCAATGGCGGTAGTCAGACAGAACCAACGCACACGAAGTTCTATGACGAGACCAAGGATAGCAATGAAGTTGTTAATGTGAGTATCTTCTTTATGTCCTACTTCAACGATGTGCCGGTGAACCTATATCTGCTCAAGCTCATCAATGGCGGGAACCAGACAGAACCCACGCACACCAAGTTCTATGACGAGACTAAGGATAGCAATAAAGTTGTTTATAATATATCACTGATAGTGTTCGAATTGAAGAATCTGTCGCTAATTACCTAACGACTTGGCCCGAAAGCCTGTTGATAGCTAGTTTCTCCTTTGTCTGTGTAGCTGACTCCTATAGTTAGTGAACTGCTGGTTAAATAAATGGCTTTTTTTTACGTGTGCATTTACGCATGCCCACCACACCCGGGGAGGTGGGCGGGGTATGTCGGGCTCGATGCCAGAAGGGCATCACTACCGACTAAAACCTCACGATGGCCTTCTCACCGGAATGAGGTTCCGCTTCTCGCATTAACGCACCACCCCGCCCACCTCGGCTAGCTTGCGAGACTCCGCCTTGAGCAATAATATTTATTATTGCTCAATAATAAAGATGTTTTTTTATGGTTATGTTACCTCGTTACCATCATATTAATTTACATATTTCTCACCTTTCCAGTGCGTGAGCAGCAAACAGCTCATAACAACAGTGAATACGAGATTAAAATCTCACGACGATGGTCATGGTCACGACCACGCGGTCACAAATGACCACGACGATGACCACGACCAAATCATAACACAGGACACCCTCCAAGCCGTCTGTCCCATACTTTTGTACCAAAAGCTGGCCACTTCTGGGACAGAACAGGCTGGCTGTGTCAAAGACACGAATCTTCCTTTACACTCCTTAGCGAAGTTCCGAAAAGAAACGCCTAAACCTGAAAAGAACATGGGCTTAGTGTGGCTGTATTCGACTCTAAGTATAGCGGTCATTAGCGCTTGTGGTCTTTTGGGAGTGGCGGTCATACCGATAATGCATAAGACGTATTACAACCATCTTTTGCAGTACCTAGTAGCTTTAGCCGTAGGAACGTTGTGCGGGGACGCTCTGCTGCATTTGATGCCGCACGCGATGAGCCCGTTAGACCACGACCACAGTCACGGCACTACAGCTTTAGAGGAGAGCAGTTCTCACGACGACGGAATGTGGAAGGGATTGGCAGCCATGCTGGGCGTAGTCTTCTTCTACTTCACGGAAAAGGGTCTGACAGTCGTAGTGGAATGGAGGAAGAGACGCCAAAAGCTGGAAGACGACAAACTCCCCCCTAGAGTAAGGGTGTTGAAAGACGAAACTGTTGGAGGATGTTCCGGAGGAGCGAAAGCCCCGAACAATTCCACATCGAACACTCTAATGAAGCTCTTCAAGAGGGAAGACAAATCGGATCCTACAACAAAGACTTGTAAGCACAAGTATTCGGAATACCCGTACTGCTATGACGAAATTGATACGGACACGCATGACGATCACCATTTGAGAGATGGTCAGATACCGCCAAGTCCGAAAGTTAATGCGAATAACCATAACAATTCGGTCAGTGTGGTTTCATCCAATGCGCTGAGTCAAGAGCAGAAGGAGAACGAGCCAACGGCCAGAGATTGGCTGTTGAAAGGAGAAGCGCCGGCCGTGGTGGAAATGAATAATATCAAGCATAAGGAAGATGGAGTCAAGGATCTCAAGGATGGTGATAGTTATACGATCATTTTGAGGTGAGTGCTTTTGATAATCTATTCAGTTTGTAGTTTTTTTTTTGTAATACTATGTGTCAATTCAATTTTAAAATATCTTTATTTACATAAAAATTTATACGAACATATTGGCACACAGTATGATTTAAAGTTATTTACTACTGTAATGATATATGTACATATATACTAGCTGACCCGGCAAACATTGGTTTGCCTTAAGTACATTTAAAAACGCTAAATTGATCAGTTATCGAGCGGGATGAGAACTGATTAAATTACTAAAATGGCCATAGCCAATAGGGGATGGTAATAAAAAAATAATAAATTAGGAATGTACGAGTATGTATTTCTTAATGCCAAATAATAAAAAAATGTTAACAAAATATTTCGTCAAAAACAAAAATAAAATGTTTAAATGTGATTTATTTATTACTTGGATGGAAAATAGATAGTTGCCGATTCTCAGACCTACTGAATACGCATATAAAATTTGAAAAAAATCGGTCAAGCCGTTTCTGAGGAGTACGTTAACAAGCACTGTGACATGGAAATTATATATATAAGATAAGATTTAGTAAAATTGTTACATAATTTATATCTTAATATATATAAATCTCGTGTCAAAATGTTTGTCCTCAATGAACTCCTAAACCACTTAACCGATTATAATAAAATTCGCACCATGTGCAGTTCGATCCAACTTGAGAGATAGGATAGTTTAAATCTCAAATTATAGTCGCAATTTTAATTTATTGCTAATTATTGTCTATTATTATTTGACAGTCACAATTATCTGTTAACTCCAAATGATTCTAATAGATGTCGATACCTTTCGACTGGGTTGAGTAAGTAATCAATAGATGGCGCTGCTATGGTAAATCTACGAACGTGTCATATAAGCTACACTATCTATTTTTCATACCCCTAAGTGAGGCAAAACAACATTTGCCGGGTCAGCTAGCTGATTATATAACTGATTCTAATATTTCATTATTTCTGACATGTAATTGTATACCTACCAATAAATGAGTTTATAAGCTAAACCCATGCCCGTGTTTCCCGTGTTCGTTACAGAGAGCACTCGCGCGCGCACCACGGGCACTCGCACGCGCACGGTCACGTGCACGCGCCGCCCTCCTCTATAGCGTCCGTCGCCTGGATGGTCATCATGGGGGACGGCCTGCACAACTTCACCGACGGCATGGCTATAGGTGAGTCTTCAGATCCTTCACCAGCAAATTGAAAAATCTATTGCCTTAATAGTAGCTTGCGAGTGTGGCTCGGTGGTATCAAATCAAATCAAATAATTTATTTCAGACTTTCATATGCCCAATGTTTCAATATTAACCCTTAAATGGGCGATTTTTGTTTCACGTTTTAAAAAAAAAATGGAATACACATGTATTACTGTCTAGGAAAAATTAGTAAAAAAATCTAGACATTAATTTACTATACTTTTTTGCAATAATATGAGTGTTGTTTATAAACTACATTGAGCAAAATATTAAAAACAATTAAATGTAGGTCAATTTTATGTGTGATTATTAGTATATTGTTGAAAAACAACATTGTCTATTTAAGGGTTAATAATAGCTTGCGAGTGTGGTAATCAAATCAAATCAAACAATTTATTTCAGACTTTCATATGTCCATATAATATTAACAAAAAAACGAAATTACCGTAGTATTTACAAAACTAAAGTCAGCTCCTACGCAGTGGCGTAGCTAAGTGGGCAAGGGCATACACAAAAGAATCGGGCCCTCACCCCCCTTTTTCACGTACCTTTATCTTTTAATGCCCTTCTAAATTATAGATAGGAACTAGCTGACCCGGCAAACATTGTTTTGCCTTAATTACCATTGACATTTTTTTTATTTATTTTTTTATTAGGCACTCAGACAGATTACAAACATTCATTTTAACATTACTAAACTACAAAGAACAAAATCAAGTCTGCTATCCAAAATAAAGTACACAGCATGTTAGTTAATAAGAAGGAAGATTCAGATATACATAAAAAAGGGGTAATCTTAAGTATTAAGCAATATTAACAATTTAACCTATAACTTATATTATTTCTAAATTAACTGAGGCTGTTACTAAATACATCCAGTTCAGTAATGTGAGTCTTACATTGGTTGTTATCTGAGGCGTCACAACATTTGAGTACCAGCTCGTTATATGAGCGACACATGCGCTGTATAGGACTATTACTGGAAACGTTGTTTTTATACAGTTTATTAGGATGAAATGAGTTTATAAGTTTTATTGATTACCATTATTACCATTTTGACCATGCAAAATACTATCGTTTTTGAAGTTGAATTTTCATCAGGATTTACCGTGATTTTATGCCATTTTTTTTTAGATCTTGCGACTCGCTCTTGGCTATTTTTTTTAATGCTAAGTTGTGATTATGTTTATTTCAGGTGCCGCGTTCGCTTCGAATATAGCGGGAGGTTTTTCTACCGCTATCGCGGTATTATGCCACGAACTACCTCACGAGTTGGGTAAGTTGCATAAATATATGTATTAAGTTTTTGTTCTATTAACTTTACATTCCAAATAATGACAAAAACAACATTCCAAAATATGACGTATTCAAAAAAAATGGTTCGAATTTAGCTAAAAGCTTGGGCATGTTCGCGGAGGCGCGCACTGTCGTGCTTTCATACCTCAATGCGCCGGCGGAGCGCCTCCCCGGTGCGCAGAGTACGGACCAGCTCCAACACAATCCTGGCGATGATCGCCGACAGGCTGGACTGTCCCTACATGCGGCATTGCTGCAACAGGCATGTTCCAGCAGTGCCGTTTGTGAGGGACTATTGAACTGCTGTTTGTGAATGTTTTAGATATTTTATTTTATTTTATTTTATTTTGAATTGTAGTAATTAAATTAATTTATTATTATAAAACAATCGAGGTATCATCACCCCTGTACTCATAATAAAAGGACCCCCGTATCTCCTCCCAGGCGACTTTGCAGTACTCCTGAAAGCGGGCATGTCTGTGAAGCGAGCCGTGTGCTACAACATCCTGTCGTCGGCGCTGTGTCTCGCGGGCATGGTGTGCGGCGTGCTCGCCGGACACGCTCCCTCCGCCACCAGGTGGCTGTTCGCCGCCGCCGCCGGCATGTTCCTCTACATCGCGCTCGTTGATATGGTGAGTCAGCTGAACTACGCGTTTATACAGCAACACAACGCGTTTACACAGCAAAACAACGCGTTTACACAGCAAAACAACGCGTTTACACAGCAAAACAACGCGTTTACACAGCAATACAACTCTTTGGAACAGAAACTCAGCAATAACACATTTATACAGCAACACAACTCTTACACGCAACACAGCAATAACACGTTTATACAGCAACACAATTCTTACACGCAACACAGCAATAACACGTTTATACAGCAACACAATTCTTACACGCAACACAGCAATAACACGTTTATACAGCAACTCAACTCTTACACGCAACACAGCAATAACACGTTTATACAGCAACACAATTCTTTTACACGCAACACAGCAATAACACGTTTATGCAGCAACACAATTCTTTTACACGCAACACAGCAATAACACGTTTATACAGCAACACAATTCTTTTACACAGCAATACAACTTCTTTTACAAAGCAACTCAGTATTCAAAATTCTAGTAGTAGTGTCATGTAACACAACAAACAAGGGGAAATTGTTCCAAAAAATAAAACGCGCTTTTTATTATACTTCATATTTGTAGTATGATATAATATTATGGTTTATTCTTACGTTTTTCTTACAAATCGTACGGTGCAAATAATAACCTTACTATCCTTTATTCACAGATGCCAGAACTCAGCACTTCACATAGCAAAGAGGGCACGTTCTGCCAATGCTTACTTCAACTCATGGGTCTGGCTACTGGCATTGGCATTATGCTGGTCATAGCGCTTTACGAGCAAGACCTGAAAAACTTATTCGGATAGTCAGATTTGTGAAGAACAAAGAAATTCTGACAAAGTGAATAAAGTTATGCCCAAATTCTGACAAAGTGAATAAATTTATGCCCAAATTGTGACAAAGTGAATAAAATTATGACCAAATTATGACAAAGTGAATAAAGTTTATCAATATTCCGATATAATAGAAAAAAAAGTGCCGATAAAACGACAAATTTACCTTTGCCAAAACTGTGAGAAAAGTGTATGCCAAAACTTGGCAAGTGACGCGAAAATTATGAAAAAAAAATGACATTAAATGTGACAAAACACGACGTGTGATTAAAAATATATATTATTCCTCTCTAATGTTGTGTGAAATTTATGCCAAAATTGAGCAAAAATCACGATTATTGTAAATGAGAATGGTATTTCAATGAATATGCCAAAATTGCACATAGTAAATTTATTTTAACTCTTTTGAAGCTGTTAAAAAGAGGAAGCGCTTAAACATTACTAAGTTCAACTTGAATGGTTTAAGAAAAATGAATATTTATTTGCTATGGCTGTATTTAAATTTTGAAATTAATTTAAAAATAAAACTCGATATTTTCTAATTCCAAGGCAAACAAAAAAAAGTTCACTATGAAATTTGTTTCTTAGCTGTTAATGTTTTTAACTATTGGTACTTTGGTGGAAAAATTAAATAAAACTTACAAGACATAACTTCAAGTTTGGTACAGAAATGAAAAATAAAGACCAGTGCTAAAAAAATGGTGCAAAAAAGTGTTGTAACCCCGATATATTCCTAGTTTTTTAGTGAAACTAGAATAAGTGAACTCAAGTGTTGAAAATAAAAATACTTAGATGTAAGTATTGATAGAAAAAAAAACTTTAGGATTATTTTAACCTTCTTGGTTCCAACTTTAACTTAAAAAACTACACTAGTTAAATTCAACCTTAATATGGGGTTATATTGTACTCCAAAATGTATTATTATATGTATTTATCACTACTGTAGGGTTAGATTTTTTTTTTCGAATGCGCAAAATAATAGTTAACGGCCATCATAAGCAGCCCACTATACATTCCCACTGCTAGGACTCGGGGCCTTCTCTTACGAGGAGAGAGATTCAACCAACTACAACAAAAAACAGGTCTATCATTCGATAACTTAAATTTCATTGGTTGCTAAACATCTTAACATAAACCAATCAGATCAGAGAAAGGTATACTCTCTGTAGTTTTTCGCATTCGAAAAATCTTATACTAGCTCTTATATATATTAAAAAAAAAACATGTTATTCCCAATGTATCTACCGTGTTGTAAAGCTTTTATATTATGTGTATCCTATGGGGTAAATAAATACCCCAATTATTGTAAATATACAGTACCCGGCGATAAATATTGCACATCGACCTTAAGAAAGAGACAATCGGCTAACTTCGTATAGCGGTATCTCTATCGCACACTACATATGTAACGTTTTATCAGTCACATCCACTTAAATGGTCTGGTTGTATTCATTCTTACTACTGCACATACATTTGCACTTACTTTTATAAACACAACATATGCGTGCATATTACCTATGTATAATAAAAAAAAATAATTAAAAATATTTTCGTCATTTTTTCTAATATTAAATTTGTTTCAAAAGCATTTTATTCGTCACTATTATTACAATTTGTAGCATACAAACAAAACATACAATTTAAAAGACCACTCCGGACAGAACCTGACGGAAAGGTACCCGTAATTTGTGTTAATTAAGATATTTACTTTTTTGTTTCTTTTAAAAAAAAAATAACTTATTAGTGTTTTGATGTATAAACTAAACTAATTGGTTTTAAAATTTAGTAAACTTCACCTCTTCAACTTCACTTCATGTGTAGATAGTAAATTAATTAAGAATGTTTAAGTTTGTAATGGCTGACATAATAATATCTATATGTATAATTTACTTGTTTATGGCAGAAAACATTGGCTTCCAATATTCAGTTTATAGAACTTGTTAGGAAGCCTTTTAGATTCCTGATCATTTTATTGTTATTTACTTCTGTCAAATAAATAAATTTTGTGTTTATATTTGTCAGTCGTTGTTAATAGATTTTCGTACAGTTTGTATTTTGTGCGACAGAGATGACGCTCTACGAAGCCGAAGTTAGCCGACTGTCTCTTTCCTAAGGTCAATGTACAATATTTATCGCCGGTTACTGTAATTCTACTTGTCTTATCGGTTATGTGATTTTAGTATTCTTTAATATGATAAGTATTCCGTTAATTATATTTTTAATTTTAGCTTCGTGATTATAAAATAGGTGCGTAACTTTAAAAAAATTATTATGTCAGGTACTTATGTCTATTTATATGGATTTTGACAGCGAACTAGAATAAACGGAATAGTAACTGCATACAATTGCCGCTTAGAATTTGTATCCTACGCACACAATTATACTGCTATCCCAAAGAAACACACACACACAAAGCTCGCACGTGATTGGTGCCGTGCCACACCATGTGACGCGACGCGGGCGAGCGGGTAGCTGTTTTGCCCCGCCCACCGCGGTATTTTACGCGTGGACGGTGGAACCATCTTACCGGCCAAGTTACTATTCTATTTATTCTAGTTCGCTGTATTTTGTATGATAGTATAATATTTAGAGATGATCATTCGAAATTATGTGATGTTATATACAACGCTCAAAGGTATGAAGAAAAATGTGGAACTGTAGTTAAATGTTTTCACTCGAATATTTAATTCATTTATTCTTAAGTAATAATCAAACTCGAATTATTAGTTACGACTTAAATAATTTAAAATAAATTATACTAATAATATATCATTACAGTATATCATAATACAAGTAAATAAATGAATTGGGTACACATGGGTGACCTTATCGCCTAGAGCGATATCTTTCAGGCAACCTTTAGAATTAAATTGTTAGTAGCAAAAAAAATATATAAATTCCAGTTCAGTAAAAAATACTTTTGATAGTTTTCTCTCGTTCAAACAGGTTCAGTTGTGCAAGATAGAAGTCATGGACATTCAAAGGTTTTCTTTATTCACACAATAAATACATATTGTAGAAACTCGATTATCCGGCCCTCAGTTAAACGAATTCGCGATTATCCGGACTACAGATCAATTGTCCAAAGTTGTGTTTTTGCAAACATGAACGTAACTGGACTGGCATCCCACCCACGCCGGTTTCTCATCGGAAAATTTGAAAAAAAAAAACAGACTTCTTGATACTGTCGATTATCCGGATTTTTGGTTATCCGAATGCCTAACAACAACAATTAGTCCGATTAATCGAGTTCCAACTGTATTTGTTGTTTCAAAAATAAAAATAAAATACCAATCAATTGATTGAAACTTAAAAGTTGTGTAGCTGATGTGTCTGTGTAAATATTATAAATAAATAAAAAAAAATCGGCAACACTTTTGTGATATGATAAAGAAAAAAAATCGTTTACTTAAAATTGTAGTTGTATAGACAATTTGTGACATTAAACTGTTTAACCCAAAATTTGGGGTGCGTTGTAACCCCATTCTATTTTCATTATTCTTTTACGGTACTATTTATGTTATGGGGTGCTTAATAACCCCAAATGACTTAAAAAAACTTTGTACCGCTTAAAAATGTAGATTTTCTAACAATAACTTAAAAACTTAGTGGGAAGATTTGAAGCATTTTTTTCTTGAACCTATATTTAAAGGAAATGTAAATAATATAAAGTTATTCCTATGTTAAAAAAATACATTTCTACCGGTAATTCTTAATAAATTATATCTGTATGTATACTATATTTGTATGTTATACGTGTATATGTATATTATACTTGTATATGTATGTATATGCTACTTTTCTTCCCAAAAAATTGTTCCTACTTATTAAATTGTAAGTCTATTTAAAACTGAATTGCTAGTACAGATTTTGGTCTTAATTTACACACTTTACAAAATTATATAATCAATAATCATTTACGACCGAATAAACACTTAGATGCATTTATAGTAGTGCTACCTAATCATAATCAATTGGTAAAAAAAATATGAAGAATACAATTGCAACCCGACAATAAAATAAATTCCATAAATTAATTATTAATTACGTGACATGATTTCAGTTGTTTTGTCTGTGGTTCAGAACGTGCCGTCTCTTTCTGGCCACCTAAGATGAATAGAGACGGGGCTTCTTTAAATTTAGTTTAGTCGTGTGTGCCGCTGAATCGCCACCATTTTATCAAACTATAGAATTCTCAAAGTTAGAGACCAAAACTTGTACTAGTATTATTTTAATTATGTTTCTGCATTTGATTTATTTCTCCTTAACTAACTTAAGGCGATGATAATTTATTCGTTATAAATCATAAGAGGGTAAAAATATTGCTTCAATTCGATATCGTCAGATGACGTGAACTAAGGCAATCGTAGACTGTCGACAGGGCCTAGAAGAGATCTCTTTAAGCGGTAGGACCGCTAATTGTGGCATACGTTTTTAACAGCATTTTTCTTTGAACTTTTTTCTGTTTTTGTGTCCAATAAAGTTTTCTCTATGTTTCTTTTAGGAAGTTTTATTCACGTCATTTGACGATAGAGAATTGAAAGGGGTTGTGTAGGGGGTTGTAATAACTTAATAAGTTACTTAATATTGTATTTAAGTTACATGTAAGTTAATGTTAAGTTATTATTACGTTAAGTAAATTTGTGTTAGTGAAAATGAGAGAGTGTAAAAAATGGTGATTTTCGATTATTCTAATGTATGATTAAATCATGGCCAAACTTTATTTGATATCTTTTATTTGAAGACCCCTTTTATACAAGACTAGCTTTGCCCGCGGCTCCGCCCGCGTGTAGGTCGATGTTATGCGAATCGAACTTTCCCTGAATTTTGTTCTATAATAGATTCTTTGAAGGGGCTTTGAAATAAATAAATGTGGTTATCTTAATATATATAAATCTCGTGTCACAATGTTTGTCCTCAATGGACTCCTAAACCACTTAACCGATTATAATAAAATTCGCACACCATGTGCAGTTCGATCCAACTTGAGAGATAGGATAGTTTAAATCTCAAATTATAGTCGCAATTTTAATTTATTGCTTATTATTGTCTGTTATTATTTGACAGTCACAATTATCTGTTAACTCCAAATGATTCTAACAGATGAATGACGATACCTTTCGACTGGGTTGAGTAAGTAATCAATAGATGGCGCTGCTACAGTAAATCTACGAACGTGTCATATATGCTACACTATCTATTTTTCATACCCCTAAGTGAGGCAAAACAACGTTTGCCGGGTCAGCTAGTATCAATATACGACAGACAGACACTAAAAATCGAGTGTATGTACATAAAATATTTTTCCAAAAAACTGATAGGGGGCGAATAAAGAAGACTAACTGAAACCAACAAACTTTTCTTTTTTCTTTTACTCTTAATGGGCTTGTGCTTGGTCGCAATTCGCCTGATGGTAAGCGATAATCGATCTAAGGTGGAACGCGCTTGCCCAGAAGAAACCGGTTCGCTCGTGCCTTGAAAACCGTAATCTAGATATGATAATCTAGATGAAAACTATAATCTAGATAGTTATCAGGGAACAGGGAATTTGGCAAAGAATTCCACACCTTGGCGGTTCGCACAATGAAGGTGGAGGCAAACCGCTTAGTACGCGACAATTTTTTGATATTTTAGTCTATCTGTCTGTCTGGAACGTTATAACTTCGGAACTACTTACCGGGTTAGAACAGGATTTTCACATGTAATAGTTTATATACTAATTGTTAGGAGCGTTATTAACTTCAAAATTCAAAACAAAAAAAGGCTCTCTTTGTGAGGCAAAATTGCAGAGTCTTAAGCATCGGCGGCTGGTGTTTTTACACGCTTTATATTAGCTTCACCTGTATGTTTGTTTGTAACCGACTTCTTTGGGCGCGATTTTGACCCACTTTAAACGGCCAGATTTCGTTCAAACTTTTTAGATTTATTGAGGACCAATGACAATTCAGTAATCGACGGAATTACATGATTTGATTCCCCCCGCCCCATTCCACCATCGGACGAGCAGGGAAATACCAAGGCGGCATCGTTATACCGTGGAGATTGATTGTGATCAAGCGTAAGCCCATTTATTGTAAAAGAAAGGCTTCCGAAACTTAAAACTGCAAAAGACTGCTTAAAACCTACCATTATAAATCAAGGAGGTTAGACACGTATTTTACAAGAAGAATATATATCATAGAAGATTGTAAAGGTTGGTTATATAAGAACTCTTTGGCAATTTCCTTAGGTGTCATTGTGTAAAATCTTTTGCTCTTTCCATTTACGTGTATAAAAGTAGCAAGCTAATTATTAAATCTATTTTACTACAGGACCTAAGCATACTCGTTTTTAAACGTGCAAAAAGGCATTTGATAGTAAGAGTTAGAAAAATGGATCGTAATTCTTCCTTACTTGGTATATCAGATGCGAAGTATATATCGATCCCCTATCAACAGAAAGATGCTCTCTTAATGCCTATGAACAAATACTATGAGCATGTGCACCTTTGTTTAGAATCTCTCTTCCAATCGCAAGGGAAATTTTCTAAAATAATAGAACGCCAATCGTGTCTTTGTCTCACCTTTTCAATTACGGCACCTTTTATTTTCCTCGCAATTCTTATTTGCTCCTTAATTATCTTCTTCAGCAGGCCTGTATATGTGTCGGACTTGTATGTAGAGGGTTTTACGAAGACCAACTACTCTATATGCCAAGACGAAGGTAAATTTAAACTTACTTACTTTTGAAATAATAGAAATCATAGAACTTTATTAAACTTATAACATTGCGTTATACTAGGCACGTCAAATTTACATATTACATAATTATATTCATCAACAATTAATTAGTCAATTAGTCAATCGTACAATGTCATAATAATATTCTATTATAGTCGTACCTACAATGTCATAATAATAAAATAGAAAATAACAACACACAATACTTACTTTTGTTAATAATATCCGAATACGTGTGTCATCCGCCAACCCACACTTGGCCAGCGTGGTGTTATGGCCTATATCTCTCTCCTCCTGAAGGAAGGCCCCGAGTCTCAGCAGTGGGAACGTATAGTGGGCTGCTTATGCCATATGCTACTTATTTTTATTGTCGTTTTACTCAGTCTTCTTCTTCTTCGTATGGCTAAGTGGCCAAGCTCTAGTGTAGAGAGTTTTCAAGCCGCCCGAAGGCCTCTAACTTGGCTAAACGACTGTTTGTACTAAGACTAACAGCCGGTACCTACAGTTTCATACATTACGACAGGCCTAATGATCGGCTTCTAAATTTTCCCCTCTCATCGAAATTGGTTCAGCCGTTAGAGCGTGAAGAAGTAACAAACATACTCACTGAAACACAAACTTTCGCAATTATAATATTAGTAGGATAATATAAGAAATGGTTTGTATATGTATAAGCTCTTAAGGCTTACGAGCGTCATACTAAATGCTTCTCAGACTGGCAACCATTTCCTCTAAGATGATTAAATAGTAATCCCTTAATAAACTTAAAATGGTCTAGATAGATCGCAAAATAGAAAATATTACTAAATTTTTATCACAAAACAGATATATCAGTGCATTTATTTTCAGATAAATACACTTGTGTGAGTGATCATAGACATTATTAGTGTGCGTGTTCTTTCGTTGTGTTGGTGATGGTTCTCGCTCTCAAACGTGAACCCGAGCTTCCCAGTCGTCGACTACCGGACAGTCGGAGACTACCGCAACACAGCTGTAGGGTGCTTGGCGATAGATTTTCAAGTTGAGGATGGTAGCTAACCAATTGAGTCTTAGAAAATACTCTTACACCTTGATATGGTTTCTGGATAAGGTAAACATCGTGCACCTTAGCTAGAAACTCAAACTCATTAAACCCACGCCCTACGGGACGTTCGCACATCTAAGTGAGTTGTCATCATATCAAAAGCATCTTATAACGGACTTCTTAATTCCCTTTTTCTCAGGCGCGAACACGAAACTGCTCATCCTAGTAGCATCGGCTCCAGAAAACTTCGAGAAACGCCTCACAGTCCGACGCACCTGGGGAAGCTACGCGAGTCATCCAAACATCACCATCGCTTTCGTTTTGGGAGACTTTTTGAGCAAATACACAAAACTCATCGATAAAGAGGAGAAGAAATACAACGACATTATCATCGGCAAATCTCTTGATACTTACAAGTATTTGACGCTAAAAACTCTAGCGATGCTGAAGTGGGCTCAAAAATACTGTTCTAAGACAACTTTTCTGATGAAAGCTGATGATGACAGCTTTGTAAACGTTCCTGCTTGGTTAGCGATAACTGATTTGGACCAATCGATGACGGGGAACACGATATGGGGCTACACGATGATTCCTTATAACGTGCCAGTGCGAGATGTCGAATCAAAACATTATGTCTCGCATAGACAGTATCCGTATTATATCTATCCGTACCACGTTTGTGGAGAGGCTTATATGATGGGTTTTGATTGCGTAGAGCCGTTGTTGAGACAGTCTTTTAAATCGCGCTACGTGGGTGTGGAAGATGCTTTTTTAACTGGCATAGTTGCTGAAGATTTAGGGATAGCGCGTCGGAAAGTCTTTGCTGTGAATGGAAGTATGCTGTTAGAAAGGGCCGTTGTCCATGCAGTTAAGCCGCGGCAGATGTTTGTGCTGTGGTATATCTTTAAACTGCTTAATGGAAAGTTGTTGGCAGTAGAAGAAACTCAACTCATGAAGGAATTCGTCACTTTAAAACCCGTGTGGTCTATCTGAATTAGGATGGTAGTTTTGACTTGTTTTTGGGGCAGCTATGCGAATTGGACCCAGAAATGGTGTAAAATAGCTGTTTCATAGAAAATGTTTGTCGACCGAAGTTGTGGCGACACTTTGGCACCCACTACAAATCAAAGTGGTCGTTCTGAATCGCGCATACAAAGTTTTCGTTGCGCTTAGAATCGGCCTAAGCTATAATGCCGTTTCCAGGCGCAACGTCTGTCCGGAAGGATATCCCTATGATAAACGGAGGAAGATAATGATCGCACCATAAATCGATGTTTTAAATTATGAGCAGCTCATAATTTTTTCCTGATTTCAGAGTTGGCCTTGGTTTTGTTCTGATTAAAGAACAAGTTGTTTGTGTTGATAAGTAATATTTTATATTGACTTAGAAAATAATAAAGATTTTGTTCAAAGTTTGCCCCACATGGATTATAATAATCGACCACCTCGGCGTTCCCATGCCGGACTGCCAACCAGAGATTCCCGGAGTCGATTCCCGGTACGACTAACATCCTTGTCGGCCGTTGTCGATCCGGGTGTTAAATAATTATGTAATATCTTTATAAAGTATTTTGTTTTTTTATGCATGATAGGCTTGCGCTTGACCAATTTAGGTATGTTAATTGTGTTAGCAACCATGATACAAACTAGAAATGATTTAGTATGGAGCTAAGCAGCCGTGTGTGAAGTTAAGAAAAAAGTATTAGTTCACTAACAATAAACTAGATGGCGTAGAAGTAAAATTAAATGGTCCTATGCTTTGAATATTAGATACGCTTTATGATGTTTCATTAAATACATACCAACATGACTCCTGAATTTGGAGTTTTAACTCAATTTTGTTCTAAGACATTTTGAAAACTAAAGGATGAAGTAACAGTCTTCAGAAGTTTTGGGCAAAATCAAGGTGGAAAATGGCTATTCTAGAATTACTGGCTTTTACAAAGTCTGTCGCTAGAACACATAATTAGGTATATAATGACAAAAATGTTCAACATCTAAGGAGTTATTTTACTCTTTGCTTTCATCTGCCAAAATGACCAACCATCATTCAATGTTAACCTACAAATCACAGTCTCATCTAGGCTTTAAACGATAGCTTTAAATATAAACCGAGTATAGTAACTACTCAAATCTTCATCGATTTTGTCAATAGATTACTAGAAGTAACGCCACGCACAAGATTAATTTCTTCCTACTTTTATCCAAAAAATATGTTTCGACCTGAAGTAAGGATTTCAGTTAAGTTCAATTATTTATTGGAAGGCCAAAGCAATCGCTTTGAGCCAGTCTATTTGAATTTGTCCATAAACCAAGACAAAGTATTTCAATCTTTGGCAGAGCAATCTTGCGCTCGGATCACTTTTGCTGTGATTGCTCCTTTTGTACTGATTGCTTTCATTACTTGTTGCTCGATTGTTTATTTGGCGAGAACAGATCCGAGACTGGCAGAAATACAACCCACGATAGTATATATAAAAGATCTTTACATTGACGGGTTTACAAGGACGAGTTACGCTCTTTGTCCACACGAGGGGATTAATAAGAGATTGCTAATTTTAATAGCTTCTGCTCCAGGGAATTTTAAGACACGTGTCTCCATTAGACAAACATGGGGTTCATTCGTCAGCCGTGCCGATCTAACCATTGCTTTTGTTCTGGGACAATCCGAAAAATACGCCAAGGCTATCGAAAAGGAAGAGAAACAGTATCAGGATGTAATTATAGCTAAATTTGTGGATACATATCAAAATTTGACGCTAAAATCGTTAGCTATGCTGAGATGGGCGCAGAGTTATTGTCCGAAAGCTAAGTTTCTAATGAAAGCTGATGACGATGCGTTTGTCAACGTACCCGCGTGGTTAGGTGTAACTGATTTGGATAAACCTTTAACTATTTGGGGTTATAAACTAGAGACTAAGTCTCTACCTGTGAGAGATGTTAATTATAAATATTTTGTTCCCGTAGAAGAATTTGCAGGAGACAAATATCCTGTGTATACCCCTGGTGGCGCGTATATGATGAGTTTTGATTGCGTCGAGCCTATATTAAAAGTGTCTTTTGATGAGCCATATGTAAGGATAGAAGATATTTTTATAACTGGAGTTGTAGCCGAAAAGACAGGGATATCGCGCCGCAGAGTGTACCATGTGAATGAAAGAGTAAATTTTTGTAAATTTGTAATTTTAGGAGTAAATTTTTATTCTTTGTGGGATATATTTACTATAAGCAGAGATATAATGTTAGATGAGACAAGACCGAAGCACAAGACCGACGCTAAAGCCACATGCAGAGAGTCAAGGCAACTATATTATAAGGGATAGGAAAGGGTGATGATAATGAATGAATATAAAAGAAAATGAATCCAGATGTTAGAAAACTAGACACGACAATTAATTTATTGAAATGAATTATTACGAAGTTAAACAAGCTTTTTACAGATTTGATGACAGTTTTATTGTAATTCATTTATATTAGAAGAAGATTTAAAAAAATAGCAGACTGGTAAATTTATAGCTCATGACAATTATATCGCCGGTTCTGAAAACTATTTTTCTAAAGACTTTAATTTTGAATAACCAGTCTTAATCTTTATCTTTGTTGAACATTTTCCACAGCACATACTGTTCCCTAGCATTGACACTGTAGATGACATTGGATTTATACATTTAAGTATGTACTTACCTAATTTATTTACACGAAAATAAAACAATGTTTGTCTTTTAAATATGAAATATTATATAATATAAAATTTTATTATATAGTTGAAAACATTTTTACTTAAACAAGTAAATAAATGTATACAGGGCTACTGGCAAACCAAACAACATTTGATTTGGACTTTAATTATGACGGTCCTTTTAATTAGACATGATAGTGTTTTATGTAGTCCATTGAAAAAAAATTGATAGTAGGGGGAAATGCCCAATACAGCGATTTTTGTTGATGTTCCGAAGATTCGCACAAAGCGTTTTGCTTCAAACTTCATTGTGAGAACTGCGAAGCTTTGGAACTCTCTTCCTGAGTCTCTTTTTCCCGAGAAGTACAATTTGGGGGTCTTCAAATCTAGTGTAAATAGGTTCCTTCTAGGCAAGCGTGATACATCTTAGACCACAGTCAAGCTTAACATCAGGCAAGCTGTGGTCAAACGTAAGCCTATTTATCATAAAAAAACGCCCCTAGCGGGATTTCAGTGCAGTTCTTATCACCCCCACTACAAATTAGAATTAGAAAATAGACTTATTTTCGCGTAGAAAACGGTCACACTTACTTATTAATAAGTAAGTAAGTGTGACCATTTTCTACGTGAAAATATTAAGATGCCTTACGTGAACAGTTTACAATGTTTAAAATAGACTTAGTTTAACATATCCGAGTTTTTTTTCTTTTCTTTCCACACAAGCAATAAAATATCAGTAGCCCTGTATATTATATTATTTATTTAATATTGATATACGTTTGTAGAGTTAGCTTAAGGAGTAACACGTTTAGGGTCCCGCGGGAACATGGAGGTTTTCCTGATGTTATCCAGACCGAGGTACAGCATCACAACCCTCTCCATTCCGATGCCGCCACCTGAAAAAAAAAGTTTTTTTTTTCATTGAAACCGTGATTTAACAATAACACGTTCATTTATTACGTCGACCTCATTGGCGTAAAGGTGACCATGCCGGACTGCCAATCAGAAGGTTCCTGGTTCGATTCCCGGCACGGCCAACATCTTTGTGCTGAACTAAATTTTTTGGCGGTCGGTTTGGGTGTTAAATATGTATCTATATAAAATATGTATGTATATGTAGTATATCAGTTGTGTTAGCAACCATAATACGAACTAGAATGGTTCAGTATGGGGCTAACCAGCCGTGTGTGAAAGAGTCCTAATATATATTAAAAAAAAACTATTATTTAATCTCTATTTTAGTTTAGCATAAGCTGCCCACCATACGTTCCCACTGCTGGGACTCGGGGCCTAAACTCACGAGGAGAGAGATATAGGCCATAACCCACCACGTTCTCCAAGTGCGGTTTGGTGGATGACACACGTCTTCGGATATTGAAATAATTGCAAATTGCAAAAATTATATGCATTTGTCACATCTGTCAGTCTATTCTTTTTTTCTCTATTTTAGTTTAGTTTGTTATTATTTTTATTATTATTACTTAGTTCGCTTTGTGTAATTCAACCTTCTAAAGTAAGTATTGAATAATAAAAGTGTATCAACAAAAGCGGTAAATGGCTCGGCGCGGATGGAGTAGCCTATTTGTTAGTCCAAGGTCTAACCTATCTTCACACCAGATTTCATCAAAATCCGTTCAGCTGTTTGAGTGTGAAGAGGTACAAATACACTTACACACAAACTTTGGCATTTATAATTTTAGTAATCCTACTATTTTTTTTATTTTTTTTCACACACGGCTGGTTAGCCCCATACTGAACCATTTCTAGCTCGTATTATGGTTGCTAACACAACTGATATACTACATATACATACATATTATATATAAATACATATTTAACACCCAGACCCACAGCCAACAAATTTAGTTAAGCACAAAGATGTTGACCGGGCCGGGAATCGAACCCGGAACCTTCTGATTAGCAGACCGGCATGGTAACCTTTACGCCAACGAGGTCGTCAATCCAACTATGTATCCACATAATATGAGAGTGTATCCGGAAACTGACCTGCGTGCGGCGGACAACCCAACCGGAACGATTCAATATACGCTGCTATCTTACTGATATCTGAAACATACAAATAAATACTTGATCACCATTTTTTTTTATTCTATACTAGCTGAGCCGGCAAACGTTATTTTGCCTCACTTAGGGGTACAGCGCCATCTATTGATTACTTACTCAACCCAGTCGAAAGGTATCGGCATCTGTTAGAATCATTTGGAGTTAACAGATAATTGTGACTGTCAATTAATAACAGACAATAATTAGCAATAAATTAATATTGCGACTATAATTTGAGATTTAAACTATCCTATCTCTCAAGTTGCATCGAACTGCACATGGTGTGCGAATTTTATTATAATCGGTTAAGTGGTTTAGGAGTCCATTGAGGACAAACATTGTGACACGACATTTATATGACGGCGCGTTCGAACTGAAGAGCGGGCGAGTTGCGATGTCAGTGTCAGCTGTCACTGACTTGTGACTAACGTCGGAGGCCCGCTCTGACGCAACAGCCAGCGCTAGCACGGAACGCGGAGCGGCAGTTCGATTCGAGACAGCAATCGGTTCGCATCGTGCGCAAGCGCTACGTGTTGGCTGGAGTGTCGATCTAATAAGCGGAAATAATTGTCAATCTACCTACCTGCGATTATATTTTGTGATTCGATTGTAATATACCTTCATTGTAAATTGAGTGCCACGTTTTCATTTCTCCACGCCTGAATACTTACGCTACCCACATCTGCAACTAAAATGGATGACGAGGAAGAACGCTCTCCCGTCCCGTCATATATATATTAAGATATATCTTTTATATATCTTATACCCCTTTCAGTCATATTATTGTTACATACTGGACAGGGCACTCGGGATAAAGGTTTGAATATATGACTATAAAACGTCAGTTTCGTGGATAACTTGATATATGGAGCTGTCCATTAGTCACGTGACGTTTTTTAAGCTTTTTGTAGAAAACTCAACTGTATTACTATACTAATAACCCTTAAATTCCTCAAACACAAATAAGACCACACTCTTAAACTTGTGGCCTTATTTTCTTTGCCGTTTTTAGAGACATAACCTCTAGTACATTTTTGATCGACGAATGGAGCAATATTAAAAACCATTAAATTCCTCAAACTCAAATAAGACCACACGTTTACTTGTGGTCTTATTTCCTTGCTGTTTTTAGAGACATCACCTCTAGTACATTGTTGAAGGAAGAATGGAGCAATACTAATAGCTCTTAAATTCCTCAAACTCAAATAAGACCACACTCTTACTTGTGGTCTTATTTTCCTTGCCGTTTTTAGAGACATCACCTTATACTAGTACATTTCTAAGAATGGAGTAATACTAATACCCCTTAAATTCCTCAAACTCAAATAAGACTACACACTTACTTGTGGTCTTATTTTCCTTGCCGTTTTTAGAGACATCACCTCTAGTACATTGTTGATGGAAGAATGGAGCTTACCAATGGCGTGATGTTTAGCTCTCTCGGTGAGGTAGTCGGGGTCGTGTATGCGCTGCGCACCGCTCAGTATCTCCTCGCCTCGCATGAACATGTCGTACGAGTTTGACGCTTTCTACAATTGAAATAAGGTTCAGATTAATATTTTATTTTCTTCTTCTTCAAATTCGTTTATCTACACTAATATTATAAAGAGGAAAACTTTGTTTGTTTGGTTGTGATGAGTAGGCTCAAAAACTACTGGACCGATTTTTAAAATTATTTCACCATTCAAAAGCTACATTATCCACGAGTAACATAGACTATATTTTATTTTGGAAAAAAATAGGGTTCCGTAAGATATTTCGGACACAAACTGAAAAAAATCAACCAAAGAAGTTACTTATTTTGCGTACGCTGCCTAAACTACAAAAGATAGAACCATTAAATGTTATAATAGAGATTGTAGTTAGTTCTAATAGAGATATATTTAGTATCGGCTGTGCACCCGTGCGAAGCCGGGGCGGGTCGCTAGTTGTGTATAAATCTTATAGTTAGGTACATAAAGTAATGTTTATTAATAGCTATGTGTGTGGAGGGCTGTGTCGTACCTGAGAAAGTCGCTGTGCTCTGTGCTAGGGTACCTCAAGGGGCCTGTAATGCAGAGCAGCAGATCTCACACTGCGATACAATTATACCACATCTTGTACAGCTAACAACTTACCTTGTAACTAAATGACGACGTAATAAACGTAAATATTGTAGGTACACATTTATACGATAGGAAATGTTTGAAAAACTACGACACAAATAAGAAATAAACAAACAAATAGAAATCAACAAACAAATAGGTTAAGTTTCAGTAGACACAGTTCTTTTTTTTTTTGGCTTCATAGTTACGTTTGTGGGTGGTAGTTATTATTTATTCGATTCTTCGTATCAGCTAAGCCAAACTCGGTGTCAAAAGTCTTAAGGCCGCACGAAGGCATTTTTTCTTTCACTTAATGGGCTTGCGCTTGATCGCAATTCACCTGATGGTAAGCGATATTGCGATCTAAGGTGGAGCGCGCTTGCCCAGAAGAAACCGGTTCATTCTTCCCTTGATAACCGCTAGATTATAGTTATTGGGAAACAGGGTGTTTGGCGAAGAATTCCACACCTTGGCGGTACGCACAATGAAGGTGGCATCTGACTTTGCTTAGGCACATAGAAGACTATATCATATTTAGCTTGGATGATGGCAACCTAGTTTCATTGACAGATATCTCGAAAACCACTTGACCGATTTAAATTATAGTTCGCACGTATAATGTAACTGAATTATGCTATCTGCCCACCAAATTCAATCAAAATCAATCCAGCTATTTTCTAGTCATCAACATCGACAAACACGCACACAAATCGTTCCTTTTTTTGAAAAAAGTCAAGTGAGCGGAAAAGTCAAACAAGCATAAAATGTCAATCGAGCAAAATATGTCAAGCGAACGAAATATGACGAGCAAATTTTTAAAATACTTTTCAAATGTGTATATATACAGGGTTATTTGGATCCGGCATGGTGTAGAACGGCCTCACAGCGAGCGGGTACTTGTCTAACACATAGAAGTCTGTATCATATTTAGCTCGGACGAAGCGACCTTTTAACTTAAACTCTAGATATCTTGACAACCACTTGGCCGATTTAAATCAAACTTCGCACGTATTATGAAGTTGAATTATTCTATCTACCTACCAATTTTCATCAAAATTCAACCAGCCGTTTTCGAGTCATCGACATCGACAAACACGCACACAAATCGTTTCTTTTTTAGAAAAAAGTCAAGTGAGCGGAAAAGTCAAACAAGCATAAAATGCCAATCGAGCAAAATACGTCAAGCGAGCGAAATATGACGAGCAAAATTAAAAAATAATTTTCAAATGTGTATACATACAGGGTTATTAGGATGCGAAAAATTTCAAGCAAACGAAATATGACGAGCAAATTTTTAAAATAGTTTTAAAATGTGTTTACATACAGGGTTATTTGGATCCGGCATGGTGTAGAACGGTCTCACAGCGAGCGGGTACTTGTCTAACACATAGAAGTCTGTATCGTATTTAGCTCGCACGAGCCGACCAAGGAGTTTCTCATCGGGAGTCGATAGGTCATCCTCTTCTCCAACGGTTACACCTGAAGACAGAAATAAAATTAAATTAAATAAATAAATAAATATTAGGACACATTTCACACATGGCTGGTTTACCCCATACTGAGCCATTTCTAGTTCGTATTATGGTTGCTAACACAACTGATATACTACACATAAATTTTATATAGATACATATTTAACACCCAGACCGACAGCCACCAAAATTTAGTTATTTATATTAGATTACACTGGTCTACAGTGGTTTTGTTGCCTTTGATATGATGATGATTTTGGGTCTATTTATACACGCAATTCGTGAAAATATCAATGATTTTGTAAGATCTGCTCGTGTTTTTTTCAACAAATGACTGATAATTAAAATTTTGACAATAAATAGTTCAAAATTCAATTTGTAGAAACGAGCAAATTTAGTACTTTTACGAATATATTCGTAATCTGGGCACTTAAAAACGTAAGAATTTGCGATAATATCCAGGGCAACAAAAAAAAAATAGATTTTTTGTAGAGCTGTGTTATTTATAGTATTTATTTTAGTTCAGCACAAAGATGTTGGTCGTGCCGGGAATCGAGCCCAGAACCTTCTGATTGGCAGTCCGGCATGGTCACCATAACGCCAACGAGGTCTTCGTAGACGTAGGAATTAAATAGACAAAAGATATCACAGGCGCAAAAGATGTTGCAGGTTGAAAACCATCGCTGGAGTACCTTGTAGGTACTTACTTACCAGCTTCTTTGAGCATCTGTATAGCTTGAGGGAACTGCAATACCAGAGGCGGGTCCAGGAACTTGAAAGGTTCAACCTTGTACTGCTGACCCACTGTCGCTATCTCGGCTGCGTATCTGGAGGAAATAAATTCACATACAGTGTTAACTCTATATAAGACACTGAAGGTACTGTGCATTTTATGGCGTTATTAAATGGAGAGAATGTTTCATTGTATGGAATACAAGCTAAACCAACTAAAGCCAATTGATTTCGACGCTTTAGAGAGTTTGTCGTTAAATCGAGTGACGTTACATGGAGTTTAAACTGTATTTATTTTTAACTAGTAGATCGTCCCGGCTTCGCACGGGCTATAAAATAATCTAAGTTGCAAAGAGAAACAAAATATAGCCTATGTTACTCGGGGATAATGTAGCTTCCCAACGGTGAAATAATTTTGTCTAATCGGTCCAGTGGTTTCGGAGCCTATTCGCGTCAAACAAACAATAAATCTTTTCTTCTTAATAATATTGGTAAAGGCCTAAAAAATAACATATGTATTCTACGAAGTTATAAAAGATAAGCGTCATCTGCAATTTTATGGGTATTTATTTTATTAATTTTCATAAAACTTAGCTATATTTATGAACACTCTTGACTAACACTCTTTTCGAACAAGAAAAAACAAAGTCAATCAAAATAGGTTCATACGTTTGGGAGTTATGATGCCACAGACAATGTTAAGCGAGAAATGTCAAGCGATCGAAAACTAACTCCTTTCTCCATGAGAAGACATGGTGTGGTTGTTTATAAGAGAACTGCTTATTGCTCTCTCAGTCGACGGAAAATAACATTCGCTTTATTTTCCGTCGACTGAGAGAGCAATAAGCAGTTCTGTGTGGAAGTGTGAATGCGGTGGAAGCGAAAATACGTCAAGCAAGCGTAAAACGTCAATCGAGCAAAACTTACAATCAAGCTAAAAGTGTCAAGCAAAGCGAAAATATGCCAAGCAAGCAAAAAATGTCAAGCGAACGAAATTTGTAAAGCAAGCGAAATTGTCAGTCAAGCGAATAATGTCAATCGAGCAAAAAAATGACAAGTGAGCGAGTTATGTCTAGTGAGCGAGATATATCAATAGATCGAAAAAATGACAAGTGAGCGAGACATATTAATCGAGCGAAAAAATGGCAAGTGCGCGAGATATGTCAAGTGAGCGAGATATGTCAAGCGAGCGAGACATATCAAGTGAGCGAGATATGTCAAGTGAGCGAGATATGTCAAGCGAGCGAAAAACTAAAAGTAGGTAAGTTACTGGTCTCTGAGCCCCCGGAACATGTCGGTGAAGGTAGCCGATATATTAAGTGAGCGAGATATGTCAAGTGAGCGAGATACGTCAAGTGAGCGAGATATGTCAAGCGAGCGAAATAGGTAACGAAAAGTAGGTATGTTACTGGTCTCTGAGCCCCCGGAACATGTCGGTGAAGGTGGCCGTGATGGTGTCCAGCACCTCGTGGTAGTGCTGCTTGAACGACATCTCCAGGTCGAGACCCACGAACTCCGTGAGGTGCCGGTGGGTGTTCGAGTCCTCGGCGCGGAACACCGCGCCTACAGTGAATACCTGCGGAGAGGGATGAAGAACGTAGGTAATGATATTTATCTAAAAATCTTAGAATTTAAATATTGTCATGAACAGATTTAATAGAAGACAAAATTAAATATTTAGTGTACTTCCGCTGTGATCCGAAATCCAAATTAAGACAAGTAAAGGAAAAATCAACTAAGATCAATTAACCAAGCTTAATTAACTAAGATTAATTAACTAAGGTCAATTAACGAAGATTAATTAAGATTAACGTTACCTATCACAATTCGGAAATTCTTAACTCTACACGTATTTATTTATTTATTTATTTATTTATTCATATATTTAAATATAAACATAAACCTACAGCATTCCAGCCAAACCGCCTATGTTTATTATATTATTAACTTAAAAACTAGTAAATGCACTTATTACAATTAACAAAACAGTAAAGAAAAAAAAAAATTAAATAAAAAAACAAGACAATAATAAATATATATATTATATAAATCCCATTCATCCCTCGTTCACTCATTCATCACCTTTCAACCACGTACAGACTGTTATTTTTTCTACATACTTTAGGGTAATTCTTTCTATCTTCTTCCAGTCGTCAGCAAAGAGGTCTATTTCAGGATATTGCACGGACAGCTTATTAAGATGTTGGTGGGCACGGTAGATAGGCGAGTGGTGGCGCGCCACAGTCCGAGCCGGCTCCGGCGCGAACAGCGGTATGCTCCCGCACCGAAACCGGGCGCGGTGCTCCGGCACGCTCAGCCGCGTCACCTCACCTACCAGATATGGACTATCGATACTACCTCGTAATAGCCGCATAGCTGTTAGCACCTGTTCGTTCAGTCGCCTCGTCTCTAGGGAGTTGAAACTTAGCGTGCCTTGTAGATACCGTGTGGGGTACATGAAAGGGTAGTATCCGTGTATTTTATGATACAGAAAGCGAAGAAACCTTTTTTGCACTCTTTCGAGAATCATGGTATACGTAGATTCATATGGGTTCCAAACACAAGCGCTAGCATCCAGTTTAGATCTAATTAAGGCTGTGTATAAGAGTTTCATAGCGTTAGTGTTCGAAAACTCTCTGCAGTTGCGGGTAACAAATCCAAGTTTACGAAAACAGTCAGCTGCAAGTGCTAGTATATGATCGTGGAAAGTAAGTTTTGCATCAAAAATAACTCCAAGGTCTTTAACTGATTGCTGGCGACAAATTGGAGCACAATTTATATGGTAATTCGCGATGAAAGGGCTATTTGATCGTGTAAAACTCATTATTTGGCATTTAGAGAAGTTTAGATTTAGCTTATTTTCACTACACTTTGTATTTGTATTTGTATAGACACATGTCATATCATATTATCATATTTTATATAGACACATGTTTAACACCCAGACTGACAGCCTACAAATTTAGTTCGGCACAAAGATGTTGGCTGTTACGGGAATCGAATCCGGAACCTTCTGGTTGGCAGCCCGGCATGCCAACAAGGTCGTCAAAATGGTACTATTTAGTCAGTAATCTCCTTCTTCTAATATATAAAATTTCCATGTCACAATGTTAGTTACCGTACTCCTCCGAAGCGTCTTGACTGATTTTTACCAAATTTTATATGCGTATTCAGTAGGTCTGAGAATCGGCTACTACGAGTATCTATTTTTCTTATGACGAATTTCTTTGTTTTAATTTTTTTATAATGTGGTATTAAAAAATGCATACAGCCCTAAATTTTAACTTTTTTATCACTAACCCCAATTTTTTTACGGCCATTTTAGCAATATAATCTTTATCATTCCGCTCGATAACTGATTAATTATGGTGTTTTAACTGTACTTAATGCAAAACAACGTTTGCAGAGTCAGCTAGTAGTTATATACATATAAGTATCAATATACTGCGCATGAATAGGTAAATCGTTAACACACAACCTCCCTCCCGATCAATAGGCACATAGAATCTGTTGACCTAGTTACCTACGTCAAGATTCACATCCGTACGTATGTTCGTGATAGGTAAAAATTGTAGACGAGCTATGTAACGCTACGGGCTATCTATAATAATATCTATTAACATCCTCCTAGGCACAATACGAATATTTATTATTAGCCTGTCAAATAACGTGCGTCGACGTTACTCAACGTGAAAAATGAAGTTTGTAGCATAGTTTGACTTATCACGTACATATAGGTCAATTTAATCAACGTGTTTCGCCTAAGCAGCATCTTCGGGGATTGACGAAAAAGAAAGCGAAATCAACAGTTATTTCGTTACGATTTGCCATCAAAACATGAGATCAATACGAAAAAAAGTTGACAAGCTAGAGATACAACTGTTAGATAGCATGAAATGTGAAGTTCTTTGTTTGACTGAACATTACCTTAAAACGCAAGAGTTAAAATGCATCAATATTATGAATTATGTTCTTGCTTCATATTATTGTAGGCCAAATATACAGAATGGCGGATCATGTATATATGTTAAAAGTAATATAAAATTTAAAAATCTGACTTGTTACAATACTTTTTCTGTGGAACAAGTGTGTGAAATTTCTGCTATCGAGTTGACTGAATATAAGCTGACGGTATTATGTATCTATAGGTCGAACGTCACAAGCGCAGCGCTTTGTTTCCCTGTTTTAGAATGTCTGTTCGATAAGTTAGTCAGTGATAATAGAGATTTTATCGTTTTAGGTGATTTTAATATAGACACTATTTGTCCCCCTAACGCGGAGAATAAACAGCTCAAGGAAATCTTATCTACGAACAACTTGTGCAATATCGTAGACTTTCCAACTAGGATCGAAGGCACATCGAGCACGTGTTTAGATCACGTTTATGTCGGACACGAGAAGGCGGACATAAGTCGCGTGCGGCCGGTGGTCTCTCGGATATCGGACCACTTCGCGGTCCGTGCAGTGGTGGCGTGCGCCTCGCGCCCCGGCCCGCCGCCCCCGCGGTTTGCCAGATCATACACACAGGCGAACAAATGCAATTTTGTGGAATCATTGAAGTCTATTGATTGGCACAGCTTCCATATGAAGCATAAGACCCCCGACGAGTTAGCTCAGGCACTAATGAATATTTTAATGTACGCGAGAGATACGAATTTTCCTATAAAGCGGTGTAGTGTGTATAAGAAGAAAAATGTATGGGCTACAGATGAAATTGTGAATATGAATTTTTTATTGAATGACATGTATAAGTTAAAATTAAAATTTCCTACTGACATTGATTTAAATAAAAAATATCACTCATTTCAGAATAAATATGACGACTTATTGAGAAATGAACGTAGTAATTACTACTTAAACTTTATTAATACTTCAGATAATTTAGTAAAGTCGATGTGGGAAGTGGTGAACACGGAGACTGGGAAGACTCGTAGATCTTGCGATTATACTGACTTGCTGAGGAGATCTGATGGTTCCAAGTACCCTACTAAAGAAGATGCTGTGAATGCAATGAATTTATTTTTCGTGAACGCCGCCGCGTCGTGCGGGGCGCCCCCCGCCGACGTGCCGGCAGCGACGCGTGCGCTTCGCGCGGCGCGCGCTCCGACTGACCGCTCGCTGCGGCTAACACCGTTCACAGTGCACGAAGTTTATCGTATTCTGACACACGGGCTCGCCAGAAAGCGATCAAAAGACGCATATGAGATTTCCGTCGAGCTATTACACTCGGTCGCGGAACCGCTCGCACCAGTATTAGCATGCATTTACAATGCATGCATTAAAGAAGGCAAATACCCGGCCGCTCTGAAACGCGTCAAAGTATCTCCGCTCTTCAAAGGGACAGGTAGTCAAGAAGCTCTTAATAACTACAGACCTGTTTCGATAATTCCAGCGATCGCAAAAGTTTATGAGTACGGTTTGAGTAGCAGATTAACAAACTATTTATCCGAATGCAGTGCACTCAGTGATAAGCAGTATGCATATCGCAAAGGAAGGTCCACAACAGCGATAGCCGAAGAAGTAGTCCGTGGAGTTCTTGATGCACGTGAAGCCCGTAGGCAAGTCGCAGTCATTTTCTGCGATTTGTCGAAGGCTTTTGATGTTGCCGATCATAAAGTCTTATCTGCAAAGATGGCACACTATGGTATCGGCGCGTCGGCGTTGAAATTATTGACAGACTTCATGACCGATCGATATCAAGTGGTTTCAGGAGGAGGACTTACATCACACCCTCTGAAGACAGTGATAGGAGTAGCGCAGGGTTCCTCGCTTTCCAACATCATGTTTAGCGTCCTTCTGAACGACCTACCTGAGTGTATACGTAATGCACGTATTACTATGTATGCTGATGATGTGACCGCTACTGTTACAGCTGATACTGTGGATGAGCTGGAACAAAATCTCAATACCGTGGCGCACGATCTGAATTGGTGGTTTAACGTGAATGGGTTGATGTTAAATGTATCAAAAACGAAATTCATACATTTTAATCTATCCGGACGTTCATATAGACCACTTAAAATTCAGATAGGGGCAAGCAAGTTGCACCAAACTAATTCGCTAACTTTCCTAGGCTTTAGGATAGATAGTGCGCTAACTTGGGGCGAGCACATTGATAACACATGTGACAAAATCGCGCGAGCATGTTTTGCATTATGGCGGATATCGTCAATACTACCAGATCATATGGTACGACAGTGTTATTTTGCGTCTGTACAATCAACGCTTCTGTACGGCATCGAGCTATGGGGTCGCGCCGCAGACTGGCAGCGAATCCTCAGAATGCAGAAACGAGCTGTACGGCCGATTGTTAGAAAGCCTCAAGACGAATCTGCACTTCCCTATTTTAAGTCCTTGGGTTTATTGACGGTACCCAGTCTAGTTTGTTTGCAAGCAGCTCTATACGCATGGGACCACTTGAATGAATACTCGCATATCGGAGATAACCGGACGGGCGAAGCGCGCCACGCACACCGCCTGTGTGTCACGCGCTGTCGGCTCGAGAAGTCGCGGCGAACAATACGCGGGACTGCGCCGGCGGTGTTTAACCGGCTGCCGCGCGAGATAACGGATGTGCCTTCACGAGCTGTTTTTAAACGAAAAGTAAAGAATTGGCTTATCGAACAGGCATTTTATTCTTTTGACGATTTTTTGAAATTAAAATTGGCTTGACACTACGTTCGTAGTACACTATATATATAAGGTTAATTATAAATTATTGATTTATATTTGAATTTTTTATTGACATTTGTATTAATTATAATATATTTAATTTGATTGTGTGACTTGTAACTGTATTGTTATCAATAAATTACTTTGACTTTGACTTTAACCACAAGGCATCATCAGGAGATGCTGACTCTTCGAACGACAAGTCGAGAGAAGAGTTCGAAGAGTCAGCATCTCCTGATGATGCCTTTACTTGTCTTAATTTGGATTTCGGATCACAGCGGAAGTACACTAAATATTTAATTTTGTCTTCTATTTACAACGGATTTCCGCAAAGTAACGCCTGAGTCAATAAGTTAACAGATTTAATATAAATTTACTATATTCGTGTTCACATAGAACACAAATAGCTCATGTGACCCAAAAAGCTGCTAATTTGAAGTGGGATTGGGCTGGTCACGTCTGCCGCATGCCGGACGATCTGTGGGCAAAAATTGCTACCGAATGGATGCCGGCCAATACAAGACCTCGCGGCAGATCAAAAAACCATGGAGGGACGAGCTCGACAAACAGCTGGAGGATTGGTCCACAATAGCGCTAGATAGGGACAAATGGAAAGAGGGTAGGGAGGCCTTTGCCCAACAGTGGGTTCAAACAAGAAGTTTTGCCTCCACCTTTGTTGTCCGAACCGCCAAACTTAGGAATTCCTTGCCGAATTCCCTGTTCCCCAATGACTATAATCTAGCGATTTTCAAGGCGAGAGTGAACCGGTTCCTTCTACGTAAGCGCGCTTCACCGTAGACCTCAATGTCACTTACCATCAGGTGAATTTGTGGTCAAGCGCTGACCTATTTAGAGTAAACTAGCTGACCCGGCAAACGTTGTTTTGCCTTAATAATTATTTCTGAATATACAGTAGCCGATTCTCAGACCTACTGAATACGGATATAAAATTTGGAAAAAATCGGTCAAGCCGTTTCGGAGGAGTACGGTAACAAACACTGTGACACGGAAATTTTATATATAAGATAAAACTGATCCCTGATTTATATACACTAACCTTGTCAAAATCAGCGGCGATGGCCATCTGCTTGTAAAGTTGCGGGCTCTGGGCGAGGTAAGCGCTGCTCTTGAAGTAGGACACGGTGAACACATTAGCGCCACCTTCCGACGCAGCCGAGATTATCTTCGGCGTGTGGATTTCTACGAAACCTGACGACAAAAAAAATAATCAGCCAAGTGCGAGCTAGACTCGCGCATGAAGGGTTCCGTACCATTGTTGTACGGGAGCCCCCCTTAAATATTAGCTTTTAATTAAATCATTTAAAAACGCTACACAAAGGCTCACAAAATTCAGCTTAATTTAAATACAGTCAATTGGGATAGAAATTGACAGTTAAACTTTAAAATAGTTTAAGTATTTATGTACTAGGCTGCGAAGTTTTCTAATCCACCCTCGTATGTTTGTTGTATGGGAGCCCCCCTCAAATATGTATTTTATTTAAATTTTATAATTGAATTTGATAGTACATATACATTTATATATTTTGTGAAAAAGTTAAGTATCTAGCAGCGACCATTACTGATATATAGCAAAAAATACGATAAAAAACATGTGTAGTACTGTATGGGGACCCCCCCTTAATATTTTTTATTTTTAGTATTTGTTGTTATAGCGGCACGGGAAATACAAATCTTGTGAAAGTTTCAGCTTTCTAGCTATAACGGTTTCTGAGATACAGCCTGGAGACAGACAGACAGCGGAGGCTTAGTAATAGGGTCCAGTTTTTACCTTTGAGGTACGCAACCCTAATATAGATTTTAGTTTTATTTTCTTCTTCGTATGAACTAAGTGACCAAGCCACTCGAAGGTCTCTGACTTGGCTTAACGACTGCTAGTTTTTGTAAAAAAATACTAACAGTCAAGAGTAAACTCTTGTAACGTTTTCCACACCCAAGATGCCCAGATGAAAATGCCACTTTTAAAAATACAGTATTTTGTATTAAATCACTCATCCAAAAAGCCGCATCGACCGCTGATTAACCTTGGTGATCAATTTAAATCTCCTAAGTTAGCCGAGCAACAGGTGCTACCACATATATACTAGAATTAGTAGTGAAAATTGACATTTTGATTAATATCATATACTATTGTAATGATATTATAGTACTAGAATATAATTGAAAATTGACATGGATACATATTATCATATACTTTTGTAATGATATCATATTATTTGACTTGCAACTTTGGTGTTATCAATAAATGATTTGTATTTGTATTTGTAAAAGAAAATAAGAAAAAAAAGGATTGAATTAAAGATTAAACTTTTTTACTCACGATGTTTTTCTTCACCGTAAAGTGAGTGCAAATCCACAGATAACTTGAACAGGTCATTGGTGTAGGGCCGGGATCGAAAAAAAGAGGACTTTTCACCACCTAGCCACAGTCGCCTCAGCTTGTTGAAAATTGACATTCAATCGATAAAAAAAATATGACTGACCTTTCCTAGTAAGTATGTCACGGAACAGCCTGCAGACTCCGGCCTCTATCCTGTATATGGCCTGGTTAGCCGGAGTCCGCAGGTCCAGCACCCTGTTGTCCAGTCTCGTGTCTTGGTTCACACGGATACGAAGAGCTTCCGGATCCTGAAAAGTAATAGAGATTTATTTTACTGAATGAATGATATGGCACGTTTAATTGAACGAATGAATTAAATGAATGAAACGAAAGAATGAAAAAAAAAATTCCAATACTATATTCTCAACAATTTTTTCAAGTCATATTACAAAATCATAAACATTAAAACAATGAATGAATGAAAATAATGAAATGATCGAATGAAACGAATGAAATGAACGAAATAAACGAATGAATGAAATAAATGAATGAATGTATTTTTTTTTACCTCAGAATAGGTCAGCGCTTGACCACAATTCACCTGATGGTAAGTGATATTGAGGTCTACGGTGGATCGCGCTTACCAAGAAGGAACTGGTTCAATCTCGCCTTGAAAATCGCTAGATTGTAGTCATGTGATGTGTAGTATTAAATGGAAGATTTGACAAGTTGAATATATATAACATATTACAAATCATAAATAAACATTAAAACAATGAATGAAAATAATGAAATAATCGAATGATATGAACAAAACAAACTAATGAAATGAAATAAATTAATAAATGAATGAATGAATGTATTAAACGGATGATTTGACAAGTTGAAGTTACTTGACCCGTGTTGGGTTGGAGAATGAAACAAACTACTTACGTCCGAAATCTCAGGTCTGGCGGCATCTTCCACCTGCAGAGGCAGCTGCGCCTTGGCCGCAGACACCACCCACACTTCCAAACCGACCAGTTCCACTGCACTTATGGTGCAGCTTTCCACTGGCGAAGCAGTCTTCACAACCGTTGCATGTATATCGACGATGGATTCCTTTGTGATGCTAGAAGAAGGAAAGCTTTGGATGAAAATACTGGATAATGGATTTTTGTAGCCGCAGCCTACTTTTGAATGAATGAATAATTTATTGTCCATGAAACTAGGTACAATGGTGGCGATTCAGCGGCACACACGACTAAACTAAATTTAAAGAAGCCCCGTCTCTTTTCATCTTAGGTGGCCAGAAAGAGACGGCATGTTCTGCACCATAGTCAAAACAACTAAAATCACGTCAAATGTACAAAATATAGTCGACTTCAGAACGCAATCACTTGTATCACCTCTAAAACTGCCTGCACATTCCATATTTGACATGATTTTAGTTGTTTTGTGTGTGGTGTTCAGAACTTGCCGTCTCTTTCTGGCCACCTAAGATGAAAAGGGACGGGGCTTCTTTAAATTTAGTTTAGTCGTGTGTGCCGCTGAATCGCCACCAATAAACGGATAGATCTCCTAAAACCCTGTATGTATAAGTTAAAAACTATACTGACCACAAGAGGGCCTCCGCAAAGACTAAAACGGAAGATGCCACAAGACTTAACTGAATAATAAGAAGGATGCGTCGCTGGGCGCATACCTCAACAGTCAATAATGACACAAATGAAGCTTATTGTCTCTATGGACATATTGCTCCAAATAAAGGATAACAAAAAAAAAAAAACTGTACGTACTTGCCAGTAAACTTGACCATCTGCTTGCTGACCTTCCTCTCGTCATTGACACTAACCAGCAGCTGCACCGTGCTAGATGTCTGTCTGAGCACCGCGAAACATTGCTTGCCTTTTGCACGAGACGTTTGGAGACGAGCTGGAAAAATATATGACAAGTGTAATAATACCTGTTACCCTAGGGATGAAATTACTTATTCAGGCCCGATACAGGGTTTGGCGTCCCAAACGAAGTGGGGGCCCAATAGTTCGAGGGACTAAATAAGTCTTTAACCCAATGTAAACACTGTGCCTTTCAATACGAATACACGCACTCACACACACAAACACACACGCGCGCGCACACACAATGTTTACTCGTAATACTTTTTTTTCTGTGGCCGGCCAACTATTCAGCCATTATTAATCAATGATGAAATCTAAGTTATTTTAAAGATATTGTTGAAACTAAATTATAACTAAGTTATTTTAAAAATATATATTCTTTGATCAATACTTAGCTTTAAGTTATTTCAATTTCAGTCAGTTGCAAAGCGATTCTCCCTAGGGATGCAATGTGTTACTTTCATCCCGCTCCTCAGGCAACTTCAGACCTACTTTCAGAGTATGAGTAATGACAAAAAAATATGACCTCGTTGGCGTAATGGTTTCCATGCCGGACTGCCTACCAGAGGGTTCGATTACGGGCAAGGCCAACCTCTTAATGATGAACTAAATTTGTTAGCTGTCAGTCTGGGTGTTAAATATGTATCGATATAAAGTATTTACGTACGTATAAGTAGTCAGTTGTGTTAGCAACCATAATATGAACTAGAAATGGTTTAGTATGGGTTAAGCAGCTGTGTGTGAAATGTGTTCTAGTAATAATAAATATCAAAGTTGTTTATGAATATTTTTTTGTTTTTAATATTTGCATGATTATATATAAAGTGTAAATTTTAAAATTTTAATACCGACACCGTCTTATGATGGCGGTCTTCGTAGAATTTAAATTGAGCATAATATATATGTTCATCTGGTCACTTTTCATTTGATACCCATAATAAGTGACTTGTTAAGAACACAGTGTAAACTCTATATAACGACGCTGAACGGACTGTGCATTTTATGGCGTTATAGAGAGTGGTCGTTAAATGGAGAGCATATATCATTGTATGGAATACAAGCTAAACCAACTAAAGCCAATTGATTTCGTTACGCTTTAGAAAGTTTGTTGTTAAATCAAGTGACATTACATGGAGTTTAAACTGTAGTTCATTCACCATTTTTATTTAGCGACTACTAGACTTTAGTGCCTTGGGAGAGGCATATGTCCAGCAGTGGACGAACATAGGCTGATGATGATGAGACTTTATTGAAAAAATATTACCAAAAATATAAAAAAAAAAATTAAAATACCAAAATATTACCTCTGACCCATACATTCTTGCCGTCCAATTTCACTCCCAGGTCTTTGACATCAGTATACACTCTATCAAGATGTTCACCGGTAGATTGTATCAGCTTGAGGTTTCCATATCGACCTTCAGATACATCGGGCTCGGAGTCCGCTTGGGGCTGGGCTGATGCTGCCTTAAATGATAGAACAGGTGTGATTTAACTTTTTGACGACCTCGTTGGTGTAATGGTTAAGATGCCAGACTGCCAATCAGAAAGTTCCAGGTCTGACTACCAGTACAGTCAACATTGTGCTGAACTAAATTGGTTGGCTGTCAGTTTGGGTGTTTAATATGTAGTGTAAACAGCAAACGATGCAGTTAAAGATAAGGTTATCTTTAAAATGTGGTATTTAAATTTCTATTTGTAATTATGACGATGCTATTGCAGTTACTTTAAACATGTTTTGTCTATTTAGATATGGTAAAACAACTCTTTTGTGACATCTCTAAGTGCATATTATATATGTCAAAAGAGAAATATATCTATCTGTATCTATATAAATTGTATATGTAGTATATCAGTTGTGTTAGCAACCATAATAAAAGTTAGAAATGGTTTAGTATGGGGTTAACCAGCTGTGTGTGAAATGTGTCCTAATATTTATTTCTTTAATTTATTGACAACATTCAGAACAGACCATCTGATACAACAGGGGTGGAACAGTATGCCAGTGACCCAAGACCGTACTCCATTACTTGAAGGAGCTTGGTTGGCTTAGGTAGGCTGGTAGGGGGAAATGCACAATATGCCCCTATTGTGGGTCGGATGACACGTTAAAATGTAGGTCCTGACTGTTAGTTTTAGTACAAGTAGTTGTTAAGCCAAGTCAGAGGCCTTCAGGCAGCTTAGAAACTCTCAACACCAAAGCTTGGCCACTTAGCTCATATGAAAGAAGAAGAATAAGAATTAGACAAAAATAATTCAAACTAGACTTTTCTCACCTTATGCTCAGCTTTTTTCTGTTGTTTTTCCGCTGCCTTAGCTGCTTTCTTTGCTGCCTTCTTGCTTTCACCCTCTGAAGGTGGAGGCTGGTCTGCTCCCATGGTGGGGTATCAAACTGAAAACCCACAGATATTACAATTAGAAATACATGGCTGACAAAAAGAAAGATGATTTGGGTTTAAAAAAAAGTGCAATTTCACATTTATTTGGGATTGAAATGAGTACATGTGATTGCTAGATTTGTCAGTGAAAATAAAAATATTTATTAACATAAATATAGGTACACTAAGAATGTTAAATGTGAGTGTTAGGTTTATCTGTATTTGATGAAAAATCGCTGTATAAAGAATAGAATAGAATAGAATATTACTTCATTGTACAACTATATAAAAAACAGCTTACATTAAGTAAATACCATATTTAAATGCAGCAAAACGGCAGCCTTAGTTAGTTAGTTCATTTATTGGTAATAAGGAATATTACATGTCAGAAAATTAAAAATATGTAAATACGGTATCTTAAATACCTAGCACATTATATAATAATAAAATTATTAAATAATAAAAATGTCAATTGGACATTACATATTCAATGTATTAAGGAATATTACATATCAGAAATTTAAAAATAAGTAAATATGGTATCTTAAATACCTAGCTCGTTATATAATAATAAAATTATTAAATAATAAAAAAGTCAATTGTTCAATTGACTTTTTTATTATTTAAATTTTTTGATTAAGAAATTAATAATAAAAAAACTTAATAACAGTGGATGCACAGTGAAGGGCTGCATTAGACCAAGCGCTCTGTCTAACTTGCACTAGTTACTGTATACGCTCCTTGCTCCCCGAACAACTGCTCACTTTGAATGTGTCTGGCAACATAATAGAACTATCGAAACTGTCCGGCTTTTATGTAAACATAGATTAATAGGCCCCCAAAAAATTATATATAAAATTTAGGTTTTATAATATAACGTAAGTATACTCATAAATTATAATAGTTTAAGGGTGTCTGGCAGAGGGTTGCCACCATAATAACCGTCTGGCAATGAGCAACGCGACTTTTGATATTATTATGAATAAAATGTGAAAAAATCAGGTTTTATACTATAACGAATTTGAGATGGAATTTTATACACCTTTGTTACCACTTATCTGCCAAAGCCACTGCTGCCTCAGCTTCATGTTTGGGGATCATTCTTACCTCTACTAGGGACACACATAGAACAATTTTCAGCTTTTATTAAATGACGAAGGTCAGAAACGTATGGGCTCTTGGGCTACTATGCCTATGCCTTATCACCTATGGTGATCTCTACCAACCGAGAATGGGGAGGGATAGGAGAGAGAGAAGAAAGCGGAAATAAAGCCATTACTCATATATTAGACAATACATTTTAATAACTTTTTAACATTCATTTGCCTATTTGCTACCAGACATATGGTCCACCTGGTAGCTTAATTTATTATCGTCATCTATCAACAAAATTAAAATTGGTCTATTGTTAAATTTGCACTTATTTCAATGCATTGTTAATATACATACATACGAGTATGTGTTGAGCTGTGAGAGGCATATCAATATTATACTGAAACTCAAAGTAGATAAATAAATAGATAGATTTACTTTATTAACACTCTTATAAAAAAGAAAATAAATTACAAAAAACAAATGAAGTTAAGGTCTGTAGGTCTGTAACATTTTTTTTTACACATTTCACACACAGCTAGTTAACCCCATACTGAACTATTTCTAGTTTGTATCATGGTTGCTAACACAACTGATATACTACATATACATACATACATATTTAACACCCAGACCAACAGCCAACAAATTTAGTTCTGCACAAAGATTTTGGCCGTGCCAGGAATCGAACCCGGAACCTACTGATTGGCAGTCCGGCATGGTGACCATTACGCCATCCTCCTACATACATTTAGGACAGTGATAACACCACAATAAATAATTTATATCTTGAACAAACAAAGATTTATAAGAATAACAGTAATGTTTGCAGACTACTACTAAGTAATTGAAATAATAGGTAAATAGTCACATTTTTACACGCTTTATATTAGCTTCACCTGCATGTTTGTTTGTATGTTTGTTTGTAACCTACTTCTTTGGGCGCGATTTTGATCCACTTTAAACAGCCAGTTTTCGTTGAAACTTTGTAGATTTATTGAGAATCGATGACAATACACTAATTTGATAAAATAATTACATTTTTGTTTGTATGTTTGTTGGTAACTGACTTCTTTGGGCGCGATTGTTCCACTTAAAACGGCCAGATAAGTGTGTTTTTTAGTTTTTTTTTAACTACTATTATTATATTTTATTTTATATACACATTTTACACACGGCTGGTTATCCCCATACTAAACCAATACTAGTTTGTATTGGTTGCTAACACATCTGATGTACATACATAAATACTTTATATCAATACATTCTAACACTCAGACTGACAGCCAGCAAATCACCTCATTACAAAATGTTGGCCGTGCCGTAAATTTTAAATCTAGTTGACAGCAACCATTACAGCAACAAAGTCGAGGTTTGAAGTGTATTTAGATATGGAAGAATAGAGTGGAAGGGAATAATTAATGATATGACATTCTTGTCTTCATTCCTCTGAAAGAGATATGATATCAATGCAAATTTGATGGTAATTTAAAAGCGGCGAGTATTGCAGTGTCTAAAATAGATTCACTGATTAGTAAAACATTATGTATTGTATATAGCCGGTCAAATGAACTTACTAAACAATGCCTTACACTAGTTTTTGTGGACCAGAAATATTGCACGAATATCAAAATTAACTTTCGTATTTTTCCAATTATAGGCCAAAATTGCATCAGCAGTAGGTATGGACTAAAGAACGAAGAACTTTCATTAAAATTATACACAAACTTACATGCTTTCACTGGAATAAAAAATAAAGTGGAACACGTAGTCAATGGCAGACAATAACCGCAGCTTTTACTGATAAATCTTATCAGAACTCAAACAAATTGCACTTTTCAAAGCAAAATAACCTTCAATTTTGAGGTTATGTTTGCCGACTGATTGCGATGATGGCAAACAAACGTCAAGTTTGTACTCTTGTCATATTCAAATGACTGACGTTGATAGACTTCATAAGGCACCTAATATTAAGCCGCGGCAATTTTAAAAAACTTATCAATTCTTATAGAATTCTAACTACATATTGATTAACTACCATGTACTTTATTTTATTGTAAAAAACAATACTTATAAATGCATGGACTTACCACTGCTAAATGTAACTGTAACCACGTCGCAATACAGAAAAAGATTAAAGTCTTTTTCGTGCGGAATTCAAGACTTTTTGTAATAAGAATAAAATTGTCTTGGCTAAAGAAGTGACAGTGTCTTGCCAATCGTATACTAATATGACATCGTGTTTCGTTACAATTTGCAAACAAAAATTGTCCAAACACCAAAAATTCGTGTTATGTTTAAATTTCTTGTTCAAAATGTCCAAAAATATTACCGGCCCTGATATAAAGACGTTTGGGGCGGAATTTGATTGTACAAAAAGTTATAAATAGGTTTAAAAATGCCTGTTTTTACGTCTAACATTCCCAGTATATTAAAAGTAGGGGACCGGATCGAAATAGGAGGAAAAATTAAGGAAAATGCGAGGAAGTAAGCATTATTTCATTACTTTGGTTTCGTACTATCTGTAATTTTAAGAAATAAAGTGTGTTTACTCACCTTATTGGATGAATCCTTTATTGAAAAGTTTCAATAGTAGGTCTTATATAATGTTAAGTACCAACAAAGAAGTAACATAGAGATCTATCTCTATGTACTTCTTTGTTAAATATGCAGCAAAAATCCCATTTGCTAGGCGGGTTCCCACATGAAGAGTTCTGTATCTATTCCCCTACTATAAAGAGGTATTTTCCCCTACTATGAAGAGGTATATTCCCCTACTATAAATAGGTATATTCTCCTACTATAAAGAGGTATATTTCCCTACTATAAAGAGGTATATTCCCCTACTATTCTGAGATATATATTCCCCTACTATGAAGAGGTATATTCCCCTACTATAAATAGGTATATTCCCCTACTATAAAGAGGTATATTCCCCGACTATATAGAGGTATATTCCCCTACTATAAGTATATTCTCCAAATATGAAGAGGTATATTCCCCTAATATGAAGAGGTATATTCCTCTACTATGAAGAGGTATATTCCCCTACTATAAAGAGGTATATTCCCCTATTATGAAGAGGTATATTCCCCTACTATAAAGAGGTATATCCCCCAGGATGTCAGTAAACCTGTGCGCACAAGAAGGTGAGGAGCCACGGGACGTTGTGCTGCACTTCGACGTGCGTTTCCACCGGGATAACATCATCTCGCTATCGAGGAAGAATGGCGTCTGGATCGGCAGCGGCAACTACGATACCAACTACAATATGTTTGTACCGGGTAAATAACATTAATCTCCATATAATAACTAGCTGACCCGGCAAACGTTGTTTTGCCTTACTTAGGGGTACAGCGCCATATATTGATTACTTACTCAACCCAGTCGAAAGGTATCGACATCTGTTAGAATCATTTGGAGTTAACAGATAATTGTGACTGTCAAATAATAACAGGCAATAATTAGCAATAAATTAAAATTGCGACTATAATTTGAGATTTAAACAATCCTATCTCTCAAGTTGGATCGTTAATAAGTGGTTTAGGAGTCCATTGAGGACAAACATTGTGACACGAGATTTATATATATTAAGATAAGATTAGCTATGGAGCGACGACGGTCTGCCTCCATCTAGCAAAGGAATATCCCCCCGGACAGATGTTGTGTCCGGAGACGGCCGTCCCTACGTCATGCATTGTAGCAAGGACCAGTCGTACGCGCGTTGTAAATACCGTTTGCGCGATTCAGGACAAGCGCTCTGATTGGTAGCGGGCGATGAAGTGCGACAGAGACGCCACATAGCCAAGTGCGAGTGGGGTTCGCGCATGATGGCAAATGGCAAAAAAACACGTCTTTTTTAATAGGAGCCCCACTTAAATATTACTTTTATTTTAATTTTATGTTTTATTTTCAAAGTTAAGTGTCATTTTCATCGGTTCTACCGTTGGTCGGATGACGCGTTAAACTGTAGCTCCCTCCTCTCTAGTTACCTACTCCTAGCAAAAGCAGTTTGTAAGCCAAGTTAGAGTCCTTTGAGTGGTTTGAAAACACGACACCAGAGATTAGCTACTTAAATCATACTCGTACGAAGAAGAAGAAGAATAGATGAGATAATAAATGATGTTCTCTTCCCTTTTTGTTTCTATTCGTGAGGAAATGCATTTACGCATCTCCCGCCACAAGCCTGGACGAGGCGGGCGGGGTATGTCGGACTCGAGGGCCAGAGGGCCGTCACTACCGACTACAACCTCACGGTGTCCCATCTCACGACGGGGGCAGGGATGCAGGACCGCACAGCGCATTGCCGCTTCAGCTTTCCCGGTGTCAATGATGTTCTCGCCTAAATCAGATTTTCTTTACAGGCACAATATTTCGTATAATATTCGAGATAAAAGACACAGATGTAATCACAATCTACTGCCAGGGGAAGTTCCATTCAAACTTCCTCCCCAAGATCCCGCTTGCCATGGCTCGGTACATCGTAGCGTGGGCTGATGTGGAACGGGTGACCCACTGCTACTTCCATATCAACAATAATAAGGTAACGCTAGAGGTAGACACTCAGTCACATACGTAGTGGTACCGTAGTCTAAACCCTTCTACTATACGATAAGACTCTTTTTCCTGACTCATTCATTCATCTATAGGCAACGCAGAGCCCAAACGGACGAGCCGAAACGGCCACCGTTGGGGCTTTGAGTTGCCTAAATTGAGTCAGGAAAAAGAATATTAAGTATAATATAGTAGAAGTAGATAGTTTATTCAAAGCCAATTCAGAGACATGCAAGCGGCTTCATAACTAAAGTAACTTTGTCCTGACTCGTTCATTCATCTATAGGCAACGCAGAGCCCCTACGGTGGGGGAATCCTCAACCTTGATACCCTTTAGTTTAGTTATGAAGCCGCTTGAAGTTCTCTGAATTGGCTTTGAAGAATCTATCTACTTCTACTATTTTATAAGATTATTTGTCATGACTCATTAATTCATCTATAGGCAACGCAGAGCCCAAACGGTGAGGAAACCCTTAGCCTTACCCTTGGTACCCTTTAGTTTTGAAGCCGCCCGAAGATCTCTGAATTGGCATTAAAGACCCCACAAATCAAGCAGAGATTCAGAAATAGAGATCCAAAGCTCTGCAATAGTAATCATTAAGGGTGAAGCTAAGAATAGTTGTACTTCATAATAGGGTTAAAGTTCTCCTATGTTTTGTCAGGCCCAGATTGGAGACGAAGCGGCAGTGCAAGGAACTTTCGCTCCACCATCTCCGAGACCACCTTTACTAGCCGGCGATGTCAAAAGAAGGTGCGAAAACAAGTAAACATTAATAATTTAGGAAACTCTCGACATAGTATATCATGGTGGTGACCATACTATCATGCCTTGCATCAGCTTGCTTGAGCTTTCTTTACCTTTTCTCTGTTATTGTATTGTCCTTTATCTGTGTTGCAATAAACAGAATATCTTTATCTCTTTCTCCTTTGTCTCCCAGCTCCTTCCTATACTTAAAAAAGTCCCCTGAATCAACCCACGACCCCCAACATAGCTAAAGCCTTGCATGTGCTTTCTTTTTCTTTTCTCTGTTATTGTATTGTTCTTTCAAGCGTTGCAATAAAGAGTTATAGATAAACTCTTAAATAAACTCTATCGATTTTTTTATGTCTCCCAGCTCTAGCCAATACCAAAGTCTCCCAAATAATAATAAGTCCCCCGAATCAACCCACGACCCCCAACTTAGCATATTACGGTGGAGACCATAGCTTAAGCCTTGTTTAAGCTTTAGTTTTCTTTTCTCTGTTATTGTATTGTCCTTCATCTGTGTTGCAGTAAAGAGTTATATATATAGAGAGTTAATTAAGAGTTTATCTCTTAAAGAACTCTCTATATACATAACTCTTTACTGCAACACAGATAAAGGACAATCTTTTATCTCCCAGCTCTTGCAAATACCAAAGTCCCCCAAATAATAATAAGTCCCCCGAATCAACCCACGACCCCCGACTTAGCATTTTACTGCACTGACCACAGCCCAAGCTTACATGAGCAAGCTTAAGCTTTATTTTTTCTTTTGTCCCCCAGCTCTCGCCAATACAAGGGCAAGTCCCCCGAATCAACCCACGGGCACTCCTCAAACGAGAGCTCAGACGAAGAGAAGCCGCGACCAAAGTCAGAGGGCAGAGCCGATAGATACTTCTACGAAACTCTCATGTGCTCTCCTGATACAAAGTTTGGTTCTGAAACTGCAAGAAGGAGGTAAATATCTCGCTCTCGCTTCGCTCATATTTTTAGTACTATCTATAGAAACAATACCAAGGGTGCCTTAGTGTACTGCTAGGAATTTGACTAGTGGGTCTTCTTCGTATTATAATTAGGTACATGAACTAGCAATACTCGCACTTTGGAATTACTGGCTCTCAAGGCTGTTCATCTAGTTTTAGTAAACATGGGTCAGTAAAGAAAATATTAAAAAAATTATGTCCTTTCGCTTTTGTATGTGTGTGCGACCAAGATGAAGCGAACTATCAAATGTGTTCTTTATTGATTTGGGCTATAATGCTTTCATCATTTTTACCCATTGAGTTACAAATGAACCGATTTCTTGGAGAATTTCGTATGATTGCCGATTGTCTTGTTTATTACTGGATACACCCATAACGACCAAAGGATTCGCGCCGTCTTTTGTTTGGCATCAAAAAGTACTAATGTTGTCGTTATAGAGAGTGCGTGTAATGCTGTTTACGAGTAGAGAGTATCTTTGCCAGAAAACAAACAAAACTAACCAAATCCTTATGGTTTCGACGCTTTAGGGAGTTTATCGATACACCGAGTAACGTAACATGGAGTTTACACTCTATCTTTTTACAGAGAACAATCAGCACCCAAAACTAAACATTACAATCCAAAATACAAAGATGAATCAGAATCAGAAAAAAACGAAACCGAAGAATATTCAGAAGAATTGGCATCTAAAAACATGGACTCTTCTTTGGCTGAATCGGAAGATGTTCTTCAGGAATTGGGTATGAAGAAAAGAATAAGAAGAGGCAGAATGTCGCCATTCGCTCAAGTTGTCAATTTTATGGGCAAATCCGGAAGACGACATTAGTTTAGAAATGTTTAAAATTAAGGTTAAAGTAGGTACGTTTCATTTTAAGGATTTTCAGTTTTGCAACAGTCGTAATCTGTGTTTTTAAATTGTGTTATAAATATGAAATTAATAATGTTAAAGTTCTTAGTGTGCGTATTAGATGTGTTTTTCTAAAAAAAGATTAAACCACATTTGCATTTGTTTCATTTTGGACTAGAGATCATTTTTATGCATGAGGTAAAGCGGTAATCCTGTCATACTGCCTTGCGAAACCCCCGAATGCTTACACGTAGATCTTATAGCAATACATTCAAAAGCTTTGCTTAAGTCTAAAGGAGAAAGAAATTAAACAATGCTATCACATTCATAATAATTTATTCTAGTACAAAACTAACATACAAAATGTAAGTTTCTCATTGTTACCATAATTTCTATAGTACAATATTTACAGTTTATTCTAATTAGACGTTTATTTATAAAAACTAGAAATTTGATAACCTACTTATGATAGATAACTCTACTATTTTTATACAGCTAAGTAGTTGACCAACAGTGCGTAACTTCACGAATTAGTGACAATTTGGCTTAAAGAGGGGCATGTCTAGTCTGGAATAACTGGCCCTTGGAAAGGCTGCCGGAACATACTTGACTGCAGTGCAGCCGTTACAGAATGTAAGAGACACACACACATATATATTTATGTACATCGTCGCAAACTTTTACATTTCAAATATTACCTAAATTCAACTTTGAGAGACAGAAACAAAACAAGTACTTTAAAGTCAAACATTAAAATAAATCTGGACGGATCACAAACATAATAAACTTACAAAAGTATCATCTTAATAACTACTTTTAAAGTAAATAAAATTATATACAAGATTTATGTTTAGTTTGTGCGTTAGATTGAAAACCGTAGTCAACCGTAACAATAAAATTTGTATTTAACTTAAATAATTTGAATCGTCGTCTTAATCATAAAATGAATATACATACATATAACTAGAGTCAATAAAGAAAGCTTTTGTACGGACCCTGGGTTGATTCCCGCTCTACACCAATGACTTGTTTTTCAAGTTATATGTGTGGATTTGCATTCAATTCGTCGGCAGTTCGGTTTCACGCTCAATTTGCAGCGCCATCTAGGTTTCTTCGGTAATGATGGCAAACTTCCGCGCCACGCTTTATTGTGTGGGAATCAACAATGCTTTCAGTATTCTGATCCCTGATATTATTCTATCCACTCGAGGCTGCAAAAGCTGAAATTCTTTCTGCATGTTCTTCACTAACACCTATTGCTACCAACTGGTCTTTATTTACTAGTAGAATGGATTCTCCGTCAATTTCTTCATCCAGCAGTTTAGAAGCTGTTTCTGACCAGTTGTGCTTCTCAAGATGTGTCGAGAGCTGATCAGCCTGAAAGAGATTAAATACAATTCAACGTTTTATTTCAGAATTCGAAATTCTATAACATATCATACATTATTGTTATTTTAATATTATAAGCTATTTTTATATTAGTAGCACAGCTGTAGCTCAGCTAGCTAAGGTGATCTGACGCGATCAGCGATGCGGACGGTGTTTGGATGGATAACCATGCATATGTTGTTTATCAAGTGGGATTTTTATCTGGACGCTACCTTGGGATGGATGACACGTTAAATTCTAAGTTCCGGCTGTTATTCTTAGTGCAAGCAGTCGTCAATCTTTTTTTAATCTATGAGCGGCGAATCTCGTCTAAAGAACGTTAGGCAGCAGTTCTCGACACCCTGGATCGAATCCAGTCCTGGAGTTTCCACTCGCGCAAACGGTGGAGGAAAATATCGTGAGTAAAGTCACACACGCTCCGAGGACCATAAAATCTGAAGACGTGTGTCATCCGTCAACCGACGCTTGGCTACCATGGTGGACTATGGCCTTTATCTCTTTCCTGGTGAGAGAATGCCCCGAATCCAAGCACCAGGAGCGTATAATAGGCTGATTATTAAATTTGAATACAAGTAAAACTTTGGGACTGTATAGGACGTCTTTTTTCCTTCAAGGTCAAAGCAATGAACTAATTTGAATGAAATTTATTATTGTAAGTAGATAAGACCTTGGACTTGATATAGACTCATTTTTATACCACGCTAACACGGTTTGAAATAAGCTACAGTAGAATTCGACTTTAGAAGACGTGGATGAATGGTGTGAAAGAGGATATGAAAGAGAAGAGAAGAAGAAGAAGTGAACGTAAAGATAATGGATGTAATGAAATAGTGAATGTAGTGATGTATGAGAAAAGAGTGAGGCGGTTTTCAAAGCAAGAGTGTACTAGTTTTTTTCTGGGTAAGCGCGCTCCACCTTAGATCACAATGTCGCTTACCATCAGGTGAATTGTGATCAAGTGCAAGCCCATTTATTGTAAAAAAGAAAGAAAGAAGTGAATGTAAAAATGACGGCTGATAGAATAGCGTGGAAATATGCTGATAAAGATGACGACCTCGTTGGCGTAATGGTTACCATGCTGGACTGCCAACCAGAGGGTCCCAAGTTTGATTCCCGACACGGCCAACTTCGTGATGAACTAAATTTCTTGGCTGTCGGTCTGGGTGTTAAATATGTATCGATATATATTTAGTATGTATATGTAGTATATCAGTTGTGTTAGCAACCATAATACAAACTAGAAATGGTTTAGTAATGGCTAACCGGCCGTGTATGAAATGTGTCGTAATATTTAAAAAACTTTGCCGACCCCACCTAGTAGGAAAAGGCAATGTCAGAGAAGAAGCAAGGTTTAAAATCGGGATTTAATCACCAAGAGTGGATTAAAATATGTCTGACGAAAGAAATAGGTACATACCGTCCAAGATTCCACTGTAGCTTTCTTGATATTCGCGAAAGGGTCATCTGAAAAAGACAAAAGATATATCGTATATCAACGAGAACCGGTGTTTTCTTTTTTTTATAAATACATATACATAAATATTGACGTAATAAGAAATTAGGTTACAAAGTAATGGCTAGAAGAAAATCTGAAATATTTAAGCTAGGTTGCAATATATTTGTAGTTAATTTTAACTAGAATCTAATTAGAAGTAGAATAAACGGAAGAGTAACTCCATACAATTGCTGCTTAGAATTTGGATCCATCTACACACAAATAAAGCTCGCACACGATTGGTGCAGTGCCACACCATGTGACGCCACGCGGGCGCGCGGGTAGCTGTTTTGTCCCGCCCACCGCGGTATTTTACGATTACGCGTGGAACCGTTTTATCGGCCAAGTTACTATTCTATTTATTCTAGTTCGCTGGCTTATGTCAAATTTGCCGATAACTTAACGTTAAGTTTGACATGGACCGCGAATGTGTTGCACCATCATATTTCTTAGTATAGTTAAAAGTTATCCGGACTGTGAGGCAATTGACGCATCTGACAGCTAGTTGACATTAACTATAGCTTTAACCAGGGAAGTTTGAGCGGTTACGGTTACTGTAACTGTAAAAGTTATGACAAATACAAATCATTTATTGATAACACCAAAGTTACAAGTCAAATAATATGATATCATTACAAAAGTATATGATATGTATCCATGTCAATTTTCAATTATATTCTAGTACTATAATATCATTACAATAGTATATGATATTAATCATTACAATAGTATATGACGTATAACACATAACTCACACCGGTATGACTAATCGACCTTCCTACACATGTTTCCTTTGCTTATCGTACCTTGATTTCAGATCACAGTGGAAATGCAGTAAATACGAGTATAACAGATTTTCGTCCATTTTAGACTCACCTTTATCGATGGTTGCAAATTCCATTTCTTTTTGAGATTCTATGCTTGCATTTAGATATTTCCACGGGAAGTGACCTGTGCTTTCTTTCTTTTCTTCTTTTTCTGAATGTTCTTCTTTGACTTCTATTTTTGTGTTTGTGCTTGCTTTTTGTTTATCACTTTTAGGTTTTCTGAAGCTTTTTTCCTTCTTCATTTCTTTTTCTGTCGTTGGTTTTTGTATCTGGAATTTAAAATGAGTAAATTGATAATACAATACAATATGAATTTATTATACACTATATTACAAAGAAATAATGGAGGAAGTACATTAGGCGGCATTATCGCCTAAGATGACTTCTACCAGACAACCTTCAAAATAAAGCAGCAAAATTAATTTATTTTGATTTAAAAGTTATCTGAGTTATAGTATGTACAAAAACAATCAAAAATCAAATCAAAACTACCTTTTTAAACCTAAGGTTTCAAACGAACCAAGATAATATATATTTAAAGAAACTCATACATAGATTAGACAGAAACAACCAATCTACAAGACTTGCGTTAAATTTAGAAAGATAATAATAATAACTTACAGGAAATGCTACATTTGACTCTTGAATGATATATCCTTCTAAAACGTGTGTAAGAACTGTCACTTTTTCTTCTTTCTTCTTAATATATTCTACATTAATTTTATCTTCTGCAACTTCTTTAATATTTTCTTTTTCACTCTTTCTCGTAACCTTTTTACTATTTTGATTGTTATCTACTTTACTTGATGGTATTTTAGGACTAGGTTGTTTTTCTAACGCTTTGTTTTCTATGTGTTTAGGAGTTTCAGTATTTGTACTTAAATTAGTAGTTGACGTACTCGAGAAGTCAGCTAGTGAAGGCATGTTTAACGAAGGTTCTGCATTATTTGTTTTCATTTGTAAATTGCTAATTCTTGACTGTTGCATTTGTATACTTACAGGACCTTTGGTAGGTAAAGGATTAGCTGCGATGGTTTTAGCTTCCATATTTTTTTCCGTAGCTTCTACTTTAATATATTTGTTACTGCTATGATCTGTAGCTTCAGGCTTTGCAACAGTGTTTTCTGTTTCTGGATTCACTTTGTTCTCTCTGAGTCTATCATCAATGGTTCTTTTCAAGGTATTATTTTTTTGTGGTTCTTTTTCGTTCAGTATTCTTCCACGCGCTTGTACAAAGACCGTGTTTCTTATCAACTTTTCTTCAGTCTGCATTTGGCTTTCTGTATTTATTCCAGTACTAGAATTTGCTACTGATTTTTTCATATTGTCATCGTTTGGTTTAACAACATTTGGATCAATCGAAGTTTGAATGTTTGTGCTGTTTATTTGTTTATTTACATAAGTTTCGCTAGGGCTCTTCAATTCTGTTTTAATTAATGGAAGGACATTTGATGTCGGTATTGGGAGTTGCGTGGGCATAGTTGCTTTAGGAATAATTTCTTGAGCTATATTTGGCTTCAAATATTGAGTGCCTGCATTAATTACTACATTTCTGTTAATATTTTCAGCATTAGGTGCTGACATTACCATTGGATTGTAGTAAATGTTCTGTTGTGTTGGCAGAACATCAAATGGCCTTATCATTTGTCTTTGAAGTAGTGGTCTGTTAATCGTCTTCACACTAATACTGCTGGGTATCTTTGTTTTTATATGCTGAGGCACATCTGCCCTTACAGCTTGAGGTACCTCATTTCTTACTGGCGCATTTAATTGTGGTCGTACATTCATTTGAATTTCTTGCTTCTGATTGGCTAAAAACTGTCTATGTTGCATTGGGTTTATGGTGATAATTTGTGGCGGTGCGTTTCTAGGTCTACCTTTGGTGTTAGTGGCTATATCAGTTTGTACTTGTTGATTTTGCGTTATAGGTCTTATTATATTAGTAGCAGAGATCATATTGCTAGTTGGAGCCATATTAGCTACTGCTGTCACATTCGTTGGTCTAACATTGTTAATATTTGTTGCTCTTACGTTATTAACTCTTTGTGGATTGAGCATTTGTGTTAGTATAGGCATTTTATCATCTTCAGTAACTTGTTGTATTTGTGCTGTAGCATTTTGCACCGTGTTAAATTGGTTTAAGTTTGGTATTTGTATGAACTGTCGATTGTCTTGTATCATAGGTTGGATTTGATAGGCCATCTGCGGTTGGTACATGGCATTTTGAACCATCTGTGGATGTATATAGGTTTGATAGTTGTTTGGCATTTGTTGCACGTAGACCACTTGGTTTTGAGGTCGGTTCTGAATCCATGGTGGAGGGTTCTTTACGTTGATTAAGACTTGATTGAACTGGTTTTGCTGTATTTGATCTCCTGAAAAATAAATACATTACAATAGATAAGTACGTTTGTAAAGTGTGTAGTGCTTGAAACTCGACAAACTAAGATTATCTGATAAAATCATTGAAGTTTAGCAATCGCTGGCGTGTGACCGTCGCCAACGTTGGCGGATAGGTCTTCGGGGAGTTTCCCGGAAGAAGCCGTAGTCCTCCTTTAAGCCAGAGGCTAGTGGATAAATTATCCCCTCATCAACAAAACAAACAAAACTTTTCGGACTGTCCTCCCAAAAAGCGAGCGTAGCTCGGTGATAATAACGTCTGCTTTTCAATTAGACTGCCCCTGATTCGATCCCGGACCTACACCAATGACTTGTTTTTCAAGTTATGTGAGCATTTGCACTCGCTTTACGGTGAAGGAAAACATCGTGAGGAAACCAACACGTTTGAGGACTACAATATCCGAAGCCGTGTGTCATCTGCCAACCCGCACTTCTTGTTAGATAAGGCCCCGAGTCCCAGCCGTGGGAACCGTATAGTGGGCTGCTTATGCTTATGGTGTCTTACCTTGCGTCTGTTGGACTTGCGGCAGAATCATGGGGGAGTCATACACATACTGCACCGGGCACAACATCACTGGCTGAGAGAGTTGCTGTGACCTAAACAAAACATAATAACTTATTAATGCAGGGATCAGAATACTAGAGAGGATTGCTGTTTCCCATACAATAAAGCGTGGTGAAAAATCTGTCGCCAAGCACGTCGCCAGACTAGGCATGCTTCACCTTTGGACAGATTATCACTAACTCGTTTGGTTAAATGCCTAGCTGTAAGGAGTCGAATAAAATAAATAAATGATATAGTATTACAATTAATTACAATTAATATTCTAAATGTATATATTAATATAATACACTATAAATATAAATAATAATACACTCTTATTACATGAATATCTATATTTTTTCATCCACCTGGAATCGTTTGAAAGCTTTATAACTATGAGACTGCTACAGGAATGAAAATTCTGTCATTGTATGTGACATGAATTCATTGAGAGAGTAAAAAGGGTTCTGTTCAAAAAATAACAAACATTATTCAAATATGCCTTACGAAAGTAAAATAAACGTAAGTGATAGCCGGTACTGTAAAGATTCTTATTCTTCTTCATATGAGCTAAGTAGCCAAGCTCTGGTGTCGAAAGTTTTCAAGCCGCCCGAAGGCCTCTGACTTGGCTTAACGACTGCTTGTACTAAGACTAACTAGAGGAGAGGAAGCTAAAGTTTGACAGGTCATCTGATCCACGGTAGCGCCCAGATGAAAGTGACACTCTTCAATTAAACTTTCTTTCCTTTTTAGGGTTCCGTACTTAATCCCCCTAAACAACAAATACTAAAATAAAAATTATATTTGAATAAATATTTTTTGTATTTTATTTTTAGCGGCAGCATTATTACTCTTTTTAAAGCATACTGGTGGCAATTCAGCGGCACACACGACTAAACTAAATTTAAAGTAGCTCTGTCTCTTTTTATCATGATTAACCAAAAAGAGATGGTACGATCTAAACCATAGACAAAACATCTAAAATCACGTCAAACACGTCAGATTTAGAGGTGATATAATCGGGTGCGCTCTAAAATCGCTTACATTTTTCACATTTGACGTGATTTTAGTTGTTTTGCGTGTGGTTCAGAACGTGCCGTCTCTTTCTGGCCACCTTAGATGAAAAGAGACGGGGCTTCTTTAAATTTAGTTTAGTCGTGTGTGCCGCTGAATCGCCACCACTGTCAGTCCTTCTACTCGAGAAGCGTGTGGGTGAATCATACTCGTCGGGCTGCCAGCGTCTTGCGTGTCCAATACAATGACATTTTCAGGGTGCTGATGCGGCTGCCTCGCTGGTGCAATGCATCTTTGATGTTCGCGGAGGCACATGTAGATGACTTTCATGCGGTTATCCGCAAGAAGGTCGTCTCATTGCGACAGCGTGTGCGAGCCAGCAGCAACAGCATCCTGAACATGATTCATGAGCGTCTAGATTGCCCTATACATATTAAATGGATGAAAATTGTGACGGGAGAAAAATGATGACTACTATTGAATTTGATTTGTATATTATTTAATTTAATTTGATTGTATTGTATTTAATATCAATAAAATAAAATTGTATTTTATTGATATTTGTTTGAATTGTATGGATGGATTATTCTGAAATAAATGAATGAATTAATTATATAATTTAATAAGATAAAAATATCTTACCCACATTGTTCCTGCGGTGTTATCTGTTGTTGCATCTGTAACAATGGATTTTTTTTTTTCAGATTATTTCACACAACAATACATATGTATTTTAATGAGACAGTAAAAATCTAGTGTCTGTACGTAAAATGTCTGTACAAAAACATCTAAAGGCGATGATGCGAAAGGTAAAATCTCGATTTTACAGTTATTCCGCTATTAATCATAACTACTTTTTACCTTAACCCATTCTGATGAAACAACATTTTAACAATGCTCTCAAAAAATCTAGAATTAAGTTTTTAGAACCAGTTCTTTTTTATATCAATAAGTCTGAAAAATTTGCTTAAAGACCGTTTAAAGAACTACTCTTTGAATATTTATACTTACTTTGGTACGAACCAAAATAAGTATAAATATTCGGTTGGTTCTTTATACGGTCTTTAAGCAAATTTTTCAATATTTATTATCGTTGATGACTTATGATGAAACAACTGCAAACTCTAGATTTTGCCCAATTCAGATTTTTTTTTTGGGTTTTTTGTCAGTCTGTCTGGTTCTTTACTAAACTACTGTACATAGAATTAGGAGCATTGTTAAAACGTTGTTTCATCAAAATCGGTTAAGGGAAAAAGAAGAAATGATAAATAGCGAAAAAAACTGTAAAATCAATATTTTGCCCTATTTGGAAAACAATTTTTGGAATTTTTGTCAGTTCGTCTGGTTCTTTATAACTTCTAAACTACAGTACAGATTTGAACGCGTTTTTTTTAAGTGGATTACATATAATCAGGATCAATGTCAAAATTTTGTTAAAGTGTTGTATAATAACGAAAAAACTGTAAATTCAAACTTTTGCCCAGTTTGGAAAACATTTTTTTTCAGTCTGTCTGGTACGTTATAACTTCTAAACTACTGTAAGGATTTGAATGCAGTTTTTACAAGTGGATTACATACAATCAGGATTATTGTCAAAATTTTGTAAAAATGTTGTACTTATAATAACGAAAAACTGCAAATTGACCCTATTTGGAAAACAGTTATGGAATTTTTGTCTCTGTCTGGTATGTTATAGGTAACTTCTAAACTACTGTGTGGATTTGAACGCGGTTTTCACACGTGGAATACATATAATTAGGAGATTATCAAAACCTAATACCAAAGTGCCTTTTTGGTCAACTTTTTTCAGCAGTCTCCGAAAGTTATGATTGAGGTGTCATTCGATTCGGAGTGGCATCTAGATAGTTTTCGAAAAACAATGAAGTTCCGCAAAATAATAATAATAATAAAAAATAAAAAAAAATTCAAGTTTTTGACCGCGGATTATTGTTTATTGATCTGTCCTTCGTCATTCCTTCCTTGAATGAATAAATATTATTTAAACTTATTAAATATGAAAATTAAAATTTGAAAAAATTCAGGTGCCTACAGGACAGATCAATAAACAATAATCCGTGGTCAAAAACTTTAAAAAAAGCTTTTTTTTATTTTTTATATTTTTTTTTGCGGAACTTCATTGTTTTTCGAAAACTATCTAGATGCCATTCCGAATCGAATGACACCTCAATCATAATTTTCGGAGACTGCTGAAAAAAGTTGACCAAAAAGGCACTTGTTGACTAGACTAGTAATGGTAGAAGAAGTTATGGTCAGTCGACAATCTACTTGAAGTAAACTGCTTCAAAACTTTTAAACAGAGTCGATGGTGGTTTATACGGATTTGACAATAAACTAATATCTTCTTACATATTATAAAATTTCCATGTCATAATGTCTAAAAAATACCCTAATTGAGGAGATAGGGCATTGTCGACAGAGGTGCAAAATTAGGATATTTTAGGAATTCAAAAATGATTTTTATTTTGAAATTTTATTTCATAGAGGATGCTACGGTTAACCTGTAAATTTTTGTTTTATTTATAAACAATATTTTAATATACTTTAAAATAAAAGTAATAGCCAGTTGAAAGTTGTATGGCACCTAATTAAATTAAAAATTTGTTTTACACGTTGTTTTATATTAATTAATATTTATATATGTATTCGAAGACGTGTGTCATCCGCCAACCCGCACTTGGCCAGCGTGGTGGATTAAGGCCTATATCTCTCTCCTCGTTAGAGAAGGCTCCGAGTCCCAGCAGTGGGAACATTAGTGGGCTACTTAATCTTAATCTATATAATTATGTATAAATAGGACGACCACTATTGAATTAATAATAAGTACATTAAACACAGCTAGTACCATGGATAGTAGATATAAAAAAAATAGGTGTCATAGTCATATTCAATTTTTAAAAAATGTTTAAAACAACTAAAAACTTTTAATTAAAACCAGAAATATTTACATCCATCTCTTTCTAATCGAGACCCCTCGTCTTATCGGAACGTAAATCAATCATGGACCCTTCCGAATAACAAATACTACTTATAAAGATTGGAATATATTTGACCTTCAAACAATTTTGATCTCTATTGAGTGTGTCTTTAAAATCTAAAGTGGCATGTATCTTCTTCGACGAACAAAGGCAGGACCATGTTATACAAAATTGGACGTTAAGTAGTATATAATATAAGGTACATTTTCGCATATAACAAAAACGGGCACCAAATAAAAGGCATGAGGATGCCAGGGACGGCAGACATTTTTATTTTTTGTTGTCCAAAGAAAGAATTGAGTTGTAGTGATGTGATAAAATTAATGCATTACGATAAGGTTTTTTCATTATTAGTACTTTTATTTTGACTTCTAAATATTATTATGTAAACTCATGTTTGATTGGGCGAAATTATTTATAGGTAGGCAGTACAAGTTTTAAGGGTTAAGTTTATAATAAATAATCAATCACCAGTAATGAATAATTTAAACTTTTGGTATTTTTTTGCTATTATTGAAATATTTTTTATATTTATAGATTTTTATTCATATTATTAGTGATAAATTTTACGGTAAATCGATAGAATGTCAGAAGTCAATTCGCTTTTCGTTGTTAAATAGTAAAACCAATGTCTTTTAAATAACGCAAAAATTGTATATATAAAATATAGGTACATAATCAAAATCTTCATATAAATATAAAAAAAAAACAAGTGGTGTATTAAAATATTTTGCGATTAAATTAAAATATAAAATAAATTTATATTAGGACTCATTACACACACGGCTGGTTAGCCCCATACTGAACCATTTCTAGTTCGTATTATGGTTGCTAACACAACTGACATAAAACATATACATTACATACATATTTAACACCTAGACCCACAGCCAACAAATTTGTTGGCTGTGGGTCTATATTGGCCGGGCCGGGAATCGAACCCGGAACCTTCCGATTGAGAGTGCAGCATGGCAACCTTTACGTCAACGAGGTCGTCAATCAAAATTTCATAGAAAATTCTAGGCAATTTAGTAATATTTTTCTTTTAGAAATAAGAATTAAAGAAATAATATTTTATTATACCTAATTCTTTGATTATTTAGACAAGTAAATAATCAAAGACCTAATTATCACTAATTTAATTTATGTTAACTCTTAACGCAATAGGTATAACATTTCAAAACTTTACCACAATCTATCGATATATATTTATTTTTCAAACTCCTGCACTAAGTCACATCACTATCGTTAAAAATGTAGGGCGACCGAACACCCCGAAGAATACAATCTATAAATAAGTAAAACGGAATAAAAAGAGACAGACTCATCGCAACCACAAGCAAGAGGGAAAGAGATAGCAGACATCGTCTCACAAAATAATGGTTGGTACTCATCAACTTTAGTCCTTACACTGTTGTAATAAGAATATCACTCGATATCGATACTAAATACATGTATGGATACATACAATTAGTGATAACTATATAAATACACATATAGTAAGTGATATACTAATACCCAGACACGTAAACATGCATTATCATCAGTAATACCAGTATAACAATCGAACAAAATAATCACAATTCGCGTACAGCACTAAAAATGACATTGTATCACATATCAATACTCATATGACAAACAATAACAACACTGACGTTAGCAACACAGGTATTCCAGACAATTATTACGCTCAGCGCATATCAATTTCACTAAAACCCCAACACTAAGCATCTAGAACCTTCCACGTGCCACAAAACACATTCCCTAAGTGAGAAACCGAAAAAAATATCAACAGCACTCACCGTTTCACTATTCCACAGATGGTTACTTCGAAAACGTTAAAAAATCCACAAGAAGACGTCACGACAGCAACTCACTCCGACATGTTTTGAAACGAAATGGCTGCACGAATAACGCAGAAGAGACCGAATTGCCCCGACGATCCCTCACCAAGAAACCCCAAACGACAGCCCACTAGCGACAGTATCGCTTCTACTCCATACGAAATCTTGCTTCGTGAACCAGACGCGAGTATTGATTTTACAAGCCGCTAACTTCATGGTACGGGTGCTACATAACCAATAACATTGAAGTGAATAACGACGCACCGCATTGGACAAAACGCGTTTCGAAATTCAAACACGTTCCATGACCCCAATATCCTCTATCCGGTGAGACAGCTACCGATAAATAATAGACCGTCTCTTTCTAGCTTACGAAAAAATCTTTCGAGTGAAACGGAGATGGGTGTAACATTTTTAGTTTGTTTAAACGAAGCTTTATGGCGCGTAACGTGTTTTGCAATTTTTCTTTCACGTTATTGTAAACTTTATTATTGGTGTACAAAGTAGAGATTAGAATAAAAAGAGTTGAACGATGATGTCATCGATTTAGAATGGCTGCTATAAGTAAAATAATAATTTTGGCCTATCTTTACTGAGGGGGAAAATAATGGTCAGATTCCGTGCTAATTTTGCAATTATGTCACAATTTTAATTCGTAGTGGGTGGTAACAGTCAGCATTGCGGTAAATTATGTATTTTAATCAGAAACGTAGTCTGACAAAGTAACTCGAATGAACAATGGGATTTGGTTGACGTAGTTTGCCGACGGGCAATGAATGCTGTTTTAATTTTATCGCTGAATTTCTAAGAAATCTAGCTGGTTTGATGCAGATAAGACATGACATGGCGGGCAGAAATATGAAAGTATTTTTGTATGTGGGACAGATTTCAATAAAATACTACTTGCTAGTTGAATAATGAACATCGAATGAAAACTGAAAATATAACTTGCGTTCAGTATAGGTACATAATAGGTATGTAAATGCGTTATAATAAACTTAAGTATTTTCTACAAACCAACGACATACAATATAATAAAAACATTGTTGAGTGTTGTACTCAAGATTAACTATAATTTCATATAAGTTACAAATAATACAATTTAATAATAAAAAATATATTTAAAATCAGCGTACCACAACTTATCTCACTCTCAAAGGGGTTAGTCCCCTTTTTAAATATTTCGCAATTTTTTTAGGTTGTGGTTTATTTTTAATCCTTTAATTGCCTACCTATCAATAACATACTTATTTTTAATAAATAAAATACAGTTTCAAATCAACAATTGTCTATTTATTATATCTAATCAAAAATCTAAATACAAAAACCTTAATAACTTCTCCTTAATTCTACATAATTTTGTTTCTCTTTTATAATAATTATTATTTTTTTATTTCGGCTTCATTTTTGGTGGCTTAATTATTGAACCAATACTTTTTCGTTTCATCATATTAGTTTTTTTTTTAGCTGGAGTTCCAATATTTTTGGTCATTTTTGCTTTCGTCTTTTTCTCTTTAACAATTTCTTCCACCATTTTTTTACTGACTTTAGACTTTTTCAGTGTTTCTTTATTTTTTGTTTCGACCGTTTTTTGTTTCGCCTTTTCTTTTGTTTTCTTCGTTTCTTTTAAGTTTTGCTTTTCAGCACCAACGTCCATATTTTTCTGCATTTTTTTCGGCGCCGCTTTTCTTTCTGGCGGTTTTTTGTTCGCGTCATCGGCTTTATCGATTTTTTTCTTGAGCTCCTTCATTTCTTTTCCAGTTTTTTCTGGTTTCTTCTTTTTTATGGTCTTCTTAACTTTTTCTTTGACTACTGCAAGTTTGAAGGAGCCAGAAGCTCCGATGCCTTTTAGTTGTATGAATGTCCCGTCTTCTACTCCTGTTTTTAACGTCTTTTTGATGACGTAGCTTAGTTTATCAGTGTTCACTTGAAATTTGTCGGTCAGGTGTTTTTTTATGGCGTAGACTGACACGCCTTTTCTTGTTTTTAATTCTGTGAGAGCGTCTTTGATCATCATTTTTGTCGTCCATTTTTTTTCTTTTTCAGCGTTGACTGTTGTCTTTGTTAGCTTTTGAGGTGGTTCTTCAAGATGTTCTGAGGGGTCACTGTCCGAATATGATTCTGATTCGGACATGATTGCTTCTCTTTCTTTGTTTCAAGTAAAAAAAAAACACTAACAAAGATTTGGATCAATTGAAGTACCTTAACTGTGTGAAAACCTTACCGTTGCGAGAACACCGCGTGCTAAGCTGTGATTAGTTCAAATATTTTTAACGACTGCCGTTATTATATAAGAAATCAGATACTGAACAAGAATTTAAAAACTGAACAAGGTTTAACGACCTCGTTCGCGTAATGGTTACCATGCCGGACTGCAAACCAGGGAGTCCCGGGTTCGATTCCCAGCACGGTCAACATCTTTGTGATGAACTAAATTGGTTGGCTGTCGGTCTGGGTGTTAAAATATGTATCGATCTAAACGTACGTAAGAACGAGTATTGATGTATTTTTATGTAGTATATCAGTTGTGTTAGCAACCATAATACAAACTATAGAAATGGTTTAGTATGGGGCTAACCAGCCGTGTGTGAAATATATGGAAAAATAAATAGAAAAAAAAAATGGTTGCCTGTAAAGTCGGTTTTACGGGCGAAGATTTTACGTGACAACGTCTGCCGCGTGCTGCGCGCGCGGCAGACCGATCATAGTTGAGTGGGAGAGAGACGCAAGGCATTCGGCGGGCCTCTCTCTCGTTCGGTGACTCATCGTAACGTTACCGGGCGTTACACTTTTTCATAAGTGACTCCCAGCCGCAACCTAATTTAAGACGTTGTCACGTCAAAACAACTTACGTAGTTTATGTAGGTACTAGTTTTTGCTATTTAACACGACCATTTTTATTAAAATCGGCTCAAACGATAGATATGGAATGAATTAATTTTATTTGCGTAGCCACAGGTAAAATATAAACATGGAAAATATTATCAAGTGTCCCTTGTAAGCTACCGCATATGCGGTGTGCAAAATGTCAATAAATTTATTGATTTAAAAAATAATTTCTAAATATGATTTAAAGTTAGCCAATAATATTAAAAAGTAATGTCAAAATATTATTACAGATTATCAGTATTCATCATGTATGAAACTAATCATAACGAAGGGGGGGTCAAAAAGTTCGCGAAATGGATGGGAAAGGGGATGTAATAATATACTATGTTATTTTTCTTTTTCAATATATTTCCCCTTAATTGAATACACTTTTCAGATCTCTCTATTAACTTATTTATACCGTCGAAAAAAATGTATTTACTTTACGTTGTCCTCAAAGTAGGCCGAAATCGCAGACTTGACTTCATCATCATTGGTGTAATCGTAATTTAGTTTTAATATCAAATTTTAAGTACAGTCAGCTTATATTTTATATAATCAAACGCCCCGCGTTAATCCGGAATTAAGAGTTACCTTTGTGTTCTCCATACCAAATTTTATCGAAATCGGTTTAATAATTTTAACGTGAAGAAGTAACAAACATACGAACTACGCAAACTTTCGCATTTACCTATAATATTAGTAGAATTTATACTTTACTAAGATAAAAATGTATTTTAATTAGAAATAAGGCTGCTTTTGAAGAACTTGATTTTTTTTCTAATCAAATAATTTATTGCATCATTTAAATGATATACAATATTATATTATCACTAGCTGACCCGGCAAACGTTGCTTTGACCCACTTAGGAGTATGAAAAATAGATAGTAGCCGATTCTCAGACCTACTGATTACGCGTATAAAATTTGGTAAAAATCGGTCAAGCTGTTTCGGAGGAGTACGGTAAGTAACATTGTGACATGGTATTTTTTATATAAGATAAGATAAAACAGACTGAATAAGAGATTTCAAATTTAAAACTATTTCCTGTTACCTAGTATGAAAATATATTCCTTATAATATAATTAATTTTACCAACATGTCAGTATATAATTTTAAGAGAAACTAATAACAATAATTCAAATGTAAATAACTAGATCTAAATATAGTATTAAGTTGTTAATTTTAATTTTAATATAATAATAATCTTAGCCATGCCCTAATAACAAGGAACAGGGTGCATTTTTTTTGTATTACAATATTTGTGTTGCTAATAAAGACATTTCAATTTTTTTTATTCAAATATATTTGAAGGTATGGTATTCAAATATACTCGTATCTTCTTCTCTTATATATACAATTTCCGTGTCACAGTGTTTGTTGCCGAACTCCTCCGAAACGGCTTGACTGATCTTTACCAAATTTTATATGCGTATTCAGTAAGTATGAGAATCGGCTACTGTTAATTTTTTTACCCCTAAGTGATAAGGGTTGTCCACCCTTAAATTTTATTTTTATTTTTCAATGAATTTTTTTCAATTTATTTTTTATAAAGAGTCATTAAAAACTACACACACCCCTAAATTTTTACTGTTTTATCATCAACCCCAATTTTTTTATGGCCATTTTAGTATTTTAATCATTTTTCATCCTGCTTGATAGCTGATCCAATATAGTGTTTTTAGCTGTACTTCGAGTAAAAATCTAATTTTTATTAAAGATTAATTTTTATTTTTATCTTTACTGGCACTAATTTCGTCTAGAAACTAGAAAAAAAAAATTATAAGACAAAACAACGTTTGCCGGGTCTGCTAGTATTAAAGGTAAAATAAGGTATATGAAGCTATTGAGAATGGATTTTAATTCAACGCAAGTGACAGTAATCATTTGCGTATCCCACGGGAACCACAATAGTTTACGGGATAAAAGTAGTCTAGGTATTAATTCAAGGTCTAACCTATTTCCATACCAAATATTATTAAAATCGGTTAAACCGTTTGCGCGTGGAGAAGTGACAAACATAGGTAGGTACACTCATTTACACACAAACTTTCGCATATATTATATTAGAAGTATAGGATATACATCCATCCCGTTTTAAAATGCATCAATTTTAAGTAAAAAAAAAGTTATTATAGTATAAATAGTATTAAATTTATTAACAATTCATTAAACATTTATCTACTAACTAAAGAAACATTGAAATAAGAAAAATAGCTGAGAACATTCTCGAATAAATAAAACTAAATCTCAATCCAAACCGTTCGGAAGATGTGATTGCCATACACAACAAACAAATACAAATCATTTATTTATTTATGCAAATCAGAGCCAAAACATTATCATGTGACTTATTTATTTATTTAATAAGGTACACAAAACAGAATACAACATTCAATGACTAAACATTTATACATACATTTTATCGTTCTAGGTTATATCCTTATCAAATGTGTACACATCATGATCTTAGTAAATATTTACATAAAATACAAAAAATATTAGTAAGTAAGTTTTATACATTATGTCACAACAAAAGAATCATTTAAAATGGTTATGATTTTACGTTTAAATTTAGGTAAGTTGCAATCAAAAATATCAAGTGATTGGTGATGGTGCTCAAAATGACTACATAATTATCACTATTAGATGCTTAATTAAGACTGCCCCTGGCTTTTCTCGGCTGGAAAAGTCTCTGTGTGACAGGAAAAAAATATATTGTTACTTTTTATAGGTACTTATATTATAATTTCTAAACTCGGTGTAACCTAAATTTAAGTTTTTGTGACTAATAAATTATTTATTATAATCATTTATTGATAACACCAAAGTTACAAGTCAAAACATACATAAGTAGGTACTTAAACTTCCAATTCCCCATAGTTTTTCCGTCTGTAGTCAATAACTCAGATACTAAGTCCTACCTTAATTAAGAAAATAATTGGACAATTCAATCAAGCAAAAAAAACATTCACCTATCTCGGTTTCGTTTGCTCGTTTCTGATTGGCTGTTACAAAGTATAGCACTGCCGCACTTATTCACTAGTTGCGGTGCACGAATATGTTATTTAAAAACAACTCGCTTTCATTTACCTTTACGCTGCTGACAAAACATCACACATTTGGAACAAAACGACTACAAAAAGAAGAAAGAAAGAAAGAAGAAACAAAAATGAAATATTCACATCACTTCGCCATAAACAAGAATTTCTAAGAAGCCAGAAGATCCACAAGCTTCGAAAACAAAAACAGATCAACAAAATGGCGCCCGTATCAAAACCCAAAAAGCCGCTGAAGTCAATGGAGAAACTCGTCACCAAACCTCTAATGAAGCAAAAGAAAAAGAAAAAGAAAAACTACGAAAACTATTCCATATACCTGTACCGAATAATGCGCTCCATCGACAGAGAGATAGGAATCTCGAGTCAAGCCATGCTTATTATGAATAACTTTGTCATAGATATGATGGAAAATATAGCGGCAGAGGCTTCTAGACTGGTGGCTCATAGTAAAAAGACTACAATGGGAAGTCAAGATATTCAGGCTGCGTTGAAGCTATCACTGCCGGCAGATTTGGCAAAACATGCTAATATTGAAGCTATCAAAGCGTTAGCGAGGTTCAGAAATAGCGTTATGGTTGAAACGGATTAGAACGAAGAATGTTGATTGGAGCAAGAAAGAATGAAATTCGAAACAAAACACTGTTGTTTAAAGAAAATCGAGAAGATATAGTATTGACTAAGTTAAAGATTGAAAAAGAACGATTTTTGAAGAAAGAAGAATTATTTAATCTATTATTGTAAAAAGAGTTGATTTGAAATATATCTATTATTGCATGTGGATTTTTTTTTCATATATGGCTTGTTGGACGAAAAGCTCTTTTGAGAGCTAAATTTTTATTAGTTTTGTTGAACATCACAGTAAGTCGTAAAAACATCAGCAGTCTAAGTCTGAAAAAATGCCATTCGCAATTAATGCCACTGGCAAAAATAATGACCTCAATTCTTAGTCTCAACTGATACAAAATCACCATTCTCAATGGCAAATCAGAGGTCTGACTTTTTATATTCTACTACTACTCACTACCACTCACATCTTACACCCACTCACACCACTCAAATTCAAATTCAAATAATTTATTTTGCAAAACACGGGTAATACATGATAATGGAAAATAATGTCTGAGTCTCACCATGTTTTAGCCTATTAAGGCATGCAAAAAAAATATATTAGTAAAACTTATTCTATTTAAATTTAGGCATTACCTTATGGTACATAAATAAACACAATAAACAGTCCTAACTAAAAATCCAATAATAAAATAATCCAATAAGCAGTCTTAACAATATTTCAATCATTTACCTTCTAAAAACTCTTTTATGCTATAATAACATTTTTGTACAAGGAAAGATTTTAATTTTATCTTAAAAGCAAACAAAGAATTGATCTCTCTAATTGACAGAGGCAAGTTATTATAGATTTTTACACCCATACAGAAAATACTACCATGAAATAATTGGGTTCTTGCTTTCACGGGGAATAGCTTTCCTTTATTTCTACTACTTTTTAGCGTATCATATTTACCAAGCTCAGATCTGAACAAAAGAGCTGCTTCCAAGATGAAAATCGAGGGAAGTGTCAGACTCACATCTTACACCCCAGAAGAGAAACTAACTCCCTCAAACTCAGGGAATCCTACTGAAGGAGTTAGTGCCCTGAAAAAATACTACAAGACATCCTTGCAACTTACTCATAATACTTTACTTTAAATTCTTCATCTAATCTCATAATTCCATATACAATATATTATCAAAACTGTAAAGAGCGCATTTAAACTACAACCTAATCTTAATATATATAAATCTCGTGTCACAATGTTTGTCCTCAATGGACTCCTAAACCACTTATAATAAAATTCGCACACCATGTGCAGTTCGATCCAACTTGAGAGATAGGATAGTTTAAATCTCAAATTATAGTCGCAATTTTAATTTATTGCTAATTATTGTCTGTTATTATTTGACAGTCACAATTATCTGTTAACTCCAAAAGATTCTATACCTTTATACCTTTCGACTAGGTTGAGTAAGTAATCAATAGATGGCGCTGCTATGGTAAATCTACGAACGTGTCATATAAGCTACACTATCTATTTTTCATACCCCTAAGTGAGGCAAAACAACGTTTGCCGGGTCAGCTAGCTTAGAATAGATTTATTAATCAGCTTTTACTATTTATATAATTCATGTATTAAATAAGAACCATAATAATTTTCATTGTAAGCTAATTTATGCTATATTTAAATTAATATATTGCAATACTGGAGGAAATTGTAATTGTTAAATATGTTCACTTATTTTTGGCCCGAATAAATGATTTTATTATTATTTATATTGAAATTCTTCTGTTAGAATGAATATATTCAGCAACAAATAATCAAGGAAACATTTCAACTACTTATGTTTGCAACTATTTAGAAGACGGGAGGTACGTATTAAAATGATTAAAAAAAGAATATAAAGAACTAGCGACCCGCCCCGGCTTCGCACGGGTGCAATGCTGATACTAAATACACTACAGAAAAACATATACCATCGCGGAGTTTTCTTTACGCCTTTTCAATGTGTACTTACAAATAATTAGTACGTTATTTTGATAAATCTCGTAGGGTTCAAATTTGCAATGTAAGCGGAAAAAAAGTATAATTAACGACATCACATTAGAAACCTCAAAAATAACAGTATTTCTACACTAGATATTTAATGGATGTTTTTATACAAATAAACATTCGTCTTGAATCACTCTATGTATAAAAAAAACTGCATTAAAACCGTTGCGTAGTTATAAAGATTTGATTATGTAGTGATTCTGTAACTACATATGTAAAATAGAACGGTTGAACAATTTTGAGAACAAATATGCGGTTTGAAGGAGTTACACTCAATAAGCCACGTTTGGGCGTTATCTTTCAGATTTATTTATTTTATAATGATGTTATATCTTTCATAATGTATTAATAGATAATTATATTTTCTATGTACAACAAGTTGTCAGAGAAAAAAATAAATCTTAATAGCAATATGTTTCAAACAGAAAATAAAGAGTTTTTGTGAAAGTAATGCCTTTTATAATTCAAGCGATTATGAACATGGAGCTTGCAGAATCGTTATTCATGTGATAAAACTATAATTGGCCAAGTGCGAGTTGGGCTCGCGCATGAAGGGTTCCGTACCATTGTTGTATGGGAATAGCCCTCTTACATATTTATTTTATTTCAATTTTATAATTTAATTTGATAGCCAATACTTTTATGTATTCTGTGAAAATTTTAAGTGTAGTACCAGCACCTACCGTTATTGATATATAGAAAAAAAATAGGAAAAAAAAACGTTTATTGTACAGGGGTATAATATTTTTTTTTGTATTTGTTGTTATAGCGGCACGGGAAATACATATCTTGTGAAAGTTTCAGCTTTCTAGCTATTACAGGTGAAACAGCTCTATTCTGAGATATCTGGAGACAGACAAACAGCGGAGGCTTAGTAATAGGATTACCATGCCGGACTGCCAATCAGAAGTTTCCGGGTTCGATTCCCGGCCTGGCCAACATCTTTGAGCTGAACTAAATTTGTTGGCTGTCGGTGTGTGTGGTAAATATGTATCTGTATAAAATATGTATGTATGTAAGTATATGTAGTAGGTATATCAGTTGTGTTAGCAACCATAATACGAACTAGAAATGGTTCAGTATGGGGTTAACCAGGCGTGTGTCAAATATTAATTTATTTTGTCCAAACTGTATCCGGCATGCGGGCGACGTAAGTACCTAGTATAGACATTTTAAATTTAATATTTTAAATTTTAAAGATGTGTGTAGTATATACGTAACTACATATAAACGTTCAATGGTGTAGAATATTTAATCAAATTTATAAATTAATTTATCTAACTTTTATAAAGCCTTACGTACCTACCTACTATATCTAATGACTATACAATAAATCGTCTTATTAATACAATAGGTAAGTAAAGGCACAATATGTATATGCACATATTGTGCCTTTACTTACCTATTGTATTGAATTTTCATTTCTGTTTGTATAAATGGTTAGTTTTGAGTAAGGCCGCTGAGTTTACTCAATGGACCCCAACCTAAGCGTGAGCCTGTGTCTTGGCAATCCATATTTTCTCTGGTACCTGATCTGATGTTCACGCTACTAGTCTTTTGTTTATTTAATGTATGGCGTCTCTGTCGCACTTCATCGCCCGCTACCAATCAGAGCGCTCGTTCTGAATCACGCAAACGGTATTTTCAACGCGCGTACGACTGGTCCTAGCTACAATGCATGACCTACGGACGGTCGTCTCCGGACACAACATCTGTCCGGGGGGATATCCCTTTGCTAGATGGAGGCAGACCGTCGTCGCTCCATAAATGCTTGCAGTGTGACTTGCCTTTAACGTAGATATGTTATTTATAGCTAATAAAGTTCTGTGTTTTTGTTTCTATGAAATGGAATTCTATAAGTACAAAATGTATGTATGCGATAGCGAATAGTTAGTTTATATTTTTACAATTTATAAAAAATAGTTTCATTTGTCTGTCCATGGTCCTAATAAGTTCATATTAACTTAATGTCATCAAAGTAAAGATAATTAAATACTTGATCTAATAATTTATAGTAGGTAAAAAAAGTTAAAAATTGCGTTTCGTTTTGTTTATAAGCTTTGTAAATATTAAAGAATAATAAATTATTGATTGCTTCGTAATTTTTTTGTTCGGACACATTTCACACACGGCTGGTTAACCCCATATTGAGCCATTTCTAGTACGTAGTATGGTAGCTAACACAACTGATATACTACACATACATATTTTATAAAGATATCTACATATTTTAGGTGTACCTATAACCGTCTCCCGGAAGAAATAACGAATGTCTCTAGCGATAATATATTTAAAAGTACCTACCTAAGTTAAAAAGCTGGCTCGTTCAGAGTAGGTACTTTTTACTCAATTGACGATTTTTTTTGTAGCCAAATAAAAAGCTTTCACTTGTACCAGAAAAATAGATGCATTAGATAGGTATGTAATTAAATTGCCATTATTGTATTTTTATTTGCTTTCACTGTGTACATTTTATTTAATTATGACATTTAATATATATTTTTGACTTATAAATGAAATATGTTACCAATAAAATTGTTTATCTGTTTATCTATCTGTTTATTTAACACCCAGACCGACAGCCAACAAATTTAGTTCAGTACAAATATGTAGGCTGTGCCGGGAATCGAAACCGGAACCTTCTGATTGGCAGTCCGGTATGGTAACCATAGCGCCAACGAGGTCGTCAAACTATTTTTGTCTAGCACTTAATGAGCTTGCGCTTGATCACAGCTCACGTGATGGTAAGCGATATTGTGATCTAAGGTGGAGCGCGCTTACCCAGAAGAAACCAGTTCACTGGTTTCCTCTTCAAAAATTGAGTTTAACTGAGTTATAAGTAATTATAGGCAGTTTGGCTGTATGTAATGTTATGTTTTAACTTGTTTTTGACACATTTCACACACGGCTGGTTAGCCCCATACTAATCTATACTATAAGACTCTTTGTCCTGACTTATTCATTCATTCATTCATCTATAGACAACGCAGAGTCCAATCGGCTGGTCCTAGGGTTGTGAAATTTGGAGGGTGTATTTGTTTTGGTATGTAGACGCGTACTAAGAACGGATTTTTGCCAGGGGTGAACTAAGGGTTTGTAATGGGGGGTGAAAGTTTGTATGGAAAATTCTTTATTTATCACATTAAAGTCTTGAAAGTTGTCATGGTAATAGATTATTAAATGGTTAAATTAAAATTATATTTTTTTTGCCAGGGGTGCATTAAGGGGGATGCCATTGGGGTTGAAAGTTAAAAATAAAAGTTTTGTGTGTTTGAAATTAAATACTTATGAATTGGAATTTAAGTATGTGGTTTACTTAGTGGTATGATTCACGTATTCTTATTATTTATATTAAAATAATGGCTTGGAGAAAACGATCATATCTGTAGCATCACCACCAAAATAGCTAAAACAGAGGTTAACTAGATCTCAGGAATCGAATGAGGAAAGACAGATGCGGCTTATTTTGATATCGTAGCAATGTAGTGTTTATATAAAATTGGCATGGGAATAGGATACAATAGATTTTTTCCACAGGTTACGCAAAAAGCGACCTACACGCGGGCGGAGCCGCGGGCAACCTCTAGTAATCTATATAAAACTACCAGCTGACCCGGCAAACGTTGTTTTGCCTCACTTAGGGGTATGAAAAATAGATAGTGTAGCTTATATGACACGTTCGTAGATTTACCATAGCAGCGCCATCTGTTGATTACTTACTCAACCCAGTCGAAAGGTAGATATCGACATCTGTTAGAATCATTTGGAGTTAACAGATAATTGTGACTGTCAAATAATAACAGACAATAATTTGCAATAAGTTAAAATTGCGACTATAATTTGAGATTTAAACTATCCTATCTCTCAAGTTGGAACGAACTGCACATGTGTGCGAATTTTAATAAAATCGGTTAAGTGGTTTAGGAGTCCATTGAGGACAAACATTGTGACACGAGATTTATATATATTAAGATGTTTACACAAACTAGAAATGGTTTAGTATGGAGCTAACCAGCCGTGTGTGAAATGTGTCCTAATATTTATTTATTTATGGTTTAATACAAAAAAATGAAAGTTCATAATCCAGTACAAAAGATTTTATTTCATTAATTACATTTAATATTTATCCTTAAAACTATTTTTACATGGTAGGTACATAATTATTATACATTTTTATTTATTACTACTAAACTAGATACGGCCCGCGGTCTTACTTGCTTATCTACGGGATAAAAAGAAGTGATAATCCAGGATCTAAACTATGTCCATATCAAATTTCAAGGAAATTGGTTCAGCTGTTTCGTCGTGAAGAATTAACAAACACACACACACAAACTTTCGCATTTATAGTATTAGTTAGAATTCGTTTAAAAAGCTGAACCGATTTTAGAAGTTTTTTTTTTAATTTAAATTTAGCCAGAAGTTTATCTCAAAGAAAACTGTCTTTTCGTCAAACAAATTAAATGCAAAATTAAATAAATATGATTTTCTTCATTTCTTTAATCTTTTATGATCAACATGATATTAAAATTCTTAATAATTAAATTTTATAGCAATTTACAAAAAAAGTACTTTAAAATTTAAAGTATTTAAGAAACAAAGAATCTCCACACACTAAAAATTGCTGTTTAAATTGCGAAAATTGTGTTTTGTTTTGTATAAGATTTATGTATTATAAACTATAAATACAGTGTAAACTCTATGTATCGTCACTCGATTTAACGACAAACTCTTTAAAGCGTCGAAATCAATTATAACGACAACTCTCTATAACACCATAAAATGCACAAACTCTTCATTGTCGTTATATAGAGTTTACACTGTATATACTTTTTGATCCCTATTTTTTATGTGCATTGACCTCTTTTTGGATTAGCATTCTTTCTTAATAGCCCTAAACTTTCTTGTACTTGATTGTAAAAAATAAAAAAATACATAAATAAGGAGCCTTAAGTAACAGAAATATAATAAATAAAATAAAAAATACAGAAAATGATCAGTTTTAATATATTATATATAATTAAAAAAAATAAGAACATAATTATTATTTAAATTAACTGCTAAATTAATTACTTAACATAAATGATAAAAAGAAATACATACACGTTTATCACAGGCAAAGCCAAATGACATTAATAGTAAAGTCCCAACATAAAATTAGTACTAGTTTTACTCCGCTATAATCCAGGATAAAAAAAAGTCTAAAGGTCTAAATTTTAGCTAACGTCACAAAAAAGAACGCTGGTTAAAAATCTAGACTATTTATTACAGGTTATTTATTTATTTTAAGGCTAGCTAAGGTGATCTGACTCGATCGTCGAAGTTAAGCAACGGTCGATGCCGACGGTGTTTGGATGGGTGACCATGCACAAGACTGTCGTTTTTCAAGTGGCATTTTCATCATAAGTGGCCAAGGTCTAGTGTCGTGAATTTTCAAGCCGCCCGTAGGCCTCTGACTTGACGTAACGACTGTTTTTACTAAGACCAACAGCCGGGACCTACAATTTAACGTGTCATCCGACCCACGGTAGCGCCAAGATGAAAATACCACTTTTTAAGACAGTGTTGTACATGGTCATCCAAAGACTGTCCGCATAGACCGTTGCTTAACCTCGATGATCGCGTCAGATCACCTTAGTTAGCCGAGCTACAGGCGCTAAAATTGAGTTAATCCGGTGTCTTAACTATCTCTATATAATCTAATATATATCCCACTAATATTATAAATGTGAAAGTTTGTGTGTATGCATGTTTGTTACTCCTTCAAGATATTTTTTTATTTACAGTGTAAATTCCATGTAACGTCACTTGATTTAACGACACTCTAAAGCGTCGTAATCAATTGACTTTAGTTGGTTTAGATTGTATTCCATACGATTATACATTCTCTCCATTTAACGACCACTCTATATCGCCATAAAATGCAAAGATCTTTCAGTGTCGTTTCAGTATAGAGTTTACACTGTATTTGTTCTTATTAACTACATAATTATTTTGACATTATTTGCTTATCGGTTCTGCCGTTTGATCGTGAAGGAATAAACAAACAGACAAACTTTCGCATTCATAATATTATTGGGATTTTTAAATCAAGTTTAAAAAAAAACTATCAAAGCTAAGCATTCTGGTGTACGATGTAGCTAAAAAAAACACTCCAGATTTTATTCCAGCGTTCTTTTAACATAACGAAATTTGTACCTGCATACAAAATTAAATTAAAATCGATTCAGTCCTTTTAAATTTAAGGAATTCCACACAATCGCTTTTTAATATTGGTTTAAGTTTTTTCAGAATCTAAAGAAAACTTTTTAAAATTGTCTTACATTTTTCCACAAATATTTTTATACATAACGTACATTTATGACTCAATAAGTCAATAAAGAAAACATTTGAAAGTTCACGTCCTCTCTCTTACATAGCATGACGCGTGTAGCTCGGTGGTAAAAACGTCTGCTTTTCAATCAGACGGCCCGTGGTTCGATCCCGGTCCTACACCAATTACTTGTTTAAGTTATGTGTGGATTTGCACTCGCTTTACGGTGAAGAAAACATCGTGAGGAAACCGACATGTTTGATGAGGACCACAATATCCGTAGACGTGTGTCATCCGCCAACCCGCACTTGGCCAGCGTGGTGGATTATGGCCTATATCTCTCTCCTCGTGAGGGAAGGCCCCGAGTCCCAGCAGTGGGAACGTATAGTGGGCTGCTTCTGCTTATGCATAAAACATAAACAAATAAATGTAAGCAAGAAGAAGCTAACTTTCAAATGTTTCTTACTTGACGCGAGTATTTTTTTTTTGGTTTAGTTACCTAATAATGGAACACTTTTTTCTTATCAGTCCATTTATAAGGCTTTTTTACAATTACGGTATTCCGTAATTGTAAAAAAGCCTTATAAAATGTTGCTAGTTATTACTAGCAACATTTTAAATATTACAAATTTTCAGAAACATTCTGTACAGGTTTATTAACAACTTACGCAACGCCGCATTTAAGGACAGCTTTTGCACATTTAAGAAAAAAACAGAAAGAATTACGAAATTTGGCAATCTCTATATAAAAACAAGCTGACCCGGTTAACGTTGTTTTGCCTCACTTAGGAACGTGAAGAATAGATAGTAGCCGATTCTCAGACCCACTGAATACGCATATAAAATTTCGTAAGAATCGGTCAAACCGTTTCGGAGGAGTACGGTAACTAACATTGTGACATGGAAATTTTATATATAAGACGAATTCCTATATCCCTTGTTCACGCAATCACGCGTGATCGACTGGACCGAATTCACACTTTTTTTTATCTTATTTGTTTTTTTTTTAGGAGAAGGTTCTTATGACAGAAAAAAAATGTGAAATTGGTCTAACCGTTCATGGCGTGACCAAGGGATATAGGGATTCATTTTTAATATATATAGTTACTATCTGACCCGGCAAACGTTGTTTTGCCTTAAGTACAGTTAAAAACACTATAATTGATCAGTTATCGAGCGGGATGAAAAATGATTAAATTACTAAAATGGTCATAAATATCGTTGATGATAAAATAGTGAAAATTTAGAGCTGTATGTATTTTTAATGCAACATTAAAAAAAAACATAAAACTTCGTCAATAAATTAAAATAAAAGTGAACAACCCTCTTCACACCCTTATAACTTAGGGGTATGGAAAATAGATATATCTTCTTATATATAAAATTTCCATGTCACAATGTTAGTTACCGTACTCCTCCGAAACGGCTTGACCGATTTTTACCAAATTTTATATGCGTATTCAGTAGGTCTGAGAATCGGCTACTATACATTTTTCATATACCCCTAAGTGAGGCAGAACAACGTTTGCCGGGTCAGCTACTAATATGTATGATTTTCATAAGCAAAAAACTGTAATACAATATTCTATCCTCATAATCGGCTTAAAACGTTGCTAGTGATCACCAAAGTGCCCTGTACATGTAATATATGTTTATGATTTTTTTAAGGAAAAAACAGTAAATACAATATTCTACCCTCATCTCTTAAGCTTAAGGGGAAAATCTACAAGACGATCACTAGACCTGTCGTACTGTATGGATCAGAGTGTTGGGCAACCAAGGTAGGATATGAAAGAGGAGTGCATGCGGTAGAGATGCGAATGTTGAGATGGATGTGTGGAGTGACAAGAATGGACAAAATAAGGAATATGTACATCAGAGGAAGTGTGAAAGTAAATAAGGAGTAGAAGTGAGGGAGAAAATAAGGAGTAGAAGGTTAGCGTGGTATGGACATGTGATGCGTAGAGAGGAGAAGCATGTCACTAGAAGATGTATGGAAATGGTAGTGCAAGGAAGAAGAGCAAGAGGCCGCCCGAAAAAGACATGGATGGAGTGTGTGAACGAAGACATGAGAGAGAAAGGATTGAGTGTGGAGATGACGTCTGATAGAGGAGTGTGGAAGAAGAAGATTTGCTGTGCCGACCCCACCTAAATGGGATAAGGTGAAGAAGAAGAAGATAATCGGCTTAAAACGTTGCTAGTTATCCCCAAAGAGCCCTGTACATACAAGGTGTTTTAGAACTTGTGCTGCGCCTTGCTGTCGGCGACGAACTTCCTCACGTGTTTGATGTAATCCAACATCACTGTTGCAAACGCCGCGTCCAGAATGAACTGCGGGATCTTGCCTGAAACAAATACATCATTTATCATTATTTTTATTACATATTTAGTAGAAATATAGTAGGTCAGCTACTATATATAAATTATATATATAGTAGCTGACCCGGCAAACGTTGTTTTGCCTCACTTAGGGGTATGAAAAATAGATAGTGTAGCTTATATGACACGTTCGTAAATTTACCATAGCAGCGCCATCTATTGATTACTTACTCAACCCAGTCGAAAGGTATCGACATCTGTTAGGAGTTAACAGATAATTGTGACTGTCAAATAATAATAGACAATAATTAGCAATAATAAATTAAAATTGCGACTATAATTTGAGATCTAAACTATCCTATCTCTCAAGTTGGATCGAACTGAACATGGTGTGCGAATTTTATTATAATCGGTTAAGTGGTTTAGGAGTCCATTGAGGACAAACATTGTGACACGAGATTTATACATATTAAGATTATACCTTTGTTTAGTTTATTGCATATTTATTTATAACCAACATAACAATGATATAATATTAAACTAAAACTTAACCTACAAAAGTCATATAATCCGGGATAAAAAGTAGACTGTGTTAATCCAAGGTCTAACCTATCTTCATAGTAATTCTCATCGAAATCGGTCTAGTCGTTGGAGAGTGAAGGAGTAACCTAAAGCGTGGAGAAGAGTTGTAGTTCTGAGGAAAACGAGACTCAGAAAGAGAGAATTTCAATATCACAATTCTGAAATCAGTTTCCAATCGGTTATTTAATTCTGAAATCTGTTTCCAATTGGTACCAAAATAAGTATCTTGTCTTATCTTCTTCTTGTATATAAAATTTCCACGTCACAATGTTAGTTACCGTACTCCTCAGAAACGGCTTGACCGATTTTTACCAAATTGTACAAGCGTATTCAGTAGGTCTGAGATTCGGCTACTATTGACTTAAAAATAGGTTTTTAAGGCAAAACAACGTTTGCCGGAAATCGAACTCCGGTCCTCGCGTTTCAAATTTTAAAACTTTACTTTCAAGTAACAAGGACTCATCATACATGTTAAAGAAAAAATATACCTATATGTCAAAATTATACAATTAAAAAAATGTCAAAGAAAAATAAATAAAATAAAAATGAGAATTAAAAATTACAATTTAAAAATTATATAATAATTAAACATAATATCACATTAATTTACAAAAAAAAGACAGAATGCGGCCTACGGTTTACCTTTGAGATCGCAGCACATGAGCCACTGGAACTGCGTCTGCTCCTCGATCTTGCCGCCCGGAGTCTTCACAGACTTGGCTTTCAGCAACCAGCACCCTACTTTGTTGTGGCCTCTGGAAAAACAAACAAAAACACATATTATAATAATTATTTTTTTATTAAGAGCCTGTTTTGTCCCATTGCGTAAAGGTTACCATGCCGGTCTGCTAATCAGAAGGTCCCGGGTTCGATTCCCGGCCCGGTCAACATCTTTGTGCTTAACTAAATTTGTTGGCTGTGGGTCTGGGTGTTAAATATGTATTTATATAATATGTATGAATGTATAAAATATGTAGTATATCAGTTGTGTTAGCAACCATAATACGAGCTAGAAATGGTTCAGTATGGGGCTAACCAGCCGTGTGTGAATGTGTCCTAATATTTATTTATTTATTTATTGAAGAGCAAAGGCCTCTCTACTCTCTTTCCATTTATCACGATCTATTGCTATTTCTCGCCAGTTTTTGCAGTGTTTATCCAGTTCGTCCCGCCATCTCCGTCTGGGCCTGCCGCGACGTCGGACGCTCTGTGGTACCCACTGGGTGGTGCGTTTAGCCCACAGATCCTCCGACATCCGGCTGATGTGCCCAGCCCAATTCCACTTCAGTTCGGCTGCCTTTTGGCCAACGTCTATGATGCGTGTTTTGGAGCGCAGTGCGGTGTTTCTTATGCGGTCTTCATATTATAATGCAGATCAAAAAGTTTTTGTGACAATGTCCATAGTATCTTGTGCGCAGTTAGCAATGAGGATAGGTTGTTAAATAGTACATAAGTAGCGCATGTAGCTCAGCTAGTTAAGGTGATCTGACGCGATCATCGAAGCTAGGCAACGTTCGATGCGGACGGTGTTTGGATGGGTGGTCATGCACAAGACTGTCGTTTTTCAAGTGGCATTTTTGTCTGAGCGCTACCGGTGGTCGGATGACTGTTAGTCTTAGTCGCTTTGAGCTGTAGTGTCCCTACTACTAACATAATAATCGCCGCTATGCACGCTTAGCCTCCATATATTTCTCTTATAATCCTGCTTTGCTACTATATGATACTTACTATATGATAATGTTAAGCGTGATGTCGAATTTTTAACACCCTTTTGCAGCCACAAACTATAATGACAGCTAGAATGTTTGAATAAAAGGAGTTCGCATGTGCAGGCGTTTGCAACAACCTTGAATTAAAAAACTGATAAAATAATTGGCCAAGTGCGAGTTGGGCTCGTGCATAAAGGGTTCCGAACCATTGTTGTATGGGAGCCCCCCTTAAATATTATTTTTCATAATTTAATTTGATAGCTCATATACATTTATATATTTAGTGTAATATATTAAGTGTCTAGCAGTTACCGTTATTTATATATAACAAAAAATATTTTATTATTTACATAAAAATAATATTTATATACAAAATGTTTATTGTAAGTGAACTCCCTTAATACTTTATATTTTTTAGTATTTGTTGTTATAGCGGCACGGGAAATAGATATCTTGTGAAAGTTTCAGCTTTCTAGCTATTACGGTTTCTGAGATACAGCCTGGAGACAGACAGACAGACATCGGAGTCTTAGTAATAGGGTCCCGTTTTTACCTTTTAGGTACGGAACCCTAAAAACCACTTTCCCGCTAATTAAAATATCCTTACTTACTGAGTGTTGCAATAGGCTTATCGGTCGGTAATTAAATACTCGATCAAGTCTTACTAATCTCGGATTTTTATTGATTATTTATATTCTTTTATTTATCCGATTATTATTATGAAGATAACTAATAATTCTGCGATCAGTAGACCTTTTTTACTGACGAGGGGGAAATCTTCAACAAGATACCTGGCTACAATGGGGCGCAGCCAGGTTATGTGGGATTTGTACCCACTAAAACCCCCCCGGTGACCTGCCTCTGTGCTTAACGGAGGTCTCCGGGTTCTTCCGGGAAACACTCCGGAGACCTCCTTGCACTGCGCAGCTTGCTAAACGGGTCCATACCGGACCTGCCACTATCTTAAGATCATCTTCCCATCTTTTGTTTTGTCGGCGTCTATTTCTTTTGCCATCTCTTGGGTACCAATCTGTTATTAATTTAGTCCATTTTTCTTTACTGTCTCGTAACATATGTCCCGTCCAACACCATTTAAGCTGTCTGTAGACTGTCACGTACCAACATCCAGACATAAATAAATTCAAAAATTTAAAATATTTTTATGTAAGATAAAAATATTTTTTTTATTTATTTTTTTTATTTGAGTTAGCGGCTTTGTCAGGAGTTTCGAGCACATAGAGGTTTTTTATGACTTAAATAATTACAATTTCTGAGTAAACTTTTTTTTGCACTGGTAAGATTATTGTACAGTTTATTTTACCTTCTACATTACTACAAATATTTTTATTCATTAAATGTTGTACATAATTTATTTTCCCTAACCCTCAAACTGGACTGAGAGCCCGTGTCATGGAGGTTAGTTCCTTCCAATGACTTAAATTAGAATGTCGTACATTATGTAATAGGACTACAATTTCATAATAAAATAAATGCAGACAGAAGAAAGTAAATTTGGCCACTTGATGCAGAGACGATTCACTCGCTTCTTTCACTCGGTCAATTAATCCGATTTCTTTCAGTAAGATAATTCATACATAAATAGGCTTAACGCGTTTTGCTCTGATAAAATAATGTTGGAAATATTTTAAAACGTTTACTTTATCGACCACGTGAAATGCAGATGATTCAAACATGACGTAGCGCCTGTGGCACGGCTATCTAAGCTGATCTGACGCGATCTTACAAGTTTAGGTAGCTTCAAAGCTCGGCTTAAGCGCTGGCTTATCGAGGAAACTCTCTATGATATAGATGACTTTGTAAAAATTACATGATAAGATATTAGTACTAGTTTTTTTTTGACATTGTTTTAATTTTAGATTGATGACATATTCGTATTTAACTCTGAAATGTACAGAAGTATATTTATATTCTTTTTGTTATAATATTTTACTAAAAATTTATGTATGAATTGACTTGTTAAATATTTTTACCAATAAATATGATTATGATCATGATCATCTAAGATAAGCAACGGTTGATGCGGACGGTGTTTGGATGGGTGACCATGCACAAGGCTGTAGTCGTTAAAAGTGGCATTTTCATTTAGGCGCAACCATGGGTCGGACGACACGTTAAATTATAGGTCCAGGCTGTTTGTCTTAGTACAAGCAGTCGTTAAGTAAAGTCCGAGGCCTTCGGGCGGCTTGAAAACTCTCGACACCAGAGCTTGGCCACTCATTGGTGGTCACTCATCAAGTCGAGCATCTTGCTAGGCATTCATTTTTTTTATAATAATCTAGTTTTAGTTTGGTTTGTTTTTTGGAATTTATACAGCAAACGTGCCATACGAGACTAAGACAAAGAAACCAAACTAAGACTAAAAGACTTACTTGACATAGTCAAAGATAATTACCAAACTAAGTCAAAGAGACTTACCAGACTAACCGAGCCGAGTTAGAGAAACTTACAAAACTAAGTCAAAAAGACTTACTTGACTAAGACAGACTTACTTGAAAAAGTCAAAGAGCATTACCATACTAAGTCAATGAGTCTTACCAGATTAAGTAAAAAAGACTTACGAAACCAAGTTAAGGACTTATCAGACTAAGTCAAAAAGACTTACTAAGCTAAGACAAATAAATTTATCTTTACTTTATCTTATCATAAATTTATCTTATCTCTTACATAAATTTATCTTTACTAAAACAAATAAATTTATCTTTACTTAAACTTATCATAAATTTATCTTATTTCTTACATAAATTTATCTTTACTAAGACAAATAAATGTATTTTTACTTTACTTAATAAATGTATCTTTACTAAGACTTATCAGACTAAGTCAAAAAGAATTACTAAGCTAAGTAATATAAATTTACCTGACTAAGACAAACCGTCTTACCTGACTAAATCTTTCACCGGCGGATATCCAGGCACAGTAACACTGACTCCGCTACAGATGTATGCATGCGGGTTTTCCTCGGTGGGTTGACCGTCGCTGGTGAGCGCTGCCGTGCGACGGAGGATCACGAAGTCTCTAGGCGCTATGATGCCTCGACCGCCGCCAGCGGTCACTTGGTAGGACAGATCGGTGCCGCCGTCTATTTGCTGCAAGAGGATATAGAATGTTTTTTTTTTAAATATACATATCTATATTAATATTTAAATTTTTAGTTATATATTTTTAGTTTATTTATTCAATAAAATTATATAAAATTACGTCCAATACAAATGTCACACACTAAAAACTAAAACTAATACTAATCAAATAACCCGCCCCTGATCGCCCCCGGTGCAAAGGTGCCCATCACGCTCGCTGCATTACCGCGCTGAATAGCTATGGCCAACCTCTGCACCAAGAACGACCCGGAGCGGGAGTCACCGGTGATGTTATTTAACCTATATTAATTAGATTATTATATTATTTACAACAGTACAGTCTCGCGTTCTTTACTTCTTTGGTTATGTTTCGAGGCGTGATAATCTGTCCATAGAGCGCCTAGTCGTACAGGGGAAAGTAGAGGGTACTAGACCGCGCGGGAGGTCACCCACTCGATGGACAGACCAAATAAGGATAATCGTGGATACCCCCTTAAATGAGTGCGCCAGGATGACCTCTAACAGAGAAAAGTGGCGAGGCATCGTGAGGCGTGTACTATCCGTCCCATCCACCACTAACTTCTTGACGACCACGACCGCTCTGTCAAGAGCGTACCGACTTAGAAGAAGATATTAATAAGACCTTCAAATAATTATAAATTATTATATACAGTGTAAACGTCATGTAACGTCACTCGATTTAACGACAAACTCTCTAAAGCGTCGAAATCAATGGGCTTTAGTTGGCTTAGCTTTATACATTATCTCCATTTAACGACCACTCTCTATAACGCTATAAAGTGCGCAGTCCCTTCAGTGTCGTTATATAGAGTTTACACTGTAAATTTTAAAGTAATTATTTTAATTTCTTATTACTCATACTAAATTTAAGCAATAACTTTATTTTTGATTAAGTATCTAGAACGATTATAACGCAACAATTGCAGTCATGTCTAATGGGGAGTATGCATCTCTGATATACAAGCTTCCATGTTTACTTTGGAGATGCAGGCTCATTTACTGTAGCTTTGCTTTTAATACCAAATATGTAAAAATGTATAGGTATATAAGAAACATTTGCTACAAATTGTTAGAATATTAACCATCCAAATCTTCGATCAAATATATACCAGATACAGTGTTGCATACAAATACAACACAAAAAATGGCATGAGTTTACTTTACTGGTGTATCAATTACAATATACACAGAAATACAAAACAAGTTTCTATTCAAGTCAACCTTACCACTGTATCTTAAGGTTGAATTTGATTAGTGCCGTAATAAACATAATCTTGCTCCGCGGTAACAGCTAGAAAATGTCAGGACCGTACGCTATGGGCGTTAGAAAATTCAACTGTATTACTATACTAATAACGATTAAATTTCTCAAACTCAAATAAGACTACACTCTTACTTGTGGTCTTATTGTTTTTGCCTTAATCTAGTACATTATTGATCGAAGATACAAATAAATTATTTGATTTGATGATCGCTTCATCTTAATAATATATATATAAATCTCGTGTCACAATGTTTGTCCTCAATGGACTCCTAAACCACTTAACCGATTATAATAAAATTCGCACACCATGTGCAGTTCGATCCAACTTGAGAGATAGGATAGTTTAAATCTCAAATTATAGTCGCAATTTTAATTTATTGCTAATTATTGTCTGTTATTATTTGACAGTCACAACTATCTGTTAACTCCAAATGATTCTAACAGATGTCGATACCTTTCGACTGGGCTGAGTAAGTAATCAATAGATGGCGCTGCTATGGTAAATCTACGAACGTGTCATATAAGCTACACTATCTATTTTTCATATTCCTAAGTGAGGCAAAACAACGTTTGCCGGGTCAGCTAGTATATAATAAAGAATAAAGAAATGTGAATGTATTGTAAACAATAACGTTACCTTAATCAGTTCACTCTTGAGAATGGTAGGGTTCCACTCCGGCAGCCTGGTGAGGTTGTCTCTGAACTCTTGGAATAGATACTTCGGCGGACACTCCACTACGCCCTGCGGAACACAAAAATTATATATACAGTGTAAACTCCATGTAACGTAGTACTCCATGTAACATAGTCTGTGCGCGGATCTCGTCGGTGACAGTCCGTGTGCAGCTCGTCCCCGATGATGACGCTCTTAATGCGTTGAAACCCGTTGGACGTATATCCAACGTTTTTTTAAGTAAGTGTGACCGTTTGTTTCGTGTAAATATCCATGTAACGTCACACGATTTAACGACAAACTCTCTAAAGCGTCGAAATTAATTGGCTTTACTAGGTATAGCTTGTATTCCATACAGTGATACTCTTCATTTAACGACCACTTTTATAACGCCATAAAATGCACAGTCCCTTCAGTGTTGTGTTGTTTACACTGAATATCTATATAACCATAGACAATGTCGTTTTTTAATTTTTCAGTTTCGGCCTAAATATGGCCAAAAATTTCAGCCGCATTCAAGTTCTCATATGCCTGTTTGGGTCCCCCATCATACAATTAAATCTTCTTTATTGAACGGACCCCCGCTACTCAACGGTCCAATTGGCGTCAGGCAAAATGGTGACGCGCCTATATTGCTAGTATTTCAATACTACATCTTATCATCTGAAACCTCAAACTTACATCTGAATAGCATTGAAAAATGATTCTTTCGGGTCCCCCATTCAACAAATGCTTTGTTTCTTTGGGTCCCCAAACCACCTGGCTATTCTAAAACCTAAGCAAGTTTAGTAGAATTTGAGGTCGTTTCTCGCAATACTTACAGTAAATCTATAGACCTTCCTGAAATCAGTGTCTGCGTACTCCACGATGTCCCCCCGGACAGACCCCCGCTTCTCAACAGTCCACTGGGCATCAGGCAAGGTGGTGACTCGCCATACTTTGGTCTGTTGACTCGTCTATCTATTGCTAGTCTTTCAATATACTATGTCTTACCATCTGAGATCTCCAAATTACATTTAAAGATGCTACTTTAGGGTCCCCAATTCAATCTCTGCTTTGTTTCTTCGGGCCCCCAAACCACTTGACTATTCTAAAACCTAAGCAAATTTCTTAGGATAATGGGGTCGTTTATAGCAATACTTACAGTATATCTATAGACAGTACACTCGGCGTCAGCCAAGGTGATGACTCGCCATTATTTCGTCTGTTGACTCGTCTATCTATTGCTAGTCTTTCAATATACTAATTGTTATCATTTGAAATATCCAACTTACATTTTAATAGCATTTAAAGATGCTACTTTCGGGTCCCCCATTCAACATCTGCATTGCTTTTTTGGGTCCCCCAAATACCTGACTAATTTAATACCTAAGCAAATTTAGTAGAATTTGAGGTCGTTTCTAGCAATACTTACAGTAAATCTATAGACCTTCCCGAAGTCAGTATGCGCGGACTCTACGATGTCTCCTCGGACAGACCCCCGCTTCTCAACAGTCCACTGGGCATCAGGCAAGGTGATGACTGGCCATACTTTGGTCTGTTGACTCTTCTACCTATTGCTAGTCTTTCAATATACTAATTCTTACCATCTGAGATCTCCAAATTACATTTAAAGATGCTACTTTTGGGTCCCCCATTCAACAAAGGCTTTGCTTTATTGGGTCCTCCAACCACTTGACTTGTCTACAACCTAAGCAAATTTAGTAGAATTTGGGAACGTTTTTAGCAATACTTACGTCTATCTATTGCTAGTCTTTCAATATACTATGACTTACCATATGAAATCTCTAAATCACATTTTAATAGCATTTAAAGATGCTACTTTCGGGTCCCCCATTCAACATCTGCTTTGTTTCTTCGGGTCCCCAAACCACCTGACTATTCTAAAACCTAAGCAAATTTAGTAGAATTTGAGGTCGTTTTTCGGAATACTTACAGTAAATCTATAGACCTTCCCGAAGTCGGTATGCGCAGACTCCACGATGTCCCCCCGGACAGACTCCCGCTTCTCAACAGTCCACTGGGCATCAGGCAAGGTAGTGACTTGCCATACTTTGGTCTGTTGACTCTTCTACCTATTGCTAGTCTTTCAATACACTATGTCTTACCGTATGAGATCTCCAAATTACATTTAAAGATGCTACTTTAGGGTCCCCCATTCAATCTCTGCTTTGTTTCTTCGGGTCCCCAAACCACCTGACTTTTCTATAACTTAAGCAAATTTAGTAGAATTTGAGGTCCTTTCTCACAAAAGTCAGTATGCGCTGACTCTACGATGTCTCCCCGGACAGACCCCCGCTTCTCAACAGTCGGTCTGTTGACTCGTCTATCTATTGCTAGTCATTCAATATACTATGACTTACCATATGAAATCTCCAAATCACATTTTAATAGCATTTAAAGATGCTACTTTCGGGTCCCCCATTCAATGCCTGCTTTGCTTTTTTGGGTCCCCCAAATACCTGACTATTTTAATACCTAATCAAATTTAGTAGAATTTTAGGTCGTTTTCGTTGTGTCGTTTCGAAATACTTACAGTAAATCTATAGACCTTCCCGAAGTCGGTATGCGCGGACTCCACTATGTCCCCCCGGACAGACCCCCGCTTCTCAACAGTCCACTGGGCGTCAGGCAAGGTGGTGACTCGCCACGCGCTTGCCATGCTCTCGTCTGCCATGGACTTGTACTCGTCTATCTGTTGACGAAGACATAAACTTAACGCTCGGCTGATTCAAGTGATCGTTATACTGTGGTGCCAAGCGAACTAGAATAAATAGAATAGTAACTTGGCCGATAAAATGGTTCCAAAATAAAAATAAAATGGTGGGGCAAAACAGCTACCCGCGCGCCCGCGTGGCGTCACATGGTGTGGCACGGCACCAATCGCGTGCGAGCTTTGTGTGTTTCGTTGGGATAGCAGTATAATTGTGTGCGTAGATGGATACAAATTCTAAGCGGCAATTGTATGGAGTTACTCTTTCGTTTATTCTACTTCACTGTGCCGGGGGTTAAAACTGGTCCAAAAAACATAATTTTAGATTTTTTTATTCATTAGCCTGATTGGTACCAAAATAAGTATAAATTCGAGTATTTTTAGAGTGGTTCTTTAGACGGTCTTTAAACTATTTTTTAATAAACATTTTTGTGATGAACTACATATTTTGGCTGTTGGTCTGGGTGTTCAATAATTATGTACGGATATAAGTATTTATGTATATGGCTTTCACGTTCGTAACTGGTTACCAAAGATCAGTTACGCACGTGGAATAAAGATGTATATGTAGTATATCAGTTGTGGTAGCAACCATAATACAAAATAGAAATGGTTTAGTATGGGGCTAACCAGCCGTGTGTGAAATACATATGTCCTAATATTTATATATAGGGGGCATATATAGAAGAATTTTCAGCTTTTATACTATGACCACAGAATAATAACTTGAACTTCGTACAGAAGCTTCACTTCGCAATGGTTTTCAAAGAAATATGAACTCAATCTGATAAACAATATGATTTAATTTAGCTCAGCGGTCCAGTCGAGCACGTGATGAGTTACGTACCTACCAACTACTTTTCAAAGGAATATGGGCCTTAATTCACTATGCTACGGTTCATAATACGTTGTACATGGTTATACGTAGTACTAGTTATTATTCTGTGGTATTGAAAGAGCCACGGACAAGGGTTGCTTACTTCGAGAAACTACTTCATATTTTGCGTTGGGCTCTTAGTCTAAGTTCGTAAATGTACGACAAATGAAATGGAACACGAATGAAACGACTAAAATATTTTTTTATTGTACTTTTAGGATATTGGAATAGTACGGGGAGAAACGGTTTGTAGTTTGAATTAATTTCATTTCATATAGGAACATAATGTAATCCAGTCAAAATATATTTTACCCTTACCTGTCAGCGTCTTTAGGTAACAAAAAAAAGTTAAATTTCGATCGCGATCCGTATTTAAACAATTAAATACTGCACAGTATTTTTTTTTCTTTTTGTGTCCATCTTGCAATTATATAATAAATCAATCAAATAACTAAGTTGAACGTGGTCGAACATATAGCGCGCACGCGTGTGTTTTCGTTCGCTTGTGGCAGCCTACTAAATTGGCCCTTGCGCAGTGGCCGCCGCCCGTAGGTATGTTTTTAACACCTACACGCGGAGAGACACAGGCCTGCTATGACGAAAGTCAGGGCGTCGCTGGCTCTCACTCCATAATATTGGTATTAGATAAAATGTCCATGTCACAATGTTAGTAACCGTACTCCTACGAAACGGCTTGAACGATTTTTACCAAATGTTATATGCGTATTCAGTAGGTCTGAGAATCGGCTACTATCTATTTTCCATACCCCTAAGTGATAAGACAAAACAACGTTTGCCGTGTCAGCTATTATTGATATACATAAATAACAAGTAATTAACAGTAATGATAACAATAGAGTCGCGTCACTCACGCACCCTATCGATAATTCAAACAACTAATTAGGTCTGAAGATATACAGTAAACGATAAGCGCGACAAAGAAAGCATAATGCGATTATAATTCACTAGCTGCGCCCCGCGGTAATACCCGCGTTAATCCGGGATAAAAAGTAGCCTATGTGTTAATCCATGACCTAGACTATCTTCACACCAAATTTCATTAAAATCGGTTCAGCCATTTAAACGTGAAGATGTAACAAACATAATTACGCACACAAACATTCGCATTTATTATTAAAATATTAGTAGAATTTGTTTGCACCAAAAAATATTCGAAGCTGTTACATTGTAAGTTTATTATAATTTATCCTTATACTAGTCGCGTCCCGCAAAGTTTCCCGCGATAAAAAGTATCCTATGTGTTAATCCAGGATCTTACATTGCTAGTCTAGACAACAAGTGCCTTTTTGGTCAACTTTTTTCAGCAGTCTCCGAAAATTATGATTGAGGTGTCATTCGATTCGGAATGGCATCTAGATAGTTTTCGAAAAACATTGAAGTTCCGCAAAAAAAAAAAAGTTTTTGACCACGAATTATTGTTTATTGATCTGTCCTGTAGGCACCTGAATTTTTTCAAATTTTAATTTTCATATTTAATAAGTTTAAATAATATTTATTCATAACTTAGGCTTCACCTTCATTGTTTTTCGAAAACTATCTAGAAACCATTCCGAATCGAATGACACCTCAATCATAATTTTTGGCGACTGCTGAAAAAAGTTGACCAAAAAGGCACTTGTTGACTAGACTATACCCCCTTACCAAATTTCATCGAAATTGGTCAAGCCGTTTGAGCGTGAATAAGTAACAAACATACACACAAACTTTCACAACTATAATATTAGTAGAATTTATGTACTAAAGGTAATGATCACATCATCATATTCATGGCTAATAAAGTTCTGTATTATACATACAGACATACGAGGGCGGGTCAATAAGTCCGTGACTTTTTGAATTTCTGTTCCTGTCAACAGGCATCTGTCAGTTGGCATTTTATTCTTTTGACGATTTTTTTAAATTAAAATTGGCTTGACACTACGTTCGTAGTACACTAAATATATAAGGTTAATTATAAATTATTGATTTATATTTGAAATTTTATTGACATTTGTATTAATTATAATATATTTAATTTGATTGTGTGACTTGTAACTGTATTGTTATCAATAAATTACTTTGACTTTGACTTTGTTGACTCCTGTCAAAATTTAAACTTGCTCGACAATTTTTTTTTTTTGGAAGGGATAAAAAAATTGGAGAAGCCTTGGACAAAGTGTATAGAGCTCAAGGGAGACAACGTTGAAAAATAAAATTGTTTTTTTTTTTATCAAAAAAGATGTGTTTTATTCCAAAAGCCACGGACTTATTGACCCGCCCTCGTATAATTATAATAATATTTATTTATTTATCTAAGAACAATAACCTGCTTCGTTTATCTAAGTTCACAGGTCAATGGTCTGACAGCTGAGAGATCTGTTTACGAATTATTTAGTTCAACGTGTGAGTAGGGTTGCTCTTTGTTTGGGGTGTAGGTACACGAAAAAACCGGGCAAGCGCGAGTCCGATTCGCACGCGAAGGGTTCCGTGTTATTATTGGTGGTGATTCAGCGGCACACACGACTAAACTAAATTTAAAGAAGCCCCGTCTCTTTTCATCTTTGGTGGCCAGAAAGAGACGGCACGTTCTGCACCATAGTCAAAACAACAACCCGGGCGGTCTGCAAGTAATAAATTAAAAAATAATCAATTTTAAGATGGCAACCACGAAAAGAAAAAAAATAGTTTTTTATTTATATGCATGCAATGCTTGCATATAAATAAAAAACTATTGCATGATGATTTTATTTATACAAACGGATAGACTTGTGGCATCTTGTATTAATAGGGTCGTTGGTACCCATAGGGTACGGAACCCTAAGAGAACCCAAAATATAATGAATTAGTATTATTAGCATTAGACAAGGGAAGATAAAACATGTATTCTGATAACTGGAGTTACATTGTTAAAACTGGTCTTTTTTAACTAGCACAAGATAAAATTTAAAAATTGAAAAACTTCCGACTAAAGTTTTGTTGTATATAGATAGATAGAAAATTCTTTATTAGACACAAACATGAATAATTAAATAATTGGTCAAGTGCGAGTTAAGCTCGCGCATGAAGGGTTCCGTACCATTGTTGTATGGGAACCCCCCTTAAATATTTATTTTATTTCAAATTCATAATTTAATTTGACAGCCAATCTACTGTTATGTATTCTGTGAAAATTTTAAGTGTTTAGCACCTACCGTTATTGATGTATAGCAAAAAATAGGGAAATAAAAAACACGTTTATTATATGGGGACTTCCCTTAATATATATTTTTATTATTAAAAATAATAAAAATATATTTTTTTATTATTAAAAATAATAAAAATATATATTATTTGTTGTCATAGCGGCACGAGAAATACAAATCTTGTGAAAGTTTCAGCTTCCTAGCTATTACGGTTTCCGAGATACAGCCTGGAGACAGACAGAGAGACAGCGGAGTCTTAGTAATAGGGTACCGCTTTTACCTTTTAGGTACGGAATTCTACAAAACGTATAACTAAATTTGTTGGCTGTCGGTCTGGGTGTTAAATATGTATCTATTCTATATAAAGTATGTATGTATATATATGTAGTATATCAGTTGTGTTTGCTACCATAATACTAACTTGAAATGGTTCAGTATGGGATTAACCAGCCGCGTGTGAAAAAAGAAATAAGTAAATCAAAGTCTGGCCATTCGTTTGGGAGTTACGGAGCCACAGACAAACCACATATTAAACTTATAAAACCCCGTCGTTTTCACAAAGTGGGTTAAAAAAGGGTGGCATAAGCATAAGCAGCCCACTGCACGTTTCCACTGCTGGGACTCGGGGCCTTCTCTCACGAGAAGAGAGTTATAGGCCATAATCCACCACGCTGGCCAAGTGCGGGTTGACGGATAACACACATCTTCGAATATTGCAGTCCTCAAACATGTCCGTTTCCTCACGATATTTTCCTTCGCCGTAAAGCGAGTGCAAATCCACACATAACTTGAAAAACAAGTCATTGGTGTAGGGCCGGGATCGAACCAGGGGCCGTCTGAATGAAAAGCAGACGTTATTACTACTCAGCCACACTCGCTCAAAAGAAGGATGGACTCAGAACTTTAATGTTACAAATTCAAACTAGAGACCAACTGTCTAAATTTATGATAAAACAATGACACATTCGAGATAAGGCATGTTCAAATTATATACCTATAGGATGCTGATATATCACATTAACATTAAATAATGGTATGGCACATACATACAAAGGTTGCCTGGAAGAAATTGCTGCAAGCGATAAGGCCGCCTATAGTGCAAAAAAATTGCTGGAATTTAATTTTTCACTAAAAGGCACAATATTTATATGCCACATAGGACGATTTACTGTATAGTGTAAATAAATGTCACGAAATAAACTATTTTTGGATTTAAAAAAACTGTGTAAACTCCGTGTAACGTCACTCGATTTAACGACAAACTCTCTAAAGCGTCGAAATCAATTGGCTTTAGTTGGTTTAGCTTGTATTGCATACAATGATACATTCTCTCCATTTAACGATGACGACGACCGCGTTGGCGTAATGGTTTCCATGCCAGACTGCCAATCAGAAGGTTCCGGGTTCGATTCACGGCCAACATCTTTCTTGCTGAACTAAATTTATTGTCAGTCTGGGTGTTAAATATGTATCTATATAAAATATGTATGTATGTATATGTATGTAGTATATCAGTTGGGTTAGCAACCATAATACGAACTAGAAATGGTTCAGTATGGGTTTAACCAACCGTGTGTGAAAAAAAAACGACCACTCTCTATAACAGTCCCTTCACTGTCGTTATATAATGTTTACACTTGTGGCGATTCAGCGGCACACACGCCTAAACTAAATTCAAAGAAGCCCCGTCTCTTTTCATCTTAGGTGGCCAGAAAGAGACGGCACGTTCTGCACCATAGTCAAAACAACTAAAATCACGTCAAACGTAGAAAATATAGGCGACTTCAGAACGCACTCACTTGTATCACCTCTAAAACTGCCTGCACATTCCTTATTTGACGTGATTTTAGTTGTTTTGTCTGTGGTTCAGAAGCCGTCTCTTTCTGGCCACCTAAGATGAAAACAGACGGGGCTTCTTTAAATTTAGTTTAGTCGTGTGTGCCGCTGAATCGCCACCACTGTATCAAATCAAATCAAATCAAATAATTTATTTATTTATACACAATTTATACAATTGGTAGCAAGAATGTTTCTTATACTATGTTTTTTTACATATTTTGTATTAAGAGCTACAAGTAATGAGCCTGCATCTCCAAACTAAGCGTGTAAGCTTGTATATTAGAGATGCATACTCCCCATTGGACATGATTGCAATAGTTGCGTTATAATCATTATAGATACTTAATTAAAAATACAATTATTGCTTAAATTTAGTGTTAGTAATAAGAAAAGAAATATATATATATACATATATATGTATATGAAATTATAAAGTAAATCTTGGGAACTCTGCCCCGCAGCGACAGCCTGGATGGTGAGCTTACTCTAATTTAAATTGTATTGCTTAAGTTTGTATATAATATTTTAATTGATATTTTCTGTAATAGTCTGAAATAAATTTTATAAATATTATAAAGTTAACAAACAATTATGTAGGTTTTACAAATCAGATTATCAGTTTAATTATTATAATAATGATGTAATTTTATATGGTATATTTGATTTTGACTTACCGTCAACCATTCCGCTTTGAACTCTTCTTTCCCGTAATCCCTATTGAATATAAACTTCATCCATTTAGCGACTGTGTTTCCGATTCTATCCAACTTATTTTCGTAGTCATCGTCGTTCTTCGCTTGTTCAACTTCTTTTATTTGCTGCTCTAAGATCTCTTCCCTGAACGGTTCTTCTGTCTGATTGGCTGATGGCAACGCTTGGTTGGAGGAAGATAGAGCTTGGGTAGAAGACGCCATCTTGTTTTTTTATATGCACTTCTTCTTTTTTATATTTTTTTATATTTATACTATATTTATTTGACTGCGTCTGTGTTTGAAGACAGGTTGATTTTTTTTTATGATAGTCATATTTGGTGATAATTCTCATAGGACGATGACTTGGTCGAAATACTGAACTTACGGCTTTATCGTTGTTTATTTGCATGAGACAAACGGTCACACTTACTTAAACAAAAAAACGTTGGATATACGTTGGGTTTTTATCGATAATCTTCTTTTTTGACTTGGCTTTTTCGCTCTAGGTGGGGCAGCCCAGGTTAGTTTTAAATAATAAATTTTTAAAAGACCGTCAAAAGAACGAATCTAAGATTATTTATACCAATTTTGATACCAGTTAGATTTATAAATATAAAAATATTCAGAACGTTTAGTTTTAGATTTTCTAAGTACGAGTATGATTGGTATACATATTTTTAAGGACCTTCTATAAGCGTTTTTATTCAATAATTTAACGGTTTGTAAATTTAAACTTTTCCAATTTCTATTTAAGTCTATTAAAATTAGTGACGTAGTGAAAGAGAGTAACCAATCAGCATTTGGATCAAAATTTGCAGCTATGAATTTACTTTTTTATTATAATTATTTTTTATTGCCTTCATTTATTAATATAAAATGACTACACTTAAACTACAAATTACATTAAAATACTACACAATAATTAAATATTAAAAAACCTTAAAATTTATTTTGTTTGATAATGTAAAATATGTTTGACGTTCTTCATATCTTATAGTCTATGGGCCATAGACTATAAGATATCTTTTCAATAATTTTAACTGTCTGTAACAAAAAAACCGTAAATTCAAAATTTTGCCTGTCATAGCCTTAATTAATATTCACTACTTTAAATATAGAAACTAAAGGTACATATGCTAACGTGTTTTAAATATTTAATAAAAAAAGATAAGTAAAATGACCGTCCTACGACTTGTGCAGACAAAAAATAAAAAACACGATTTTTACAGAAAACCGTAATTTTATCAAATTAGTGTATTGTCATCGGTCCTCAATAAATCTACAAAGTTTGAACGAAATCTGGCCGTTTAGAGTGGGTCAAAATCGCGCCCAAAGAAAGGTGAAGCTAAAAGAAAGCGTGTAAAAACAATTTTTATCACAATATAAGTTTTGAATGACAACAAATGACATGAAGAATTCAAACAACGTGAATTAATTAGAGAATTCTTCTTCTTCAACCTTTTCCCACTAGGTGGGGTCGGCACAGCAAGTTTTCCTCTTCCACACGATTCTGTCAGCTGTCATATCCACATTCACTCTCTTCTCTTTCATATCCTCATTTACACAATTTAGCCACGTCTTCCTAGGCCGACCTCTACTTCCGCTACCTCGTACTATCTTATCCAAACTTCTCCTAGAGAATTATTTCCAAAAAATATGTCCCGCAAAAAAAAAAAAACAACCTGTATATCGCATTGGTTGGTGAGAATTTTATCACGAAATAATAATTACCCGCTTTAATAATGATAATATTTATTATGGTCATAATAAATATACTAACCACTGATTTTACAACATAATAAAAACATACAAAGATTGTATATAAACATATTTATTTAGGTTTAGGGGTAAATATAAACAACCCACTTTACATTCCCACTGCCGGGACTCGAGGCTTTCTCTCACAAGGAGAGATATCTGTGGAATTATTATAGAATAATTGATAATTCTTTGTACATATTAATACCTTGACATTGCATATTATCTTGACATACCTAATAATATTATTGTTTTTTTTTTTGATACTGTATACCTATAACCTATAATAATCTTTTGACATTAATTGTAAATATTATTGCCTAACTTTAAACCATATCATGAAATTAATTTGTATATCTATAAACATATTGACATTTTGCACACCTACAAGAGACACACCCATTCATAATATTTTCCAGGTTTATATTTTACTTGTGGCTACGCAAATAAAGTTATTTCATTTCAACTCTTTAAAGCCAAATGTTATATTCCCCGATAATTATAATCTAGCAGTTTTCAAGGCACGAGTGAACAGGTTTCTTCAGGGCAAGCGCGCTCCACTTTACATCGCAATATAGCTTACCATCATGTGAATTGTGATCAAGCTCAAACCCATCTAGTATAAAAAATATAGGCAATAAACTGCAATGTCCAAGTGCGGGTTGGCCAGCGTTGCAACAATACGAAACCATCATGGAATAGATATTGTCTCCATTGTTTATTTTTTTCTGCATTCGTTTGAGCGAGGATAAGGAAAACGGATACTTTACTTCCAAAAGTTTTGTATTATTTTTACCTGCAAAATAAGCTTCACATTGTAGATGCCCTTTTAACACAAAGATATTTTTAGCCCCAGGTAACCCCAACTAACAGCAAAAGAAACAAGAAACTGTACAGAACAAAACTAATAATTAGCCAAGCGCAAGTTGGACTCGCGCGTGAAGGGTTCCGTACCATTGTTTTATGTTTGTACTTTAAATATATATATATATTATGGTTATATATTTATATATTATAGTTATATAATATATTGTTATTAACTTAGATTTATTTATGTCCTCTATCATAACTATAAATATTAATATTCTTTATCGTGCAAACCCTCTTTTTCTCGTCTTTTTCATCTTCTTTCCATCCAAAGGTTGCCTGGAAGAGATCGCTGTTAGCGATAAGGCCGCCGTTTGTGGTATACATTTGTGTTGTTACTATTTTATTTTGTGTTGTACCTTTATTTGCCCAATAAAGAGTTCATCTATCTATCTATCTATATATGGGAGCCCCTCTTAAATACAATTTTTAATTAAATTATTTAAAAACAAAGGCTCACAAAATTTAGCCTAATCTAAATACAGTCCATTGGGATAGAATTCGACAATTTGACAACCAGAGTTGTGACATGGTTGTCACATTAAAATACTTGGAGTATTTATGTATTAAGCTGCGAAGTTTTCAATACACCCGCGTATGTTTGTTGTATGGGAGCCCCCCTTAAATATATATGTATTTTTTTTTATAATTTAATAGCTAATATACACTAACATATATATATTTTGCGAAAATTTTAAGTGTCTTGCAGCTACCGCTATTGATATATAGCAAAACCAGCTACCGTTATTGATATATAGCAAAAACATACGAAAAAAACACGTTTATTGTATGGGGACCCCCGTTAATATTTTATTGGCACGGGAAATACATATCTTGTGAAAGTTTCAGCTGATTAGCTATTACGGTTTCTGAGATACAGCCTGGAGACAGACAGACAGCGGAGTCTTAGTAATAGGGTCCCGTTTTTACCTTTTAGTTATACGGAGCCCTAAAAAACGAAAACCAAACAAGTAATTTTAATTTTATCTTTTGAATGTATCAACAAAATGTAATACGAAACCAACGTCTTTAAGAACCAGTTTACAGAAACTACCTATAAAAAAATAAGTTATACCTACCTAGGTACATAAGTGCTCGTATATTAAGTGTGAAGGAGCAAATTTAAAATTAGGTCTGGGGTACTTGGTAACCTAAGCATTATGCCGAATTGGCTCCTTTTGTGCACATAGGCTTATTTTAAAGTAATATAATAAGCAATTGTATAATAATTATTAATATATGTACCTATCTTTGTGTGCATAACAAATAATTGTCTTTCTTTCTTATTAACAGAATATTTTAATTATATACAGTGTAAACTCCATGTAACGACAAACTCTCTAAAGCGTCGAAATCAGTTGGCTTTAGTTGGTTTAGCTTGTATTCCGTACAAAGATACGTTTTCTCCATTTAACGACCACTCTCTTTAATGTCATAAAATGCACAGTTCCTTCAGTGCCGTTATATAGAGTTTACACTAAAGATATAAAAATAACTTTAAAACTATTTTATTTATTATTTTTATTTAATAACAAATAATTACTTTTAATCATATAACGTCAATATAAAAAAAAAAACTGAAAATATAACATCCAAGCCCAAACGTGCAAACATACATACATCGAATATGTATGTATAATAAAGAGTTAAAAACCCAAATACAATTAAAACCCAAGAATAACAATAAAACATAATACCAAACTGTTCTTTTCACAACTAGAGAGAAAACCGTATCATTACCTACCTATATCGATTCAAAACCTCTTTAGAAAAACACGCTACAATACGCAAAACAAACCTAACCTTCAAACAAACGAATATAAAATTCTCACCAAACCAACGCGTCAATTACAACAGTTTTAAATAAAAAAAACACGTTCTATTTTTAAACACCGCACCGATAACACGTCTGCTCTGTACGAAGTACCGTTAGCAACTGAATAAGGCAAAGATTATTTATAGAAGAGATACCCAGTCCAGTGCGCTTGTCGAAACGCACAAGTGTGGCCATGTTTGGGAGAACAGAAGCCGTATAGGCAAAATAACCAAACAGTAACAGTAAACGCATTTTAACTGCAAATTTTGATGCAAATGCTGGTTACTCTCTTTAGTGAAAGTTTTTTTTAAATCATAATCAGAACACATAGTAAAATTGAAATTTTATTAATTTTACCTAAAAAAACCTGGGTTTATAATATTATTTCTGGGTTTATATTATTTTACTAGTTGACCTGGCAAACGTTGTTTTGCCTCACTCCCCTAAGTGAGGCATAGATAGTGTAGCTTATATGACACGTTCGTAGGTTTACCATAGCAACGCCATCTATTGATTACTTGCTTAACCCAGTTGAAAGGTATCGACATCTGTTAGAATCATTTGGAGTTAACAGATAATTGTGACTGTCAAATAATAACAGACAATAATTAGCAATAAATTAAAATTGCGACTATAATTTGAGATTTAAACTATCCTATCTCTCGAGTTGGATCGAACTGCACATGGTGTGCGAATTTTATTATAATCGGTTAAGTGGTTTAGGAGTCCATCGAGGACAACCATTGTGGCACGAGATTTATATATATTAAGATTGAAATATTTTACCTAAAAAAACCTGGGTTTATAATATTATTTCTGGGTTTATATTATTTTACAATCTTGGGTTTACAGTTGTTTTTGTAAAAAAATATTTTTAATAAACATCAATGAGGAAAAGGTTCGTTCGGATGTATTTGGAATAATCTTTCCTGAGCGCCATCAAATAAGTAACAAGAAATTATAAAAAAACTATGATTTCAATGGTGGTCTTATGGTAAAACTTATTTATAAAATATCCAATAAATAAATGAAATTATTGTTATAAAATTCGAGTGAAATAATTTATCCCACGATGCAAAAAAAATGCACAAAAAGAACTAAACTTAAAAAAATATATATTAAACTTACTAAACTTCTAAACTGCTGTCTACTTAGAAATCGCACTATTAATATGATACAACAATTATTATAGCTATTGACAAATAAATCGAAAATGTGACATTTAATTTTAATAATCAATTTAATGAGTAGTTATAATGAAATTAATTTTGATAATTGACAAGAGTTTAATATATGCGCATGTAAATATGTTGTAGTTGAATAAAAGGCTTTTTTACTTTTACTTTTACTAATCGTATAAGTTAAGTGGCCGAGCTCTGGTGTTGAGTTTTTCAAGCCACCCGAAGGCCTCTGATTTGGACTCTGGCCTCTTTTAGTATTTGGCTTTGTAATAAATATTAAATAAACTAAGCTATAGTTAAGAAATGCCATATTTATTTCCGTACCTTAAACCGTTTGTCTACGGAAAATATACACAAATGGCAACACCGGTCAACTGACAGCAGATTGTTTGTAATACAAGAAGGTTCAAGGTTAAATTACACAGAATAAGTAGTATGAATTCAATATCAAGTACTTATTAACAGTGTAAACTCTATATAACGACTGTGCATTTTATGACGCTATAGAGAGTGGTCGTTAAATGGAGAGATGGTATCATTGTATGAAATACAAGCTAAACCAACTAAAGCTAATTGATTTCCACGCTTTAGAATTTGTCGTTAAATCGAGTGACGTTACTTGGAGTTTACACTGTATGTTGGTTTTTTTACCGTAAAGCGAGTGCAAATCCACACATAGGTTGAAAAACAATGCATTGGTGTAGGACCGGGATCGAACCAGAGGCCATCTGATTGAAAAGCAGACGTTTTCCCACCGAGCCACAATCGCTATAGGCGTCTAATACTGATTATTATTATCTTAAGATTAATTAGTTATATTTAATTATCAATTTTCTTTCAAGGCCTCTTGCATTTTGATATCTTTGTGCTGTTGGCAACAGACAGCTGATTCCTATCTACGTGTGTTGTTATCAGTCACACTTAGAAATAAAAATAAAATAAAATATTTGTTATATTTTTCAATCATCAAGGGTGTATTAAAATACACCCTTGATTGATTATAACCTGTTAAATAAATACGTTTTTGATATTATAAACCAACCTACACCTAGTATTAATAACTTCATTTTTATCTATAGTCCAATGGTGTATATATTTAGCCTTAATTTTACAGATCAATAAAAGTAAATTTAAATTAGGTTAAATAAAAACTGACTGATTTAACTTACCTAACTGTTATTTTATTTTATGACATGATTTCAAATGTATTGAAAAATCTTTGGATAAATTTCCAATGAAATATTATTGAATTGAATTAAATTGAAAATGTACCAATGATACAAAGTTCTACAAAGATACATTGCTAGACAAAAACATATATCTATTTACGCAATAGTAGTTTATTTTAAAGCCCCTAATGTATTCCGCGTAAACATTTACCTTTCCAGACATGTTTATGAAGTTAAAATGTATTTTAAAGTGTTTCAAATATTTAACCGAAGAATTGTTACTGTACTAGTTGTAGCGAGTGAGTGAAGCTCGGTAGGCAAAACAACTGCTTTTCTATCTGACAGCCACTGGTTCGATTCCGGCCCTACATTAATGACAATATTTCATGTAACAGTCTCAGTCAATTTAGAAATAATATAAGTTATAGGTTAAATTGTTTTAGTACTTAAGATTTCCCCTTTTTTATGTATATATGAACCTTCCTTATTAAGTTTACACTAGCATGCTGTGTACTCTTTTTTGGATTGCAGACTTGTTTTTGTTCTTTTAGTTTAGTTATGTTAAAATGAATGTTTGTAATCTGTCTGAGTGCCTAATAAATACATAAATAAATTTCAAGTTATGTGTGGAATTATGCTTAGCTCGCTATATTGTGGTTCTCAAACAAGTCGGTTTCTTCGTGATATTTTTATTCACTTACGGTGAATAAGTGAATAGACACACACACACGGCTGGTTAGCCCCAAACCAAACTATATCTAGTTTGTTTTATGGTTGCTAACACAACTGATATACTACATACAGCGTAAACTGTATATAACGACACTGAAGGGACTGTGAATTATATGTCGTTATAGAGAGTGGTCTTTAAATGGAGAGAATATTTCATTGTGTGGAATACAAGCTAGACCAACTAACGCCAATTTGCATTTTACGGTGTTATAGAGAGTGGTCGTTAAATGGAGAGAATGTATCATTGTATGGAATACAAGCCAAACCAACTAAAGCCAATTGATTTCGACGCTTTAGAGCGTTTGTCGTTAAATCGAGTGACGTTACATGGAGTTTACACTGTATATGTAAGTATACATATACATTTTCATAAATAAATGAATATTAGGACACATTTCACACACAGCTGGTTAACCCCATACAGAACCATTTCTAGTTCGTATTATGGTTGCTAACACAACTGATATACTACATATACATACATACATTATATATATAGATACATATATAACACCCAGACCGACAGCCAAACAAATTTAGTTTCTCACAATGTTAGCCGTGCCGGGAATCTAACCCGGGAGCCTCTGGTTGGCAGTCCGGCTTGGTAACCATTACGCCGTCGTCGATCGTCAAATATTTCTATCTATTCCCTCTAGTATAATAAACTCTATGATCCGTTGATTAACAGCAATAGATAGAGGATTGACCCCAATTGGGCCGGTTTAACCTATAACCGGTGGTTCGTTAATCAATGGTTGTTAGGCATGTGTTACATTGTTTGCTGATCTAGCGAAATGGACTAGGGCTAAGCTTCGGTCCTGTGGGTCCGCTCGGACTGCGGACAGCGGCCTGGGCGGGGAGAGCAGCGGCAATGCGCTGTGCGGTCCTGCATCCCTGCCCCCGTCGTGAGATGGGACACCGTGAGGTTGTAGTCGGTAGGGACGGCCCTCTGGCCCTCGAGTCCGACATACCCCGCTTGCCTCCTCCAGGCTTGTGGCGGGAGATGCGTAAATGCATTTCCTCACGAAAGTAAAAAAAGGGCTAAGCTTCGGTGTCAAAAAATAATTGGCCAAGTGCGAATTTTGCTCGCGTATGAAGAGTTTCGTACCATTGTGACGACCTCGTTGGCGTAAAGGTTACCATGCCGGTTTGCTAATAATCAGAAGGTTCCGGGTTCGATTTCCGGCCCGGTCAACATCTTAGTGCTTAACTAAATTTGTTGGCTGTGGGTCTGGGTGTTAAATATGTATGTATTTATATATATAATATGTATGTATGTATATGTAGTACATCAGTTGTGTTAGCAACCATAATACGAGCTAGAAATGGTTCAGTATGGGACGAACCAGCCGTGTGTGAATGTGTCCTAATATTTATTGTTGCATGGGAGCCCCCCCTTATTTTTTTTAATACTAATAATTTATTACTAATTTCATATGCAGTGAATGTATAGGGGGTCTACCAAATATCGTTATAAAGATCGAGTAAAAACGTCACTCGATTTAACAACAAACTCTTTAAAGCGTCGAAATCAATTGGCTTTGGTTGGTTTAGCTTGTATTCCATACAACGATTCATGCTCTCTATTTAACGACCACTCTCTATAACGCCATAAAATGCACAGTCCCTTCAGTGTCGTTATATAGAGTTTACACTGTATGTAGTTTGCGTTAGTAAATCAAATCAAATCAAATAATTTATTTCAGACTTTCAATTATAATATGTCCATATAATATTAACAAAAATTCGAAATTACCGTAGTATTTGTATAACCGGCTATCACTTACGTATACTTTGTCGGTATTAGCGGGACATGTTTCAGCACAATCAGTGTGCCATTCTCAAGGGCAGGAACACAGCCAACGTACGCCCGCGATGACGGCTGCGCCTGAACTCTGGCTCTTGGCTGTGTTCCTGCCCTTGAGAATGGCACACTGATTGTGCTGAAACATGTCGGGCTAATTCCGACAAAATAAACGTAAGTGATAGCCGGTTATACAAACATTATTCAAATATGCCTTACGAAAGTTTTAATACAGTACCGTAGTATTAACAAAACAAAACAAAAATTTAAATCTTATATATAAAATTTCCGTGTCACAGTGTTTGTTACCGTACTCCTCCAAAACGGCTTGACCGATTTTTACCAAATTTTATATGCGTATTCAGTAGGTCTGAGAATCGCCTACTGCATATCTATTTTTAAGGCAAAACAACGTTTGCCGGGTCAGCTAGTTACTGAAAATGTTGATGTTAAGACCGGCCTTAAAAGTTTTTCACGCTAGTTCCCAGTAACCTTGTATATACATATTATATTTATCAGTAACGTATGTATGTATATGCAACGCACTGCCTTGAACTGGGATTAGTATATTTATAAAAGATAGCATTTTCGATTACCTATACCTAATTAGAATCTAGCCTATAATTTAAAACACGTGCCAAGATATTAATAATACCTAAGATTTATTTTCTTTCTTCTTATCTTCTTATATATAAAATTTCCATGTCACAATGTTAGTTACCGTACTCCTCCGAAACGGCTTGACCGATTTTTACCGAATTTTATATGCGTATTTAGTAAGTCTGAGAATCGGCTACTATCTATTTTCCATGCTCCCAAGTGATAAGGGTTGTTTACCCTTAAATATTTTATTTTTTGACGAATTGTTTTGTATTATTTTTTATACTGTAGCACTAAAAATCGATCGGGTTCGATTCCCGGCACGGCCAACATCTTTGTGCTGAACTAAATTTTTGGCTGTCGGTCTGGGTGTTAAATATGTATGTATCTTTATAAAGTATGTATGTATGTATATGTAGTATATCAGTTGTGTTAGCAACCATAATACGAACTAGAAATGGTTCAGTATGGGGTTAACCAGACGTGTGTGAAATGTGAAAAAAAATACATCAACTCTAAATTTTTACTTTTTTATCACAGACCCCTATTTTTATGGCCATTTTAGTCATTTAATATTTTTTCATCCCGCTCGATAACTGATCAATTATAGTGTTTTTAACTGTACTTCGATTAGATACCTAAAATGTTTGCTTACACTAGAATTTATCTAGAAACTAGAAATAATGTATAAGACAATACAACGTTCGCCGGGTAAGCTAGTAATTAATAAATTTCCTCACGAAAAATAGTAGTTTAAAAAAGTAAAAAACACGCTTATCTGGCCGTTTTAAGTGGGCCAAAATCGCGCCCAAAGAAGTCGGTTACAAACAAACATACAAACAAAAATACAAAAAAATGTAATAATTTTATCAAATTAGTGTATTGTCATCGGTCCTCAATAAATCTACAAAGTTTGAACGAAATCTGGCCGTTTAAAGTGGGTTAAAATCGCGCCCAAAGAAGTCGGTTACAAACAAACATAGTACAGGTGAAGCTAATAGAAAGCGTGTAAAAAAAGTACGTACTAGCTTTGTATAAATTATCCTTAACAATGAAATAACCAAAAGCTGGGTATCCTCTCGAAGGTGCGCCGGTACTTCAAGCCGGAATAGTTGCTTTCATTGTATCAAGCACAAGTTCGGTCGTGCATGGAGTACTGCTCGTACCTTTGGGATGGATCGGTTAAATACCAGCTTGAGGCGTTGGAGGCAATAGAGCGGCGAGCGAAGAGGCTAGTTGGCAATAATGCTCTTTGCACGGCGAAGCTGCAGAGCCTTGAGCATCGCCGCATGGTGGACAGCCTTCCGGTTTTTTATAGGTTACATTTAGAAGAGTGTGCAACGGGATTGCATGATTTGATCCCCCCCGCCCCATTCCACCATCGGACGAGTAGGGAAACGCCAAGGCGGCATCGTTATACTGTGGAAGGTACCCAAGTCGCGTACTAAGCGGTTTGCCCCCACCTTCATTGTGCGTACCGCCAAGGTGTGGAATTCTTTGCCATTTCCTGTTTCTCGATAACTAAAATCTAGCAGTTTTCAAGGTAAGAGTGAACTGGTTTCTTCTGGGCAAGCGCGCTCTACCCTAGGTAGATCACAATATCGCTTACCATCAGGTGAAACAGGACATTATTAAAAGCAATATAAGTGTACAATAACTTACTATCTTTTGGTTGTTTTTTTTTGTGTTTTATTTTTATTTATTTCAGTCCTTCCATGTATTTAAGTCTCCTTCTTGTAGTTATTTAAGTGTTTGTATACTTTTATAAAATTTGTATGTTTATTAAGTTACGTATTGTTTTTTTTTATTTAATTAGGTATTGTGCAAATGTTTACTTTTAGTAACTTATTGACTCAGGCGTTACTTTGCGGAAATCCATTGTAAATAGATGACAAACTCTTCGAACGACAAGTCGAGCTCGACTTGTCGTTCGAAGAGTCAGCATCTCCTGATGATGCCTTGTGGTTAGGCGAAACACGTGTAGAGTTAAGTAATCTTAGTTAATTAATCTCAGTTAATTAAGCTTGGTTAATTGATCTTAGTTGATTTTTCCTATACTTGTCTTAATTTGGATTTCGGATCACAGCGGAAGTACACTAAATATTTAATTTTGTCATCTATTTACTTTTAGTGTTTATATGTCATTTTTAAGAAATGTAGCGCTTTAGAGACTATGTCTCTGTTATGATATTTTTTTAAGGAACAAATGATTTTTTAATTTGAATTGCGATCAAGCGCAAGCCCATTATCACGACAGCATCCTGAAAGTTGTGGCGGGGGGCCTGAGCTCTCCTGTGCAGAAGCATTATCTGAGAGTGATGAGTGAGTAACTCGAGCATCCTTATGATGACTAAGAATCATCTGAGATGCTTTTGTACAGGACCGGTTTTGTTTCACATTTCCAATTTTTATTTTTCACTAGATACAAACATTATTTTTAAGTTGTAATTACTAACCAACCTAACTAGTTGCAATGTCCGAAGAGACTCCGCGGGTCACAGCTAGTTTTTTAGAATAGAACAGTAGATTTATATGTGTATATTTTAGTTATTTTTTGTATTTGTATCTAAATGTAAGAATTTTATTTTCTCATGTGTATATTAGTACTTTTGTCTTATTTTTTATATTGTTTTTTTTATTGTCTTATTTTTTGTATTTATATTGATATCTTATATTGTGGCGCAAATTATGTTTGTTTGCCTACCTGCACCCTGCCATACGCGCAGGACGTCACCGCCAGTCGCAACAGAATACCAGCGCCGGTAGCCGCGCGCCGCCGGCATTTGCTGAGTTGCGACTGTATTGCGGCAAACTAAGGTGTTTTATTTTTAATGTATACGTTTGTTTTAGGTTTTGTGTTTGCCATAATAAAAATTATTTTTCTTTCTTTCTAACCCATGGACCCCTTCTGTAGTCTGAATAAAGAAAATTTTGAATTTGAATTATGAGTAAAAAAATAATAATAATAACATACCTGTTCCTGCGTGAGTATCAAGGTTCTAGGCGGCCGCGGGCTGGACTCGGGCGTGTCTACCGGCGAGAACCATTTGACGGTCGAGTCTCCGTACGCAGAGTGCGGCCCTGGCGGCGGCTGCAGCAGCGGCGTGCGCTCGTTGCCAGCGCTGCTTTGTTGCACTGTACATATCATGTTTAGTAAATAAGGTAATATCTCTGCATTTATGTATTTATTCTCTAACTTTTAAGTTTTTTACAAATCAATCAAATCAAATCAAATGTTTTTATTTGCCAAGTATAGGTCAAAGGTGTTACATAGGTATTAAAATTTAATGTACTCTATACTAAACCCGTTAGGGTGTGCAAATTTATGTTGGATCTAACACTACTCCTTTCCATCCAAAGGTTGCCTGGAAGAGATCGCTGTTAGCGATAAGGCCGCCGTTTGTGGCACGTTGTATATATTTTTATGTTGTTACTTTTTATTTGTTGTACCTTACCAATAATTTGCCCAATAAAGAGTTAATCTATCTATCTAATGTAAAAGTAAGTAATAGCCGGTTACAGAAACATTATACATTAAATATGGGTAATAAAACTTAGTCATGATACAAATAAAATTAGGTCAAGATATTATAAAAATAGATCACAATTTGTCATTAATAAAATCTTTTAGAGAATAGTAGACCTTATCAAGTAGGAATTTCTTAAGTCTCAGCTTAAAGATAGAAAACGAGTTGGATTCCTTAATAATCAGAGGCAATTTGTTATATATTAGGACACCCATGTTAAAAATCGTATTACCATACGTAACAGTTCTGTGTGTTGCTATGCCAAGTTTACCAGTGTGTATAGTACCTACTGTTAACAGTTTTGAAATCTTTTAAATTTGTTCTTATCAAGAGGGCTGCTTCGAAAATGTAAAGAGATGAAAGTGTCAAAATTTTTAGATTTTTAAAATAAGGGACACATGTATCTGTTCGCTGTATTCCACTTATAGCTCTTATACATTTTTTTTGTGCTCGAAAAATATATAATGTTTGTTTTTCTGATACGTTACCCCAATATAACACCCCAATATACAATCTATACTATAAGACTCTTTGTCCTGACTCCTGATTCATTCATCTATAGACAACGCAGAGCCCAAACGGCTGGTCTTAGGGTTATGAAATTCGGAGGGTGTATTTGTTTTAGTATGTAGACGCGTACTAAGAACGGATTTTTGGAAATTCCACCCCTAAGGGGGTGAAAAGGGGTAAAACAGTTTGTATGAAACTTCTTTGTTTTTGAACTTCTAGCAATGAAATTTAGACATTTTGAGACTGTTTCTGCTGAATCCTGTTAGCATTGGCGAAATATCATACGCTTCATAACATTTAAACATCTAAATAAATTTTTGACTGTACAGTTTTATTAAAATCTTTAATTTTTTTTGGTGTACCTGAATGTCCATGTCGTTTTGATATTAGGCCGTTTTGCTACTAGGTCATGTTGCTAGTAGGACATTATGCTAATATGTCGTTTTGCTATTAGGACGATCTGCTAATAAATATAAAATAAATAAATATTAGGACTCATTTCACACACGGCTGGTTAACCCCATACTGAAACATTTTAAGTTCGTGTTATGGTAGCTAACACAACTGATATACTACATATACATACATATATATTTTATATAGATACATATTTAACACCCAGACCCACAACCAACAAATTTAGGGCATTCTGCTTAAATGTCCTTTCGATACGAACCCAAAAATTATACAAAGGAGCCTTAGTATGTTATAATTACCGATGGAGTCCAGGATCCGCTTGGCTTGCTGCTCCTGCGGCAGCACGCGGAAGTCCAGGAACCAGGCCTCGCTCCACGCCACCACGAAGGAAGCCACGATTAGGAACACCTCGTACACTGGCTGCGACGCGTTTGGCCACTGGGACGGAAATAACATTTTTTTTTTTTTTGTTTTTTTTTTATATTAGGACACATTTCACACGCGGCTGGTTAGCCCCATACTGAACCATTTCTAGTTCGTATTATGGTTGCTAACACAACTGATATACTAACTACATATACATACATACATATTATATATAAATACATACATATTTAACACCCAGACCCACCAGCCAACAAATTTAGTTAAGCACAAAGATGTTGCATGCAAGTGGCGCTATATGTGAGGCAGAACATGGACATGTTCAAGAAACGCGAGGAGCACACAGGATCGGACAGAATACGGCAGAGGAGAGGAGCGCTTGTATCTGCGCCAGTGAGGCTCGTCAAGTCGAACAAGTTGACGCACATTTTGGGACCGACAGTGTATAACTGCTTGCCTGATGACATAACAAGTTCTGTAAGCGACAATGTGTTCAAAAACAAACTTAAAAACTGGCTCGTACAACGAACTTACTATAGTATTGACGAGTTTTTTGAAACTGAAAAGAAACGTTACTACGCAGATAACGGTTGTAATTTAATTGTGACTTATTACTAAATTAGATGTTATTTATTTTAATATTTGACATCAGGAATAATGTTAATTATAATTGTAATTATTTATTATTTATATTTGACATTGTTGATTTTTATATTGTATTTTATTGTAAACTGACCTGTAATTTGACATATTATTAATAAAATGTTTATCTGTTTATCTGTTGGCCGTGCCGGGAATCGAACCCGGAACCTTCTGATTAGCAGTCCGGCATGGTAACCTTTACGCTAACGAGGTCGTAAAATCTTTACATTAACATTTAACTATTTTTATATTTACAACTAGCTATTGTCCGCGGCTCCGCTCGCGTGTAGGTCGCTTTTTTTCGTAACCTCTCTCTCTTCCTCTCCCTATCCCATCCCAAAAAAAATAATATATATATATATATATATATACTAGCTAACCCGGCAAACGTTGTTTTGCCTTATCACTTAGGGGTATGGAAAATAGATAGTAGCCGATTCTCAGACCTACTGAATACGCATAAAAAATTTGGTAAAAATCGGTCAAGCCGTTTCGGAGGAGTACGGTAACTAACATTGTGACATGGAAATTCTATATATTAGAAGATATATTCGGTCTCTATCTTAGATATTGTACCAAAAGCGACTAGTGACGTTTAAGGCTGATGGACGTCCTATTAGCATTGTGCGTTACATTTTTTGACGTGACAACGTCTTAAATTAGGTTGCGGCTAGAAGTCACTTATGAAAAAGTGTAACGCCCGGTAACGTTACGATGAGTCACAGAACGAGAGAGAGGCCCGCCGAATGCCTTGCGTCTCTCTCCCACTCAACTATGATCGGTCTGCCGCGCGCGCAGCACGCGGCAGACGTTGTCACGTAAAATCTTCGCCCGTAAAACCGACTTTACAGGCAACCATTTTTTTTTATCCATGATAGGTTTGCGTTTGACTACAGCTAGCCTGATGTTAAGCTGCGATGTAGTTTACAGTGTGGCACGCTTACCTAGAAGATACCTAATAACTCTACTTTTGAAGACCGCGGGTGTTACCTCTCAGGAAACAGAGTCAGGTAGAGAGTTCCAAAGCTTCGTAGTCCTAACAATGAAGGTCGACGCAAAGCGTTTTGTACGAAAGTTTGGAACGTTAACTCTGTATCGGTGTCTCTTCACTGTCTCTCTGCTTCGTTCTGTAGTAGAACGGAGATGGTTGCAAAAGAAAGTGGGTGACAAAATTATGATATACTTACATCATAGACGAAAACTTTGGCTATTAATAAGGCACAGGTTCCTGCGGTGGAGAGCTGAAACAAGAAAACACACACTTAAGCCGATGATAAAATTGATTCATTCATTCAATATTTAAGAGCTGGGTTCTTGTCTGTGGAGTTTTTTCCAGGTAGTTCTATCTTCGGCCAAATCCTTGACCTCCTTACGACATGACTTTCGCCTTCTCCTTAATTTGGTCTAAATATGATCTTCTAGGTCTTCCTCTTCCTCTCCTGGATTCTATCTTTCCTTCTACGATATTTTTAATGAAATTGTCATGTCGTATAAGGTGGCCAACCATCTTTCCTTGTTGTCTATTGTATTTATTATGGTTCTTGGTTCTTGTACTAGGCAGAGTACCTCTTCATTAGTTTTCTTTTCTTTCCAACTATAATCCTTTCCATTCTTCTCCAACACCACATTTCAAATGCCTCTAGGCAGAGAGTAAAATTTATTCAAAAAACTTAATTTCCGATTTTTTAACCAGTTTTATTACTAATTCATAAGTCTGATTAGTACCAAAATAAGTATAAATACTCTTAGAGGATATTTTTTCGACAATCTTTATAAATCATAGTTAAATAATTGGCCAAGTGCGAGTCGGGCTCGCAAATGGAGGGTTTCGTACCAATCTTGAAAAAATGGCACTTAAACAAGTTTTTGTAGACTTCCTTAAATATTTATTTCATTTTTAGGGTTCCGTACCTAAAAGGTAACATACTACATATACATACATACATATTTTACACCCAGACCAACAGCCAACAAGTTTAGTTCAGCAAAAAGATGTTGTCCGTGCTGGGAATCGAACCCGAAACCTTCTGATTGGCAGTCCGGCATGGTAACCATTACGCCAACGAGGTCGTCAAAATAAATGGCTTAAATAATCGTATTTGAATAATTTTTTTTTTTACTTTACTGTACCATCAGTGCGCGGGACGCGTTCGGTACATTTTATTTTCACACTAAAGGTGCGCTGGACATTCCTGAGGTTAAATATATATATAAAAAAAAAACAATGTTAATGCATTTATTTGTCCAGTAAACACGTACAATATCATGACAATAAAAATACAACCTTATTCAATATTCACAAACGTACGTTCCCAGTTTAATTTGATCCCTATGTCCCACGCTAGAGAAACCACAATATATATAAATATATATTTTTTTTTTACACATTCACACACGGCTGGTTAGCTCCATACTAAACCATTTCTAGCTCGTATTATGGTTGCTAACACAGCTGATATACTACATATACATACACACATATTATATATAAATACATATTTAATACCCAGATCCACGGCCAACAAATTTAGTTAAGCACAAAGATGTTGACCGGGCCGGGAATCGAACCCGGAACCTTCTGATTAGCAGACCGGCATGGTAACCTTTACGCCAACGAGGTCGTCAGAATAGGTAGGTAGAAAGAGTAATGAGGTAGTACTTACAGCTATAACGGTCCAGTTATTAATATAGAGTATAGCGTAGAACAGCAACAATACTAAAAACCTCACTATCGCGACCACAACGATGTCGAACAACGACACTTTGACATCATAATGCACTATCTCTCTGTTGAATATTTGTACTAGGGTTTCTCCACGCATCTGGAAATACAAAATAAACAAAACTTTAAGCAAAATATTAAAAACTTACACTACAATATAAATATAACTAGCTGACCGGCAAACGTTGTTTTGCCTCACTTAGGGGTACAGCGCCATCTATTGATTACTTACTCAACCCAGTCGAAAGGCATCGACATCTGTTAGAATCATTTGGAGTTAACAGATAATTGTGACTGTCAAATAATAACAGACAATTATCAGCTATAAATTAAAATTGCGACTATAATTTGAGATTTAAACTATCCTATCTCTCAAGTTGGATCGAACTGCACATGGTGTGCGAATTTTATTATAATCGGTTAAGTGATTTAGGGGTCCATTGAGGACAAACATTGTGACACGAGATTTTTATATATTAAGATAAGATAGAATACATATAATAAGAACAAGAATAGAATCACATCATTTTACGGCAGCAGCCCACTATACCTTCCCACTGCCAGGACTCAGGACTTTCTTTCACTAGGAGAGAGATATAAATAAATATCAAGACACATTTAACACAAGGCTGGTTAGCTCCATACTGAACCATTTCTTGTTTGTATTATGGTTGCTAACACAAATGATATACTACATATATAAATACTTTACATCAATACATATTTAACACCCAGACCGACAGCCAACAAATTTAGTTCATCACAAAGATGTTGGCCGTGGAATCCAGTAATCGCTAATTCCTCCGGCCCCTTTCCACTATCGGAAGAGCAGGGAGACGGCTAGGAGGCACCGCTATACAGTTGAAGTTCCAAAAATCCGCACGAAGCGTTTCGCTTCCTCATATATTGTGCGGACCATTAAACTGTGGAACTCATCTCCGGAATCCCTGTTCCCTCTGAACTATAACCTCACTGTCTTCAAGGCGAGAGTGACCTGGTTTTTTCTAGGCAAGCGCGCTCCACTAGATCGCAACATCACTTAACATCAGGTGAGTTTCGATCAAGCGCTTGCCTGTCCATCATAAAAAAAAAACTCTCTGGTTGGCAGTCCGGCATTGCTAACCATTAAGCCAACGAGATCGTCAAGGCACTAACTCTCACGCTCACTATAACTATACATATAATCTATCACGTTAGCCAAGTGCGTGTTGGCTGATGACAATATACATACCATAACACAAATAAGCCACATGAGGCTTGTGAACAGTATGTCGAACGTGACAAACAGACAGAAGAATCGGCGCACGGTTGACATCTTGCCTTGAGGCCTGTGCCCAGCCACCAGATCCTCTGACACCAGGTTTATTGACTGAGAGTGAGCTGAAACATACAGAATTGGAATATTAGTTTCTTTTTTAATTAATGAATGATTACCATCTTCTTATAACAAAGATTTCCATGTCACAATGTTAGTTACCGTACTCTTCTGAAACAGCTTGACCGATTTTTACCAAATTTTATATTCAGTAGGTCTGAGAATCGGCATCTATTTATTTTTCATATCCCTAAGTGATAAGGGTTGTGAACCTTAATTTTTTTTTGTAATTTTACAATGATTTTTTTTATTTTTATAAGATTTTTTTTTATAATGTGGCATTAAAAATACATACAAACTAAAAGTTTTACTTTTTTGTCACCAACCCCTATTTTTTTATGGCCACTTTAGTATTTTAATAATTTTTCATTTAAAAAGTCCATATTATAAATGCGAAAGTTAGAGTGTAAGTGTGTATGTTTGTTACTTCTTCACGCCCAAATGCCTGAACCGATTTCGATAAATTTAAAGGTAAGACAGTGGATTAACACATAGGCTATATTTTATCCCGGATTAAAGAGAGTAACACCGCGTGGCGTAGCTTGTCATACATATAAACAAACGCAAGTATTTTTTAATTTGCATTTTACTGATTATTTTAGTAAATTTCAGCACAGATGCATCAAATCGGAAATACCAATTTTTATCTTTTACTAGATAACTTTGATTACATATTAAAAGTTGTTTAATAAACAAACAATTTATTTGCTTTAATCACAGATAGAATTTGAAAAAGAAAATATACTTGAAAGACAAAGGTGACTGCCAAGTCAAATAATAGTTATGTAATAATATATTTCTCTAGCGCATCAGCGAGGAAATGCTGCTAGCCCGGTCGGTGCGTTTAGATGAGGGCCTGTGACATAGTCTTTTAGATTTAATTTTATTATTTTAGGAAATTAACATTGACATTGACCAGTAGACATTTTGTGAACTGTTAAAAATAAAATGTCAACTCAGTGTGATGTAAACACACCACCATTAGATTTATAGGCAAGCAGCATTATGCTTCCCGCCTATAAATCAAATAAATTATTTTAAAATATTTACAGGAAAATTGTAAAACCATTTCATAAGTAATAATTAGAAGTAGAATTAATTTTACAATCCTTTATAACTGACTTGTTATTATTATAGTCAAATAAATTGAGGATTAATGCCGAAAAAAAATAAGAAAAAAGAGAAAGGTAAGGACTATTTTTAAATTAATTTTAGGCGATTAGCATTATGCTGATGTGCCTATATCACACTGAGTTGACATTTAATTTTTAACACTTCACAAAATGTCCACTGTTCCTTTTTAATTTTTTTATTTGATTTATAGGCAAGCAGCATTATGCTGATGTGCCTATATCACACTGAGTTGAAATTGAATTTTTAACAGATTACAAAATGTCCTCTATTCAATATCAATGTTTAAAATCCACTGGTGCATTGATCACAGATTAGCAAGAGTTTTTTTTTTATAGTTTTCTGCAACCAGCTATCATGCTGGTAAATTAATAAATAATAGTTAAAAAAACTAAAAAACACGCTTTTTATAGAAAACCGAACTAAAAAATAGAAAATAAATTTAAATGAATTTAAATGAAGAAGATAGTGTTAAAAATTTCAATGAATATAAATTAATAATGGTGTGTTTAAAAATTAAATTATTTTATTTTAAAAAAGCATGGTGTTAATGGTTATAGATATTTTATTGACAGTTATGAGTAGAGTGATTATCATTTCGATAATATCTTAAAACCACCCCACGCTTTTTTGAAATAAAATAATTTGTTTTTTATTCACACTATTATTTATATTCATTGAAATTTTTAACACTATTTTCCTAATTTACTTAAATTCATTTAAATTTATTTTCTATTTTTTAGTTCGGTTTTCTATAAAAAGCGTGTTTTTTTTTTGTTTTTTTTTTAAACTATTATTTATTTTCTACTTTTTAGTTTGGATTATTTATAATAGCTTATTTTTTTAATTTTAATCTATTGCACGACTCAATCTGGCCCTTTAAAGTGGGTCAAAATCGCGCCCAAAGAAGTCGGTTACAAACAATCATACAAACAAAAATACAAAAAATGGAATAATTTTATCAAATTAGTGTATTGTCATCGGTCCTCAATAAATCTGCAAAGTTTGAACGAAATCTGGCCGTTTAAAGTGGGTTAAAATCGCGCCCAAAGAAGTCGGTTACAAACAAACATACAGGTGAAGCTAACATATAAAGCGTGTAAAAAAAAAGCGAAAACACTTACTCAAAGTCCTATAAGGTGGGCAGGACACACTGCCCAGCAGAGACTCTGCTGCCTCTCTGTAGTGTGGATCAGCCATCTTGCACCCTGGAATCATTAGGTAACTACTTAGTAAACAAAACATTAGCATAACTTGATTTTCCTTTCTTACAGAAACTGAGAATGTAAGCAATAGGAAAGAACTATTGTGCGGCGAGCAAAGAGGCTCATTAGTGGTGATACTCTTTTTTGACGTGACAACGTCTTAAATTAGGTTGCGGCTGGGAGTCACTTATGAAAAAGTGTAACGCCCGGTAACGTTACGATGAGTCACCGAACGAGAGAGAGGCCCGCCGAATGCCCTGCGTCTCTCTCCCACTCAACTATGATCGGTCTGCCGCGCGCGCAGCACGCGGCAGACGTCGTCACGTAAAATCTTCGCCCGTAAAACCGACTTTACAGGCAACCATTTTTTTAGGGTTCTGTACCTAAAAGGTAAAAACGGGACCCTATTACAAAGCCTCTGCTGTCTCCAGGCTGTATCACAGAAACCGTAATAGGTAGAAAGCTGAAACTTTTATAAGATACATAAACGAATATTAAAAATAAAAGAAATATATGTATTAAGGGGGGTTCCCATACAATATACGTGTTTTTTTTTTCAATTTTTTTGCTACTTATATATCAATAACGGTAGTTGCTAGACACATATTTTTTTTACAAAATATATAAATGCATATTAGTTATAAAGTTAAGTTATAAAAATTAAATGAGTATTTAAGGGGGGCTCCCATACAACGATGGTATGGAACCTTTCATGTGCAAGCCCAACTCACACTTGCCCAATTATTTTTTTATCTAACCTTTATGTCCACTGTTGGGCAAAGAACTGCCCCAATGATCCCCACAAAAAATCCAGTGTGGTCTTGCCAACACTAATATGGGGCATCATATACTCAGCAACAGAGTGGTTCACAATTGGAATAAGTTGCCCGAGGAAGTGGTCAGTGCTACATCAGTGAACAACTTTAAAAACCGGCTTGATAGCTAGTTACAGAAAACAAAAAAATCTCTTGCTAACCTGTGATCAGTGCACTAGTGAACTTTAAACATTGACATTGAATAGTGGACATTATGTGAATTATTAAAAAAATAATTTCAACACAGTGTGATATAGGCACATCAGCATAATGCTGCTCGCCTATAAATCAAATAAATAAATTAAATAAACCAGGACCTCAATTTATTCTTATAGACTTCAGTTTTTTATAGGGTCCTGTTTTTACCTTTTAGGTAACTCTAAAAATGGTCAAACATGGCTAGCACAGGCAAGCAAGATTTTATTACATTGTTACATATTACGAAATTCAATACTATTTAATGTATGAACTCTCTATCAGGGCAGTTGCTAAGTGACCTACTCTGTGTGTTGATAAGGCGGTAAACTAATATTCATTTTAAATGGTCATTTGACCTCTGCTATGAGGCTAGACATTTATAAGTAGAAGTACTACCTAAGTATTGTTAGCTGAATTTCTAGTACTTATTTCAAAAACTATTTAAATTTCTCTATGAATTTTATCAAAGATGTTAAAAAAAAACAAATGAAAAGTTCGAATTCTCGAAAAGTCATTGGAAATAAGACTTTTTACTAACTTCTTGAGAACCAGTTTCTTGTTAAACTTAGTTTGCCTGCTTATTCTTTTAAAATACTAAGCTTAATATTTTGTGAAAGTTGACCTTTTAGAATAATGTGCAAAAAATATGCAGATTAGATTCATCTCAAACCAGAAATCTTTTGCCTAGTAAAAATTAAAATGTGGCCTCCAAAATAAGCCTTGGAGGCTAATTTAAATAAAACAAAACTTAACTAATTGTGCCATAAATGACGACTGTGACAAAAGAAAACTGCTTCGCTAATTATTATTTAAACAAAATAGGAAACAAAAGACTTACGTTGAAATTGTCAATCCTCGCAAACAAAACACTGCTACGATAACATGTTTTCCTGATTTAATTTCGGTATAATTGGTCCATTATCACTGTTATCACATACATCTCGACACAGCTGCTCTAATTAGTAAACGTTAATAAAAACAACTCAATTTGTTTACCAAAATATGAATCACACAAAATAAAATTCGTGCACACAAAAATTCAATCACACAAGCACCAGTGACACACTGAAGATAAAATCAAACAATAATAAATTAGTTTAAACTTGTATGCATTAGAAGAGCTGCAACAACAATACGTTTGTTGAAGTGTAAGTGTAAACGAAATAGACAATATAATTTGCTCAAAAAAATAATTTGCAGTTTTGCACTGGAACACAATTTTGTGATAATATTTTGACGTAATAAATAAATGTCAGTGTCAAATTTGGCGCTGACAAATACATACAAAAGCGAAAATTGCGGGAAAAATAAACAAAACTAAACGCGGTTTTAAACAAGATAATATTAATTTATGGTTTGAAATTATATTTGAATCTGGTGTGAAAATTATTATACAAAAACAATTAGAAAGTAGTTGAGATAAGGTACATATGTAATAGCAAAATCGCTGACTCTATGTAGCATGATATGTCAAAAAAACAGGTGTTGAGGTTCGGGTCTATAGAAAAATTGGTATGCAAGAAATAAATGAAGCGCTTGTGTGTATTATAAACTTTATTTCAAATAGAAATATCATTTTCCTGCAAAATTCCAACAAAATACAATTATTAAGTAGAGTACAGAGTAAGAAATACAATATTATAATTTCGTAATCTCTTTTGGCTTAGATACAAACAGTAAAAACTTTGGCTTAATAAAAATCCATAGAGCAGTTAGTAATAATATAAATATTAAAAAAATATTTAGTAACCTTCCTCAAAAAGCGACGAACTTACTCGTTGGCTTTCTCAGAAAGGTTGCTAAGGATTCTAAGACAAACAAACCTATTTTTATTTTTAACCAATAGAATGGAAATAAAAGTAGGTAAGATTTATTAGAAGTTTGATTGCCTTAGATATTTAGATTAATATACATACGTATTGTTTATTTTATTATTGACGTGACAACGTCTTAAATTAGGTTGCGGCTGGGAGTCACTTATGAAAAAGTGTAACGCCCGGTAACGTTACGATGAGTCACCGAACGAGAGAGAGGCCCGCCGAATGCCTTGCGTCTCTCTCCCACTCAACTATGATCGGTTGACGTTGTCATTGTCACGTAAAATCTTCGCCCGTAAAACCGACTTTACGGGCAACCATTTTTTTTAGATGTTATAATATAAGTATGTTTAATAGGTGCCAACTAATATGAAAACAGCGTTTTTGTTAAAAATACATAATTATGTACATACAATGCTTAAACAACAATTAATCCGGGTATTCGAGTTGCTAGTTTTAATCTTATCTTAATTTAATATATAAATCTCGTGTCACAATGTTTGTCCTCAATGGACTCCTAAACCACTTAACCGATTATAATAAAATTCGCACACCATGTGCAGTTCGATCCAACTTGAGAGATAGTATACCTAGTTTAAATATCAAATTATAGTCACAATTTTAATTTATTGCTAATTATTGGCTGTTATTATTTGACAGTCATAATTATCTGTTAACTCCAAATGACCTTTCGACTGGGTTGAGTAAGTAATCAATAGATGGCGCTGCTATGGTAAATCTACGAACGTGTCATATAAGTTACACTCTCAGAATACAGAAAGTACCAGAAGCCGCGTTCATCTGTATTTGCGAGCTACACGCTGTGTCCAAAAATCAAAACAATGCCCCCCGCCCGCGTCACTTCCCACCCGCGTAATGTTCTAGCTCAGGCATTATGTGCCCGTTTTTAGGGTAAAATTTGGGAGTCCAGGAAGTGAGATACTAATAGAATAAAAATTGTCCTAATCTTTATTATAATTATGTACCTACCTAATTGTCTCAAGAAATTGATAGATTTATTGAATTTAATAAAACGCTTTAGAAAAAAATTACATTTAATTTCCTTTTTGCTTAGTAAGCTTTTTATAATATTGTCTCTTAGAATTTGAACTTAGTAACAAAAATTTAAATTTAGATAAATGATGAAATCTTATGTCTAGGTATTTTTCATAGACTAACATACTATTTAATAGGACTATTTGGTTATGTACACACAGGCTGCTCTGATGTTTTATATTCAAGTCGGTTATTTTATATTAAATTAATTATTAATATTCTACAATGAATAAAAGCCCTCAAGAGGTAATAAAAAGAAGGGTAAATCAAAACTCTTATACTGGCAACACTAACAAGATGGATGCCTCATTATCTATGACAATTGAAAACATAGAAATTTATTCAAAGTTGATACCTAAATACGATACTTACACGTGAAATGTGATCCCATCCTGTTTCTTTTATAGACCCGCTGCATTTTATAGGTAGGAACGACATAAGACGGCATAATTTAATTAAATTGGTACAGCGTCGTACGTCCCGACGGTCACAGAGTGACTGATCGGTCGCGCGTCAAACTACTCCATTTTGGAGTAGTTTTAGTAGCCTCAGTTTTAGGCGCGCTCACGGTTTCTGGTTCTTTCTGTATTCTGAGGTTACACTATCTATTTTTCATACCCCTAAGTGAGGCAAAACGTTTGCCGGGTCAGCTAGTGTTTTATTTTTAGTACCATCGAGTAGAAGTAACGGAACCGACTCGATTGTCTGGAGGGTCTTTGACGCAGCAGTAAGAAGCTAATACCCCGACTGTTGCGAGGAACAGAGACAGGATGCTGACTCCAAAAACGGCGCCAGAGGTGATGTCGTTCAGAGCTGTTCCTGGGACCGGCTGGAGGGAGAGTAGGATGAGGAGGCAGATCGCGTTGAGCAGAGAAAATGAGGAGAGCACGATGTAACCTAAAAAAAAAGATAAGATAAATATTATATATACTTAAATAATTTATTGGCCTTACAACATCTCGTCGAATTTGGCAAGTCATTCATTACATTCAGATTTACATTGGATTTAAAATATTGGTGGTGTTTCAGCGGCACACAAGACTAAACTAAATTTAAAGAAGCCCCGTCTCTTTTCATCTTAGGTGCCAAGAAAAAGACGGCACGTTCTGAACCACAGACAAAACCACTAAAATCACGTCAAATGTAGAAAAATATAGGCGATTTTAGAACGCACTCACTTGTTTCACCTCTAAAACTGCTTGCACATTCCATATTTGACGTTTCGACGTATTACTATTGATATACTATGACGACCTCGTTGGCGTAATGGTCACCATGCCTGACTGCCAACTAGAAGGTTCCGGGTTCGATTACCGGCACGGCCAACATCTTTGTGCTTAACTAAATTTGTTGGCTGTGGGTCTGGGTGTTAAATATGTATCTATATAAAATATGTGTGTATTTATATGCAGTATATCAGTTGTGTTAGCAACCATAACACGAACTAGAAATGGTTCAGTATGGGGTTAACCAGCCGTGTGTGAAGTGTGTCCTAATATTATATGCTATTGTTTTATAATATTATTTGACTTGTAACTTTGGTATTATCAATAAATGAATTTTAGCCTTCTTACAGACAGACAGACATACATCGGAGGCCCAATACATAATAGGGTCTCGTTTTTACATTTTAGGTAAGGAAACCCCAACAGAAGGTTTGTTAAGGTTTCTTAGTAAAGGCGCAGGTTGAAAACCAGCGCTGGAGTATCTACGAAGTACTCTTAGCATTATGCTGAACTTGCGCCTAAGTGCACATAGGTTATTTGGTTGTCTATATTATGTTTGTTTGTAATTATTTTATGTGCATAATAAAACATTTTTCTTTCTTTCTTAACTTACCAGAAATGTAATTTCTATTCGGTAGGAGCTGCTGTCTTCTAGACCGAAGCCCTAGTAGACCGAGTAGAAAGCAGGTAAATCCAGACATCACGCCAAAGTCTAGGTAATACCGTCTGCCCATCTGAAAAAATAAGTACTAAATATAAGTTATGTATCTTATCTTATATATAAAATTTCCATGTCACAATATCAGTTACCGTACTCCTCCGAAAGGGCTTGACCGATTTTTACCAAATTTTATAATATGCGTGTTCAGTAGATCTGAGAATCTGCTACTATCTATTCTTCATTCCCTAAGTGAGGTAAAACAACGTTTTCCGGGTCAGTTAGTTATTATATAAGATAAGTAAGGTGCTGGCTTTTATTTCGGTCAGACACTAAGCATAGTCTTGAAGAGATCGCTTTTATTGATAATGTACTCATAAGTTTTTTATTACTTTTCTGTTTTGTATTGTCTTTTAATTGTGTTGCAATAAAGAGTATATCTATCTACTCGTATCTAAGCATTACTTTTCAACGGTGCAAAAAGATTTCGGGATAAAAGTCTAACCTATCTTCACACCAAATTTTATCAAAAACCGGTCCAGCCAGCAGTTGGAGCGTGAAGAAGTAACAAACATACACAAACTTTCGAATTTATAATAGTAGGATGTTTTTTTCATACGTACCTACGTCACTTACCTTTTTTAAAATAAGACCTCTTTTTAAGCCATAATTAGAATATTAAGGAGGCTTCGATCAAATGTGTTCGATCGAAGCAAGGAGGTTCAAAATATTTTCGTAAATGATTCACACCAAGGAGTTTGCAATATTGATGATCAAATACTTACAGCATACATCATATAGAAGCTAAGTCCGGTACTGAGTCCTCCACACAGCGTCAGTAGTAAAGCAGCAATGGTTAGTGAAGCCACGCCGGCGCTCGACTTTAGCGTCGAGAAAGATTTGTAGGTGTCTTCCGAATAGGTTGATATTGGAGGGGCTACCCTGAAAGGAGAATAGAATATCTTTAAGATGTCATTGGATATAATCTAGTCAATAGCATAAGCAGCAATATACGTCCTCACTCTTGGGACTCGGGGCCTTCTCTCTTCAGGTGAAATTAAACAATATATGCATGAAAGGTTGGTAGATTGTTCGCCAATTTACGCATAGATTGTTTTTTGTCTAGAAATATCCGTAAAACTAAAGAGTATATACATATAACTTTTTTTTACGCTTAATAGGCTTGCGCTTGACCACAACTCACCTGATGTTAAGTGACTTGCAGTCTAAGATGAAGCGCGCTTGCCTAGAAGAAACCGGTTAACTCTCGCCTTATAACTATCTACATATCTATCTGAGCCTTGCCATCCAACGGGGCAAAACGGTTTCGGGATAAAAAGTTGCCTATGTGTTAATCAAAGGTCTAACCTTTCTTCACAGCAAATTTTATTAAAAACCGGTCCAGTCAGCAGTTGGAGCGTGAAGAATTAACAAACATACACACTTACACAGAATCATTCACATTTATAATAGTAGGATGCTTTGTGGTAAAAACGTATATTTCCAGACAAAAAGCAATCTATGCGAAAATTGGCGAACGACGAGCAACAACTCTTTATGCATTATTCGAAAAAATGTGACAGTGGCTCTCCCAATCATTTCACAAAGAAGTACTATAGTGAATACTAGGAAAAGAACAGAGACTCACCTCGGCACAATAACTGCAGTAGTTTTCCTCACACTATTCCGTCTCTCGAACCTGCGATCTTCTCTCCTGCTCTCTCTACTCGCGTCTCTATCCAACTCTGCACTTCTCTCCCTTACGCTCGTCACGAAAACATCGGGTTTCTCAAAATCTTCCAAACCGTAGCTTAATTTTTGTTGAGCTTTAGGAGAGATTGGACTTCCAGCGCTTCTATTCAAGGTAAGATTGGCACAGGACTTTGAAGGCGTTATTACTTTCGTAGGTGTTGAGGAGACGATTTTTTTAGGCGTGCTTACGTATCTTGGGCTTTCCTGCTTTGTCATCATTCGGACTGACGGTTGACTTGCGTAGCTTTTCAATTTCCTCGGCGTTGACAGAAGCTCGTGTAACTTCTGCGTCGCTATCAGGTTCCTTTGCGACATTTGCTGTTTTTGCGGCGATGTAAAAGAGACGCGTGGTACGGGGTCTTCTTCAGAAGAAACTATCGCGTATCGAAGCGTTTTTCCGTTGACTGTTTTCACTATTTCTGTTGGTATTTCTTTTAGCTCGTTCTCGTCTGGACCATCGACGTTGTACTCTTCTATTTCGCTGGCATCTGCTTCGATGATCCTCTTCTTTGTTGGCGAATAGTCGGCTATCTCTTCTAAGTCTTGTATGATTTCGTATCGATGTTTTGTTCTACTGTCTTCCAATCCGTCGTCGCTTTCAGCGTTTCTGTCATATTTGTTCTGTTTTTGTCGTCTGAATTGTGCCATTTCTAAGTCTTCACTCCGGGTTCGACATCGGACTTGTCGTGTAGGTTTGTGTATTAGAGAGGATTGTCGTTGAAATTGGCGGAATTTGGCCGGCTTCGGTGGCAATTCTGGGGGCTCATCTGCTTCTCTGCTCACATTTCTAAACCCCCCCATTGGAGACATTCTTAGTGGGTTATCCGATATATCTGTTCTTAATATCCTGTTGCTTAGTTCCATGTGTTTTCTCGGCGAATTGGCTCCTAAGGGTGGCATCCTTTTTCGCTCTGGAGAAATTATTTTTGTTATACATTGTTGTGCAAAAACAGCCTCACTTTGACCGCAAAATGCAGGGTTTGAATAATATTTGTAGACGATCTTTGGTGAGTCCATCTTGTGTGTTGGCTCTTGAATAATTAAGCGTATATTTCCCCGTTTTTTTTAAGTGCTCGTCAGACCATAACTCCTAGAGGGTGTTACTTGACCGGAACGGGCTCGAAGCTTTCTTCAACTTAAAGTTATACTTGGATGTAACTTAGTATATTTAGAAGTAAGTTTGCATTAGAAAATTTTGTTCTTAGTTCACAATTTAAATCTAATCTTTGTAATTTAAAATCGTTTTCACATATTATTATGATTCTGGTATTATTTATAGGTTTTTCAAAATCGTATACACTAAATAATCACTCACAAAATTATTAAAATTAAACCGTTATCACCAAAAATCACTGACACACACGATTTTTTTGATATAACTCTTATTATTATTATCACTTAAATCTAACGGTTCGTAAGTACGTCTGCTTTGTTCAACGGTCACCTTTCAACTGCCGAAGGGGATTCCGTTTTCAAAAAAATCGGATATGGCGTCTGCGCACCCCATGGCTTGGCACGCGCTATAAATTGGAAAAAAAGATTAACATTTTCAAGTCATTATGGATCCTATTAAAGGGGCAAAATAAGGACGAATTTCCCTTGTCTTTAAAAGACATGTGGGTTTTCTTTTTCAAATACAAAATGATTTATGTCAACGCATTGAGTGATAGGAATTTAGTCTTTAAAGTTATGAAATTAGGGCTAGAAATTGTTTAAACTTTGTGCTGTTTTGCACAAATTATTGAATGAACTTGAATAATAAGCTGCGAAGGGTGAATCGAAAGTTCCGTTGGTAATAATATTTAGTAAGAACTTTTTGTTTATGGGTGTCATGGTCATGAGCATTCCTTGTTTGGAATGTCTGACTATCAAGGCTTGCCGGATCGAACTGACGTCCAGCGGGAAGTAAAGCGACCGGACGTCAGACTGAGCTGTCATCGCATTCAAGTTTGATCAACTTTAGTTTACTGAACTGTATCTTATATCTTTCAAGTTTGATCAACTTTAGTTTACTGAACTGTATCTTATATCTTTCAAGTTTGATCAACTTTAGTTTACTGAACTGTATCTTATATCTTTCAAGTTTGATCAACTTTAGTTTACTGAACTGTATCTTATATCTTTCAAGTTTGATCAACTTTAGTTTACTGAACTGTATCTTATATCTTTCAAGTTTGATCAACTTTAGTTTACTGAACTGTATCTTATATCTTTCAAGTTTGATCAACTTTAGTTTACTGAACTGTATCTTATATCTTTCAAGTTTGATCAACTTTAGGTTACTGAACTGTATCTTATATCTTTCAAGTTTGATCAACTTTAGGTTACTGAACTGTATCTTATATCTTTCAAGTTTGATCAACTTTAGTTTACTGAACTGTATCTTATATCTTTCAAGTTTGATCAACTTTAGGTTACTGAACTGTATCTTATATCTTTCAAGTTTGATCAACTTTAGTTTACTGAACTGTATCTTATATCTTTCAAGTTTGATCAACTTTAGGTTACTGAACTGTATCTTATGTCTTTAAATGAGCAATTCTTGTATATATATATAATTGGAATCTCGGAATCGGCTCCAACGATTTTCATGAAATTTAGTACTCGTATATAGGGGGTTTCGGGGGCGATAAATCGATCTAGCTAGGAATCATTTTTAGAAAATTGTTATTATATTTAAAATCCGAGCGAAGCTCGGTCATCCAGGTATATGAGTATATGATATTATATGCTTAATTTAATCGGAACTGGTTCAGCCGTTCGAGTGTGAAGAAGTAACAAGAAAACTTTCGCCTTTTTATTATTAGTGGGATATGTACATATGTAGCAAGTAGTACCTATAGAATTATATTACCACAGAAATAATTAGATCAATTTAAAACAAATAGGTACAAATCTCGGTACGGTCGACATCTTTGTGATGAACTAAATTTTTTCGCTCTCGGTTTGGGTGTAAAATATGTATCGATATAAAGTATGTATGCATGTATATGTAGTATATCAGTTGTGTTAGCAACCATAATACAAACTAGAAATGGTTTAGAATGGGGCTAACCAGCCGTGTGTGAGATGTGTCAAATAAATGAACATTTATAAATAAAGAATTTTATACATCTTCTTCTTCTTCGTATAAGTATAGTGGCCATCAAAGCAATGGCAAAGCGGTGCATCTGGCATCGAGTGACTTCAAGTCGCCCGAAGGCCTCTGACTTGGCTTAACGACTACTTGTACTAAGACTAACAGCCAGGACCTACATATTCATATTCATTTATTCATATGTTTAACTATAAACATAAACTTACAGCATTCTAGCCAAGCCGTCTATGTTTATTATATTACTATCTTAAAAAACTAGTAAGTACATGCACTTATTACAATTAACATAACAATAAAAAATTATTAAACAAAAACAAGACAATAATAAAAATATAATATAAATCCCATTCATCCCTCTTTCACTCATTATCACCTTTCAACTACTTAAAGACTGTTATTTTTTAACGTGTCGTCCGACCCACGGTAGCGCCCAGATAGAAATGCCTCTTTTTTAAATACAGTCTTGTATCACCCATCCAAACACCGTCCGCATCGACCGTTGCTTAACCTCGGCGATCGCGTCAGATCACCTTAGCTAACCGAGCTACAATTCTACAAGCTTCGAGTAAGGAGGTGCAAATAAAGTAGCAGTGAAGGCAGGGGTCACCACACGTGCCGGTAACGGTCGGGTGCAGCTGCCTGACAGCTGGTGCCAGGGGTGCACAACATTTTGTGACTTTTTTGGCTTGAATATAGAATAGAATAGAATATTTTTATTCATCATAAGGTATCCTATTACAAATACAATTAATATCAATAACAAGATACAGTATGGACTTGTCAATAAAAAACCCTATGTACAATATCTTAATAAATCTCTCTTAGCAATTAGATCATAAACTTTATGTTTTTTAAGAAGAAATAAATACAAATAATGTGATTAGTAAAAATAATTGCACACAAATTTATAAGCCTATGCTTTTTAATTTAAATTATTGATGTTTCTGTCCAATAAAGAATTTTCCTTCCTATTGTCAATGCAAAACTCACCAATGGATTTAAGAGATAAAAATAAAGTAACTAAGGATCCATAGGTGCCAAACGCGTTTCAATTATCACTCCACTCATTCAGAAAATGTTTGTTGCCTCTGGCACATTCCCCACTTTACCCGTATCGTGTATTGACATTTATTAAAAAAAAAGTTAATAAATACAAGGTTACTATTAAAAGTTTTCTAAATTCATACTATTATTATTAAAAGTCTGTTCGATCCCACTGCTGGGCAAAGGCTTCCCTACCCTCTTTCCCTTGTCCCTATCTAAATTCATATGTTTAAAAATATAAGTAAAATTAAAGACCATGCACAAAGCTGTCGTTTTAAAAGTGGTCATTTTCATCAGGGAGCTACCGTGGGTCGGATGACACGTTAAATTGTAGGTTGTTAAATTTACTGTTAGTAGTTACAACAACTGTTCAGTGTCCCTCATTCTCGCACGGAATATGTTAAATCGGCCCCTACGCGACGTGCTATATCTTACCTTAACGCTTTATCCGAAATCTAAGATATCGATGTCTTCTGTAGTGCCGTCAATAACATTGTGTGCGCTTTCGCGCTTTTAGTTTTTAAATCTAAAATAGTGTAATAGTTCTGGCTAATTAACTGAATAAATGAATTAGTCTTTCTATTGAGCAAATACTAATAGCTCTGATGGTTATTGTTGTCAAACTATCTGTGTTTGCTATTGTCTCGCTCAACTACTGTGAGAATGTACAATGGGAGAATTAGGTTTATTTTATTATATTTTCATTATTTTTTTTTCAATGTGTTTGTTATGTTTTGTTTGTGTTATATAATTTTTCTCTGAATTTGTTCTTTATTTTTCTTTGTTTATAATTGTAAATAGTTTACTTAATCTTAATGTAGTATTTAAGCCTTTTTTTTTTTTTTTTTTTTTTTACGTGAGGAAAGGCATTTACGCATCCCCACCACACCCGGGGAGGTGGGTGGGGTATGTCGGGCTCGATGTCAAAAGGACATCCCTACCGACTAAAACCTCACGATGACCTCCTCACCGGAAAGGGCGGGATGAGGTTCCGCTTCTCGCATTAACCCACCACCCCGCCCACCTCGGCTAGCCTGCGAGGCTCCTTCTCTGGGGATGAGTCCCCTTGCAGTGCACATGGTGCACCGCAACCACCTCGGGGACCATAAGTGCAATGGACGCCGGACAACCCCGGTCCGACGTCCCAGGTCCCCCGTGACGGGTCAGGTCTGTGGCCCCGTCACCTGCCACTACGGCCGCAGAGAATAGGGTAAGTGGTATTTTGTGTTACCACTCCCTTCTCCCTGCGGCCCCACTGCGTCCGCCATCAACGGTGGCGACCCCGTCGAGGCCGCGGCAGGTAGGAAGAGCGGCGCATCGTAATACCGACACTTCTCTCCTGCCGCGGCCCCACACCTTCGGCTGCGGTGGGTGTCTCCAAAACCACACCGCAGCCCTCCTCAGTTGCGAAACCCCCCCGGAGCGAGGTCCCGCAACCTACTGGTGCCACTCCATCTAGAACTTGCATGGGGGAGGACAAGTCTAGGGAGCGGCCCGCCTCAGGGACCCTCTTCGCTTCACCGTGGGTGACCAGGCCACGGTTACTGAGCCCCCCCGCCTCGACAATGCGGGGCCCCACGGGGGGGGGGGGGGGGTAGTATTTAAGCCTAGTCATAATAATAGTTCTTAGCATTGTAATTTATTTTATTAATAATTTTATGTACTTAATTTTTTTTTCTAATAGTCTAAGTGATACGTTTGATTTAGCTGTAAGTGTCATTTATATACTTAAATAAAAAGAATTTGAATTTATTTGATGTGGATGAATTGTGTGAAAGAGGATATGAAAGAGAAAGGAGTGAATGTAAATATGACGGCTGACAAAAGAGTGTGGAAGCAAAAACGGGCTGTGCCAACCACACATAGTGGGAAAAGGTGAAGGCAAAGAAGAATTCACAATACTTACTAAAACAAAAGATCTAGAACACAAGCGTTGTTTTTTTTATTATTATTAATCAAACACTTTAAAAAAAAGATGTATACTAATAAAGTAAGTAAGTAAGTACTCACAATTTTTTTTCTCAAATCGCTATTAAAATGTTGTTCGTAAATGAACAGTAGCCCTGTATACAAGCTTACTAAACCTTACCTGTTATTACCTTGGACTTGACTTCTTATTTAAAAATATTTATTCTTTGATAATAAAGATTCATATATTTGATATTTTTTAGGACTTACTGAAACATACCAAATAAAAACAAATACTTATCGAAAATGTTAAAGTGTAAACGCTATACCTATAACGGCACTGAAGAGGAACGCGAATAAGCTCCGAAACTACTGGAACGATTTGAAAAATTCTTTTCACCGTTGGGAAGCTACATTACCTGAGTAACATAGGCTATATTTTGTTTCTCTTTGCAACTTAGATTATTTTATAGCCCGTGCGAAGCCGGGACGATCTGCTTGTGTTAGAATATTATTATTACAAATACAAATCATTTATTGATAACACCAAAGTTACAAGTCAAAAGTGCTATTATTGCAGAGTGCTCCCGTGTCTGGATGTACTTACAATTCTAACATATACAGTGTGAACTCTATATAACGACACTGAAGGGTGCACTGAACTGAGCATTATATGACGTTATTGAGAGTGGTCGTTAAATGGAGAGAATGTGTTATTGTATGGAAAACAAGCTAAACCAACTAAAGCCAATTGATTTCGACGCTTTAGAAAGTGAAATTTTTTGCTTAAAATACGTAGATATATAAAAAAATCTTTATGGTACAGAAAATACAAGAAACAATTTAAATTTAAAGAAATATTTAGATTATTAATGTGTGCTACAATAGGCAGCCTTATCGCTTAAAGCGATCCCTTCCAGGTTCCCAAACAACGAATGTGTTTTGGGCATTTTTTAGACAATCCTACGGAACCCTGTTTACGCTAGGCCGACTTGCACTTGGACATTTTGCTATTGTCTAAGTGCAAGTTTATCCTGAAAGGAAAGCACTTAAAAATTCGCCAGATAATAGACATCAAACAACAAAATGTCATTTAAATTAATCAATTACTTATCGATAATATCAAGTTTATTATCGACTTCCAAGATATATTTAGATAAATATAAATATTTAGTTTGTTACAGTGATTTGATCGAAGCGGTGTGAATTTAAAACGTTCATGTTTCCTTATCATTAGAAATAACATTTAAAACCGAGTGCTGATAAAAGGGATTATCTACTTTGCGTAAAGTGCTGTAAGTATTATTCCAACAATAATACAAATAGAAACATAGTAGATATACATTAAAATATTAGAGTTCTAAGAGATTTAGTATATATTAGTTATAATGATCTACTCGCATCATTTATTGTTTTATTTTGTTTTGTGCTCAGTAAATTTATTTTCTTTCTTTCTTTCTAATTAAATGATCAAATAATTGGCCAAGTGTGAGGTAGGCTCGCCCATGATGGGTTCCGTACCATTGTTGTATGGGAGTCCCCTTACCTATTAAAATTATTTAAATTGTATGATTTCATTTGAGAGTTAATATACATTTATATATTTTGAGAAAATTTTAGGGTAGGGTGGTTTAAGATCGCGCACTTAACGATTGAGCAGCAATAAAAAAATAATAAAAAATCTTAGAGAAATCAACTTTATATATTCTTAAACCTTAATCATTAGGCAGCATAATTGGAGAGTATTGTTAATGAAATCTTAACACTTTTATCACTATAAACGGATAAACGAAAAATTGGAAATGCGCATTCTTACACTAGCGGGTGGGTAAGATTGCGCACTGAAGTCGACAAGAGTGCGCAGGGGTTTGTAAGAATGCGCGCTATTTTAAATAATCAATCAAGGCAAAAATTTCAAGTAAACGTCTCATCCATGTTTTATATAGCACTCGGGGGGAAATTGTATTTGTCCATAAGAACAGTGAGGTTGACAAAAAACCCATATAAATACTTAAAAATATCTAAACCTATTAAATATGCCTCAATGCTAGTTGAAGTGGGACGTCTCAGTGATATTTCTGGATAACGCTTCATGAAGCCTCTTAACCATTCCTTGCTAGCTCTGTGTTAAATCTGTGAGGAATTATTCTATTATTATTTATTTTCTATTATTCTTTTCAGCATACTCATAGACTCAGATCTTCCGCAGTCATACCATACATCATGTCATCTAACTTAGTTAAATAATCACAAAACTCTTTCTCCACTTCTTTAGAAAACGTAGTGTCATATCTGCCCAAGTTAGTCACTGAAGTGAATCGCACTCTTAATGAAGATTTTGCCGCCGATCTTTTACTGTCGCCATCTGCGATATGTTTTCGTGCTTCTTTATTTAGAAGGAACAAATCTTCCGATTTGATTTCTTTCTCTTCTAGATGTTGTCATTCTGTAGTAGAAGTAACATAGATTAGTTATTTTTAATATTTTAACTAATTTTAAAATTGGGTGTCTAAGATTGCGCGCGCAATATTAAACAACCTCCCACTGCGCAATCTTACACGATAGCTCGTTTTTAACGAATCGTCATTGGGACGTCATCTATCTAAATCTATCGTAATCAAAATGGTCGAAGCTTCTCCATAATTGAATTTACTCGCGCTGACATTATCAAAATTTTCTAAAATAGTTCTTGATAATAAGTGACATTACGATCAAATTGAAAGAAAATTACATCAGAGTAGGCAAAAAACTTCAAACTTACCTAATTCCATAGATATCCTTGCAAAGTTAAATATTTTTGCGGAGTAATAACGCATGCCCCTGACACTTCAAAATACAACTGACGTTAGCTGTGAACTTCACTCCTGTTCTGCAGAGGAACGCCCGCGCATTCTTATCGACCGCGCAATCTTAAACCATCCTACCCTAAGTGTGTAGCACCTACCGTTATTGATATATAGTTAAAAATACAAAAAAAAAACATGGTATGGGTGTAATATTAGTAATCTTAATCTTAATATATATAAATCTCGTGTCACAATGTTTGTCCTCAATGGACTCCTAAACCATTTAACCGATTATAATAAAATTCGCACACCATGTGCAGTTCGATCCAACTTGAGAGATAGGATAGTTTAAATCTCAAATTATGGTCGCAATTTTAATTTATAGCTAATTATTGTGTTATTATTTGACAGTGACAGTTATCTGTTAACTCCAAATGATTCTAACAGATGTCGATACCTTTCGACTGGGTTGAGTAAGTAATCAATAGATGGCGCTGTACCCCTAAGTGAGGCAAAATAACGTTTGCCGGGTCAGCTAGTATTTTATATTTTTTTATTTTTAGTTTTTGTTGTTATAGCGACACGGGAAAAACATATTGTGTGAAAGTTTCTCTAGGTACATATATATCCTTTATATAGATACATATTTATCACCTAGACCGTCAGCCAACAGATTTAGTTAGTTCATCACAAAGATACTGGGCGTTCCGGGATTCGAACCAGGGACCCTCTGGTTAGCAGTTCGGCATGGTAACCATAACGCCAACGAGGTCGTCAGAATCGAATCAAAGGCTTTGGAATTGCTGGTAGCATTACCAATTTTTTTTTTAATCATATATTTATGATTTAAAAAAAAAGCGGTCAAAAGTAAGCCAAGCTTACGTTTGACCACAACTTGCCTGATGTTAAGTTTGACTGTGGTCTAAGATGTAACACGCTTGTCTAGAAAGAACCTATTTACTCTAGATTTATTAGTTATTTATAAATATAATAAACATAGACGGCTTGGCTGAAAAACCTTATGTTTATATATAAATAAATTAATATGAAAGAAGAAGCTTAAGTATGCCGCCCTGGAGCCGCTTTATCACTTTGTGCCTATTGCCGTGGAGACCCTGGGCTGTTGGAGCAAGGATGCTAGGGCTTTGCTCAAAGAAATTGGGCAAAGGCTTAACAAAACGACCGGTGACTCCCGCTCCGGATCTTTCTTGGTGCAAAGGATAGCGATTGCCATTCAGCGCGGGAACGCTGCAAGTCTGATGGGCACCTTTGCACCGGGAACTATTAGGGGCGGGTTATTTGTTTAGATTTAAGTTATTTGTATTTGACATTATAACATTGTAATCTGACAATTAATATTAATATTTCAGTAATAAAATGCGTCTACTGCCATGTATGAAGAATACAGACGAGGATGAAGATCATTCTAAACAGATAGACCGAGATATCAAACAATGGATTAAATCTTACAATGAGGTAACCAACTTAATATTAAACTTTTATTATTCTAAAACAAAACTAATTCTTAGGTACAGATATTACCGATCTCTAAGCCATAGTACGATAAGATACATTATGTTTTGGAAATACGTTTAAAGTCGTAATTTTTATTTGAGTTATTCTATGTATTTGCGTGTTCATATGACATATTTACATATAATCTTAATACTTATATATAAATCTCGTGTCACAATGTTTGTACTCAATGGACTCCTAAACCACTTAACCGATTATAATATTCGCACACCATGTGCAGTTCGATCCAACTTGAGAGATAGGATAGTTTAAATCTCAAATTATAGTCGCAATTTTAATTTATTGCTAATTATTGTCTGTTATTATTTGACAGTCACAATTATCTGTTAACTCCAAATGATTCTAACAGATGTCGATACCTTTCGACTGGGTTGAGTAAGTAATCAATAGATGGCGCTGCTATGGTAAATCTACGAACGTATCATATAAGCTACACTATCTATTTTTCATACCCCTAAGTGAGGCAAAACAACGTTTGCTTCACTTATATTTTATATGCATTAAAATAATAAAAGTCAAATTACAATGTTATTCTAATTGTGTATTTTATAATTGGACTAGCAGTTGCCCGCGTCTCCGCTCGGGTGTAGGTCGCGTCTGCTCCACCACAATGTAAAACCATATTGGTTTGTAGTACATACTATGTATCAGAGATGGCGCTGTATGTGAAAAATGTTTATCCCTCTTTTTCACCTTTTCTGTTGAAATTTTCCCTAAATTTTGTTTGCTACAAACCTCACGGAGCTCGAGACCTTTCCAACGAATGCAAACCGTGGAAATCGGTTCGTGCGTTCTTGACCTCTTTACACCGTCCTGTTCTACCGCACGGACTCATATATAGCTCTGTCCTTTGCTAGCACCGCGTCCCGCGACCGCAGAGGCGAACAGCACTAATATGAGACATTGTTTACATCGCCCATCAAGTGAGATATTATCATTGTAGTTTACATGAAATTCCGCTTTTCTTTCAGGCGATAAAATTATTACTTCTTGGAACGGGTGAGAGCGGGAAAACTACAATAATTAAGCAAATGAAAATACTCCACGTTCAAGGATTCACAGCCGCGTAAGTAAAATGAAAACTTCTTACTGGTAGTGTATTCACGGTATAAGAAAATTTAATCATTAACTCTCGATTTTATTTCTTTCTTTCATATCTATCAGATATATAGAAAAGTAGGTACCCATAAAAAATCTATCAAATTAATGTCTCACAATTTATACGATAGACAAGGCCGCAGGAATAAACTAAGCGAACTTTTAAGAAGCGCAGTGTGAACGCATATTTACATTTACAATACAATACAATACAAAAACTCTTTATTGCACACCACACACAGTAATAATACATTTATAAATAAATAAAAAAACATACAAAATGTTGCACAATAGGCGGCCTTATCGCCTATAGCGATTTCTTCCAGGCAACCTTTGTATGGAAAAGTGAAGAAAAGAAGAAGGGAGGTGTACTTAAAAAAAAATTATAAGAATAGCAAAATCAAATTAAATTATGTGATAAACAAAGAGAAAAAAAAAAGGTATTGTTAACGCCCACAGACTAAAAAGTTTTTTTTGTCCTTGTCATTTGTATTATAATGTGTGATAGAGAATGCGCTATACTAACTCGTGAATATAAAAACACTATAGCTACGTTCTTACGGTAAACTAGGATGATCGGTAAGCTCAGCTAAGATGATCTCACGCGATCATCGAATTTGAGGTAATAGACAACGGTCAATGCGGACAGTCTTGGATGATAAATAATAATAATAAATTTATTTAATTCAGGATTCTAGGACCCATATTAATTCTAAATTTAATCTTATATATAAAATTTCCGTGTCACAGTGTTTGTTACCGTACTCCTCCGAAACGGCTTGACCTATTTTTTCCAAATTTTATATGCGTATTCAGTAGGTCTGAGAATCGGCTACTGTCTATTTAGAAATAATAATTATTAAGGCAAAACAACGTTTGCCGGGTCAGCTAGTAAATATATAAGATAAAGACTGTCACTATAAGTAAAAAGGTGGCATTTACATCCGAGCGCTACTGCGAGTCAAATGACGTTAAAATCTAGGTCCCGCCTGTCTTGAAAATCTACCGCCAAGTATCTTACAGTGTGTTCCTGTAGCCATCTTTAGCCTGCTAGAAGTTCATGAAAATAAAATGTATCAGAATAAAAAAGATGCTATTCCTTATTGTTTACGTACAAAGCTAAAGTACAGAAACAGGGATGTTATACAAAAATATTAATGTACAACAAGTTGCCAGAGAAAATAACAAATCTTAATAGTAGTATGTTTAAACAGAAAATAAAGAGTTTTTGTGAAAGTAATTCCTTATATAATTTAAGCGAATATGAATATGGAGCTTGCAGAATCGTTATTCATGTGTGGACAGTAGTACTTTAAATTTAATGGATATGACAAACAAGTGCTAATGTGTGTAGTAAGAATATTTATTAATGAAATTTGTAAGTTTATTTAATATTATCTAACTAATGTTTTAAGTATTAAGTAATTATTGTAGTATGACTTGCCTTTAACGTATGTTAGTTAGGGCTAATAAAGTTCTGTATTTCTGTATTTAGAGTTAGTTATTCCTAACTAGGCTTTCCCCTCGTCAGACTTGGGAGTCGCTAACCTATAATGTTACTCACACTGTTGGTCAAATATCTAGCTCTAATGAGTAAAAAAAGATAAAAAAGAATTTGACATTATTTATGTAGGTACTGCTTGCACGGTATGCTATGGTACTTTTTTAGCGCTCGCGTGGCTAGCAACCACCGTTAAGTAAAAAATCTCCATACCTAACGGTGTTGTGGCAGCATCCTTCAGAGTCATTTATTCCAGACTAGGCATGTTCCACCTTAGGCCTCTAACTTACGCGCTCTACTGCTCAAATGCCAAATAATGAGTACTAAAATAAAAAAGTAATGTACTATGCGTGCCAACTAAGAATAAGACTGTCAAATCCGCCATCTTGCTCAATAATACGCGCAAAAGTCATTACCAAAGTGTATGGTGTGCAAAAGAAAAATTAAACAAATTATATTCAGTTCATATGTTTAATGTACGCTGTTTTACTATTTCTTATACAAATTACGGCAAATTAATTATACGAGTAAATGAGTAAGTAGAATTTGAAAGTAAAAGCATATTTTTGAAAATATATATATTTTTTTTCATTGTTGACACTTATTTTTGTACCAAATAAAAAGAGTTTATTATACTGCTTACATCACTTAAGTCGAAACTATCCAAAACCAATGTCATGTCACGTGTTTTTTTTAAGTGTTGTTAATTTGCCTTGGGTACTTCTTACTTGTAGAATTAATTTATTCAAAATTATCCAGTAATAAAATCAAGAATAATTATACAATAGTTAAAATTAAATCTATGAACCAAATTTTTTTTATTAAATTTCTTTTTTACGCTTTCTTTGCTAGCAGTACTTTTTTGACAGTTATCGTGTGAAGTTGAAGCAAGCGCGATCCTATTCTTAGTTGGCACGCATAGTAATTCCTAATACTTATTTTTCTCAGAGAAAGACAAGAAAAGATCAACCACATACGGCACAACGTTCACGAGTCAATCTACGACATAGTTCACAACATGGCTGCGCTGAGCATAGGCCTCCAGAATGCTAAGAACATGGCCTCACAAGAATTCGTACTGAAGCTTGGACCTGATGGTCCTAAGGAATATAATGAGGTAAATTATAAACAGCTTGGATGGGTGGGTACCATGCACAAGACTGTTGTTTTTAAAGTGTCATTTAAATCGGGACGCCACTGTTGGTCGGATGACACGTTAAATTGTAGGTCTCGGCTTGTATAAGTGACCATACCCAAGGCTACCTTTTTAAAGTGGCATTTTCATCTGGGCACTTCCGTGGGTCGGATGACACGTTAAATTGTAGGTCCCGGCTTTTAATCTTAGTACAAGCAGTCGTTAAGCCAAGTCAGACGCCTTCGGGCGGCTTGAAAATCTCGACACCAGAGCTTAGTCACTTGGCTCATACAAAGAAGAAGAATTATAAACAAGAATTATAAAGTATAAATCGTTGGTATATACAAATTTACAACTAAATTAGAATATGTTTTCTTTTTATCTTTGAGTTTGTACATAGTCTGGGTGTTAAATATGTTTCTATATAAAGTATTTATGTATGTATATGTGTATCATAGGAAAAGAGGGAGGGACCTATTCCTAAAGATATGCGGAGCAACATGGATGAGAAAGGCGATGGAGAGAGTTTGAAAATAACAGGGGAGGCCTATGCTTCCCCCGTTATTTAGTATTAGTCCCCCGTAAAAGTTTGGTCCTATGACCAAGCGGAAACTTTTGCATGAAAATGTGAAATAAAATATGTAATTTTTGCGAAATATAATGCAATAGAATTAAGGCTTTATTACTTTACTTTACTTAACTTACTATGGAGTAGTGTTAGCAACCATAATACGAGCTAGAAATGGTCTAGTATGGGGTTAACCAGCCGTGTGTGAAATTTGTCCTCATCTTATATATAAAATTTCCGTGTCACAGTGTTTGTTACCGTACTCCTCCGAAACGGTTTGACCGATTTTTTCCAAATTTTATATGCGTATTCAGTAGGTCTGAGAATCGGCTACTGTATATTTAGATTTTTTTTTATTAAAGTAAAACAACGTTTGCCTGGTCAGCTAGTATTTATTTAATATTTGCAGGTTTACTACGAGCATGTCCGCAGTCTGTGGCGGGACGGCGGTGTCCGGGAGTGCTACAAGCGATCTAACGAATACCAGCTCATTGACAGCGCTCACTAGTGAGTCCAATTATTATTATTATTAAAAGCCTGTTTGATCCCACTGTTGGGCAAAGACCTCCCTGCCCTCTTTCCATTTGTCCCTATCTAGCGCTATTGTAGAGGATTGGCCTCTAGGTGTTTGTCGAGCTCGTCCCTCCATCGATTTTTGTTCTGCCGCGTGGTCTTGTATTGGCCGGCGTCCATTCGGTAGCAATTTTTGCCCACAGATCGTCCGGCGTGCGGCAGACGTGACCAGCCCAATCCCAATTCAAATTAGCAGCTTTTTGGGTCACATCAGCTATTTGTGTTCTGGAATATACTTATTTATTACAAGCAGTTGCCCACGGCCCCACCCGCGTGTAGGTCGCTTTTCGCGTTCTTTCTGCTCCACCACCATGCAAAACCATATAGGTTTGTATTACATGCTATGTATCAGAGATGGCGCTGTTTGACAACCTCGTTGGCGTAAAGGTTACAATGCCGGTCTGCTAACCAGAAGGTTCCGGGCTCGATTCCCGGCCCGGTCAACATCATTGTGCTTAACTAAGTTTGTTGGCTATGGGTCTGGGTGTTAAATATGTATTTATATATAATATGTATGTATGTATATGTAGTAAGTATATCAGTTGTGTTAGCAACCATAATACGAGCTAGAAATGTTTCAGTATGGGGCTAACCAGCTGTGTGTGAATGTGTAAAAAAACAATATTAAAAATGATTTTCCCTGTTTTTCTCAGCAGCTAAGTGGCCAAGCTCTGGTGTCGAGAGTATTCAAGCCGCCCGAAGGCCTCTGACTTAGCTTAATATAAAATTTAATATATATGCAATGTTTAATAAATTATCAATCAACTGAAATCAAATTATTTTTGTTTTTGCAGCTTTTTAGACAGAATAGACCTGATAGAAAACCCTGAGTACACTCCATCAGACGCGGACATCCTGCGATGTCGCCAGAAAACGACCGGCATACAGAAAATTGAATTCAAAGTTAAGGTAATGTTCTTCTACTTCGTATGAGCTTAGTGGTCAAGCTCTGGTGTCGAGACTTTTCAAACCACCCGAAGGCCTCTTTGGCTTAACGACTGCTTGTTAAAGACTAACAGCCGAGACCAATAATTTAACATCATGTGTCATCCGACCCACGGTACCTCCCTGGTGAAATTGACACCATTTTTACACGCTTTATTAATATAAGCTAATGCTTCACCTCTATGTTTGTTTGTATGTTTGTTTGTATGTAACCGACTTCTTTGGGCGCGATTTTGACCCACTTTAGACGGCCAGATTTCGTTCAAACTTTGTAGATTTATTGAGGACCGATGACAGTACTCTAATCTATAATGTTAAAATTATTCCATTTTTTTGTATTTTTGTTTGTATGTTTGTTTGTAACCGACTTCTTTGGGCGCGATTTTGACCCACTTTAAACGGCCAGATTTCGTTCAGACTTTGTAGATTTATTGAAGACCGACGGTTTTCTATAAAAGCGTGTTTTTTAGTTATTAAACTATTAATTATTTAAAGACAGTCCTGAGCATGGTCACCCTAGGTGATCGCGTCAAATCACCTTAGTTAGCTTAACTACGGGCGCTACATATCGTAGTATTAAGAAACTTCACAAAATAATTCATATATTTTAGGTACCAAAGTCAATGCACGGCGGTGTTCAAGATTTTTGGATGTTTGACGTGGGTGGGCAGAGAGGCGAAAGAAAAAAATGGATTCAGGTATTTGTTTACTTCAATATCTTTATAATTATTGCTCATTTAAACAATTTAAAAGTGTATTTTTAAAGGTATAGTTACATTTTTGAAATCGTTTCTTAGCGCCTGACCATACTATTTCTACTTGCCCAAAAAAATGTTTTGCTATTCTTTTTTGTCAGGCACTTTTAATGTTTTACGTTTATTAAGTATGTCGTAGAACGGTAGCTTTGCAAATAGAATTAATAGATGGGAAAGCGTTAAACTTATTTGCAACAAACAAATTTTATCATACCCAGATGTAAGAAATATGTAAATTAGAAAATATTCAAAAGTTATTGAATATAATTTATAACGCCTGAAAGTTTTTGTTTTCGCATTTAATTCGTATTGCTTGCTATCTGTCTTTTCTACTTGTATTAGAGTTTTCAAGTATTTTTAACAAGGCCGCGTATAATAATTATTATCAAAGTACTTATATTTACACTACTGTATTACATTCTCAATTGTACACAACGTCATTTGTTTAATAACTCTTCTCCGTCCAAAGATTGTCTGGAGATCGCGTCAAGCGATAAGGCCGCCAATTATGGCATACTGTCATTATTTTTGTCTTTATTTTAGTTTTAATAACTTTAGTGTCAATCAAAGAATTGTCTATCTGTCTATCTACTTTTTATGTTTTAGGTTTTCGAAGGCATCCACGCGATATGGTTTTTAGTCGCCTGTAGCGATTATGACCAAACTTTGCGAGAAGATAACTCTCAAAATCGTCTGAAAGAAGCGCTTGTGTTGTTTGAAGACGTCTGGCAAAGCAGGTAACATATAATTTAATAGTAGTTTTAAAGTTTGTCAAAATTAAAATACTTTATTTTCGATCAACAGAGACTCAAAATTATCTTTACAGTGATGTATAAATATCATAATTCTTTGTCTTTATAATTACCTGTACTTTTTCGTTTATTTATTCATGTTGTCTTATTCATGTATTTTATGCTGTATAAGTCGCCTATATTTTTTACATTTGACGTGATTTTAGTTGTTTTGTCTGTGGTTCAGAACGTGCCGTCTCTTTCTGGCCACCTAAGGTGAAAAGAGACGGGGCATCTTTAAATTTAGTTTAGTCGTGTGTGCCGCTGAATCGCCACCAATATTCTTTTTGCCCCCAGGTTCCTCCTAGAAGCAGGCGTGATACTGTTCCTGAACAAGCAGGATATACTCCGGGAGAAGGTGGAGTCAGGCCGCGGGATTGAGCCCCACTTCCCCGCGTACTCCAGGTACCGGGGGGGAACTGATGAGTACTCCAGGACGAGGCTGTTTATACGCAGCTTGTTCGCTGTGAGTACCTTTTTTTTTGTTGACGAGGGGGAAATCTTCGAAAAGATACCTGGCTACGATGGGGCGCAGCCAGGTCATGTGGGATTTGTACCCACTAAACCCCCCCCGGTGACCTGCCTCGGTGCTTAACGGAGGTCTCCGGGTTCTTCCGGGAAACACTCCGGAGACCTCCTTGCACTGCGCTGTGGCCCTTCCCGGATTGTTTCGCCAACCACGCGACGCCGTCGTCGTTCACCCCGGACTCGATGAAGCGGGTGTCGGAACCCGCGAGTTTAGTCGCCTCTTACGACAGGCAGGGGCAATTCCGTAGCCTTATTCTTTCACCCAGGCTGCAGGGTTATCGCTGTGTAGTATAGCGTATACGTCACTATATTTTGATCGAGAACAAAGGCAGGAAAGTCAAACTACTTGGTACAAAATCAATAGTCTTATGGGACGACGACGGTCTGCCACCATTTAGCAAAGGGATATCCCCCGGACAGATGTTGTGTCCGGAGACGACCGTCCACAAGTTTAAGAAGATGCAACTGAAAACGCCGGTACATAGACTTGTGAAATTGGAGAGGTCCGTTTACGTGTTGGGGCCCGCGATCTACAACCGCGTACCCTCGACTGTCCGGGATGCACCTTCCACCGCCAGCTTTAAGACTAGACTCAGGGTTTGGCTATTAGATCAAACTTTTTATAATATAAATGATTATCTAATTGAAAATTGACATTTGATTCATATCATATACTATTGTATTAATATTATATTACTAGAATTAGTAGTGAAAACTGTCATTTTGATTAATATCATATACTATTGTAATGATATTATATTACTAGAATATAATTGAAAATTGACATTGATACATATCATATACTTTTGTACTGATATTATATTATTTGACTTGTAACTTTGGTGTTATCAATAAATGATTTGTATTTGTATATTTTGTCAGGCATTGTAGCTTGGACCAGTCGTACGCGCGTTGTAAATACCGTTTGCGCGATTCAGGATAAGCGCTCTGATTGGTGGCGGGCGATGAAGTGCGACAGAGACGCCACAGTCTATTTGGTTTAACCACAAGCTAAATTAAATCATATTGTTTATCTGATTGAGTTCATATTTCTTTGAAAACCATTGCGAAGTGAAGCTTCTGTACGAAGTACTAGTTATTACTCTGTGGTTTAAAACGACAATTAGATACAACCAGTTGCGTAATATAAAATGGCCGGAGCGCGGGAGCGAGCGACGCGGCCGTGCGCAATGAAGTTAGTTTGGCACTGAGCGGCGGCGACTATAGCTATATAAGTACTAGCTGACCCGGCAAACGTTGTTTTGCCTCACTTAGGGGTATGAAAAATAGATAGTGTAGCTTATATGACACGTTCGTAGATTTACCATAAAGATAAAGATAAAGATAAAGATAAAGATAAAGATAAAGATAAAGATAAAGATAAAGATAAAGATAAAGATAAAGATAAAGATAAAGATAAAGATAAAGATAAAGATAAAGATAAAGATAAAGATAAAGATAAAGATAAAGATAAAGATAAAGATAAAGATAAAGATAAAGATAAAGATAAAGATAAAGATAAAGATAAAGATAAAGATAAAGATAAAGATAAAGATAAAGATAAAGATAAAGATAAAGATAAAGATAAAGATAAAGATAAAGATAAAGATAAAGATAAAGATAAAGATAAAGATAAAGATAAAGATAAAGATAAAGATAAAGATAAAGATAAAGATAAAGATAAAGATAAAGATAAAGATAAAGATAAAGATAAAGATAAAGATAAAGATAAAGATAAAGATAAAGATAAAGATAAAGATAAAGATAAAGATAAAGATAAAGATAAAGATAAAGATAAAGATAAAGATAAAGATAAAGATAAAGATAAAGATAAAGATAAAGATAAAGATAAAGATAAAGATAAAGATAAAGATAAAGATAAAGATAAAGATAAAGATAAAGATAAAGATAAAGATAAAGATAAAGATAAAGATAAAGATAAAGATAAAGATAAAGATAAAGATAAAGATAAAGATAAAGATAAAGATAAAGATAAAGATAAAGATAAAGATAAAGATAAAGATAAAGATAAAGATAAAGATAAAGATAAAGATAAAGATAAAGATAAAGATAAAGATAAAGATAAAGATAAAGATAAAGATAAAGATAAAGATAAAGATAAAGATAAAGATAAAGATAAAGATAAAGATAAAGATAAAGATAAAGATAAAGATAAAGATAAAGATAAAGATAAAGATAAAGATAAAGATAAAGATAAAGATAAAGATAAAGATAAAGATAAAGATAAAGATAAAGATAAAGATAAAGATAAAGATAAAGATAAAGATAAAGATAAAGATAAAGATAAAGATAAAGATAAAGATAAAGATAAAGATAAAGATAAAGATAAAGATAAAGATAAAGATAAAGATAAAGATAAAGATAAAGATAAAGATAAAGATAAAGATAAAGATAAAGATAAAGATAAAGATAAAGATAAAGATAAAGATAAAGATAAAGATAAAGATAAAGATAAAGATAAAGATAAAGATAAAGATAAAGATAAAGATAAAGATAAAGATAAAGATAAAGATAAAGATAAAGATAAAGATAAAGATAAAGATAAAGATAAAGATAAAGATAAAGATAAAGATAAAGATAAAGATAAAGATAAAGATAAAGATAAAGATAAAGATAAAGATAAAGATAAAGATAAAGATAAAGATAAAGATAAAGATAAAGATAAAGATAAAGATAAAGATAAAGATAAAGATAAAGATAAAGATAAAGATAAAGATAAAGATAAAGATAAAGATAAAGATAAAGATAAAGATAAAGATAAAGATAAAGATAAAGATAAAGATAAAGATAAAGATAAAGATAAAGATAAAGATAAAGATAAAGATAAAGATAAAGATAAAGATAAAGATAAAGATAAAGATAAAGATAAAGATAAAGATAAAGATAAAGATAAAGATAAAGATAAAGATAAAGATAAAGATAAAGATAAAGATAAAGATAAAGATAAAGATAAAGATAAAGATAAAGATAAAGATAAAGATAAAGATAAAGATAAAGATAAAGATAAAGATAAAGATAAAGATAAAGATAAAGATAAAGATAAAGATAAAGATAAAGATAAAGATAAAGATAAAGATAAAGATAAAGATAAAGATAAAGATAAAGATAAAGATAAAGATAAAGATAAAGATAAAGATAAAGATAAAGATAAAGATAAAGATAAAGATAAAGATAAAGATAAAGATAAAGATAAAGATAAAGATAAAGATAAAGATAAAGATAAAGATAAAGATAAAGATAAAGATAAAGATAAAGATAAAGATAAAGATAAAGATAAAGATAAAGATAAAGATAAAGATAAAGATAAAGATAAAGATAAAGATAAAGATAAAGATAAAGATAAAGATAAAGATAAAGATAAAGATAAAGATAAAGATAAAGATAAAGATAAAGATAAAGATAAAGATAAAGATAAAGATAAAGATAAAGATAAAGATAAAGATAAAGATAAAGATAAAGATAAAGATAAAGATAAAGATAAAGATAAAGATAAAGATAAAGATAAAGATAAAGATAAAGATAAAGATAAAGATAAAGATAAAGATAAAGATAAAGATAAAGATAAAGATAAAGATAAAGATAAAGATAAAGATAAAGATAAAGATAAAGATAAAGATAAAGATAAAGATAAAGATAAAGATAAAGATAAAGATAAAGATAAAGATAAAGATAAAGATAAAGATAAAGATAAAGATAAAGATAAAGATAAAGATAAAGATAAAGATAAAGATAAAGATAAAGATAAAGATAAAGATAAAGATAAAGATAAAGATAAAGATAAAGATAAAGATAAAGATAAAGATAAAGATAAAGATAAAGATAAAGATAAAGATAAAGATAAAGATAAAGATAAAGATAAAGATAAAGATAAAGATAAAGATAAAGATAAAGATAAAATGTATTTATATATAATATGTATGTATGTATATGTAGTATATCAGTGGTGTTAGCAACCATGATACGAGCTCGAAATGGTTCAGTATGGGGCTAGCCAGCCGTGTGTGAATATGTCCTAATATTTATTTATTTATAACTCTTTAATTCTCCACAGGACATAACAAACAAGAAACGCGAACGCAAGAACATCTCAACGTCAGCGGAACGCTTCGTGATTCTGGAAGCGAGTCGTCCCCGCGAGTGCTACTTCCACTTCACGACGGCGACCGACACGGACAACGTGCGGACCGTGTTCCGAGACGTGCACCAGATCATACTCACGCATATGCTTAATAACATCGGCGTTTACTGACAGACATACTTAAGCTGTTACTTGATATAATATATGTTTTAGTAGAAAAAGTACGTTTTATTCCATACTAAGTTAAGAGATAAAGGAAAGTTTCTTAATTCTGAAAGCTACTTTCTATATGCTCACGCATATACTCACTAATTTTGGCGTTTTTTTGACACACATACTTACTTAACGCCATTACTTGATATAATATATGTTTTAGTTGAAAAAATACGTTTTATTCCATACTTAGTAAAGAAATAAAACAAAAGCCTCGTGATTCTGGAAGCGAGTCGTCCCCGCGAGTGCTACTTCCACTTCACGACGGCGACCGACACGGACAACGTGCGGACCGTGTTCCGAGACGTGCACCAGATCATACTCACGCATATGCTTAATAACATCGGGGTTTACTGACACACTCACTTAACCCTATTACTTGAAGAAATATATGTTTTAGAAGAAAGAGTGCGTTTTATTATATAGTTAGTTAAGAAATGGAGCAGAATTTCGTCATTATGGAAGCTTCTTTCAGTATACTCTCGCATATACTCACTAACATCGGTGTTTACTAACAAACATAGTTACTTAACGCCATTACTTGATATGATAAATGTTTTAGTAGAAAAAGTACGTTTTATTGAATACTGAGAAAAAAACAAAGCAATGAATACTTGGCAAAGTTTCGTCATGCCAGCATGACGAAACTAATTTCTAGCTACTTTGTGTATACTCACGCATATGCTAACTAACATCGGCGTTTACTGACGGACATATATACTAAACGCTATGTTACTTGATACAATATATGTTTTAGTAAAAAAAAAAAACGTTTTATTCCATACTTAATAAAGAAATAAATCAAAATCTCGTGATTCTGGAAGCGAGTCGTCCCCGCGAGTGCTACTTCCACTTCACGACGGCCACCGACACGGACAACGTGCGGACCGTGTTCCGAGACGTGCACCAGATCATACTCACGCATATGCTTAATAACATCGGCGTTTACTGACAAACATACTCACTTAACGCTGTTACTTGATATAATATATGTTTTAGTAGAAAAAGTAAGTTTTATTCCATACTAAGTTAAGAGATAAAGCAGAGTATCGTCATTCCTGAAGCTTCTATCTGTATACTCACGCATATGTGGAATAACATCGGTGTCTAATGACAAACACACTTATTTAACGATGTTACTTGGTACAATATATGCTTTAGTAGAAAAAATACGTTTTATTGAATACTTAGTAAAGAAACAAAGCAATAAATACTTAGCAAAGTTTCGTCATGCCAGCATGAAGAAACTAATTTCTAGCTACTTTCTGTATACTCACGCATATGCTAACTAACATCGGCGTTTACTGACAAACATACTTACTTAACGCTATTGCTTTATAAAATATATGTTTGAGTAGACAAAATACGTTTCATAACCATATTTAGTTAAGAAATAAAGTAGCTAAAGTTAGTTTCGTCATGCTGGCATGACGAAACTAATTTCTAGCTAATCAAACAAGAAACGCGAACGCAAGAACATTTCAGCGTCAGCGGAACGCTTCGTGATTCTGGAAGCGAGTCGTCCCCGCGAGTGCTACTTCCACTTCACGACGGCGACCGACACGGACAACGTGCGGACCGTGTTCCGAGATGTGCACCAGATCATACTCACGCATATGCTTAATAACATCGGGGTTTACTGACAGACAAACTTATTAAATACTCTGTTACATGATAATAAACATGTTTTAGTAGAAAAAGAGCGTTTTATTGTATAGTTAGTTAAGAAATCGAGCAGAGTTTCGTCATTCTGGAAGCTTTTTTCTGGATACTCACGCATATACTCACCAACATCGGTGTTTACTAACAAACATAGTTACTTAACGCCATTACTTGATATAATATATGTTTTTGTTGAAAAAATACGTTTTATTGAATACTTAGTAAAAAACAAAGCAATGAATACTTAGCAAAGATTCGTCATGCCAGTATGACGAAACTAATTTCTAGCTACTTTCTGTATACTCACGCATATGCGGAATAACATCGGTGTCTAATGACAAACACACTTATTTAACGATGTTACTTGATACAATATATGCTTTATTAGAAAAATACGTTTTATTGAATACTGAGTAAAAAAACAAAGCAATGAATACTCAGCAAAGTTTCTAGCTACCTTCTGTATACTCACGCATATGCTCACTAACATCAGCGTTTACTGACACACATACTTACTTAACGCCATTACTTGATATAATATATGTTTTTGTTGAAAAAATACGTTTTATTCCATACTTAGTAAAGAAATAAAGCAAAAGCCTCGTGATTCTGGAAGCGTGTCGTCCGCGCGAGTGTTACTTCCACTTCACGACGGCGACCGACACGGACAACGTGCGGACCGTGTTCCGAGACGTGCACCAGATCATACTCACGCATATGCTTAATAACATCGGGGTTTACTGACAAGCATACTCATTAAATGCTGTGTTACATAATAATAAACATGTTTTAGTAGAAAAAGTACGTTTTATTCCATACTAAGTTAAGAAATAAAGGAAATTTTCTTAATTCTGGAAATTACTGTCTATATGCTCACGCATATGCTTAATAACATCGGAGTTTACTGACAAACATACTTACTGAACGCTATGTTACTTGATACAATACATGTTTTAGTAGAAAAAGTACGTTTTATTATATAGTTAGTTAAGAAATATAGCACAGTATCGTCATTCTGGAAGCTTCTTTTTAGATACTCACGCATCGTTAACTAACATTGACGTTTACTGACTGACATATTCTGGAAGCGAGTCGTCCCCGCGAGTGCTACTTCCACTTCACGACGGCGACCGACACGGACAACGTGCGGACCGTGTTCCGAGACGTGCACCAGATCATACTCACGCATATGCTTAATAACATCGGCGTTTACTGACAGACATACTCATTTAACGCTGTTACTTGATGAAATATATGTTTTAGTAGAAAAAGTGCGTTTTATTGTATAGTTAGTTAAGAAATAGAGCAAAGTTTCTTAATTCCGGAAACTAATTTCCTTATACTCACGCTTATGTTTAATAACATCGGCGTTTACTGACTGACAAACTCACTGCATGTTCTGTTATCTACAAAAATGTATGTTTTATAAAAAAAAAACTATGCTTATACTATGTTTTACACACTCGGTTGTGAAATAAAGCAAAGTTTCTTAATTCCGGAAGCTTCTTTCTGGATATTCACGCATATACTCCCTAACTTTGGCGTTTACTGACAGATATACTCACTTAACGCTATTAATTGATATAATATAATATTTGCCAGCATGACGAAACTAATTTCTAGCTACTTTCTGTACACTCACGCATATGCTTGATAACATCGGGGTTTGCTGACACACATATGTACTTACTTAAGGCTGTTACTTGATATAATCCCGGTTTAATCTAGATCGTCCCGGTTTCGTATGGGCTATAATCAAAATACAAAATTCTTTATTTCCAAAAAAAATATGGTTATAGAAAAGATGAAACAAAAATAATAGTAGTTTAAAAAAACTAAAAAACACGCTTATCTGGCCGTTTTAAGTGGTTCAAAATCGCGCCCAAAGATGTCGGTTACAAACAAACATACAAACAAAAATACAAAAATATGTCTTAATTGTATCAAATTAGTGTATTGTCATCGGCCCTCAATAAATCTACAAAGTTTCAACGAAATCTGGCCGTTTTAAGTGGGTCAAAATCGCGCCCAAAGAAGTCGGTTACAAACATACAGGTGAAGCTAATATAAAGCGTGTAATAAAAACTTACGGATATGGTAGGTAACCGCTTTGGCGAGTGAGTGTAAGCTCTGCACTAGGTTAAACCTGTCTCGCAGGGCTTACAATTATCTAGATTACCCCACGGGTGATAGCGGTTCGATCGCACAAACGCCCAAACTTTCACTTTTCTTATTTACAATATTAGTAGGATAATAATGATTTTACCAGTATTGTGAAAATAGTTCACAATACATTTTTTAGGGTTCCGTACCTAAAAGGTAAAAACGGGACCCTGTTACTGAGCCTCCGCTGTCTGTCTGTCTCCAGGTTGTATCTCAGAAACCGTAATAGCTAGCAAGCTGAAACTTTCACAAGATATATGTATTTCTAATGCCGCTATAATAACAAATACTAAAAATAAGAAAAATAAAAAAATTAAGGGTCCCTATACAATTAACGTGTTTTTTTTCACACATAAAATTTTCACAAAATTCTTAAAAGTATATTGGCTATCAAATTAAATAATTAAAGCAATATAAAATAAATATTTATTTTATTTCAATGGGGGGCTCCCAAACAACAATGGTACGGAATCTTTCATGCGCGAGCCCAACTCGCACTTGGCTGATTATTTTTATGATAGCCTATATTACTTGCATCAATAAATAAACTAAATTTAAGGAAGCCCCGTCTCTTTTCATCTTGGGTGGCCAAAAAGAGACGACACGTTCCGCACCATAGTCAAACCAACTAAAATCACGTCAAATGTAGACAATATAGGCGACTTTGGTCCGCACTCACTTGTATCACCTCTAAAACTACCTACATTTTCCATATTTGACGTGATTTTAGTTGTTTTGTCTGTGGTTCAGAACGTGCCGTCTCTTTCTGGCCACCTAAGATGAAAAGAGACGGGGCTTCTTTAAATTTAGTTTAGTCGTGTGTGCCGCTGAATCGCCACCATATTCCAATTAAATTGTGTCTGATATACTTCTTCGTATGAAAGTTTTCAAGACACCCGAAGGCTTCTTTCTGAATTGGCTTAACAACAGCCGAGACCTAAAATTTGCCATGTGATCCGATTTCCAGTAGCGTCCAGATGAAAATGCCATTTTCTAAACGACATTATTGTCTAAACAACATGGTCACCCATCCAAAGACTGTCCGCATTGACTGTTGCTTCACCTCGATGATCGCGTCAGATCACCTAAGTTAGCCAATCTTCAGGCGCTATTGTGTATAATAATGATTGTGGAAATAAAAACCATTTTATCAAAACTTAAATAATTTTAATGTGATTTTGTATTATTCTTAAAATATATAAAATTGTTATCATTTGGTTTTAAGTTGTAAATTTGTATTTGAATAGAATTATAATTATTTCATTGAACTTTATTAACCGGGATGAGCGGAAAGAGGATAGAGAGGCCTTTGCCCAGCAGTGGGATGAAACTGGCTAAAAAAATAATAATAATAACTTTATTACTTAACAAATTTTATTACTTTATTTCTAAATAAATATTATTACTTAAAACAAGACTTCTGCGCAAGCGAAACTATAGAACCAAAATGCAGTCCCGAAAGGGACTTTGTCAAACACCCTTGCTTCAAAACTAATCTTCATTCGCCGTATCGGCCTTTGCTTTAGCAGTCTTCTTCGGAAGCAGCTGCGGCTGAATCGAAGGCAGGACACCAGCCCTTGAAATGGTGACTCCTTTCAGCATTGAATCCAGTTCTTCATCGTTTTTGATAGCCAGCAAAACATGGCGTGGCGTTATTCTGGTTTTCTTATTCTCCTGAGCGGCTGCAATAGCTAGTTCCAATATTTCCGCTGCCAAGTATTCGAGGCTGGCAGCTAGGTATAAAGGAGCCCCCATTCCGATTCGCGGAGCAAAATTCCCTTTCCGTAAAAACTTGTGGATTCGACCAATCGGAAGCAATATGCCGGCTCGTTCGGATTTCGATCTGCTCTTTTGCCGTTTCTTGACGATTTTTGACGACATCTTTTGAAGTTTAGTCTTGAATTTTGTAAGTGGGTTTCTTAGTCTTGAAGTTTGGGTTTGAAACAAGACTGTAAGTTTTTGGTGTGTTGTTCTTTTTGTCGTTCTTCGAAACGGTCTGTTGTTAATTTTGAGTTAGGAGAGATGTAATGTTTTAAGTGTATCAGTTAGTACTAATAGCGGCAGTGTCTTGTAGTTGAATCGACCAATCAGAGCGCAGAACAAGGTTTATGTGGTACAGCTTTATTATGTTTAGACTGCAAACGCGATGTCGAATGAGACTGATGTTTGAATGGTGAATTAAAATATCTCTCTCTACTTCGGGTGTGCATTTGTGGTGTGTATTTTCATCTATTATTTCAACATTAATAATAAGTATATATTTCATCATAATTATAAGTAGGTATTAAAATTCTTTATTGTGCAACCGTTGTGAATAATTTTGCGTTATTAGTTTTTATTTTGACTTGTACCTATAATCTGCCCATCTATTTTATGTATCTATTTTGACCCGGTTGTTTACCAAGTTTCGATTGTTTTAGTTTAGTTAGTTGTTGTAGTATTTTATTTTTGTAGTTCTCAAGAAAGTGATTATTGTCATCTTTGTGAGAAATAAACGTGTCTAAAACTTATTTTATTTATTTACCTTTACGATACACGAAAAATAACTAAGCGTCTTTGGGACACTAAGTTTTTTTTCGTAGATAAGCGTTTACGCTAATGGTTTATATTGAGATGTTATTCATAATGTATTTTTATTAGAATTAAACTGATAATTAGTTTAGTGAAAAAAACAACAGTTTTTTTACTAGCGTAACCAAATGAGTCAGTGAAGCTCTGAATGTAGGTGGAGCATGCCTTGTCTGGAATAACTGGTCATAAAAGAGGCTGCCTGAACACATTGTTAGTTGCTTGGCGTCAAATTTCACTGAAACTTCATAGGCGGGGATCGAACCACCAAACCTTCGGAACGGGAGTCATCCGCACTCCCGCCTGAGCTGTCATCGCTTTAAATTATGCACATATTTAGAACATTACACAATTTATTTAAGTAAATATTAATTAATTTATTTGTCTCTTATATTCATTTTGTCTTAATTTTTTTATAAATTTTTCGTTTTTACTGTGCTTTGTAAATATTATTCGTTATTAATTTTTTTTTGTATCAATAACGTTACTTGTCTAATTTATAATTAATCAACACTAAATTAATAACCCGCCCTTAATTGTTCCTCAGAATTAAGCCGATATTTCCCCTTAGTAAATATCTATTAATAAAATAATAAACGCATAAACCTAATATTCACCTAAATGAATGCCTCATCTACTGAATTTAATTTGTGTAAATACCTATTTAATTTTCTGTGACAGATAATATTTTCTTTTGTAAGTGTACTGGTACACCCATAACAGTGCCTTTATCTATATTCTTATATTTATAAAGGTACTACAACCTTAGGAAAAAACCAGCATTTTTTTTTTTAATTTGCCTGGACAGAATTCATTTATTTTATTTTATTGCTGTTAATAATTTATTTTATGTATAATAGATAATATTTGCTATTCAAAAGTGTACTGGTATGGTTAAGGTTGCACCTTTAAATAAATGCATTATAAAGCAAATAAAGGCTAATATCTTTGTGATGAACTAAATTTGTTGGATATCAGTCTGGATGTTAAATATGTATCTATATAAAGTATTTATGTATGTATATGTCGCAAATCAGTTGTGTTAGCAACCATAATACAGACTTGAATTTGTTTAGTATGGGGCTAACCAGCCGTGCGTAAAATGGTCTCAACTATATTATTAATTATTTTAACTTATTATTTAATTAATTAAATTAGACTTGTATATCGAGTGATGTTCGGAAACTAAGAACAACTGCAGCCCTGAGAAGGGCTTTGTCTAGTTTGGCTTCTACGCTTTTCTTCTATTATATTAATCTTCTATTAATAAAATTTTCACTCTATATTAAATCCATGCGCGTACTAAGTAAGTACATATTTTTCTTTCTTCTTTTTACATTTTTATATTCCTTTGAATTTCTTATTTTGTTTTTTATTTTTATTTATATTCAAGCTCGTTCTCCTCTAACTCGCCTGGCCAGTTGAATATCTTTAGGCATAATAGTAACTCGCTTCGCATGAATAGCGCAGAGGTTTGTATCTTCAAAGAGGCCAACCAAATAGGCTTCACTCGCCTCCTGGAGCGCCATCACAGCGGAGCTTTGAAACCGTAAATCCGTTTTGAAATCTTGCGCAATTTCTCGGACCAACCTTTGAAAAGGTAGTTTGCGGATTAGTAATTCTGTGCTCTTCTGGTATCGACGTATTTCTCGTAAGGCTACAGTTCCTGGACGGTATCTGTGAGGTTTCTTGACCCCACCGGTGGCAGGCGCGCTTTTTCGGGCCGCTTTTGTGGCTAGTTGTTTGCGAGGCGCTTTACCGCCGGTCGATTTTCGGGCGGTCTGTTTCGTACGGGCCATGGTAGTTTCTTATTCTTTTTCTTAGTCCTTTCAATATTGGTTGTATTTATTTGAAGTGTTCTTGATTAAAGTGTTGAAAGGCGAATGGCGAAGATAATGGGTGCGAGTTCTTTTATATAGACAGACTTATGTGATTGAATAATTTTGAGGGTAGTTTTGTTTTTTGTGTTTAGCGTATGTTGAGATTTGGAATGTTGATCTTGTGTTTGTTTTTTAAATCGAGAGAAATTACATTAGTGATCAGCACAATTTTGTGTTGTATTGTAAATAACTAAATAATAATTTTAAATTCCTTTACTGGAGTATGTAAAAATATTATAACGAAAAGTATCTTTAAATATGATTATCATCAATTAATGATGAAATATGAATAAAATAAAGTACTAAGCATTCAAGTAGTGATGAGTGTATGTATATTTATATGAATATTCATCTGTTTTTTGTGTCTAGCATTTATAAAACAGGTGAAACTCATCGTACAAGTAAAAACGTTTTACGGTAAGTACAGTTTAATATTTATTCAGGAACGTACCTTACTCCCTAATAAATATTAAACTATTTGCATTGCATTGTAAATAAAACAAACCACTTTCTCCATAGAAACATGAAAACACGCGTAAATAAAGAGAAACATTTGCTCGCCGCCTCTTGCTCACACTTATTTAGTTATGCAAGTGCCCTTTCACTCACACACGTCAACTTTCACTTGTTTTTTTTATTGACTCGAGATATACTACTTTACACTTCGTGAAGTTCTCAGAAACTAGGAAATCGATGCGGCCCTGAAAAGGGCCTTGTCCACAACTCAAAACTACTAAAAAACAAATAAATTAACCTTTACACTCATGCCCATGCAATATTTGAAAAAAGAATCATCCACCAAATCCATACAGCGTTCTCCCTTGCCTTTTCAAAGCGTAAACGACATCCATGGCGGTCACGGTTTTCCGTTTGGCATGTTCCGTGTAGGTCACCGCATCACGAATCACGTTTTCTAGAAAAACTTTCAGAACGCCTCTTGTTTCTTCGTAGATTAATCCAGAAATACGCTTCACGCCGCCTCTCCGGGCTAATCTTCGGATGGCAGGCTTGGTGATTCCTTGAATGTTATCACGTAAAACTTTTCTGTGACGTTTCGCGCCTCCTTTTCCAAGCCCTTTCCCGCCTTTGCCGCGTCCTGTCATTCTGACGTTTTACGATTGTATTTGCACGGAGGTCGAACGTAGTTTGGCAAAGAGGTTACGCGCTCTGTTTATTTATATGTTTGGCAGGTGTGAGTGAGATAGACTGATGTGGTCGTTGCTTCTAATGTAATTCAATGAATATGGATTGCCGTGTGAATTGTAAATTGTGGTTTGTTTGCTTTAGATCATAAGATAAACGTAGTAATTAGGTAGAAGTTAACAAATTTATTTATTTGAAAGAAAATATGAAAATAATAACTTTTAATTGTATGTTGTATTGTAAACTATACATAAATAAAATTGACTATTGAATACACTCAACTAAAACTTACTTAATCTTGAAAAATAAGGACTTTTTTTAAAAATAGATCTACGCTTGGCCACCAACTCACCTGATGGTAAGCGAAACTGTGGCCGAAGATGAAGCACGTTGATCTAGAAGAAATCTGAATAAACGTTTTAGTCGTAATTGTTAAAATGCTTAAAAACTCTTTTCTTATTCAGTAAAAACCTCAATATTAAAATAGAAGTTTCTATTTTCAAATTAAAAAACATATCTTTCGGACAATGTCAATTCACTATGCACTCCAATAAAGAAGGGAAATTTAAAAATAATTTAAAAAATCAATAAACATATTTTTATATTATATTCACGTTATGATAGCGTATCCAAATTGTTTTATAGTAGCTAGTGTGTTTTTTTATTTGACAGCCAAAATTGTAAGCGCTTTATTTTCCTATTCCATTATGTATAAAAAAGGAAATTTGTCAAGCATACCAGAAAACGAAATTGAGGAAGTTTTGGACAAGAAATGGGTTCCGAAGAAGAAGCATGAAGTTTTAAAAGCCAAATACAAATGCTTGAAGAAACTTTTTCAGATTTACGATGCCAGTGTTATCGGTAAATAAATATGTAAACCTAACCTAACCTAATTTTTTTTTTTTTTTTGCGGGAGAGGTGTGGCGTCTCTGTCGCACTTCATCGCCCGCTACCAATCAGAGCCCTCGGTTCTGAATCGCGCGCGCGGTATTTACAACGCGCGTACGACTGGTCCAAGCTACAATGCATGTCGTATGGACGGCCGTCTCCGGACACAACATCTGTCCGGGGGATATCCCTTTGCTAGATGGAGGCAGACCGTCGTCGCTCCATACATAGATGACTAAATAGTAACTACTGAAGATAATTTAATACATACTGGTACAAAGAAAAATATAAAAGAAATTGATAATTTTACACAAAAATTTAACCCCCTTAAATATAAAATATTAGGACTCCTTAAATATTAATTCATTTTATAATTTTTGACAACCTCTTTGGCGTAAAGGTTACCATGCCGGTCTCCTAATCAGAAGGTTCCGGGTTCGATTCCCGGCCCGGTCAACATCTTTGTGCTTAACTAAATTTGTTGGCTGTGGGTCTGGGTGTTAAATATGTTTATATATAATATGTATGTATATGTCCTCCCATACAAAAATTTAAGAATATGTTTTAATCTATCTTTTTAACTACGTCTACTTTGGTAGACCCTCTAAACACTTACAACATATTTAATTATGTATCATTATAAAAAAATAATTATTAAATTTAAATAAAATTAATATATAAGAGGGTCTTCTATACAACAAACGCGTCTAGTCTCCTGTGTTTTTGCCATTAGTTGGCTGACTTGACTAGCTGTTGACCGCGGCTCCGCCCGCGTAGGTCGCTTTTCGCGTAACCTGTAGAAACTACATTTATTATCTGTAATAGACTCAAATAATTCTATAGTATCTATTATTCCCGTGACAATTTTATATAGTCATTACTTTGCCAAGATATCAAACTGAGTCGCATCTGTCATTCCGCATAGATTGCCGCTGGCGCTTGACCGGTTTCTATTTGTCCATGTCCATGTCGTTTTGATATTAGGCCGTTTTGCTACTAGGTCATGTTGCTAGTAGGACGTTATGCTAATATGTCGTTTTGCTATTAGGACGATCTGCTAATAGGACGTTCTGCTTAAATGTCCTTTTGATACGAACCCTTCTATTTTGGTTACTATCCAGGTATTCTCCCGGAACCTGTCCCGGATCATGTGGAAGAGAAGACTAACCGGAGACGTAAAAGATCGCATCGCACCAAGACCGACGCATGCGCAGGTAAGATAATTTTCATGGTCATTAACCCTTAAATGGAAATGGTGGCGGTTCAGAGGCACACACGACAAAACTAAATTTAAAGAAGCCCCGTCTCTTTTCATCTTAGGTGGCCAGAAAGAGACGGCACGTTCTGAACCACAGACAAAACAACTAAAATCACGTCAAATATGGAATGCGCAGGCAGTTTTAGAGGTGATACAAAAGAGTGCGTTCTAAAGTCACCTATATTTACTACATTTGACGTGATTTTAGTTGTTTCGACTATGGTGCAGAACGTGCCGTCTTTTTCTGGCCACCTAAGATGAAAAGAGACGGGGCTTCTTTAAATTTAGTTTAGACGTGTTTGTCGCTGAGTCGCCACCATTGTTGTTTTATACAACATATATAAAATTGACCTTCATTTAATAATTTTTTTAATTTTTGCGCAATGTAGTTTATAAACAACACTCACATTATTCCAAAAAAAGTATAGTAAATGTCTAAATATTTTTACTCATTTTTCCTAGACAGTAGTAATACATGTCTATTACACATATTTTTTTTTTTAACTTGCAACAAAAAACGGTAAAAAACATTTTTTGAAAATTCTGGAATTCTCGGGCACCTTTAGAATGGTAGAGAGATAGAACTACAACTTCTTCGATAAAAATATTATAATAAATAAATAAAAATATTAGGACATATTTCACACACGGCTGGTTAGACCGATACTAAACCATTTCTAGTTTGTATTATGGTTGCTAACACAACTGATATACTACATTATACACCTTTATTCCACGTTCGTAACTGATATTTGATAACCAGTTACAAACGTGGATTGAAAGCCATATACATAAATACTTATATCCGTAGATACATATTCAACACCCAAACCAAAAGCCAAAAAACACAGCGAACTAGAATAAACGGAAGAGTAATTCCATACAATTTCCGCTTAGAATTTGTATCCATCTACGCACACAATTATAGTATGTAGTATATATTTATTATTCTTTGTTGTACACCCCTCTCTTATTTTATTATTACTGTCCTTCCTCTGGTTGACTAGAAGAGATCGCTTTTAGCGATGAGGCCGTAATTTTCGACACTAGTTCTAGGTTTTTTTTTTGTTAATAATTTTGTGTAATAGTAATAAGTGTGTGAAATAAAGAATTTATCTGTCTATCAATTATAGATACTGCTATCCCAACGAAACTCACATACACAAAGCTCGCACGCGATTGGTGCCGTGCCACACCATGTGACGCCACACGGGCGCGCGGGTAGCTGTTTTGCCCCGCCCACCACGGTATTTTACGATTAAGCGTGGAACCATTTTATCGGCCAAGTTACTATTCTATTTATTCTAGTTCGCTGGCCCGGCACAAAAAAAGAGACAAAAAATTGTTTTAATTGTAGTTATAATACAGAAGATAAATATTTATTTACTTAAAATTTGGTTTGCCTTTCCAGGAACCAATGAACTGTCAAGCGGCGACAACACCGATTCAGTTTTCGATAACGAATATTCGTCTGTTGCTGTTATTCGCGATTTGTCTGTCGATCAGTCGTGTACCACGCAGGTAATGATATTAATGCTTTTAATATCTTATGGAGCGACGACGGGGGATAACATCTGTACAGGGGGTCCTTTGCTAGATGGAAGCTGCATCTAGCAAAGGGATATCCTCCCGGACAGATGTTGTGTCCGGAGACGGCCGTCCATACGTCATGCATTGTAGCTTGGACCAGTTGTTCGCGCGTTAATATCGTTATGGAGTGACTACGGTCTGCCTCCATCTAGCAAAGGGTCCCTCCGGACCGATGATGTGTCTGGAGACGGCCGTCCATACATCATGCATTGAGCAGTCGTACGCGCGTTGTAAATACCGCTTGCGCGATTCAGAACGAGCACTCTGATTGGTAGCGGGCGGTGAAGTGCGACAGAGACGCCACATCGTCATTTGCGCGATTCAGAATCTTCTTCTCCGTATGAGCTAAGTGGCCAAGCTATTGTGTCGAGAGTTACCAAGCCGTCCGTAGGCCTCTGACTTGGCTTAACGACTGCTTGTACCAAGACTAAGCCGGAACCTAAAATTTTACGTGTCATCCGACCCACGGTAGCGCCCAGATTAACATGTCACTTTTTAAACAACGGTTTGTTACCAGGGTTTATCTCAAAAACCATGTTAATTAGAAATAAAAAAATTAAAAATATTAAGGGCCCAACAAATAAAAGTATTTTTGTCGTATTTTTTAGTACCTAATGAGAGTATTTATGTACTTACGAACTACGTCATTATTTATTTATTTATTAGATTGACAAGTTTGACAAGTGCGCAGAGACCACCGAGGCGTTGAGTGAGAAATCTGACAGCTGTCAATTGAAGAACTGTCACTGTCAACGGCTGGAGCAACTCAACTGTCAGATGCAAGAGAAGCTGTATCACGATAGGCTGCATGCTTATACACAGCCTTATATGGGGTTAATATACTTACATTATTAAATCTACTTCTTCTTTTTATATATCTGTTAGGTCAGTATAGTTTATATAAAAAAAAATACTTTTAAATTACAAAAATACCTATTTTACCTTAAACTTTCTACTGTAGTTCCTATTTTTGTGCTAATTAGTGTTGGGCTTTTGACTTGTGACAACCCGAATCAGCAACACTGGTCTAAAGTGGAGCATAGCTAGTCTGAAATACTGGGTCTTACAGGCAACCGGAACACACTGTTAGGTGCTTGGTAACAGGTATTTATTTATTTTATTTATTATATATACATAAGTATCATGGAGAGAGCATTACAGTAGTAACCAAATCGCCCACCCCAGATTACTTAAACACTTATAAAGATACGAGTACATAAATAAGTAACATAACAAAAACCAAACTTATTATTAAACAATACAAATTAACACTAAACTACTTAACACAAATTTGAGTGTATGATTACATTGCCGCCTTGTGAATATCAGCATATTATGTAGATATAAAAGCTTAGATCGATTCTAAATGGCAAAATTAGTAATTGATTACTCGTATCTCCAAATATTTTAATCTTTACAATCGCTGGCCTAGATTTTTCGTCTTCTTCGTGCTGTCAAGTTTTTTATCCATGCTTAAGCTTAACCATAAATTATTACTCAATACTTTATTCATCCTCAATCTTAATATATATAAATCTCGTGTCACAATGTTTGTCCTCAATGGACTCCTAAACCACTTAACCGATTATAATGAAATTCGCACACCATGTGCAGTTCGATCCAACTTGAGAGATAGGATAGTTTAAATCTCAAATTATAGTCGCAATTTTAATTTATTGCAAATTATCTACCCCTAAGTGAGGCAAAACAACGTTTGCCGGGTCAGCTTGTTACTTATATTTCTTATTTATTAATGTTTTTCTCTAACTATGTATTTGCATTGCCCAAGAGCAAAGAACGTACGGTTTGGCTCAAAACTTAGCGATTTCACTAGAAGGCACGTCAAAAGATGAGCCAATGACTAGAGCAGCTGCCCTCGCATACGAGTAAGCTTATTAATCATTCTTATGCTCGTTCCAGGTTCGAAAGACCCAAGCTAACCCGCTTCCAGTGCTTTGTGCAGCGTCTGTTCGGCATGAGACGCGAGTCAGTGACGCGAGGCTGGGAAGGTCAGCTGTACGCAGCAAGCGACCCCATTCTCCCCAACAGGGAGAAACGACGAAGGCGGGGGCTGAGGTTCCGGAGGTAAATTCAAATTCCATTTATTTCAACTATTTTTCAAGTTATACATACACATTAAAATAAACATAAAGTAATCAAATAAATCAAGATAATGTTTGTATAACCGGCTATCACTTTATCGTTTATTTTGTCGGTATTAACGGAACATGTCTCAGCACAATCAGTGTGCCATTCTCAAGGGCAGGAACACAGCCAATGTATGCACGCGACGACGGCTGCGCCTGAACTGCCTACTCCACCGACTAATGACCCCTGCGAGCCACAGCGTGCGCATCACGCGCCGCGGCTCGCTGAACTTGCTGTGATGTTAAATTAAGATGTCGAGGAATTCAAAATATTCATATAAAATTATTCTAACAGTATTGTACATGAACTATATGGCAATGGTTCATGTACTGACAGTCAAAACGATTTGCAAATACTTTCAAGATGCTGTTAGGGCTAGCCCGGACTCTGCGCAACAGGGATGTGCATCTCCTGCGCATGGTGGCGTAAAAACAATCAATGCGCCATCCCGTGAACATCCCTGATGCGCTGCAGCACCAAGGCAGCCCCAACATGATGAGAACAATGTTAAAACATTATTCTCATCAGCTATTGTAGGCGTGAAAAGCTAACCCTGCAGCCTGGGTGAAAGAATAAAGCTGAATTGCCCCTGCCTGTCGTAAGAGGCGACTAAAAGGGGCATTAGACTCGAGGGTGTTTGGATATGGGGTTCCGACACCCGCTCCATCGAGTCCGGGGTGAATGACGGCGTCGCGTGACCGTCGCCTTCGTTGGCGACCCCATACTCCTCAGTAGGAGGAAAGAGATGAAGGCGGGAGCTGAGGTTCCGGAGGTAACTACATTATAATCATCAGCTTGTGAAAGCGTGAGACGCGAGCATTTGGCGCATATTATAAAGTTTCAGTACCTAATAACAAATGATGCATTGATCCGAAAATTGATTTCGTTTGTTAGGTCTATCTAGTAGTCTAACCCTGCAGCCTGGGTGAAAGAAAAAGGCTGTGGAATTGCCCCTGCCTGTCGTAAGAGGCGACTAAAAGGGGCATCAGACTCGAAGGTGTTCGGAGATGGGGTTCCGACACCCGCTTCATCGAGTCCGGGTTTCATCCGGGAAGGGCCGCAGCGCAGTGCAAGGAGGTCTCCGGAGTGTTTCCCGGAAGAACCCGGAGACCTCCGTTAAGCACAGAGGCAGGTCACCGGGGGGGTTTTAGTAGGTACAAATCCCACATAACCTGGCTGCGCCCCATCGTAGCCAGGTATGTTATCGAAGATTTCCCCCTCGTCAACAAAAAAAAAGGTCTATCTAGTAGTCAACATTTTTTGAACGGAGAACTATTAGTATAAATATTAATAGAAAACAAGAAAAAAATGAAATTTCTTCTTCAATTACTTTCTCCCTTAGAATCCGCGGTCGTCCCAAGAAAGTGAGTTCAGAGAGTGCCCTGAAAGAACTCCGTCCACCGTCTATACTGTCGTACGTACAGTCCGTACAGAAACACTGCCTCATGGACACCACGCCAAGGAAATGTCCGATACCCGGTTGCGGCATGGTCTCCTATGGTAATACATCGACTTTATTTCTTTCATATCTTTATTAGCATAAAACATAGAAAATACATATTCAATTTGAACCATTAGCAGGCCTGTGTCACTCCGCGTGTAGTTAAAAACATACCTACGGGCGGCGGCCACTGCGCAAAGGGCCAATCTATGTGGCTCTTTCAATACCACAGAATAATAACTAGTACTACGTGTAACCATGTACAATGTATTATGAACCGTAGCATAGTGAATTAAGGCCCATATTCCTTTGAAAAGAAATTGGTAGGTAACAAAATGATCACGAGCTCGATTGGACCGCGAGCTAAATTAAATCGTATTGTTTATCAGATTGAGTTCATATTTCTTTGAAAACCATTGCGAAGTGAAGCTTCTGTACGAAGTACAAGTTATAATTCTGTGCCATTAGTGCTAAACTTGACTTGACGACCTCGTTGGCGCAATAGTTACCATGCCGGACTGCCAATCAGAAGGTTCCGGGTTCGATTCCCGGCACGGCCAACATCTTTGTGCTTAACCAAATTTGTTGGCTGTCGGTCTGGGTGTTAAATATGTATCATATAAAATATGTATCTAATCTAATAAATATGTAGTAAGTATAACAGTTGTGTAACAATAACTAGAAATGGTTCAGTATGGGGTTAACCAGCCGTGTGTGAAATATGTCCTAGTATTTATATTTGTCCTAATATAAAACTAGTATGGAACTGTGATTCAGCACCGATGGCCTCTCCCACAGAATATGAACAAGTCTGTTTGACACAATTATGATACAAAGGATTTAAACAAAAGATTATGTGAAGATAAAAGATGAGAAAAAAACAAAAGTCATAACTGATGTTACTTAACCTAAATTAAATTTATTTAAAAAATCTTTGCCATTTTTAACCCCGGACCAGAGATCAGAATACTAGAAAAGATTGCTGATTCCCATACAATAAAGCGTGGCGCGGAAGTTTGCCATCATTACCGATGAAAACTAGATGGCGCTGCAAATCGAGCGCGCAGCCTAACTGCCGCCAAATTCCGCCCCGCGCTGCAGTCGTTAAGAGATATAATAATAGTAGATTGCGTGACCCGAAGGAAGTCGTTTCGAGAAAATACGAATAGATGGCGCTACGTGCATCGAATGATACATGTAGTACGATTTTTAATAATAGGTTGAGCGTCTATTATTTTTATTAATCTATGGCCGGGAAGCAAAAAAGACGAATGTTATATTTGTAAATTTAACATGTATGTGTGTCTGTCTGTGCATCTGTGTCTGTGTTAGCTCACGAACCAATATGGTTAATTAATTTAGTTTATTGGATTGGTGTGTCGTAAGTTTGGAGTGTTCTTAATTAATGTTTGATGAAAATCTGCTCGAGACGAGAACTAGAAAATGCTCTACCACCAAGTCAAAGTCAAATAATTTATTGCGGTTTCAGAAGTGAAACCTACCACTAGGGCGTGCAAAATATACTTACTAAGAAAGCTGACTGGTTTCTTCCAATATTATATACTCGTACGTTTTATACAATATGATGGCTTACATTAAATTATTAAAAAAAAATAACATGTCACGTAATATATATAATAATATGTCAGAATAATCATAATTTCATCCTAAATACATTTATGTTTGCATGTACTAATTAAATTGGGTAGATGATTATACATATTTTTGAAGGATTATACGAAAATATGTTGTTCTATTTTTTGTGCAAATAATGCAACATGCTTACCAAGCTATGGTTTCCACACAATGTTTTCCTTTACGAAGAGCTTAAGCTGCATTAGCAGGAATCGAACTCACGACCTTCGGTTCAGAAGGCGGCCGCACTTCCGACTGAGCTATCAACGCTTCAAAAACCTACGTACATATATATATTTTATATTAGATGGGTTTGCGCTTGATCACAATTCGCGTGATGGTAAGCGACATTGTGATCTAAGGTGGAACGCGCTTACCCAGAAGAAACCGATCCTGTCTTAAAAACCGCTAGATTATAGTTATCAGGGAATTTTGTTGTTTGGCAATTTATTCCACACCTTGGCGGTTTGCACAATGAAAGTGGAGGCAAACGCTTAGTGCGCATTTTCTATAAATTACATCTATTTTATATTTTTTTTCTATAGAATCTTTTTCCTTGCCTTCCAGGAATAATAAACTACAATGACCACCTAAACCTGTGTCATTTTAAAAATCGCAAACACATCTGCATTTATTGCCATGAGGGCTTTGAAACGGAGCAAGAGAAAATCATACATGAAAACGAACATATTGGCATATCCAAACTGGGGACAAATTTATCCACCTATTCCAACGCACTCTACCCTAATCCGGGACATAATTTATCCACTGGAGGATACTTATCTTCCAACGGCCATAATATGTTAGACGGTGGACATTTTACCACAAAAGACGGTCTTATGTCCACAAGGGAGTATTTATCCCCTGCAGAAGGTCTTATACAAAACGGAACAAATAATGGGGCTTGTAAAATTGCTTCCAACACCCAGACTGAGCCAGAAGAGAAGATTCCAGAAGAGAAGTTGAAGAAGATTGTTTCCTTCTTCGATAAGATTAGTGATCCGGAGCATATTTTGTCTGATATCAAGAAGAAACGGTTTTCGGAGACTAATTTGACGTAAGCTTTTTCTTACTTCTTATATAGCTATGCTAGGCATTTGACCAGTAGGAAGGAAGGAAGAGCATTGTGAGTAAACCGACATGTTTAAGGACCACAAATATCCGAAGATGTGTGTCATCCACCAAACTACACTTGATTGAACCAACGTGATGATTTATAGCCTATATATATATCTCTCTCCTCATGAGAAAAGGCGCCGAGTCCCAGGGACCCAATAGTGGGCTGATTTGACGACCTCGTTGGCGCAACGGTTACCATGCCGGACTGCCAGAAGGTTCCGGGTTCGATTCCCGGCCCGGCCGACATCTTTGTGCTTAACTAAATTTGTCGGTTGTGGGTCTGGGTGTTAAATATGTATCTATATAAAATATATATGTATGTATATGTAGTATATCAGTTGTGTTAGCAACCATAACACGAACTTAAAATGGTTCAGTATGGAGTTAACCAGCCGCGTGTGAAATGAGTCCTAATATATATTTTAAATAAATTAAAAAAAAAAATTATGCGCATGCAATGTTTTCAGATCAAAAGTGGACACCGGAAGTTCGAGCGGTACCGGAAGTTCAACTGAGCGGTCAGATCGCACCACTTCCGGGAAAAGTCAAACAACAAGCTGTTGTGATTTGAGCGGCTGTAGAGATCGCAAACTACCCTCTTCCGGGGGGTCGGTAGCTAGCGGCAAGTTTGTGGATGTGCCCTTCTGTTGTCGGTTCTGTGGTGAAAGCTTCAAATGCAGGCGAGTTGTATTTTTTTATTATCTATCTTAATATATATAAATCTCGTCTCACAATGTTTGTCCTCAATGGACTCCTAAACCACTTAACCGATTATAATAAAATTCGCACACCATGTGCAGTTCGATCCAACTTGAGAGATAGGATAGTTTAAATTTCAAATTATAGTCGCAATTTTAATTTATTGCTAATTATTTTCTGTTATTATTTGACAGTCACAATTATCTGTTAACTCCAAATGATTCTAACAGACGTCGATACCTTTCGACTGGGTTGAGTAAGTAATCAATAGATGGCGCTGTACCACTAAGTGAGGCAAAACAACGTTTGCCGGGTCAGCTAGTAAATATTATAATAGACGCTCAAACTTTTGTTGAAAATCGTACTACGTGTATATGTCATCCGATATACGTATTATTTATCACAGGCGCCAGTTAACTCTGCATGTCGGCTCCGAGCATCGAACCCGCTACCCGAAGTACCACAGCTGCGCAGGCATCGTGCGCCCGCGCTCCCTCGCTCAAGAAGGCAGCGTCAATGTACGCTGTGCTGACTGCACACACCATGTGAGATTTAATTTTTTTAGGGTTCCCCATCTAAAAGGTAAAAACGGAACCTTATTACTAAGCCTCCGCTGTCTGTCTGTCTCCAGGCTGTATCTCAGAAACCGTAATAGCTAGAAAGCTGAAACTTTCACAAGATATGTACTTATTTCCTGTGCCGCTATAACAACTAATACTAAAAATAGAAAATAATGATATTATGGGCCACAATACATACAATAAACGTGTTTTTACGCAAATCTTAATACATATATATAAATCTCGTGTCACAATATTTGTCCTCAATGGACTCCTAATATATAAACCACTTAACTGATTATATCTAAAATTCGCACACCATGTGCAGTTCGATCCAACTTGAGAGATAGTATAGTTTAAATCTTAAATTATAGTCGCAATTATAATTTATTGCTAATTATTGTCTGTTATTATTTGACAGTCATAATTTCAGTTAACTCCAAATGATTCTAACAGATGTCAGTGACAGTTATAAAAATGTATATATTTATTTTATACTTACGAGTACTTTGGTAAATCAGACTAATCAAAATGAAAAAAAAAACCTTAATTTTACATTTTTTGGACCAGTTTAATTTCTAATTCATAAATGCGGTTGTTACCAAAATAATTATAAATATTCTTAGAGTGGCTCTTTGACGACCTCGTTGGCGTAAAGGTTACCATGCCGGTCTGCTAATCAGAAGGTTCCGGGTTCGATTCCCGGCCCGGTCAACATCTTTGTGCTTAACTAAATTTGTTGGCTGTGGGTCTGGGTGTTAAATATGTATTTATATATAATATGTATATATTATGTAGTATATCAGTTGTGTTAGCAACCACAATACGAGCTAGAAATGGTTCAGTATGGGGCTAATCAGTCGTGTGTGAATGTGTCAAAAAAAAGACATTCTGCAATTGTTTAGATATTTTAACCGTCTACGATCTATAACGAAAAATCTGTTAATTCAAGATTTTGCCCCGTAAAAATATATTATATATATATTTTTTTTTGTACTTTGTACCATATTTTTTTCACAGAGCAAACCCCATTCTCTGAGTTACGGTCAAGAATCCCTGAAGCGCGTGAACACTGCATCGACACTGAGCGATTCCGTTACTCGGGACGTATCTCGTCACGATAGCAGGAAGAAATCCGAGGAGAGCCTCTCTTTCGACCCGTCTACTAATATTGGTGAGTGATAGTTAAAGTCATCAAAAAACACTACTTTTTTAAATAAAATGACTAGCTGACCCGACAAACGTTGTTTTGCCTTATCACTTAGGGGTATGAAAAATAGATAGAAGCCGATTCTCATACCTGCTGAATACGCATATAAAATTTGTTAAAAATCAGTCAAGTCGTTTCGGAGGAGTACGGTAACTAACATTGTGACATGGAAATTTTATAATATATAAGATAATTCACTGTATTGAAACTTTCGTAAGGCATATTTGAATAATGTTTGTATACCTAACCGGCTATCACTTACGTTTATTTTGTCGAAATTAGCCTGACAGATTATAAGCTAATTGGTGTGAGTTCAATTTTCTCATTAATTGCAAAAGGACCACACATAAAAAATAAACTTTGTATTACGAAAATGCATTTTAAATAAGTTATATTTATAATTCCGTTTAAAACAGCCAACATTTATTCTGTCACAAGGGTGACATTTTATTAAAACCCTGTATAAAAATAAATAAATGATTTAAAAAAAAAAAAACAGCCAACATTTTCGCTCAAATAAGTAGATACGCGGTTTGGTTGCTAAGTTCAGTGCAAAGACGCCATAAGACGCGAAATTTTATATAATTATACACATCGGTGCCAGAGAGAAAAATACAACTTTCGATATATTCATATTCAATACAATATGAAAAAATTATATGAAAAAATTATATGAAAAAAATACAAATCTGTAAAAAAAATGATTTGCTTCTCCAGTAAAAATAGCATGTTTCGTCATATTGCTCTTTTGCATTTAATGAGCGATTTATTCTTACGCTCTCTTCTTTCCCGCAGTATACTATAGCTCAGTGGAATCTGTCGGCAAGGCGTCCGTCGCTGACTCTGTCCTGTCCAAGGTTCGAAGCTACCACTGGCGGCCCGAGACCAATATCATTCGTGTGTGAGTTATGTGTTTGTCTGTATCTGTGTAAGTCGTTGCCAAGTTTATAATATACGTATAAAAGTACACGTACTGGTTTTATTTTACGTCTATTTTTAGGGCTCTAACTCATTTTTTTTAAACAATTGATTCAGTCAATTATCATTTAATTCACAAACACCATTATAATTAAAAGTTGTTAATTTGATAACTACGGTGTCGATGTATCAGCGTCTTTTTGTTCTTGTCTCGTCTTTGAGACAGAGCTTTCTTGTAAGAGATACTGTATGCTGACACTTTGGACGTCCTGAAAAGAGAAAAATAAGATAAAAAAACTATGCGTGCCAACTAAGAATAGGATCGCGCTTGCTTCAACTTCACACGAAACTGTCAAAAAGTACTGCCAGCAAAGAAGGCGTAAAAAAGTTTTTTTTGTTCATTGAAATAATATGAATTAAACTATTAAACCTTAAACTATTCTTGAATTTTATTACTGGATAATTTTGGATTAATTAATTCTACAGATAAGAAGTACCCAAGGCAAATTAACAACACCGAAAAAAAAACACGAGACATTGGTTTTGGATAGTTTGAATAGCAAAACAGCGTACATTAAACATATAAACAATAAAATTTGTTTTTCACACCATACACTTTGGTAATGACGTTAGCGCGTATTATTGAGCAAGATGCGGTTTGACAGTCCTATTCTTAGTTGGCACGCATAGTATGTCCCGGATTCAATTGGATTAGAATTAGCGTGGTCGTCGTCGTTGTCTGTCATTATGGGTTTAAATACTTGTCAGTGCGCACAAATGGCGCAGGCGCTGTTTCGTGGCAGACTGAAGTGCATTCAAGTCAAACCTCGAGTGAACGCACTACTGACCAATAGGAAACAGCTTCATTCGTTCATTCACTCAATCGCTCCTTCAATCAGCCCAGGTAACAAACTCACGTTTCACAGTGCTGCCTTTCGCATTGATGGAATTACTACGCAGATAAAAAAAATCATTCCTCAAACATATATATTGTATTTTAAATATAATTTATTCTAAACTAATGGCCTCCCGCGTTGTTACTCGAGTTGATCCTAGATAAAATATATGTAGTAGTGGTTGACCGAGTTTTGCTCAGTTTTTTATTAATATGACATTTTCTAAAAATGATTCCTAGCTAGATCGATTTATCGCCCCCGAAACCCCCTATATACTAAATTTCATGAAAATCGTTGGAGCCGATTCCGAGATTTTAATTATACCTTGTAGTACCTTTACCTTTAACTTTACCGGTTGACTTTTTTTTAATATTATGACATTTTCTAAAAATGATTCCTAGCTAGATCGATTTATCGCCCCCGAAACCCCCTATATACTAAATTTCATGAAAATCGTTGGAGCCGATTCCGAGATTTTAATTATACCTTGTAGTACCTTTACCTTTAACTTTACCGGTTGACTTTTTTTTAATATTATGACATTTTCTAAAAATGATTCCTAGCTAGATCGATTTATCGCCCCCGAAACCCCCTATATACTAAATTTCATGAAAATCGTTGGAGCCGATTCCGAGATTCCAATTATATTTATATATATATATTCAAGAATTGCTCATTTAAAGATATAAGATAAGATTATTTGCTTTCATCCAAAGTATATGTATGTACATATCGCACTATAATTCCTTTAATGTCACTAAACAAAATCTGTTTGTTTTTTGAGTGTTTTTGAGAACAATAGAGTAAAGTCCGTAGTATAGATGGAGTTATTTATCTCAAAATTAATCATTTTTGTTTAGTGACGTTAAGGAAATGAATGTGCGGTATATACTTTATATAGACACTTACGTCATTAAGTACATCGTAACCACACAACACATTTTCTTATACAACCCGTTGCATTTACATAATATATGAAAAAAAATCAACATACCTGTGAAATCCCTACCGCTTGTGGATTGTCTGTCCTTTGCAAAATGGTTGGTCTTCTGACATTGGCTAATATACTTGCTGGTCTTCTTAGGGTACGGTACTCTTCTATCGGGTTTGCTGTAAGAAAATGTTTTTTCAAACTAGCTAAGCATTTGACCACCAGGGCGCGTAGTAACCACACGATTTAGCGACACTTTGGGCTAAGGTGTAGCATGGCTAGTCTGGAGTTACTGACTCTCGAGGAGGCTGCCGACACCTTTTTTAAGTTGGTTGGCGACAGATTTTTCATCTCGAGTGTGGTGCCAGGCGAGCATTAGAAAATGCCCTACCACCATGCTATGGTTTCCTAGCGATGTTTTCCTTCACCGGAAGCTTGAGCTAATGGCGGGGACCCACTACCTTCGAGACGTGAGCTGTTATTGACTAAAAATAATGGTTACACACCTTCATACATAATATTAGTAGGAATTAGGATAGGAAAGGAAGTAAGATAGAAAAGAAAGTAAGATATCATTGGATACAAAGTAGGATAAGATAGGTAGTAGGAGAGGAAAGGATAGGAAATAAGATAGAATAGAAAGAAGAATAGCATAGGATACAAAATAGGATAAGATAGGAAGTAAGATAAGATAGAAAGTAGGAAAAGATAGAAGTAAGATAAGATAGAAAGTAGGATAAGATAGAAGTAAGATAGGATAAAAAGTAGGATAGGATAAGAAGTAGGATAGGACAGAAAGTAGATTAGAATAGAAAGTAAGATATAATAGAAAGTAGGATAGAATTGGTAGAAGAATAAGATAGGAATTAGGATAGGATAAGAAGTAAGATAGGATAGGAAGTAGGATAGTAAAATACGAAAAGTACTTACCGATGTTGTTTTTTGCAATAGGCACAGGTGTTTTCGGTACGTTACTCAGTAGAGACAATGCACGTGCGCAGTTTGGTACTATGTTTGTGGTGCCCTACAGAGAGAAAACACGTTCTTTAGCTGGAAGTTAAACTTAAATTGTATTTAGTGTACTTACGCTGTTATCTGAAACCAAATTTATTTTTATACTAGCTGACTCGGCATTCGTTGTTTTGCCTTAAGTACAGTTAAAAACATTATATAATTGATCAGTTTAATCAGTTATCAAGCAGGATGAAAAATGATTTAATTACTTAAGACGGTCATAAAAAATAGAGGATTGTAATAAAAAAGTAAAAATTTAGAATTAGGTATATCATGTATTTTTGATGCCACATTATGAAAAAATAAAAACAAAAAACTTCGTCAAAAAATTTAAAAATATTTAAGGGTGAACAACCCTTTTCATATAGGGGTATAAAGTAACAGATTTTCAACTAGTCAAACGTGCACTGTAAAATGCTGTACCACCATGCTTTAGTTTCGTCACGCTATTTCTCAGAAAAACCTTAGCTCCTTGGCGAACTCTGGCTTGGATTCGAACCCACACCTTTCTGGTCGTAAGGTGACTGCTCACCAGACTGGGCTATCATCGCTCCTACTTAGTATTTACCTTCATGAATGTCATTATATTGATTTCGACGACCTTCTCTCTCGATATGAAGTTAGTGTTGATAACGCCCATCACTTCTTCCGGAGTGGGATTCAAACCTTGAATCTGTAAAATGGGCAAAGATTAAAAAAAATGAAAAAATAGTTATGGAGAATAAGCAAATGTGGCTCAACAATATAAAACCTATTTCAAACCTTAAAACATTTTTTATTATTATTATTTATAAATAATTTTCATTCTGATTTGTATGATTTTGATTATGTGTAATATGGACTATGTCTGAAATAAAATGATTTGAATTTGAATAATTAAATATTCTGTGAATGCCTAGGAGGGTCTACCAAATATCTAATCGAGTAAAAAAACGACTTAAAAATTGCGTTTGTTGTATGGAGGCAACATTTTTTACTGTTAATATTTATTTTATTTAAATTTTATAATTTAGTTCGATAGTTAATACTATATATATATTTATATATTTTGTAAAAAATTCAAGTTTCTATCATTATATAATTATGATATATATAGCAAAAAATACGAAAAAAAACACATGTATTGTATGGGGACCGTCCTTGATATATTTATTTTTAGTGTTTGTTGTTATAGCGGCACGGGAAATACATATCTTGTGAAAGTTTCAGCTATCTAGCTATCACGGTTTCTGAGATACAGCCTGGAGACAGACAGCGGAGTCGTGCATTTCGGAGAGTGTGCAACGGAATTGCACGAAGTGGAGGTGCCTTAGTCGCGTACTAAGCGGTTTGCCTCCACCTTCATTGAGCGTACCGCCAAGGTGTGGAATTCTTTGCCGAATTCCCTGTTCCCCAATAACTATAATCTAGCCGATATCTAATCCGATAACTCTTATATCAGAGTGAACCGGTTTCTACTGGGCAAGCACGCTCCACCTTAGATCGCAATATCGCTTACTATCAGGTGAATTGCGATCAAGCGCGAGCTCGTTAAAAGTAAAAAAAAAAGTCTTAGTAATAGGGTTTTTTAGTTTTTTTACCTTTTAAGTACGGAAGCCTAAAATGAGTTATGAATTATAAATAAGGGTGTGTATTATATATATATACCTCTATGACGGCGAGGTGGTGGGGGTGGCGAGTGCGCATATGCGCTCGCAGCTCTCCACGCACACGGAACCTGCGCGCGCACAGCACGCACGCCCATGCGCACACGCACGGCCCGCTGTTCGCGCGACCACTAGACATAATTGTTGTGACTACGCGTCAGATAACAACCAATGTCACAGAATAATAACTTGTACTTCGTACAGAAGCTTCACTTCGCAATGGTTTTCAAAGAAATATGAACTCAATCTAATAAACAATATGATTTAATTTAGCTCGCGGTCCAATCGAGCTCGTGATCATTTCGTTACCTACCAATTTCTTTTCAAAGTACGAGGGTGAATCAAAAAATTCTTGGAATCAATATTAAAAAATGCAAAGATTTTAATAATAATATTTTATTTTTCTACATAATCTCCCTGCAATGCAATGCATTTAGAATAACGCGTTTCTAACTTCCTTATTCCTTGTGAAAAAAAATATTTTCTTGACTCTCGAAAAATTCCTCTACGGCAGCTATAACCGCGTCATTATCGTGAAATTTTGTTCCACGAATTTCCTCTTTTAATTTTGGAAATAAGTGAAAATCACTTGGGGGTAAGTCCGGAGAATATGGTGGGTGGTCAAGGAGATTGAAGCCAGCACAGCGGATTGCGTTGAGCGCAACTTCCGATCGATGAGCAGGAGCGTTATCTTGAAGGAACAACACGCCCAACGACAGTTTTCCACGACGTTTTTCTTTAATCGCTTCACGCACTTTCGGGATTAAATTTGCATAATAGGGTCCAGTAATCGTCTGGCCTTTTGGCATGTAATCAATAAAAAGGATTCCTTCACTATCCCAGAACACAGAGGCCATAACTTTGCCAGCGGTAGGAGCAACTCGAAATTTCTTAATGGATGGAGAGGATGGTCGTTTCCAAGACATGCTTTGTCTTTAAGTTTCAGGATTAAAATGGATTGGACCCACGTTTCATCCATGGTGACAAGACGACTGCAAAAATTATCCGAATCACGCTGGAACATTTCAAGATTACGCTTGGAAATTTCCAAATGTCGCTTTTTATTTTCGTCGGTTAACATTCGTGGCACCCATCTTGCAGACACTTTTTTGAACCCCAGTGAATCAATTAAAATTGGTTGAACGCTACCAAATGATTTCTTTAGGATCTCAGCTATATGTTTTATAGTCATTCTTCTGTCTTCCAAAACCAGATTCTCAACCTTTGTGACATTTTCTTCTGTAACGGAGGTTGAAGGCCGCCCAGAACGCGGGTCATCTTTACAGCTTGATCTACCTCTTTTGAATTCAGCCATCCAGTACGCAACCGTAGAATAGGGTACATCATCACCCCCTAATATCTGCTGAATGTCCAAAAAAATTTCCTTCGTAGACATTTTTTTCAAACTGAGATATTTTATCACCGCACGTAACTCACTTTTATCCATAATTTTAACTTTTTAGCAACTCGTTGCACAAAAAAATTATTACATGCGAACGAACTGACAAAAACAAGTGACAGTCTGCATAAATATAGTGTGATAGACACTCTTTAATTTGAATATCGAACTTGATCCAAAAAGGTTTCATATATATGCACTTCTAAGAACTTTTTAATTCACCCTCGTAATATGGGCCTTAATTCACTATGCTACGGTTCATAATACGTTGTACATGGTTATACGAAGTACTAGTTATTATTCTGTGGTATTGAAAGAGCCACATAGATTGGCCCTTTGCGCAGTGGTCGCCGCCCGTAGGTATGTTTTTAACACCTACACGCGGAGTGACACAGGCCTGCCAATGTAAGACTCACATTACTGAACTGGATGTATTTAGTAATAGTCTCAGTCAATTTAGAAATAATATAAGTAATAGGTTAAATTGCTTAGTACTTAAGATTTCCCCTTTTTTATGTATATCTGAACCTTCCTTATTATTAAGTTTACACTAGCATGCTGTGTACTCTTTTTTGGATTGCAGACTTGATTTTGTTCTTTGTAGTTTAGTTATGTTAAAATGAATGTTTGTAATCTGTCTGAGTGCCTAATAAATAATTGACAATTATGTATAGTACTAGCTGACCCGGCAAACGTTGTTTTGCCTTTAGGGGTGAACAATCACTTAAGGGTATAAAAAATAGATAGTGGTGGCGATTCAGCGGCACACACGACTAAACTAAATGTAAAGAAGCCCCGTCTCTTTTCATCTTATGTGGTCAGAAAGAGACGGCACGTTCTGAACCACAGACAAAACAACTAAAATCACGTCAAATATGAAAAATGTAAGCGATTTTAGAGCGGACCCAATTGTATCAGCTCTAAATCTGACGTGTTTGACGTGATTTAAGATGTTTTGTCTATGGTTCAGATCGTACCATCTCTTTTTGGTCATTTATGACAAAAAGAGACAGAGCTACTTTAAATTTAGTTTAGTCGTGTGTGCCGCTGAATCGCCACCAGTAGCCGATTCTCAGACCTATTGAATACGCATATAAAATTAGGTAAAGATCGGTCAAGCCGTTTCGAAAGAGTACGGTAGCAAATACTGTGACTCTGAAATGCTATTTTTAAGATATTAAACCGACTATCTGACTCTTCTTACGACGAAGCAAAATGTACCGCCACTGCCACACTGTACTGTAGGTAAAATCAAATTCAAAATCTTTAACAGTTTCTCCACATAACGTCACTCGATTTAACGACAAGCTCTCTAAAGAGTCGAAATCAATTGACTTTAATTCAATTCAATTGATTTGTGGTCCTCGACTACAATATCCGAAGACGTGTGTCATACGCCAACCCGCACTTGGCCAGGTAGATTAAGACCTATTCTGCTTATGCTACCTGTCAACTAAGCTGGACCCATCGTCGTGGTTTTCAAACTGAATTTGCAGGTTCTCTTCACTATGTTCTTTTTTCCTATGACGGTAAAGAGCATTTTTGTTAGGCAAAATCTCGTCACAATCGCGACAAGGTATCCTGTAACAAATATACATTATTATTATTGTTATTATGTACGTACGTACGTGCTTAAATTCACAGGTAAAAAATAGATAGTAGCCAATTCTCAGACCTACTGAATACACTTATAAAATTAAGTAAAAATCGGTCAAGCCGTTTCGGAGGAGTACGGTTACTAACATGCCATGGAAATTTTATATATAAGAAAAAAAAGATAAGATAATCTTTTTTCTTTGATAATCTATAATAGGTAATCTTCTGACATTACTTTTTGATTTTGTTGCCTAACTTTTAAACCATATCAAGAAATTATTTTTTAAATCTATATACTTATTGACATTCTGCGCTCCGCTTATGCGGTAGGCTACACTGACACTTGATAATATTTTTCATGTTGATACATAATATATAATTACCAGCTACGCCAGCGAACTAGAATAAACGGAAGAGTAACTCCATACAATTGCCGCTTAGAATTTGGATCCATCTACGCACACAATTATACTGCTGTCCCAACGAAACACACACGCAAAGCTCGCACGCGATTGGTCGCATCAAGGTCACGCCACCGATACTAGCCGCGTGGGTAGCTGTTTGGCCCCGCCTACCGCGGTATTTTACGCGTAGACGGTGGAATCATTTTTTCGACCAAGTTACTATTCTATTTATTCTACTTTGCTGGGCTACGCAATTAATAGTACTTAGTTTAGGCAACTGTCATATAATGAAGGTTATTAAAACACGAGTGTGAGTTTCGTAATAGTAACGAGTGCTTTAATACCCGTGTTATATGCAGTTGCATAAACTACTTTATCTTCACTAATGCAATTAATCAAACAACAAGAGTATTCTTATCTTTTTTCATATAATTTTCTAGATTTTTCTGGTAAAAGATTGTGAGTTACTTTTGTTGCCAATTCTAGAATATCCGGAGGCGTACAAATATCATCGTTGCTATCCATTTTTAACTTTTAATTTGTATATTAAAAATAAAACACATTGCGAAACATTAAATTCACGCGTACGTGTATTGTCACAATGAACTATTAAAATCTAACCAATGAGAGCGCAGCTGCGCGCGCAGGACCAATCAGGAGCGAGCGAGCGATGTTATAATGAGATTTTACGATATCGATGTGGATACCACCATGTGAAATTTTAAATTTTAAATAATTTTTAAATAGAATGTTACAACATTAGTGTAGATAAAATTATTTAATTTCATAACTTACTTATAGTTTTGAGCAGTAGCTTTGCCAACATCATTTTTCCCGTGTGTTTTTTTGCGATGGTAAGCCAAACTCCAACTGAAAAACAAACATTTAGTAGTTAGAATAATTCTTCTTCTACGTAGTACCTGTTGGGGTAAGGTTGACTTGAATTGAAATATTTTTTGTGAAATACTAATCTTCTTCTTCTTCTTCACCTTATCCCATTTAGGTGGGGTCGGCACAGCAAATCTTCTTCTTCCACTCTCCTCTATCAGACGTCATCTCCACACTCAATCCTTTCTCTCTCATGTCTTCATTCACACACTCCATCCATGTCTTTTTGTGAAATACTAATGTATATTGTAATAGATACAATATTATAGTAAACTCATGCCACGTTTTTGTGCTGTATTTATTAGGATTCATTTCACACACGGCTGGTTAACCCCATACTGAACCATTTTTAGTTCGTGTTATGGTAGCTAACACAACTGATATTTTACTTTTTTTTTTTTTTAGACACATTCACACACGGCAGGTTAGCCCCATACTGAACCATTTCTAGCTCGTATTATGGTTGCTAACACAACTGATATACTATATATACATACATACATACATATTATATATAAAATACATATTTAACACCCAGACCCACAACCAACAAATTTAGTTAAGCACAAAGATGTCGGCCGGCCCGGGAATCGAACCCGGAACCTTCTGGTTAGCAGTTCGGCATGGTAACCGTTGTGCCAACGAGGTCGTCAAGTCGTCGTTGGCGTTTGTATGAAACACTGAATCTGGTATTAGTCCATTGAAAAGTTGCGTTTTTTAGAGGGCGCAATTTTATTTTTTTGATGTGTAGGGGGGGTCAGTGTAAAGCTAAAACCAAGTTTGTGGGGTCGCCACCCTCGTCCCACGGCCGCCATTTTTATGATATATCTCTTAAACTATTTATTTGATAAAAAAAAATATTAACATTTTTTGTTGCAAATTAAATTCTCTACAACTTTGGTCCAGTAATTTTTTATCGTAAAACTATAAATAAAAAAGTTATAAGCGAAAATCTTCAGAATTTCGAGAAAAAAAAATATTATTCGATATAACTTTTTTTTTTATCATTTTACGAAAAAATATTATCAGACCTTTTTTGTAGATTGTTTTTTGGGAACAACTTTTATTTGCATCATTTTTTCATTAAGTTAATAGCTAAGGTTTTACAGCGCTCCGAAGTGAGTACTATTGTTTAGTACTCTTAACTATACCTATATTATTTATGTGTATACTAATAATATGTCATCAGTTTTTTTTTGTTATTATAGCTTTTTTAATTACAAATTTAGCAATATTATTAATAATTAATTATTGACTCTTCCCCACCACCCACGAGGTAGAGTCTAGAGGCGCGTTTTTTTTTACGTGGTATCCCCAATAGGCATAATCTACGGTAATTTTCTAAATTAGAACTATTTCGTCCTCAGTCGTTTCGATGGACCAGGCTGCGGCTCAGCATCTGATTGGCTTTCTGAATCAAATACCAGTGGGAAAACTGGAGAAGAAAGGGGTGTTAATGTTGGCGGTTCATCATCAAAGTCATTTTCATTAATTAATTCTGAGAGTTCCATTACGTTGCTGAAAGTCTCTCCAGAACAATGGAAGCACACTGCAGAACATTTCAGTCCTGCTTTTCGACATCCACACATCGCTCCACAGTTTCCTTTGCATTTGCAAAAGATCAATTTTAGAAGCTCCGGGGGTGCTGGAGTTTAACAGTTCTGCACTGGCATCAATAATTTTCCACATTTTTTCCAGCCCCAGTCTTCAGGATCATTATAATTACCAAGCCACGACTGGACCTGATGGTAGACTCGTAAAGTATGAAAGCGAGCTGTGTCTTGTGTTGGAGGAAGTGAAGATAAGTTAAATGTACTTTTTGCCACTGCCTTGCCTGTTATGGAGTGAGAAAGAGTCAATAATTAATTATTAATAATATTGCTAAATTTGTAATTAAAAAAGTTATAAAAACAAAATAAAAAAAATAAAAACTGATGACATATTATTAGTATACACATATAATATAGGTATAGTTAAGAGTAATAAACTATAGTACTCACTTCGGATCGCTGTAAAACCTTAGCTATTAACTTTATGAAAAAATGATGCAAATAAAAGTTGTTTCCCAAAAAACGATCTACAAAAAAGGTCTGATATTATTTTTTCGTAAAATGATAAAAAAAAGTTATATCGAAAAATATTTTTTTTTTCTCGAATTTCTGAAGATTTTCGCTTATAACTTTTTTATTTATAGTTTTACGATAAAAAGTTACTGGATCAAAGTTGTAACGAATTTAATTTGCAACAAAAAATGTTAACAATTTTTTTATCAAATAAATAGTTTAAGAGATTTATCATAAAAACCGTTTCAACGTTTTTATGATTACGTGGCGACCCCACAAACTTGGTTTTAGCTTTACACTGACCCCCCCTACACATCAAAAAAATAAAATTGCGTCCTCTAAAAAACGCAAGGTTAGGCCTAAAAAATGTAACATTTCAATGGACTATATATATTTGATCGAAGTAGGAAACTAGAAAATACCTGTTAGCAAAGGTCATGTCGCAACTGTTGCACTTATGTTCGTAGTTGTCATTAGGATGCTTCATCCGCCGGTGCACTTGCAGGTACGTCCAATGCAAGTAAGAACGCCCGCAATCCTGAAACGACAATCCTACTGATATAATACGACCTCGTTGTCGTAAAGGTTACCAAGCCGGACTGCCAATCAGAAGGTTCCGGGTTCGATTCCCGGGCCGGCCACAACATCTTTGTGCTTTACTAAATTAATTAAAGCTGGCTGGTTAGCCCCATACTGAACCATTTCTAGTTCGTATTATGGTTGCTATCACAACTGATATACTATACATTCATAAATACTTTATACCGATACATATACCCAGATTGACAAGTTTAGTTCATCACAAAGATATTGGTTGTGTCCGGAAACGAACCCCAGATTCTGTATATTATAGTACTGCAACTCGCAGATAATTCGACTGGTCAGCTTATTCGCAGTCGCGCATCTCTACTTTAAACCGCTTTGTGAAACGGTTCTAAAAATTAATAATCGACTAACGAATACTTTCAACTCGTAAGTATACTTGTATGTGTAACCAGTGTCTGTGAAGCATGTTTATATAATCCCATACAAAGAATAGAACATACCGTTTGCGTGTTTTAAGGCGGTACAGCGCCATCTAGTTTGTTTTAGGAAAACTAAAATAAGTTGGATACTTCACATGTATTTTTAGGGTTCCGTACCTAAAAGGTAAAAACGGGACCCTATTACTAAGCCTCCTCTGTCTGTTTGTCTGTCTGTCTTTCTCCAGGCTGTATCTCAGAATACTGACTGTATGACTACAATCTAGCGATTTTCAAGGCGAGAGTGAACCGGTTCCTTCTAGGTAAGCGCGATCCACCGTAGACCTCAACATCACTTACCATCAGGTGAATTGTGGTCAAGCGCTGACCTATTCAGAGTAAAAAAAAAAAATAGCTACCGTAATAGCTATAAAAGCTGAAACTTTCACGAGATATGTATTTCTTGTGCAGCTATAACAACAAATACTAAAAATAAAAAATATGTTTATTAAGGGGGGTCCCCATACAATAAATATATCGTGAAAGTTTCAGCTTTCTAGCTATCACGGTTTCTGAGATACAGGCTGGAGACAGATAGACAGCGGAGTCTTAGTAATAGGGTCCCGTTTTTACCTTTTAGGTACGGAAACCTAAAAACAATTTATTTTTTTCGCATTTCACACACGGCTGGTTAGCCCCATACTGAACCATTCCTAGCTCGTATTATGGTTGCTAACACAACTGATATACTACATATACATACATATTATATATAAATACATATTTAACACCCAGACCCACAGCCAACAAATTTAGTTAAGCATAAAGATGTTGACCGGGCCGGGAATCGAACCCGGAACCTTCTGATTAGCAGACCGGCATGGTAACCTTTACGCTAACGTGGTCGTCAGTGTAAGTGAACGTTACCTCACACAGGAAATGCTTGACTACGGGAAAGTCTGGCATCGCCCGAGCCTCGCCTCCCCTTTTATACAAACCATGTGTCGTCTTGTGAGTCGTGCACCTGTAGGTTTAAATTAATTTTTATTTTAAACTAACATCCCGTCCAGGCTTCGCGCGGGCTCTGAAATAATCTAAGTTGCAAAGAGAAACAAAATATGGGCCCTAAAATAATCCAAAATAATCCAAATATATATTTTTTTGACGTGACAACGTCTTAAATTAGGTTGCGGCTGGGAGTCACTTATGAAAAAGTGTAACGCCCGGTAACGTTACGATGAGTCACCGAACGAGAGAGAGGCCCGCCGAATGCCTTGCGTCTCTCTCCCACTCAACGATGATCGGTCTGCCGCGCGCGCAGCACGCGGCAGACGTTGTCACGTAAAATCTTCGCCCGTAAAACCGACTTTACAGGCAACCATTTTTTTTTTTTCACATTCACACACGGCTGGTTAGCCCCATACTGAACCATTTCTAGCTCGTATTATGGTTGCTAACACAACTGATATACTACATATACATACATACATATTATATAAATACATATTTAACACCCAGACCCACAGCCAACAAATTTAGAAGCACAAAGATGTTGACCGTCGAGTCGTCGTCGTCGAGTTGCAAAGAGAAACAAAACATTCCACCATCGGACGATTAGTTTAAGACAGCAACACCAAGACAGCATCGTTATACTGTGGAGGTACCTAAGTCGCGTACTAAGCGGTTTGCCTCCACCTTTATTGTGCGTACCGCCAAGGTGTGGAATTCTTTGCCGTATTCCCTGTTCCCCGATAACTATAAATAATCTAGCGGTTTTCAAGGCAAGAGTGAACCGGTTTCTTCTGGGCAAGCGCGCTCCACCTTCGATCCCATTATCGCTTACCATGAGGTGAATTGCTAACAGCGCATGAGTAAAAAAAAATTGCTCCAAAATAAACTAAGTAAAAAAGAGAAACAAAATATGGACCCTAAAATAATCCAAGTTGCAATGAGAAACAAAATATAGCCTATGTTACTCGGGGATAATGTAGCTTTCCAACAGTGAAAGAGTTTTTGAAATTGGTCAGTTTCGGAGCCTATTCGCGTCAAACTAACAGACAATCAATCAGACTTTTGCTTTTTATAATATTGATATAAACTAGCCGCGCCCCGCTTATGTGTTACCCGCGTTAATCCGAGACAAAAGAAGTTAATCCGGGATAAATAGTAACGTATGTGTTAATCCAATATAATATTGATATAAACTAGCCGCGCCCCGCTTATGTGTTACCCGCGTTAATCCGAGACAAAAGAAGTTAATCCGGGATAAATAGTAACGTATGTGTTAATCCAATATAATATTGGTATAAACTAGCCGCGCGCCGCTTATGTGTTACCCGCGTTAATCCGAGACAAAAGAAGTTAATCCGGGATAAAAAGTAACGTATGTGTTAATCCAATATAATATTGGTATAAACTAGCCGCGCCCCGCTTATGTGTTACCCGCGTTAATCCGAGACAAAAGTATTTAATCCGGGATAAAATGTAACGTATGTGTTAATCCAATATAATATTGATATAAACTAGCCGCGCCCCGCTTATGTGTTACCCTCGTTAATCCGAGACAAAAGAAGTTAATCCGGGATAAATAGTAACGTATGTGTTAATCCAATATAATATTGATATAAACTAGCCGCGCCCCGCTTATGTGTTACCCGCGTTAATCCGAGTCAAAAGAAGTTAATCCGGGATAAATAGTAACGTATGTGTTAATCCAATATAATATTGATATAAACTAGCCGCGCCCCGCTTATGAGTTACCCGCGTTAATCCGAGACAAAAGAAGTTAATCCGGGATAAATAGTAACGTATGTGTTAATCCAATATAATATTGATATAAACTAGCCGCGCCCCGCTTATGAGTTACCCGCGTTAATCCGAGACAAAAGAAGTTAATCCGGGATAAATAGTAACGTATGTGTTAATCCAATATAATATTAATATAAACTAGCCGCGCCCCGCTTATGTGTTACCTGCGTTAATCAGGGACAAAAGAAGTTAATCTGGGATAAAGAGTAACGTATGTGTTAATTCAAGATCTAACCCATCTATACGGTAAATCTCGTCAAAATCGGTCCATCCGAGTAACATAGATTTTGATGGACCAACCTAATTTGCTTTCAGCTTTATATGTGTGTATTTATGTATGTAGTGTAACTCTCGACACTAGAGCTTAGCCACTTAGCCCATACGAAGAAGAACACTAACCTGGAGTAAGTTTCAAAGCTGACTTTGCAAATGTGACACGTAAATGGATTCTTGACGCCCTTGTGCAGTTTTCTATGTTTATTCAGGCCTTCTTCTAGGTAGAAAACGCTGTGAACAAAAGGATACATTTTTAACCGCAGATTTTAAAACGGCGTGTTGTAAATAGAAGAAAAATTAAATATTTTGTATACTTCAGCTGTGATCTGAAACCAAATTAAGATAAGCGAAGAAAATATTTTTATACAAGTAGTACGATTTTCAAGAAGAGGTTTAACGTCTTTTATATTTATTAGTCTATGACCAGGACAAAGATTCTTATAGTACAGTATATAGATAGCTATGTATATACTATGAGTATGTACATTACGTAGATACACTATTTAAAAATATATACCTGATTCAGTGTTGCATACAAACACAGCACAAAAATGGCATGAGTTTACTATACTATTGTATATATTACGATATACACAGAAATACAAAACATGTTTCAATTCAAGTCAACCTTACCACTGTATCTTAAGGTTGAGTTTCGATTACTTAGTGCCGTAATAAACATAAGCTATCTTGCTCCGCGATAACAGCTATAAAATGTATGCCCGTACGCAGTGAGCGTTAGAAAATTCGACTGTATTACTATACTAATAACGCTTAAATTCCTCAAACTCAAATAAACCACACTCTTACTTGTGGTCTTATTTTCCTTGCCGTTTTTAGAGACATCACCTTATCCTTAACCTAGTACATTTTGATCAAAGGTTCCGTACCTATAAGATAACAGCGGGACACTATTAATAAGCCTTCACTGTCTATCTGTCTGTCACCAGGCTGTATCTCAGAAACAGTGATAGCTATAAAGCTGAAATTCACACAGTTATATTAATTTCACAAGTTATGTATTTCCGGTGGCGCTATACCAACAAATATTGACGATCGCACGGCGTGTTGGTTACTATACCGGACTTCCAATCCAAAGGTTCCGGGTTCGAGTCCCGGCACGGCCAACATCTTTGTGCTGAACTAAATTGTTGGCTGTCGGTCTGGGTGTTCAAAATGTATCGATATAATTTAAAGTGTAAAATCTATATATGTACATTATTGATCGAAGAGTAAGAGACATGACAAGATGGTACACTCACTCCTCGCAGTACTCGCATCGGAACGCCTTGTCGATCTCCACGATGCGAATGAGAGCGCGTGCTTCCAGACACAGCTCCGCTAGAAGCGGCTCCGCTACAGGGGACGCCACTTGACGCTCAATACGACTCTTTGCTACTGACGACTCTGCAACCAAAGTTTGACGACCTCGTTGGCGTAATGGTTACCATGCCGGAATGCCAACCAGAGGGTTTAAAATTCATCACAAGGATGTTGGCCGTGCCGTTCAAAAAATTGAAAAAAAAAATGGTTGCCTGTAAAGTCGGTTTTACGGGCGAAGATTTTACGTGACAACGTCTGCCGCGTGCTGCGCGCGCGGCAGACCGATCATAGTTGAGTGGGAGAGAGACGCAAGGCATTCGGCGGGCCTCTCTCTCGTTCGGTGACTCATCGTAACGTTACCGGGCGTTACACTTTTTCATAAGTGACTCCCAGCCGCAACCTAATTTAAGACGTTGTCACGTCAAAAAATCTAGACATTAATTTACTATACTTTTTTTTGCAATAATGTGAGTGTTGTTTATAAACTAAGTACATTGCGCAAAATAAAAAAAAATTATGGTCAATTTTATGTGTGATTTTTAGTATGTTTTTTAAAAACAACATTGTCCATTTAAAGGTTAAATTCCATCAGTTGTAAGGTTGCTTGTGACGGTTTTTAACTTATCAATGTTTGGCAGGATCTTTGGCAAATGTTGGTCTAACGTTAAAATATTTTAAATCATAGAAATCATAGAACTTTATTAACCTTATAACATTGCGTTAAGCACGTCAAATTTACATATACATATATTCATCAACAATTAATAAATTAATTAGTCAATCGTACAATGTCATAATAATATAATTAGTCATACAATGTCATAATAATATAATTAGTCATACAATGTCACAATAATATAATTAGTCGTACACTGGTGGCGATTCAGCGGCACACACGACTAAATTTAAAGAAGCCCCGTCTCTTTTCATCTTAGGTGGTCAGAAAGAGACAGCACGTTCTGCACCATAGTCAAAACAACTAAAATCACATCAAATGTAGATAATATAGGCGACTTTAGAATGCACTCACTTGTATCACCTCTAAAACTGCCTGCACATTCCATATTAGTCGTTAATTCCCTTCCATCCAAAGGTTGCCTGGAAGAGATCGCTTTAAGCGATAAGGCCCCCAATCGTGGCACACAATTTTTTTTTTTGTTCTTAGTTATTATTTCATATTTAGTTTTTGTTTTAAATTTGTGTCCAATAAAGTGTTATCTATCTATCTATTATATTTTGACTTGCAACTTTGTTGATATCAATAAATGATTTGTATTTGTCTTGTATTAATTAGTCAATCGTACAATGTCATAATAATTTAATTAGTCATACAATGTCAGAATAAGATAATCAGTCGTACAATGTCATAATAATAAAATAGAAATAACAACACATTCACACATAATTCATGTCACTTTACAGTCCGTCATACTTAAATTTGTCCAATAGCGCCTCAACTTTAAGAATTGACTTACTCTGTTCTTGTTCTTCGTTTACTTCTATAATGTGTTTCACAAGGCCGGTAGTCGGAGACAGCTCGACGCTCGGTTCGCTGGTTTGCTCCCTCATAAAGTCTGCGTACGCCTCCAAACATTCCGTGGACTTTAGTGCGTGATCCTGTTTGGTGAAATCAGGAATCAGAATACTAGCAAAGAATAATAACTAGTACTACGTATATACAACCAGGGATCAGTATACTAGAGAGGATTGCTGATTCCCATACAATAAAGCGTGGCGCGGAAGTTTGCCATCATTACCGATAGAACATAGATGGCGCTGCAAATCGAGCGTGCAGTCTACGTGTACATTATATATAGCTAGCTGACCCGGCCAACGTTGTTTTGCTTCACTTAGGAGTATGAAAAATAGATAGTGTAGCTTATATGACATGTTTGTAGATTTACCATAGCAGCGCCATCTATTGATTACTTACTCAACCCAAAGTCAAAAGGTATCGACATCTGTTAGAATCATTTGGAGTTAACAGATAATTGTGACTGTCAAATAATAACAGACAATAACTAGCAATAAATTAAAATTGCGACTATAATTTGAGATTTAAACTATCCTATCTCTCAAGTTGTATCGAACTGCACATGGTGTGCGAATTGTATTATAATCGGTTAAGTGGTTTAGGAGTCCATTGAGGACAAACATTGTGACACGAGATTTATATATATTAAGATAAGATGTATGTACCTGCGCGTGCGCAACGTCCCGAAAGGCGCGGGCGCAGTGCGCGCAGGCGGGCGCGCGCGCCGGCGTCACGCGCTCGCGGTGCGCGCGCACGTGCATACGCAGGCGGGACACGCGCGTCAGCTGCTTCAGGCAGATGTGGCACTGGTACGGCTTGATCTAACAACAACAGGTAGTCGGAAATTAATAGAGCTATTTTTTTTTTCACATTCACACACGGCTGGTTAGCCCCATACTGAACCATTTCTAGCTCGTATTATGGTTGCTAACACAACTGATATACTACATATACATAATATGTATGTATGTATATGTAGTATATCAGTTGTGTTAGCAACAATAATACGAACTAGAAATGGTTCAGTATGGGGCTAAACAGCCGTGTGTGAAATGTGTCCCAATATTTTTATAAAAAAAAAACTCTTTTTTTATATGTCATTTTTTAAAAATGATTCCTAGCTAGATCGTTTTATCGCCCTCGAAACCTCCTATACACTAAATTTCATGAAAATCGTTGGAGCCGATTCCAAGATATATAATAAGATATTTTACCTAAAAAACCTGGGTTTATCTGAGTTTAAAAGTTCTCGCTACTTCATATAACAAATAAAAGACGCGTTACGAAGCATGAAAAACAATAACTTGAACAAAAGAGCTCGGCACTCGCTCGCAGGCCGCGTTGCGCCGGCGCATGCAGGGCAGCAGTAAACAACGTATTGTTCTAATAGTGCTGTCCTGCTCTCGCACATCGCCGCGTCGCGGTCTCTGTGTGCGTGACAGTACTAGGTCTTGCCACACCACAAAAACACTCAAACACTCACACTATACTCCGACGTCTTCTTCTTCCTTGCCTTATCCCACTAGGTGGGGTCGGTACAGCAAATTTTCCTCTTCCACTCTCCTCTATCAGCCGTCGTCTCTACACCCACTCCTTTCACTCTCATGTCCTCATTCACACATTCCACCCATGTCTTCTTCGGTCGGCCTCTTGCCCTTCTTCCTTGCACTTCCATTTCCATACATCTCCTACTAACATGCATCTCCTCTCTACGCATCACATGCCCATACCACGCTAATCTCCCACTCTTTAGTTTCTCACTCACTGGTGCTACTTTCAAACTTCCTCTAATATACTAAGTATACTCCGACGTCTCCTGTTTTAATAGAATTACCGCAACATCTGACGCAATGACAGTGGAACAGGTATGCCAACAACCCAAGACCGTGCTCCGCTATTTTAAGGAGCTTGGATGCCTTGTGTAGGCTGGTAGGGGGAAATCCACAATACGTCTCCTGCGGGTATCCAGTGCAGGTCTGACCACCCCCGTCATAGAATTAAAATTCTTCTTCTTCTTTTGAGTATGGCTTTCTGCGGTCGGTTAAGGCCACAATTTAGCCAATGTCGCGTGGTGTGTTACAGACAAAGAATTAGAATTAGATTACCCTCAAATGTGTTACGCCGTGTTCATCCAGCGTTTGCTTGTCAAAGAATCGTTTCCCACACTTCACACACACATAGCGACGCGTGTCTGTGTGCGTGCGACTGTGCTTCGTCAGAGTTGCCCTGTAAAAAATAAAACATTAGAATCACACTAAATCTGTGATTTACATGAATGTGCATGATGCCCTTTGAAAGCGTGGTTCAAGTTATGTTGGTCACTAAAATTCCAATATTTACGGTTCGAATTTGATAAAACAAATTCTAATAACTTTATAAATGTTTTATTGCGTACGTAAACAGCGTTACCTGAAATAGAAGATCCGCCTGTCGTGGTTCCTAAGACACAGCCCGGTGACAGACAGATGGTGAAGTATCTGTAATGGGGTCTCGTTGGTTCCCTTTGGAAACAGAGCCCTAAGTAGTTTTACCTGAGGTAGAAGGTCTTCCTGCATTGTGGCTGCGGGCAGTCTCAACGTTTTCAACCTATAATGCCTCTGTCACGGTTAATGAGTTACAAACAGCAACGTCTTAGTAACAGGGTCCCCATAGTTCCCTATGGGAACAGAGCCCTATATAGCGTTACCTGAGGTAGAAGGTCTTCCCGCATTGAGGCTGCGGGCAGTGCCAGTGCTGTTGCCTGTAATGTCTCTGTCACGGTTCATGAGATAAAAACAGTGACGACTTAGTAACAGAGTCCCCTAGTTTCCCCCCCCCCCCTTGAGGTGGGTCCGCTCGGACTGCGGACAGCGGCCTGGTAGGGGAGAGCAGCGGCAATGCGCTGTGCGGTCCTGCGTCCCTGCCCCCGTCCTGAGATGGGACACCGTGAGGTTGTAGTCGGTAGTGACGGCCCTTCTGGCTCTCGAGATCGACATACACTACCCGCCTCCCCCAGGCTCGTAGCGGGAGATGCGTAAATACAATTCCTCACGAAAAAAAAAAGGGTCTCCATAGTAAGAACCAGAGCCCTATATAGCGTTACCTGAGGTAGAAGGTCTTCCCGCATTGCAGCTGTGGGCAGTGCCAGCGCTTTCTTTCAGAGTCCTCATAGTTCCCCCTCCCCTTGAGGAGAGTCTGCTCGGACTGCGGACAGCGGCCTGGGCGGGGAGAGCAGCGGCAATGCGTGAAGCGGTCCTGCATCCCTGCCCCCGTCGTGAGATGGGACACCGTGAGGTTGTAGTCGGTAGTGACGGCCCTCTGGCCGTCGAGCCCGACATACCCCGCCCGCCTCGTCCAGGTTTGTAGCGGGAGATGCGTAAATGCATTTCCTCACGAAAAAAAGGGTCTCCATAGTTCCCTTTGGGAACAGAGCCCTATACAGCGTTACCTGAGGTAGAAGGTCTTCCCGCATTGCGGCTGCGGGCAGTGCCAGCGCTGTCGCCTGTCGTGCTGGAAGTGCACGTGGTCGAACAGCTCGCTCTCTGTGTCGCATATCAGGTCGCACTCAGCGCACGCGTACGTCTCTGACACGGGGGCGTCGCGCGAGTGGAATTGCCTACAACAATTAACAATTTACTTGTAACTAGCGACCCGCCCCGGCTTCGCATGGGTGCAATATGCTTACCATCAGGTGAATTGTGGACAAAATAAGGAAGGAAAAAATACATCAGAGGAAGTGTGAAAGTAGCCCCAGTGAGGGAGAAAATAAGGAGTAGAAGGTTAGCGTGGTATAGACATGTGATGCGTAGAGAGGAGAAGCATGTCACTAGAAGATGTATGGAAATGGTAGTGCAAGGAAGAAGAGCAAGAGGCCGCCCGAAAAAGACATGGATGGAGTGTGTGAATGAAGACATGAGAGAGAAAGAATTGAGTGTGGAGTTGACGTCTGATAGAGGGGAGTGGAAGAAGAAGATTTTCTGTGCCGACCCTACCTAAGTGGGATAAGGTAAAGAAGAAGAAGTGGTGAATTGTAATCAAACGCAAGCCAATTAAGAGTTAAAAAAAACTAAATACACAGTTACAGAATAACATATACCATCGCGGAGTTTTCTGTAGACCTACAACCTTACTGTCTTCAAGGCGAGAGTGAACCGGTTTCTAGGCAAGCGCGCCTCATCTTAGACTGCAATATCACTTAACATCAGGTGAGTTGTGGTCAAGCGCAAGCCAATTACGCGTAAAAAAGACCTTTTCAATGTGTATAAATAATTAGTACCTCAATTTGATCAATTTCGTAGGGTTCAGTCTGCGTTTGCAATAAATGTAAGCGGAAAAATGATACATAATTAACGACATAACATTAGATACCTGAATAATTAAAAGGTTAAACCGGCCTAATTGGGGTCAATCCTCTATCGATTGCTGTTAATCAACGGATCATAGAGTTTATTATACTAGAGGGAATAGAAAGAAAGATTTGACGACCTCGTTGGCGTAGGTAATGGTTACCATGCCAGACCATGCCGGACTGCCAACCAGAGGGTCCCAGGTTGGATTCTCTTGGTTTTAAAGTTTTTTTTTTTACTAGTAATGGGCTTGCGCTTGACCGCAATTCACCTGATGGTAAGCGATATTGCAATCTAAGGTGGAGCACGCTTGCCCAGAAAAAACCGGTTTTAAAGTTTATCATAGTTAAAGTCATTGTTGGATTAAAAAAGGGGCTAACAACTCAAATGGGAGGCGAAAATCAGAAACTGTGCCTAGTTATCGTATTCATGTCACTGAATACATGCCAATAGAATAAAAGTCACTTACATGTGAAATTTAAGGCGCACTTTCGATGTGAACGACTGGTTGCAATTATGACAGGTCACTATTTCCGAACTATCTTTAGATTTCTTGCGTTGGCTCTAGAAACAAGAAAAAAAATATTCAAGTACGCAATTCACACTGAAAAAGAGACTGAATGCGAAGATAAGGGCAAAATCTTGAGTTTACAGTTTTTTCGTTAAAAAAAAATATCGAATAAATAGCTTACAGATTTTTAAGCTATTTTTTCGTATATGCATTATAGCGTAAAAACTGTAAACTCAACATTTTGCCCTCAAGAACAACTCTTAAGAATAGGTATTTATACTTTTTTTTGGTACCAATCACACTTATCAATATGAAAATATGAAACTGACATTTTTAATTCATAAGTCCGATTGGTACCATTATAACAAAAACATACAAATATTCTTAGAATGGTTCTTTAGACAGTCGAAACCGTTAAAACTTTTTTTTTGATATTTTTTCCGTTTACGATTAATAGCGAAAAAACTGTATAATCAAGATTTAGCTTTTATCGTATGGCCCCATCACATGATCATATTAGCTGTGAGATAGCCACTTACCTCCATCCCATCTTTGTCATTTTTTCCCTCACTCTCAACCTTCCGTTTTCTATCGTGCGTGCATTTATGGGTAGCCAGAGTATCGGGGGTCGGGAAGAATTTACTAAAACAAATTATAATTTTAAACATATAATAAAACCTGAAATACCTTTGATAATTATATAATTTTCCGTACTACCATTATTTATCATTAAATAAATTATAGAAAAAAGACTAGCTGACCAGGCAAACGTTGTTTTGCCTAAGTGCAGTTAAAAACACTACAATTGATCAGGATGAAATAGTACATGGTTACTCTAGGGATGAAAGTAAGTTATTTAGACCCTAGACGGGGTTTGGCGTTCCGAATAAAGTGAGGGCGCCAATAATAGTTCGAGGGACTAAATAAGTCTTTAACCCGAGGTAAACACTGCTTTTCATTACAAATACAAGGAAAGTAAAAAAAAATGGTACGGAATTTTTTTTCTTACTTTCTCAGCGCGCCATTTCATTAAATCGTCATACAATTTTAGGTATCATTGTTTTGATTTAGGTGGTGAAAGGTTTTCCACTACCGCTTTAGCCTCTTCTCTTATAAAATCAGGCGTTAAATTCATATCAGATGAACTCATTTTATAGATACAAATCTCCGCTATACGTATAAACAAAAGTCTTCAAATGGAAATAATAAATGAAGATCGCATTGCCGCTTTTATTCAGCCATTATTTTTTATTTTTATCATTGCAAAAATGGTAAATATTTTGCCCAAATATAAGTAATTTTAAAGAAATTGTTGAAAATAAATTATAAGGAAGTTATTTACAAAATATAAATTCTTTAATCAATACTTAGCTTTAAGTTATTCAAATTTTACATCGTGGCTATATAGAAAGTAAAACCTTTTTTACTCTAGTATTATTTAAATAATTTGACAGCTGTCAGTTGCAAAGCGATTCTCCCTAGGGATGCAATGTATTACTTTCATCCCGCTCCTCAGGCAACTTCAGACCTACTTTCAGAGTATGAATAATGAAAAATTATATTATTTACCTGCAAGTTTCACACTTATGCCCTTTCCTGGGCTTCACAGGAGTTTTTTCATCGCTTTGTACTATCCATATCTCTTCATCGCTACTGAGACTTTCTTGTTTCACCTCAGTTTTCATTATCAGATCTGGGTGCTTCTAAAACGGAAAGTATATAAATGGTCGATTTTTGTTTTTTTATACTCGTATAATTTACTTGTGTAATAGACATGTATTACTGTCTAGGAAAAAATAGTAAAAAATTTTAGACATTCATTTACTGTACTTTTTTTGCAATAATGTGAGTGTTGTTTATAAAGTACATTGTGCTAAATTAAAAATATATAAATGAGTTATTCGCTTTAGGACAGATTCGCTTTATGACAGATTCGCTTTACGGCAGAATCGCTTTATAAATGAAGGTCACTTTTATGTGTGATTTTAGTATGTTGTTTAAAAACAACACTGTCCATTTAAGGGTTAATAAGAACCTTACACAAATACCTTGAATATGCTACATTTAATCAAATTTACCTCGAGCAACACCGGCTAGCAAAGCTAGTATATACTTACACCTGTTGACGATAAATATTGCGCATCGACCATTGGAAAGAAACAATCGGCTAATTTCGGCTTAGAAATAAAAGCTATAATCCACCACGCTGGCCAAGTGTGGGTTGGTGGATTACACATACATATTTTCTGGTATTGGTCTTCAAACATGTCAGTTTCCCCACGACGTTTTCCTTCACCGCAAAGCGAGTGCAAATTTAAACTTAACATGAAAACCGAGTCATTGGTGTAGGGCCAGAATCGAACCAACGGCCGTCAGATTGAAAAGCAGACGTTTTCCCACCGAGCCCCACTAGCTTTCAACAAAAAATGCCCATATGTGATTATTTATTGGGCAGTGGATGGAGACGAGATGCCTAGTTAGGGTCGCATGGCGTGCCTTAGGAGAGGCCTATGTCCAGCAGTGAACGCAGACGGCCTGATGATGATGATAGGTAATTTAATTAAGAATTAAAAACTAACTCCAACAGAGGTTTGGTTTTCTTCGTCTCCGTTCTTAGTATTGCCATCTGAAATTTTCGTAAAAACGTTTAGTTATTTGAGCACTAATAACATAACATAACATTTACAAAATAATAAAAGGCAAAGTATACGTTTTTTCGAATGCGCAAAACACTAACTTTATAGTGCTGTTGTATGAAAGTCATATCATTTTTTTATTTTATTAATATGATGAGTTCGTTGGCGTAATGGTTACCATGCCGGGCTGCCAATCACAAGGTTCAGAGTTCGATTCTAGTATGGGGATCCTGTTCTATATTTATTACTTTATATCCGTGTGTGAAATGGACATATTCAATTATATTTATAATTGAATATGCAATGTTTTTCATCACCGAAATCTCGAGCTCACTTTTGGCGATCGCACCTATGACCTGCGGGACCTAAGGCGGCCCCATGCCGAACTGAGCCGTCGTCGCTTTAAATTAATTAATGATATACGAGTAAATAAAAACATACCTTTTTCCTTTTGAAAAGATATACCTACGTTTTATAGTATATAGTATATTCTTTAATAGTACAAACACACCTTTTTCCTTTTCAAGTTCAGTATTAGCAATAGACGTAGTTTGTTGTGGACTTTCTCGAATTTTGCTTTTGATATCTGCAAAAACGAAATTAAAACATTTTACACAAAATATCATTGCTAAACTAAGCAACTAGTACTTAAATTACAGTGTGCAGTTCCGAACTTTCGTACAAAACGCTTTGCGTCGACCTTTATTGTTAGGACTGCGAAGCTTTGGAACTCACTACCTGAGTCTCTGTTTCCTGAGAGGTATCATCCGGGGGCCTTCAAAAGTAGAGTTAATAGGTATCTTCTAGGTAAGCGTGCCACACCGTAGACTGCAGTGCAGCTTAACATCAGGCTAGCTGTAGTCAAACGCTAACCTATCAAGGATAAAAAAAAAAGTGTAAAACAAACCCCCCCGTGGGACCCCGCATTGTCGAGGCGGGGGGGCTCAGTAACCGTGGCCTGGTCACCCACGGTGAAGCGAAGAGGGTCCCTGAGGCGGGCCACTTCCATTGTAATCCCTGTACGCAAGTTCTAGATGGAGTGGCACAAGTAGGTTGCGAAACCTTGTTCCGGGGGGGTTACTGAGGCGGGCTGCGGTGTGGTTATTTATTTATTTATTTATTAGGCACTCAGACAGATTACAAACATTCATTTTAACATAACTAAACTAAAAGGAACAAAAACAAGTCTGCAATCCAAAAAAAGAGTACACAGCATGCTAGTGTAAACTTAATGATAAGGAAGGTTCAGATATACATATAAAAGGGGAAATCTTAAGTACTAAACAATTTAACCTATAACTTATATTATTTCTAAATTGACTGAGACTCATCATCATCACATTACTGAACTGGATGTATTTAGTAACAACTAAATACATCCAGTTCAGTAATGTGAGTCTTACATTGGTTGTTATCTGAAGCGTCACAACATTTGAGTACCAGCTCGTAATATGAGCGACACATGCGCTGTATAGGACTATTAAGTACTGGAAACGTTATTTTTATACAGTTTATTAGTGTGAAACAGTTTAGATTTTAGGTTAGGGAGGCATCGAGCCCGACATACCCCACCCACCTCCCCGGGTGTGGTGGGCATGCGTAAATGCATTTCCTCACATAAAACAAAGTGTGTAAAACAAAGGATAACATTATAACCGCTGATGAAGCGCCCTGATGAAAATGCCACTTTTAAAAAAGACAGTCTTTGTGCATGGTCACCCATCCAAAGACTGTCCGCGTGGACCGTTGCTTAACCTCGATGATTGCGTCAGATCACCTTGGTTAGTCGAGCTACAGACGCTATGCTATTATCGCCTGATAAGTTTAATCTTACCTTCTGTTTCAGTTTTATTTTCTTTCTCTGTCTTCTCATGCACTGCTGCTACATGAGCTTGCAACCATTTGGGGCTAGTGTACCCTGCGAATTAAGAGATATAATTATCTATATTTCATTTAAATGTTATCTTTCAGTATCATACATCAAATAATGATGTATGATACTTAGCGCAGGGACCATTGGATACGACATAACTAACACTGTAATCACTTTATTAATTACAGCGAAAACTTAGCGTAAACTCTATATAATGACACTAAAGAAACTGTGTATTATGCCGTTATAGAGAGTGGTCGTTAAATGGAGAGAATGTAGCATTGTATGGAATACAAGCTAAACCACCTAAAGCCAATGGTCTTCGTCGTTTTAGAGAGTTTGTCGTTAAATCGAGTGACATTACATGGAGTTTACACTGTATTTATGTATGTGCACAATAACCTTTTTTCTTACTTTATTTTCTTTAAATAAGCGAATTAGAAAAACTGTCAAGTTTATTGTAAGTGTACGGAATAAATAAATAAATATCGATAAATGAATAAAATTCTTCGCCTCACTGCTCCAACTACCCAGAGTCTCCACGGCCAAAGGTACAAAATCGGTTCTTGGTGCAGAGGTTGGCCATAGCTATTCAGCGCGGTAATGCAGCGAGCGTGATGGGCACCTTTGCACCGGGGGCGACCAGGGGCGGGTTATTTGATTAGTATTAGTTTTTTAATATGTGACATGTATAAAACCAATATTGACATAAATAAATGAATAAACTATAAATTATAACTTGTAGTGTTTCTCACCATAATCGCACAAAGGGCAAGGGTAGACCACGTCATCATCTGTGACGTGTTTATGTGATTCACCATGGACACACACTTCCACACTCGTTTGGAAGGTTAGCTCGCAAAACCTGCAAATATACATCTGGATTAGTAAATTCTACGCAATATCTTTATGTTTATACTTATTTTGACTTGTAACTTTATTTTGACTTGAAACTTTGATGTTATCAATAAATGATTTGTATTTGTACTAGCTGACCCGGCAAACGCTGTTTTGACTTAAAAATAGATAGTAGCCGATTCTCAGACTTACTGAATACGCATATAAAATTTGGTAAAAATCGGTCAAGCCGTTTCGGAGGAGTATGGTAACTAACATTGTGACATGGAAATTTTATATATAAGATTTGTGGCGTCTCTGTCGCACTTCATCGCCCTCTACCAATCAGAGCGCTTGTCCTGAATCGCGCAAACGGTATTTACAACGCGCGTACGACTGATTCAAGCTACAATGCTTGACCGTCGGACGGCCGTCTCCGGACACTACATCTATCCGGGGGGATATCCCTTTGCTAAATGGAGGCTGACTATCGTCGCTCCATAGATTTAAATAAATAAATGAATCTTTTTAAGGAATATCTTTAGTAATTCTTTCTTTATTTTTTTATTATATTTTTTGCATGTCATTTATTAAATATTAAAAATTGTATGTTTCAAAAGAACAAAACTGTTGATACTAATGAACCTATGTAAGTAGGTACTTGTAATTCCATAATCTGTACTGTTTACAACAAATGAATATGAATTCTACGCAAGTAAATATTGTTTTTATGGTGCTTCCACGTCTCAACAAGTATAAATAAAATAAGAATAAATGGTGTAGGTACATATTAAATTTGTTTAGGCTTACATTTTAAAATAAATTACAAAATTAAAATAGGACCGCAAAACTAATTTTAAAGAGACCTTTGCCCAGCAGTTTGGACATAATAATTTCTCACCTGCATTTTAACTCTTTCACTTCAACAGCATTTTCATTTATGCCCAAGAATTGCTTAACTTCTTCATTAGCCTCTTCCAAATTGTCAATAATTTTATCTATTTCCGGTTCCTCTACCAATTCTACGTCACTTGAAGCGTCTTTTCTTTCATCGTTTATTATTATAACATCATCATCATTGTCTATAGGCTTAGTAACTATCTCACCATCAGACCCGATTTCAACTTTTACAAACTCATCTCTATTTTTAATTTTCGACTCTTTCTCTGTATTCGAATGAAATTTAAAGTTCTTGACCTTTTGAAATATGTATTGTTGATTGTTTTTTATAACTAAATATTCTTCAGAGTTCAAAAACTGGTTAGCATTTTTCATACTGGACGGTTTAAAATATTCGTTTAGACAGACTTCGCATATAACTTTGAGTTGGGTTGGCAGAATCTTCTGCGATGACCATCTATGCATTTTCTGGTCTTCTTTGTCGAATATATAGAGATTGTCTGTAACACTGTTAGTACATATAAAGCAGTTCCTATTCTCAACGTCAGCTATCACAAGTCCTTCTATATCAAAGGCTTTTGTAGCACTTTTTTGTATCATCCTAGTCGGATTAGTCTTTCTAACATGTTTCTTTTCATTAACTTCGTAAGGTATGCTTGTGACCGGCGCATCTTTGAGCATATTTAATATTTCATCTCTTGTATATTTGAAATCATTTTTGCTTTCAAAATTGTCTTTGATTAAACTTCTCGGGGACTTATTATTTTTGTTTCCGTTGTTTAATGTAGCATAAGTTTTCGTGCTTTCTTCGAGGTATCTAGTAAATTGAGCTTCAAATCCTATGGTGTTATTGCATACGAGTTTAAAAGGTACACCGCTGATGAAATTCTGTTTAGGGCTGGCAACTAGGCTTGATATAGGGCTTGCTGTTATTGTATAAGTGGTTTCTTCATAAGTGATGCCTTCTTGGTCATTAATTTCTTCAGTGTCGTCGCTGATTTTGATAAATGGAAGTTTTTCTAACGTTAAATCTACTGGTGCATCTTCGTTGTCAAAGTGTATTTGAGAGGCTTCAATTTCAGTGCCATCATCAAGGACATATTCTTGGTTTTCGATAGTTTCAGTTTGATCTAACACTTGAACCATTTCGGGGTGGTTCTTTTCAAGGTTCAGTAGGAATTGGTAGACGTTTTCGTTCAAGTCTACGGTTCTATCTTTGGTTAGAGATGCTAAGTCGATGTCGTAGCCCAAGACTAACCTGTGGACAATCGAATTAAAATCATTTACAAAAAATAATGCTCAAGTTGACCCTTGAAAGAGAGGTAACAATAATAATAATAATCTTTATTGCAGGCAACATAACCCATATGTACATTTAAAATTAAAAAAATAATAATATAAAATATAAAACCTTAAAATTAAAATTACGAATACATTTTTAAGACTACATATTTATATATAACAAGACCAATAAATGATTATCAAAGTTCCCTAAGATTTTCTCAGACTAGTATTTAAATCCTCAGCGCCCGTTACATGGCGCTTACCATCCGGCGTAAAACCAGATCATCTCGCATAAAATATACAATAAATTAAAAGGCTATTGTAGGTCAGTCATCTCCTCGTATTTATGTCTGCTATACAGAGTTACTAAAAAATCGCCTTTATCTTAAATGATCAAAGTCTTCGACATTTTTTTTAATATAATTAAAATATTTTTTAAGAGAGACGAATATAAGAAACACAACTACGGTGGCTGAAATTGTGGTATTTTATAACTTGAGTCAGGGTTGTGCTTCGTTATTTCAAGGAGCTTGGTTGGCTTGGGTAGGCTGGTAAGGGGGAAATACACAATACGCCCCTAGCGGGATGTCAGTGGCAGGTCTCATCATCCCCAATGCTAATTGGAATTAGAATTAGAACTCGGGTCGATAAAAAAAACATTTAAAAGTTACTTTATATACTATTTACTTTTTTACCGAAGAGATAGACATTCTTCTTACTTGCATAATTTAGCAAATTGAAAATTAGCGCTGGAGCACTTAGTGCTCACAGCATTATGCTGAATTTACTCCTTTTGTGCACTCATTATTAGTGATAACATCATAAATTGTAAGTGTTTTTTTTTGTTTTGAGCACAATAAATATATTTTCTTTCTTCATTTTTTTTTTCTAATGTTAACAAGAAGAATCGAGCTTTTAAATGGGATATTCTAATAATCCCCGTTGAATGTTCCCATTAATGGGATTTTTTGGACATTTTAACGTTTTTTTGACCAGAAATTCCCATTGGACCGTAAACCGAGTGCAAATCCACGCATAACTTGAAAAACAAGTGCAGGGCCAGTAGCGAACCGGAGCCGTCAGATTTAAAAACAGACGTTTTTCCATCGAGCCACACTCGCTCTTCTCACATATAACAAAAAAAAAACTTTTTTATACTAGTCTTGTATAACATTCCTGTACGATACTAATGATCTAATTTAGAAGAAAATCGTTAAACATTGATACTCGTAAACTAGTTTTTTACAAAAATATCGAGCGATCAAATCAAGGTCGAACTTTAATTTGTGGATTAGCCAAGTCATTTTAGCATGGGGTAATTAATTTCAGTTTGTTTTTGCATTTTGCATGGAATTTTATGGCTGCTTTTTGATACGCTTTTCGTTAATGTGTTTAAATGTTGCTATTATTTATTATACGTTTTTTAGTTCCAGTAAAGTAATTATTGACCGGGCGAGCGAAGGATCGTTGGCTCTTAGACTAGAATTATATGACCGATTTTGTTATGACATAATGATATACCATAGACAAATGAATTTAATAGACGCTCAACCTCTTGTTGAAAACCGTACTACGTGTATCGATCGAATGATATACGTAGTACGCGCCATCTTTTCTTATATACTATATATTATATCGCTTGATTTAATCTATTCGACAGTAAATCAGATCAAAATCATGGGTCGATTTTGATGACATTTACCGTGAAGATAAGTTAGATCTTGAATAAACGCATAGTCTAATTTTTATCCCGGATTAACTTCTTTGTCCCGGATTAACGCGGGTAACACCGCGTGACGCAGCTAGTAGATTATAATCAAGGGATTTTCAAGGTGAGAGTGAACCGGTTCCTTCTTGGTTAGTCAGGCGAATTGAAGTCAAGCGCTGAGATATACGAAGTTAAAAAAAAGAAAAAAAAAAAATGGTTGCCTGTAAAGTCGGTTTTACGGGCGAAGATTTTACGTGACAACGTCTGCCGCGTGCTGCGCGTCGTAGTCACGCCATCACGCATATTTTTTATACGTAAAGCATTTCGCATTTACGCATCTTCCAGGTTGGACTCGAGGCCCAGAGAGGCCGTCACTACCGACTACAACCTCACGGTGTCCCATCTCACGACGGGGGCAGGGATGCAGGACCGCACAGCGCAATGCCGCTGCTCTCCCCGCCCAGGCCGCTGTCCGCAGTCCGAGCGGATTACTTCAAGGGGGGCGGCGCCCTTTACGGCGCGATGCCCTGGTACAACCAAAGGCATCATCTCACCGGGAGGCCTTTATCCCTGTTGTAAAGCACTGGACATCCCCGCCGCCAATAATAAATAATGTAATTTAAAATTTATATATATTGTGTCGTAGTTTGATCATAAGCTTTGATTATACAAAACTTTTGGAATAATTTCTTTTACCCAAAATTGTTAACTATAGCACTTGTCATAATTTTATCACTTTTGTACCATATCATAATCATCTTTCTTTGTCTCCACTCATTGTTATGTTCATACAAACTTGTATTATTTGGCGGTGAAGGTACTATGCCCCACAACTCAGGGTTTTCTCTAGTGTGGGACATAGGGATCAAATTAAACGGGGAACGTACGTTTGTAAATATCGAATAAGGTTCTCTTTTTTACGCTTAATAATAATTTATTATAGCACGTAACGGCACGGATAAAATACACTTCACAGTGCTAGCCTGCTGCGACTGCAGGTGCGCGAGACGCCATGGCTGCCTTGCCTTGACTAGCAGATCTTCGTGCAGCACGTGTAGATGGTTATGGAGGGGCAGCAACAGCCACCGCAGCACCCGCCGCCGCAGCCTCCACAGCATCCTCCACAGCACATCTTGGCTAGTATTGTATATTTTTACTGTCATAATATTGTACGTGTTTACTGGACAAATAAATGCATTATTATTATATTATAATGCCCCAGGGCCTCCAAGTGGAAACGGAGTCCGAGCACGAAAGGCTCGCCTCCGTGCCCGTCTCCTGCGGAGCGGATGGAAGTGAGAGTCTAACTCACACTCCCACTCCTCGGGCCATCTTCTGGACATGACTGTCTCACAGAAGATAGGTGTTCGTTGCGCTTACGCACCTATCAGTAAAGTAGTTCAAACGGAAGCTTCTAGATGGCGCACTCAAATGAGATACACTTTCTAAATCGCGTAAATGACATGTTACGGTCGTCTAGAGGCTTTTGTTTGTAATCGCACTTGAAGATGAGCTTTAAGAAAAGTACAAAGTGTACAAGTATAACAAGTGGTTAAGTTTGTGTGTTTAACGGTCGGTAAGAAAATTAATACGGTCTTGGAAGTAAGTGTTTCATAGAGATGCGCGACTGCGAATAATCTGATGAGTCGAATTATCTACAACTACTAATATACATCGATCGACTTGAATATTAGTAATATACTAATGTTAATAATCGAATGATGACTACTAATTAGTTACTAATGGCGTTTTGACTCGATTGTTAGCGAATCTTGTCAATGTCACTTGTTAGTTTCAAATGAATGAAATATGAATGAATCGTTGGAGTGGAGTCGGCTCAAGTAGTAACTAATGTAGTATTCATTCAGTCCGGTTAATTTTGAGTGGGTATCATGTAAGTTACTAATTTTCGGAGATCATTCGAATGAGTCGAATGATTTGTAAAGTCGAATAATTCGACTGGAATCATTCACAGTCGCGCATCGTTTGTGTTTCATTTCGGGGTTTTTCTGCGCTCAGTGGGATCATACGCTGCGTCCTTTAATAGGTATTAATCCTATTGTGATAAATAAAATTTAACTAAGTACATTTTTACTCACGTAATAACCCTGTATCAAATCGTTTAGACGCCAATATAAAGTCATGGCTTTTATTAGATCCAATAAAGTACAAAAAGTCAATTACTTATTTAAAATCCTTTGATCTTTTATTCATTTTTTCATATATTTAATTGGTACATTAGATTTATATTCATATTAATTTGTTATATGGTAGTTAGGATGACGCAATCAATTTTGCATATTATAGATTCTTACTAGCTGTATTCCTATGACGCTACTCGGTATATCTCAGAATACAAACCACGGATAACAGAAAAAAAAATATCATAGAGAATATAATAATAATAGAGGAAAAACATAGTCTATTAGTTAAGCCAATATTTATTTAATTGAAATATAAGAACCAAAGCGCTGTGTTGCGACAATTTTGACTTTAGATCTCAGACATAGAGACCTGTTAGGAGTCACACCTTTTCACACGACATCTAGTTTTGAAAATTAGAACTAAGTGAATAATGTTTGTATAACCGGCTATTATTTACGTTTATTTTGTCGGTATTAGCGGGACATGTTTCAGCACAATCAGTGTGTCATTCTCAAGGACAGGAACACAGCCAACGTACGCCCGCGATGGCGGCTGCGCCTGAACTCAACCGCAGCAGTCACCACGAGCGACAACCGACCAAATAAACGTAAGTGATAGCCAGTGATTTTAGAACTATGTAAGTGATTCAATCAATTATTTGAGGAAGGAAGGCCAATTGAGTTACAGACTGCTATGTCACTAATGTCGACGGTCGCAAATCCTCCGCGCTGGAAGATACACGTGTTATTGAGATTGAGCCATAGACAATACCTTATTTGACTGTTATCTATCTCATTTGAGCTATTTTTATACTAACCCCTGGTAAGTGATTTGTGTTTAATAATACGGGGGAAAGAGACCATAACCCTCTAGCTAAAACAAAAAAAAAGAAAAATATTAGAAAAAATCTGAGATAAGATACCTAAGGTACATAGCTAGAGGAGGCCTATACCTAGATTGGGGTTCCAACAACAAATGATAATAATTTAATTTAGTTAAAACACTTAACAAAATATATATAAATAGTTGTATAAGTTTAAGCAGTAAAAATTTTTTAAGATTGGTGGAAATAAATTGGGCTTATTATTATTTGTAATCTTAGCGTCTTCTCAAAATTTGAAAAAAATCGGTTAGTAAATGCTAAAACCACGGGCAAAATTATTATTATTATTATAACACAGGGAAATGGATCCCATTCCCCCGATCCGGTTCCGCCGGACCCTCCTCCGGTAATAACCTCACCGCCTCTGTTGCCGGCCTCGATGCCACAAAGATCAGCTAATAAGCGCCATGCACCACCGGAAGACAGTTTCAGACCCCGCGGGGAAAAAGTCATTACAGAAAATAGAGAAGCAGCGAATGTTTCCATACAAACAACTTATACCCCACACAAACAACTCATACTCACCATCATGGGTATTCGCGAATATGACAACAATGATTCTGGCCCATACACCACTATATAGATTCCACCACGAGGGACGAGTAGGGAAAAACCAAGGTGGCATCGTTATACTGTGGAGGTGCCTAAGTCACGTACTAAGCGGTTTGTGTCCACTTTCATAGTGCGTGCCGCCAAGGTGTGGAATTCTTTGCCAAATTCCCTGTTCCCCGATAACTGTAATCTAGCGGTTTTCAAGACAAGAGTGAACCGGTTTCTTCTGGGCAAGCGCACTCCACCTTAGATCGTATTATTGCTTACCATCAGGTGAATTGCGATCAAGCGCAAGCCCATTATGAGTTAATAAAAAAAAAGATTATCCACGTATCTAAAATGGAGTCCGACCCAAGCGAAGGGACAAATTTTCGCGCAATGAAATTCGGCCAGTTCCTCTTCAAAAACAAAATTGACAACATATGCAGAGATGGAGTTAAAAGAATAGGTAGGAACAAAATCTCCATTCAATTCAAATCCGCTGAAAGTGCTAATAGATTCTTGAACAACCCGGTCCTTACTACACATAAAGTTGAAGCTATTATGCCGTATAAGCAGCACATATTATAATGTCACCCGTATGGGAGTGGTTCGTGGAGTCCCCGAGGATTTGTCCATGGAAGAATTCGTGGAATCAATAGAAATTTCAGGCAAACATTATTTTGCGCTAAAAGCTAGGCGACTTAATAGGAAAGTCAAAAATGATAACAATGTATCTTGGGAACCAACCCAAACAGTCGTCCTCACAATCAGAGGTCAAAACTTGCCTTCAGTAATTTACAGCTTTAATTCAGCTCTAAAAGTGGAAGTATACCAATACCCGACCATTCAGTGCTGCCGCTTTGGCCACATCAAGGCACAATGCAGATAAAAGCCTCGTTGCTACAAATGTGGCGCTTCTCATTCAAGAGATGAATACCAAGTAACCGACTCTAATGCTAAGTGCCTAAATTATTCTGGGCCCTGCTCTGCTACCAGCAGGGCATGTCCTGAACAGGAGAGGCAAAAATAACATAAAAGCGTTGATGGCCAAAAAAGGCTTTCCCTATTTTGCAGTTAATTCTCGGTACCCTACCCAGACCCTATAACGAAGTAGTGAAATCCTAAATTCCTGCTAGCCATCCCATAATTCTCCACAATGATCCCTCATCATCGCCTCCCCATCCCACCCTATCCCACCGAAAAACTGTCTACAGAAATTCAGCTCCTAAACCTAGGGGTCTAGGCAAGTCCTATGATATAGAAGCCCACCATTCCATTATAGCCACTCCCCAATCCCCTCTCCCTAATGGGTCTGCCGCTGATTGGGATTCATATCCCTTGACCAAAAATCATCTCCCTATTCATGTAGAAATAGGGATATATTTGTCATTAACTATAACCAACTAATTGAACATATTCTTGTAACAGCGGATGAATGCATCCCAACAAAAAATCCTTCTCAAAAGACATCATCCCCTCCATAGTGGGATTCGGAGTGCTCCACTCTAGTAAAGAATAGAAATTTGGCAGAAAAGAACTATAGCAAACAAATAGCCTTAGAAAACTTTCTGGCTTACCAAAGGGAATCTGCTATATTCAAGAAAGCATCATCAGCATCATCTAAGAAGAAAACAGATTGGATAAAATTTTGCGAAAATCTAGCTCTTTCCTCCCTCCCCATCTTCTATCGTTTGGAAACAGATTCGAGGATTTCGAGGCTCATACAATCATAATGATATCACTTCAAATGACTCAGCTTCTTGGTTGGAATCTTTTGACAAATTAGCCCCATACGCCCACCGACCAATTTCCTTGTCCCCTCACATAACCCTTACCCCTTCTTCAGCTCATTTTGATTCCCCATTCTCTTATGAAGAACTTCTGATCGGTTGTCTTGATGGGTTGTTTGACTCTGCCCCCGGCAGTCACGGCATACCCTATTCGTTTATAACCAAGGCTTGTAAAAAACTTACAAGCAGCTTTTTGGCAATAATAAATGATCTCTACCAAAAAGGTATAGTCCCTGAATCATGGAGAACACAAGTGGTAATCCCTATTCCAAAACCAAAAGAAAATCTCTCAGATCTTCTAGACGTCCTATCGCCCTATCATGTACCACAGCAAAGATAACAGAAATTTTGATCAAAAATATATTAGAATGGTATGTTGAGAAAAAATAACTCCCCTCTAGATCCCAATTTGGAATTAGAAAAGGCTTTAGCCCACTAGACAGCCTAAGCATTTTAACCACAGAAATATAGATTGCAGCCAAAAGAGAGGAGTACCTAACCTCCGTATTTCTGGATGTCGCTTCAGCATACGACAATGTCATTATTCCAGTACTAAGAAACAAACTGTTGCAGCTTAATATTTCAGCGAAGATGGTCCATTTTATATGCTGTTTCCTTGTAGAAATAATGATCATTATACGATCTCAGGATACACAATTGACTCCTAGAACAATTTGGAAAGGACTCCTTGAATGTCCTGTCCTCAGCCCCTTCTTTACAGTCGATCTAGAAGAGTCAGTCAACCATTACTGCCAAGTCCTCCATATGCCGATGACCTAGTATTATATTCCTCTTCTAAAAATATTCTCAATAATGTAGACAACGTCAACAATGCGCTAGCATATTTAGATTCTTGGTTGCTGGATCATGGTCTGACTATTTCTCCCGCTAAAAGCAAAGTTGTAGTATTCACAAGAAAAAAAAATCATCCCTGATGTTAGCATCATTTATGGCAATAAAAGCAACTTCTCAAAGTTTTTAGGAATTTGTCTACATTCGTGACTAACAGGGTTCACTCACTGTGAATACATTGTTAATAAATGCGAAAAAAAATATAAACATCCTCAGATCATTATCAGGGATCTGGTGGGGCTCCCACCCATCTTCATAAAAGCTCCTATACCAGGCAATCATCCGCAGCCATATGGACTATGGAATGTTTTTGCTAGCCCACGGTAACAAAGCTGCCTTAGCCAAACTCTCAAGTATCCAGTCCAAATGCCTCAGACTCATACTAGACACTATGAAAAGTTTCCCAATAAATGTCATGCAATTGGAATGCGAAAAGTGGACAAAAATAATAACCGAATGGTACCCTAGAGATGGCGTAAGAAGTAGAGGAAGGCAACGTAAACGTTGGGAAGACGACATTATGAGGATAGCAGGAACCACATGGACGAGAGTAGCTAGAGAGAGAGGAAAATGGAAGTGTCTGGAGGAGGCCTTTGTCGCAAGACAAGCTGTAATATAAGCATGTAAATAGTTATAGTTTTTTTTTTTTTTAAGTTAATAGTGTATAATAAGCAATAAAGGCTTATTTTATTTTATTTTATTTTTTTATTTTAATTGGAATGCGAGGACCCGCCTCTACACCTTCGGAGACAATTTTTGGCCGACGGCTTTATTATTAAACTAATCCAAAACTCTAAACACCTGCTCATATTTTTTCTTGAAAAGCTACATTCCCTGATCTTCAATCAAAATCAGAGCCTATTCAGGAATGTACCCTGCCTGATCCAAAGTTTCACAAAATATATGTACGCTTTTCCCTATAAAATCATCCAGTATCCCCTCAAACCCGTTTTTCAATCTTCATTTGAATCTTTAACTTTCCAATCCAACATTCTACTAGACATCGGCATATTTAAAGATACCCCTGAGCCTGGTACATTAATAAATTACATTATAGAAAGCTCCTAGAATGACTGGCTTTCAATCTACACTGATTCATCTAAGATGGACAAAGAATCTGATGTAGGTGCCGCTGTCCAGATTCCCAGATATAAAAATATTCTTAGCTGTACATCCTCCTCTTTTGCATTTGTCTTCACTGGAGAAAGTATAGCTATTTTAGAAGCAATATTGTATATTATTTCTCAAAACATAAGGAAAGTAATTATACTAACAGACTCAAAAAGTTGCTTACAGGCTGTTAGTGCCAATCAGTTTAAAACCAAAAACAAATTTCCAATCATTCTTCGTATCAAAGAAGAGCTGCTAAGATGCCACTACTTAGGGTTACAGGTAGTTTTAGCTTGGATTCCAGGTTAAGTTGGTATTACCGGGAATGAACAAGCAGACTTATGCGCGAAACAAGCGGTTGCTCTAGGAAACTCCAATTTCTATCATATATACTGTCATGACCTTTCTTCTTTGTGCTACTCTATTCTCCATAACACATGGGAATCTCTTTGGCAACAATGCCAACTTATTAAGGGATTTTTTTTTGGAGAAATTCACCATCAATCCCTCGCAAACCTTAGTTCTCCCAGTTCAATAAGCTCACTAAGAGAGTCACCTCATGTCGCTTGCGATTGGGTCACGCCTGAACACCTGTATTTCTAGCCAGAATCAGAGTTCGCGACCACTCTTTGTGTGAATGTGGTATAGACATAGGCAACACTGACCACATTTCTTTAACTGGCCGAGATTGCGCTATTCGCTGCAAGACTCGATTCCGGTTGAATTTCCCCGTCCGACTAACATTTCCATCCTTCTACCCCATGTAAATTCTAAATTTGTATATGTCCTAAGTAAGTTTATTATTATTAATAATATCAAATTGTAAATACATGTATATATTCTATGCTATATGTATCCCTATTAACACATGCTCACGCATCAAGGGAACGATGATCTATGCTAAAAAAATTTGTTTGTTGTATGTAAGCCCCCTAAATATTTATTTTACTCGTTTCTTAATACCAGTTATATCTAAAATGGCCAATATTCATTTGTAATCCGTGCAAAAACTAACAACCACAGCTATTTTCATAATGTTAGGTTCGATATTATGACGAATGTCAGACCCGTATTTCCTACATACATATATTTGAATTTTATAACCAATTTCCTTAATTTATATTACGGTAGCGTTTAATCAAGTTTTAGGCAATTAATAAGTTAATTATCTAAACAAATTAAGGTTTTTGTACGGCATCTTATATGATTCTAAATAAATCACCAAAAATTTAAAACTGTTCGTATACTACGTAAAATGATCTATGGATCTTTCTTCCAACCTTTTTTGTTTTGTAATAGGTTTACGTTTGCCCGATGTTAAACTTTATTGTGGTCTAAGACGTATCACGCTTGCCTCGAAAGTACCTATTTACTCTAGATTTGAAGACCCCAAATTGTACTTCTCGGGAAAAAAAGAGTCTGAAAGAGAGTTCCAAAGCTTCGCAGTTCTCACAATGAAGGTCGTAGACAAACACTTTGTGCGAATCCTCGGAACTTAGAAATTGGGGCCGTCTTTTATGAGAATTGATTGCTTGGAAAAGCTCGCTTTCAGATTCGCGATAAGGTCGCCAGGACTAGCTTATAAGTCCTCTAAGTGCTATTTTGGAGCCCACCAAATGAGACGGCGTCCCGGCCGCCCCAAGATGAGATGGCGGTACGACCTCAACACACACAACCCAAGTCAACCCAAGACTGGAAAACCAGGACAGGCAAAAGTCCCCTCCCGTGGGGCCCCGCATTGTCGAGGTGGGGGGGCTCAGTAACCGTGGCCTGGTCACCCACGGTCCCTGAGGCGGGCCACTCCTTAGACTTGTACTCACTTATGCAATGCAATGCGTGCGTAAAAGTGTAGGGATAAAAGTGGAGGGACGGTAGGGAAGCCTTAGTCCTGCAGTGGGCAGATATATAGGTTTAGGTAGATAAATAAAAGTGCTATTTGGTATTTAATATTTGGAAGTAAGATAAACAAGAAAACAAATAACGACGATTATAAATAACAACAAAAAGTACATACAAAAGCTAGCAGCCGGGTTTTACAAGAAAGCACATTTACTCTCCGAATGTCAATTATGTGACCGTGACATTTTAACACCGACCAAGAGAAATTGCGAGCAATCGTTAAGTTCGCTTTGTCAACAAAGTGTGAAATCGTGAATGGATTCTCGTATGGTTTTGTAAAAAAAAAAAAAAATGATATTATGCCATTAACAAACAATATTTTTCTTATTCTTCCTTGCCTTATAGGGTCGCCAGCCAAGGCACTAGCTTCTAATTACTAAGTGTTTTAATAAAGTATTTATCTATCTATTTATCAATCTTATCCCACTAGGTGGGGTCGGCACACCAAATCTTCTTCTTCCACTCTCTTCTATCAGTCGTCATCTCCACACTCAGTTCTTTCTCTCTTATGTCCTCATTCACACACTCCATTAATGTATTTTGCCATTAACAAAAATGATTATAATAATATTATGGTTGCCTGGAAAAGATCGGTTTTAGCGAAAAGGCAGCCGTTTATGGCACAATGTAAATTTAATTAGTTTTGTCAATTTATAATATTAATGTGTATCTATCTTCTGGTCTGGTCAATAAAGAGTTAATCAATCTTTCTATTATTATCTACAGTACCAATATTATAAAGATAAAAAGTTTTGATTGTTTGTTTATTTGAATAGGCTCCGAAACTACTAGACCGTTTTAAACAATAATTTCACCGTTGGTTGGTAGGTGGGAAGCTATATTACTCTGGAGTAAAATACGAGTAGGCTAGTTTCTTTTTGCAACTTAAATTATTTCATAGCCCGTGCGAAGTCAGAGCAGGCTGCTTGTACTAAATGTAAAAAAAAAACAAAAGTAACATTTGGGGAAACAGCGGGGAATAGCAGGATAAAATGTCCACGGTTCATGTCAAGTGGAAATATTTAATAAGGGAAAATGTCGCCTGTCATCATACTTTTTTTCTTTCTCATTTTCTGTTACTTAGCAATCTGTTTTCTAACAATAAGCTAATTATATATGGCAGACATTCTTCAGTGGGGTTTCGATTGAGAAATAATCCCAGTGGTGCCATATTGATTGTTCATTTGCACATTTTATTGCTATACCATACAGTGGAAAAGATTATTATTACCACTAAGAGGTGGACAAATGGTGAAAAGACTATAAATCCTCGTCCCATGCTAACCCCGCAGGTTCTCTCTAATATCTCCTGGTCCTAATCGAGGTCAAAGACCTAAGATCAATAACCTTAGTCCTGTTAACCGGAACTTTGTATTCATACACTTTTAATTCCAGACCAATATAATTATGTATGTTTATGTATTTACCCGATTTAGAAAGAGGGTCATGTTTTTCAAGCGCATAAATAATTTATGTTTGTTTGTGATCTTTTGTCTCTTTCTGTCGCTCTGGAGCCTAAACAGTTGGATGGATTTGACGACAGCATTTTTTATCTATATACACACAGCTAGTTACTATATTACACACAGCGCCATAATAAACCATTTCTAGTTTGTATTATGGTTGCTAACACAACTGGTATACTACATATACATACATACATACTTTTTGTCTATAGTTAAATATTCAACACCCAGACCGACAGCCAACAAATTTAGTTTAGCACAAAGATGTTGGCCGTGCCGGGAATCGAACCCAGAACCTTTTGATTGGCAGTCCGGCATGGTAACCATTACGCCAACGAGGTCGTAAATTAAACGTCAAAACGAAAACGTTTCGAACATTTGATATTCGATTTCGTAAAAGTGACGTCATTTTTATAGTGTTTTTGATTTCAAGAACCAATGTTAAAGCATGTTAAAGCAAGAATTTTTTAGTATATTTATGGGATAAATAAACTTTTAATTTGAATTTAACCCAGTCATATCGTGCCTTTGCCATTTTAGAAGTGACCAAAACTTGAGAATAGTTTTTTTGCGAACCATACATAAAAATGTAAGATCCGCAAAAAAAGTTAGTGTAAAGAAGCAATAAATTAATTAGAAAAAAAGATAAAATCACACAACAATAAAATTAAAAAATGTCGCTGACAACTTTTTGATTTTTTAACTTATGTGCTTGTTTGTATCGAATTTAAATACTTATCAGATCCGTTTGGGAATTCCCACATGCCGCGAATTCCACAGTTTATAGGTTCACATACCGTCCCAAACAAAACAAGTGCAAAATTTCTTTTTGCCAATTTTGATCGTGATAATTAATGTTTTACAACTTTTTGATCCGTCAAAATCAAACTCATCAATTTTAATTAACTAAACGGCAATTAATAAAGAAAAATACTACAATCTGATTTAAATGCTTATTAAACTATGTACCTGTTTCGTGATGTCACACTTTTTTTGCAAACCGTACCAAAAGCCTCTAATGACGCCGCGAGACTGGTCGCTTAGCATTTGAATCGATTTTTACTTAGACGCATCATACTATTAAAATTTTTAGTTAGACGAATCGATTTTTATTTAGACGCATCATACTACTAAATTACGGCTACGTGACAACTGACATACCAATGGCATTAAAATTAAGACGGCACTAAAAAGTTGTTTGCCGCCAAAATGATCTCATAGGTCGCCTGCATTACTGGCCAAATAGAAAAGCCCCGAAGGCATTTAAAAAAAAAGCAGTACGTCAAAATTCGCACGCTTCCTGCACCCTTCATACCCTTGAAATGACAGTTAACTTTTTTTATTCTCACTCGATCGAGTTACATTTTTCGATAGTATAAAAAGGCGCGAAAACTTTATCGAGTCAGTCAGTAGCTTTCGAGCAGTCGATAAGAAGTGCACGATGAGATTTCTGGTTAGTGTTGTGTTTCGGTGCGATTTTTAATCGATTTGTGATTTCGAGTTCGTTTATTTTTAGTGATTCGGAATTTAAAAAATCGTTCTTCTTTTTTGAAAAAAGAATCAACGTTAAAAAGGATAGAAAATGGACTCTATTATGATTATATTAAATTAAAAATAAATTAACCAGAGTTTCATTTCTGCATTAAGCAAAAACTTTTGAGTGATTAAATGTGATTTAAATATTATTAATAAAATAAATAAACTATAATCAGTGGAATAAAAAAGTTTCTTCATACTAAAAATATCAAATGTCTTAAAAAATGACGATTTATTTTAATAAAATAACTAAATTAAAATAAATTAACTTTGTTTAGTTCACATCAGTGCCAAAGTTCCTATTTTCAATTATTTACTTTTGCCAACACTTTTGACTAACTTCTAATTTTCAGCGCATAGGCACACCCAGTAAATAAATAGATAGTAAAAAAAAAACAATAAATAAACACAAAACTCGTCACGTCCGATATACAAAATTCCTTCACAAACGTCACAATTTATATCTTCCCCATATTTCTTGTGCTTTTAAGATATATAAAAAAAAATAACATACAAATTTATATTTTATTCGTTTTTTTTTTCATTTTTTTAATGTACTCGTATATATGTATAAAAATAAAGTATACATACATATTATATATACAAAGAGCGACTTTAGTTCCTACTTTTTTTGTAGAAAGCCTTTTGGAACATGCGTAAAATACTCAACTATCCCTAAAAAAAAGTTAGTAGTGTCGCCACTATATGTTTAGAAAAGTTAACCAAATATTATCAAGATTTCAAATTAAACAGCTATCGTATCTATAAATAGCGTTTGTTTTAAATTTAAATTTATTTTTTTCTAATAATATATTTCTTTTTAACCCTAGATTGTATCCGCTATCTTCGCGTACGCCGCGGCGGCGCCCGGTCTTTTGGCGCCCTACGAAGCACAAGTTGTGGCCCACAATCTCCAACCTGCCGTACCCACCATCTCCGCCGGGGACATCAATGGCGCGGCTATTGACGCCCACGTGGAAGTCGCTGACCATGTCAGAGCTGCTGTTGACGCTACCCGCCAAATTAGCGACAAGGTGAGAAAAAACGGACTATAAATAAGTACGACGACCTCGTTGGCGTAATGGTTACCATGCCGGACTGCCAATCAGAAGGTTCCGGGTTCGATTCCTGGCACGGCCACATCTTTGTGCTGAACTAAATTTGTTGGCTGTCGGTCTGGGTGTTAAATATTTATCTATATAATATACGTATGTATGTATGTATGTATATGTAGTATATCAGTTGTGTTAGCAACCATAATACGAACTAGAAATGGTTCAGTATGGTAAAAAAAAAGTGCGACGTCAAAAAATGGGCGCCATATACGTCTAATTTCTCCTTTATAAAACAAGTTGTTCGCGTTAATAATAGGTAGAAATGATTAACTGTCATAAACATCATGACACCCTTTGAGATTGTCTGCGTCAACTAAAACAGTAGCATATTAATATAGCATTAACTGATTCACCTGTGAACGAGACTAACACAAATCACGATGAAAAAAAACGTAGACAACAGAGTTCAAACAAAAGGTCTTTGAACCGTGTCCAACTTGTAAACAAATTAAAATTCATAACAACAGCAACAAAGCTAATGAATTTCTAACAACTAATCCTTCTCTGTTTTAGGTATCCGAGCTCCACGGGCAAGCCGTGAATCACGCAGAGGAGCAAGCGTGGCGCGCTGTGGACAATGTTAAAACTGTTGAAGCTAAGTTGGACGGTGCCGCCGCTGCTGCCGCCCCTGCTATAGCCAAGAGCATCGTGCGGGGTTCTATTGCCGCCCCGGCCGCGTATGCCGCCCCGGTTGCCCCCGCAGCTTACGCCGCCCCTGTAGCGCCCGCCGCTTACGCCGCCCCTGTAGCCCCCGCCACTTACTCCGCTCCTGTCGCTGCCCCTCTCTCGTACGCCGCTCCCGTAGCCTATGACGCCCCCGTTGCTCACGTCGAATTCGCCGCCCCTTACGCAGCCCCTTACGCCGCCTACCCCGCCCCCCTTATTGAAAACTACGAATTTGCCGCCCCCCTTAACTACGCTCCCGTATGGTAAACGACGACTTTGGACTGTAAATAAATAAAATAAAATAAAATAAAAAGCCAAAAATGAGGCGAAGACTGTGGTAACGTTTACTGTGATTTTATTTGAAAACCCATACTTAAAAGACGTCAAAAAGACTACTGTTTTACATAAGTAATTATTTCAAATTCCACTCAACCGAAACATCCCACTAAATGCGAAAGTTTGTGTGTATGTTTGTCACTTCTTCACGATCAAACAGGTGCTTCGATTTATATGGAATTTGATATTGAGTTAACCTAAGCCCTGGAATAACACATATACTACTTTTTATCGAGGATCAACCTCTTTTATCCCTGATTAAGCTGGGTAACACCGTGGTACGTAGCTAGTATCTATATACTTACGAGCATCCCGTTCCAGCTTCGCACGGCCTCTAAAATAATCTAGGTTGCCAAGAGAAACAAAATATACAATATAGTCTATGTTACTCAGAGATAATATAGCTTCCCAACAGTGAAAGATTTCACAAATCGGTCCAGTAGTTTCGGAGCCTATTCGCGTCAAACAAACAGACAATCAAACGTTTCCTCTTTATAATATTGGTCTAGATTTAATTTATGGCCAATATATTTTATATTTAGAGCAACAAGAAGCTTAAACGCATTTATCAATTTTGTTTCTACATCTGAAGGACACGATTTCCAATTCACAACAGCATTCCATGGTTAACATCGTATACTTATTAATCCGCTTTGAATCAGTCTATTTTGCATTCCTCGTTAAAATACTCTGACTTATAGGTTCACCCACTCATCGCCAAGATATTTAAATGCCAGACAGAAACAGACCAGTTTTTTATTAGCAAGATCGTAATAATAGATTAATTTTTTTTGACAAATTCGCAATATAGCTTTATTTATTTAGACTCGTAATTTTCAACGCGTTATTGAATGTTAGCTGAGCGATCAGTTTTTAGAATAGAATAAATAGTATATAATTTCTTTATTGTCATTTTGATACATAAATTATTCACAATTATCATCAATATGGACTCGTCAGTATTTAATTCAATAAGATATGTCATATGGTGATTATACATCTAGGCAACGACTTTAATAATACCTTTAATATTTAATAATACTTTTGGTATTATTAATGTCGTTGCATCTAGGCGCTTTCATGCATCGGATGACATGAACAGGTTAGAAAACCCACGACAAAATTTTTCTGTTCGCGGGCAGATTGGATTTCACATTTATCACAGTGTATGTATTCTACTTATCTAGCTTTATCATTTGATACCCACATTGAGGCTGTTGGGAAAAAATATTGTATCTGCCATAAACTGAATTCGCCATCTTAGATCTGTTTTCATCAAATATGGCTAAGTACATTTTTAAGTTATTTACACTTTTTAAACAAAAAAAAATCATAATCGGTTCATTTGTTCGGGAGCTAAGATGCTACAAACAGACAGATAAAAGTGATTATTTAATCGGAGATAAAAAGTTTCTTCTTCTTTCTTACCTTATCCCACTTAGGTGGGGTCGGCACAGCAAATCTTCTCCTTCCACTCTCTTCTATCAGCCGTCATCTCCACACTCACTCCTTTCTCTCTCATGTCCTCATTCACACACTCCATCCATGTCTTCTTCGGTCGGCCTCTTGCCTTTCTTCCTTGCACTACCGTTTCCATACATCTCCTAGTGACATACATCTCCTCTCATCGGTGGTAAAAAGTTTATGACAATATAAATTAACTACCAAACTTCCTATAGGAAGTTGATATGTCAAAATAAATTAAGTCGTTCTAATTTAAATTGCGAACTTCCTTGTCCTTGAGTTTGCTATCTCGGCTTGCAAATGACTGCTTAAGGCTGTTCGTTAGCATGCCACAAGTGCTCAGATGCCGCTAGATGGCGTTAAATTTTCATAAGTATGTTTTCTTTATCCTAGCGGCTCAAATTATCCCTTTCAGAACTTCTGAATCGTTACGCGAAATCTATTGTTAATGTATTATTTTTAGGGCTCATCACAAAACACCATCTACTAAGGCGTCGGTAGCAAAAGTCAAATAAACCCATATCTACTATCATCTATTCTGTGACGATGCGGCTACACTCACACTAGCATTGACAATTTTTTTTGTCACTTGAACTTCAGCATATTTGAATATGCATGCCAATTTCGAACGCTCAATTGTCGATTATATGGCTCGTTCGTAGAGGAAGCATATTTGGAACAGGAAATATTTTTATGATTTAAATTGACTATGGTTCAAATCTCATGAATTATTAATTTTGCTATTTTATTTTGTTCGAAACTCTTTTTTTTTAAAGGAATATTATGGAAAAGTCAATATTTTCAATAGGTTTCGTTTTCGTGTATGTTAATATTCATAGTGCATACCTTAAAACCTCAAATGAAATTAAAAAATAAATCTATTGGGTACATGATACGAGTAACAAGAAAAAACTTTTCTCACGAATCATCTAACATATTGCATGAAACAGTTGTATTTTTCGCATGATTCCAAAATGTAAGCCATTTCATTTGGGAAAGTTGCGAATAATATCATATCCGCTATTTTGGCGGACATCCGAATATCATCAAACATAGCTAAGAACATCAAAATCGGTTCATTCGGAATAACAGCTTCAAGTCTAATGATTAGAAAAGTAAATAATTACATATTATCAGGGAATTTATATATAATAGACTATGGATATTATTTTAGCTTCATTTGAAATTAAAAAAAACTATTATTATTATTCTAAGGTAAGAGGCCTGTCGAAATCTTAGTTATTATAAATATACACCTGGCAGTTTACATGTATCGTTGATATAATTATACACTAGTGGCCCGTCCCGGCTTAGCACGGGCATAAAAAAAAATCAATTCTAGGAGATATGTTTGAAAGTCGTTCAGAAGTGTAATATTTTATTCGTTACGAACAAACATTTAAACTTTATCGCATTATAATTTTGACATAGATTAAAGTTTTTTTTTGTATATATGGGTTCCGCTGCTCTCAAGACATACTAAACGACACCCGCCACAACTAACTTTTCTTAGCGCATGCGATGAAACAAATTTTTTACTCTTTTTTATACCTTGTGTTACATTACTGGAGTCTTAATAAGAATTTCTTACCCTTTGCAACAAAATATAATGCCTATGTCATTTGGGGATAATGTAACTTCCCAACGGTGTAAGAATTTTTAATTTTAGTCCAATAGTTTCGGAGCCTATTCGCGTCAAAAAAACATAAAAACATCCAAACAAACAAACAAACAAGCCTTTTGTAATTATGAGATTGTTAAAGATATTGATAGGTAAACAAAAGACGTAGGTATAAAAATTTGATATAATTGGCCAAGTACGAACCGGGCTCGCGCGTGAAGGGTTCCGTACCATTATTAAAATATGGCGAAGAAACATGTTTTTTGTATGGGAACCCCATATCAAACATTCATTTTATTTTGAAAGAAAGAAGGAGAGAAATCATGAAAGAATCTACCAAGTGTCATTGTAAAGATAGAGTAAAAAGAGGTAATACGTAGCTTAATATTCTGTAGAATTCTTTAGTGTCCTGTTATCGTTTTTGATATTGAGCAAAAATACAAAATATAACACGTCTTTTAAGGTACACTTTAAAAACGTGTCATCCACCCTTTATATTTGTATATTTTCTGTTTTTAGTATTTGTTGTTATAGCGTATCTAGTACTTGTATACTCTTGGGTTATAGCGGCAACGGAAACAAATAATTTGTGAAATTTTCAGCTATCAAAGTGTATAAGAAACAGCCTGGTGACAGAAAGACAGACAACGAATATTTTGTAAAAGGCATTCGTTTTTATCTTTTAAGTACAGAAAAGATCGCAGTAGTATATTAATTTCATTCTTAGGGTACCTAACCCTAAAAATTATTGCTGCAATATAAATACGTTTTTTTAAGTATGTCAAATATGACAAACTGACATTGACATAACTAAATTTCATTCAAATAATCAAACAAAATTATACATATTTTATATTTTTAATTCTATTACGATACTTAATATAAAAATAGCAATAATTTATTTAAAAATAATAAATAAATTTCATCAAACTCTTTAACAATACTGTTTTTGATCCTGCCATCTATCGGAATTTTGTTGATTTATTACTACGGATGGTAAGCTTGGGTTCATGTTTGGCAGAGAGAATGACACTAACGGAAACGGAAACTAACAATGTATACGTATACATGTCACCAACTTAGCTGTTCAGGTGGCCAAAATTGGAATTACAAGTTCGACAGCACTCTTAGGTGGCAACAAATCTCCACTAGCGACACTGTCAACTGAACAGCTAAGTTGTTGCACTGCACTCATACATGTGTATTTTGCTGGAAAAAATCACGCTGATATATCTGTTTTGCGATAAAAAATGTATAATATTACCTATTTCGCGCCCCAATTAGACCATTTTAAGTTTATGTTAAGTGATTACTATTTAAAAATCTTAGAGGAAATGGTTGCCAGTCTGAGAAGCATTTAGTATGGGGCTCGGAAAGCCTTAAGCTTTATTGAACTAGTTTTGACACTTTTATGGAGGAAACAAGATTAATCTAGAATCGATTAGGAAGTAAATATTTATTTATCTAAATATTACCATGAAGTTAAGGTTAAATCGAGTGTGGCTCGGTGGTAATAACGTCTGTTATTAGATCAGACGGCCCCTGGTTCGATCCCGGCCCTACACCAATGACTTGTTTTTCAAGTTATGTGTGGATTTGCACTCGCTTTACGGCGAGAGAAAACATCGTGAGGAAACCGGCATGTTTGAGGACTACAATATCCGAAGACGTGTGTCATCCGCCAACCCGTACTAAGCATGCGTGGTCACAAGCATAAATCTTATATATAAAATTTCCGTGTCACAGTGTTTGTTACCGTACTCCTCCGAAACGGCTTGACTGATCTTTACCAAATTTTATATGCGTATTCAGTAGGTCTGAGAATCGGCTACTGTATATTTAGAAATAATTATTTAGGCAAAACAACGTTTGCTGGGCCAGCTAGTATTCATATATAAATGGTATTTGAATTTGAATTGAACAAGGCGAATGGGCAAGTTCTTGAATTATAGTTGGTCGTTATAAAATATAAACATCTTTATTGAAAAAATAAACTAGAGTACAAAGACTGTCTAAAGAAATCTCCAAAAATACTTTGAACGGTTAAACAGGTGTATCAGCAATGCAACAAAACTTGTCAAGTATAATTTGACACACGAAAACAACATTGAACACGAATTATTACATCCAAAGGTCAAGGCATGCAAAACTCGCTACTAATTATCTATTACTTGGCAATGTCAGTGATCGGAATAATAATTAAATAGTGGACACAACATTATTATAATACTAGCAGCCCCGAATCTAGGGAAGGAGAGGGGGGGGGGGGCAAACCCCGGGCGGCAAGTTCACACTTTACAATAATTGTTCCTTAACTCCTTCATTCACTATGGGAAACTTCACTAAAGGGAGTCAACATTTTTTTAAATAACAATGAATGAATCGATATCTTAGGAAAGCTAGTGTGGCTCGGTGGTAATAACGTCTGCTTTTCAATCAGACGGCACCTTTTTTTTACGAGGGGGAAATGTTGATTAAGATACCCAGTTACAATGGGGTGCAGCTGGGTTATGTGAGATTTAAAAATCAGACGGCCCCCGGTTCGATGCCGGCTCTACACCGATGACTTGATTTTTAAGTTATGTGTGGATTTGCACTTGCTTTACGGTGAAGGAAAAGATCGTGAGGAAACCAGCAAGCTTGAGGACCACAATTTACGAAGACGTGTGTCATCCGCCAACCCGCACTTGGCCAGCGTGGTGGATTATGGCCTATATCTCTCTCTTCGTGAGAGAAGGCCCCAAGTCCCAGCAGTGGGAATGTATAGAGGGCTGTTTATGCTTATGCTTATAATTGATATGTTAAAGAAAAAACCATAGCCTATACTTACGCACGAATATACAGGATTTTTAAATTTAACAATATATGGGCTTGCGCTTGATCACAATTCACCTGATGGCAAGCGACATTATGATCTAAGGTGGAACGCGCTTACCCAGAAAAAACCGGTTCACTCTTGCTTTGAAAACCGCCAGATTGTAGCTCTCAGGGAACAGGGAACTAGGCAAAGAGTTCCACACCTTCGCAGTTCGCACTATGAAGAGGCAAACCACTTAGTACGCGCCTTTGGAACCTCCACGGTGTAACGATGCCGCTTTGGTGTTACCCTGCTCGTCCGGTAGTGGAATTATCAAAGTACGCTATTTTGATACCCATACCCTTGAACCTAAGGGTTCAAGCTTTGGTGTCGAGTGTCCCTAAAGGCTTTTGACATGGATTAGCGACTATTTGCGCTAAAGGCGGTATGACACTGAGATAGTTTACAAGCTACAAGCAAACCGGGTCCAGACTAAGCATGCTCCACCTTATCTTAAGGTTTCGCTGACTCGTGTTCTTACGCGACCTGCTAACTCTAGCTTTAAAACTAGATACAGGGTTTGGCTATTAGATAAAACTTTTTATAATATTAAGGATAATCTAGAATCGAAAATTGACATTTGATTCATATCATGTACTATTGTAATGATATTATATTACTAGAATTAGATGTGACAATTGACATTTGATTAATATCATATTATACTATTGTAATGATACGTATCATATACTTTTGTATTGATATCATATAATTTGTATTTGTAACCAAATACTTAGCAATTTAAGACGACAAAGGCAAAATCTTGAAATTTCAGATTTTTCGTTATAAATCATAAACAATATTGATAAATAGTTTAAAGACCCTCTCAAGAACCACTCTAAGAATATGTATACTTATTTTGGTACCTATGAGATGTTTTTTTTAAACTGGATATAAATACCAAATATTAAATTTTTCAAATCAGTTTTATTTCTAATTCATAAGTATGATTGGTACCAAAATAGGTATATATAGTATAGGTACTAGCTGACCCGGCAAACGTTGTTTTGCCTCACTTAGGGGTACAGCGCCACCTATTGATTACTTACTCAACCCAGTCGAAAGGTATCGACATCTGTAAGAATCATTTGGAGTTAACAAATAATTGTGACTGTCAAATAATAACAGACAATAATTAGCAATAAATTAAAATTGCGACTATAATTTGAAATTTAAACATGGAGAACTGCATATGGTGTGCGAATTTTATTATAATCGGTTAAGTGGTTTAGGAGTCCATTGAGGACAACCATTGTGACACGAGATTTATATATATTAAAAAAAAAAAAGATAATATATTCTTAGAGTGCTTCTATTGATAGTCTTTAAGCAATTTTGTCAATATTTTTTACCGTTTAGGACGAAAAATCTGTAAATTCATAACACTCGTAATTGCCTTAAAAAACAAAACATTATTTCTGTTACTAAACACACATATTTCTTGTATCCGCCAAAAAACCCACCATCAACACCAAAAACGTAAATCCAGACGAAACAAATAAGATTATTACAAAAATCTAGATACATGACACCATTAAGAGGTTGACCACACCTACACTGGACGCTGAATCCGGTAACAGATCCTTTTTAAAGCTATTCTGTGACATTAATAGAGCAAAGTCAAGTGGAAGGTCATATATGTATGGATATAAAGTATTTATATAGGTTTATGTATTATATCAGTTGTGTTAGCAACCATAACCAGCGCTGGAGTATCTTTTTTTTCGTGAGGAAATACATTTACTCATCTCCCGCCACAAACCTGGACGAGGCGGGCGGGGTATGTCGGACTCGAGGGCCAGAGAGGCCGTCACTACCGACTACAACCTCACGGTGTCCCATCTCACGGCGGGGGCAGGGATGCAGGACCGCACAGCGCATTGCCGCTGCTCTCCCCGCCCAGGCCGCTGTCCGCAGTCCGAGCGGACCCACCTCAAGGGGTGCGGCGCCCCCCCTATACGACCCGAGCGATGCCCTGGGACAACCAAAGGCATCGTCTCCTCGGGAGGCCCTTATCCCTGGTGTGAGGCACTTATTCTGGACATCACTGTATACATAGAAGGAGGCCATAGCGCTGGAGTACCTACGAGATACTCTCTGCATTATGCTGAACTTGCGCCTTTTACAAAGATAATTTGATTGTTTGTAATTATTTGATTTTTAATTTTTTTAAAGTGAACTGGTTTCTTCTAGGCAAACGCGCTTCATCTTAGACGGCAAGCATCTGGTGAGTTATGGTCAAGCGCGTATTATATAAGCATACTTACCGGCTTCGCAAGGTTTCTAAAATAATCTAAGTTGCAAAGAAAAACAAACTATAGCCTGTTACTTGGGAATAATATAGCTTCTCTACCCAGTAAAATATTTTTCAAATCGGTCCAGTAGTTTCGGTGCCTATGACCTCGTTGGCGTAATGGTTACCATGTCGGACTGCCAATCAGAAAGTTCCGAGTTCGATTCCCGGCACGGCTAATCTTTTCGCTGAACTAAATTTGTTGGCTGTCGGTCTGGGTGTTAATTAATATAAAATATGTATTTCTAGTATATCAGTTGTGTTAGCAACCATAATACGAACTAGAACTGATTCAGTATGGGGTTAACCAGCCGTGTGTGAAATGTGTCCTTATATTTATTTATTTATATGTATTAATTTATATTTATTTAATATACGCGTTAAACAAACAAAAATATCAAACTTTTCCTCTTTATAAATAAATAAATATTAGGACTCATTTCACACACGACTGGTTAACTCCATACTGAACCATTTTAAGTTCGTGTTATGGTAGCTAACATAACTGATATACTTACTACATATACATACATATATATTTTATATAGATACATATTTAACACCCAAACCCACAACCTACAAATTTAGTTAAGCACAAAGATGTCGGCCGGGCCGGAGATCGAACCCGGAACCTTCTGGTTAGCAGACCGGCATGGTAACCGTTGCGCCAACGAGGTCGTCGTATATAATACGACGTCTTCTTCTACCTAACCAATATTAATGTCTTTATTGGTTAGGTAGAAGAAGAAAAAGAAGCAGTCGTTAAGCCAAGTCAGAGGCCTTCGGGCGGCTTGAAAACTGTCGACACCAGAGCTTTGCCACTTATCTTACACTAAGAAGAAGAAGCAAGCAGTCGTTAAGCCAAGTCAGAGGCCTTCGGGCGGCTTGGAAACTGTCGACACCAGAGATTGGCCACTTATCTTATACTAAGAAGAAGAAGCAGTCGTTAAGCCAAGTCAGAGGCCTTCGGGCGGCTTGGAAACTTTCGACATCTAACCTAGGCCACTTAGCTCATACAAAGAAGAAGAAGAAGAAGGAGAAGAATCACCTGGCTTTATCCCGGAAGGTGCGGCAGTCGTCTCCCGGTTCCACTCGTAAGCTGACTTCTTCACCAGCCGCGTTCTCCATACAGACCATCAAAGGTTCACATTCTTCTACATTGGAGTGAGTTTCTTCAGTGCTCGAGTGAGTCTCGGGCATTTTTGAGTTACACTCCTCCATCATTTCCACTGTGGAGGCAGAAGAGAAATAACTGTTTTTATGAATACAAATACAAATCATTTATTGATAACACCAAAGTTACAAGTCAAAAAATATGATATCAATACAAAAGTATATGATAAATGTATCCATGTCAATTTTCAATTCTAATTCTAATAATATAATATCATTACAATAGTATATGATATTAATCAAATATCAATTGTCACATCTAATTCTAGTAATATAATATCATTACAATAGTAAATGATATGAATCAAATGTCAATTTTCATTTCTAGATAATCATTAATATTATAAAAAGTTTTGTTATATATTGTTATTTATAAAATGTTTGTATAACCGGCTATAACTTACGTTTATTTTGTCGGTTTTAGCCCGACATGTTTCAGCACAATCAGTGTGACATTCTCAAGGGCAGGAACACAGCTAAGAGCCAGAGTTCAGGCGCAGCCGTCGTCGCGTGCATACATTGGCTGTGTTCCTGCCCTTGAGAATGGCACACTGATTGTGCTGAAACATGTCCCGCTAATACCGACAAAATAAACGTAAGTGATAGCCGGTTATATAAACATTATTCAAATATGCCTTACGAAAGTTTTAATACAATAACTGTTTTTATTCCATAATATTATTTTTATTCTATGATAAAAAGTTAAAACAGGTAACAAAATTACGATCTAATTGCTAAGCGAGATATTGACATAGGGCTGAACTGATTTTTATGAAATCAATAGATGGCGCTGCTATGGTAAATCTACGAACGTGTCATATAAGCTACACTATCTATTTTTCATATCCCTAAGTGAGGCAAAACAACGTTTGCCGGGTCAGCTACTAAACTACAACTTTAACCAGCGAAGAACTTAAGTTCATTAGCAGCAGCGACTTTCGATATAAAGTTATTTTGCACCAAAGTTAATTCGAACTAATGTTCAGTCGATCTAACGTTCAGAGAACATGATTTTCGAAATATCGTGACGGACCCAGGTCGAATAGAATCTTCATAGTCATTGGATTTTCATTTTTGGCTTTAGTTTTTTAAAAGTATTTTCTTCCTTTCCGAAACTTAGCTATTTACATAAAAAGATTCGCCCGAATTTTAAAATGTAGATCTATAAACAGTATTTATGATTTGAGCTGATATTTCAGACAACAATGGCGTCTACTTATACATAACAATAATAAAGCCATTGTAAAATAACTTCTGCGTATTTAAAAAAATCTGACACTATAGCAAGCCAGCCAGCTAGAAAGAAATATAACAGGCAGTAGCTATTTTGTAATATAAGTATTTGTAGATATGGAGGCAAAGTTGATTGATTCAGTTTAATTTAAAACCTAAACATCTTGTTACGTTTAATTCTACACTTTTCTCTAAAAGTAGGCAGTTTAGGAAAAAAGTATTAAATGGTATACACAAATTATGTTATGCCGTTAGTTCCCTTGCTCAGCTCTTATTATTCCTAAGTTAGGTAAAGAGACTGGCCGAAAAATAATGATTATGTCCGAAAGTCAGCAATCAATCAAACTGGCCACCAAATCATCAGATGCTGGCTGGTTACAAAAGCATCCCACTTTAAACTTTCACCAGAAGTTTGGCGGAAATCATTTTTTACTCATAAAAGTATAAGAAACTCACCGAAAACTGAAATCCAATGCGAAATTCATTAATTTTTCATGAAAACTGTCACAATAAAAATGCAAAAACAAATGAATTTGCTTGTTGATGCTGTCAGAGAAGAAATCAAATCTCGGAAAATTCGTGGAAAACGGGAAACGGAAATAGTAAAATGGCGAATGCCAAAGACAATAGAAAAAGGGATGTGACAAATAAAAACAATGATTATCATAGTGTAAGTCGTCCACCTTATACTATGTCAATTATTTTATAATCATTAACTTTCTGCCCTTATTTAGCTACACCCAATTACTACAACTGTTTAATATAATTAGATAAGTTTAATAGAGTTGTTTGTAAATTTTTAGACAAAGGAATACAAAACATTTTATCAATCGAATACGAGTTCTAAGCTCTCGCCTCAATCGTTGTAAATGACAGAACATTCTCACGCCCTAATTTGTCTATGGCGACCATGACAAAGATAGCAATAACAAAGAACTACTCAAAAATAAAATTATAATTTTAGTTTATTACTACGAAATAATCTTCGTATTGGTTTAATAACTTTAATTTGTAAAAGTTAAATTTTAATGTATCAAAAAATCAAAAAGTGTATGTAAATTGTATATAAATCCAGCCTAGAGAAAATACCGCCTTGACAGTAAAGAAAGAGATGGCTTTATGTTAATTGATAAATTCAGCTGTCATTTCATTCATTATTCTCAATATGGCCGACAGTTTATCTAAATACGGCTCGTAGTGTTTGTGCTTTTGTTTACGTTCCTATTGGAAGAATATTTTGTTTAGTTTGATGATTTAGCCAGTGAAGTTTCGAGGAATGTTTCCCCTTACACCACCAGTCGTAAAACGGCTGTTGGGGTGGAAAAAAGGTCCTGAAGGATCATCGGTCGCAGAAGACAAATGGTCTGAAAAGGCAGTCAAGAGTTTGGTGAAGAAATTAAAGAAGAGCGGTGCTCTCGAAGAATTAGAAAAAGCTGTTTCAAGCCAGAATAGTCATACTAAATGCGTTACTATACCGAGGTAAGTACTACAATATTTTAAGATTGTATTGATCAGAAATTCTGGTAACAATCGCATGTGACGTTTCCTTCGTTTTATGCAGTTTTTAAACACTCATATCCCATTGTAATAAAGACCAAAATCGCAGATTTAGACCATTAGCAAATAATTTAGTCGATAGCCCCATACTTCTGAGTCAAAGGATATAAAGGAATTCTGTGCTTCTGTAAATTCATTGTTATTCTTTTTACATAAATTATAAAATCAGCCGCTAATACATTTTATGCAATTTCCCATCGAAAATAATATAAATTTGCAATCCAACTTATTTATTGTTGTTAATATTTTCACGATCCTTGAACTTCGAATCGCCTTTTGAATTTGGTCGAGTAATAATGACAGGACGCAAAATCGGAAAGGTCAAAACACCGTCCAAAAACAAATCGGAGCCTTACCAATATGGCTGCCGTGTTTTGAACATTGCAATTTTTGTAATTCCTATTTGTTTAGAATTTACAAGGATTTTGTGAGTTTTAATTAAAAAGTTGTGTTAATTCAGTACAGTATTTACTGGACGCTTTATTCCTTAACCTTGAAGGTAATTAGATTAGTGCATTAAATGTTTTTGACCCCATGATGTTTTAGTACTAATTTATATGCACAAATTACTGTTTTTGGGTGTAAATGTGCTTTCATTTAGAATTATGTAGTCGTGTACGTGTATTTTGTCTACAAAATATCGGTAAGCCGTGTTAAAGAACTGCTTAAAATATTTTTATGTTACATAGAAATCCTTGAAAATTGGTTAGAATACCTAGACATTTTGGGACTCTGATTAGGTTACCTACATGTTTTAAACACTGTTACTGAATAGAAACACATTTATAAGTAACCAAGATGTGCTTAAAAATTTAATTTTAGCACTTGCAAAAAAAAATAACAATTAGAATCTACTATACAATATTACATTTTTGTAAGTTTGTAGTTTTGTTTCTAAAAAGTGCTACAATTTAGTGAGGCATGCTTTTTTTTACGTATCTTCTGCCCAAAGCTTAATAACAAAGCTCTGGTGTTGAGAGTTAGAATTAGTAAGATTTGATTTTTCTTACAAGTTTTTTTGTGAAACAATTAATTTTGACTGTGGGATTTGGCATTAAAATGAAGTTTAAAGCACAAGTTTTTCAATTTGGAGAAAACTAAACTATGATAGCAGCTCAAGATGAAAGTTCGCCTTCCATTGCTAATCCTCTGACAAACAGACCATCTGGTGCAGTGGTGGAACAGGTATGCCAGTGACACAGGGCTGTGCTTATCGAATCGGTTGGCTTGGGTAGGCCATTTTTTTTTTACTATTAATGGGCTTGTGCTGGACCGCAATTCACCTGATGGTAAGCGATATTGCAAACTAAGGTGGAGCGCGCTTGCCCAGAGAAACTGGTTCACTCTTGCCTTGAAATCCGCTTAAAATTAAAATTATAATTGTAAAAAATTATAGTTATCGGGGAACAGAGAATTTGACAAAGAATTCCACACCTCGGCGGTACGCACAATGAAGGTGGAGGCAAACCACTTAGTACGCAACTTAGGCACCTCCACAGTATAGCAATGCCGCCTTGGTGTTTCCCTACTTTTCCGATGGTGGAATGGGGCAGGAGGGATCAAATCATGCAATCCGGATGTCAGTGCAGGTCTCACCACTCCCTCTTTAAATTAGAATGAGAAAACTAAACTATGAGGGGTCATTGAAAGAGATCTTCTTTGAGGAGAGTAAATTTGTAGAGTTCCATACCTAAAAGGTAATAACAGCACCCTATTACTAAGCCTCCGCTGTCTGTCTGTCACCAGGTTGTGTCTCAGAAACCATGATAGCTAGAAAGCTGAAACTTTTTAAATATATGCACCTATTTGCCATGCTGCTATCACAGAAAATACTAAACACGCAGGCTATTTTTTTGAGGAGGGCTCATACAACAATGGTTAGGAACCTATCATGCACAGGCCCGTTCTGCACTTGGCTAATTATTACTTACTTGCTAGAATGGCATCAGTCTCTTTTATGTTGAGGTACCTATATACACTCTTTTTGTAATTTATTTAGACAGTCTGTCAGTGGTCAAAGTCAAATAATTTATTGCGGTTTCAGAGTGTTCATGGTGTACAATTAATTTAAATGTTCTAACTGAAACCTACCACTAGGGCGTGCAAAATATATCTGTCTGGTTTCTTAAAAACATTACATACTCGTATGTTATACATTGTGATACATTAGATTAATTATAAAAAGTTAATTACATCAAATAAACAATAACATGTCAGGTAAATTTAAAGGTATAAAATTCTCTTAATTTATAAAAACAATTTTCAGTCAATAATATTGATAATTTTCTCTTAAATACTTTTATCATTTGGTCATGTATACAGTGTTTAGTTTATAGTTATCTACTAAATAGCTTGTCTTGGCATTAAGATTTACTAGTTCAGTGTTCTGGCAGAACCCAACTCGGTTTCTACCAGAACACTGTATAGATTAATAGATAGAATATAAGATTGATATGATATTTCAGAGTGAAGCCCAATGACAACATATTGAACGGCCAGTTTAGAAAAGGTTTGCCGCATGTGGTCTACTGTCGACTGTGGCGCTGGCCACAGCTTCAGGTAATGCTTTAAATAATAAAAAATACAACTTTCGTATAACGTTGCGTTAATTTACGTATAGCGTTGCGAGCGTAAGTGATATAACCGGCTATCACTTACGCTCGCAACGCTCGCACGACGGCTGCGCCCGAACTAAACTACAGTTCAGGCGCAGCCGTCATCGCGAGCATACGATGGCTGTGTTCCTGCCCTTTGAGAATGGCACACTGATTGTGCTGAAACATGTCAGGCTAATACCGACAAAATAAACGTAAGTGACAGCCGGTTAATACGAACATTATTCAAATGTGCCTTACGAAAGTTTTAATACAATAAAAATATGTATGAAAAATTGGCGTTGTTGTATAGGAGCCCCCATTAAATATTAATTTTATTTTGAAAATTAATACATATCTCAACATCTTGTGAATGCATAGAGGGTCTATCAAATGCCGTTATAGAATAAGAATAATAAGAAAATGAATAAAGGAATAATTATTACAAAAAAATAATTATGCATACAAATTACATACACATATTACTTTTTAAATTTTATAATTGAATTTCAAAGATATTTTATTTTTCTTGTATGATGTAAAAAGATTTATGCGAGCAGCAATATTGATTTGACTGATTTGCCTATATCACACTGAATTGAAATTTAAATTTTAAACAGATCATAAAATGTCCACAATTCAATGTCAATGTTTAAAGTCCACTAGTGCACTGATCACAGGTTAGCAACAGATTTTATTGTTTTCTGCAGCCAGCTATGCAATATTGTGTGTAATAGGTTTTCCCAATCAATAATTCAAATATGCCTTTCTTAATTAGGTTGTATATTGCAGAGTCAACATGAACTGAAGCCGGTGGAGCACTGTGAGTACGCTTACCAGCTGAAGAAAGACGAGGTCTGCATCAACCCGTACCATTACAACAGGATCGATACACCTGGTCAGTACATACCTATACCAATACTAGCTGTCCTGGCAAACATAGTTTTGCCTCACTAAGGGGTATGAAAAATAGATAGTGTAGCTTATATGACACGTTCGTAAATTTACCATAGCAGCGCCACCTATTGATTACTTACTCAACCCAGTCGAAAGGTATCGACATCTGTTAGAATCATTTGGAGTTAACAGATAATTGTGACTGTCAAATAATAACAGACAATAATTAGCAATAAATTAAAATTGCGACTATAATTTGAGATTTAAACTATCCCATCTCTCAAGTCGGATCGAACTGCACATGGTGTGCGAATTTTATTATAATCGGTTAAGTGGTTTAGGAGTCCATTGAGGACAAACATTGTGACACGAGATTTATATATATTAAGAAGATAAAAAGATAAGATTATAAAGCGGAAGAGTTTGTTTTTGAACGCGCTAATCTCAGGAACTACTGGTGCGAATTGAAAAATTATTTTTGTGTTGAATAGACCATTTATCGAGGAAGACTTTAGGCTGTATAACATCACGCTGCAACTAATAGGAACGGAGAAATAAAGGAAAATGTGGAAAAAATGGGGAAAATTATTCATCTTTGAGGGCTTCCATTGCGTGCGCTGCGAAAACGGTTCAAGATATCAATAAAATATGTACGAAAGAATTATTCCTCTTAAAAAGATCAACACGAGGCGGGTGGAGCCGCGGGCAACAGCTAGTACAGTATAAACTCCATGTAACATCACTCGATTTAACTACAAACACTAAAGCGTCGAAATCGATTGGCCTTAGTTGGTTTAACTTGTATTCTATTCAATGATACATTTTTTTTAAATATTAGAATAGATCTACGCTTGGCCACCAACTCACCTGATGGTAAGCGGAGCTGTGGCCGAAGATGAAGCACGTTGATCTAGAAGAAATCTGTTCACTCTCGCCTTGAAAAATCCAAGTTATATGTATTAGGAAACACATCCATTCCATTCCTTAGCAGTACGCATGATGAATGTGGAGTCAAATCGTTGCGTACGGATTTTTTGAATCTCCACTAGGAATGGTTGATATATCTCTCTATTTAACGACCACTCTTTATCTTAATATATATAAATCTCGTGTCACAATGTTTGTCCTCAATGGACTCCTAATAAACCACTTAACCAATTATAATAAAATTCGCACACCATGTGCAGTTCGATCCAATTTGAGAGATAGGAGATAGTTTAAATCTCAAATTATAGTTGCAATTTTAATTTATTGCTAATTATTGTCTGTTATTATTTGACAGTCACAATTATCTGTTAACTCCAAATTATTCTAACAGATGTCAATACCCTTCGATTGGGTTGAGTAAGTAATCAATAGATGGCGCTGTACCCCTAAGTGAGGCAAAACAACGTTTGCCGGGTCAGCTAGTAATAAAATGCACAGTCCCGTCAGTGTCGTTATATAGAGTTTACACTGTATTTGCTTAATATGTTGTTACAGCGCTGCCCCCGATCTTGGTACCCCGGTGTGGGGAGAACGAGGTGCGTGCTCCCCCACCCTACACCGACTACCATCAACACCTGGATTCGGACACGTGAGTAACATACGCGTCATTCTTCTTATTCTTATTCTACCAAGTTGGTTAAAGAGGGAACTGTTGCTCTGCCATACAGACTATATCTTATCCTAGTGCAAAGCGCAGACATCTGTAGTATATCAGTTGTGTTAGCAACCATAATACGAACCAGAAATGGTTCAGTATGGGGTTAACCAGCCGTGCGTGTGTGCCGTGTATCTACCAACCTAACTTCCCAATAAATTAGCTATGTTTTAAATATCATTGTTTGTTCTAATATGTATATTATTTGTTTTTATTCATCTGTTTTTATATTAACGTCAATATACTTGTAAGTTAGGTCATAAGCATATACTATATGAACAATAAAGATTTATTATTATTAGCTAAGTGGCCAAGCTCTGGTGTCGAGAGTTTTCAAGCCGCCCGAAGGCCTCTGACTTGACTTGCGACTGCTTGTACTAAGACTAACAGCCGGGATCTACAATTTAACGTGTCATCCGACCCATAGTAGGGCCCAGTTGAAAATGCCACTTGAAAAAACGACGTCTTGTGTCCCTTCTCTCTCATCTTGTGTGACCCATCCAATCACCGACCGTATCGGCCGTTGCTTAGCTTTGATGATCGCGTCAGATCACTTTAGCTAGCCGAGCTACAGGTGCTACGCGTCAGTAAAGAAAACATTTGAAAGTTGCTTGCACTAGTTCACTCAAGTCATTTTAGGCCAAATTATGTACATATATTTAACGACCTCGTTAGCGTAATGGTTACCATGCCAGACTGCCAATCAATCTGGTTAGATTCCCGGCACGGCCAAAATCTGTGCTGAACTTAATTTGTTGGCTGTCTGTCTGGGTGTTAAATATGTATCTATATAAAACAATGTATGTATATGTAGTATATCAGTTGTTTTACCTACCATAACACTTACTTTAAAATGGTTAAGCATGGAGCTAACCAGCCGTGTGTAAAATGTGTCCTACTAAAAAAAAAACTGTCATTTCTGTAAATTATCTGTGGAAAAATCGATATCAAAGGACACATATCACTTTTTGAACTGTCCCCAGCCTTGACGTCAAGTAAAAGCCGGAGTAGACAGCTGACTGGTTTATTCAAAGAGCACACAGTATTACTTACAAAACTACCCACATTTCCCAAAACCTCACAGTTGCATATATATGTTTGTATTTTTTTTTTTGTCCCCAGTATAATGCAAACAGTGGGCGCGCCTCACACCGCCATGTATTTAGAGGCTACACTGGCTCAACAAGTGCCTGGGAACACAACTCTGTAAGTATATCCAACATGTGTTGAGAGAGCATTGCTATTCAGATAATAAGAGAGGATTTTCATACAATAAAGCGTGGCGCGGAAGTTTGCCATAATTACCGATGAAACCTAGATGGCGCTGCAAATCGAGCGTGCAGACTAGCTACCGCCAAATTCCGTAACGTGCTGCAGTCGCATAGTGATTTAACGATAGTAGATTGCGTGACCCGAGTGAAGTCGTTTCAAGAAAATACAAATAGATCATTTTTCAACAAGATGTTAAGAATCTATTATATTAATTAGTCAATTGTAATTATGATAATAGAGACAAAGAGTTCCTAACTTACGTAAAACGCTTTGCGTTTTTTATTGTAACCTTTATTGTAAGGACAGCGAAGCTTTGGAACTCTCTACCTGAGTCTTTGTTTCCTGAGAGGTATTTAGTGAGTATTTTATTAAACTTTAAATCATCATCATCAACGGCTGGTTCTCTCAGTATAATATATGTACGTATATTTTTTCGACGACCTCATTGGCGTAATGGTTACCATGCCAGAATGCCAATCAGGAGGTACCTGATTCGACTCCCGGCACGGTCAACATCTTTGTGCTGAACTAAATTTGTTGGCTGTAGATCCAGGTGTTAAATTATATATCTATGTATATGTAGTATATCAGTTGTGTTAGCTACCATAATACGAACTAGAAATGGTTCAGTATGGGGCTAACCAGCCGTGTGTGAAATGTGTCAAAAAAAAATCTTAAGTTTCCCCAAAATTGTAGTTGTAGTTTACGCAAAAAAGCGACCTACACGCGGGTGGAACCGCGGGCAACAGCTAGTAATATATATATATATATATATATATATAAACTAGCTGACCCGGCAAACATTGTTTTGCCTCACTTAGGGGTATGAAAAATAGATAGTGTAGCTTATATGACACGTTTGTAGATTTACCATAGCAGCGCCATCTATTGATTACTTACTCAACCCAGTCGAAAGGTATCGACATCTGTTAGAATCATTTGGAGTTAACAGATAATGTGACTGTCAAATAATAACAGACAATAATTAGCAATAAATTAAAATTGCGACTATAATTTGAGATTTAAACTATCCTATCTCTCTAGTTGGATCGAACTGCACATGGTGTGCGAATTTTATTATAATCGGCTAAGTGGTTGAGGAGTCCATTGAGGACAAACATTGTGACACGAGATTTATATATATTAAGATGGTAATATTATGGTTTGTATGCAGGAACACTTCACAAGTGGAGACACCGCCCCCCGGGTACATCAGCGAAGACGGAGACCCCATGGACCATAATGACAACATGAGTGAGTTTGTACACAATTTTATTACCATCTTTACTTTTACTAGCACTAGCATCTCGTCCCGGCTTCGCACGGGCTCTAAAATAATCAGAGTAGCAAAGAGAAATAAAATACATAGTAATTTTTGAATTACATACCAACACCCTAACGTTTGTACACAATCTTATTACCACCTTTTCTTAGCACTAGCATTTCGTCCCGGCTTCGCACGGGCTCTAAAATAATCAGAGTAGCAAAGAGAAACAAAATAGTAAGTTTCGAATTATATATCAACACCCTAACTTTATATGATTACAGGGTACATGTTACTATAAGTTACATTCCATTAATTACATGTGTACATGCTCAGCTATGAAAGTAAAGAAATAAATATAGCCTATATTACTAGGGGACAATGTAGCTTCCCAATGGTGATAGAATTTTTCAGATCGGTCCAGTAGTTTCGGAGCCTATTCGCGTCAAACAAACAATCAATCTGTTCCTCTTTATAATATTTTACTTAGCACAGCCAACTATACGTTCCCACTGATAGGACTCTGGGTCTTATCTCACGAGGAGATAGATATAGGCCGTAATCCACCACACTGGCCAAATGCTGGAAACACATAACTTTAATGACTTATAATTTTCATTAAATATTCTACACCATTGAATATAACTACTCTCAATATATTCTACAATGAATATACTACACACAATAGCAACTGTTTTTTGTATCTAAAAAAATAATGTAAAAATAATAATTTATAATTATTTAAAGGGGTTACTTTAGCACAAATACTTTATTTTCTGTTTAAACATATTATACTACATATTGTACTAAATATAAAATTTGTTATGTTATCTGGCAACCGGTTGGCGGATGTCACTAATAGTCTCACAGGTGGTTCTAAACCGTACCTTCACCGTATAGTGTATGTAAATCCACACATAACTTAAAAAACTTAAAAAAAATCAAACCGCCTCACTCCTTATGTGTTGCGATACCCGAACGGGGTCCATTAGGACATACTTACTTTTAAATGTACACCATAATTATAAAGTAAGCGTAATGAAGCAATAAATGTACTTGACTTTGACTTTAACATTGGTTGTACCTCCGCAGACCTGACCCGCCTCAGCCCGTCCCCCGGCGTGGGCTCCGAAGCCGCCCCCGTGCTGTACCACGAGCCAGCCTTCTGGTGCAGCATCAGCTACTACGAGCTGAACACGCGCGTCGGCGAGACATTCCACGCTAGCCAGCCCTCCATCACCGTGGACGGGTTCACTGACCCCAGCAACAGTGAGAGGTGTGTGGTATGCGCTCGTCACTACACTGTCTGTAATGATACATGCTGGTTCAGCATCCGCTACTACGTGCTGAACACGCGCGTCGGCGAGACATTCCACGCGAGCCAGCCCGCCATCACCGTGGACGGGTTCACTGACCCCAGCAACAGTGAGAGGTGTGTGGTATGCGCGCGTCACTACACTGTAATGTTACATGCTGGTTCAGCATCCGCTACTACGTGCTGAACACGCGCGTCTTCGAGACATTCCACGCGAGCCAGCCCGCCATCACCGTGGACGGGTTCACTGACCCCAGCAACAGTGAGAGGTGTGTGGTATGCGCGCGTCACTACACTGTAATGTTACATGCTGGTTCAGCATCCGCTACTACGTGCTGAACACGCGCGTCTTCGAGACATTCCACGCGAGCCAGCCCGCCATCACCGTGGACGGGTTCACTGACCCCAGCAACAGTGAGAGGTGTGTGGTATGCGCGCGTCACTACACTGTAATGTTACATGCTGGTTCAGCATCCGCTACTACGTGCTGAACACGCGCGTCTTCGAGACATTCCACGCGAGCCAGCCCGCCATCACCGTGGACGGGTTCACTGACCCCAGCAACAGTGAGAGGTGTGTGGTATGCGCGCGTCACTACACTGTAATGTTACATGCTGGTTCAGCATCCGCTACTACGTGCTGAACACGCGCGTCTTCGAGACATTCCACGCGAGCCAGCCCGCCATCACCGTGGACGGGTTCACTGACCCCAGCAACAGTGAGAGGTGTGTGGTATGCGCGCGTCACTACACTGTAATGTTACATGCTGGTTCAGCATCCGCTACTACGTGCTGAACACGCGCGTCTTCGAGACATTCCACGCGAGCCAGCCCGCCATCACCGTGGACGGGTTCATTGACCCCAGCAACAGTGAGAGGTGTGTGGTATGCGCTCGTCACTACACTGTAATGATACATGCTGGTTCAGCATCCGCTACTACGTGCTGAACTCGCGCGAAAGCTTTTTTGCATCTCAGTGCAGGTCTGACCGCACTCATCATAGAATAAGAAAAATAGTATACTTCTCTATTGATCTATATTATTATTGTATATTTGTTTTTTTTTCTTCTTCAGATTTTGTCTGGGCCTCCTCTCGAACGTGAACCGCAATGAGGTGGTGGAGCAAACTCGCAGGCATATCGGCAGAGGGGTCAGACTTTACTATATCGGCGGTATGTAACTACAACAATATTTTTATAATGAAAACATACATAATACAAGGCTGTCTTCAAGGCGAGAATGAATCGGTTTCTTCTAGGCAAGCGCGCTCCACCCTAGATCGCAACATCACTTACATCAGGTGAATCTCGATCAAGCGCTTGCCTATCCATCATAAAAAAATATATAAGGACACATTTTACACACGCCCTGTTAGCCCGATACTAAACCATTTTGCTAACTAGTTTGTATTATGGTTGCTATCACAACTGATATACTATATATACATACATAAATACTTTATTTCATATGTTAGTGGGGCATTTTCTAGTGCTCGCCTGGCTAACAACCCTAAGTTGAAAAATCTATCGTCAAACATCATGCCGAACTGTCAACCAGAAGGCCAACATATTTGTGATGAACTAAATTGGTTGGCTGTCGGTCTGGGTGTTAAATATAAATATATATAGATCGATATAATACAAATACAAATCATTTATTGATAACACCAAAGTTACAAGTCAAATAATATGATATCATTACAAAAGTATATGATATGTATCCATGTCAATTTTCAATTATATTCTAGTAATATAATATCATTACAATAGTATATGATATTAATCAAAATGTCAATTTTCACTACTAATTCTAGTAAATAAAGTATGCATATGTAGTATATCAGTTGTGTTAGCAGCCATAATACAAACTAGAAATAGTTTAGTATCGGGCTAACCAGATGTGTGTGAAATGTGTCCTTAAATTTATTTATTACTAGTTGACCCGGCAAACGTTGTTTTGCCTTAATAATTATTTCTAAGTATACGGTAGCCTATTCTCAGACCTACTGAATACGCATATAAAATTTGGAAAAAATCGGTCAAGCCGTTTCGGAGGAGTACGGTAACAAACACTGTGACACGGAAATTTTATATATAAGATTTTCTTTCTAAATGTATTATGATATTTGCAGGCGAGGTGTTCGCAGAATGCCTGAGCGACTCCTCGATATTCGTCCAGAGTCCGAACTGCAACCAGCGCTACGGCTGGCACCCGGCCACCGTCTGCAAGATACCGCCTGGTACGATCACTTCCCTATATTATCTTTTTTTTTTTTTTTATTAGGACACATTCACTCATGGCTGGTTAGCCCCATACTGAACCATTTCTAGCTCGTATTATGGTTGCTAACACAACTGATATACTACATATACATACATACATATTTAACACCCAGACCCACAGCCAACAAATTTAGTTAAGCACAAAGATGTTGACCGGGCCGGGAATCGAACCCGGAACCTTCTGATTAGCAGACCGGCATGGTAACCTTTACGCTAACGAGGTCGTCGAATTATACATAAACATAAAACATCTTTATTTATCAAAAAGTTGTACATCTTTGTACACCAACACAAACTATGACTAAATAAGTGCTAGACTTAAAAGTATAAAATATGTGTTAATGTACACTTAGTTGCTCCCTGGATCCGACACGAGGCAAATCCTGTGCTGTGGGATTCAGTGCTTTCCCTTAGCCTCTAATAAATATTCATCCATTTGCAAGCAGGTAGGGTAGGTAGCACAGGTGATTAGGCGCGAACGCTAACGACCTGAGATTGCAAACCGTTGGCACAATAGTTGAAAACTATAGAACTATATCCATATACTAATTCCTAGAGGCTTAATTATTTTGTCGGTGTGTCTTTGTATGGTGAGTGTGTGCTAACTTAGAAAGAAGAAAGAAAGAAAGATTTATTTTGTGACATGTACAACAAAGAAAAATAATACACAAGGAACATAAAAGAAAACATTTACGTGGCACAAAACCGGCCCCAGCTCAGCGGCTTTTTTAGTAATTTAATAATTTTTCATCCCGCTCGATAACTGATCAATTATAGTATTTTTAGGCAAAACAACGCTTGCCGGGTCAGCTATTTAGTCTTGTATACAATTAATTAAGAACCAGCTGAATGGCTTCCACGGGATAGAAAGCGACCTACAGGCAGACCACCAGCCCGATGTATCAATGACATCTGATCCATTGAGGGCACGCTCTGGGGCCGAGGAGCACAAGATCACACATACTGGCATAAGAGAGAGGAGGCCTATACCCAGCAGTGGGTAGATATAGGCTGATGATGATACGCGATGGCCTCCTTCTGCGAGACAGTCATGTCCTGAAGAGAGGCCGAGGAGCGGGAGCGGGAGTTAGACCTTCACTCCCACCCGCTACGCATGAGACGGGCACGGAGGCGAGCCGTTCGGGTTCGGACTCCGTCCCCACTTGGAAGCCCTGGGGCATTGGACGCGGGGGTGTCCGGTGCTTCAAACCAGGGACAAGAGCCTCCCGAGGAGACGATGCTTTTGGTTGTCCCAGGGCATCGCTCGCGCCGTAAAGGCGGGCGTTGTACCCCTTGAGGTGGGTCCGCTCGGACTGCGGACAGCGGCCTGGGCGGGGAGAGCAGCGGCAATGCGCTGTGCGGTCCTGCATCCCTGCCCCCGTCGTGAGATGGGACACCGTGAGGTTGTAGTCGGTAGTGACGGTCCCTCTGGCCCTCGAGCCCGACATACCCCGCCCGCCTCGTCCAGGCTTGTAGCGGAAGATGCGTAAATGCCATTTCCTCACGAAAAAAAAGGCTGATGATGAAATGAAATGAAATAATTTTATTTGCGTTGCCACAGGTAATATAAAAACATGGAAAGTAATATAAAATGTCCCTTGTAGGCTACCGCATATGCGGTGTGCAAAAGGTCAATTAATTAGTTAGGTAATTTATAAGTTAATTGTTGATTGATGATGATGAAGAACCAGCTGTATGTATGTGAATAAATATTTTACTTATTGTTTATTTATTTGTGTACAGGCTGCAACCTGAAAATCTTCAATAACCAAGAGTTCGCGGCGCTGCTGTCCGCCTCGGTGTCGCAAGGGTTCGAGGCGGTGTTCCAGCTCACACGCATGTGCACCATTCGAATGAGCTTCGTCAAAGGATGGGGCGCCGAGTACAGGTTTGTTATTGTTACATGATTAAATGTGTGGAAAAAAATCTCTTAAGCATATTCACCATATGGAACAGAGAGTTACGGCCTGATGATAGCAGCTCAAGATGAAAGTTCACCTTCCATTGTTAATCCTCAGACAAACAGACCATCTGACGCAACAGGGGTGGAACAGGTATGCCAGCGACCCAGGGCTGTGCTCCGTTACTTCAAGGAGCTCGGTTGGCTTGGGTAGGCTGGTAAGGGGGGAATGCACAATACGCCCCTAGCGGGATGTCAGTGCAGGTCTCATCACCCCCACTTCAAATGAGAATTAGATATTCACCATACAATTTTTTTTGAATTTGTTTTTTTAATCACACACGGCTAGTTAACCCCATACTGAACCATTTCTAGTTCGTATTATGGTTGCTAAAACAACTGATATACTACATATACATACATACATATTTTATATGGATACATATATAACACCCAGACCGAAGGCCAACAAGTTTAGTTCAGCACAAAGATGTTGGCCGTGCCAGGAATCTAACCCGAAACCTTCTGATTGGCAGTCCACCATGGTAACCATTACACCAACAAGGTCATCAAATAAAGCATAAGCAGTCCACTATATGTTCCCACTGCTGGGTCTCGACGCCTTCTCTCACTAGAAGAGGGTCATAATCTTCGGATCACACAAGTCTTCGGATATTGTGGTCCTCATGTAAAAAAACATGTAGATTTCTTCACGATATTTTCCTTCGCCGTAAAGCGAGTGCAAATCCACACATAACTTGAAAAACAAGTCATTGGTGTAGGGCCCAGGATCGAACCAGGGGCAGTCTGATGGAAAAGCAGACGTTTTTACCTACTATAGATGGTGTGAAGCCGGGACGATCTGCTAGTAAAGTAAAAGTAAAAAAGCCTTTATTCATCTGCATCACATTAATAGTTATTATTATGATAACTTTATTAACATGCACATTATCTTACTATATTTAATATTATATTAATGTCAACTTATGATTAATAATTAAAGAATAGTATGTAAATTATAATGATGTGCAAAGTGTAATTATAATGTGTCAATGTCAATGCGATTACATTATGTCAAATGTTGGAATGCTGATGTCGCCTCATTAGCGTAAGCCTCCCCCAGTTTGCACCAAAGTTGTCTATCTAGCTGGTAATAAATACTAATCTTATCTTAATATATATAAATCTCGTGTCACAATGTTTTCCTCAATTGACTCCTAAACCACTTAACCGATTATAATAAAACGCACACCATGTGCAGTTCGATCCGACTTGAGAGATAGGATAGTTTAAATCTCAAATTATATTCGCAATTTTAATTTATTGCTAATTATTGTCTGTTATTATTTGACAGTCACAATTATCTGTTAACTCCAAATGATTCTAACAGATGTCGATACCTTTCGACTGGGTTGAGTAAGTAATCAATAGATGGCGCTGCTATGGTAAATCTACGAACGTGTCATATAAGCTACACTATCTATTTTTCATACCCCAGAGTGAGTCAAAACAACGTTTGCCGGGTCAGCTAGTCAATCTTATATAATAGTGTACCTATATATACTAACTATATTAATTTATGTGACTAATTAATATAAATAATGTGTGCAAATGAGTAAACCAGTGCTGCAGGCCGAGTCTGAAAAAAGCCATTCCCAATTGAAGTTTAAACAGGAAAAAGAAGCGAAGGTCATGAACGTTTGCCGGGTCAGCTAGTAATAAATAAATATTTGTTTTTGTGTGTGGCAGAAGGCAGACGGTGACGTCTACGCCGTGCTGGATCGAGCTGCACCTGAACGGGCCGCTGCAGTGGCTAGACCGGGTGCTCACACAGATGGGCTCCCCGCACATACCCTGCTCCTCCGTCTCTTAGGTATACTTCTTCAAAGTCAAAGTCAAATAATTTATTGCGGTTTCAGAGAGTGTTCATGTTGTACCATATTATAGTCTAAGAGCCCGTGAAGATCGTCCTTCACCGATCTGATAACCAGATGAGACGTATTTTTTATTAAGTATTTTTTATAAACAAATATGCCTAAAATTGCTTGCCTATCGAAAAGTGCTCATTGCTTTTTTTTTGCGCATGCTCGTGTATAGTCAAATGATAATTTAGCTACAATTATCAAAAATAAAAATAAAATTCTAACTGTTCAGAATCGTTGTTACTCCTATGAAGCGCATCAAAATAGAATGACTCACCTATTTTGACTTACCTGTTTACACTTGATTGCCAGGTATATACACTGAAATGAGTAGGCAAGCATACCGAGGCATATTCTGTGTATTAAAAACTATCAGTGAAATAAATTTCATTTGGTTATCAAAAGTATGAAGGTGATGAGAAAAAAATCAATAAAAGTTTATTTAATTAAAAATAGCCATGAGCACTTTTCGATGGGCAAGCAATTTTAGGCACATTTGTTTATAAAAAATATTTAGTAAAAAATATGTCTCATCTGGTTATCAGATCGGTGAAGGACGATCTTCACGGGCTCTTCTACTATAATTTAAATGTCCAAACTGAAACCTACCACCACTAGGGACACCAAAGAAATCTGGCTGGTTTCTTACAACATTATATACTCGTACGTTATACATTATGATGGCTTACATTAGATTAATTAATCGTCTCCATCCAAAGATTTGCCTGGAAGAGATCGCTTTAAGCGATAAGGCCGCCAATTGTGGCACACTAATTTGTAAGCGCTTTCTTTTTCTTCTTTTTTTAATGTAATGTGTCCAATAAAGAATTTTCTATCTATCTATCTATCTAATTAAATTAATTAAAAAAAAGTTAATTACACTCCTTTGTACTGCTATGAGCCTTAGGGGAAAATGGTTTATAAAAAAAAAATTGATTAATTTTACTGCACAACTGTCTTGGATCGAGGATGGAATGAAATACAGAAATACAGAACTTTATTAGCCATAAATAACATATGTTAAAGGCAAGTCACACTACAATAATTACTTAATATTTAAAAATACTAGTTACTTTTATAACCATATTTTAAAAATATATAAAGTTTTATAAAGGTGTGACACCAACTGGTGGTCATACCTGTAGCAAAGCAAATTATCTTACGTATTTATAGCTACAGTAAATGAGCCTGCATCGCCAAACTAAGCATAGAAGCTTGTATATCAGAGATGCATACTCCCCATTGAAAATGACTGCAATAGTAATTGCGTTATAATCGTTTTAGGTACTTCATCTAAAATACCTTTTGCTTAAATTTTGTATGATTAATAAGAAAAAGAAATTATAAACTGTTTATACTTAAGAAGTTATTATTTATTTATTAATACTTTATAATTGTAACTATTTTTTATTCACAGATAACACACACGATCTGGTGGAGTGGAACGCCCACAAAGTAAGAATAAAAAGAGTTAAGCTCAATGAAGAAATGAAATTACCTCTATCGTTGGTATCTAGTTGTGTATTCTTTCATTGGTAGATAGTAGGCTGTGTGAAAATTACAAAAAAAAGTAAAAATCAATGAGCAAAAATAATTTGCGGTTGTGGGATTTGAACCAGCTAGTATCGATCGATCAAGTCACGAGTTTGGGGTTGCCAATTTAACAATGTTTTTGTAGCTGAAGTTTAAATGATTGGAGGTATTGAAAAAGTATCGCAGGTTCAATCCCCATTGATCAAATTATATTTGCATATTTGTTTGAAAGTTTTTTTTTTCAATATTTTTCTCACAGTTCTACTCGTACGTAGTAACTTTTAAATTTAAGAACGCTTTCGTATTTCATTTAAAAACTAATGATTAGAGAATTAGGAGTTTAAACGTTTTAATTTAGAAGTAAAAGAGTACAGGTTTTTCTGTCGTATTGGGAAATGAAGGTATCGGTTTTGTAGTCTACTGCCTTTAGTATGAAATGACATTGGTGTCATATTGTAGGGTTGTCATAAAATTATATCTTATCCTATGACCTTTATCGTAGGGGTGTCGTATAAATACCTCATTTTCATTATTTTTTACTATGTATCTACAAAACCGATTATTAACTAACGTTTTATTGTAAAACAAAGTATACCTCGTACTAAAATGTGTACACGGCCGAATTTATAAATGAAAAAATAATATACGAAAGTTTCAAATTTCACCGCTAGAGGCGTATGTGTGTTGTCTTAACAAAAAAAAACAAATATCAACTAGTCCTCACAAGTACATTAAACAAATAAGTAAACAAAAGCAATAGCTATGAGATTTATCTTTAAAACACGTTTTTTATAAATAAACAAAATAACTTAGCACGTAAGCCATTATTATATAAAATGCACATAATTATTAAAAGGTTGATCTTTAAAAAATAAAGTTACTTATTTGCCATCGTCTATGCATTTATTTGATCTTAAATGCAGTTATGTTGATGTATCATTTTGATATCGATTCGTGAAATTTGCAAAGAGATTTTTTTAATAATCAAATGCACATTACTTAAAATTGATTTATAAATAACGATTACAGAAAAAACAATTAAAATAATATATACAAACTTAAAAATAACAAGAAGAGAACAAAAAAAATCAAAACTTTACAATTTAAATTAAAGTAAGCTCGCCATCCAGACTGTCGCTGCGGGGCAGAGTTCCCAAGATGCTGGCAGCATTGCCTCGTTGAACAGCTAAACTTAGTCTTTGTAAGAAATAGCTGCCAGCTCTTGGATCTCCAGAAGCAAGGACCAACCAAAAAATAATACAATTGATTAATTAACATTTCTCCCGAATTAATATCAAAATGAAACATTGCGTTTACGTTTTTCTTTAAAAATATAACGCTATGTACACACAAGCCATTAAGTTTTGATATAAAAACTATGATTACTTATACTTATATAAAAAGTATAAGTTTTACTTTAAATAATCATTTTATCATAAGTTTAGGTTTTCGTGTTGATTTTTTTTAATATCATATTTAGCGTATAGCTATAGTCGGCTTGATAAAACTGTAGGTTAGGTGATAGAAATAACGAGACATTCAAAAAACGTTAAATACTCGTTTGGTTTCAAATGACACTTGCTATAAGGGGTGCAATGCCATTTTAATTGTGGTGTCAAAGGTCACCTTCAGTTTCTAGTGCTAAGTGACACTTGCTCTAATGTGTTTAATGCCATTTGAATGTTGGTGTCAAAAGGCACATTTGGTTTCTAGTGACAAATGTCACTTTCGCTTTGAGATGTTTAATGCAACTTTAATTATGGTGTCAAAAGTCACATTTGGTTTTTAGTGGCAAATGACACTTGCCTTTATCTGTCGAATGACACGTTCTTGATGGTGTGACATGACACTCAGACAAGATTCAGTTTTGTAGGTTAAGCGTGTGTTTATTATGATGACAGTTAATTTTCGGTCATATTCTGAAAAATCTTATCTTATCTTATAAATTATAATTATGAAACAAAACAAAACTGTCTATTCAAGGAAAATCACTGCAAGGGAATTGGCCCCATTTTTAGGGTATATAATAGAACCCTTTTTTAGGGTTCCGTAGTCTACAAGAGAAACCCTTAACTTCGTTATCGTACTAAGTCGAATAATTTAAAACACCAATTATTTAAGAAAATGACTCGTTATTTCAATCTTAAACTACTTTGTCGGTTTAAAAAGAGGCGTAGCATGTAATATTATAAGTATTGGATATATTTATCTAAAAAAAAGTTTATCTACTGGTAACTCGTGCGTAATTTAATTTTTGATGACTAAATTTTTTTTTTATAGAAACCCAGTTTTTCATTCGACTTGAATAGTAGCATTATGCTATAGATTCAACTAGATTTATTTTTTTCTTTATACACTAGACACTACTTATCAATATATTGGTTTTCAATAACCTTTATTCAACAAAATGTGTCAAAAGAAACAAAACAAATACTTATGGCGAAGGTAAGGGAAAGCTTTTTTTCGCTATAAATTGTAAACGGTAAAAAAAATACGAAAAAACAGCTTAAAGGCTAAGCGTCTCTAAGTATATTTATACTTATTTTGGCACAATCAGACTTATCAATATGAAAAAAGAATTGGTTCTTAAAACCTAATTTTAGATTTTCTGAACCAGTTTTATTTCTAATTCATAAGTCTAAGTCTTCGGACAATAAAGGTAGAGGCAAAACGCTTAGTGCGTGCTTTAGGCACCTCAACTGTAAACCGATGCCGCCTTGGCGTTTCCCTGCTCGTCCGATAGTGGAAGGGGGCGGGGGGAATTACTTCATATAATTCATTCGCACACTCGCCGAAATGCAACCGATAGAATACCGACAAACTGGCAACAATACGGCGGTGCTCCAGGCTCTGCAACTTTGCCTTTGTTTATTCAAACAAAGGGGTATCAACTTGCAAATATTTTCTTTATTGACTCACTCGTGTAAAAGGTTATGCGCTAGTTACCAGTAGTTTTTACTTTCGCTTTTATTTTCGTAGCCAATTTTGGTTTTAAAAAAAGGCACGTAGAAATGTGAAAAAGCACACGAATAATAATAATTAATATCGGTATTAAGAAAAAAAGAATGGTTATAAAATTAGTTATAATAAAAAGAGGTTATTTTTTGGTAAAGTGTTTAGGAAAGATAGTGTTGTACAAAAAAGTGTTGGTAAGGTATGCAGTTGACGGCTATTTTTTTTTATTTACTGTCTAACTATTGTACCAAAATACTATAGTTGGTGAGTGATAGAAAATCTACCTACGTTGAAGTTTTTTTTTCTTAAACTATTTTATGTCTTTTGACCTAAGGCTTCCCCTAATGTCTTAGAATAAATTCTGTTTTAGGCCAACCCCTTCTAGGTAGACATGCGCAGAATGTGTCACTAAAATGATTTTATATCACTGAACTATATCTTTCTTTTAGTTCAGTAGTTCATTTGGTTCAGTACTAGTATTCTTTCACTATTTCATTCAGGGTATCGCATCTCTGTCACCTTGGGATAGGGTTTAAATTTGCCTGGTCAGTCAGATTCGCCGAGTGAGTGAAAGAGGCTATCATGTATCATATCCATACGTACAACAGAGCGGGACAGGCATAGATAGTCCCGAATACTCCCGATGTTTTCATTCGAGTCTCGAGTCGTTCTTAAACGGATGAACGAACTAGTGAACTAAGAACTAATTGAAATGTTATTGAACTAGAGAGTGAAAGATACAAATCACTGAAGTACTTCATTTGAAGGATTCATTCGTGAACTACGCATGTCTACTTCCAGGTGGTGATATCATTTTTTTTTTACTTTATTCTAACTCAGTGCTGGGCATAGGCCTCCCATAATGTCAACGAATAAGTCCTGTCCAGGCCCGTTTTCCTTGGTAATGTCTTTTTATTTTTTTTATTCGCTTTTTTTGTCTTAGTACTTGGCATAAGGCCTCCCATTATATAATCAAATATACTTCTTCCAATTTGGTAATATCATATTTTTAACCGACTTCAAAAAAGGAGGAGGATATTCGACTGTATGTATTTTTTTTTCTTATTTACTTACTCTATTTCGTCCTCAATGCTGGGCATAGGCCTCTCCTAATGGCTTCGAATAAATTCTGTCTTGAACAAGCTCCTTGGCACTTGGTGTGACAGTCTAAAAACTTCACGTATCGAGTTGGGAGTTGCCCCGAATTTTTTTCTCACCAAGGAATTCCCATTCGCTAGAACGCTTTGCCCTGTCATAGTTAATGCTAAAATATTAGGGAGACGACATTTTGTGAAGAATTTTAGTTTTGTTAGATATTTTGTACTATACAGTATTATACAGTGGTTTACGTATGACCACAGCTTGTCTGAAGTTTAGCTGTTGTCTCTTATGTAGTACGCTTATCTAATATGGTGGACGTATTTTTTTTTAATTACATACAACAAGTTAGATTATAAGTAAAGATTTTTATTAGCTCACCGACTAAGAACATTTTATTACAATATAAAAAGCCAAAAAGTTACAAATTATGTTTTTATCAAAATTTTGGTATAAACTGTTTTTTTTTTTTGACAACGATGTTTTATTATAAAAACAAAGCATAAAGAGAAAAAACAAAAAACGGTAAATTTATATTTATTTTAAATCTGTATTTTTTGTTTACACTTTTTATTAAAAATTAAATCAGCTATGAAATTTATTCTGATGATTTTACACCAGTGTTGTTTTTCTATTGTTTTGTTTATGATTATAATTAAGTTGTGAATAGGCTGGTCCTAGATTTTTTTTAAACAAATGCCGTTGACGTGTGTTGTATGGAAAATGTAAAATGGATTGTGTTTTACTTTACTTTGTATTTGTGCCAAGAAATGTGTTTTTTTTTAGATTTGTAATTGTACAGGTTTTGTCAATTGCTGCGTATTCTATAAAATAGGTATAAATATATGCAGAATATGTATTACCGCATATGGTGTAATTAAATTTCCATTTTGAATTAACAGTTTTCAGTAATTGAATCGACAAAAATCGTTTAAATAGCGTTAGAAACAACCTTGATTTTTTTCATTCAAAAAAAAAATATTATTTTTTTCATTCATATAATTTTTTTTTTCATTCATATAAAAAATAAGAAGAAACCATTTTTTTTACTGTTAAAATCTCAAATCATGTCTATGTATTTAACAAACACATTAAAAAAAATTGCGTTTATTCGTAAAGTAAAACACAATGCCATTTACAGTACCTGGCGATAGATATTGCACATCGACATTTGAAAAGAGACAGTCGGCTAATTTCGGCTTCGTATCTGCCAATTGTGACACACTAATTTTAAGTTAATTTTATTTTGTTGTAATTTTTTTTCTGTTATTGTACCCTTACTTTAAAATTGTCTCATATAAAGTATTTTCTATCTATCTCAGTTAGCCTAGATACCGGATTGTTTATATTTCGTGCGACAGAGACAACGCTATACGAAGCCGTAGATAGCCGATTGTCTCTTTCCAAAGGTCGATGTGCAATGTTTATTGGCGGGTACTGTGTAATCGTAAGGAGTAATGTAATATCATGGTATGGTGCTAGATTCGTGTTGGTATCGGTGTGTAGTCAAATTGAATGTGTCAAGTTTTTGAAAAGCTGTCAGTGTCAGACTCTACCTCTTTGACATGTCGCCGGTTTAAAGCGCTGTGTTCTATGGAGGTCAGCCGCGCGATACATTTTAAAGCGAAGCGCTTGAGCGCGGCAGTGAGAATTTCTTGATATAAATTCTTGTGAAATCAACAAATAATAGTTGCCGCGTAGAAAACGGTCACACTTACTTATTATTCAAAGTTGGAATGAGCAACAGTTTCGGTGCTTTCCGAGCACCATCATCAGGGGCGAGTGTTACACGGACCGCCGCCGACGAGATCCGCGCGCGCACTGAAACTGTTGGACTCATTCCAACTTAGAATAATAAGTAAGTGTGACCGTTTTCTACGCGGCAACTATTATTTGTTGATTTCACAAGAATTTATTTCAAGGAAATCTTACTGCCGCGCTTCAAGCGCTTCGCTCAAATATGCGAACAGTTTATAATGTTTAACAAATAATAGTTTTGGAATTATAATCTCTAATGACTCCAGATAATGTCATTACCTACAAAAAAAGGAAAATGTGTTAAGAGATCGGTTTAAGCGATAAGGCTAAATTGTGGCACACTTATTAGTCAGCCCTTTCTTTTTTAATATCATGTTTGTCTCCAATATAGAATATATCTATCTATTACTATCGAGCGAATTTTACGTAACCGTGTTTTGGAAGTCTAACGACTGAATTAAAGATAATAAACTGAAAAATCTTAGCCCTATTTTTACATAGAATTTTTCAAAATATGAGTACTATCAAAATATTGAGTTATCGATTCCTTAACAAACACAAATTTACAACTAAAAACATTTTCAAAAACTGTAATATTATAAAAGAGCCAAATACTGACAGCTTCTCAAAATGTATATGAAAAAAAGAATAAAATCAGTTTATTATCACAATAAATAAGAAAAGCCTATTTTAAGTTGGAACATACATTTCCTTTATTAGAATGTTGAAATGTCTATCCGATGGTTTGTTCAGTATATCGTTATGAGTGGCAGTTGTTGTATTTTAATGTAGAAATTTTGTATTTGTAATGGATTCATATTATAAGAGGTGTTGGTGACTTTTGTAGTAGCGTTGCTTACTATCATAGGGGATAATGTAGCTTGCCAATGGTGAAAGAATTTGTCAAATCTTCGGTCCTGTAGTCTCGGAGCTTATTAGCGTCAAACAAACAAACAAAAAATCTAAGTACATCTTTATATATTGGTAAAGATAAATTATAAATTAACTAAATTAAAAACAAAATAAATGAAAAATAAATGAGCCAATGAATGATATAAAGCGAGAAACAGACAAACTGTTTTTATTTATTTAGTGAAGTTACTAATGAAGTCATCAACGCCATTTGCTTAGTTTAAGTTATGTTATGATATGTAACTGTAAGTTTTAACATATTTATATTATTTCTGTCTTGTATAACACACTGGCTTCCATCTATTGGTGGGTAGTTTGCATGAGCCTTTCTTTTATTCTGCGTTCTTTTTCTTTTTGTTTTATTGTCTTGCGCTTGATCGCAACCTTCGATCTAATATATGTACATATACCAGATTCAGTGTTGCATAAAAACACAGCTCAAAAAAATGGCATTAATTTACTATACTACAATAAACAAAGATATTCAAAATATAAAAAAACATAAGCTATCTTGCTCCGCGATAACAGCTAGTGCTCGTAAAATTGTATGACCGTACGCAGTGAGCGTTAGAAAATTCAACTCTATTACTAAACTAATAACGCTTAAATTCCTCAAACTCAAATAAGACCACACTCCTACTTGGGGTCTTATTTTCCTTGCCGTTTTTAGAGACATCACCTTTTATATCTAGTACATTTCTGTGTCAAATATTTTTGAACCTCTAATTTTGATACACATACATGACTTTAAAAATAACAGTCGTAAAAATATGTTTTTTTTTTTAACCAGAGTTTATGTTTAAGTAGGTACGTTTAAGAGAATGCTCATGTAAACTATCCCTGATTATTGTTTTGCATTAATTATTCTGTTGACTCTCAATCCATGTGGAATGTAGAAGTTATATTATTATATAAAAAAAACTACAATAAAAATGTGTGGTTTGTATATAAAAATGGTCTTTTTCTTTTTTATTAAGTACCTTTTTTATCCCCGACACAAAAACTATGGAGTATTATAAGATTGACTTGTTTGTTTGCGTGTGTGTGTGTGTGTGTGTGTATGTGTGTTTGTATGTATATATGTGTGTGTCTGTATGTAACATCCTAGCTCCCGAACTGCCTATTTATTTACAGTGGAGCCTCTATAAGTCGAATATCAAGGTAGACGCCAAAAAATTCGAGTTACAGAGTTTTCAACTTATGGAGGATTTCGACTTTTTTTTCTTTAGATAACTTGGTTGTTCTGTTGTACTAATTGATGTGTATTGCAGTAGAACCAAACTACTTCTGACAGTATTTAAGTCGAAAACAAATGGCTTGCTTAACTAAATTTCAAAGGAAATCAAAATTGAACACCTAACACCAAGCAAGCAAATTCAAATTCAAATTCAAATTCAAATTCAAATGATTTATTTTGCAAAACACGGGTAATACATAATAGTGGAAAATAATGTCTAAGTCTCACCATGATTTAGCCTATTAAGGCATGCAAAAAAAAAATTATACATTACTAAAACTTATTCTAATTTAAATTTAGGCATTACATTATGGTAAATAAACACAATAAACAGTCCTAACTAAAAATCCAATTATAAAATAATCCAGCAATATTTCATTTCATCATTTACCTTCTAAAAACTTTTATGCTATAATAACATTTTTGTACAAGGAAAGATTTTAATTTTATCTTAAAAGCAAACAAAGAATTGGTCTCTTTAATTGACAGAGGCAAGTTATTGTAGATTTTTACACCCATACAGAAAATACTACCATGAAATAATTGGGTTCTTGCTTTCACGGGGAATAGCTTTCCTTTATATCTACTACTTTTTAGCGTATCATATTTACCAAGCTCAGATCTGACCAAAAGAGCTGCTTCCAAGATGTAAATCGAGGGAAGTGTCAAAAGTTTAAGATTAACAAAATGAGGCCTACACGAGTCAGTCTGGCGAATACCACAGATAGCCCTAATGCACCGTTTTTGGGCTCTGAAGGCTATATCTTTTCCCGCTGCGTTTCCCCAAAATAAAACTCCGTATCTTAAAACAGATCCCACATTGGCGTGATAAGCAGTAAGTAAAGTGTCGACATTTGATACTTTTCGTAGCATGTATAGAGCATATGCAGACTGGTATAGTTTATTACGAACTTGTTCAATTTGCGTACGCCAGGTAAGATCCGAGTCTATATGCAACCCAAGAAATTTGGTTGTCTCAGTTTTAGTGATAGCTTTACCTTTGTATTGTATATTTAATGAAAGAGATTTGGCATTTTTATGCTTAAAAGTCATGTACAGAGTTTTATCTAGATTAATCTTTAGGTTGTTACAGTGTATCCAATCAATGATGTCCATAAGGGAGTTATTAACTATATCATCATGTCCTATAGTATTATTAGTAAAAAGTGCCGTGCTATCGTCCGCAAACAAAACCATGGGGTGAGGTATAACATTAGGCAGGTCATTAATGTAAGCCAAAAACAAAAATGGGCCCAAAATGCTGCCTTGGGGGACACCATATTTTACTAGCCTAGGTTTTGAAGTATATTTTTTTACGGTCGTAGTTTTAGGACATATTTGCGTAATTTCAGTGTACTGAATCCTATCTGTAAGATATGACTTAAGAATTTCTAAAGCTTTACCTCTAACACCGTATTTTTCCAATTTCATTAGTAAAATGCTATGCTTAACGTGGTCAAATGCCTTAGTCATATCCATATATAGAGCAGTGACTTGTTTCTTATTTTCCATCCCTGTCATAACATTTTGCAAAAACTTATATATGGCCATATTGATTGATTTGCCTTTTCGGAAACCTAATTGGTTATCCACAAATATATTAAATTTCTCAAAAAATGCTTCAAGGTTGTTATATAGAATTTTTTCAAATATTTTAGAGAATATTGGAATAAGAGCTATAGGCCTATAATATTGAACGTCCAGCTTGTCTTGTTTTTTGAAGACTGGTATAACAATAGACACCTTAAGAGCATTTGGGAAGCATCCCTGTTCAATGCACAAGTTCATTATGTGACTAATAATGGGAGCTATAATATTTGAAGCATGTTTGATTATTTTTGTGCATATCCCATCGTAGCCTGTACTATTGCTGTTATTTAATGATTTAATCGAATTTAAAACGTCCAAAGGACTAGTTGGCTTCAAAAAACAAACACGTGTTTACGTGAGTTATACATTTATTATCGTTTACTCCTAAAATGTTTTCTTAGAAACAATAGTGTACTCACATTGTCGGCAAGTTCTTAAAGTCGGTAACTTATTTTTGTTCGAACAATGGAGGTAATAAATTCCAAATGATAAGGTTGTAAGTAAAATAAAACGTTGCTTTGTTCGAGATGCAGAGGCCAAATTTAAGTTTTCGAGCTGTAGAGTGAAAATATGTATCAAAATGACTTGGAGGGACTCGGTGATTATTTCGACTAACAGAGGGTCAAGATTTCAAGTAATGGAGGTTTTGGTGTTTGAAGGGAAGGGAAAAAAAATTTTTTTCGACATTTGGAGGTTTTTGACTTATCGAGGTTCTACTGTATTAAGGTTTTTTTGTTGGAAAGGTGTGGTTATCGGTAATGTTATTAGCTATGTGTAGTCTTCTTCATCTTCGCATGAGCTAAGTGGCCAAGCTCTAGTGTCGAGAAATTTCAAGCCGCCCGTAGGTCTCTAACTTGTCTTTACGGCTACTCATACTAAGATTAGCAGCCGGGACCTACAATTTATCAGTCAACCGACCCACGGTAGCGCCCATATGAAAATATCACTTGGAAAACGACAGTTAATCCAAACACCGTCCGCATCAACCGTTGCTTAGCTTTGATGATCGCGTCAGATCACCTTAGCTAGCCGAGCTACATACAGGCACAACAATGTTTATTGTGCACAAAATAAATGAATTGATATATATTTTTATTTGTTAGTTAAGATACACCTACCAATTAATAAGTATGTGCACAAAAATAAAACAACTGAATTATTAAAAACAAGTTTAATATCAAAAACAATAAATTAAGCTTCAAAAACATTTTCACATTGATTGTAAGATTATAAATAATAGTCACACTTATTTTGTCATACATTTTTATGATAAGTAATATCACTTACTAAGTAGCCAAGGTAAGCTCTAACAGGTAAAAGTAAATAGGTATTTGGCTACTTCAACTAGACATTTAAGATATGATTGTAAGAAGTAGCGGAAGTAGAGAGGTCAACCAAGGAAGACGTGGATGAATTGTGTGAAGGAGGATATGAATGAGAAGGGAGTGAATGTGGAGATGACGGCTGATAGAGTGGCGTGGAAGCGAAAAACATTTTGTGGCGACCCCACCTAGTGGGAAATGGTAATGATAAAGTAGAAGAAGAACTAGACATTTAAGAACTATATATTTAGCTTTCGGACCAACTACCCCATGCTCAGTCAAGCATTGAAAATCCCAATCAAAACCAGATTACTGCGGGTCAAATAAATGCGGAAATAGTTTTTCAAGTTTTGTATTTTTACACGCTTTCTATTAGCTTCACCTGTATGTTTGTCTGTAACCGACTTCTTTGGGCGCGATTTTGACCCACTTTAAACGGCCAGATTTCATTGAAACATTGTAGATTTATTGAGGACCGATGACAATACACTAATTTGTATTGTTTTTTTGTATTTTTGTTTGTGTTTGTTTGTAACCGACTTCTTTGGGCGCGATTTTGACCCACTTAAAACGGCCAGATAAGCGTGTTTTTTAGTTTTTTTAAACTACTATTATTTTTTTCAGCTGTCATTTGGCGCATAACCACATGAGTTAGCTACACTCTGGCTTAGGGCGGAGCATGCCTAGTCTAGGATAACTAGCTCTCAAGGAGGCTGTCGGAATATACTGTTAGGTGCTAGGCGACAGATTTTTTAAATTGAGGTTCTACTTTAAAGGGTTATTATAATGACAATCTCCAAAATTGAGTTTTAGCCAGAGTGAAGGTTACTTATGTGGTTACACGCTTTTCCCCCTAAGTGTGATATTTATGATACTTAGTAGGTAGGTAACTATGCCACTACCAATGCCAAATTGTGGTTCACAATTATCTACTAGGCTGATTCTGTCTGTGATGTATTGTGTTTTTTACTATTAATTAAATATACTAGTAATATAATAATTTTATGCTTAGCTAAAAAAATACATCCGGAAAGAACACGTGAGTCAGTAAGAAAACATGCCTACAATCACAAAAACGCTTCTATTTGTCTAAAATAGCCCCGATTTAGCTCTTTTCTTAATTTATTTGTTTCAATAGGTATATATGTTAACCAAAAGCACCTTCAGGCATCAGCAAGGCTGTAAAAGAAAAAAAATGCATTAGAGATTTAATAACACACTAATAATATCATTCCACCATCATAATTCGATTCTACCATCTCCGTTCTACTACAGAACGAGCAGAGAGTCAGTGAAGAGACACCGATACAGAGTTGAAGTTCCAAACTTTCGTACAAAACGCTTTGCGTCCTTTATTGTGAGGACTACGAAGCTTTGGAACCCTCTACCTGAGTCTCTGTTTCCTGAGAGGTATCATCCGGGGGTCTACAAAAATAGAGTTAATAGGTATCTTCTAGGTAAGCGTGCCACACCGTAGACTGCAGCGCAACTTAACATCAGGCTAACTGTAGTCTAACGCAAACCTATCAAGGATAAAAAAAATGTTGATCGGGATGCTGATGCATTTGGAACAATCGAGTGGTTCTCACTACTTTTCTGAAGAAGCCGATGTTGTCAAATGAAATGAAATAATTTTATTCGCTTAGCCACAGATAATGTATAAACATGCTCAATAAATATTCAGAAATGTCCCTTGTAGGCTACCGCATTGGCGCTGTGCAATATGTCATAAATTTTAAAACTCATTTCTTATTATAATTTAAAATTATACAAGGAACTAATAAACCCGGGGAACTCCGTTTCGCTCCTAAATCTCTGAACTTATTAATTAATAACCTACCTGCTATACAAGCTGTCATAAAACAAATTCCACATCCGCCGAAGAAAGCTCGTACAGCTATCTGAAAAGAGAAAATTACGAGTTAATTATCAAAAGTCAAAGTATATCCTGTCTTCTATAGCATTCTATAGCATCATAGTTTATAGTACCTAACTCTTTTCAAGTAGTATTTCTTTGATAATCCTCCTTAGTTCTATAATTCCGCCCGTAGCTTGGCTAATTAAGGTGATCTGACGCGGTCATCGAGGTTATGGAACGGTCGATGCGGACAGACTTTGGATCGGAGACATTTGGTGGCGATTCAGCGGCACACACGACTAAACTAAATTTAATGAAGTCCGTCTCTTTCATCTTAGGTGGCCAGAAAGAGACGGCACGATCTGAACCACACACAAAACAACTAAAATAACGTCAAATACGAAAAATGTAAGTGATTTTAGAGCGCACCCAATTGTATCAGCTCTAAATCTGACGTGTTTGACGTGATTTTAGGTGTTTTGTCTATGGTTTAGATCGTACCATCTCTTTTTGGTCATTTATGACGAAAAGAGACAGAGCTACTTTAAATTTAGTTTAGTCGTGTGTGCCGCTGAATCGCCACCAGGATAATAAAGAATAATAAAAAACTAGTTATAGCATTTCATCGCTAGATGGTGTCACAATATCTGTTAAAGTGGTTCTACAGTTTCTACTTGTAACCGCTAGATGGTGCCACAATACTCACACTGGACAGCGTCTCCCGTTGATTGGGCGCCATGGCAGCGATGGCTCCAATCATGATACCAGCCGAGCCTGGGTTCGTGAACCCGCAGAGAGCATATGTTGCTATCAGTTCCGCTCGAGGCTGTGGACAATCGAAAAAATAAATATAGATACATATCGAGAAATAATATAGTAGCTGCCGAATCTTCTTTAACTCCTTATAGCCTAAGCACTTGCCCAGATAACCCTGCAGCCTAGGTGTAAGAATAAGGCTACGGAACTGCCCCTTCCTGTCGTAAGAGGCGGCTAAAAGGGGCATCAGACTCGAGGGTGTTCGGAGATGGGGCTCCGACACCCGCTTCATCGAGTCCGGGGTGAACGACGGCGTCGCGTGACCGTCGTCGTCGTTGGCGGATTGGTTAGTAATCCGGGAAGGTCACCACATAGCACAGTGTAAGGAGCAGCAGCCTGTTTCACAATCAGTCGGCTCCGTATTGTATTTATGTCTTAGTACGTGTTTGCGCGGTATATCGGCTAGTTTTTGGAACAGATACGGATATTTTTTTACAATTTTTTTTTTTTTTTCAGAGATTAGTGACTTACCGACAACAATCCCTGTTCTTTCATCTCCCCCATCCGCTGGTACGCCACAAACTCGTTGACCACCGTCTTCAACCCCACCAAAGTGCCCACCAGCTCACACTCTTCCCACGGGACTCCTGAAAATTATGATGACGAACTAAGATCCCTCCTAGTACAAATACAATACAAATCATGTATTGATAACACCAAAGTTACAAGTCAAATAATATGATATCAATACAAAAGTATATTATACGTATCAATGTAAATTTTCAGTTCTAATCCTAATAATATAATATCATTACAATAGTATATGATATTTATCAAATGTCAATTGTCACATCTAATATTAGTAATATAATATCATTACAATAGCACATGATATGAATCAAATGCCAATTTTCAATTCTAGATATAATCATTTATATTATAAAAAGTTTTATCTAATAGCCAAACCCTAGAGAGTCTAGTCTTAAAGCTGGTGGTGGAAGGTGCATCCCTGACAGTCGCGGGTACGCGGTTGTAGATCGCGGGCCCCAACAAGTAAACGGACCTCTCCAATTTCACAAGTCGATGAACCGACGTTTTCAGTTGGATCTTCTTCACGTTGCTTCGTAAATCTCACGTTTTATTAGCACCCCTGCGTTGAAGTAACTTCATGTTTGGACTTTTTTTAATGATAATAATGAACTGGACATTATTATTGTATGTTCGCAATGGATACGATTGTTGATTCTTTATACAAGATTATGAAGCGACGACAGTCTGCCTCCATCTAGCAAAGGGATATCCCCACGGACAGATGTTGTGTCCGGAGACGGCCGTCCATACGTCATGCATTGTAGCTAGGACCAGTCGTACGCGCGTTGTAAATACCGTTTGCGCGATTCAGAACGAGTGCTCTGATTGGTAGCGGGCGATGAAGTGCGACAGAGACACCACAAGATCTTAAGTGTTAATATTATTATTAAAAGCCTGTTATGTCCCACTGCTGGGCAAACCCCTCCCTTCTCTCCTTCCAGTCAGCCCAGTCTTCGGCTTTGGTGGCCCAGTCCTTATCAAATTTACATAGATCGTCACGCCACCGTTTCCTGGGTCTTCCTCGAGGTCTGGTAGTGTTTGGCACCCATGCTGCGGTGGCCTTCGCCCAGCGGTCGTCCAGCATGCGACATACGTGCCCTGCCCAGTCTCATTTTAGTTGAGCTGTTTTTTGCGTTACGTCTATTATTTTGGTTTTGGAGCGCAGTGTGGTGTTGCGTCTTAATAAAGGGAAAGTAAAGTAAGTAACGTAAGTGTTAATAAAGGAAAATAAATGTAAATACCTTTATTTACACTCAAGATCTTGTAACACAGTTGAACAATAAATACATATATATTCTTATTCGGTTTGTCCATATGCTGTAAAGTGTAAAACCTTGACTCACCCATAACCCAGCAGAGCGGTATGAAGACCTTGCCTATGAGCCACTCGAGGTTGAAGTCTGGTTGGCCGAGCAAGCCGCCCATGTAGCCCAGCACTCCGTTGATGAAAGCTATGAATGCCACGAAGGCTACAAGGTTAGCTACGATGTTCAGGATAAGGGCGATGCCATTGGTCGCGCCTCGGGTCGCGGCGGACAGAGTCGATTGGTCTTGGCTGGAAGAATACAAAATACCAATTTTTTTATTTCCCATCTTCTTCTTCGTATGATCTAAGTGTCAAGAGAGTTTTCAAGCCTTAATTGGCTTAATGGCTGCCTGTAATAAGGTCTATAATTTAACGTGTTTTTCAGCCCACGGATCGTCATTGTTTCCAATCAAAATATGGTTACAGAGAAATTAATACATATGAGAATAGCTTTAAACTTATAGTACTCCGTCATTTTTGCGTCGGGAGTTGCAAAAAATCCGCTCGATGCGAAAGTTAAAAGAAACGCACGTTTCAAAGTCAAAGTCAAAGATTTTTTTGTCGTTGTTTTATTATGTCACTTGTATGTAAAGAGACATAATGTTATATTACTTTACAGTGACCTTATGGGTAATTATGTAACTGTAAAGTGACATAATATGATGTCACTTTACAGTTACATAATTACCCATAAGGCATTGCAATTATTTACTGGAGATGATCAACCCTGTTAATTAATTTTATATTTTAGTGTACTGTAATTTAAATAGTCTTCTATTATATTATATAGTTTAAATAGTCTTCTATTAGATTATATATAATTAACAATTAAATTGACAAATTGATATTTGATTCATATCATATACTTTTGTATTGATATTATATTAGATACTAGAATTAGTAGTGAAAATTGACATTATGATTAATATCATATACTATTGTAATGATATTATAGTACTATAATATAATTGAAAATTGACATGGATACATATCATATACTTTTGTAATGATATCATATTATTTGACTTGTAGGTAACTTTGGTGTTATCAATAAATGATTTGTATTTGTATTTTTTTTTATAAGTTTGTCAGGAAAGTTTGAATAATATCGATACGCTTTAGGTAGTTTGGTAACTTGTTAAATATTTTGATAACCATTGAATGTGGGCCCGAGCTCTGCATTTCCAATCTACACCTTGGTACTTGCAAATTGTATTTATGTCTTTGTACGTGTTTGCGCGGTATATCGGCTAGTTTTTGGAACAGATACGGATATTTTTTTACAAAGCAGCAAATCTTAATATATATATAAATCTCGCGTGACAATGTTTGTCCTCAGTGGACTCCTAAACCACTTAACCGATTATAATAAAATTCGCACACCATGTGCAGTTCGATCCAACTTGAGAGATAGGATAGTTTAAATCTCAAATTATAGTCACAATTTTAATTTATTGCTTATTATTGTCTGTTTGACATTATTATTTGACAGTTACAATTATCTGTTAACTCCAAATGATTCTAACAGAAGTCGATTCTTTTCGACTGAGTTGAGTAAGTGATCAATAGATGGCGCTGCTATGGTAAATCTACGAACGTGTCATATAAGCTACACTATCTATTTTTCATACCCCTAAGGCAAAACAACGTTTGCCGGGTCAGCTAGTTTCATATATATTTCATATATATAAATACATGCCACTGTCGTTTATCGATACTTACACTTCAACAGGTTGAATATTGTTGACGCTGGTGAGAGACCGCTTGGTCTCCGGCAGCAGTAGCTTGGCGTAGCATACGGCTGCCGGCGCAGACATCACCGACGCCGTGACCAGGTGAGCAGGCTCGGCGCCGAAACCTATGTACGAGGCCAGGATAGTTCCTGAAATCAGAAAAAAAAATGGTTGCCTGTAAAGTCGGTTTTACGGGCGAAGATTTTACGTGACAACGTCTGCCGCGTGCTGCGCGCGCGGCAGACCGATCATAGTTGAGTGGGAGAGAGACGCAAGGCATTCGGCGGGCCTCTCTCTCGTTCGGTGACTCATCGTAACGTTACCGGGCGTTACACTTTTTCATAAGTGACTCCCAGCCGCAACCTAATTTAAGACGTTGTCACGTCAAAATGAAAGAATTTGGTTATACGAACACATATAGGAAATAGGCGCATCCACACAGAGCGAGCAGCCTCGCGCGGCAAATGCCTCGCTGGTTGCTCTGTGTGGACGCGCCTATTTAGTGCAACAATGACATAACTAGGCGACTGAGGCGCCTTTGAGCAAATTCAAAAGCCGACACTCGATGGCTCGGGCGCTCAGTCGCTCGCCCGCGGCAGAGCGCGCGCTTGCCTCGTCCGAGGCACGTCCACACAGAGCGAGCAGCCTCGCGCGGCAAATGCCTCGCTGCTTGCTCTGTGTGGACGCGCCTATTTAGTGCAACAATGACATAACTAGGCGACTGAGGCGCCTTTGAGCAAATTCAAAAGACGACACTCGATGGCTCGGGCGCTCGGTCGCTCGCCCGCGGCAGAGCGCGCGCTTGCCTCGTCCGAGGCGCGTCCACACAGAGCGAGCAGCCTCGCGCGGCAAATGCCTCGCGAGGCTGCTCGCTCTGTGTGGATCCGGCTATTAAGGTGTTGGTAGAAACATCGGGTCGAGGGTTTAGACCAACCCCTCAGCACTGGTTTACTGTGTAGACACGGACCACCAAGTGGTCGAAGGGCTACACAGTGGTTTCGAGAATTGCTTCTCTAAATGGTCAAACGGCCATTTTTTTTCAATTTTTAAGAAAGAAAATATATTTTTGAAGGTGGCACAGCGGAAATACACTAAATATTTAATTTTGCCTTCTATTTACAATGGATTTCCGCAAAGTAACGCCTGAGTCAATAAGTTAATTGTAAGTGTATTTTGTTTTGTGCACAATAACAAAACACTTAAAATACGTACAAAACGCTTTGCGTCCACATTTATTGTGAGGACTGCGAAGCTTTGGAACTCACTACCTGAGTCTCTGTATCATCCGGGGGCCTTCAAAAGTAGAGTTAATAGGTATCTTCTAGGTAAGCGTTAAGCTGCGCTGCAGTCTACGGTGTGGCGTAGACTGCAGCGCAGCTTAACATCAGGCTAGCTGTAGTCAAACGCAAACCTATCAAGGATATAAACAAAAACAATGGTGGCGATTCTGCCGTACACACGACTAAACTAAATTTAAAGAAGCCCCGTCTTTTTTCATCTTAGGTGGCCAGAAAGAGACGGCACGTTCTGAACCACAGACAAAACAACTAAAATCACGTCAAATGTAGAAAATATAGGCCATATCATAGTCTTTAGGAATAAAAAGGGTTTCCCACAAAGAAGTTTTTCAATTTTCAAGGTTTAACCCTTAAAAGGAAGCAGATAATTTTTTAGTAAAATGAACTAAAATATTTATGAAAAGTTTATATATTTAGACACTAAAGGTACACGGAAAATAAATAAAAAAATCAGACTATAGTAGTTTAGAAAAAAAATAATGTATAATTCAATGTTAGCATGCCATACAAGGGGTCACCTAGGAACTAAGTTATGAAGAAATTTCAACCCCTACAAAAAAAAATGCTCGCTTGACCCTCTTTATAGTATTTGCATCTTGACTACCCAGTCAGCTGTGGTCAATAATCAAACTGGTCGTTTGTGGTAGGTCGGAATAAAAAAATGCATTTACAATAGATTTCGCGTTACGATTCAGAAGTTCTGAAAGGGATAATTTGAGCCGCCAGGATAAAGAAAACATACTTATGAAAGTTAAACGCCATCTAGCGGCATTTGAGCACTTGTGGCATGCTAGCGTTGTTCATAAGCTCTGCGTACAAGTGTTATTTTAGTTCTAAGCAGTGCCACTAGATGGCGCCAATACGTGAGCTTTAGTTTCCTGAATCGCGATTACGAGAGTTTTCTCATATTGTCAAGTATTTTCTGTACGCGTAAAATAATCAGTCTTCTGCTCCAAAAGCAATTTAGTTGTAGTCCATTTCGACTATAACTAAATTGCTATTAGATCTGAAGACTAATATATCCTGCATAGTGATCCAGTTACTGGATTCCAGTAGCTGGTGCTGCGTGTACCTACGTCCTACATACTGTTGATGCCCTAAGCAGTTAGCTATTGACCAAATCCATATACAGTGTAAACTCTATACAACGACCCTGAAGGGACTGCATTTTATGGCGTTATAGAGTGGTCGTTAGATGGAGAGAATGTTTCTATCATTGTATGGAGTACAACCTAAACCAACTAAAACCCAATTAGGTTGCGGCTGGGAGTCACTTATGAAAAAGTGTAACGCCCGGTAACGTTACGATGAGTCACCGAAGTAGCGCGCCGCACGCGGCAGACGTTGTCACGTAAAATCTTCGCCCGTAAAACCGACTTTACAGGCAACCATTTTTTTTTTTTTGAAAAATGTTATATGAATGTACATTGTTATAGGAATCCAATGGCTCCCAAAGTAGTTTTAAAAACTGTGTTGAGGGAACCAATGGTGACTCCCAAGTATACTCACTGGTTAGTTTACACTTATGCCAAAGTAATATAGGTAACACAATGTAAAATAATTTATTAGAAAGTTACACATATACATATTACATTAGAAATAAAAATAAAATAAATATTAGGACAGATTTCACACACGGCTGGTTAACCCCACACTGCCATTTCTAGCTCGTATTATGGTTGCTAACACAACTGATATACTACATATACATACATACGAGTAAATATTTCATATAGATTTACACATTTTGACTTGTAACTTTGGTGTTATCAATAATGTATTTGTATTCGTATTCGTATTCGTATTCGTATTCGTATTCGTATTCGTATTCGTATTTGTATTTGTATTTGCATAATTAACACCCAGACCAACAGCCAACAAATTTAATTCAGCACTAGTATGTTGGGCGTGCCGGGAACCGAACCCGGAACCTTCAGATTGGCAGTCCGGCATGGTAACCATTACGCCAACGAGGTCGTCATTATAATGTTTATGTGACAATGGCCTAATAATACTAGCGGTTGTTATCAATATAGAATATTATAGTCTCGATATTCTCATATCATGTGCCGATTTATAGCCCATTCGCAATCAATCGTAAATACGTCATGAGCATACAAGGTGTTTCAAAAAGGTGATTAGTAAACCTTTTTTTTGTATGAGCTTAGAAACTAAGCTCTGGTTTCTAGAGTTTCCAAGCCGTTGGAATTACTCTGACTTAATATAACGAGTGCTTGTACTAAGACTAACCAGTGGGACTATAATTTAAAGTGTCATTCAACACTTATGGTAGCGCCTATATGAAAATGCCACAAATTTTAAACGACATTCGTCTTGTTCAGTGTGCGACAGCCTCCTTGAGAGCCAGTTATTCCAGTCTAGGCATGCTCCTTAGACCAGAGTATCCGTAATGTGTTTTTTTTCCGTCTAAACTTCCTCTGACTATGGTTGTCAGAGACATTGCTAGACCAAACATATGCATACGCAGTTTACTTTTTGTTGGAATGGTCGGTAAATGATTCACATTTTTTATTATTATTATAAACGTACATTAGATATAGGTACAGTGTAAGCTCCATGTAACGTCACTCGATTTAACCACAAACTTTCTAAAGCGTCGTAATCAATTGGCTTTAGTAGGCTTAGCTTGTATTTCATACAATTATACATTTTCTCCATTATCGACCACTCTCTGTAACGCCATAAAATGCACAATCCCTTCAGTGTCGTTATATGCAGTTTACACTGTATTTTAAATTTAATAAATATGAAAAAAAAATTGCTTTGTATTATAGTATGGTGTAGGATGTTTATTTAGTTAAATGTTTAATTTATCTAACTAGTCTTTTAAAGTATTTAAGTAATGATTGTAGTGTGACTTAGCTTTAACGGATGGTATTTATGGCCATTAAAGTTTTGTGTTTCTGTTTACGCGCCATACTAGTCAAATGCCTCGCTGTAAAAAACAAGGAAACAGGCAAAAGCAAAATAAACCAGTTAGTAAAGGGTTCGCTTGCTCGGACAATAATAGAAGGTCCCTGTATTCAAACTTTCGTAAGGCATATTTGAATAATGTTTGTATAACCGGCTATCACTTACGTTTATTCTGTCGGTATTAGCCCGACATGTTTGAGCACAATCAGTGTGCCATTCTCAAGGGCAGGAACACAGCCAACGTACGCCCGCGATGACGGCTGCGCCCGCACACGGCGTGCGGGCGAGTGTACGGGAAAGGTCCATTTAATATCTTTCGTACAATTTGTCGATTGTTCAAAAACACCCTGTATAAGAGATTGCCTATTTCTCTTAGTTGATAAAATGTTTATCACTTTTTTATTTTAATACTTAAGAAGTTTCATATCTGCGATATCCTACATAGCGAGATTAAATAAAGAATTTATGATAATTAAATAGCTTAGGACGTAAGAGATAAGAATGCATTGTGATTATTTATATTTTGATTTAATAATAAGTAAAGTTATAGATGCTGAAAGCAATTTTGATAAGAAGACTGTAGTGTTAAGTACCCAAGCTAGCCAGGTGTTGCCTGAAACTTTCACAAGATATGTATTTCCCGTGCCGCTATAACAAAAAATACATATAAATCATATAAAGGTCCTCATACAAAAACGTGATTTTTCGTATTATTTTGGTGTATATTAATAACGAAAGTAGGAAGATGCGTTCTCAGAATATATACTTAGATGTAACCTTACGAAATAAATAATTGAATAAAAATAAAATAAACATATAAGGGGAGATCTCATACAATAATCATGCTTTTTAACCGACTTCAAAAAGGAGGAGGTTATATATTCGACGTGTATGTATTTTTTTTTTTTTTTATGTATGTTCACCGATTTCTCAGCCATTTGTGGATCGATTCTCAAAATTCTTTTTTTAATTGAATGAGTATGGTTCTGAATTGGTCCCATTGTCACCAAAACTGGTTCTGATGATGGACTCCTAGGGAAATCGAAGAAAAACCTAAAAAGTTAGGTTATTTTTACGCATGTAGAGAGATTCACGCTCGTTTGGCTGTACTGATATTCATGAAATTTGAGAAGAAAATAGGTAAGACTATGTGTTAACACACACGCTACTTTTTATCCCAAAAATAAATACTATTCGCGTGGGATGCACCAAATAACATATAAATCTTTTTAACTTCTTCACGCTCGAACGGTTGTACTGACATTGATGAAATTTGGAATGAAGATAGGTTAGACTATGTGTTTACACATAGGCTACTTTTTATCCCGAAAATAATTATTGTTCCCGTGGGATGCACCAAATAAAACATGACACACTGATTTCGCTAAAATTTGATATAGGGGGTAGACTAGACCTTGTATAACACGAAGGTTACTTTTTATCTTAAAAGTCATTGCTATTCCCGTGGGAAGCCCAAATAACTCGATAACCTATTTTACTTCTTCGCGCTCATACGGCAATACAGATTTCGCTCATAAAATCGGCAGCTTATAGTCTGGCTAACAAAAGTAATCTGACGCGAACATCGAGGCTTAGCAACGGCCCATGCGGCCAGTCTTTGGATGGGTGACCATGCACAAGACTTCCATAAAAAAATGAGATATTTTCGTCTGGGCGTTACTGTGCTTCGGATAACACGTTAATTTGTTGGGCCTGGACCACTACTCTTAGTACAAGCAGGGGTCAAACTAAATCAGGGGCTTGAAAAACTCTCGACGCCAGAGCTTGGTCACTTGGGTCATACTTAGTGGAAGAAGGAACTGTAAAATTTGATATATTAATAGACAAGATCCACGAACGGATAAGGAAAATATTTACGCGCTCGCTTCGCTAGGAGTTATCCCGCTTCGTTCGAATTTCCCCCAGGATGTTCTGGGCTTATGACACTCCAAATATTATATAATTTGTGCTGCTTTGGACTTCAAACGGTTGGAATAAATACGTTGAAAATTTTCGCGCTCGCTTCGCTCGCGCATAGCTCGCTTCGCTCGCATCCACCTCTTTTCGTTCACACTTGGTTCTAGTACGTTATGACACAACAAACATTATGTGATTTGTGCTGCTTTGGACTTCTTTATGTTCAAACGGTTGGAACAAATACGGTGAAAATTTTCGCGCTCGCTTCGCTCGCATCCAGCTCGATTTGCTCCCTATTGGTTGCCTGCCTGGCACACGCCAAATTTTTTCATCGTGAAGTTTATTTGGCTCTCCATAGCTAAAACTTAAACAAAATATCATTACCAACCACTAAAAATGTAAAAATAAAATTGTTTTAAAAAACAAACAACCGACTTCAAAAACACAACTAAAATGGGAAAAATAATTTTAAGCCTAAATCAAATCAAGAATATATAAATAGAATAGGAGAGTTTATTTCATGTACTTATAAAAAACTATTTGCAATTTTTAGTAATCCTGTATTCTTGAAGTCGGTGCCATCTAATAAGAACAAATTAATGTTTGTTAAAAAAAAATATTTTCAATTGTCTTTCTTTGCTGGCACCGACTCCAAGAATACAGGATTAGTAAAAATTGCAAATAGTTTTTTATAAGTACATGAAATAAACTCTCCTATTCTATTTATATATTCTTGATTTGATTTAGGCTTAAAATTATTTTTCCCATTTTAGTTGTGTTTTTGAAGTCGGTTGTTTGTTTTTTAAAACAATTTTTGCCATTTTTTCTTAAAGATAATATTATAATATTATCTTTATAAAGAGGAAAAATTTGATTGTTTGTTTGACGCGAATAGGCTCCGAAACTACTGGACCGATTTGAAAAACTTCCACCGTTAGGAAGCCCCATTATCCCCAAGAAAAATAGGCTATATTTTGTTTCTCTTTCCAACTTGGATTATTTTATATCCCATGCGAAACGGAATGACTGCTAGTTTAAGTTGAATGGTACGAAACCCTTCATACCATTTAACACCGACTAACTTGCACTTGGCCAAAAAATTTTTTTTTTTTACTCTGAATAGGTCAGCGCTTGACCACAATTCACCTGATGGTAAGTGACATTGAGGTCTACGGTGGATCGCGCTTACCTATATGGAACCGGTTCACTCTCGCCTTGAAAAATTATTTTACGTTAGTTTCGCGGCCTGTATCCAAGTTCTTGCCTTGGTTCTGGACTTGCTAGAAATGGTGAAATAGGCGCTTACCTGAAACCGTAGCGAATCCTGATGACATGACCACATGAAGCTCCGAAGGCGTCAGCAGATGGATGTAGGGCTTTATTAGCAGCACCGATTCCGACTGGGATAGGGAAAGGACAATACATCATTAATTTGTTTTTTTATACAAATTAACACACGGCTGGTCAGCCCCATACTGAACCATTTCTAGCTCGTATTATGGTTGCTAGCACAACTGATATACTACATACATATTATATATAAATACATATTTAACACCCAGACCTACAGCCAACAAATTTAGTTAAGCACAAAGATGTTGACCGGGCCGGGAATCGAACCCGGAACCTTCTGATTAGCAGACCGGCATGGTAACCTTTACGCCAACGAGGTCGTCAATAATTGTTTTTTTTTACTCTAAATTGATCAGCCGTTGACATTGAGGTCTACGGTGAAGCGCGCTTACCTAGAAGGAACGGTTCACTCTCGCCTTGAAAATCGCTAAATTATAGTCATTGGGGAACAGGGAATTTGATAAGGAATTCCAAAGTTTGGTTCGGACAATAAAGGTGGAGGCAAGACGCTTAGTGCGTGCGTTTAGCACAAAGATGGCCGTGCCGGGAATCGAAACCGGAACCTTCTGTAAGGCAGTCATTAATAGTATTATGGAGCGACGATGGTCTGCCTCCATCTAGCAAAGGGATATCCCCCGGACAGATGTTGTGTCCGGAGACGGCCGTCCATACGTCATGCATTGTAGCTTGTACCAGTCCTCAGAATACAGAAAGAACTCTGTATTCTCTTCTTTCTGTAGTATCTTTCACCTTTAGCCAGTGTCGCTAACGCGCATGATCGTTTGATGACATACATCTCCATACACTACATCATACGAATACTCGTATGTCTGTGAGAATATTCTTTCACTAAAAAGACATTGTGGCGTCTCTGTCGCACTTCATCGCCCGCTACCAATCAGAGCGTTTGTCCTGAATCGCGCAAACGGTATTTAATGCGCGCGTACGACGGGTTCAAGCTACAATGCATAACCGTCGGACGGCCGTCTCCGGACACAACATCTGTCCGGGGGATATCCCTTTGCTAGATGGAGGCAGACCGTCGTCGCTCCATAACATCTTACCATTCCCAGGAAAACGTTTCCAACAGCGATGACGCTTTCACAGACAGTGGTCGCTGTAGCTCCTTGAAGCAACTGGCCCAGCTTGAGGCAGAACCACTGCAGAGCTCCCCAGAAGAACAGTACTTCCACCAACATGCTGAAGAAGAAGATTACCGGGAGGGTCTGGGAAAAATGTAAATAGTATTAAAAGGCATATAGGTGATATATGTGATAATGGAAATAATATATTTCAAAATATGTAGTATGACTGTATTGAAACTTTCGTAAGGCATATTTGAATAATGTTTTTATAACCGGCTATTACTTACGCTCGCGATGACGGCTGCGCCCGAACTGAATCACAGTGCAGGCGCAGCCGTCACCGCGGGCGTACATTGGCTGTATTCCCTTGAGAATGGCACACTGATTGTGCTGAAACATGTCCCGCTAATACCGACAAAATAAACGTATGTGATAGCCGGTTATACAAACATTATATTATGTAGTATGCTCGGTTAACTAAGATGATCAGTCGCGGTCACCGAGTAGATGCAACGGACAGTCTTTGGATGGATAAGGAGAGACCGACACAAGTAGCTATAAATGTTTCAAAAGCTGTTATAGCTAATCTGTAACAGTCACATTAGACGGGGTATACTCGTATGTATGTAAGTGGTTGATTAGGTAAGGACGGGTAATTCTATTTAGCTCTTAACTTTCCAGAAATCACATACATATCTTATCTAAACTCTATAACTTAAAAATAAATGGAAATTAACAAAAAAACCCCGTCAGGTATAAACAGTTTACTCTGTTACTCACACTAAATGCGAATACTCCTTCTTTCCTGACTAACAGGTTCCCAAACACAAACTCCGCGCCTTCCACTCCGTAGCTTAGGAAAGTCGCCACCTAAAACAAATGTAACATTGAATATTCTGTAATAATTCTGTAAGTTTTACAAATAAAAGTCTAATTACAAGTTATTTATTAATAACATTAATATCGCAATTAGTCAAAGCACGAGTATTATAAAAATATTATTTAATACACGAGTATTATATTATAGTTAGTTAAACAATGAGTAATTTATTGATAGCAATATTACAATTAGTTAAAGTAAGTACAAATTATTTATTGGAATAAGTACCTAGGTATAAATACAGGACCACGTCTTAAAACTTCCGGGCTTTCCAGTGGTTTATACCAAAAAGACATTAGGTCTTTAAGTAAGGTCTTTGCTAGACATTTACATTCTACTCTGAATAATGTTTAGCTAGTTTCAAAGCGAACATATTGTTAATTCTTATTGTATTACATTAACATTGTTCTTCAATTAGCATGAGTTAGTTCTTAATTTCATTGTTGTGAGTTTTATATAAGCCTAGTGTTTAAAAATGTTTTTAATATTTATGTTCATAGCAGCTAGGATATCATATACACTGACATTGTTGTTTAAGTTAATGCGTATTGAATTAATAAAGAAATTTTGAAATTGAAATTGAAATTCTACTCTGAATATCAGACAGTGTGCTGAGAATACTCAGACCAATTTACAGCGTCAGAGACCTTCGAAAGACTATCTAATCTAATCTATATTGTATCCGGAACTTATTCACTTGGGTTAGTTCAAAATAAAAATAAACCCTGGTCTATTAGCAGACTAAATCATAAAGGTCTATAAGATGATCAGGTCTTCCTAGAGCAGGTAGCAGACCAATTTAGAGAAGACCAGGTCCTAAAAAACTCGATTTAAAAATAATAATAAGAGATCAAGTTTTACAGGATCATATGAAGAGAATAGAAGTAGTAAAGCTGAAGTAGAAAATTTGCTGTATCGGCACAGCTTTGGGAGCCTTGGGATAAAGCAAGGAAGAACAATTTCTGGAAGACCATTTATTCATTTATTCAATTAAATAACTACAACAGTTTTTACACCAAAGCGTTAACTATTTTAGACTTAAAAAACTAACTTATTGACTCAGGCGTTACTTTGCGGAAATCCATTGTAAATAGAAGACAAAATTAAATATTTAGTGTACTTCCGCTGTGATCCGAAATCCAAATTAAGACAAGTAAAGGAAAAATTAACTAAGATTGATTAAGATTAACGTTACCTATCACAATTGAAGAGTGACTCTCGACTTGTCGTTCGAAGAGTCAGCATCTCCTGATGATGCCTTGTGGTTAGGCGAAACACGTGTAGAGTTAAGAATTTCCGAATTGTGATAGGTAACGTTAATCTTATTTAATCTTAGTTAATTTATCTTAGTTAAATAATCTTAGTTAATTTTTCCTTTACTTGTCTTAATTTGGATTTCGGATCGCAGCGGAAGTACACTAAATATTTAATTTTGTCTTCTACTTAAAAAACTACACTCTTGAATGCGCACACAATGCAAGTGACGGCACTACAGAAGACATCGATATCTTGGATTTCGGATAAAGCGTTAAAGTAAGTTATAGCACGTCGCGTAGGGGCCGTTTTAGCAGGTCTTTCCATATAGTCTAAGAGCCCGTGAAGATCGTCCTTCACCGATCTGATAACCAGATGAGACGTATTTTTTATTAAGTATTTTTTATAAACAAATATGCCTAAAATTGCTTGCCTATCGAAAAGTGCTCATGGCTTTTTTTTTGCGCATGCTCGTGTATAGTCAAATGATAATTTAGCTACAATTATCAAAAATAAAAATAAAATTCTAACAGAATCTGTTCAGAATCGTTGTTACTCCTATGAAGCGCATCAAAATCGAATGAGTCACCTATTTTGACTTACCTGTTTACGCTTGCCAGGTAGTTATACACTGAAATGAGTAGGCAAGCATACCGAGGCATATTCTGTGTATTAAAAACTATCAGTGAAATACATTTCATTTGGTTATCAAAAGTATGAAGGCGATGAAAAAAAAATCAATAAAAGTTTATTTAATTAAAAATAGCCATGAGCACTTTTCGATAGGCAAGCAATTCTAGGCACATTTGTTTATAAAAAATATTTAATAAAAAATACGTCTCATCTGGTTATCAGATCGGTGAAGGACGATCTTCACGGGCTCTTCTACTAATAGGTTTTGCTACTTACTGTATCAGAGAAGCACTGCAGTGCTGCCCGGCCAGCTGGCCACCTGATAAAGAGTAGACCGAATATGAACTGTATGAGTAGACCGGAGAGAACGCTGCGCCAGTTCACGCGGCCGGGGTGTGCTGAGAAGACGAAGCCTGGGGACAAATTAATGTTCTTTTACTGATACAAACATCTGCCTACTTCTGAATTCTTTGTAGGATATAAGCAGGATTTATGGGACTGAATAGTGTTCAATGGATAAAAAGATACAAATAAAGACAAATAGTTTATTCAGTACAAATACAGGGGTGAAACGTACTATGACTAATTAAATACTAAAATATAGCTAAGCCTTAGTGTACGTTTTGCCATATCCACTGCGCCCCGCGCTAAGTATCATATGATCCTGTTATACGAAACAAGCACGTTGAAACCTAGAGATCATCAGAAATCTTTCCGGGTAATAATACAACAATGTAAGGTCACCAACCTCAGTCATTTCAAAAGGCGGTTATGGCGAAGATAATAGAAAAATCTTGATTTTACAGTTTTTCACTATCAATCGTAAACAGTAAAAAAGTATCACAAGTCACAAGTCACCGATCGCGGCAATCACGTCGATGTTTAGGAACCATGATGGCCGACTACAGGCGAGCCTTTCTACAATATCGTGATCGCTTATAATCGCCCATCATGGGCGATAGTGAAGAGGAGGCATTAAGTCTATGTGCCCGCTTTTGAGCCAAAGATATACCATAATAGGTTATATAAATATAAATATTTTTTAATTTCCTTACCTAGCCCCAAGATAATAGCGAGTCCCAGTAACGAGATGAGTCTCTCAGAAGCCCCGAGCGTGTCGATGACGAGGAACGCAGCGATGGCTGCTACGACAGCGGTGCACACGCACCAACGGAACCAGCTGGAGACAAGGACACATTTTACTATGATAATCTTTTGGAGGTCCGTATACAAAATTCAAAATGTTTTTATTCAAATTCACATGTACCATACAAACTTATTCACTAACCCTAAGTGATAAAATTATGATCATCATCATCTTTCTTTGTCTCCACTCATTGTTATGTTCATATATACAAACTTGTATTATTTGGCGGTGAAGGTACTATGCTCCACAACACAGGGTTTTCTCTAGTGTGGGACATAGGGATCAAATTAAATTGGGAACGTACGTTGTAAATATTGAATAAGGTTGGGTTGAAAATGTAAACTAATTATTATGATTTATTTGTTTGTATAACTTGGAGTTAGGGGTTTTAAGTCAGACGGTCCCTGGTTCGATCCCAGCCCTACCACTAATGACTTGTTTTTCAAGTTACGAGTATGTGTGGATTTGCACTCATTTTACGTCAGTTCAGGATAATTTTTAACTTATTATAACAGAGGCTGCCGGAATACACTGTTAGATGCTTGACGACTGATTGTCGACTTGAGTGTGGGGCTAGCCAGGCGAGCGCTTAAATGCTCTACCACTATTCTACGGTTTTCTCACGATGTTTTTCTTCACCGGAAGTTCAGGCTAATGAGTTTCCCCCCGCATTGTCGAGGCAGGAGGCATCGATAAGCAGTAGAAGTTCCAAAAATCCGCATGAAGCGTTTCGCTTCCACATAGGTATGTATATTGTGCAGATCATTAAACTGTTGAACTCTTTGCCGGGGTCCCGTTCCCTCTGAACTATAACCTCACTGTCTTCAAGGCGAGAGTGAATCGGTTTCTTCTAGGCAAGCGCGCTCCACCATAGCAACTTCACTTAACATCAGATGTGTTTCGATCAAGCGCTTGCGTATCCATCAAAAAAAAAATACATAAGAAACATAGCAAGGCGCGTAGTAACCACACCAGTTAGCGTCACTCTGGCGTAAGGTAGAGCATGCCTAGCCTGGAAATACTCACGCAAACTCCCACAATCCTCCCCAGCACTGCGCCGTGCTGTTCCAAATATTGCTCTCAAACCACTCGCCGCAGTATCTTTTGACCACGTAGAAATAGAACAGGAAGAAGTAGACGATGGAATAAACTGTTAGAAGGCTGCCGAAACCGCTGCATAGCTCTAGGGGTTTGTTTACTGAAAAATAAAGCAAAATTTAAGTACAAGAGAAAATATATTACAGTAGGGCCTCGGTAGTCCGGACCCACGAGTTTTCGGTGATCGCTGTAATCCGGACGGGCAACGGGCTTCGCGGGGGAGGCAGGCGAGTAGGTGCAGACGAGCACTGAGTTGATGCGTCGTCAGTCTTTTGTTTAACATCATGGCGCGGCCACGTAAACATTCGACATTAACATTAAAAGACAAATTGCGAATTATAGAAATGTTACGATTAAAGAAACTTAGGTTAAACATGAGTTTTATTGCCATGAAATATGCCATACTATAATCCGGACGCTTCGATAATTCGGAAAGGGTCTTGTTTTTTCCTCTCCGGATTACCGAGGCCATACGAAGTACAAGTTATTATTCTGTGGCCATACTGTATATTCATATTTATTTATTCATACACACGTACCTAAAAATCAATTAAATGGCGAGAATACAATTTAAGTCAATATAAGTAAATAATTTAGCGCTTGTAGCTGGGCTGGCTAAGGTGATCTGACGCGATCATCGAAGCTAAGCACCTGTCGATACGGACGGTATTTGCATGGGTGAATCACCCATCAATGCATGGGCACAAAACTGGCGTTTTAAAAGTGGCATCTGGGTGCTACCGCGGGTCAGATGACACTTTAAATACTTGATCCCGGCTGATAGTCTTAGTACAAGCAGTCGTTAAGCGAAATCAGAGGCCTTCGGGCGGTTTGAGAGCCGCCTCAGACTAGGCTTTGCCCAGAGAAAAATGCCACTTTTAAAACGACAGTCTTATGTATGGTCACCCATCCAAACACAGTCCGTATCGACAGTTGCTTAGCTTCGATGATCGCGTCAGATCACCTTAGCTAGCCGAGCTACAGGCGCTACATTATTAACTTATATTGTATTCACCCATCCAACACCGATTTTATTATAAAATCAAATATAAAACAAAGAAATGAAATAAATAAATGACCCAAGAGCTGGCGCTTACCTCGGCCAACGTAGGTATATAAGCTTGACGATCCAGCGAGGTAATGCCGCCAGCATTTTAGGCACCTTACCCGCGGACACTGACTTATATTCCATTTACTATTTGTAAGGTTTTTTGTGTGTGTGTTTTTAATAAAAAAAGAAATGTATGAACTAAAATTGGGATTTACTTACTTAGTTGTAGGATTCGATTAAACTTAATAGACAACTTACTATAAGTCAAATGATAATAAAGGCACCCCAAGAAGTATCCCAAAAAGACGCCGTGCAGTATGAAGTAGAACAAAACGTGAACAGCTTTGTCATTCTTCTTGAAGAAGTCGTCAGTAGAACTGCCCACTCTTGTTAAAGTCTTCTCAAACCAACCACTCGGTTCATATTCTAGGAATTCATGTCTAATCTGAAAATATAATAAAATGTGTTTCTCACATTGGTGGCTTAATTTTCTTTTAAGTTTATAATTTTTTCTCATTGCCGGAATCCCTGTTCCCTCTGAACTATAACCTCACTGTCTGCAAGGCGAGTATGAATCGGTTTCTTCTAGGCAAGCGCGCTCCACCCTAGATCGCAACATCATTTAACATCAGGTGAGTTTCGACCAAGTGCTTGCCTATCCACCATAAAAAAAAATATATTTATCCATTGTAAATTTTACTTTATTATTCTTAAGATATATAGAAATATTTTTTGTTGTTGTTTATAATATTAATTAAATATTATAGCCAAAAGGCACCGATTCACTATCGAATTTCCAAGGATTCGCACGAATCGTTTTGCTTTGACCTTCATTTTGAGAACATTATTCATTATTCATCCCATCATTAGTTAAATATTAAATTTTAAAACAAAAATAGAGCGATAAATAAGAAACATTTATATACAAGACAACTTCGTTGGCGTAACTGTTACCATACCGGAATACCAACCAGAGGATCCTGGATTCGATTCCCGGCACAGCCAAAATCTTTTCAATGAACTAAATTTGTGGGCAGTCGGTCTGTGTGTTAAATATGTAGGTACCGATGTAAAGTATGTATGTATATGTACTCGAAGTATATAATTTGTGTTACCAACCATAATAAAACTAGAAATGCTTTAGTATCAGGCTAACCAGCCGTGTGTGAAATGTGTCCTAATGTACTAAAACACAATATTCCTATATACTACATTTACATACATAAATACTTTAAATCGATACATATTTAAAACGCAGACCGACAGCCAACAAATTTAGTTCAGCACAAAGATGTTATCTATGATGGGAATCAAACCCGGGACCGTTTGGTTGGTAGTCTGTATGATGACCATTACGCTAACGAGGTCGTCAAGAGCCAAAAGCGTTATAAAAGTCAGGACCTTAACTAGATGGCAATGGACCATTAGCCCCCGTACTTATGGCTCCTTATGGTCACTAATCTTGACCCTATTCCATTTGTTTTATGTGAAACCCATTAGAAATGCTTTTGTCTATTATATTTTTTTATGATCAAATACTGAAAGAACACGGCAAAGTGCGATTCGAACTCGCGCGAGACGGGTTCCGAACAATTTTATTAATATTATTAATGTATAAACTAACAAAGATTTCATTGATTCTGTCATAGCATTAAAAGCCAAGAAATCATCCAGATCTTCGAAAATAAGACTTCAAACTAGCATTATAATAATAATAAATCATTTATTTCCACCGGCCAAGCGGTTTGCTTCCACCGCTTCATTCCACTTGTATGAATTCTTTCCTAAATTCCCTGTTCCCCAATAACTATAATCTAGCGGTTTTCAAGGCAAGAGTGTACCGATTTCTTCTGGGCAAGCGCACTCCACCTTAGATCGCAATATCGCTTACCAACAAGCGCAAACCCGTTAGGAATAAAAGAAAATTAAAAAAAATAAACCACAAATACTCACTGCCCCATTTTTGTTTCCATTCGATTTAGTAACATCACCCATCTCAACGGAACTTGTAGACTCTGCCTGTGGAAAAAATAAACAAAATAGTTTTAGCATTAGGTATATACATATACTTTGTTTTTTATTTAGTTATATACTTTGTATGCTTTTGTAATCTAAATAGTTTTAACCCTTAAATGGACAATGTTTTTTTTAAAGAACATACTAAAAATCACACATAAAATTGACCTTCATTGTTTTTTTTTTAATTTTGTGCAATGTAATTTATAAAAAACACTCACATTATTGCAAAAAAAGTATAGTAAATTAATGTCTAGATTGTTTTACTTATTTTTCCTAGAGAGTAATACATGTACATACTATGACACAAAAATATTTTTTTTAAACGTGAAACAAAAATCATCCATTTAAGGGTTAAATTACTTTTCTTAGGTTCTTGTCAATATCTTTCCTGTAAATAAATATATTTTGATTTGATTTACCCACATATATATTATACAAAGGTAGTTCACACTGAAATCAGTAGCGACTATAGCTCGGCTATCTAAGGTGATCTGACGCGATCATCACATTGTGTTATTGTTTATTTTTATTTGGGTGCTACCGTTAATCGGATAACACGATTGTAAGGTCCTGGCTGTTAGTCTTAGTCAGAAACCTTCGAGCTTGTAACCTCTCAACACTAGAGCTTGGCCACTTACCTCATAAGAAGATGAAGAAAAAGGTGTCGGTTAAACTATGTTTATATGTTTGTACGTATATCGAACAAAAACATACTCGTATGATGGTATGTATAAACAAATATTGTTGCAAATCAAATATCTACCTAGTTAGGAATCGGGAGCGCGTTAATATCTTTTTAAAAACTAAATTAAAATTAAACCACTTAAAATAGGTGTTGAGTGTCGAAGATTTTATTCTAAACTGATCTTAATGCTAGGTCTTATTATTAATGAAATGTTTGCTGATACGGCAAAGCCCGGGTGGCCGGATTCTATGAATCGTCGCTATGCCGCATCAGCTTTCATACAGGGTTATATGCTTATACTTAAGACTACAGGGTTATATGTTTATATATCTACGACTATGGGAATATAACTCCTTCCCCCTCAGCTCGAAGTTCACGGGAAACGGAGTTTTCCGAGAACTTCGCTCACAAATTGTGGCCCCCAAAATACAATAGTCTGGTGTGGACTAGGTGATTAGAGGCTACGGAACTATGCTAGATTACATTTTCTTATGCTAATTCTTATTACTAGTGTTGTCTCCGCAATACGCGTCTCCTGCTTCGAGGGTGAGCAGAGGCAACGAGCTTATATTAATTACAATCGGGTAGTTAGTAAAATAGGGTTTTCATTTACATTTTCATTATCGTTTACACTGATTTCATGATTTTCACGAGATTTTCGCACGAGGGGCACTATTTTTGACCATATTAGGTATACCGAAAGTATTAAAACCATTAGATAGAGAACACTTGTGGCAATGCCAAGACTTTTCACTTCACTTTTCACATTTGGGTTATGGGCACTTTTCACACTTTTCTTTAGTATATAGTTCAGGTGTTGTACGTCATCCAGGTTAACGCCTTGCAAGTCTACGGTTTCGGTTTCTTCTGTAATCTTTTCTGGTAAAACAGGTAAATGTATAACAGGCACGTAGTTATATATATTTCTTGATTCAAGAAAGCGGTTTGCTCGTAGTTGTAGAGTACCAATTGTAACGTCGCAGGGTTTTTGAATAGTAAGGATGTATGTACCTTTCAATGGCTTCTGTGTGACGTCATCTCTGCATTTTTGTGTAAGTACTTTCTTATGTTTAGAGAATATAATCCAACTGTTATCAGAGATTTTCTGAGTCTTCAAATCTTCAGTAATGACTTGTCGCAAGGTACATTTCGATACGTTTTGTCGATATTTCATTAGTTGTTCTATACAGGTTTCTCTGGTATACGGGACGACGTCGTTTTCGGAGCAAAGGTACTCTTTGGCTGTTACCTCTTTACATCTTCGGGCAATCGTTCGGTAGCTTTTCTCACCCTGGAGTAAGTAAGGATATTCGGGGATGATGGTAAGGGTATTTTCGGTGGAGTGGTTAAGCATGGGTAATGGGTACAATTTGTAATATATGTCGCGGATTCAATTAGATTATAAACAGCGTGGTCGTCGTCGTCGTCCGCCATTATAATTGAATTGTTTGTCAGTGCGCACAAGTGGCGCAGGCGCTGTATCGTGGCAGACTGAAGCACATTCAAGTCAAACCGCGAGTGAACGCACTACTGACAAATAGGAACCACTTCATTCGTACATTCACATTCGTTCCTTCAATCAGCACAGATAACAAACTCTTGCGTTCACAGTGCTGCCATTCGATAGGATGGAACTACTAATCGAATAAATTAAAATAAAACATTCCTCTAACACGGCCATTCTGCCACTCAACGCGTTCTCGCGTTGTTTTACAATTATAAGCAACTTAACAGGAAGCAATCAACAACACCGGCAAAGCGTTAACTCCGTCCGAAGCTTTCAGCCGCAACTAATTTCAAAGAGGTTTTGTTATTTAAATGACAAACGCAAAGCGTAGAGCTTTCAACGTAACACACGAGTCTTCCACTCAACTTGGCGCAATGCATCGTGAACTTTCGGCAACAAGAATTCAGTACGAGCAACCGTATAAACTCATAAAGCGTGGTAGTTTTCAACGATACCCTTGGACAACGCGACAAAGCTTTCAATCCGTACTTTTGGACAAAGTGACAAAACTTTCAATCCGTACTTTTTACAGAAAGCGACAAAGCTTTCAATCCGTACTTTTGGACAAAGCAACAAAGCTTTCCATCCGAAACTCCAGCTAAGCGTAACAGCTTACAGCAACCGTTCAAACTCGTAAAGCGTGGTAGCTTTCAACGACACTTGCGGACAAAGCGAACAAAGCTTTCAATCCAAAACTCCAGCTAAGCGTAACAGCTTACAGCAATCGTTCAAACTCGTAAAACGTGGTAGCTTTCAACGACACTTGCGGACAAAGCGACAAAGCTTTCAATCCGAAACTCCAGCTAAGCGTAATAGCTTACAGCAATCGTAAAAACTCGTAAAGCGTGACAGCTTTCAACGACAAATGTACGCGAAGCGCATGGCGTTACGTTAGAAACATAACAATACGAATTATACGAAACACGGAGTTCCAATTTACGGCAACGGAGCCACATGAAGCGCGAAACTTCTAACGCACTACAACTGAAATGTATGAAGCACTTAGCCTCCAATGCACTATAATAGCGTTACACGAAGCGCATAGATTACAGTCTACTACAACAGTGGTATACGAAGCGTGTAGCTTCTGGTGTACTACAATAGTGTTACACGAAGCGCGTTAATTAAAGACGCTAATTACAATTCAAGGCAAGGTCTGATGGCAGAACTCTGCATCTTCAGTTCCGGCACCAGGACTTTTGTCTAATTCAGAAGATAAATCTAGTAAACCTGAAAGGTATCTACGTAATTTTTCGTGACGAACATACTGAACACGTCCTCCGGATATAGACCCCACATTATACCTTTAATTGTCACAAACCTCGACAATCTTACACGGATTCGAGAACTTTTCGCCTGATTTAGTGTTTACTCTCGGGTTCTTTTCAACCAATACAATATCACCGACAACGAACGGACGCATTTTTGCCTTGCCCTAGTCATATCGAATTTTGTCATGTCGAGCTCGCTCGTCCATCCTGACCTTAGCCTGCGCTCTAACATCAAGGAGATCAAGTTTCTCGTACTCGTGAAAACATACGGGGTGGGCTTTTATTACAACCCATTAACTGCTATGACGGACACTTTCCAGTTCTTTGCGATACTGTACAATTAACAGCCAATTAGTTCCCACCCAGGACAGACTTACACGATTTACGCTCGTGGTTTTCTGCGAACGTTAAACAATTCGTGAAAACTGATATAAACCTTTCAACCTGCTTATTGGCCCTTAGATAAACCGCTGCAGCCTCACCACAAAGCCCAAATGGCATTTTTACGAACCATATGCACCATCCGGTGTAGAAAATGCAGTTTCTTTTTATCGATTCTGATTTCTCAGATATAAGAAATAAATAAAACCCGGACGCCATATCTAGTGTAGTAAAAACAGTGGGCTGTCCTAGCGTATCTAACTGTTCTGATATCAACCGCAAAGGATAATTGTCACTAACCGTATTATACGGTTAAAACCGTATTAGATTTTGTTAGAACTTTTAAGTTTTATTTCCACTTCGTCAGTCTTGAACACCGATTAAGAATTTCCTTTAGCAAATTTATCTCCGTAGCTTTCAATAATGGACCGCAATCGAGTAACGTCATTACGGCCTGTAAGCTCAGTATAGAGTTTTGCTACGATATACTCGTAGCAAAACTTACGGTACTTAATAAAGCATAAACTTTTAAACGTCACGTCCTATGAGGGCGTCATAAAGCAAAACGTGAGAATCTACTATAACTAAGGTGGTTTTTATGTGCAAGTCTTTGACTCGTATTGGCCGCGAAAAAATAAGCGGGGGCCGAGCCGATACCCACAAGACACGTAAACTCAGAGTGCTGCGCTATTAATCTCATCAGCAACATGCTTGAAAATTAAAGAACAATCAGTGCCGCTGGCAACAAGAGCTTGTAACTTAAACTCGTCAAAGTTTATTTAAATAAGCGGGGCTTCGCATTGTGAGCACACATTGGTGGTGGCTCGGCGACACACATTTTAGTTTAGTTTTCACTAAAATAAGTTTAGTCCTGTCAAACTAGGCTTTAGTATTCGGGTGGATACACGATAAAACTAATTTTTAAGTCGAGTCAACTAAATCGATTTTATTTATTCAATCCGGTTAAAGCGCATTCAGCGGCCCACATTTTAGAGTGTTTTCTGTCCAAAATCCAACTGTCAAATTAGTCGTCACCAAAACATCGCGATTAAAATTAGTTCAAGAAGTTTACATGATTTTGTAATGGATTATATCATCGATTTTCGTAAATAATCAAGAAATATGAAATAATTTGTTGTAGCAGCCGTCGATTCATTGGAAGGGTATGTGAAGAATCAAAATTCCGTTTCTTCTCCACAAAACAAGTTTGGGCCTGCATGCGTGGTTCAGCCCCCAATGCAGCGGTAAAATCCGAATCCTTTTTTTTTTTTTTTTTTAATTTTAGACATCATCAAAGAGACTCCGTTTAAGAAACACCAGGAAGGCACCAGATCCATTTCAGATAAAAGAGCAAAAGTTCAAAAAGCTGTTTCAAGTTCCAAAGTCAGGAGCTCAACAGTTAACGGAAGTTCCCAATGTAGGAAGCACATCTCAAGAAGGTATCCCAAAACATGTAAAGCTCGCTTTTTATAATTTCTCCGCTTTTTTTTTTTTCATTTTTCAAATAAAAGTTTTATCAAAGCAAAATAAAACCATTGAATTTTGATGGATTGTTCGAAATAATTAGTGTTGCCAAAAAATTTCACCCAAAGTTACAATAATAGCCCTATTTTGCATTATACTACGCATAAATTGCGCATTCTGTGTACACACATACAACACACATAGACGCCATCTCACACACAAGTGAGTTCAAGCCAAGTCTGAAACCTAAATATTCGTTTCGCTCGTTTGTTTCCCTTTGGGGGATAACGACACTATTTCAAATGCACGTCATAAAACCAAACATCGAAAAATAAAAACACAACTGTTACCCCTTTATCAACACGGCAATTAGTTAGGAGAGGTCATAGATAAAATAAGACAAAAAGAATAATATTTTGCGCCATCTATTGGCGACACCTTGATCTAACATTGCTACTCAGCACATAGGCGTAGTAGGCTCCACTTAATTTGGCTCAATATATCTCACGACCAAAATCAATTCAAATTTAGTTCGAAGAAAACACCGAATAAATAGCCTTTGACTAGTTTTGCACCAAACCACAAAATTAAGTGCGAGCAATTTTAGTTTAGTGCGAATTGTCACCATTTACAGACTTTGTCGCTTGTTTGTTTTAAACGTCTCATGGTTTGGTGAAACAGACTTGCTCTGTATGGCCTATTTTATAATAATAGCTACATTGAACATTTTTCTCTATAGTCACTGACCAGGAAGCATCTTCGCTAGCAGAGGTATGCGCCTGGGCCTTAGATTTACAATTACGCATGTAATGTCAGACTTTACCACAATTATGACACAAAATGTTACTACGATCGGTAGAATCTACTCTACGCCTTTTCTGTTCACTTAATGCAAAGTGCTTGCACAGTTTAAGATTTTTACGTTACATAAAGTACCAAGGTGTCTGTCCAAAGCCATAAAATCCGTAGGCGTATCTTTTCTTATAACAAATCGAAACGTACCTGGTCATCGACGATACCTGAGATGACAACCTCTATCTTATTCGCCACACTCTAGCCCGATTCCAGCCGGTCGATCATCACCAGTTTGTTCGTGGAATACTCCACGTAAGTCACCGCCTTGTCACTCGTGTACTGCACCGTATCCCGGAACAGATTGTAGAATCTCTTCCTAGCAGCAAACTAACGCGAGAGTCTTTCCTTAGCTTCGTACACACAGAGTTACACACATAGTTACACACATAGTTCCCACACACAAAGGATAAGACTTCGATGTCCATTTGCGAGCACGCCTGTGTAGATGCGTAAGCGCGGCGTTCCGCGTTTCATAGTCGGTCCACTCGTTTTGCGTTTTATCGTGATCAATTTCTTCACACAACTGAGATACCGTGAATTCATAATTATCAGGATCAAAAGGTTTCATTTTGTTCATAACCACCTTCGGTGTCGTACTTCTGGTTTCATTAACACGAAAACTTTCCAACATGCCACGAAAAAACGATGCCCCCACAGCCGTAGGAAGATTGGGTAGGTTGCTTTCCATAGGAGGCATGTTATTTTCGTTACCGTGGTGCGTGGTTTGTTCTTCGCGATTGATTTCGAATCAATCAGATTCTCGATTAGATCGAAAATTTTCTTGTGCCGGATCAGACGTTGGATCGTTGAAATATGCCTCGCAGGTGGTAGCCGTAGGTCGGTAGAGTACGCTGGAGACGCGTTGTATCGATCCCACCGCTGCTGTCGCGGATTCAATTAGATTATAAACAGCGTGGTCGTCGTCGTCGTCCGCCATTATAATTGAATTGTTTGTCAGTGCGCACAAGTGGCGCAGGCGCTGTATCGTGGCAGACTGAAGCACATTCAAGTCAAACCGCGAGTGAACGCACTACTGACAAATAGGAACCACTTCATTCGTACATTCACATTCGTTCCTTCAATCAGCACAGATAACAAACTCTTGCGTTCACAGTGCTGCCATTCGATAGGATGGAACTACTAATCGAATAAATTAAAATAAAACATTCCTCTAACATATATATAACATTCTTTCTCTACAAGTGGGACGTCAATAATAAATCTTATGCTACTGTTCTTAAGGTAGGTTTTTACAGAAAACGTTTCCTCTAAATTAATTAAGTTCTTATCATTAACAGGATACATGAGGCTACCGTAGGTACTAATTTCGTTTAACAGTGTCAGTAGCTCTACAGAGTCTATTACAGTTTTGTGCAATACTGATACTTTACTAAGGGCTAAAGCTGTCTCTACATCGCTTAGTCTAATCGAAATGGTACGGAAGTTATTTATAAAAAGGTTAAATATATTTGTTATATGGAACATAAGTAATTCATCGTTTTCCTTTGATTTTATAAACATTTCTATTTTACTAATTCTATCGTTTATAATCTTAGTGTTCTCATTTACAATTTTACTTGAATTGACTATGTGGTCCAACATTTCGGAAATAATGGTGATCTTATTAGAAATAGCTTGCTCGCGAGTTATTGTATCTGTTAATAACTGTTCGAAATGGATAGCGTCGTCGTTATCTAGATTTCCTGTTATGACTTTGATTAGAGAGCCTAGTGGATTCATAAGACCGCGTTTTACGCGCTTACTCGGGATTAACTGTTGTAATTTCTCTGTAGCTTCATCGCGGATGTAATTTATTTGTAACTGGAAATCTTTTAGTTTATTAATAATGGAGGAAACATTTTTAGAAGAGGATAATTTAGCACAAAATTTAGAGTATTGTTTCGTGTTAAATTGTAGGTCAGAAGTTATACCTGTTAAATCTATAGTTTTTATAATTGACCAGTTTTCGTATTGTAGAAACGCACGGCCTTGCTTTACTGGGAGAAGACCTGGGTTTTCAGTTATTTCTTGAAGTTGAAGGCCCTGGCTCGGGAGGTCTTGGGCTTGGATGACCATCGCCGTCATCAGGAGGAAGCACCATCTGTGGAGGGCGTTTTATGTTTCTAATTGGGACCTTAGTATCTCTGTCTCTGATTTTTATGGATACTACGTTTAGTTGTGCTTTACCGGTTACTATTGCTTTTTGGTATTTTGGTTTATACTTCAATTGTCTTTTATTTACTGCGTGTAGCTCTTGACCTTCTTTAAAGGCTGGTAAAATCTCAGATAAGGTCGAATGGAGTCGCTCTACTACTGTAAAATATGATTTTGATTCTATTGGAAATATGTCTATGAAAAGTTCTTGGAACGGGGCGTCTTGCGTTTCGGTTAGTTGTAAAAATGGTTTAAGGGGTTTACGATCGTACTTAGAGGCTCTACATTTATCACACGAATTAATTACTGCTGCGACGGTTTCGCGCATATCTGGCCAAAAATAGTTTCTTTTTATTCGTTTTACTGTTTCTGTTATACCGCGATGACAAGTTTTTCCTTCGTGTAATTTTTTTATTATAAGCTTCTGTTCATCCTCACCTTCGACATTTATTACTCGTTCGGTACATTCCTGGAAGTTAATTGAGTCCTTTTTAAATAATGACGTCACAATGTTACTAAATTCGCGTCGGAGTTGAGGCGTTTCGAAATATATGAAATATTTTAACTTTGGTTTTATGTACTTTTTTAGAAACGTACAGATAAAATCGGGTTTTCCGTGAGGTAGAAATACTTCTAAGATTTTTTGATGTTTTGTGGATAAATCGGTCATTTGCAATTCATTTTCATATTTGTGGAACACTAGTATTTGATTTGGTTTGGTGTCTATGGCTTCATGTAGTATTGGTATGCCTAATGATTCTAAGTCTCTACCAGATTGTATTGTTTCGGTAGCGCTGGAGCTTGAATCCGTGCGCACTAAACATTCGGGTTCCTTTTTAAATATATTATCTATTGTATCAGAGTCAGAAACAGTGATGGGGCTGTCAGTTTCGGTCCTTTCAGGGTCTGAAATAGATATTGTATCTGAGTGATCGCGGTCGGCGTTGGAGTCACGGTTTTCTAAATTAACTATCATTGGTATATCGTCACCGAGTTCGTCAGTACTTAATGCATTAAGTTTTAGGTGTGACAGTGAGTCCGCGTTAGCGTTTAACTGCTCGTTCTTGTGTTTTAGTTGTTCTACTTCTACTTCAGCCAAAACGGTAGTATAGTTTATATCGCATGTTATATTTTCGTTGAGTTGAGGTGGTTCGTTGATAAGCGGTTTCTTACAGTTTACCGGTAGTTTCACGCGGTTTTCACTACACGAAGTTAAATTTAGGACCTGGTCACTGTCGAGTTTGATGGGGATCGAGGCGCGTTTAGTTTTGAAAATTCGATTTTCTAAATCTATTTTAGCGTCAAGTTTAAGCATCAAATCTAATCCAATCACGCCGTCATATTTTGGGTCTACTTCGTAGATATAAAACTTTTGTTCGCAGTCCGCATTAAAAGCCGAAAAGAGTGGGATGTTAATTACTTCTTTATGCGCGCTAGAGGCATGCGTACTATTAACTGTAAACAATTTATAAGACTTGTACGCTGCGTAGTACTGATCGGCTTTAGATGGGCTAATGAAACATTTGCTACTACCACAATCTATCATAAATTTGCCGTTTATTTCAGGGATATTCATGTATGGTAATTTTCGAGAACGGTCGTAATTTAGTTCAACTACCTCGGGCTTTTGGACAAAGGTAATACAATAATTTTCCGCACTTATCTGTTCTTCCTTTTCGTCAGGATCCATTTCCGGTTGGCAAGGCTGCTCGGCGCCAGCTTCGGTGTAATTCAAATTCAAATTCAAATTCAAATTCAAATTGTTTATTACAACAAAAAATGTTACAAATAATTACAAAATATATATAAGAAAACAAATATTATAAAAGTGAACATGAATAATAATTTGATATGGCGTCCAGCACTTACACTGAGAACTAGTCTCGTGCTGTAAGTGCTGTTTTCTTCGGGGTACCTTCATAATATAATTTTCGTAAACTACTTCCATTTAACATTATGTAATTTCAGTAATAAAAATAGGATTTAGAACAGTTTAGTCATGATAATAATAGGATTTAACATAAAATAATAAAAAAGTACTAAAGAGAACGAAAGAATTTATCTATTAATGTTAGTGTGTGTGTATGTGTGTGTGTGTGTGTGTGTGTGTGTGTGCGTGTGTGTGAGTGTGTGTGTGTGTGTGTGTGTGTGTGTGTGTGTGTGTGTGTGTGTGTGTGTGTGTGGGTATGTGAATGTAACAATCTAAGTTATAGTTTGCGCAGTGAGGCTGGATATATGGATTTAGCTTAGAACATATCAACTTGTGTGTCTTGTAAGCGTGTACTGTTTTGATTTAAAATCACACAACCATACTGAAGAGATTTTCGGTATCTTCATAATTTAAACTGCTAAGCCATTCACGAAGTGCAAATTTAGCTTCTCTGTAGGTCATCTCTTTTAGTTTGTGTATTGTATTACTAGCTTTGTTATATAGAAGAGGGCCTAAAATAGTTTGATGGTGTTTAGCTAGAGTGGTTCTATATTTAGGTATCAAAAAATGTGTATTAGGTCTTCTAGAGTTTGAGATTTGCGATGAATGTCTGTGTTGGTTAAGGAGAAGGTTCATTAAATAGAGCTGTCTTACTGTCAGCACGTTCGTGTCTTTATATAGATCAGCGGTGTCAAACATGAAGTGCTTAAACGTCGCTACTTTAAGAATTGCACGCTGAGCTCTCTCTAATTGCACCATATATGTTTTACACGCACCTCCCCAAGCCAGATTACAATACGTTAGAATTGATTCACAGAGTGCGCTGTAGACTTCAAAAACTAATTTACGATTTGCAACGTCTCGCAAATATTTAAAAATATGGATAAGCTTTCGTACTCTTTTACTCATCATCTGTATATGAGGCTTCCACGTCATATTTTTATCAATGAGAACCCCTAGATATTTTATTGAGTTTACTGCTTCTAGTTTAGGACATGTACATTGGGTTATAGCACATTCAGAATGGATTTTTAGTTCAACTTTTTTTATCATTCGACGCGAATTTGTGCATTGTATGAACTTCGTTTTTTCGGTATTTAAGGTAAGTTGGTTATTACGAAGCCATTTTGAAACCTCAGCCAGGCCAGCCTCAGCATGAGTCTGAGCCTCCTCCCAGGTTTCGCCAGTAAATATTAGCGCAGTGTCATCTGCGTAAGAGAATATTTTACCATTAGTCAGTACTTTGTTACACAGATCATTAACGTAAATTAGGAAAAGGCTCGGACCCAGGACACTACCTTGAGGCACTCCATAAGTAACGTGTTCCTTCTCACTCATAATGCCACCAATTTTTGTTTTCTGCATTCTACCAGTCAGATAACTTTCAAACAGAAGAGAAGCAGTATTCCTCACACCAATTTGCTCCAGTTTTTTTATAAGTTTGGGAATAAAGACCGCGTCGAAAGCCTTAGACAAGTCTAAAAATACAGAAATAACTTTCTTTCCGTTGTCTAATGCATTAACTATATACTTTGTAACCTCACACACAGCATCCATCGTTGATTTCCCGGTTCTGAATCCATACTGATGTGGAGAAAGGATATTATATTTTTCTAGGTATAGTTTAAGTCTTTTATTTATAATTCTTTCCAGTACTTTAGAGAAAGTTGTCAAAACTGAGATAGGTCTATAATTCTCAACGCGATCCTTATTCCCACTCTTATGTACAGGTGTAATTATTGAAGTCTTGAACGCAGTAGGGAAAACACCAGTGGATAAGCTAATATTATAGACATGGGTTATTACAGGCAACAAGACCGGTAGAGTTGCCTTGATAAGCTTTGTGGAAATTCCGTCAATTCCAACCGCACTATCATTATTTAAACTTTTTATTAAGTGACCCACTTCTTGTTCATTCGCTTCTACTAAACCAAAGGAATTTAATTGTGAATGGATTTGAACATCATGTTCTGGTTTTGCATTTTGCTCTAATCTATTTTGTATTTTGGAAGCCAGTGATATACCTACATTGGCAAAGTATTTGTTAACATAATTAATTGAGTCCGTAGATCTAGATTTTAACTTGAGCAATGATTCATTCCCCGTTTTTTGTTTAACTGTACCTGTGACATCCCTTATAATGTCCCATGTTTTTTTCAAGTTACTTTTATTATTTTCTAGTTTAGTTTTGTAGTATTCTGATTTAAGTTTCTTTAGAAGTGATGTACAGTAGTTTCTATATCTATTATAAGTAGTCTTTAGCGTTAAGTTGTTAGGTGTTTCTTTCAGGCGCATATGCATTTTATCACGCAATCGCATGCACTTGAGAATGCCTGGTGTGATCCAAGGCTTTATTATATTTTTACTATGAGGTACTTTAATTATCCGGGTATGCTTCCTTATTATATTTGTTACTCTATAAGTAAGAGCATCAGCCGCAGCATTAGCTTCAGCCATTTGCATCACATCCTCAAAGTCAGATCTTAAAATTTCCTGACATGCCTTTTGAAAATCTAATTTGCTAGTATACTTTTTAGGGGAGCTATAAGTTGAGTTCTTTTGAATAATATTGAATATGATTGGCCTATGATCTGTTGCATAAGTGTTTATGACCGTTGTCTTATTCTGGTAGTGGCTTTTGACCATAACGTGGTCAAGGCAGCTATTATACCGTGTGGGTAGGTTATGTGATGGCATAATACCATGGCTTGCCAGCATGTCCAGATATTCTATAGCATTATTTGGGCTTATGTCTGTAATAGTATTGATATTAACATCACCCATAATGATAATATTATGAAACTTTTTTATATTTCTCAATAATTTATCAAGTGAATTGAGGAAAGGATTTAAACATTTAAAGGAAGGTGATCGGTAAAGCGCTATTATTGCAATTTCATTATTAATATTTAAAAGAAGACAATTTGACTCAGTTATTTTAGGTTCCGTTATTTCCAGTTCAATATTTAGTTTTGAGTATACCACTATACCTCCATTTTGATTGATGCAATCATTGGTGTGTGAGGCTTTATAATTAGTAAGCATTGGATAATGCTTCCTATTATGAATCCAGCATTCTGTTAATATAATGATGTCACAGTCAAAGCCTAACCTCAGTAATAGTACCTCCAATTGATTAAAATTTTTATAGATGCTTCTAATATTAAATACCATTAAGTTAATAGCTTTATCCCCAATAGTTATATACTCTTTGCACGATTCAGGGGAGCATAGGCTAGCGTTAGGTGCAGCGTAGTAATCCAGTGATTTGCTCATTTCAATTTCTTTGACCTTATCCATAGTTGAGATGAATTGCAAACAAGGTGCGAGATGAGTGAGCACAAATTAACCTTGCCATACGAACGAATCTACCACAAAATAATAAAGTCGCTCGCTGTACGGTTGGTATTAGGTTATCTATTATTTTGTCAAATACAACAAGTTTATAATATATATAGAGTGATGAGTTTAAGAGTATGCGTGCATCGAAAAATGGGTATTTATAATGTTCTGTAGCTGTTTTACTATATGAGTTTTTTATCGTGATTTGGTATGAATGTAGATGAGTGTAGTAGTGTGTAAGTTTGAGTGAATTTGTGTTAGTTATTGTAAGTAGTGTATGAAGTGTGGTTAGGTTGATTATTAATATGTTAACATTGAAATTTATATTGTCACAATAGCTGTATACTAGTTTTTTGGTTTTAGATCCTGTAATTTCTTTTCGTTCGTGATGACGATTGGAGCTAATCCTTCCGACTTCCTCATAAAGACGCGTCCATTTGCAGTCCAGCAGAAATTATAGTTGAGCTCTTTTGCCGCCTCACGTGCTAAGAAATACAGTCGCTTCGATTTTGGAGTAAGATATTCAGATACGAAGACCGGTGCTTTATTTTCATCTATGTCCAAGACATTAGTATTCAGCCTGTTTGTGGTGTTTGCCGAATTGTATTTTTTGACTGCCTGAATCACGCTTACTTTTTGCAGGTTGGTGGTATATTCAACTACCACCGGTCTGTCACCGTTTTGTTTGCGGTTTAGCCGGTATATATCTTTTATAGAATCTTCTGATATAGGAGCCTGTACTTTCCCATGAAGCTTCCCCATAATTGTAGCTAAATCTTGCTTGGTCTCGCGTACTTTTGCTGGGATTCCTCTAATTTCAAGACAGGTGCTTCTCGTAGCTCTCTCTAGATCATCAATCCTTTCTTCAAGCTTATGCACGTAGATTTCTCTTTGGGTTTTCTCATTTTCTAGGATTTTGACTCGTTCGTCCATGTCTTCGTACTTTTGTATGTAAAACTCTAAAGATTTCTGTATCTCCTCGTTCGTTTTACGAATTTCTGACACTTCTGATAACACGCGAGCCAGTACTCCCAGTATTTCATCGTGTTTATCTTTAGGTGTATTCTGTTGTGGAGAATTAGGATTTGAGCATCCGGCGGTGCCACTGGCACTGCTCAGGCGTGGTCTTTTATTTTTCTTTCGGGACCCAGATCCAGAAACAGTACCCGGGGAAGGTACTTTAGGGGTCTTTGGTGGTGTTTGAAACATTTCCCGTTTTGTGACTGAAATGTTTGTATCCGTGGTTATAATTATTAAACGCTGACAAACCGTTTGCAAACGTCGCCCAGTGCCAAAGTGTCAACTTCCGACGATGTGTCAATGTCACGGGTCAGTTTCAGTCATCTATGAACCACTTGAGTTTTATTTTATATTTTTACAAAAAGAAGGTTGGATGTAAAGTTAAATTCGCAGCTGATTGGTGATAGTAATTAGGCCTCATTGACCTGTGTATGTGTGCGCAAAGAAATCTGCATGATCATGCACGATGTCAAAACTTTCTGATAGAAAAATCGTGTTAAATTCTACTTGCCGTTGAGTTCCCCCGCTAGTAATCCAGGATTTATTCAAAGGCCTTGATGATTATATATCTTCCAGTGAGTATTATTTAGTTTTCTTCACAAATACAAATATTTTGTTCAAGAGCTTCTGACGAAGTTGTTTACGTTTCAAGTTGCACACAGAGAAGCGATAATTAGCGTCGATTGCCTGTTGCTCGTCGTATGTGCCATATATAGGGGTGTTATAATCGTAAGGCATGTACATACCTTCTTCCATTACTTGCATCTCGTTAATGGGTACCTTTGGCAGGGCTGGTGCAGTTCTCATTGTCACGTCGCCTGAAAATAGCTGTGGTGGTCGATAGCTCTGAGGTTGCGGGGGTTGATACCCGAATTGTCCCGGCTGTGGTCTGAAGCCAAACTGTTGGGGTCTATATCCAAACTGTCCTACTTGAGGTCTAAACCCACCTTGATTCATTTGTAGCGGAGGTCGATACTCAAACGGTGCTGCTTGGGGTTGCGGAGTATACTGGTGAGCTTGAAAGTTTGGTTTGAAGCCCGACTGCATCGGATGTCGTATAGGTTGCGAGGTAAATAACTGTGGCCTATACTGACCTTGATTTGGGACTCCGAATTTAAATTGTGGAGAAGCTTGAGGCGGAGGTTTCCAGTTTACTGTGTTTTGGTTATTTAAGAGTTTAGCTTTTATCTGATATTGCTCATGGAAATTCACCTCTTCTATTACCTGTTTTAAGGCGTCCTCTAGGTTTTTCGGATTTTTCAAACGTATGACCCTGACCATATGCTCTGGGAGATTGTATAAGAATACATTAAGGGCTGTGTTGTTATGTATTAGTCTTTTAGCGTTTTTTACTTCGTCTGAATTTATTAAATTTTGGTTAATTTTTGCAAAAAGGGTGGCCCTTACGTTTTGAATGCGGCCGCAGAATTCTAGGTACGTTTCTCCGGATTTTAACTTCATCGATTCTAATTCGATGGCCACTGACTCCTCGCTGCGAGGGTCTCCAAAATGTTGAATTAGTAGTTCTCTCAGGTTGTCGTAATTTAAAAAATCTTCCCTCTCACTGACTAACGCGGCGGCCTTCCCTTTTAATTTGCTAGTGATGCATTGCATCAGATACTCATTTCGCTGATTACTTCCTTGGAAATGTTGGATAACATACTCGCACTTTTTTAAGAACAATGTTAACGTATTCGCGTCACCCTCATATTCAGGAATTAGTTTTAACATATCCCTTAGAAGGGGAGGTGCTAATTGCGCTGCGTTGTCAACCATTTTTCTTAGTAAGTATAACACAAAAAAAAAAAAACTAAAAATATCGAAACACTATGTGCGGTTTAAGTCACGTTAACCTAATCTATAATTACTTAAAAATACAATTTCTTAACTAAAACGAGCAATTTTCGCTACGTTTTCCTTAATTTAATGTGTGCAGTTTCAGTCACAATTTTCTTAACTAAAACGAGCAATTTTCGCTACGTTTTCCTTAATTTAATGTGTGCAGTTTCAGTCACAAACTTAAACTAAATGTGTGACAAGATATTGGATGGGAATGGGTGGAACAAGCGGAGGATTTTACTCTGGGTGTGCCACTTACATGCCCCGCATCGCCGACGTCCAACTCATTTATTTGGTTCGTGGATAATCGGATGGCTCCACGCGATGCTGCTAGCCACCAATGCTGCCACGCTCGTACACTTTTCACGGATTCTACGCTCGGTACTCGCGATGACAGCAACCGATTATCCTACCGGCTGCGCCAGTTAGGAATCGGGAGCGCGTTAATATCTTTTTAAAAACTAAATTAAAATTAAACCACTTAAAATAGGTGTTGAGTGTCGAAGATTTTATTCTAAACTGATCTTAATGCTAGGTCTTATTATTAATGAAATGTTTGCTGATACGGCAAAGCCCGGGTGGCCGGATTCTATGAATCGTCGCTATGCCGCATCAGCTTTCATACAGGGTTATATGCTTATACTTAAGACTACAGGGTTATATGTTTATATATCTACGACTATGGGAATATAACTACCTATAGGCAAAATCATATATTTGTTTACGATATTGTTGTAGGCACTAAAAATATTTTTATGAGATGGTATATCTGTCATGGAAAAAGCGAGTGTGGCTCGGTGATAAAAGCATCTGCTTTTCAATCAGACGGCCCCTGGTTCGATCCCGGCCCTACACATATGACTTGTTTTTCAAGTTATGTGTGGATTTGCACTCGCTTTACGGTGAAGGAAAACAACGTGAGGAAACCGACACGTTCGAGGTGCAATATCCGAAGACGTGTGTCATCCGCGAACGCGAATTTGGCCAGTGTGGTGGATTATGGACTTTCTCCCAGTGAGAGAAGCTCCCAAGTCCCAGCAGTGGGAACGTATCGTGGGCTGCTTATGATTGATGTATATTTATTGTAAATAGCTGTATATACAGCCCCGAGGTGTTATATTAATCTGATATTAAAAGTAACATTTATATTTATAACTAGCTGACCCGGCAAACGTTATTTACCTTAATAAAAAGAATATCTAAATATACAGTAGCCGATTCTCAGACCTACTGAATACGCATATAAAATTTGGAAAAAATCGGTCAAGCCGTTTCGGAGGGGTACGGTAACAAAGACTGTGACACGGAAATTTTATATATAAGACTAGCAGTTGCCCGCGGCTCCGCCCGCATGTAGGTTTTAGCATAATCTGTAGAAACTACGATTATCCAGACAGGACTTTAAACTTTCGACCCTAATGGCAACCCCATTAAAGCACCCCTGGTAAAAGATTACATAATTTTAATTTAACCATTAAATAAACTACTATCTACTATCATTATAACTTTCAAGACTTTAACTTTATAAATAACTAGCTGACCCGGCAAACGTTGTTTTACCTTAATAAAAAAAAAACTAAATATACAGTAGCCGATTCTCAGACCTACTGAATACGCATATAAAATTTGGAAAAAATCGGTCAAGCCGTTTCGGAGGAGTACGGTAACAAACACTGTGACACGGAAATTTTATATATAAGTTAAGATATAAAGTTAAAGTCTTATAAATAATTTCCCATACAAAATTTCACCCCAATTACAAACCCTTAGTTCACCCTTGGCAAAAGAAACTTAATACCGTTATTTTTAATCTTACATAATACATATTACAAATTTCATCTCTAGAAGTTCAAAAACAAAGTAGTTTCATACAAACTGTTTAACCCCCTGTCATCCACTTAGGGGTGGAATATCCAAAAATCCGTTCTAGTACGCGTCTACGTACTAAAACAAATACACCCTCCAAATTTCATACCGTACGAAGTACAAGTTATTATTCTGTGATACCGCTAAGACCAGCCTTTTGGTCTCTGCGTTGCCTATAGATGAACGACTCAGGACAAAGATTCTTATAGTATAGAAGATATTATCAACAAATATTGCGATCTCCAAAACAAGAAAGCTAGGGAATGAATTACATGAGTTAATTCCCCCGGAGCTAATTTCCATTACCGAACGAGCAGGGAAACTGCTAGGAGGCACCGATATACAGTGGAAATACCGAAAATGCGTACTTAGCGATTCGCTTCCACGTTTATAGTACGGACGGCCAAACTGTGGAACTCCTTGCCGGAATCCCTGTTCCCACTCAACTACAACCTTACTGCCTTCAAGGCGAGAGTGAACCGGTTTCTTCTAGGCAAGCGCGCTTCATCTTAGACTGCAATATCACTTAACATCAGGTGAGTTGTGGTCAAGTGCAAGCCTATGTGTACAAAAAAAAATGATCGCGTCAAATCATCTCAGTTAGGCGAGCTACGGGTGCTAGAGTGCAATTCTCACTTTTGCTTCGTCAGTTCGCGTTCTTTCGTCCATTCTTGAAATATTCTCGACAAGCTAGTTCGATAAAGGTACAAAAACTTCTTTGCTATGAATTTTAATTAGTTATTAGATAACTATAAAACTTATTCCTTTCATCAACTAAGAGTGGAACAGTATTTTTTCGTCCCATTCGTTTTGTACTCCATAGTCCACGTCGTGATCTGAAACAAGACGAAACGTCGATAAGAATAAAGATAAATAAAAATAAATATTAGGACACATTTCACACACGGCTGGTTTACCCCATACTGAACCATTTCTAGTTTCTGAATATTGTATTATTGTTGCCCGGTAAAAAAGCGAGTGTGGCTCGGTGGTAAAAACGTCTGCTTTTCCATCAGACGGCATGGTTTGATCCTGGCCCTACACCAATGACTTGTTTTTCAATGACTTGTTTTTCAAGTTATGTGTGGATTTGCACTCGCTTTACGGTGAAGGAAAACATCGTGAGGAAACCGGCATGTTTGAGGACCACAGTATCCGAAGACGTGTGTCATCTGTCAACCCGCACTTGGTCAGCGTGGTGGATTATGGCCTATATCTCCTACAATTAAACGTGTCATCCGACCCACGGTAACGCCCAGATGAAAATGCGACTTGAAAAACAAAACGACAGACTTGTGCATGGTCACCCATCCAAACACCGTCCGCTACGATCGTTGCTTAGCTTCGATGATCGCGTCAGATCACTTTAGCTAGCCGAGCTACAGGCGCTACAGTGTTTCAAGTAATTTTGTATTAAGTAGGTAAATTCTTATTCCATAAGTCGTTATTATCTTTTATCTTTACTGTAGATAAGACATTCATTCAAATGAGATAACACAAATTATTTACACGACTACCAAGTTTCCGCAAAAACGAGTACCTACATATATAGAGACGGACCATTAAATAATTGGTCAAATGCGAGTCAGGCTCCCGCATGAAGGGTCCCGTACCATTATCTCAAAAAATGGTAAATGGTGTTGAACTACCTCTTAATATTTTCATTTTTTATTATTTGTTGTTATAGCAGCATCGGAAATACATAGCTTGTGAAAATTCCAACTTTCTAGCTATTACTGTTTCTGAGATACAGCCTGGAGACAGACAGACAGCGGAGGCTTAGTAATAGGGACCCGTTTTTACCTTTTAGGTACGGAACCCTTAAAAGGTGTATTAGAAACATTTTAACTGGGTTATACGTTTTTATGAATAAGACAGTTTCGCGTATATAATATGTGTACATAAAGTATAATCTATCTGTGAACACAATAAAGACAGTCCGCACCGTTTATTAATTGTGTGTGCACATACCGTGCATTAACCTAATAAACCGGAAAACACTTGTAAGTGGGGACCGGCGAACTAGAATAAACAGAAGAGTAGCAACTCCATACAATTGCTGCTTAGAAAACCGGTATTTTACAATTACGCATGGAACCATTTTATCGGCCAAGTTACTATTCTATTTATTCTAGTTCGGTAGCGGGGACACTAAAGTACACATTACATGTCCAGTAGGCCATAACAGCATTTTTTTATTTTATTTACATCATGATTGTATATTTGCAAGAACAAACGGTCACACTTACTTAAAATAATTAATAGTTAAAAAAAAAACTAAAAAAACACGCTTCTTATAGAAAACCGTAATTTTATCAAATTAGTGTATTGTCATGGGTCCTCAATAAATCTACAAAGTTCCAACGAAATCTGGCCGATTAAAGTGGGTCAAAATCGCGCCCAAAGAAGTCGGTTACAAACAAACATACAGGAGAAACTAATATAAAGCGTGTAAAAAGTGAGATATACGTCCGTTATAGTGTGATAGTTTGTTTGTGCAAATATAAGATTTATAATAAATATTAGGTAATTTTAATTGTATACATTTCTTCTACATTACTATTCTTTGAGCCAAAGCGCAAGAAGTACAGAGGCTATCTACTAGATGGCGCTAAAATCAGTAGGACACCTATGAATGTGTAATTCTCAAGGTCATCAGCAATTTTAAGGCCCTAAGTCTATGGTATAATGGAATACGTACTTAAAGGAGAAGAACTATTAATATCTTATCTTATATATACAATTTTCATGTCACAGTGTTAGTCACCGTACTCCTCCGAAACGGTTTGACCGATTTTTATCAAATTTTATATGCGTATTCAGTATAGTGTATAGAGTAGGTCGGAGAATCCGCTACTAACTATTTTATAAGGCAAAACCACGTTTGCCAGGTCAGCTAGTTTACTATAATATTTACTTTAGTTATAGAAAGTTTATGGCCTATACTTCTCTCCTTAAGACAGAAGGCCACGAATCTCAATAGTGGAGGCGTAAAAGCTTGGAACACCGACGCAAGGTTGCCAGTCTATCAGTGTTCTATCGGATACATTTCGGAGAGTGTGCGTTCGAATTGCACAACATAATTCCCCCATCTCCTTTCCGCTATAGAACGAGCAGGGCAATGGGAAAGAGACACCGCTACACAGTGGACATTGCAAAGATTCGCACAAAGCGCTTCGCCTCAACATTCATAGTGACGGTTTTCTATCGGTTGCATTTCGGAGAGTGCATGTCTGAATTGCATCAGCTAATTCCTCCGGCTCCTTTCCATTATCGGACGAGCAGGGAGACGGCTAGGAGGCATCGCTATACAGTTGAAGTTCCAAAAATCCACACGAATCGTTTCGCTTCCACATATATATTGTGCGTACCATTACTGTGGTACACACTGTGTACAACTCTTTGCCGGTATCCCTGTCCCCTTTCTTAACTATAACCTCACTGTCTTCAAGGCGAGAGTGGATCGCTTTATTCTAGGCAAGCGCGCTCCACCCTAGATCACAACATCACTTAACATCAGGTGAGTTTCGATCAAGCGCTTGCCTATCCATCGTAAAAAAAGTGCGGACTACGAAGCTTTGTAATTCTCGGCCTGAGGCTCTGTTACCTTAGAAGTACCATCCTGAGATCTTCAAATCGAGAGTGAATACAAGAATATTCAAAGTCAAAGTAATTTATCGATAACAATCCAGTTACAAATCACACAATAACATTAAATATTAAATCTATATAAATGTCAATAAAATTCAAATATAAATGTCAATATTATTCAAATATAAATGTCAATGTAAATCAATAAATTATAATGTATAAATAATCTTATTTAAATAGTTTATACTACGAACGAATAACATAAAAGTCAAAAGAATAAAATGCCTGTTCGTTAAGCAAATTCTTTAATTTTTATAAAAACAGTTTAAAAAAATGGTTGCCTGTAAAGTCGGTTTTACGGGCGAAGATTTTACGTGACAACGTCTGCATCTGCAATGATCATAGTTGAGTAGGAGAGAGACGCAAGGCATTCGGCGGGCCTCTCTCTCGTTCGGTGACTCATCGTAACGTTACCGGGCGTTACACTTTTTCATAAGTGACTCCCAGCCGCAACCTAATTTAAGACGTTGTCACGTCAAAAACGCAATGAGCGTTAGAAAATTCAACTGTAATACTATACTAATAACGCTTAAATTCCTCAAACTCAAATAAGACCACACTCTCACTTGTGGTATTACGAGGGTGAATCAAAAAATTCTTGGAATCAATATTAAAAAATGCAAAGATTTAAATAATAATATTTTATTTTTCTACATAATCTCCCTCCAATGCAATGCATTTAGAATAACGCGTTTCTAACTTCCTTATTCCTTGTGAAAAAAAAATATTTTCTTGACTCTCCAAAAAGTCCTCTACGGCAGCTATAACCGCGTCATTATCGTGAAATTTTGATCCACGAATTTCCTCTTTTAATTTTGGAAATAAGAGAAAATCACTTGGGGTTAAGTCCGGAAAATATGGTGGGTGGTCAAGGAGATTGAAGCCAGCACAGCGGATTGCGTTGAGCGCAACTTCCGATCGCTGAGCAGGAGCGTTATCTTGAAGGAACAACACGCCCAACGACAGTTTTCCACGACGTTTTTCTTTAATCGCTTCACGCACTTTCGGGATTAAATTTGCATAATAGGGTCCAGTAATCGTCTGGCCTTTTGACATGTAATCAATAAAAAGGATTCCTTCACTATCCCAGAACACAGAGGCCATAACTTTGCCAGCGGTAGGAGCAACTCGAAATTTCTTACTGGATGGAGAGGATGGTCGTTTCCAAGACATGCTTTGTCTTTTAGTTTCAGGGTTAAAATGGTGGACTCACGTTTCATCCATGGTGACAAGATGACGGCAAAAATTATGCGAATCACGCTGGAACTTTTCGAGATTACGCTTGGAAATTTCCAAACGTCGCTTTTTGTTTTCGTCGGTTTACATTCGTGGCACCCATCTTGCAGACACTTTTTTGAACCCCATTGAATCAAGTAAAATGGATTGAACGCTACCAAAAGATATATTTAGGATCTCAGCTTTATGTTTTATAGTCATTCTTCTGTCTTCCAAAACCAGATTCTCAACCTTTTTGACATTTTCTTCTGTAACGGAGGTTGAAGGCCGCCCAGAACGCGGGTCATCTTTACAGCTTGATCTACCTCTTTTAAATTCAGCCATCCAGTACGCAACCGTAGAATAGGGTACAGCATCACCCCTTAATGTCTCCTGAATGTCCAAAAAAATTTCCTTCGTAGACATTTTTTCAAACTGAGATATTTTATCACCGCACGTAACTCACTTTTATCCATAATTTTAACTTTTTAGCAACTCGTTGCACAAAAAAATTTATTACATGCGAACGAACTGACAAAAACAAGTGACAGTCTGCATAAATATAGTGTGATAGACACTCTTTAATTTCAATATCGAACTTGATCCAAAAAGGTTTCATATATATGCACTTCTAAGAACTTTTTGATTCACCCTCGTATTATCCTTTCCTTGCCGTTTTTGAGACATCACTTTATACTAGTACATTTTTGATCAAAGTTGTGCATCGTTGACTTTACCTTGAGTATTATTCTTATTGAGAGTGCAAAGTGCGTAACTTCCCAACTGAGATGCAGCGAGTTATCCAACCGTTTCAATAAAAAATAATTATTGTTTAAATACGCGACTAGGAAAACCATGTACTTATTTTTTATGACCTTCGCTTCTTTTTCCTGTTTAAACTTCAATTGGCAATGGCTTTTTTTTCAGAATTGGGCTGTAGCACTGGTTTACTCCTTTAACCACATTATTAATATTAATTAGTCACATAAATTAATATAGATAGTATATATAGATACACTATTATATAAGATTGTTTTATTATGTTGACGTTATATGTAAAAAATTAAAGAAATAATTAAATTAGGCTACATGAATTATTTACTATATTCTTTCTTTTTATTATTATTATCAACATGGCTAATCAAAACAGCAGTAGAATAACTAATCAGTAGGTTTAAAAAATTATAATGAAAACAATAATTAATTTATCGATTAGGCACGTATTAAGAGCTTGGCTGTTTAGCTTACTAAAAAACAGATGACCACATTGGTGACGATTCAGCGGCACACGCGACTAAACTAAATTTAAAGAAGCCCCGTCTCTTTTCATCTTAGGTGGCCAGAAAGAGACGGTACGTTCTGAACCACAGACAAAACAACTAAAATCACGTCAAATGTAGAAAATATAGGCGACTTTAGAACGCACTCACTTGTATCACCTCTAAAATTGCCTGCACATTCCATATTTGACGTGATTTCAGTTGTTTTGTTTGTGGTTCAGAACGTGCCGTCCCTTTCTGGCCACCTAAGATGAAAAGAGACGGGGCTTCTTTAAATTTAGTTTAGCCGTGTGTGCCGCTGAATCGCCACCAATATCATTATACACTTGACCACACTTTATTACTGTGGTCAAGCGCAAATATATTAAGTGTTAAAATCATATTACTCTAATGTTAAAAAAAACATTTAGGAGTTTCGGGATTCGGCACAGACAAATTCCTTTCCAAATTATCTTTGTAATTTACTTTGGACATTAATAACTGGTTTTTAGGGTTAAATTGTACCGAGGCCGGCCGTGACATTTATATTTGTGCGAAGCGTCTTATGTTCAGCAGTGAATTTATCATTAAATTAATTTATAACAAAACAACAATGTTGTTTATTTCTAAAACCAAAGTACAGAAAGTTTATTTAAGATACATTTCAAACACGGTTTACACAACAAAATACATCATGTTTTTAGAGCAGTTTTTAAGTCCTATACACGTATAAACAACAATTAACAATATTCAAATAAATAAGCTTTACAATTCTAGATAATAATGATATCCTACAAACCTACAAAACTACTGGAACCTACAATACTACTGGAACCTACAAAAGAAAAGTAATATTTACTTTAATTTCTTTATTATTCTAAGCAACACAAAAATATTAAAGTTTAAAACGCCTTTTTTTTAAGTATTGCCATTTTGCTCCCATATCTTGTTAATATAAAAAAAAAACGTGCAACAACATGTTGCACAAAAAAATTCAATTAGATATTAGTTAAATAATAAGAAAAAAATACAGTGGTTTTATAACCATTTAACAAACATCACTTAAGAAGTTCAAAGTTCAAGTATGGTTCGCGCTTGACCACAATTAACTTGGGCATTTTGTAATAACGTCTTTCCGGGTTGCAAAATTACTCTGTAAGTAACGAATTCATAAAAAAGTAATTTCCCCCAAATTTGGCAAAACTGGAATCCGAAATATAACTGTATCTTGAACACGCAGGTAATTTCTAGGGTTCCGCACCTAAAAGATAAAAACGGGACCCTTTTACTGAGCCTAAGCTGTCTGTCTGTCTCTCACTCATAAACAGGTTGTATTTCATAAAATGTGATAGCTTAACAACTTACATATTTGTAGACACAGATTATGTATCTCCAGTCCGAATATATTAAGGGCGAAAATATTATTAAATTAAATTAAAAAAAATTGGCAACAAAACACGTTTGTTGTATGGGAGGCCCCCTTAAACTATTATCTTAATTTGGTTTTCTAACAAATGTTTACATACATGTTATATACAACTAAATATTATGAGAGAATTTTAAGCGTTCTGTTACAATCATTAATTTTAAGCAAAAAAAAAATAAATAAAAAGAATTTTAAGCGTCCTGTTACAATCATTAATTTTGAGCAGAAAAAAAATAAAAGAAGCCACTTTCATTGTAGGTATCCCTCTACTACCCTCCCCCCTCCCCTTAAATATTTTATTATTTATTTTTATTTCATAGGCATCGAAAATACATAATTTGTGAAAATTTCAGCTCTCTAGCTATCTCAGCTCATGAGAAAGAAAGCGAAGTCTTAGTTATAGGGTCCCGTTGGTACCCTTTGAGTACGGAACCCTAAAGAAAAACTTGAATAAAAACTATATATTGTAATAATCTGCTTACGTAATAAGTGCTACAAAGTAATTTACCTACTTACTTGATGTAAATTACGTTTTTATCATAATCGCATCTCGACGCAATAAATTGTAGAATCGGGTCAAAATTATGTTATAAACCAAATAAGATTAACGTACAATGACGTAGGTATATATAATAAACTTTCGAAACTGTTAAAACAACTGTTAATCTTCGCTCCTTAAAAACAAAATTTCACAACACCAAACCGTACCGTACGTGATTCAAACATGAAACTTAAACAAACATACACACCTGCATTTAATGATAAATTTGCACACAATAATCTCTATAATTAATTGAAAATAAAACAACACGAAACAATCCAAGCTAAAACCACAAAAACACGGAAAAAGTATTTTTAAACAGATTTTCTTTAGTTACGAAAATTCAAAATGGCCGACGCGCGCGATATCCATCACGTTTCGCGTTGTACTGAGTCAGGATTCACTGATAAGGAAAAGGCTTGCCTTTGCTTGTCAACAAAACCAATGTTGAGAAACCATTGTAGAATTGCGAAATAAAACATGTTAACACACTTCGTGCATATTATATGTAATAAAATAAATAATAGTTTAAAAAAAAAACTAATAAACACGCTTAAAGTGAGTCAAAATCGATCAAAGAAGTTGGTTACAAACCATCTTACAAACAAAAATACAAAAAAAGGAATAATTTTATCAAATTAGTGTATTGTCATCGGTCCTGAATAAATCTACGAAGTTTGAAGGAAATCTGGCCGTTTAAAGTGGGTCAAAATCGCGCCCAAAGAAGTCGGCTACAAACAAACATACAAACAAACATACAGGTGAAGCTAATAAAAAGCAAGTAAAATGATAAAATTGTCATCTATGCAGCGAACTAGAAGCTGTTTATGTTATTTTTTTACTGTTATTAAGTTTTATATAGATTCAAATTCAAATAATTTATTTCGCAAAACACGGATAATACATTATAATAGAAAATTATGTTATGTACCTATAGATATACCAAATTTAATCCAAATTGGTTTCGCTATTTGGGCGTGAAAGAATATATATTTAGGTACATATATTATTATTGTATTACTGGTATAAAAAACACAAAGATACTTTCACAAGTTTTTTTTTATAGATACTATGATGGGTTTGCGCTTGATCAGAATTCACCTAATGGTAAGTGAAATTGTGATCTAAGGTGGAACGCGCTAACCCAGAAGAAACTGGTTCACTCGTGCCTTCAAAACCGCAAGATTACAGTTCTCGGGGAACAGGGCATTTGGCAAGGAGTTCCACACCTTGGCAGTACGTACAATGAAGGTGGAGGCAAACCGCTTAGTGCGCATTTTAGGTATCTCCACAGTGAAACGATGCCGCCTTGGTGTTTCCCTGCTCGTCCGATGGTAATAGGGGGCGGGGGGAATTAAATCGTGCAATACATACTTATGCACCGTGTTAATCCAGGTAATCCAGGGTAAAGCTAGATAGCTTTAGTCACCAAATGTCATGGAAATCGTTTGTCATATTCGGTCGAGATTCGGCGTATGAGCGTGAAGGAGTAACATATATTTTGGAGTTATTTGCGCATCCCACCGGAACCTGTTGTTTTTTGGGATGAAAAGTAACAGGTCTAACCTATTTCCTAACTAAATTTGGTCGAAATCGGTTTAGTCGTTTGAGCGAGAAGAAGTAACAAACACACTTACAGTCAAAATTTCGCAATTTATTTTATTAGTAGGATCTTTGAAATTCTTCACACCAAAGCTTGGCTAATTATCACTCATGTAAGTACATAAGTATGTAAATATACCAGGTAAGTTACCTGCTTACTCCAAAACAGGAAAATTCGCGGAAATTCCTCAAGCTACAACGGACTTAATGAGGCTAAAATTATAAGGAAAATACGTTTCATTTTATAAGATTACACATGTTACGTTGCAAACATTTGCAAACTACTTTAAGGCACAGATAATATAAGTAATATCTTTAAAGCGCTATGGCAGTAAAATGGCTTAATTTTGGTAAATATATATATTTTCCATAATTCCATTAGTTACATTAGCTTTTAATTCAGTGTTTAGAATCGTGAGAACTCCAAAACACGATTACGTAAAATTTTCTCGATTGTCTTTTTTTTAATAGTTGTTTTAAAATGGCAGGAGTAACAAAGATTTTAACCACATTTATTTTCAATAAGCCTATGTGTTAATCCAAGGTCTAACCTATCATCACATCAAGTTTCTTCAAAATCGGTTCAGCCGTTTGAGCGTGAAGAAGTAACAAACACACATACAAACTTTTGCATTTATAATCTTAGTAGTGAACATATTTTTTTTTTTTAGGACACATTCACACACGGCTGGTTAACCCCATACTGAACCATTTCTAGCTCGTATTATCGTTGCTAACACAACTGATATACTACATATACATACATATTATATATAAATATATATTTAACACCCAGACCCACAGCCAACAAATTTAGTTAAGCACAAAGATGTTGACCGGGCCGGGAATCGAACCCGGAACCTTCTGATTAGCAGACCGGCATGGTAACCTTTACGCTAACGAGGTCGTCATATATGTTACTCCATTAGGTGTAAAATAAAAAAATCTATTAATCTATCTATATATCTGCAACTAAGTCTTAATAATCTGCTTAGCAATACATATGTATGTATATTATTATCAGTTAGATATCTATACTCATTACCGGTAGATTAACTATATAATGCCATATAATTCCAAGATTAAAGGTACCTTATGTAGAATATAAAGGTACCTACTACCTATTGTTCATCATCATCATTAGCCTATGCTCGTCCACTGCTGGACATAGGCCTCTCCCAAGGCACGCCACTTGGCCCTATCCTGTGCTTCTCTTCGCCATCCACTACCCGCTACCTTCTTCAGATCATCGCTCCACCTGGTTGTAGGGCGTCCTACACTACGTTTGCCGAGACGCGGTCTCCACTCTAGAACTCGTCTACCATAACGGTCATCGGTTCTTCGGCAGATATGTCCGGCCCATTGCCACTTTAGCTTGCTTATGCGTTGAGCTATGTCGGTAACTTTGGTTCTCTGTCGAGTTAGCAGTTTTTTTGACACATTTCACACACAGCTGGTTAGCCCCATACTGAACCATTTCTAGTTTGTATTATGGTTGCTAACACAACTGATATACTACATATACATACATAAATACTTTTTAATGATACATATTTGACAGCTAACAAATTAGCTCATCACAAAGACAACCGAACATGTCTACATTAACTGGTAAATTTTGCTTTCGTCTGTCTGTATGTATAAAAAAAATAACCCATAGTAACATTATGGAGCGACGACGGTCTGCCTCCATCTAGCAAAGGGATATCCCCCCGGACAGATGTTGTGTCCGGAGACGGCCGTCCGACGGTCATGCATTGTAGCTTGGACCAGTCGTACGCGCGTTGTAAATACCGCGCGCGCGATTCAGGATAAGCGCTCTTGTTTGTTTGCGCTCAAGTTTGGCAGAGCCAATTGACTTATATCTTTTGTCTGTGGATCGAATTTTAGCAAAAACAAAAACTTTAATCTAGTTTTTTCATTCAAAAATCTTGGGTTCCAGATGTCAAAAAGTAAAATTTTCAAAAAACGGGTATCCTAAAATAATGGAGCAATAAAAGTGCACTAAAATAAATATAATTTCAACAGCTATTTAAATACCTTTATTCTAAATAATGTAGTTTAATAACAATTTAATGGATATGCGATATATTGCTTTTAAAATAACGCTAATTGTGTTCAACAAATTTTGGAGTAACAAAACATTGACGATTCAAGATAAATTTGCAAAGCCGGGTCTTCTGCGACTCTGTTTTCTAACAAATAACATGAAACAACAAAAAATGGGCGTGGTAAAACAGTTTTTATTGGCCAGTCAATGTTTTGTATGTTTGGTGTTATATGTTAGAAAACAAAGTAGTAGGAGACCCGGCATAAGAAAAACGCATTTTGTATACTTTAATTACTTTTAGAAAACTGTGTTGTTTTCTAACATATAACATTCAACATCCAGCAAAGGGCGTGGCCTAACAGTTTTTATAGGCCATGGCAATATTTTGTATGTTTGGTGTTATATGTTAGAAAACAAAGTCGTATGAGACCCGGCATAAGAAGAACGCATTTTGTATACTTTAATTACTTTTAGAAAAACTGTGTTATAATTTATTGATCTTCTGTAAGAAGAAGGCTGCTTCATAATATTTAGTTTTTGTTTCAATTTACCTTGAATCGTCAATTCACAATGGCATTAATAAAAAAGAAACAGTAAGGAAGTAACATGGAAGTTTCCTTATTTCCAACTGAGCAACATTTAACTTCGAATAAATACAATTGACAAATACAATATGAACATTTAAAATGTCACCACTTAAACGAATACATAATATTATAGATAAATATTTGTATTTTGACGTGACAACGTCTTAAATTAGGTTGCGGCTGGGAGTCACTTATGAAAAAGTGTAACGCCCGGTAACGTTACGATGAGTCACCGAACGAGAGAGAGGCCCGCCGAATGCCTTGCGTCTCTCTCCCACTCAACTATGATCGGTCGGACTCAACGTCGGGCAGACGTTGTCACGTAAAATCTTCGCCCGTAAAACCGACTTTACAGGCAACCATTTTTTAACTATAACTATATAAATATCTCATTTCACTACATTTGTAAGAACATAGAATTCTAATATTTTTTAAACAACAACTAACTGTGGAATTTTATACATTGAGCACCTTATTAATAATTATTATTTTATATTTTTTTCTCACACACGAATTTATAATATTATTATTATGCACGAATACAATGACATAGTTGTTTCGAAATACATCTAGATAATAATCTCTATCGCACAACAAAAAAAAATATAACAGACATTTTAAACAATGAATTTACATATACTTTATATTTTTAACACAATGCAACTGAGCATTTGACCAGCCACGGCACGTTTGAATTCGAAGTTCTGTATTTAAATACAAAATAATATTTATATATAATAGTATTAATAATATTTACTTTTTTTCCATCAATTGTTTCCATTTAAAAAAAATCTGTCCGACCAAATTTGAAAATTGTATTGGAAACAATTGGTTATTAATTAAATAATAAATACAACTGGCTCAAAAAGAGACTTGGCGAAAAAAAAATCGGACACATTACACATACTTAACACCATACTGAACCATTTCTAGTTCGTATTATGGTTGCTAACACAACTGATATACTACATATACATACATACATATTTTATATAAATACATATTTAACACCCAGAACGATAGTCAATAAATTAACTTCAGCTCAAAGATGTTGACCGTGCTGGGAATCGAACCCGGAACCTTCTGGTTGGTAATCCGGCATGATAACCATTACGCCAACGAGGTTGTCAATATACTGCTAGCTGTATGGCGACAGACTTTTGAATTTGAATACTTCTTAGACGTACAATTTCACATAATACTATTTTTAAAATCATACTACTTTCGTACATGATTGGAAATCAGGAAAAACTAAACTGCTTATGATTTTCCTAAAAAATAATTTTAGATATTGCCTACAATTAAAAGATGCCACTAAGCCAAACAAAAGTGATTTTGTCCATTTTTAAATAGAAAATAAAAATATCACATTACAAATAAGTACATAAAATTAAATTTGAACCATAATTTTTTTATCACAAAAAATAACATAAGACTAACTCAAATTAAGTACATTATATAAATACTGTTTAACTACATATCGTCAATAAATGTATAAATTGTAAAGATGTAAAAGTTTAAATAATAATAATAATAATAACAATAATTTTTTCTAAGGAGTTGCACTTTCAAAGCTTCTATTTATTAAATAGATGGTAACATGTTTATAATAACAACTAAGTTTAGTATTATACAGTTTTAAGATTATAATATAACCGGCATAATTCAAACGCTTAGAGTTAATGGCCGAGCAAACGAAGTCCCTGAAGTAACTGGCAAATTGGTCAAGTGACTGTCAAGATTTGAGGTCTTAAAGTTTAGATAATTACAAACGTCATCTAAGTTTTTTCGCGAACTTAACTGTTTTCTATGTATTTTTATGCCTAGGACCAGATGCCTCAACACTCTGTTTTGGAATGTTTAAGTTAGTCACTAGTAATTAGTAATAGTATTATGCATTTCTTTTACTCGCCCAAAAAACTTAAAAACTAATCGACAAATTCATAAACGCAATGAAGTGACAAAAAAATATTACAACTAATCAAACTAAACTAAATAGATTACATTAAAGGGAATGACACAAATAATACACTTTATCTAATATTAATAATATTAAATCTCAACAAATAAAACGATTTTCTTAATACAGACGTCGCAGCCCGCGATATCATTAAGTTAAAGAGAGACAGATATACTATTCTCGCACGCCACAATAAGATAGAGCGAGAAAGGGAATGTCACCTACTTAACATTATACTAAATTTGTAAATTTACGATTCACGGGCAGCTTAAAAAAAATTAAGTACAGAATCATAATACATTTCACCTAAGTAAAATTAGAAAGACATTATTAACCTACATTGTATATCAACAGAATATTTTTTTAATTAAACTTGTCTTAATTTAGCTAAACATAAAGCAATGCACAATTTCACTATCTAGTTTTTTTGTCTAAAGAGTACGAATCGAAATTAAGACAATATTCTCAACACACTTGCTCGTAAACTTTACTTGTATGCGTTGCAATGCTTTTAACTATTTTACACGCTTTCTATTAGCTTCACCTGTATGTTTGTTTGTAACCGACTTCTTTGGGCGCGATTTTGACCCACTTTAAACGGCCAGATTTCGTTGAAACTTTGTAGATTTATTGAGGACCGATGACAATACACTAATTTGATAAAATTATTACATTTTTTTGTATTTTTGTTTATATGTTTGTTTGTAACCAACTTCTTTGGGCGCGATTTTGACCCACTTAAAACGGCCAGATAAGCGTGTTTTTTAGTTTTTTAAACTACTATTATTTACTCTAAAGCTAGGCATTTGACTTGAAAGCCATTTAACCACACGAGTAAGCGATACTCCGGGCTAAGGTGGAGCATGCCTTGTCTGGAATAACTGGCTCTCAGGGAGGCTACCGGAACACACTGATAGCTTGGCGACAGATTTTTCAAAGTGCAACATAAAGACATTTAAAAAATCTGAATGTAATCAAACTTTTTCATTGCTTAATTATTTAATTTACTCTATTTTTATTATTTGTTATTTTTATTATTTATAACATGTTTGAAACATTTCAACTGTCTGGCTATGAGGCCGGTGACAGATGGATAGACGGACAGACAGCAAATTCTTAGTAATAGTGTCTCGTACGTACCCTTTGGAAACGGGACCCTGAAAATTTGGTACTCTGTCGAATTTTTGCACTTCACGTGTGAAATCGCTGAGCAAAACGAGTTTATATATATTTTCACACGTATAAATATTCATCATATTATATTATATTTTTATACACATGTCTATGCATATTAAGCATATACGAGTATGTTACAAGTACTTGTTTTAACTAATTTACTTTTTTTATTTCGCCTATTTGAACTAGAATTATAATAATTATTTTGCTATATTTAACTTTTATATTTCTCAAGCTAGGCATTTTATAAATTGGTCTATTTTATCTACATAGTTATTAAAAACAAATGTTTATGTTTAACTAAAGAAAATCTTCAATAAAGAAAAAAAGATACAATAAAGAAAACCTTTGTGAGTTCGCGTCTTCTTGCTAACATACATTTTCTTCACTTTTAAACATTTTTTGCATTGACATATGTTTTATTTCTTAACTTAAAACTTTCTGATATTAATATTTGTAATTTAGTTTTCATGACATTCGTTATTATACATATTTTTAATTCGTAGAAGTGGTTTCTTATTATATCATATCTGATAAATATTTTTTGTGATCCTTTGTAAAAGTGTTGTGTATATTTAGTTAAATTCTTTTTCCAATAAGTTTCTAGTGGACACATAATATTTGTATAACATTTATGAGTATACATAATATAATAATAACTATGATTTTACTTCTGAACACCACAATTGAAATAACAGGTAAATTCTAAAAATCATAAATACATTTATACAAAGCATTTAATATTTCTATAATATTTATATCTTTAGATTTAATAACACATTAATATATTAAGAACACCATACTAATGTATAATTTTAAAGTATTTTAATACATTTTTTTATGGAAATTCCTAAAAAAACATAACTAATAAATAATACATAAATTCGTTTCACATAATGGCACCAGATTATAATTTTTATTATTTAACAATTATTATGGCTTGTAATAAGTAAATAAATAATAATAGAATGTTTCTAGGAACGTCAATTCAAAATTAAGTGCGTATGAAATAACATTACTGGCGAAATCAAAGAGTTACAATTTTATCATTATAGTTAAATTATTAAATATTCATTCATCGCAACTTTTCCATCGAAATACAATACACAATACGATGGAAAAAACAGGCTAATTGCGAGATAAACATACCCACAGTTTTTCTTTAGTTCAATTATCTATAACAAATCTACAGTAAAAATTTAGAGAATTGACAAAAGAAAATTAACTATGCGAAGGGATCATTCAGGAAGTATCCTTTCCAAATAAAAATAATAATAAAAATCGGTTCACTAAGGACGGTTTTTTTAAATCTAGTCAAAACACAATTGGCCGACGTCCGGTTGGTCGTCCCAAGTATCGCTGGGAAGACCTAGTGTAGCAAGACCTGAGCGCACTTCATGCCACAGACTGGCAGGAGACAGCACAGGATAGAGAAAAGTGGCGTCTCTTGGTGTCGGAGGCCAGGATCCATTTTGGGGTTAGCGAGCCATCATAGTAAGTAAGTAAGTAAGTCAAAACACAAAAATCAACGTTTGTTTTTAGTAGATTTGTTGTTATAGCGGCAACAGATCTCAGCGGTGAAAATAAGATACGACCAATTTTCTAAATGGAATGTTTTACATCAAACATCAAGCGTCTATCAAAATGTAGGCGTGGCCTAACAGTTTCGTGGGTTATTATTGGCCACACCAATATTATGTTAGATGTTTGATGTTATGTGTTCAAAAACAGAATCGCAGAAGACCCGGCTTTTGGTAATCTCATTATATTGCTTCTGGTGTATTTTATTACGATGCATAATGTTGTATGAATTAAAAAAATCATAACATTCGTCATTTATTTATCGAAATCATAACTTATAATATGTTTAATTGATTTGACAGTTAACATTTAACCATGAACAGGTTAATTTAAAAAATGCATTGGGCAAGTTTCGTTTGAAGATAGGAAATAATAAAATTACGTTATTCTAACATGTACAACGTAATTGATTAAAGACATACTAAGAAAAAGGAAGTAGCTAACTGGAGTTAATAAAGAAAACGTTTGAAAGTACCCCTTGCTCACACTCATTGGTTATGCAAGCGAGAGGGCAAATAGTTTCGGATGTTTTCTTTATTGAATCCAGTTACTTAAACTGCTGTCTTACTATAAACAATTATATTTTTACGTGATAACGCCTTATAAATTGTTGTGTTGGGCACGCACGAAAAACGCGACTCACTGTCACGTTCCGCCGATTACATGTCCAAGCGGTACACGTCTGCTATCTCTTTCACACGTCTGCTATCTCTTTCACTCCTCCAACCGATAAGTCAATATTTACTTACGACGTCATCAAGTAAAACTATAGTCTGTCAACAGACTTTACAGACAATGATGACAATTCTGGCGTACAAACGACTAAACTAAATTTAAAGCAGTCCTGTCTCTTTTTTATGATGTGTAACTAGAAAGGGACGGCACGATCTGAACCATAGACATAACAACCATAATCACGTCAAATAAAGAAAATGTGGGCTATTTTAGAACGCACCCTTTATAGGGTGCGTTCTAGAGTCTGTAGCTCGGCTAGCTAAGGTGATCTGACGCGATCATCGAAGCTAAGCAACGGTTGATGCGGACGTTGTTTGGATAGGTGACCATGCACAAGACTGTCCTTCAAGTGGTATTTTCGTCAAGGCAATGCCATGGGTCGGATGGCATGTTAAATTGTAGGTCACGGCTGTTAGTCTTAGCAAAAGCATTCGTTAAGCCTAGTCAGAGGCCTTCGGGCGGCTTGTAAACTCTCGACACCAGAGTTTGGTCACTTAGCTCATACGAAGAAGACAAATTACATTAGCTCTAAACCTACATTTTCCATATTTGACGTGATTTTAGTTGTTTTGTATATGATCGATATCGATTATCGTTATTTAGATGTTTAGATCGTGCTGTCTCTTTCTGGTCACTAATGTAATAGGATACGTTATGACGAATAAAAATATTCTATTCTATCCTATTCTAATGATGAAAAGAGACAGAGCTATTTTAAATTTAGTTTAGTCGTGTGTACTCAAGAATCGCCATAATATGTATTTTTTTTTATTTATATTTTGGTAAGCAATCCATCTAACTCCAACGCTGAGGGTAGTTCGATATCTTCTAGCCGTATCGCTGAAGGATTGAACGGGAACTGAACTGAGAATATCATCTTGGAGTCCATTAGGAGGTTTTGCTGTGGACAAAATGAGGGTAGAAATTAGTTTATTAATAAAGGCTGTGTAATCATTAAATCAGCAATTCTTGTATATATATGTTAGAGGAATGTTTTATTTTAATTCATTCGATTAGTTACATCCTATCGAATGGCAGCACTATGAACGCAAGAGTTTGTTATCTGTGCTGATTCTTCAATCAGTGAACGATTGAGTGAATGTACGAATGAAGTTGTTTCCTATTTGTCAGTAGTGCGTTTAGTCGCGGTTTGATTTGAATGTGCTTCAGTCTGCCACGAAACAGCGCCTGCGCCATTTGTGCGCACTGACAATATTAAAATCCATAATGGCAGACAACGACGACGACCACGCTGATTCTAATCTAATTGAATCCGCGACATATATATATATTTCGAGATATTTCCCAGTAAAATTGTTTTGTATTTGTATATCTTTTCCTTCTAGATCTTCCTAAAACAGATAAATTATAATCAAATCAATCAATTAATGTACATCTAATCTAAAATTAATTAAGTTATAAGTTCTGTTGGTGGCGATTCTGGTATAAACACGACTAAACTAAATTTAAAGTAGCCCAGTCTTTTTTCATCGTAAGTGACTAGAAAAAGACGGCACGACCTGAGCGAAACACAAAACAACTAAAGTCACGTCAAATATAGAAAATGTGGACTTTTTTAGAACGCACCCAAATACATCAGCTCTAAAACTACCTCCATTTTCCATATTTGTCGTGACTTTACTTGTTTTGTCTATGGTTGAGATCAGCTGTTTCTTTCTAATGACTAACGATGGAAAGAAATAGGGCTTCCTTAAATTTAGTTTAGTCGTGTGTACGCCAGAAAAAATATAAACCACCAATATATATTTTTTCCTTCTATAAAATAAAAAGTATGTATATAACTCACCGGCTCCTTGTCGGGGTTATGTCCAGCCTTCTCCTGCATCTTCTTCTGTATCTCATGTATGAACTCACGAGTCACCTTCACCTCGTACTCTTCCGCCGGAGTATACATGTTCAGAATCTGTGAACATTACAAAAGTGTCAAATTAAAAATTTAGTGGAAATTACAAGTGTCAAATTAAAATTAAGTGGAAATAACAGATGTCAAATTAAAATTTAGTGGAAATTACAAGGGTCAAATTAAAATTTAGTGGAAATTACAAGGGTCAAATTAAAATTTAGTGGAAATTACAAGGGTTAAATTAAAATTTAGTGGAAATCACAAGTCTCAAATCAAAATTTAGTGGAAATTACAAGTGTCAAATTAAAATTTAGTGGAAATTACAAGAGGCAAATTTTAGTGGAAATTACAAGAGTCAAATTAAAATTTAGTGGAAATTACAAGTGTCAAATTAAAATTTAGTGGAAATTACAAAGGTCAAATTAAAATTTAGTGGAAATTACAAGGGTCAAATTAAAATTAAGTGGAAATTACAAGTGTCGAATTAAAATTTAGTGGAAATCACAAGTGTCTAATTAAAATTTAGGAAATTAATCATATTATACAAAATACAAACAAATGAAAATATTTTTTATTTACTTGGTAAGGTTGTGTACGTACAATAATTATGTGCTAAGAGTGGAAGAAGTAAGTACATTTTGTGGTACGTTCTTGGGACGCTGTGCCCCGCGCTAAGTATCTTGCGATCCTGTGCTGCGGGGCTACAGTTTTATCCGCGCCGATCAGCGAACTAGAATATCTAAATCGCTGGCACTAAACCATTTGCTAACACTTAAATTAACTATTAAAAACTTACGTTACAAGAAAGAAATACACAAAAAGAAGGAGAATAAAACAAACCAAACTACGACAGAGAAAACAGATGAAAATAAACAAATAGAGTGACAGTCGTGATTTTGACATTTTAAACAAAATAAAGTGTTGCCAGGTTGTGATTGTAAGTATCCATTTTGTTTAGAGCATTGATTATTATACAATTTTATTATGTAATTGACTATATTGCACAAAGTTATTCTAAAACGTCACTGTATCAACTAGTTCCTGAAGAGTAGTATAATTGTGTATTTTAGGAAAAAGGATTGGGCAAATTTTGCTAACGCGGGATAACAGGTTTGAGTGTGGTGGCGTGTGTATGTGATATATTGATATCTTTCTTAATATATATAAATCTCGTGTCACAATGTTTGTCCTCAATGGACTCCTAAACCACTTAACCGATTATAATTAAATTCGCACACCATGTGCAGTTCGATCCAACTTGAGAGATAGGATAGTTTAAATCTCAAATTATAGTCGCAATTTTAATTTATTGCTAATTATTGTCTGTTATTATTTGACAGTCACAATTATCTGTTAACTCCAAATGATAGTAACAGATGTCGATACCTTTCGACTGGGTTGAGTAAGTAATCATTAGATGGCGCTGTACCCTTAAGTGAGGCAAAACAACGTTTGCCGGGTCAGCTAGTACTCATATATATTTCTAGTATGTATAATTGTTTTATATATTATTCATTTCACTACATGAGGTACCAAATCGACCGATCTTGACAAATACATTAAATGCGCAAGTAATATTGTTCAACCCAAACAACATCATTGATTAACTGTTAATGGAGAACTGGCGGAACAAATACAAACAAATATTACACAACTTTACAAAATAATTGACCAGTTTTTTTTTTTTTTTTTATCCTTGATAGGTTAGCGTTTGACTACAGCTAGCCTGATGTTAAGCTGCACTGCAGTCTACGGTGTGGCACGCTTACCTAGGAGATACCTATTAACTCTACTTTTGAAGGCCCCCGGATGATACCTCTCAGGAAACAGAGACTCAGGTAGTGAGTTCCAAAGCTTCGTAGTCCTAACAATAAAGGTCGACGCAAAGCGTTTTGTACTAAAGTTCGGAACTTCAACTCTGTATCGGTGTCTCTTCACTGTCTCTCTGCTCGTTCTGTAGTAGAACGGAGATGGTGGAATCAAATTATGAAGTTCCATAGCACACTCCCCGAAACGTATCCGATAAAAAACCGACAAACTAGCAACCTTGCGTCGGTGCTCTAGGCTCTGAAGCTTCGCCTTCGTAACGCAAGAATTGCCGATGAGCTTCAGATTGACAGTTTGCGAGTTGGACTCGCGCATGAAGGGTTCCGTACCATTGTTGTATGGGAGATAGATAGATAGATAGATAGATTAACTCTTTATTGGGCAAATTATTGGTACAAATTGTACAAGGTACAACAAATAAAAAGTAACAACATAAGAATATTTACAACGTGTCACAAACGGCGGCCTTATCGCTAACAGCGATCTCTTCCAGGGAGCTCCCCTTTAACATTATTTTATAACTTATTTTTTAACTTAATACATAATTCAATATTCCTAAATGTATAGAGGGTCTACCAAATAAATATCGAGTAAAAAACTACTTAAAAATTGCGAGGGTGGATGGACAGTTCGCGGCCTCAGCAACAAAACAATATAAAATAAAAGCAAAAGTAATTTAATTTTTACACGCTTTATATTAGCTTCACCTGTATGTTTGTTTGTAACCGACTTCTTTGGGCGCGATTTTGACCCACTTTAAACGGTCAGATTTCGTTCAAACTTTGTAGATTTATTGAGGACCGATGACAATACACTAATTTGATAAAATTATTCCATTTTTTTTGTATTTTTGTTTGTTTGTAACCGACTTCTTTGGGCGCGATTTTGACCCACTTAAAAAGGCCAGATGAGCGTATTTTTTAGTTTTTCAAACTATTATTTTAATTCCATGTAATCTCCACCTAATTCTATGGCACTTCTTCTATCTGGTTTCCAACGCCTGTAAGCCGGTCATTAAAAAAGTTTCCTCAAGGCCTTCAAAATAAATAAATAAATAAACTATAAATAAATAAATAAATAAATAAACTATAAATAAATAAATAAATAAACTATAAATAAATAAATAAATAAACTATAAATAAATAAATGAATAAACTATAAATACTACCGCAGCAAAGCAGTAAACCGCAGCACTCGACATCATTTGATGAAAATTTTTGACCTCCTAGGTGTTTTTTTAGGTTTGGGAATAAGTGAAGGTACCAAATTAGGGGAATAGGCGGGATGATGCAGTAATTCAAAGTCACAATCATAAATTTGAGCCATAGATACAAAAGTGTAACCACATAAAACGTGTAAACGCGTGCATTATCTTGATAGAACAACACTTTCTTGCTGAGTAATCCTGGCCTTTTCTCTTTGACTGTTTCACGCAATCGACGCAAAAGGCTGCAGTAATAAGCCTAGTTTATAGTTTCACCTTTTGCAAGGTAGTCCACCATGATGGCTTCCTGAAGTTTTCTTCAGTAGTAAACGCCATATATGCCGACCAGAGCGAGGGTCATCTTCGATACATACTCTCTCGTCCGCGTTTAAATTCAACAATCCAATTTTTCACAGTCGTATACGACAGAGCAGATTCCCCCAGTGTCGTTGGCATATCTTCGTGAATCTCTTTTGGAGTTAGTTTTTTTAAACAGGTATTTGATGACAGCACGTTGCTCAGCTTTCTTTATTATTTAAAAACGCTTAACAAAGGCTCACTAAATTCAGCCTAATATAAATACAGTTCATGCTATTGGGATATAGTTTTACAATTTGACAACCAGAGTTATGACAATTTGACATGACATTATAATAGTTTAAGTATTTATGTCAAATCGACAAAGTATTTATACGAAATCTTCAACGCAATATACGTTTTTACTTAGTCAGGTCATAAGTTCTGTCACATGTGTAATATGAGATAAATTGTTACAACAGTCTTTGTAACTGCTTTCATAAAAATCCAATAGATGGCGCTGATCATCCTTAAAACACGCAAACGCTTGTTCACCACTAAAAAGGCACCTTTGTTACTAACCTTTGTCGTAGTAATAATATAATATATATATCATAAAAACGTTTCAAATTTTGAATGGGATTAATAAGATCCTTTTATCTTTGATTTTAATGATATGATAGTAATGAGCGCAAACTGCAAATAAATAAAAAGATATGTACATATCTTTTTATATCAGTGAACTATATTCATTTAGTTCAGTACTAGTTTTCTTTCACTATTTTCATTCAGGGTATTGTATCTCTGTCACCTTGGAATAGAGTTTAAATTTGCCTGGTCAGTCAGATTCGCCGAAAGGTGAACTATATCTTTCTTTTAGTTCAGTACTAATTTTCTTTCACAATTTCATTCAGGGTATTGTATCTCTGTCACCGTGGAATAAAGTTTAAATTTGCCTGGTCAGTCAGATTCGCCGAGTGAGTGAAATAGGCTATCATGTATCATATCCATACGTACAACAGAACAGGACAGCCATAGATAGTCCCGAATACTCCCGATGTTTTCATTCGAGTCTCGAGTCGTTCTTAAACGGATGAAAGAACTAGTGAACTAAGAATTAATTGAAATGTTTTTGAACTAGAGTTTGAAAGATACAAATCACTGAAGTACTTCATTTGAAGGATTCATTCGTGAACTACGCATGTCTACTGCAGATAAAGCGTTGACGAGACATTGGTTTTGGATAGTTTCGACTTGTGTGTGTGTGCTGTAAGCAGTATAATAAATCTTTTTATTTGGTACAAAAAGAAGAACCAACAATGAATTTTTTTTATATATAGGTAAATAAATATGCTCTTTTACTCTCCAATCCTACTTATTTATAATTAATTTGCCGTAAAATGTATAAGAAATGGGTGTAGTATCGACATCTGTTAGAATCATTTGGAGTTAACAGATATTTGTGACAGTCAAATAATAACAGACAATAATTAGCATTAAATTAAAATTGCGACTATGATTTGAGATTTAAACTATCCTATCTCTCAAGTTGGATCGAACTGCACATGGTGTGCGAATTTTATTATAATCGGTTAAGTGGTTTAGGAGTCTATTGAGGACAAACATTGAGACACGAGATTTATATATATTAAGATTAGTGTTTTTTCCTCTTTCTTTTTTTATCTTTTTGTTCATTTTTTTTGTACTTTATATATATATATATATTTTTTCTGTTGTGCAATATTACCTTGCAGACTTGCATGGCGGTGAGGTTAGAACACATCTCCACCGTGCTCTGGACGTCCTGCATGGACTTGCGAGCCTGAAGAAGCTGCACCGCCTGGGTTATGGGGCGGAGCACGCTTAGGATCTCTTCCACCTGGAATTAACAACAAGGAATAAAAGCTCGTCCCGATGTTCAGCGTGGTCGTCGTCGTTGTCTGCCATTATGGATTTAATATTGTCAGTGCGCACAAATGGCGCAGGCGCTGTTTCGTGGCAGACTGAAGCACATTCAAGTCAAACCGCGAGTGAACGCACTACCGACCAATAGGAAACAATTTCATTCGTTCATTCACAGTCGTTCCTTCAATCAGCACAGATTACAAACTCTTGCGTTCACAGTGCTGCCATTCGATAGGATGGAACTTCTAATCGAATAAATTAAAATAAATCATTTTTCTAACATACATATTATAAATAAATACATATTTAACACCCAGAACCACAGCCAACAAATTTAGTTTAGCACAAAGATGTTTACCGGGCCGGGAATCGAACCCAGAACCTTTTGTTTAGCAGTCCGGCATGGTAACCTTTACGCCAACAAGGTCGTCAAATATGAGAAAGATATATTTATTGACCTTACAACATCTCGTCACATTTGGCAAGTCATTCATTACATTCAAATTTACTTTGGATGTAAATTAGAACACTACATTATTCAATTCAATTTCAAATAATCTTTATTTAACTAATAATATTACAAAGAACACAACTAGTGTATATTAAATCCTAGGAGCGACACAATATTACAATTTAAATGTTTTACAATTTTGAACAATTTACAAAAACCTACAGATGTCATAATTATAATTTTAGAATAATACTTAAATAATTTTATAAAATAATATAAGAAGAACATTTTGACATACGTGATACTTTAGAAGAGAATATACGTAATACTTTAGAAGAGAACTGCATTATAACTTATATTAAAATTAAATTAAATGTTTATAATCTATTCAGTCAACTTAAATAAATATTCCACTAGGTGCATAGTCATGTATTCTTTTAAGGAGTACAGTGGATGACCTTGAAAAAAATGTTTCAGTGTTGTTTTGAATTTGGCGTGTGACAATTCAATTACTTGACGGGGTAGTTTATTAAACATCATTATTTTGATGACGCTCGTAATGCGTCGAAACCCGTTGGACGTATACCCAACGTACCTCGTTTGTTCGTGCAAATAAACAAATAATAAGTTTTATTTTTTGTACATGTTCCGTCATTTAAAAAGTCTTCTATTTTACAAGCTTTATATTAGCTTCACCTGTATTTTGTTTGTAACCGACTTCTTTGGGCGCGATTTTGACCCACTTTAAACGGCCAGATTTCGTTCAAACTTTGTAGATTTATTGAGGACCGATGACAATACACTAATTTGATAAAATTACGGTTTTCTATAAAAAGCGTGTTTTTAAATTTTTTTTTAACTATTATTATTATTATAGCTTTTTATTCTGAGTAAGTTCAGTTACTACATAGTTTACAAATTATAAAAGTAGACAAGCTACCAAGTAACTTACGCTTTTCTGGCCGTATTCAGCTAATTGTTCCTTGACCCAGGTCTCTAGATGGGAGATGTTGTACCGGATCTGCAACCCCTTGGCCCAGCAGCAAAGGTCCTTGCGAAGCAGCAACTGGTTCAAACTGTACGCGCAAATGTAGTAGAACAACTGGGGGAAGATAAAAATCTAGTAAATTGGCGTGTTGAAAAAAATTTAAACATAAAACTAAATACATATAAATTAATCACATTGATAAGTAATAATATTGACGACGGTGTAATGGTTACCATGCCAGACTGCCAAACAGAAGGTTCCGGGTTCGTTTCCCGGAAGAGTCAACATATTTTTGCTGAAATAAATTTGATGGCTGTCGCTCTGGGTGTTAAAAATGTAAATATGTATCTGTAATAATAAATGTATAATACTACATATGCATACATACACATTTTATATAGATACATATTTAACACCCAGACCTACAACCAACAAATTTAGTTAAGCACAAAGGTGTTGGCCATGCCGTGGAAACGAAGCCGGAATCTTCTGATTGGCAGTCCGCCATGGTAACCATTACGCCAACGCGGTCGTCAAACGTTACGCCTGGGTCCAATAGGTTTTCTTGTCGAAGGTCAACGCAAAGAAATAAATGTTTCTTTCTTTCTTTCAAAGACGCTCCGCTCGTTTAGTTCGCTCACTCTTAGAGCGAGGCCCCATCAGTGCGTTTCGCTGCGTTGCATCGTCGCTGCGTCGTTTTCCACATATTTTTTATGACATGCCCCATTAGACCGTTGCGTCGTCGCACGCGACGTTTCAACGGATCGACGGACAAGAGACGAAGCGGGGGGAGGGTGATGCGTTGCGTTGTCGGAGCTCCGCTGCGACAACGGACAGTGATTCACTGCTAGAGGAGGAAGCTAGAACTAAGACGCAGCTGCGAAGAAGCTCCCTCTTGCGTTGCGTTGGCGCAGCGTCAACGCAACACAGGTGTGACATACAATGGTGGCGATTCTGCCGTACACACGACTAAACTAAATTTAAAGAAGCCCCGTCTCTTTTCATCTTAGGTGGCCAGAAAGAGACGGCACGTTCAGCACCATAGTCAAAACAACTAAAATCACGTCAAATGTAGAAAATATAGGAGACTTTAGAATGCACTCACTTGTATCACCTCTAAAACTGCCTGCGCATTCCATATTTGACGTGATTTTAGATGTTTTGTGTGTGGTTCAGAACGTGCTGTCTCTTTCTGGCCACCTAAGATGAAAAGAGATGGGGCTACTCTAAATTTAGTTTAGTCGTGTGTACAGCAGAATCGCCACCAATGCGTTGTTCCGTTGCGACGACGCGACGTAACGCAGCGCATCGCACTAATGGGACCTCACCCTTACCTGTTTGAATATAGTGACTCGCAGCGGCTGGTCCACGGCGAAGGTGTGGAGATGCTCATGCATTGCACTCAGCTCGTGCTTCAGGCGGGACGGACCAGGGTTGGCGCCTTGCGGACCCGGCGCGCGACCTGCTGGCCCCGAGAGGCCGCTGATCTCTTCATATTCCAATATGGCGGGGATTATTAGACGCTCCAATTGACGCTCCAAAAGGGTAATTAGGCCTGGAGAAAAAGAAAATATATATGTTAAAGGAATGTTTTATTTTAATTTATTCGATTAGTAGTTCCATCCTATCGAATGGCAGCACTGTGAACGCAAGAGTTTGAAATCATAGAACTTTATTAACCTTATAACATTGCGTTATACTAGGCACGTCAAATTTACATATTACATATATCGATCAACAATCAATTAATGAATTAGTCAATATCTTAATATTATAATTAGTCATACAATGTCATAATAATATAATTTTTTATCTGTGCTGATTGAAGGAACGATTGTGAATGTACGAATGAAGTTGTTTCCTATTTGTCAGTAGTGCGTTCACTCGCGGTTTGATTTGAATGTGCTTCAGTCTGCCACGAAACAGCGCCTGCGCCATTTGTGCGCACTGACAATATTAAAACCCATAATGGCAGACAACGACGACGACCACGCTGATTCTAATCTAATTGAATCCGCGACATATATGAACATTTAAAATCCATGAATCAAAAATAGAGTTTTGGAGTCCGTTTTCTCCTAGTATAATAAAAACGATCATGAATAAAGGAAGTGAAACCGAAATTGTGCTACTAGGTAGGTCTATTACTTCTTTTTGTAAGCCAAGTAGCAAAGCAATAAAAAAACACTTTTTCCGAGAGCCTACGGCATACTTTGCTCAGAAATCAATTATTCTTTTATAGTATTTAGTATTTATAAACATTTTTCAAGTTTTTCTCGGAAATATATAATAATATATGAACATTCACATTGCATATTGTGCTAAATTTTAATTACTAGGTAGGTTTATACATTTTTCTTGTAAGCCAAGTAGTAAAGCAATAAAAAAACACTTTCCGAAAGCCAACGGCATACTTTGCTTAGAAAACATTTATTATTTTATACAATTTAGTATTTATAAACATTTTATCAAGTTTTTCTCGGATAAATAAAAAATTATATGAACATTTACATTGTATATTGTGCTAAGTTTTTATTATTAGGTAGTTCTATTACATCTTCTTGTGAACGAAGTAGCAAAGCAATAAAAACACTATCTATAATGCATTTTTTCCAAAAGGCTACGGCATATTTATATACATTTTGTATTAATTAACACAGCTGATTAACTGCGGTGAACAAAGTTGCTAAACCTAGTTGAGCACAGTTACTAAACCTCGTCGAGCACAGTTACTAAACCTAGTATGCACAGTTACTAAACCTCGTTGAGCACAGTTACTAAACCTAGTAGAGCACAGTTACTAAACCTCCTCGAGCACAGTTACTAAACCTAGTTGAGCACAGTTACTAAACCTCGTTGAGCACAGTTACTAAACCTAGTTGAGCACAGTTACTAAACCTCGTTGAGCACAGTTACTAAACCTAGTTGAGCACAGTTACTAAACCTCGTTGAGCACAGTTACTAAACCTAGTTGAGCACAGTTACTAAACCTAGTTGAGCACAGTTACTAAACCTCGTTGAACACAGTTGCTAAACCTCGTTGAGCACAGTTACTAAACCTCGTTGAGCACAGTTGCTTAACCTCGATGAACACAGTTGCTAAACCCCAGTGAACACAGTTACTAAACCTCATTGAGCACTGTTGCTAAACCTCAGTAAACACAGTAACTAAACCTCAGTGAATACAGTTGATAAACCACATTGCACACAGTTGCTAAACCTCAGTGAACACAGTTGCTAAACCTCAGTAAACACAGTAGCTAAACCTCATTGCACACAGTTGCTAAACCTCATTGAACACAGTTGCTAAACCTCATTGCACACAGTTGCTAAGCCTCATTGAACACAGTTGCTAAACCTCATTGAACACAGTAACAAAACCTCATCGAACACAGTTGCTAAACCCCATCGAACACAGTTGCTAAACCTCAGTAAACACAGTTACTAAACCTCATTGAACACAGTTACTAAACCTCATTGAACACTGTTGCTAAACCTCATTGAAAACAGTTACCAAACCTTTGTTTGTTGTTCTTACCTTGATATATCCACACAGCGATGTCGCTAAGCACTTGTCTGTACTCTGATAGGTCGAATATCCTCAAGCACTGCTGGTTCTGCCGCGGAGTGTTACCCGACTGGTAAACAGCATCGCCGCTGTACTGACGCATGTTGTTCAGCAGTCTGGAATGGGGAACAAGCGTTAAACAGCAATGGAATGCTAAGACGATGATGATGATAAAAATGGCCACGTTTTTTTTTTACACGGCTGGTAAACTAGAAATGGTTCAGTATGGGGTTACCCATACTGAACCATTTCTAGTTCGTATTATGGTTGCTAAAATTGGCCAAGTTTTTTTTTATTTACACGGCTGGCTAACCCCATACTAGACCATTTCTAGGTCGTATTATGGTTGCTAAAATTGGCCATGTTTTTTTTTATTTACATGACTGGCTAACCCCATCATACTAAACCATTTCTAGTTCGTATTATGGTTGCTAAAATTAGCCATGTTTTTTTTTTATTTACAGGGCTGATTAACCCCATACTGAACCATTTCTAGTTCGTATTATGGTTGCTAAAATTGGCCATGTTTTTTTTTATTTACATGACTGGCTAACCCCATACTAAACCATTTCTAGTTCGTATTTTGGTTGCTAAAATTGGCCATGTTTTTTTTTTATTTACAGGGCTAGTTTACCCCATTCTAAACCATTTCTAGTTCGTATTATGGTTGCAAAAATTGGCCATTTTATTTTTATTTACACGGCTGGTTAACCCCATACTGAACCATTTCTAGTTCGTATTATGGTTGCTAAAATTGGCCATGTTTTTTTTTTTATTTACATGGCTGGTTAACCCCATACTAAACCATTTCTAGTTCATATTATGGTTGCTAAAATTGGCCATGTTTTTTTTTATTTACATGACTGGCTAACCCCATACTAAACCATTTCTAGTTAGTATTATGGTTGCTAACACAACTGATATACTATATATACATACATATTTTATACAGATACATATTTAACTCCCAGACCAGCAGCCAAAAAATTTAGTTCAGCACAAAGATGTTGGCCGTGCCGGGAATCGAACCCGGAACCTTCTGATTGGCAGTCCGGCATGGTAACAATTACGCCAAAGAGGTCGACAAATCAATGCATGTGCAATCGTCAATGTGTAATTGTTGTATGAGAACCACCCTTAATTTTTTTTTGTTTTATAATTGATTTTTAAAGTAAATATATAATTAAATATTATTAGTGAGTGTATAGAGGGTGGACCAAATGTCGTTATAAGCATGGAGTAAAAAATGCTTGAAAATTACGTTTGTTGTTTACGTGGAGCCCCCCTCAAATATATTTTTTTTATTTAAATTTTATAATTTAATTTTATAGTCACCTCAACATATTAGCAAGCCACAGCGCGTTATACTCCACGCTGTCAGACCGTTTCTTCAGCGTCTTCTTCACGCCGGTCCTCACAGCCTTCATGAGTTGGTGCATCTTCGGCTCGTCATCCACGTGGTCCGTGTGTCTCAACATCATGAACAGAATGTACGCCGGAAGGCCGGGGAGCATGCCTACTGCCAGTTTAGGTTTTAAATCTGAAATTATTAAAATAAGGGGTTTTTTAGGTTAGGTTCCGTACCTAGTAAGTGAAAACGGTACCTATTATTTTTTTATTTTCTTTTATGGTTCACAAAACAAAATAATCAAAACTAGATTATTTTCCTAACTTATGTGTACACAACATGAACAAATATACTAAGTATTAGAAAGAAACAAAGCATCAAAACACCCCTACCCTATAACTATGGCTAGTTTTACTCAATTTTGCCGGAATTTACGAATTATTTATCTATAATTTGTAGTTTCATTTTATAACATGCCGTTAATGTATCCTAATATTTTATTGATGGGAAACACATTTTCAAGGATTTTTAAACGTAACTCTAAAACTTATCCTACTTAATTAGTGGTTACTTTGTGCTCAAATAGCTTAACCAAACTCGTTCATATTCACCAAATCTTATAAAAACAATTTAAATAGTATAAATTATTGCCTTTACGCGAGTAGCAACACGCAAACATACAAACAAAACATAAGCAATTTTGACAAAATTTTTGGCCGGTAAACACACAGAAATTTTTTTTTTAAGTTAGTGCTCGGAAAGCACCGAAACTGTTGGACTCATTCCAACTTTTAATGACAAGTAAGTGTGACATTTTTTCTACGCGAAAATATTAAGATGCCTTACGTGAACAGTTTACAATGTTTACACACACACCTGTAATAAGTTTCTTGATAATGATGCCCTCGTCTTGCACCTTGTACTCGAACATGCCGAGATATTCCCTCTCTTTCTTACGCGTCACCGGCGCCAATTCCAGCGTGGTGTTCGCGCTCTGAGGCACGATGGAATCTGAGGGGGAAAGAGATAAAACATAAGATAGATACATACTCGTAGATATCATATATTATTCATCATTTTCTTAGAGAATGTAACCATTCCTTATATAATGTAAGCGTTCTTTAGCTAAGTAACCAACGAAACAAAACCTTAGCGAATGTAGCCATTCCTTAGAGAATGTAACAATTCCTTAGAGAATATAACAATCCTTTGAGAATGTTCAACTATTTAGGTAATTAACAATGCCTTAAAGCAAGCAACGATTCTTTATAGCATGGAGGATTACTTAGAGGATGTAAAAAATCCTAACAGAATGTAAAAACTCCTTAGAGTATGTAACAATTCGTTAGAGAATGCAACAATTCCTTATAGAATTAAAGGATTGCTTAGAGGATGTAAAAAATCCTAAGAGAATGTAACAATTCCTAACATACTGTTTGTAAGCCTCGTCGACTGTTTGACAACCTCGTTGGCGTAAAGGTTACCATGCCGGTCTGCTAATCAGAAGGTTCCGGGTTCGATTCCCGGCCCGGTCAACATCTTTGTGGTGAACTAAATTTGTTGGCTGTGGGTCTGGGTGTTAAATATGTATATATATATAATATGTATGTATGTATATGTAGTATATCAGTTGTGTTAGCAACCATAATACGAGCTAGAAGTGGTTCAGTATGGGGCTAACCAGCCGTGTGTATAAAAAAAAAGCATTTTACTATTTTAAACAGCCACTGTAACGCAGTAGCATACGAAAGATTTAACAATTAAAATTCGTTAGGCGCATTGCTTACCATTGCTTTCAAGTATATCGCTGACATCTTCGACTCCGATATCTTTGAGCTTATTGACCAGCAGCCGGATCTGGTTCTTGTAACGTCTACAACTCTCTGACAGCTTGTCCACTCGCTCCTGTAAATATATACGGTACATTTTATAGAACTTTCAACTTTTTTTAAAACTTAGTTCTTAAAAACAAGAATAAGGTTAGCATTTGAATAAATAAATAAATATAAATAAATATTAGGACACATTCACACACGGCTGGTTAGCCCCATACTGAACCATTTCTAGCTCGTATTATGGTTGCTAACACAACTGATATACTACATACACATACATACATATTATATATAAATACATATTTAACACCCAGACCCACAGCACACGGAGAGAAAGGTGTTGCGTAAAATGTTTGGTCCTGTCCGGAGAGACGATGGTAGATGGCGCGTCCGTAAAAACAGGGAGCTACAAGAGTTGTTTGGCGAACCAAACATCGTGGGAGAGTTTAAGGCTCAAAGACTCCGATGGCTTGGACACCTGGTAAGGATGGGGGAGGATCGGGCCGCTAAGAGAGCCTACCTAGGGAAGCCGGAGGGACGCCGTCCAGTTGGCCGCCCTCGGTACCGTTGGAGTGACGCCGTCGAAAGGGACCTTGGCGAGCTTCAAGTGGCTGACTGGAGAGGAATGGCGCAACACCGTGACGAGTGGCGCCGTCTGTTGTCGGAGGCCAAGACCCACTTTGGGGTTTTCGTACCGGAGAAGTAAGTAAGACCCACAGCCAACAAATTTGGTTAAGCACAAAGATGTTGGACCGGGCCGGGAATCGAACCCGGAACCTTCTGATTAGCAGACCGGCATGGTGACCTTTACGCCAACGAAGTCGTCAGATTGTGATTAAAGAAAGAAAGAAAAAATATATATTTCTTGTGCACACAAAGATACATATCTTATATCTTTAAATGAGCAATTTTTGTATATATATAATTGGAATCTCGGAATTGGCTCCAACATTTTCATGAAATTTAGTATATAGGGGGTTTCGGAGGCGATAAATCGATCTAGCTAGGAATCATTTTTAGAAAATGTCATATTAAAAAAAATCGGTCAACCAGGTACTATACAATTATACAATTGCTTATTATAAATAAAAAAAGCCTGTGTGCACAAAAGGAGCAAATTCAGCATAATGCTGAGGGTACTAGGTACGCAGCGCTTTCAATTTGCTCCTTCACACTTTATTTAGGCAAGATACAATAGAGTCTTCATACATATTAATATTCCAAAATATGAAAGTACACATGATTTTTTTTACTATACCAAAAACAAATATACAGTGTAAACTCTATATAACGACACTGAAGAGACTGTGCATTTATGGCGTTATAAAGAGTGGTCGAAAAATGGAGAGAATGTATCATTGTATGGAATACAAGCTAAACCAACTAACGTTAAATCGAGTGACGTTACATGAAGTTTACACTGTAATTTTTACACGCTTTATATTTGTTTCACCTGTATGTTTGTATGTTTGTTTGTAACCGACTTCTTTGGGCGCGATTTTGACCCACTTTAAACGGCCAGATTTCGTTCAAAATTTGTAGATTTATTGAGGACCGATGACAATACACTAATTTGATAAAATGACGGTTTTTCAATAAAAAGCGTGTTTTTTAAACTATTGTTATTTATTTGATTTAATGGCAGCCTTAAGTCACCACTAAACGCCTCCAATCAAGGCAATTGTTACAACAATTCAAAACATCTTTTTTATTTATTTTTTATTTTTATGGGACTTATTCGCTACCCCTGTCTGGCAATAATTCTTACCACCTTGTAAATTATTACAACGTACCTGCAAAGATAAACTTTCAGCAGCCAGTCGAATAATCTCATTTTGTGCGAACTCTTGCGCCTTGTTCTTCGGTTCCGCACTCAACTCTGCACTGAGTAACCTGCAATGCGCGTTGCAATAACCATTCATTAGAAAGAACCACACTTATTATATTTTTCGGACACAAACTGTAAAAAGTCAACCAAAGAAGTTACTTATTTTGCGTACGCTGCCTAAACTACAAAAGATAGAACCATAAAATGTTATAATTAATTGTATATCTTATAAATATCTACGAAAAAGTCCGCGACACCTATCTATGTCGAATGAGGCACAACAACCACATTTTTATTAAAAAATCTTGATTTTTTTTTGCCTACATTTAAATGCGTTTATTTTACTCATGCTATTAATCCTTATCAAAATAAATTATTTTATCAATAAGTACAGTTTATGTTGATAATATTTGGTCATTGAATGATTAAAATTGGACGTTTGGTTTAGAAGTTGTGGTTAAATTAAAATATTACGATCAGTTGCACTGCGGGACTGCAGGTAGAAGTGAACACTTTTGCCGGGAGCAAGACTTAGTTAGCGCTTTGCGGGCGGTCCTTTAGTTAGTTCTAATTGAGATATATTTAGTATCGGCTGAGCACCCGTGCGAAGCCGGGCGGGTCGCTAGTTAGTTATAATAAAATAAAATGTAAATAATTATAGATTTAATGAGAACTAAAACTCAACCTACAATAGTTAGTCATAAGTTTAAATAGGTGATGTTAGCCTGTAACCTATATTCACACCAAATTTAATCAAAATCACTTCAGCCGTTTGAGCGTGAAGATGTAACAAACATACACATACACACACAAACTTTGCATTTATTATATTAGTAGGATATTATATTAGAGACCTGAGAAGCTTTAGAACTCTCTTTTTCCTGAGAAGTACAATTTAGGGGTAGTCAAATCTAGTAAATAGGTTTGTTCTAGGCGAGCGTATTACATCTTAGACAGAGGTAAGCTTAACATCAGGCAATATGCAGTCAAACATAAGCCTATCCATTGAAGCTTGTACATAACCCGGCGATAAATTGTACACCGACCTTTGGAAAGAGACCATCGGCTAGTTTGTGCTGTTTGAAGGTTACAGTTAGCTCTGATAACAGCTGTTTGTAAGTTACAGTAAGCTCTGATAAGAGCTGTTTATAGGTTACAGTAAGCTTTGATAAGAGCTGTTTGAAGGTTACAGTTAGCTCTGATAAGAGCTGTTGATAGGTTACAGTTAGCTCTGATAAGAGCTATTTATAGGTTACAGTGAGCTCTGATAAGAGCTGTTTGAAGGTTACAGTTAGCTCTGATAAGAGCTGTTTGTTGGTTACAGTTAGCTCTGATAAGAACTGTTTGAAGGTTACAGTTAGCTCTGATAAGAGCTGTTTGTTGGTTACAGTTAGCTCTGATAAGAACTGTTTGAAGGTTACAGTTAGCTCTGATAAGAGCTGTTTGTTGGTTACAGTTAGCTCTGATAAGAACTGTTTGAAGGTTACAGTTAGCTCTGATAAGAACTGTTTGAAGGTTACAGTTAGCTCTGATAAGAGCTGTTTGTAGATTACAGTTAGCTCTCACAAGAGCTGTTTGTAGATTACAGTTAGCTCTGACAAAAGCTGTTTGTAGGTTACAGTTAGTTCTGACAAGAGCTGTTTGTAGGTTACAGTTAGCTCTGACAAGAGCTGTTTGATGGTGACAGTTAGCTCAGACAAGAGCTGTTTTTGTTGGTTACAGTTAGGTTTGACAATAACTGTCTTTGTTGGTTACAATTAGCTCTGATAAGAGCTATTTTTTGTTTACAGTTAGCTCTGACAAGAGCTGTTTTTGGTTACAGTTAGCTGTAACAAGAGCTGTTTGTAGGTTACAGCTAGCTCAAAGACTTTGTGTGTTTCAGCCTATAGTCAAGTTTTTATGACTAGTTTAGGGAAAAAGCATTTTTAAAGAAAATATAACATACATGCAATTATTTATTTGATTTTATCGTGAAATATTTAACAAATTCACTTAATTTAATAATTATATTTTTTATTAATAATAACGAATAACTATAACATGATTTAAAATAACATTTGATTGATTCAACTATTTTATAGTATTCCAAACAGAAAAAACCAAATGTATTAACGAATTATTTGGCAAAAATAATGATTTCAAATATTTCTTTGGGCTAAAATGCTTTTTCCAATATCTTCTTATTGCTTCGTTTAGCAAGTTTCTTTTTATTTCTTCGTGAACTCTGGAAGAGATGAAATATAATAATGTGCTCTATGACATTGGTGGTAAAGAACGAATTGAATTGACAAGAAGTCATCATAATATTTTACTAAATGTTTTTTCCTCTTTCACAATAATATAGCTTAAGCATCAGAATAACAACAAAGCTATATTTTTAGAGATGTAGGTGGCGATTCTGCTGTACACACGACTAAACTAAATTTAAAGTTGCCCTGTCTCTTTTCATCATCAGTGGCCAGAAAGAGACAGGACGATCTGAACCACAGACAAAACAACTAAAATCACGTCAAATAACGTGAATGAGGACATGAGAGAGAAAGGAGTGAGTGTAGAGACGACGGCTTATAGAGGAGAGTGGAAGAAGAAAATTTGCTGCCGACCCCACCTAGTGGGATAAGGCAAGGAAGAAAAAAAATTTAACAAACTTACTTCTGATATTTTTCATTGTCTTCGCGCAGCCGGTCTATTTCAGATTTCGCCTTCGTTATATGTTCCGAGTAGAATTTCTTTTCGGACAGTAGTTCTTCTTGCAGTTGTCTGAAATTGTAAAAAAAAGGTTAGTAAAAGAATAGAAAACAATAAAAAATTATGTATATCTGTGCCTCGCGGTGTTACACGCGATAATCCGGGACAAAAGAAGTTAATCCGGGATAAAAAGTATCCTATGCTAATTAACTTAAGCTACTAGGATGTAGCCTATATAAAAACCAGACTATGTTAAATGTGTTATAAAATTGTATGTATAGATACGCCCCGCGGTGTTACACGCGATAATCCGGGACAAAAGAAGTTAAAACCGGGATAAAAAGTATCCTATGTTAATTAACTTAAGCTACTAGGATGTAGCCTATATAAAAAGCAGACTATGTTAAATCCTACTACTATTATAAAGGCGAAAGTTTGTAAGTATGGATGTATGGATGTATGTTTGTTACTCTTTCACGTAAAAACTACTGAATGGATTTGAATGAAACTTTACCACAATATAGCTTATACATCAGAATAACACATAGGCTATAGCTTATACATCAGAATAACACATAGGCTAAAATTTTTGAGGTTTTTAATGTGAGGTCGTAAAAAAAAACACATTTTTTGCGCTTACATTGCAAACGCTGACTGAATCCTACAAGATAGATCAAAACAATTTACTACAGTATTGTACAACTTAAAAAGGTCTACAAAAAAGTCCGTGATGGTATATGTTTATCTCTTAGGAATAACCCACAATAACAATTTTTTATCCTTTACTTTGTACGAGAAATAATGGCTTATTTACGAAGCGATTTTAAGCAATACACTATTAATCCTTATCAAAATAAATTATTTCATCAATAAGAACAGTTTGTGTTGATAATATTTGGTCTTTGAATGATTAAAATTGGACGTTTGGTTTTGAAGTTATGGTGAAATTAAAATATTACGATTTCTGCTGCACGGCCCGTTGCGAAGAGGGCGTGTGCGGGGGAGGGGTGTTTAGATCTATGAGTAAGGTACCTGCGCGGCTCAGTCGCGAGGTTGGCTCCCATCGCAGCGGTCGTGCGCGAAGTCTAATAATTTTCGGGTTTTTTTTTTTGATTTTGTTCTTTTGACTACACATACGCAAAAGTTCTTCTCAGAGCTAAACTGTTGTCTAATATATAATACTAGCTGACCCGGCAAACTAGGTTTTGCCTCACTTAAGGGTATGAAAAATAGATAGTGTTGCTTATATGACACGTTCGTACATTTACCATAGCAGTGCCATCTATTGATTACTTACTCAACCCAGTCGAAAGGTATCGACATCTGTTAGAATCATTTGGAGTTAACAGATAATTGTGACTGTCAAATAATAACAGACAATAATTAGCAGTAAATTAAAATTGCGACTATAATTTGAGATTTATACTATCCTATCTCTCAATTTGGATCGAACTGCACATGGTGTGCGAATTTTATTATAATCGGTTAAGTGGTTTAGGAGTCCATTGAGGACAAACATTGTGACACGAGATTTATATAAATTAAGATAAGATTATTAATATTATATGTATGTTTTTTTATTATTCTTTATTGTACACTACGTCCTTCTTTAGTCGTTTATAAATTCCTTTCCATCCAAAGGTTGCCTGGATGAGATCGCTTTAAGCGATAAGGCCGCCAATTGTGGCACAATTGGCGGTTTTTTTTAAGTTAATTGTTTTTTACTGTGCCTTTTTTATTTATGTGTCCAATACAGAATTATAAAATTTCCATGACACAATGTTAGTTACCGTACTCCTCCGAAACGGCTTGACCGATTTTTACCAAATTTCATATGCGTATTTAGTAGGTCTGAGAATCAGCTACTATATATTTTTAAGGCAAAACAATGTTTGCCGGGTCAGCTAGTGTGTTATAAAATTGTATGTATAGATACGCCTCGCGGTGTTACACGCGTTAATCCGGGACAAAAGAAGTTAATCCGGGATAATGAGTAGCCTATGCTAATTAACTTAAGCTACTAACAAGTAGGCTATATAAAAAGCAGACTATGTTAAATTAAATGTGTTATAAAATTGTATGTATAGATACGCCCCGCGGTGTTACACGCGTTAATCCGGGACAAAAGAAGTTAAGAAGTTAATCCGGGATAAAAAGTAGCCTATGTTAATTAACATAGACTACTAGGAATGAAGAGGTACTCTGCCTAGTACAAGAACCAAGAACCATAATAAATACAATAGACAACAGAAGAGGAAAAAAATGATTGGCCACTTTAAACGACATGACAATTTCATTAAAAATATCGTAGAAGGAAAGATAGAAGCCAGGAGAGGAAGAGGAAGACCTAGAAGATCATATTTAGACCAAATTAAGGAGAAGGCGAAAGTCATGTCGTATAGGGAGGTCAAGGATTTGGCCGAATATAGAACTACCTGGAAAAAACTCCACAGACAAAAGCCCAGCTCTTAAATATTGAATGAATGATTAGGAATTAGCCTATATAAAAAGTAGCCTTTGTAAAATTTTGTTAACATACTACTTTAAGAATTCTTTTTCCCGGATTAACTTCTTTTATCCCGAAAACAATTGCCGTTCCCGTGGGATACGCAAATAACTTCAAAATCTATGTAACTTCTTCACGCTACAAAGGCTGGACCGATTCTAATGAGATTTACTATGAATATAGTTTAAACCATGGATTACTACTACTACTTTTTATCCCGGATTAACGATGGTAACACTGGCGCAATAAGTTTATACATAATACAAATATTTATTAATAACACCATTAGTTACATGTCAAAATAATAATATTAGCTATGATGTAAGATTGCTTCAAGAACGTTCTAAAATCACAATTTACTTTGCATTTTAATTCTGTAAATGGATACTACGATTTGGCCTTGGTTCAAACCCACCATATCCGGTGGAAACAGGAGAATTAAAAGGTTTACATTATTCAGTACATACAGAGTTACTTGTCTTTTTTCTTTATTCTTTCCTTTTGCCGCTATATGGCGTCACAAGTATTGATTTTAAAACAAATTCAAAATGGAGGAGGCCCTTAGTTTATGTGTTATATTTATATTTTAACATCTTATATTTTAATTATATTTAAATTTTTATCATATTTTATATTTTTATATACAGTATTTTTTAATTTACTCCATGTAACGTCACTCGACTTAACGACAAACTCTCTAAAGCGTCGAAATCAATTGGCTTTAGTTTGGTTTAGCTTGCATTCCATACAAAAATACATTCTCTCCATTTAACGATCACTCTCTATAACGCCATAAAATGCACAGTCCCTTCAGTGTCATTATAAAGAATTTACACTGTAATTTTATTTTATATTAAACTTCTCGAACAATTTTTTCTTTATATTGATAATAAGGATTGTTCCAACGTAAAGCTCTGTACTTGGTGGTTCTTTAGACAGTCTATAGATTATTTTTCAAAAAATTTAACCGTTTTTGATTTATGATTTATAAACGATAAAACTGTTTTTGACCATGTCATCTTCTCAATAAGAATTTGGCTTGTACATGTCAAATTCTTCTTCACTAGCCCTGTATATAATAAATGCCAGTATCTATTTTAAAACCAACTGGTCTATGTCTATAAGGACATGATTGTAGGATTGGCACTTATAAAATGAATTTAATTTCAGATAAAAAATAACACATAGACTAGACTGCATTACTTAAATTAAAGGAGAAGAATTATTAATAAATTTATGAAGCGCATGTGAGCGGGTCAGACCAAGTATAAGGAAAAAGACCTCAATACGTCTCCACTGCTGGGACTCAAAGTCTTGTCTCGCCAAAATTCGTTAAAACATTATGTTTATATATAGATAGATAGATAAATTCTTTATTTCCCACTAATTACATTAAATTAAATTATTTAATGAATTATATTAATTTAACCAGATTGTTAAATAAAGTAACTTAAAATAGTGAATTAATTGTTTTGTTTTGTTTGTTTTTTTTTCACACACGGCTGGTTAACCCCATGCTGAACCATATCTAGTTCGTATTATGGTTGCTAACACAACTGATATACTACATATACATTCATACATATTTTATATAGACACATATTTAACACCCAGACCGCCAGACCCGACAGCCAACAAATTGAGTTTAGCACAAAGATGTTGGCCGTTCCAGGAGTCGAACCCGGAACATTCTGATTGGCAGTCCGGCATGGTAACCTTTACGCCAACGAGGTCGTCATTATCATTGCCTCAGAAATGCAATACACCACATTTGGGGTAGCTGCTCCTCAGAGAAAAAAGTTCGCTTAGTTCTGAGGAGCACGCTCAGTTTCCTTCAGAACATAAATATCAGGATGCATTATAACTGTAACCCACTAACTATAACACACATGGTCAAGTGTGGGTTGGCGTACGACAATTCTTTTTTGCACTGAATGAAGTTGCGCTTAAACAGAATTAGTCTGATGGTAAGCGGTATTATGATTTATGGTGAAGCGCGCTTGCCCAGAAGCAACCGGTTTACTCGTGCCTTGAAAACCGCAAAATTATAAAAATGCTGGTCAAAAACCTCGATGATAGGTGTAAAAAAATCATAGTATAAATATATAGTTTACTGTAAATGACGTGTTGATAAAAGTGAAAGTAAAACATAAAAACGACTTATACTCGTAAAAATGTTCCTAACGCGAGTATTAAACCAATAAATAGGAATTTATTCAGGGTAACTCGTGACCAACGCAAACATTTTAGAAAGAAAGAAGAAAGAAAGAAAGAAACATTTATTTTGTGACAACAAAGACAATAAAAAAAAATGGTTGCCTGTAAAGTCGGTTTTACGGGCGAAGATTTTACGTGACAACGTCTGCCGCGTGCTGCGATCTGATCGATTGACCGATCATAGTTGAGTGGAAGAGAGACGCAAGGCATTCGGCGGGCCTCTCTCTCGTTCGGTGACTCATCGTAACGTTACCGGGCGTTACACTTTTTCATAAGTGACTCCCAGCCGCAACCTAATTTAAGACGTTGTCACGTCAAAAACATTTACGTGGCACAAAACCTTTTAAGTAAGAATTTATACTCGTACTTAACTCAACATCAAGAAAGCTCAGACGATTCATACTTTAAAAAAACTTGTGGAAGAGTGGTATTTATCTTCACTGCCCTGAGACAATTCACTTTCTTCTTTCAATTAGATACTGTTTATATTTATTTATAATGTTACTATTACTCAAGTAATTTGGTACGTTTATATTAGTATATTATACATATTTTATGTATGTATTAGGATATATCTTGTATTATTAATATTATATGTATGTTTTTTATTATTCTTTATTGTACACTACGTCCTTCTTTATTTGTCTATAAATTCCTTTCCATCCAAAGGTTGCCTGGAAGAGATCGCTGTAAGCGATAAGGCCAATTGTAGGCTAATTGTGGCACACTAATTTTAAGTTAATTGTGTTTTACTGTGTCTTCTTATTTTTGAATCCAATAAAGAATTTATTATCTATCATTTAATATCATAAATGCGAAATTATTTTTGTTCATATTTGTTTTGGCAAACGATTAAAGAAAGTTAACATACTAGCTTGATATGTAGGCAATTTTTATCCCGGGCTAACGCGGCATTACTTCGGAGCGGACATATTACGAACAATATAAAAAAAAACCACAACGTTTGAGATTTTTTTCCAAAATATTTTTTTTTATTTGTTAAGTTAGCTAGCTAAAGATAAACATCCAAAGAGGCACTAGCCGCGGAAAGCGCAAAAATGGGACTGCATTTAAGTTTTTAATTGACTACAAAAAAGAGAAGAGAAGATTAATATTCGTCTGAATGTTTTTTGCATTACCTCATAACACGGTATTTTTTTTTTCGATTTTGTACATTTTTTTTTTCATTCTTATGTAGTCCCAACAAAATTTTATCAAAATATATTCAGTTTTTTTTTTTTTATTTTAGTTGATTTGTTTATGCCATAAAAATGAATATTTAATTAAAAGTTAGAAATATTGTTAAAGATACAATTAGTATTGTATTTAAAAGTTTTTGCATGTAGCCCTGTACAATACCGACATAAAAATTAATGTTAACAATGATATCGAAAGTTATTGCCAGCTTAGACATATTTTATATTTTATTTATTATCAAATGTGAAACTTGTTAATATAAAAAAACATTGAGTAGCGTTCAATTTCTCTTGTTTTTTATTTGATGATGCGTACACGTATATACAAGGCAGTGGAAGTAGAGGACGACCTAAGAAGATGTGGATGAATTGTGTGAAAGAGGATATGAAAGAGAAAGGAGTGAATGTAGATATGACGGCTGACAGAAGAGTGCGGAAGCAAGAAACGGGCTGTGCCGACCCCACATAGTGGGAAAAGGCAAAGAAGAAGCGTACATATTTTTTTATTTATTCATTAAACATTATATACTAGTTACACCCCGCGGTGTTACCCGCTTTAATCCACTTTTTATTTTATATAATCACAGGAGAGACCTTTGCCCAACAGTGGGACAATATAGGTTAGATAAAAAAAAAAATCACAGGCCACTTTTTATTCCAAAAACAATTGTGGTTCCCGTGGGATACGCAAGTTACTTCAAAATCTCACTGTCTTCAAGGCGAGAGTGAATCGGTTTCTTCTAGGCAAGCGCGCTCCACCCTAGATCGCAACATCACTTAACATCAGGTGAATTTCGATCAAGCGCTTGCCTATCATTAAAAAAAAAACTATGTTACTCCTTCACGCTCCAACGGCTGGACTGATTTTGATAAGATTTACTATGAATAAAGGTTAGACCTTGGATTAACACATACATAGGTTACTTTAGAATAGAAGACAAAATTAAATATTTAGTGTACTTTTTTTTTTTTTTTGACACATTCACACACGGCTGGTTAGCCCCATACTGAACCATTTCTAGCTCGTATTATGGTTGCTAACACAACTGATATACTACATATACATACATACATACATATTATAATATATAATACATATTTAACACCCAGACCCACAGCCGACAAATTTAGTTAAGCACAAAGATGTTGACCGGGCTGGGAATCGAACCCGGAACCTTCAGATTAGCAGACCGGCATGGTAACCTTTACGCCAACGAGGTCGTCAAAGGTTACTAAGTATGATATTATTATTATATTAAGGGTTACAAAGTATGATGATATCATTATTATTATTATATTAAGGGTTATAAAGTAAGATATTATTATTATATTAAAGGTTACAAAGTATGATGATATCATTACCTGTTAATTCCCTTCTGGGCTTCGTAAGCTGTCGCCAATTCTCCATCTTCGTTAATAATGTCCACATCTGAACCGTAGTTCGAAGACGCGAGCGACTTTAGGTTCACCGTCTGTTGGAATAGAGGCGATATTAGCTCAGCAAAACTAAGAGAGGTACAGTGTAAACTCCATGTAACGTCACTCGATTTAACGACAAACTCTCTAAAGCGGCGAAATCAATTGACTTTAGTTGGTTTAGCTTGTATTCCATACACCTGATACATTCTCTACATCTTATAAAACGACACTGAAAGGACTGTGTATTTTATGGCGTTATAGAAAGTGGTCGTTTAATGGAGAGAATGTATTATTGTATGGAATATAAGCTAAACCAACTAAAGCCAATTGATTTCGATGCTTTAGAGAGTTTGTCGTTAAATCGAGTGGCGTTACATGAAGTTTCTATAGAAAACATTAAAAGATAATAAAATAACCGAGCCGATAAAATAACATGAATTTAATATAACTTAAACAAATAAGTTTCCAAAAAGTAAGACAATTCAAAGTTTAAAATCTCATAAAAAACTAAACGGAAATTTCAACAAGTCCATACACAATTGTGTAAATCAATTAAAAACAACATGTATTTTATATGTGCTATATAAAATTACTACAAATGTACGTAGACAAATACAATAGCAAGAATATAAAAAGAGAATTCAAAATTAGATAACTCATTTCAAAACAGCAATTTCATACGACATTTTGTAAAAGCCAAAACAATTTTCACTAAAAACTCGATTAACCGGACTAATTGTTGTTAGGCATTCGGAGAATCGAAGATCCGGATAATCGAAAGTATGAAGAAAATTGGTTATTTTATTTATTTTATTTATCGATGAGAAACCGGCGTGGTCGGGGTGATGCCAGTTCCATCCGACATGTTTATGTTTGCAGAAATACGACTTTAGACAGTTGGTCTGCAGTCCGGATAATCGCGTATCCGTATAACTGAGGTCCGGATACTCGAGTTTCTACTGTCTACGTAATTACCATGCATAATTCAGCAACATAGGAAAGCATGAAATAAATTCACAATAAATTAAATAAAACTTAAACTAAAATAAGTAAAAATAACTTAAAGTTGTAAAAGAAATAATTATTTTCACTACTCATACTCTGAAAGGTCTGAAGTTGCCTGAGGAGCGGGATGAAAGTAATACATTGCATCCCTAGCGAGAATCGCTTTGCAACTGACAGCTGTCAAATTATTTAAAAAATAATAGAGTAAAAAAAGGTTTTACTTTCTATACAGCCACAGTGTTATGGTACGTTTACACGCTTGCCAAGCCTTGGCAAACTGCAAACAGTCCCAAGCCTCCACAAATCTCGTTTTGGCGTTTGAAAGGCGTTTATACGCTTGTGAATACGTCAGTCTGCAATATACATCCAAGCAAACGCCCTTTGATCTGCGTAAAAAATCCGACACTCGACTGGATCGGAAGCAAGCAGGCACAAGCCCACGCAAGCCAAGCCAAACGCCCTATTTACATGCTTGCGATTGTAGATCCTTGCCAAGGCTTGGCAAGCGTGTAAACGTACCATAAAATTGATATAACTTGAAGTTAGCTTCAAGTATTGATTAAATAATATTATATATTTTTTAAAGAACTTAGTTATTATAATTTTACATCTGCACAGTAAATAATAATTTAAAAAAATTAAGGACTGTTCACGGAAAAAGCAGAATAACATGAACATAAGAAGCTCATGGTTTTCTTAATTTTTTTTTTACTCACAACACTTTTAAGAGCCTGGAACCACGGTTTCTGTGACCGAAAAAAGAACATTTATTTTAAACTTTCATCATCATCATCTATAGCACCTGCAGTTCGGCTAACTAAGGTGATTTGTCGCGATCATCGAGGTTAAGCAACGGTCGATGCGGATAGTCTTTCGATGGGTGACAACGCACAAGAACTGGACGAAAACCTGGGTGGGAATACTAGTTTTATATCATTGTTGCGTTGGTTATAAATAAAATATATTTTGAATTTATTAATAATAAATAAATATTAGTATACATTTCACACACGGCTGGTTAACCCCATACTGAACCATTTCGATGCCATAAGGACATAACTACCGACTAAAACCTCACGATGGCCTCCTCACCGGAAAGGGCGGGATGAGATTCAGCTTTGAGGAATAAGACTTAAGGAGGATTAGGACATAAAAAATAATTGGCCAAGTGCGAGTTGCACATAAAGGGTTCCGTACCATTGTTGTATGGGAGCCCCTCTTAAATATTAAGTTATTATACTATAAGTTAAAGTATAAGTTAAAAACGTAATTAAATATTTTGTCAATGTAATATACCATACCAAATGTCGTTATAAAGGTTGAGTAAAAAAATGCTTAAAGATTACGTTTGTCGTATTGGAGCTCTCCTTAATATATTATTTTTTATTTTTAGTATTTGTTGTTATAGCGGCACGGGAAATACATATCTTGTAAAAGATTCAGCTTCCTAGCTATTACGGTTTATGAGATACAGCCTGGAGACAGACAGACAGCGGAGGCATAGTAATACTCAAATGTTGTGACGCCTCAGATAACAACCAATGTAAGATACACATTACTGAACTGGATGTATTTAGTAACAGCCTTAGTTAATTCAGAAATAATATAAGTTATAGGTTATATTGTTAAAATTGCATAGTACTTAAGATTACCCCTTTTTTATATGTATATCTGAACCTTCCTTCTTATTAAGTTTACACTAGCATGCTGTGTACTCTTTTTTGGATTGCAGACTTGTTTTTGTTCTTTGTAGTTTAGTAATGTTAAAATGAATGTTTGTAATCTGTCTGAGTGCCTAATAAATAAATAAATAAAACGGGTCCCGTTTTTTTAGGAAACCTAAAAAGAGTTAAACAAAAGAGTAGATACCTTATAATAAAATTTGCTTCTGTGTAACGGTGAATCCAAAAAGTAGGTCTTTGTAAGTTTGATTCCGGACACCGGTGCACTCATTTTCTTTATTATTTTTATTTATATCTTTGACATCTTATTTATTACACTTTGGTTTTGATTGAATAGAATTGTAATTACTATTAATTTTTGGCATTTATACGTATTTGCCGAACTGTTAAAGGTTTTGTCTTTTATCTTAAAACTTTAATTGGAATCAAAGTTAAAGTTTTGTTAGTTTGGAAGAGATCGCTTTAAGCGCTAAGGTCGCCAATAGTGGCACACAATTTTTTATTTTAATCTTTATTTTAGTTTTAGTTTAAATAACTTTTTGTCCAATATACATCTTACCCGCGGATACTGACTTAGATTTAATCTACTTTTGTAAGGATTTTTTTTTAAATTTTTAATTTCAGTGTAGTGAAATAAATATTATTTTCTATGTATATATCAACGTCATTATATTGTATCACTATTTGCAGCCCACACTTTAATACTGGATAAAAAAATGATAACAAAACAAAGTTTAGAAAAGAAAGAAAGAACGAAAAATATTTTTTATTTTGGCAAACACAAAACCTAAAACAAACGTATAAATTAAAAATAAGACACCTTTTTTTAAACTACGTTCACACCAAATAACATCCAAATTGGATCATCCGCTCGACACTGTCCAAAGTCCATAGTCAATTTGATTTTCATTGCATTATGTATTGTAAATTTATTTTTATCATTTGTTTTAAGTTGTAAATTCGTATATAAATTAAAAAAATCCAATTGTATATTATTTGTCAAAATATAGTCATATGAAACAATACTTTTGGTGCTAGTTTAAAAAAACTTATAAGTCAAATTAAAACCACATTTTCGTGATAACAGATGTTACTTCAATACACAATAAGATATGAACCGGAAATAACATATTAGTCTTCGAGTAAACCACTAAACGACAATCTAGTTCAAACAATGTTCTTTCCGAAACACGACCGAGCGTTTGAAAGTTTGTTTTGATACTAAATCATAAATTCATAATCATAGTATGAGATAGTAATACAGTCTGTTTGAGATCTAAGTAATACGAGTAAGAAATGTATTCATTCATATATTTTGTGCACTATAAACTTTTTCTTCTTTCTTAGTATACAGTCTTTTGTGTGTCTTTCTACTTTTTTTTATTCTAATTGTGTCAGTCAAATTATTGGATAAATTTTGGTAATGACTAGCTGCCAAGGCACGGGCTAACGCCTATTTTGGTAAATAAAGTGCCAATGAGCACATTCTTAGAGACTACATAATTAGTAGTATACTCGTATGTTAAAGTTACACTATTTATTAGCTTAGTAGGCAAGATTATAGTTTTATTAAGGGACCTCACGCATTCCCTTCAATCAATAACGGTAAGAGGTAAAAGCATACAATTTTTACAATAGAAAATCTCATTTTTACAAAATTTATAAATAAATCATAAATTACTCATACAACAAACGACATTTTTAAGTTAATATCGTTTTTTACTCAATTAATAACTTAATACTCAATGACGTTTGGTAGACCCTCTTATGCAGTCACAAAATATAATAATTTTGTAAACTTTGAAATACAAATTAAAAATAATATTTAGGGGAGGCTCCCATACGACTTGTTTGTTTGGCGTTTTTTTTTTTTAGTTAATGGTACGGAATCCTTCATGCGCGAGCCCAACCCGCACTTGGCCAGTGTTTTATTTACACTTGTTTGATGATTTGTGTCTGATTCGATCGTTGCCAAAAAATACGTTTATTTTTACGTATGAGTTAGAGCTAATTAATTGACGTGTAACTTTTGGTGTTACTAATAAATAATTTGTATTTGTATTTGGACAAGCTCTAGTGTCGAGAGTTTTCAAGCCGCCCGAAGGCCTCTGACATGGCTTAACGACTGCTTGTACAAAGACAGCTGAAATTGTATCGTCTAACATGTAAAATTTCCATGTCACAATGATAGTTACCGTATTCCTCCGAAACGGCTTGACCTACTATTAACCAAATTTTATATGCGTATTCTGTAGGTCTGAGAATCGGCTACTATCTATTTTCCATAGCCCTAAGTGATAAGGGTAAACTGTACTTAAGGCAAAGCAACGTTTGCCGGGTCAGCTAGTATAAATATATTTTTATCCCTGGTATCAAAACTATTGAATTTTTTTATGTAGTAACTCACGTACGTACGTATCTAGTCGCTTATGGGACAAACAAACAGACGTTTTTTTATCATTATTTATATAAGATATGAGACATTTTTCAGATAAATTACTGTGTCATTTGAACACTGTATAAACATATGAAATCTTATTTTTACCGACTTTAAAACAGAACATCTCAATTCACTTGTATTTTATTTATTTTTTGTTTATTACGTGTATATATCCGTCAATTACAATATTATTTTATTATTGAAAAGGATTTTTATTGCTTGGAAGAAGCAAAGAATTTTTATTAAAAGGAAGAAGGGCAAGAGGCCGACCGAAGAAGACATGGATGGAGTGTATGAATGAGGATATGAGAGTGAAAGGAGTGAGTGTAGAGACGACGGCTGATAGAGGAGAGTGGAAGAAGAAAATTTTCTGTGCCGACCCCACCTAGTGGGATAAGGCAAGGAAGAAGATTTTTATTGCTTGGATTGGATAAAGGAAAAGGTTGCCTGGAAGAAATTGCTACAAGCGATAAGGCCACGTATTGTGCAACAAATTTGCTGGAACTGTTTTTTTCCCTTATTTTTATGTTTTTGGTGTACAATAAAGGATTCTTGTATTGTATTATCGTGGAATGTGGAATATATTAAATTTATCCAAGCTTGATACAAAATTTGCTATCACAGATATATTTTTTACAATGCTAAACCAAAAACCAAACGAATTTACAAGTAACTGACCTTTTAAAACAGGTTTCATATATTCACATTAAAATCTAGAAAATATGATTTTTATTTATAGATATTTTATTTCCTAGGCTCATAATTTGACAGGTTATTTTTTTATTATTTACGACTAGCAGATTGTCCCGGCTTTGCACGGTTTCTTAAATAATCTAAGTTGCAAAGTGGAACAAACTATATTACACGCCTATGTTACACAGGAATAATATAGCTTCCCAACATTGAAAAATTTTTCAAATCGGTTCTGTAGGTTCAGAGCCTATTCGCGTCAAACAAACAATCAAACTATTCCTCTTTCTAATATCTAATCTAATCTTCTTTTATGTAAAATTTCCATGTCGCAATGTTAGTTACCGTACTCCTCTGAAACGACTCGACCGATTTTTACCAAATTTTTTATGCGTATTCAGTAGGTCTGAGAATCGGCTACTATCTTTTTTTGCCTACACCCCTAAGTGATATGGGGTTTTCACCATATTTTTTTTTTTCGACGATTTTTTTTTGTTTTTATTTTTTATAATGGGGCATTAAAAATACAGACAACCCTTAATTTTCACTTTTTTTGTCATCAAACCATACTTTTTATGGCCATTTTAGTAAAAAGGCAAAACAACGTTTTCCGGGTCAGCTAGTTAGTACATACATACGAGTATTATGTGAAATTATATAGCTAACTAGCTGACCCGGCAAACGTTGTTTTGCCTCACTTAGGGTTATGAAATATAGATAGTGTAGCTTATATGACACGTTCGTAGATATACCACAGCAGCGCCATCTATTGTTTACTTACTCAACCCAGTCGAAAGGTATCGACTTCTGTTAGAATCATTTGGAGTTAACAGATAATTATGACTGTCAAATAATAACAGACAATAATTAGCAATAAATTAAAATTGCGACTATAATTTGAGATTTAAACTATCCTATCTCTCAAGTTGGGTCGAACTACACATGGTGTGCGAATTTTATTATAATCGGTTAAGTGGTTTAGGAGTCCATTGAGGACAAACATTGTGACACGAGATTTATATATATTAAGATTAGACGGAATTCTAGACATATTGGATACAGAAAAAAACTGTATGGTAATAAATTTAAAACAATAATATGCATAGTAATGCTTACTATCAGGCTACCGGTTGGCTTGATTTATCATTTCATATTATCTTCGATCTAAGATATCTTATCTTAAATGTATCTCAAAAATCTTGATCATGTATCTTATTTTATTACTCTAAACAGGTCAGCGCTTGACAACAATTTACCTGATGGTAAGTGATATTAGGTCTACGGTGAAGCGCGCTTACCTAGATGCAAGCGGTTCACTCTCGCCTTGAAAATCGCTAAAATTTCTAGACATTGGGGAAAAGGGAATTTGGCAAGGAAAGCCAAAGTTTGGCGGATCGCGAATTTCTTACAGTAAACAAGCGAGAATTAAAAAAACAACAGAACCAATGATCCAAGAGCTGGCGCTTACCTCGGCCAACGTCTAAATTTGGCGATCCAGCGAGGTAATGCCGCCAGCATATTTGGCACCTTACCCACGGACACTGACTTAGGTATAATTTACTATTTGTAATAAAGATATTTTAATTTTAAAATTAGTGAAGTTTTTCTCTTAAAAAAATTCAATAAAAATTTTCAAACCTAAATAATGTGTTGGGGAGGCAAATATCTTGGATTTTAAATGTATCATAGTGTATGTCTTCTACTCAGCAGTCACTTGGTACCCATAGTCTGAGTCAGTGGTAACTATGTAAACGTAGAAACTATTTTTTTCCAAATTTTATACAAAAAAACGCTAATTTGATGTAAAAAATAAATTTCAATTTCAAAAGCCGCCCTTTAATTCCGCCCTTAAACTGTTTAGCGCTAGTTCCCACTAACTCTGAATAAAAAAAAACCTGCTCAAAAAAAATCGAAACGAAGTTTTTTAGAACGTTTTTAGCGTTTATTTATAGCAAGTCTTTATGCAAGGCCAAATATTTATGCAAAACTATTTTAGGTACATCTATATTAGCTATGCCTTACGTTGTCACCCATGTAACTCAGAGTTTAAAAGTACAAATACAAATCATTTATTGATTTGAATTAGAATATAAATTTTATAGTCGGTTAATCGATTACTTTTTAAGTTTAAACAAGATAAACCATTTATTGATAATTTTACAATTATACGTCAAAATTAAAAAAATGTCAATATGAATATAAATAAAAAAATGACAATATGATATACAAATAAATTGTAAAACATGTAATAAAAATAATAATATTTAACAATTACATGTCACGACATGATTCACATAACATTTTTTCTGATATTAAAAAATTCGTCCATAGAATAAAAAAAAATCCTGAACGAGCCAGTTCTTGAGCTTATTCTTGAAAATGCTATCATTACATGCATTTTCAATATCTTTAGGGAAACAGTTATATGCCTTCGGCCCTATAACGTGCGACAACTTATTAGAGACTAGCAACCAGTCCCGGCATCGCACGGGTTATAAAATAATCCAAGTTGTAAAGAGAAACAAAATATAGCCTATGTTACTCGGGGATCATGTAGCTTCCCAACGGTGAAAGAAGTTTTCAAATCAGTCCAGTAGTTTTAGAGCCTATACGCGTCAAACAAACAATCAAACTTTTTCACTTTATAATATTGGTATAAACTAAAAAAATAATCGTCTGTTCGGTCATAAAATCATAACCGTAAATATTATGTATAACCATAATTACAGCCATTTGTTACCACATACATATGCATATACAAGATAATATCAAGATATTTAAGATTAGATAAGAAAAATTAATCTTAAACAGGTTTCTTCTAGGCAAGCGTGTTACATCTTAGACCACATCAAAGTTTAAATCAGCATTAAAAAAATAAATTCAAACAATAAGATATTATTAATAATTCGGTTACCATGCCGGACTGCCAACCAGAGGGTTCCGGGTTCGATACCCGACAAGGCCAACATATTTGTGATGAGCAAATTTGTTGGTTGTCGGTCTGGGTGTTAAATATGTATTGATCTGAAGTATTCATATCTGTATACTAGCTGACCCGGCCAACGTTGTTATGCTTTATAAATTATTTCTAATAACAAAAAAAATAAGGGTGAACCACCTTTATCACTTATGGGTATGGAAAATAGATAGTAGCCGATTCTCAGACCTACGGAATACGCATATAAAATTTAGTTAAAGTCCGTCATGCCGTTACGGATGAGTACGGTTACTAACATTGTGACATGGAAATTTTATATAGGTATTAGAAGATAGATGTAGTACGAGTATATCAGATGTGTTAGCAACCCATATTAAAAACTTGAAATAATTTATGGGTCTTTTACTTGTGTCACAAATAAATAATTTTGATTGTTTTGTTTTGTTTGTTTGGTCTCACCAGCCGTGTGTGAAATGTGTCCTGATTTTTATTTATATAATAGTATAATAATGTATTTGATATAGTCAGTAATAATTATTATGTAATACATAAATACGGGAAAATATTTATAGTACACATTTGACCAGCAAGTTATGTAACCACAGGAGTCTGTGACGTTCGAAGGTGAGGCATGCTTAGTCTAGAATAACTGTCTTTCAAGGAGGCTACCAAAACATAGGTAGCACATCGATTCACTGTCGAAGTTCCGAGGATTCGCACAAAGCGTTTTGCTTCGACCTTCATTGTGAGAACTGTGAAGCTTTGGAACTCTCTTCCTGGGTCTCTTTTTCCCGAGAAGTACAATTTGGGGGTCTTCAAATCTAGAGTAAATAGGTTCCTTCTAGGCAAGCGTGATACATCTTAGACCACAGTCAAGCTTAACATCAAGGAACCTATTTACTCTAGATTTGAAGACCTCCAAGTTGTACCTATATTTGAATAAATGAATTGAATTGAAGCCCTGCGGTTCGCAAGGCGATCGCACGCCAGACTGATCTGTCGTCGCGAAATATATTTGGTACGTACCTGATTACTAAGAACACTTCTGAGTTGAACGCATTCATCCCGTCTCCTGTCCAGCTCCTTTTGCATAACTGCCAGTTGTTCTGAAAACAATGTCAGCCATTTAAACGTTCCTCTTTTTAAGGTTCCGTACCTCAAAGGTGAAAAATTGGTCAAGTGCGAGTTGGGCTCGCACATGAAGGGTTCCGTACCATTGTTGTAAGGGACCCTCCCATCAAATATGTATTTTATTTAAATTTCATATTTATATTAATTGCAATTAAATGTTATATTCATAATTGAAAGATGATGTACATTTATTTATACATTCCGCGAAAATTTTAGGTGTCTACATATGCTACCGTTATTGATATATAGCAAAAATACGAAATAAACACGTTTAATGTATGGGGTTCAGCGCCCCTTAAAAATTTTTAGTTTTAGTATTTATTGTTATTGCTGCACGAAAAATACATATCTTGTGAAAGTTTCAGCTTTCTGGCTATTACAGTTTCTGAGATACAGCCTGGAGACAGACAGAGCGCGGAGTCTTATTAATAGGGTCCCGTTTTTACCTATTAGATACAGAACCCTAAAAACGGGACCATATTACGGGCCTCCGTTGTCTGTCTGTCACCAAGCTGTATCTCAGAAACAGTAATAGCTAGAAACCTAAAAATTTCACAAGATATGTATTTCCCGTGCCGCTATAACAACAAATACTAAAAATTAAAATATTAAGGGGGTCCCCATGTAATAAACGTGTTTTTTTCGTATTATTTTGCTATATATCAATAACGGTAGCTGCTAGACACTTAAAATTTTCACATAATATATAAATGTATATTAGCTATTAAATTAAAATATAAACTTTAAGTAAAATTAATATTTGAGGAGGGCTCCCATTCAACAAACGTAATTTTGAAGTGCTTTTTTACTCGATCTTATAACGATATTTGGTAGACCCTCATAACTTATACGTCAGATTAACACATAGGCTATGATCTATACCAATATAAACATATAATATAAATTAATTAATAATGATGTTGATATTAAAATTTTACTTGTAATGGAAACTTATGTTATTTTACATAACTACTCGTACATATTAACTATTTGGCTTTAAGAGTAACAGTGAAAGCTAAGCTTAAATAAACATTTAACTATTTGGCTCTAGTAGTAACTGTGAAATCTAAGCTTTTATAAATATTTAAATAATTGGCTTTAAGAGTACCTGTGGAAACTAAGCTTAAATATTTACTAATTACTGTGAAAGCTAAGCTTTCATGAATATTTTTCTTTAACTATTTGGCCCTAGGAGTAACTGTGAAAGCTAAGTTTGAATGAATATTTCTTTAACTATTTGGCTCTAGGAGTAACTGTGAAAGCTAATGTGAAAGCTAAGTTTGAATGAATATTTCTTTAACTATTTGGCTCTAGGAGTAACTGTGAAAGCTAAGTTTGAATGAATATTTCTTTAACTATTTGGCACTAGGAGTAACTGTGAAAGCTAAGTTTGAATGAATATTTCTTTAACTATTTGGCTCTAGGAGTAACTGTGAAAGCTAAGTTTTAATAATTTTGCTAACTGTTTGACTTTAGGAGTAGCTATGAAAGCAAAGCTTTTGTACATCTTATTCAATTATTTGGCAAGAAACATATTTTGCGTTCTTTTTTTAAATTATTATTTTAGGATTACCCCACGCTTCATTTGCTGCTAAAAGGCATAAAAAATTAACGTTTAGATAACAATTAGGTAAGGTGTAAACATTAAAGTATGAAAATAATATTAATAGGGTTTCTATCCCAAAAAAAATAAAGCGAGTGTGGCGCGGTGGTAATAACGTCTGCTTTTCAATCAGACGGCCCCTGGTTCGATCCCGGCCCCTACACCAATGACTTGTTTTTCAAGTTATGTGTGGATTTGCACTCGCTTTACGGCGAAGGAAAACATCGTGAGGAAACCGGCATGTTTGAGGACCACAATATCCGAAGACGTGTGTCATCCGCCAACCCGCACTTGGCCAGCGTGGTGGATTATGGCCTATATCTCTCTCTCCTCGTGAGAGAAGGCCCCGAGTCCCAGCAGTGGGAACGTATAGTGGGCTGCTTATGCTTATGCTATCCCAAAAAACAGTTATCTTAGTAATAAAACCGCTATTTTTTTTTAAACTTACCTATAACTTCGTTTGAGAGTTTAGTAGAGTCGCCAGCTGAACGTAACCTGTCGAGGTGTTCCTTCAACTTCTTATTCTCAATCTCTAGTTCCTCCACCTTGAACCGGTCCACGTTGGGGTTCGTTGCCGGTGAAGAGAGGCGGGCTGTGAAGGGAATTTGAACTTTAGCAACTTGGTAATAAGGACGAATTTTGTTCCGAGATAAATGCTAATTACTATTACACTTTTGGTATAAGGATTTTTTTTTAATCGTGGAGGGAATATAGGCTTTAAAACATTAGTAATAAAAGCAAATATTGTATGAAAAGATTCGCAGTTATACATACGTTTTTAATTTACTAATAATATGTAGAAATGCTGTGAGGAATATGGACTTAAGAAACTTTATTATTACGCTTTTGGTATTAAGATTTTTTTCAAACTGTGGAGGGAATATAGGCTTTAGTACATTAGTAATAAGAGGAAAGGTATGAAAAGATTGGCAGTTATAGATACGTTTTTAATTTACTTATAATATGTATACATGCTGTGAGGAATATGGACTTAAGAAACCTAGTAATAAGCCGCAAGCCGCAGCCGACGACTCTACACTCACTTCTTTCTCTCTCATGTCCTCATTCACACACTCCATCCATGTCTTCTTCGGTCGGCCTCTTGCCCTTCTTCCTTGCACTACCATTTCCATGCATCTCCTCTCTACGCATCACATGTCTATGCCACGCCAACCTTCCACTCTTTAATTTCTCACTCACAAGAGCTACTGGTACGGATCAGACTTAGAATTAGAAATAAAACTGGTTAAAATATGACGCGAATAAGCCCCGAAACTACTGGACCGATTTGAAACATTCTTTCACCGTTGGGAAGCTACATTATCCCCGAGTAACATTTGGCTTTATTTAGTTTCTCTTTACAACTCGGATTACTTAATAGCCCATGCGTGATATAATTAATTTAATTTTCTAGTAGTTAGGAAATTAAACATTAAAATTTTGAAAATTGAGAATACAAAATTTGTTTATATTATTATTCATCAAAGTACTAATATATATATCAAAATATATTGGACATGAGATTAAGAAAGCCACTGTGGGAGCCTGTATTAATTATGTAAAAATATCTACAAAAATAATTGGCAAGCAAAGTCGACGGGCGGACCTAGTGTGCCAACCTAAGTGTACGCGTACTCTAAAACCGATTTCGTCGGCCGATGGCGGACAGAACTACACTGCAGACGATAACGGCCGTTGTCGGTGGAACTATGAAGTCTGAACTGTGCAACTACAGAGTACAGACGTAAAAAGCCGGTAAAACGGACAAAAAATCCAAACACGTTCGGATCGTCCGTTTTCGGGCGTCATCGGACGACGTCGGTAGTAGCAGTGTATGCGCTCTCTTCCATTTACTTAACGTTTGATTTGATCGCCCGAGTTCGGCCGATTACGCCCGAGCATACTTCGGCCGATGACGGATTCGGTGTACGCGTACCGTAAGACAGACGACACGCGCACGCACCGGTGACGCGGGCGCAGGCATTTTGTTTCCTCGCGCCGCTATTATTATATCGCTGCCGCTCGGTCGCGAGCGGCAGTGCGCTCTGGAGTCTCATGGCGAATGCACGTCCACTTTGCTTGTAGTATAGTCGACAAATACCTTTTTGGTCAACTTTTTTCAGCAGTCTCCGAAAATTATGTTTGAGGTGTGGATGTGCATTCGATTCGGAATGGCATCTAGATAGTTTTCGAAAAACAATGAAGTTAAAATAAAAAAAAAGAAATTTTTAAAGTTTTTGACCACGGATTTGTTTATTGATCTGTCCTGGGCACCTGAATTTTTTCAAATTTAAATTTTCATATTTAATAAGTTTAAATAATATTTATTCATTCGGCCTTGAATAAATGGCATAATTTTCGGAGACTGCTGAAAAAGTTGACCAAAATGGCACTTGTTGACTAGACTATTATAAGGCATATTGCCCATTATTTAATTTTAAATTATTTTTACATAATGAATATAGGCTCCCACACCACTTACTCATGAGGCGTTCTTCAAGATCGTTCGCCCGTTTAGCGGTCCGAGACAGCTCGCTCTGCAGAGCGGACAGCCTGTTCTGCATGCGGAGCACCAACCCTGCGTCAGCTATCTGTTACCAAAACAGAAAAAAAATATCCATTTTATTATTTTAAATTCGTTTCTTCTTTAAATAATTTGACACCTGTCAGTTGAAAGCGATTCTCCCTAGGGATGCAATGTATTACTTTCATCCCATAAATTCAGACCTACTAATGAAAGTAATACAGAAGTTCTGAAGTTCTCTGAAGTTGCAGGATGAAAGTAACACATTGAATCCCTAGAGAGAATCGCTTTCAACTGATAGCTGTCAAATTATTTATTTATTTATTCCATACACTTATAATAAACCTTACAGATATAATGAATCCAATACGCTTATTAAAATTCATTAGGGTACTTAACTACTTATACACTAAACACATACATATTAAATAAAACTACGTAACTAATTGGTTTTAAATTTATACTACTATACACATCTCTGATTACTTGTACAAGCTCTGCCTCATTACAATTAAAAAGATCAAGATTCTGGTTCTGTTTCTGTTTTAAAAAATAATACAGTAAACAAAAGTTATTTCTATATAGCCACGATATAATTATTATTTTTTACTTTCCTTGTATTTGTAATGAAAAGCACAGTGTTTACCTCGGGTTAAGGACTTATTTAGTCCCTCGAACTATTGACGCCCGCACATTGCTCGGGGTACCAAGCCCCGTCTCGGGACTAAATAAGTTACTTTCACCCCTAGGATAACAATATACTATTGTTATTTTGAGTAAATGTTATTAACTTAAACTAGGCCTGGCCTTAAACAAACTATTTCTTTATTGAAATCGACCAGTAATTAGCGCTAAAAAATATTTTCCATTTATGTGGGACTATCCAGTCAATCAAAAATCGCTGAAGATATCTTCTTCTTCGTATGAGCTAAGTGGCGAAGCTTTGGTGTCGAGAGTTTTCAAGCCACCCGAAAAAAAAAGAAAGAATAAAAAGAAAGAAAGAAACATTTATTTTGTGACACGAACAACAAAGGCCTCTGACTTGGCTTATCGACTGCTTATACTAAGACTAACAGCCGGGACCTCCAATTTTACGTGTCATCCTATCCAAATTAGCGCCCAGATAATAATGAGACTTAAAAAACGTCGGTCTTGTGCATGGTCACCCATCTAAACACCGTCCGCATCGACCGTTGCTTAGCTTTGATGATCGCGTCAGATCCCCTTAGCTAGCCGACCTACGGGCGCTGCATTACGCTAGTTAATTCAGACACTTCACACGCTTTGTCAATTATGTATAAAATACTTACTTTTATTTGTTTTGTATTGTCAAAGTAATTCGAAAACGATACATCTTCGGGTAGGTACAACGGCTCCGTGCAAATTATTAAAACAAACATACACTTGTAAATCTTTTCACGAACTGTCCACTTATTTGAGAAGTTTAAAGAATTAAATTCAATTCAGTCAAGTAATATAAACACTGTGCAAAAGTAAAAAGAATAGTCAGTATAATATATGATCAAGCTTGAAGAGCCAATATTATCAAAATGAATACGTGACCAAAACATTTTCAAGTAGTTTATGGACCACCCTCAATTTGGGCTTAAAAATGACAGTTAATGTCTTATATCAAAATATGCGAGTCGATATTCTGACGTTTTGCAAATGACACATGAATTGTGACTGCTAAATTTGATCTCGTGGCTCGACGGTCAACATAGGTGCGTCAAAACTGCCAGTTTCGAATAATACGAGTTCGAATCCTGACCATGCCACAATTTTTTTGAATTTTGTTTTGTTTTTTTTTTAATTTTCCGTGCTGTTGATTTATGTATATTAATATCCTGACCATATATTGAATCTTTTTGCATTTGGATTTTTTTTGAGCTTCCGTGCTGGAAATTAATATCCTGACCAAACCACAATCGTTTTGCATTCTGTTATGCTTTCTTGCTGGAAATGTTCTAAAATATAATATTTCCATGTCACAATGTTAGTCACCGTACTCCTCCGAAACGGCTTGACCGATATTTACCAAATTTTATGTGTGTATTCAGTAGGTATGAAAATCGGCTACTATCTGTGTATTTTCCATACCCCTAAGTGATTCACCAATACAACGTTTGCCGAGTCAGCTAGTTTATATATATGTACATACATATTAATACACTGACCATACGACAAACTATTTGCATTTTGATTTTTTTAAGCTCCCGCGCTGAGAATATATATATATCATTATATATACTCGTATATTTAGACATATTAATTTTATTTTTTTAACAGCAAATCCATGGTAAATTACAATAGTATTATATTAAATTAATATTTTTTTTATGATAGATAGGCAAGCGCTTGATCGAAACTCACCTGATGTTAAGTGATGTTGCGATCTAGGGTGGAGCGCGCTTGCCTAGAAGAAACCGATTCACTCTCGCCTTGAAGCCAGTGAGGTTATAGTTCAGAGGGAACAGGGATATTTTAAACAAAAAGGAAATTTGATTTCAACCATCAAACAAAAATCAATTGTAGGTCCCGCCTGTTAGTACTAGTATCCATTAATATATAAAAACTTACCAGGAAACATAACAAAGGATACATACAATTAAAAAAAAAGAAATTATATAAATCCTAAAGCAAGCCAAGTCAGAGGCATTCGAACGGCTTGTAAACTCTCGACACCAGAGCTTGGCCACTTAGCTCATATAAAAAAGAAGAAGAAAGAGTAAAATAACTCATGGATCGTTTAAAAAACAACCCTAAAAATATTATTACATCCATTTTGCGCAAACTTATAATTATAAAAACAAAAAAAAATAACTATTTTTTTAACACATTTACACACGGCTGGTTAGCCCCATACTGAAACATTTCTTGCTCGTATTATGGTTGCTAACACAACTGATATACTACATATACATACACACATATTATATATAAATACATATTTAACACCCAGACCCACAGTCAACAAATTTAGTTAAGCACAAATATGTTGACCGGGCCGGGAATCGAACCCGGAACCTTCAGATTAGCAGTCCAGCATGGCAACCTTTACGCCAACGAGGTCGTCACTATGTGCACATTGAATTAAAAAATAAAATCAAAAAAAATATAATAAACGATAGTCAAATAAATAATTTATAGACAAATTATTTATAAGACAAGAGAGAGAGTTTAGTTTATTTATCTACATTTTCATCTGGGCGCTACGTGGGTCGGTTAACACGTTAAAGTGTAGGTCCCGGCTGTTAGTCTCAGTACAAGCAGTCGTTAAGCCAAATCAGAGGCCTTCGGGCGGCTTGAAAACTCTCAACACCATGACACCAGAGCTTGGCCTCTTAGCTCATACGAAGTAGCCGATAAGTAAAGAGCGAGTAAAGTAAGTAAAGGAGTACAGTATATGTTGATAATATTTGGTCTGTGAATGATTAAAATTGAACGTTTAGTTTTGAAGTTGTGGTGAAATTAAAATATTACGATCAGTTGCACTACGGGACTGCAGGCAGAAGTGAACACTTTTGCCGGGAGCAAGACTTAGTTATCGCTTTGCTGGCGGTCCTTTAGTTAGTTCTAATCCTCGGATAAAAAATGTAAAACTTCACTAAAGTTTACATGTAACTACCACCTATTTCAATACTTACTAATATCTATATACTAGCTTATTTCACAACAATCCTGCAATAAGTTAAAACAATTTGCTTAAGAATGATTTAACATATATTTATTAAGTTTCTCACTTCTAGGATTATAATATGTACACTAGATAAGTTGAGTATGTAATTAATTACTTGTAAATAAAGATAATTTGAAAACAAAAAACAGTTAGTTCTAATAGAGATATATTTAGTATCGGCTGTGCACCCGTGCGAAGCCGGGGCGGGTCGCTAGTATATCTTATATATAAAATTTCCGTGTCACAGTGTTTGTTACCGTACTCCTCCGAAACGGCTTGACCGATTTTTTCCAAATTCTATTTATGCGTATTCAGTAGGTCTGAGAATCGGCTACTGTATATTTAGTTTTTTTTTGTTATTAAGGTAAAACAACGTTTGCCGGGTCAGCTAGTATCTTATATATAAAATTTCCGTGTCACAGTGTTTGTTACCGTACTCCTCCGAAACGGCTTGACCGATTTTTTCCAAATTTTATATGCGTATTCAGAAGGTCTGAGAATCGGCTATTGTATATTTAGATTTTATTTTTTTATTAAGGTAAAACAACGTTTGCCGGGTCAGCTAGTATATATATATATATATATATATATATATATATATATATATATATTATGCTTACCGGTGCGGTTCCATTGTGAGGTCCGGGAGATCCCGCTGACCAATTAACTGCCTCTAGAGCCGGCCGGTTGGTCTCCACAGAGCGGACCGATCCGTATCCGTAGTCCTGAACAATTAATAAATAAATAAATTTTAATTCTAATTTGAAAATAGCGAGAAAAAAAGCGAATGTGGCTCGGTGGTATAAACTTTATAATTTTTTATTCTTTTATTTTCTTATTAGCATAAGCAGCCCACTATACGTTCCCATTGCTGGGATTCGGGGCCTTCTCTCGCGAGGAAAGAGATATAGGCCATAAAAAGGAAAGAGATACACGCAGCTAGAGCAGAAGCTTAACTCGGTGGCGAATGATCTTGACGGGTGGTTTAGATCGAACGGCTTGGCATTAAATAAAGATAAAACTTGTTTTCTGAGCTTCAATTTAAATGGTCACGCAACAAAATCCTATTCGGTAGTAGTAGGCCAAACTGCACTCCAGCAGGTGTCCTGTACAAAGCTTCTCGGGTTTTATCTCGATAGTGGGCTAACGTGGGAGACGCACATACACGAAGTGTGCGGGAAGCTGTCGAGCTCATGCTTCGCGCTTCGGCGGCTCGCGAGCACCGCCACCCGCAGCGTCGTGCGCTCCTGCTACTTCGCGACTGTCCATAGCGTAATCACGTACGGGTTAGAGTTGTGGGGCAACGCTGCCGATAGAGATAGAGTTTTTCGCATGCAGAAACGCGCCATACGTGCCATTTGCGGGGTTCAGAGCGACGTTTCCTGCGTTGAACTCTTTCGAGACCTTGATATATTGCCTCTACCATGTGAATTCATATATCAAGTTGCACTTTTCACACACACGCACCTTGAATTATTTCAACGCAGGGGTGCTAATAAAACGTGGGATCTACGTAGCAACGTGAAGAAGATGCAACTGAAAACGCCGGTTCATCGACTTGTGAAATTGGAGAGGTCCGTTTACGTGTTGGGGCCCGCGATCTACAACCGCGTACCTGCGACTGTCCGGGATGCACCTTCCACCGCCAGCTTTAAGACTAGACTCAGGGTTTGGCTATTAGATAAAACTTTGTATAATATAAATGATTATCTAAATTTGAAAATTGACATTTAAATTGACAATTTGACATTTGATTCATATCATATACTTTTGTATTGATATTATATTAGATACTAGAATTAGTAGTGAAAATTGACATTATGATTAATATCATATACTATTGTAATGATATTATAGTACTAGAATATAATTGAAAATTGACATGGATACATATCATATACTTTTGTAATGATATCATATTATTTGACTTGTAACTTTGGTGTTATCAATAAATGATTTGTATTTGTATTTGTATTTGTAATCTACCACGCTGGCCAAGTGCAGGTTGGCAGATGTCACACGTCTTCGGATATTGTAGTCCTCAAACATGTCGGTTTCCTCACGATGTTTTCCTTCACCGTAAAGCGAATGCAAAATCTACACCAATGACTTGTTTTTCAAGTTATGTGTGGATTTGCATTCGCATTACGGTGAAGGAAAACATCGTGAGGAAACCGACTCGTTGGGAGAACTACAGTATCCGAAGACTTGTGTCATCCGCCCACCCGCATTTGGCAAGCATGGTGGATTATGACCTGTATCTTCCTCGTGAGATAAGGTCTGAGTCCCAGCAGTGGGGACGTATAGTGGGCTGCTTATGCTTAAGCCTATATATTATTGCTTACATCTTCCACCATAGTCTCTTGCTGTGAGTTGTTGCTGGCATCAGACAGCGATCTTCTATGTTCTTTCTTTGCCGCCGGTGGAGCTCTGTGGTACCAGAAAAAAAAAATTAATTAAAATCCATCAAATCATAATAAGACATTCTAGGTACGGAACTTTAAATAATAATAGTTAAAAAAAAAACTAAAAAACATGCTTATCTGGCCGTTTTCAGTGGGTCAAAATCGCGCCCAAAGAAGTCGGTTACAAACAAACATACAGGTGAAGCTAATAATAATAGTAGTTTAAAAAAAAACTAAAAAACACGCTTATCTGGCCGTTTTAAGTGGGTCAAAATCGCGCCCAAAGAAGTCGGTTACAAACAAACATACAAACAAAAATACAAGAAAATGGAATAATTTTATCAAATTAGTGTATTGTCATCGGTCTTCAATAAATCTACAAAGTTTGAACGAAATCTGGCCGTTTAAAGTGGGTCAAAATCGCGTTACAAACAAACATACAGGTGAAGCTAATAACCCTTAAATGGACAATGTTGTTTTTAAACCACATTCTAAAAATCACACATAAAATTGACCTTCATTTAATTTTTATTTATTTTGCGCAATGTAGTTTATCAACAACACTCACATTATTGCAAAAGAAGGTATAGTAAATTAATGTCTAGATTATTTTACTATTTTTTCCTAGACAGTAATACATGTCTATTACACACATATATTTTTTTAAAACGTGAAACACAAATCGTCCATTTAAGGGATAAAAAGCGTGTAAAAATACTAACCGTTGCAACGAATCGATTCTCTCTTGAAGCTCGTACTGTGAAGAGAGTAATTTCTGTCGACTCTGTCTTTCTGCTTCCAACTCGTCGCTCAGCGCTTTCTTCTCTCGCTCTATCTGCTTGTCTCGCTCTAGAGAGAGAAAGAAGAACAGAGTTACTCAAATCAAAGGTCAAGGTGTGGAAAGAATTCTTTGCCAAATTCCCTGTTTAAATAAAATAAAATAAATAAATTAAAACAGCCTTTATTTCCCAACTTAAATACATGCATTCACAACAATCTTATTATATTTTCAAAGTTAGTGTTAAAAATTCCCTGTTTAGAATGTGTCAAATACTAGTTTTATTTTGTAAATGAAGGTAGAAAAATATAATCAGTCTATGCATGGTGCTCAGCTGTTTCAATTACGCTCCCCATAAATAAATTATTTTACCCGATAACTATAATCTAGCGGCTTTCAAGGCAAGAGTGAACCGGTTTCTTCTGGGCAAGCGCGCTCCACCTTAGCTCGCAATATCGCTTACCATCAGGTGAATTGCGATCAAGCGCAAGCATTAAGAGTAAAAAAAAATCAAATCATTTGTTTGGACGGTTAATATTTTTTTCAATTTGTAGCAAAATGTTTCTTAACTTTGTACCTATAGATTTTTTAACATACTTGGTATTAAAAGCTACAGTAAATGAGCCTGCATCTCTAAACTAAGCATGGAAGCTTGTATATCAGAGATGCAGTTACTGGTAGCTAACTAAATATACTAAAAGGCGGATTTAGAACATCTAAAAACACGGATTTAGAATAAAAGTATGTATATAGTACGTCAGAAAAAAAATAGTCTACGGTTGGCACATACGTCAATTTCAACTTTTATGTCTCAAAAAATAAAGACCTATCAAGGCGTATACCTAATAAAGACCTCGCAAGCGACATCTAGTATTGAACATTAGAACTAACTCGTTTAATAAATGAGTGCTATGCAAAGTTTAACTCTAACCTTTCGTGATTAAAGACTTTTTCGCTTGTAAAACATACATATATTGTAACTTTGTCGTAGGATTGGCTATATCGGCTCTCTATCTAGCCAGAAAAGTAGTGAGATTATGCGGTTGGTCTAGATCGAATCTAAAAAATTAAAAAAAAAATGCAAAACACTCGTAAAAATCTATACAAAAAGTTAGCGGACGTGTGGTAAAAAGGCAATTTCATTGCGATTTTGATTTGATTCTTTAGAAATAAGATATGCACCTTTCCAAAAATTTGCTCGGTCTTCAAAATCTCTAGTCCACGCCTCTATTTTCGCGTGCATTTCGGCTTCATCAAATTCTAATTCATCTCGTGACTCTTGCTTTAAATATTCTTCAATTGTAGCGTATTTTATAAGATTTGGTACCTTTATTACTTTCTTTTTATCTTCTAAAAAGTTGCTGTTATCTTTTGAGTCATTTTGCACTTCATTGGCTTTTGGAATGCAATCATTATTTTCAATAGGAGAACTTTTAATAGGACCTAGGTGAATCTGTTTATCTGAATCTTCTTTGTCTTTCACAATTTTTATGATATTAAAAATTGTAGTATCATCAGATTGTTTAAGAGCTGGTGGAATACCATTTTTGTTCGATGCGTTTGTATCTTTATTATCATAAACACTTTTATCAATTCTTTCGAGTTCCTTGTCAAGCTTTTCATTTTCTATATCTGTATTGATTTCTATATTGTCTTTAGAATGTATATCATCATTAAAATTTATATTACCTACAACTTTACTAGAGTTAATTATTACTTGAACATTATTACTCTCTTTATCAGTAACTTGATGAACTGACAAGTCATTCTGACTGTTTAAAATCACATTTTGGTTAGATTCTTTTGTTTCAAATTTTACACACACTGATTTTACTTTGTTATGAAAAATCGAATCTTTTATATCATCAGTTTTTAAAACACCATCTTTGACTTCAGTGTCAATATTTTCTATACCAAAATGAACAGATTTCTTCACTTTATTGACAGTTTTTAGTTCATTGCTTTTGCTGTTTTTAGCAATATCTATTTCACTTACAATCTCTGCATGTTTTTCACTGATATCTTTTTCAGAGTCAGGACGTCTTATTTCATTCTGTATTTGACCTGGTTTGAGTATTACAATCTCAACCTTGGTGTCTTTTACTTGATGTTTTGTAACACACTCTTTTATTTCTTGAGTTTGTAATTGGTCATTATCATTATGTACGCTCTCAGATACACTTTTAGCGTTTTTTGGTGGTGCTCTATATCGAGCGGATTTAACTTTAGGCTCAATTTTTTTATTTGTAGCTTTGTCTGTAACGGCATCTTTGTCATTTAGTGAAAACAACGTATTTTTATTCTGAGACACATTTTTATCAAGCGTTGAATCATCGTTATTCAATTTAGTTTCATTTTCATTATTTATGTCTAAAGTACTATTTATCGTGTGAGCATAATGAGCAACACTTTCAATCTGTGATGTGATTTTAATATTACTTTGTTTGAGCAGTTCTTTCATTTTCTCTTTTACTTTCGATTCGTGGTTTCCAACTTTTGAAGACATCGTTTCTGTTGTGATATTAATTTTGTCATCATCTTTTATAATCTCTGTATTAGCGTCACTTGCATTCTTAGCTATCATATCGGATGGTACAACCATTTTCCATACTCAACAACATATCTAGCACTTCAAAACTTATCTTCTTTCTAAAACTACTTCTTTTTTCATGCTGGTTAAGTAGTTACATATCTAAAAGTTGTCAGTTCATAACTACTTATGTGCAACATCATAAAATTGTCAATCTTCAATCAATCTCTACTTGGTGTTTTTAATTTTATGCCCTAATATTCGATGTTCTTTCAAAACATGTCAGTCAATCGATTCGCCATTTTTAGTGACATATTATACTCTTTAGACAGGAACTTTTTACAACAAATATAACACACGTTTTTGGCGTAGGTACTTTCGTTAGAAATACGAGACAAGTGTTTGTTTGCGAAAGTATACCAAATGTCAGCACAGTTTAATTGAGAAAACAACGTAGCTGATCATATATAGAGATAACAAATCTCCTTTTACTTTATTCGTCTATGAGTTTTTCACAACACTCACTTTTGACACATATTTGCACTTAATCACAACACTTTTCTCCTTTTTTTTATAATTACCACTGCAATACTATAATTACGAGCAAAATTTATCATTGCAACCTTTTGTAATTTATTTAACTCAATTTGTTTATTTACATAATAATTTAACCTAATAACACACATTGACGTGTGGAACCGGGAAAAACATTAAACATTATAGCTTTCTTGATATATTTTGATTGAGATAAGCCTCAATAGATCGATAACTGATACGGTTAGGTAATTAGTTATATTTCCGTATCAGTTCCATTTATCTTATCTGTGTATACTTTGTTGAATGTCTATCAAAATTTTGCCATTTGCGTTTATTCGCCTATGTTTGATAAAACCGCTACACAAACTGTTTAAAATTAACAATATGAAAATACAATACTCAAACTGCACCAGCAAATCCACCTTAATCCCGGATAAAAGAAGCTTATGTGTTAATCCACGGAGTCCATAGACCCGCAACAAGAAAAAGTAATCCGTACGCAAAGTATAAAGTTTAATCCACGAATAAACCAAGACTACTTTTAATCCCGTATTAAATCAGATCACTATGCGGGCGCAGTGAAGCAAAGTACTATAAATGTACTTACCTTCAATAACCATTTCATAATGCTCTTTAGTACTTCTCAACTCATTGGCTAGTTTTTCGCTCTCTCCCTCCCATGTATCTCTGTCCTTGTTGTACTTTTCTTCTATCTCTTTCTTCTCCTCGATCAGACGCCTGTTGCTATCCCTTTCGTTCGCCAACTGAACTTGCAAAGCGAGGATGAGGTTGTCCTTTTCTGTGTTGTCCACTTTAAGAGTTTTCGATTCGATTTCTACTAGTTTGAGAAGTTCGACTTTGGCTCTGAAAGTATGAAATGTAGTAAGTTTTAGTTGACAACATTATAACACTCCAAAAGGAATTTTAAAAACTTATACAGAAGATTGTTTGTAAGAAAGTTTCTTTTTCACGATAATACGGGTGAAAAACCGACCAACTCTAAAAAAAATGCTGGTCTATTAAAAACGTCCGGTCTTCTCTCTGGTCTACTTACTTCAAATCCATTATCCACAGAAGCAGCGATTAAATCTTAGCTCGCTCCTGTTACGCTTGCAAATTTGCTATAGACTGCTAATCTTATCGTTCAGACCTTTATTTTTGATACTATACGTGATATAGATCAACTCTGAAAATAACTGATCTACCTAAAAAAAAGGCTACCTAAACTAGCCCGCTAAGAAAACATGATCAGATCTAAAAAACGTAGTCTACTCAAAGAAATGCTATTAAAACTACTGGTATTTTATCCGGTCTTTCAAATGAAGTCTACTCTACTTGGGATTCACCATCTTCGTGGACGAAAAGAACACATTTTTTTTTATGTGTCTATTCTGTTCTGCTGTGGAATAATGATCTAGTAGATTCTCAAATTCTATTACTTTTAAAATCCAGTATACAGAAACAATGCAACGGTCTTTTCAATAAAAGACCGGTCTTTCCACTTCAATTCGTAAAGGAAACACAATGATTAAAAAAATTCAGGCCCGCTTTTGGGCATCCAGCTCTTGCCGTAGACTGTTAGTATCTGGCAATGATAAACAACATGATAAAAACTGGTTAGAATAACTTAATTTTAAATTTTTTTAACCAGTTTGATTTTTAATTCAAGTCTGATTGGTAACAAAATAAGATTATATTATTAGAGTGGTTTTTAAGTGGTGGACAATCTTTCAGGTTTTTTTTAAGATTATATTTCCCATTACGATTTATAGCGAAAAACTGTAAAATCAGTACTTTTCCCTTACCTTCGCCTCGCTTCGTAATGAATGACTTTCATTTATTAACCTTATGACTACTTTTGATAAACTTATATTCATTTATGGAACAACTGGTCTACTCAAATAACAAATAACTAGTCTACACAAAGAAACCTTAGTCTTCTTAAAAACTACAAGTTTTCTCCCCAGTCTTTTCAGTAAAAGACCGGTCTACTCACTTCAAATCAACGATCTGCAGATGGAGTGGCTCAATCTTCTTAGCCCGCTCCTGCGTAGCCTCCAGCTTCTGCTGCAGACTGATGATCTTGTTCTCCAGACCCTTGTTCAATGTCTTCACATGGTCTAAAGAACGCGCTTCGATACGCAAGCGTTTGTAGAGACGACGGGCTAAGAAGCGACGGATCTGGGAAGTGAAATTAAAATGAGTCAATGTCTTATTCTTATTCTATGATGGGGGCGATCAGACCTGCACTAACATCCCGCAGGAGGCGTATTGTGCATTTCCCCCTACCAGCCTACCCAAGCCATCCAAGCTCCTTAAAGTAGCGGAGCACGGTCTTGGGTCGCTGGCATGAGTCAATGTCAGTGGAACACACATATCTATACTATAGGATTCTTTATCCTGACTCATTCATTCACTCTTTCATTCATTCATCTATAGGCAACGCAAAGCCTAAACGGCTGGTCTTTGGGTTATGAAATTTGGAGGGTATATTTGTTTTAGTACGTAGACGAGTACTAAGAACGGATTTTTGGAAATTTCCCCCCTAAGGGGGTAAAAGTGGGTAATACAGTTTGTATGAAACTTCTTTGTTTTTGAACTTTCAGCAATGAAAATTGGAATATGTTTAGTTTATGTAAAATTTGAAATAATGGTATTAAGTTTTTTGCTAGGGGACAACTAAGGGTTTGTAATGGGGCGTGAAAGTTTGTATGGAAAATCTTTATTTAGCACGTTAAACAGGTTACGCGAAAAGCGACCGCGGGCAACTGCTATTCTATAATATAAAAATAAGTCGGGTTTTCCTTCCTGACGCTATAACTCCAGAACGCACGAACCGATTTCCACGGTACAGCATTCGTTGGAAAGGTCTCGGGCTCTGTGAGGTTTGTAGCAAACAGTGACCATGCCCATGACTATAGTTTTTCAAGTAGCATTTCTACCTGGGCGCTACCGTGAATCGGATTAACACGTTAAATTGTAGGTCCTGGCTTTTAGTTTTGGCCACTTAGCTCATATGTAGAAGAATAGGCTATATCAAAAAGCCTGAAGTTAGTTTATCCGTTCGGAAGCAAAATATGCCACATACAGACAGACAAACACAAAACCATATTACAGGTCGCTACAAAACGCTCGTGATATTATTTTGGAACCTTAATTTTTTTTTTACACATTTCACACACGGCTGGTTAGCCCCACACTGAACCATTTCTAATTCGTATTATGGTTGCTAACACAACTGATATACTACATATACATACATACATATTTTATATAGATACATATTTAACACCCAGACCCAGAGCCAACAAATTTAGTTAAGCACAAAGATGTTGACCGGGCCGGGAATCGAACCCGGAACCTTCTGATTAGCAGTCCGGCAAGAAGAAGAATACTCACAGCAGATTGTGCCACGATGATCTGTCTTCTAATCTTCCTCGCTTTCTCACGAGCCAAGAAACCACGGGCGTAGCGTTGGACAGTTATTACCTGAAACAGAGATAAAAAAAACTATTAAAGAAATAATAGTAGTTTAAAAAAACTAAAAAACACGCTTATCTGGCCGTTTTAAGTGGGTCAAAATCGCGCCCAAAGAAGTCGGTTACAAACAAACATACAAAAAAATGAAATAATTTTATCAAATTAGTGTATTGTCATCGGTCCTCAATAAATCTACAAAGTTTCAACGAAATCTGGCCGTTTAAAGTGGGTCAAAATCGCGCCCGTAAGAAGTCGGTTACAAACAAACATACAGGTTGAAGCTAATATAAAGCGAAGCTAATAAACAAAAATAAATTTATTCACCGTCATTATTTTTCATTCGTCGTTAATCCTGGATTAAAGTTAAGAGTTCATTCCTAATTTTTTTTAACTATTAAAGAAATGAAAGAAAGGAAGAAAGAAACTTCTCTATAAAAATAAATTTATTCACCGTCATTATTTTTCATTCGTCGTTAATCCTGGATAAAAGTTACAATTCATTTGTATTTCTTTTTTTTATTTTAGGTCTAATTTCAGACACGCTGTTTAGCCTGAATATAACAATAGTAAGGCTAAACAATTTTTAACGTTTCTGCTATGGTTGCTAACTCAACTGATATACTACATATACAAACAAAAATACTTTAATCCTTTAATATTTTAATCGATACTTTAATACTTTAATCGATACATATAAACTACCCAGAACGATTACCAACAAAATCACCACAAAGATGTCGGTCGTGTCGAATCGAACTCTATCGGAAATCTCTAGTCGGTCAAGTTGAAACCATACTTTCAAGATTCTGCCCATTTTGATCTTTATAATTTTTTTGTATAATTGTTATATTTAATACGTCTGATTGGTACCAAAATCGTATAAACATTCATAGAGTTGTTTTTTGGGCGGTCTTTAAGTTATTTTATCAATAATTTTTAAAAATTCTAAAGGATTTTTAACGAAAAAACTGCAAGTTTCAGCTTTAACCCTCTTTTTTAGGGTTCCGTACCTAAAAGGTAAAAACGGGACCCTATCACTAAGCCTCCGCTGTCTGTCTGTCTCCAGGCTGTATCTCAGAAACCGTGATAGCTAGAAAGCTGGAACTTTCACAAGATATGTATTTCTCGTGCAGCTTTAACAACAAATACTAAAAATAAAATATTAAAGGGAGTCCCCACACAATAAACGTGTTTTTTCGTATTTTTTGCTATACATCCATAACGGTAGCTGAAATTTTCACAAAATTCAGTTTCAGTTTATTTTATTCAATATAGGTATAGTGGCCGGCAAATAACTTGAGCAAAAGTCGACGTAGAGGGGGTAAGTCCGCGCATGTACACTTCCGGACATATTTTATTGGTCATTGTTGATACCAATAGAAACATAAAAAAAAAATATTGTGAAATATTATTCGTAAAAACAAAATTTATATGCAAAAAATATTAATTTTACAACATGAAATTATTAAACAATTACAATTTGTTGTCTTTGCTTTCTTTTACTATTCGTTTTACGGTACTAACAGACGTTTTAGTTGCTTCTGCAGTCTTTTTTATAGCTTCCATTTGTTTTGTAGATTCCTGTTTAAGGAAGCAATACACATCATACACCATTTTTCTAGCTTGTCTCTTCAGAACTTTGTTATGTTTTCGCGGCATAGTCAGAAAAGTTTTATGGTATAGGTATAAACACAATATAACAAAAAACAAAGTAACAATAATATAAATTAATATAAAACTTTAACAACAAAACTTCTTAACTCGAAATAGGCTATTCAAACTGCACGCAAGTGTAATCGGATGCTAGCGGGACGTATGTTCGGCGCGGGGGACAGCGGCAAACTGATCGGCCAATCGCGGGGCCGCGTGCCGACAGAATGCCCCCGCGCACCTCTCCTACCACCAATGATACCTTAAAATAGTCTACTGCGCACTCAAAGTCATTGCTCAAGATGTTTGCCGAATATTATACAAAAGTACACTTCTCTCTTCTCTTCTTCTTTACCTTATCTCACTTCATGTGTGGTCGGTACAGTATGTACGCTTCTTCCATACCTCTCTGTCATTCGTCATCTCTGTATTCACACCCTTCCTGGTCATATCGTCATTCACACAATCCATCCATACTTTCTTAGGCCACCCCCTTCCTATCTGTCCGTCCACACTCATACTCATTGTCTTCCTCGTGATATGGTCTTCCTCACGTCGCATAATACAAAAGTACACTTATGAATGTCAAATTACAATATTTAAAAAAAGTATATTATAAAGTATTATAGTATTATATTAGTATTATAGTAAGTATTGGCTATCAAATTCAATTATAAGATTTAGTAAAAACAATATATTTTAAGGGGGGCTCCCATACAACAACAGAACGGAACACTTCATGCGCGAGCCCAACTCGCACTTGGCCAATTTTTTATGATTTTCCCTCAAAAAAAGCTTGTTAAACTTTTTTATTTCCGCGTAGATAACGGTCACTCTTATACAAAAGCTTTTAAAAGTGTGAATGAGTCCAACAGTTTCGGTGCTTTCCGAGCACCATCTTCAGGGGCGAGTGTTACACGGACCGTCGCCGACGAGATCCGCGCGTGCACTTTTTTTTTATCCTTGATAGGTTAGCGTTTAACTACAGCTAGCCTGATGTTAAGCTGCACTGCAGTCTACGGTGTGGCACGCTTACCTAGAAGATACCTATTAACTCTACTTTTGAAGGCCCCCGGATGATACCTCTCAGGAAACAGAGACTCAGGTAGTGAGTTCCAAAGCTTCGCAGTCCTAACAATAAAGGTCGACGCAAAGCGTTTTGTACGAAAGTTTGGAACTTTAAATCTGTATCGGTGTCTCTTCACTGTCTCTCTGCTCGTTCTGTAGTAGAACGGAGATGGTGGAATCAAATTATGAAGTTCCATAGCACACTCTCCGAAATGTAACCTGATCATTCCAACTTTTAATAATAAGTAAGTGTGACCGTTTTCTACGCGAAAATATTAAGATGCCTTACGTGAACAGTTTACGATGTTTGTAAAACCTTACCGCTAACACCTTCTTCTTGTCCTTATAAAGTCTTCTAGCCAGGTAACCTCTGCCATGCGCCTGCAACCCTACAGCCAGCCTTCTCAACCGCAAATACTTCTTACGCGCAAGCCACATGCGAATGTTTCGTTGCAGTTTGATTGCAGCTCGGTTGCGGCGGATCTGTTGCGCTTTGCTGTGGGGAAAGAAAAAAATATAAGAAAAACAAGTAAAAATTTAAAATTTTACCACATTTTGTGTGTTTATAACCCTACTAGCTGACCCGGCAAACGTTGTTTTGCCTCACTTAGGGGTATGAAAAATAGATAGTGTAGCTTATATGACACGTTCGTAGATTTACCATAGCAGCGCCATCTATTGATTACTTACTCAACCCATTCGAAAGTTATCGACATCTGTTAGAATCATTTGGAGTTAACAGATAATTGTGACTGTCAAATAATAACAGACAATAAATAGCAATAAATTAAAATTGCGACTATAAATTGAGATTTAAACTATCATATCTCTCAAGTTGGATGGAACTGCACATGGTGTGCGAATTTTATTATAATCGGTTAAGTGGTTTAGGAGTCCATTGAGGACAAACATTGTGACATGAGATTTATATATATTAAGATAGTACCTGGTTGACCGAGCTTTGCTAAATTATTTTTTTTTTGAAATTTTTCAAAAATTATTCCTAGCTAGATCGATTTATCGCCCCCGAAACCCCCTAGTTACTAAATTTAATGAAAATCGTTGGAGCCGATTTCGAGATTCCAATTATATACAAGAATTGCTCATTTGAAGATATAAGATATAAAATTTCCATGTCACAATGTTAGTTACCGTACTCCTCCGAAACGGCTTGACCGATTTTTACCAATTTTTTTTATGCGTATTCAATAGGTCTGAGAATTGGCTACTATCTATTTTTCATACCTCTAAGCGACAAGGGATGTTCACAATTTTTTTTCGACGATATTTATGTTTTAATTTTTTTATAACGCGGAATTTATTTAATGATTGATTGAATTGAAAAATACAGTCTATGCAGTAGTGTGTACGGTGTACACACTACTATACATAGACTGTATACATATACTATTATATAGCGTGGCGTGACGCATAGCCACGGCATGCGTCGCCCCGCCAGAAATCGGTTTTATGTGGGGCTATAGATGTTTCACATCAATAATAAACAAAGCGGGTGAGGCTCGGTGGTAATAAATAACGTCTGCTTTTCAATCGGACGGCTCCTGGTCAGTTGCAAAGCGATGCCTGGGGATGCAATGTATTACTTTCATCCCGCTCCTCACGCAACTTCAGACCTACTTTCAGAGTATGAGTAATGAAAAATTCCTTATCATTACTAGATTTGGGCAAAATATTTACCATTTTTGCAGTGATGATTAATAAATAATGGCTGAATAGTTAGCCGGCCACAGAAAAAAAGTATTACGAGTAAACATTGTGTGTGTGCGCGCTCCCGCGTGTTTGTGTGTGTATTCGTAATGAAAAGCAGTGTTTACCTCGGATTAAAGACTTTAGTCCCCCTATTTAGTCCCTCGAATTATTGGCAAACCCCGCCTCCTCCTCCTCCTCCGGGCCTAAATAAGTTACTTTCATCCCTAGGGTAACAAAGTACTATTATTTGTTTTCCACTAACCGTCTAGCCAGCAAGCCCCGCGCCCGCGCCTGCAAGCCACGTATAGCAGCCGACAGTCGCAGATACTTGCGCCGGGCGACAAACCGTCGCACGCAGCTTTGCACCATCACACAGTACTTGCGTTGTATGTCTGCGCGGATTTTTTCCAAATACGCCACCTGGAATAATAATAATAGTTAAAAAAAATGGTTGCCTGTAAAGTCGGTTTTACGGGCGAAGATTTTACGTGACAACGTCTGCCGCGTGCCGCGCGCGCGGCAGACCGATCATAGTTGAGTGGGAGAGAGACGCAAGGCATTCGGCGGGCCTCTCTCTCGTTCGGTGACTCATCGTAACGTTACCGGGCGTTACACTTTTTCATAAGTGACTCCCAGCCGCAACCTAATTTAAGACGTTGTCACGTCAAAAACTAAAAAACACGCTTATCTGGCCGTTTTAAGTGGGTCAATCGTAAATCGCGCCCAAAGAAGTCGGTTACAAACAAACATACAAACAAAAATACAAAAAAAATGTAATAATTTTATCAAATTAGTGTATTGTCATCGGTCCTCAATAAATCTACAAAGTTTCAACGAAATCTGGCCGTTTAAAGTGGGTCAAAATCGCGCCCAAAGAAGTTAGTTACAAACAAACATACAAACAAAAATACAAAAAAATGTAATAGTTTTATCAAATTAGTGTATTGTCATCGGTCCTCAATAAATCTAGAAAGTTTCAACGAAATCTAGCCGTTTAAAGTGGGTCAAAATCGCGCCCAAAGAAGTCGGTTACAAACAAACATACAAATATACAGGTGAAGCTAATATAAAGCGTGTAAAAATAGTCAATATTTAAAGTTTCATTCATTCATTCATTCAATATTTAAGAGCTGGGCTCTTGTCCGAGCAGTTTTTTCCAGGTAGTTATATCTTCGGCCAAATCCTTAACCCTATACGACATTTTTTTTTTCACATTCACACACGGCTGGTTAGCCCCATACTGAACCATTTCTAGCTCGTATTATGGTTGCTAACACAACTGATATACTACATATACATATATACATATTATATATAGATACATATTTAACACCCAGACCCACAGCCAACAAATTTAGTTAAGCACAAAGATGTTGACAGGGCCGGGAACCCGGAACCTTCTGATAAGCAGACCGGCATAGTAACCTTTACGCCAACGAGGTCGTCATGACATGACATGACTTTTACCTTCTTAATTTGGTCTAAATATGATCTTCTAGGTCTTCCTCTTCCTCTCCTGGCTTCTATCTTTCCTTCTACGATATTTTTAATGAAATTGTCATGTCGTATAAGGTGGCCTACCATATTTCCTCTTCTGTTGTCTATTGTACAAAGTATATAGTCGATTGTAGACATACGCATAACCAGCCCAAGACTCAGGGCTTTCTCTCACGATCAGAAATATTGGCCATAACGCTGGCCAAGTGCGGGTTGGCGGATGACACACACACGTCTTCGGATATTATTGTCCTGAAACATTTTGGTTTCCTCACGATGTTTTCCTTCACCGTAAAGCGAGTGCAAATCCACACATAGCTTGAAAAAAAACAAGTCACTGTTCGGGATCGAACCAGGGGCCGTCTGATTTAAGCAGACGTTTTTACCACTTCAACACACTTGCTTTTTACCCATCCCAACGCTAGTACCCATTCATCATCACCATCATCATCATCATCAGCCTATGCACGTCCACTGCTGGACATAGGCCTCTCCCAAGGCACGCCACTTGACCCTATCCTTCTCTTCGTCATCCACTACCCGCTACCTTCTTCAGATCATCGCTCCACCTGGTTGTAGGGCGTCCTACACTACGTTTGCCGAGACGCGGTCTCCACTCTAGAACTCGTCTACCATAACGGTCATCGGTTCTTCTGCAGATATGTCCGGCCCATTGCCACTTCAGCTTGCTTATGCGTACCCATTACGGAGTCCTAAAAAGGAATCTTACCTGTCCAGCTCTGAAGAATATCTTGGTGGCACCAAACTGGTATTTGTCAGGGTCTTTCAGGTGTCGGGAAAGTATCCTCTGACATGTCAACTTGATGTTGCTGCGGTCTGTCTCCTTCTGCAGACACAGGAGACGGTATCTGAAATATATATATATATATATATATAACTTATTGACTCAGGCGTTACTTTGCGGAAATCCATTGTAAATAGAAGACAAAATTCAATATTAAGTGTACTTCCGCTGTGATCCGAAATCCAAATTAAGACAAGTAAAGGAAAAATCAACTAAGATCAATTAACCAAGCTTAATTAACTAAGATTAATTAACTAAGATCAATTAACTAAGATTAATTAAGATTAACGATAGGTAACTATCACAATTCGGAAGTTCTTAACTCTACACGTGTTTCGCCTAACCACAAGGCATCATCAGGAGATGCTGACTCTTCGAACGACAAGTCGAGAGTGAGTCAGCATCTCCTGATGTTGATTTTTCCTTTACTTGTCTTAATTTGGATTTCGGATCACAGCGGAAGTACACTAAATTTTTAATTTTGTCATCTATTTAAAAATATATATATATTGGCCAAGTGCGAGTTGGACTCGCGCATGAAGAGTTCCGTACCATTGTTGTATGGGAGCCTCCCTTAAATATTATTTCTTAATTACATTATTTAAAAACACTGCACAAAGGCTCACAAAATTCAGCCTAATTTCAGTCAATTGAGATAAAAATTGACAATTTGACAACCAGAGTTGTGACATGGTTGTGATTATACTATAAATATAATAGTAACTATTCTTGAAAATCGTACTACGTGTATCATTCGATACACGTAGCGCCATCTATTCGTATTATCTTGAAACGACTTCACTCGGGTCTCGCTATGTAATATTGTTATATCACTATGCGACTGCAGCGCGATGCGGAACTTGGCGGCAGCTAGGCTACACGCTCGATTTGCAGCGCCATCTAGGTTTCATCGGTAAATAAGGCAAACTTCCGCGCCACGCTTTATAGTATGGGAATCAGCAACTCTCTCTAGTATTCTAATCCCTTTTTTTGAAGTGAGGAAATGCCTTTACGCATCTCCCGCTACAAGCCTGGACGAGGCGGGCGGGGTATGTCGGGCTCGAGGGCCAGAAGGGCCGTCACTACCGACTACAACCTCACGGTGTCCCATCTCACGACGGGGGCAGGGATGCAGGACCGTACAGTGCATTAAGACGACGCATTTGCAACGACGTTACTGCAGCCGTCACTCTGCACGATTGTGGCTCATTAATCGAGCGTTTTATTCATATGACGAATTTATACCTAGTTTTAAATAATTTATTGACATTTAATTGAATATCTTGCGAACTGACATCTTTATTTTTATAATTTTTCACTATATTATTTTGACGTGACAACGTCTTAAATTAGGTTGCGGCTGGGAGTCACTTATGAAAAAGTGTAACGCCCGGTAACGTTACGATGAGTCACCGAACGAGAGAGAGGCCCGCCGAATGCCTTGCGTCTCTCTCCCACTCAACTATGATCGGTCTGCCGCGCGCGCAGCACGCGGCAGACGTTGTCACGTAAAATCTTCGCCCGTAAAACCGACTTTACAGGCAACCATTTTTTTATTTAATAATAATTATTATTAAAATAAGATGCCTGATTTAGTACTTGTATGTACTAATTCTATTATATAATTTCAGACCTGTAATATTTTTATTATGAATAAATGAACTATGAACTATGCATTGCCACTGCTCTCCCCGCCCAGAGTATTCTGATCCCTGATAGTACAATATTAGTTACCTATGGAAGAAGTCTTGATAAGGCCACCTGGACGGGAAGCCGGCCGCAGATATCCTGATGGTCTCCAATACACCACACGCTCTGAAACATATATGACAAAGTTTATAACTTATTGACACAGGCGTTACTTTGTGGAAATCCATTGTAGATAGAAAAAAAAAACAAAAATATTTAGTCTTAATATATATATAAATCTCGTGTCACAATGTTTGTCCTCAATGGACTCCTAAGCCACTTAACCGATTATAATAAAATTCGCACACCATGTGCAGTTCGATCCAACTTGAGAGATAGGATAGTTTAAATCTCAAATTATAGTCACAATTTTAATTTATTGCTAATTATTGTCTGTTATTATTTGACAGTCACAATTATCTGTTAACTCCAAATGATTCTAACAGATGTCGATACCTTTCGACTGGGTTGAGTAAGTAATCAATAGATGGCGCTGCTATGGTAAATCTACGAACGTGTCATATAAGCTACACTATCTATTTTTCATACCCCTAAGTGAGGCAAAACAACGTTTTCCGGGTCAGCTAGTGTACTATAAGATAAGCATAGAAAACATAGAAAGATAGCATAATCTTAGAAATAAAATATATAAAATTTCTAATATATAAAATTTCCATGTCACAATGTTAGTTACCGTACTCCTCTGGAACGGCTTGACCAAATTTTATATGCGTATTCAGTAGGTCTGAGAATCGGCTACTATCTATTTTTTATACCCGTAAGTGTGTTGTTCACACTTAATTTTTTTATAATGTGGCATTAAAAATACACACAACCCTACATTTTTACTTTTTTATCACCAACCCCTATTTTTTTATGACCATTTTAGTAATTTAATCATTTTTCATCCCACTCGATATCAATTATAGTGTTTTTAGGCAAAACAACGTTTGCCGGGTCAGCTAGTCATGTAAATAAAAAAAATAGAAATAGAAATAATTATAATAATTTTACCGCTTGTAAATAATAAAGATGGAATAGATAGATAATTAATAATTCTCTATTGGACACAATATTTTACATAAGAATACAACAACAACAAAAAAACATAATAAAACAAATTTTACTTAAAATTAGTGTACCACAATTGACGGGCTTATCGCATAAAGCGATCTTCCAGGCAATCTTTGTATGAACAGGAATTCATAAACAACTAAAGGATCAAAATATATTAAAAATATCAAAATAGTTTTGGAGTGTTCCTCCGACTGACCACCACACCTCCACTACAACTCACACCAGTATGACTAATCTACCTTCCTATACACAAACTAAATATTTCATATTTTCTTCTATGAAAAAGTTTATTAGTGGACATTAAACACACACCCCGAGGGTCCAGTGTCCCAGGTACGGCCAACATCTTTATGATGAACTTAATTTGTTGGCTGTCGGTCTGGGTGTTAAATATAAGCATACCCATCCTACTATATAGTTTAGTATGGGCCTACCCAGTTGTGTGTGAAATGTGCCATAATACATAAGCGTAAGCAGCCCTCTATACGTTCCCACTGCTGGGACTCGGGGCCTTCTCTCACGAGGAGAGAGATATAGGCCATGATCCACCACGCTGGCCAAGTGCGGGTTGGCGGATGACACACGTCTTCGGATATTGTGGTCCTCAAACATGCCGGTTTCCTCACGATGTTTTCCTTCACCGTAAAGCGAGTGCAAATCCACACATAACTTGAAAAACAAGTTATTGGTGTAGGGCCGGGATCGAACCAGGGGCCGTCTGATTGAAAATACTACATATACATACATATTTGATATACAAAGATAGATAATTAACACCCAGACCGACAGCCAACAAATTTAGTACAGCACAAAGATGTTGGCCGTGCCGGGAATCGAACTCGGAACCTTCTGATTGGCAGTCCAGACAAATACCTTAATTGGTTCACAGCTCTTGCGTGGTCGAATTTGAATGGGCACTTTTCATCGTTAGGCTTGATACAGCGCACATAGTGCGGCGTGGTGGCCGATAGGGTTGACATTAAAGCTGACAGCGATGCTCGGAACTGAGCACCCACTGTCTGCTTCTGACCGGAAGCTCGACGGGGCGGTTGCTGGAAAGAGAAAGATATATATCGTCCGTGAACTTCTGACACCTCCTAACTTACATTTGAGAATTTGAAAACTCAAAACTCCTAACTTCCGTCAAATAAAAAGAAAAGCTCAAAAAAATAGCTATTTTGCAACATTAGTAGTAAAAGCATTTAAAAAATTACCATCTGTTTTATTTTTTATTTTTTCAATAGTCTTCACGGTGGCTAAATAAATCAGTTTATTGTTCCTCTTGTAAAATGTGCGTATAATCAGATAGGAGATCTCAGAAGTTCACAGACGATATGTAACCTGTCTTTATTTTTTGTCCCCCTGGGGAGAAATATCGGACAAAAGTTTGATTTGTCCCCCTGGGATGACATGTCGGACAAAAAGTTCCCCGGGGGACTGATTGGACAAATGTTTTTGTACCGGTCTACAAATCAAACTTGTTTATCTATCTGTCAACTCGGGTGTACAAAACTTTTTCCGATATCGCACCCCAGGTGTACAAAACAAACTTCTTTTCTGCTTCACGTTATCCCACTTCACGTGGGGTCAGTACAGTATGTACGCTTCTTCCATACATCTCTGTCATTCGTCATTTCTGTATTCACACCCTTCCTGGTCATATTGGGGGTCTTCAAATCTAGAGTAAATAGGTTCCTTCTAGGCAAGCGTGTTACATCTTAGACCACAGTCAAGCTTAACATCAGGCTAGATGTGGTCAAACGTAAGCCTATTCATCATTAAAAGAATAAGTAGAAGTAAAGTACACGAGAAGCTATAAATTATGTAAACAAACATCTTTTACTAAGTAAACATTTTAAACTGTGAGATAATAATAAACTGACCATATTCAATCGACATGAAGTATAGACGGGTTATATGAAAGTAACAACCTATTTAATTTAGTCGGATCATATTTTAACGACGCAAATCGCTGTCATTTGTGTTTCTTGGTACCGGATCGCGCCCGTCGCAGGGATTGTTAACTATCGGGACGCCATTTTGAAATAAACGCGTCATTCGAGTTTGTTTCATTGCTTTGCATATTTCGCGGATATGGTTGTTATTGTTAATTTTGTTATTGTTTCGTTATCACTTTTTTATTGTTGTTACTTTAATTGTTGCGTTAGTTTTATTTGTTATTACGTATAATGGAACCAGTAACCAGTAGGTACATCTAAGGAAATAAATTCAGATATGGAAACATCTGAATCTGACGAATAATTATCATTAAATAATATATGTTAATTAATACCATGATGACAACCAATAATGAAAACCAGCGCTGGGGTACCTTGAAGGTACTCTCAGCATTATGCTGAACCAGCACCTTTTGTGCACAAATGAAATTGCTAAATTCTAGATAGTACATTTTTTTTTGACGTGACAACGTCTTAAATTAGGTTGCGGCTGGGAGTCACTTATGAAAAAGTGTAACGCCCGGTAACGTTACGATGAGTCACCGAACGAGAGAGAGGCCCGCCGAATGCCTTGCGTCTCTCTCCCACTCAACTATGATCGGTCAGACGTTGTCACGTAAAATCTTCGCCCGTAAAACCGACTTTACAGGCAACCATTTTTTTTTTTTTTTTTAATTTGTGTATAATAAATATTTTTTCTTTCTTTCTTTCTTTCTTCTAATATTTTAGAGAAGTGTACTCACAGTGAGACTACCAACTGGCAGCGATGGGGTAGTGCGCCTGCGCGAGGGATGCGGCAGCGTGCTCTGCTCAACCAGTCTATCAGTTGCGAAGATCTCCCGCACGAGGGCGCAACACGTCGCAGACTTGACGCACTCCACCTGCTCCTCGGAGACCGTATCGCGGTTCTTCTCGAGGAAACCGCCCGATTGGTATTCCACGTCGTCCGCGAAGTGCTTTATTATAAACGCTGGGGCGGAGAGAAGAATAGTTTCAATGTAGTTAATTTCGGTCAAAATAACACTTATCCTACGTATACCGAGTCTTAAATTATCTATAAATTAAATGTAGGTTTTTATTAAAATATTAAATAAATAAGAATAAAACAATAAACAGTGTAAACTCTACATAACGACACTGAAAGGATTGTGCATTTTATGGTGTTATAGAGCGCCTAGATAGGGACACATGGAAATAGGGTAGGGAGGCCTTTGCCCAACAGTGGGATCAAACAGGCTTTTAATAGTAATAATAGAGAAGTCGTTAAATGGAGAGAATGTATCTTTGTATGGAATATAAGCTAAACCAAATAAAGCCAATAGATTTCGACGCTTTAGAGTTGTCGTTAAATCGAGCGACGTTACATGGAGTTTACACTGTAATTGAAAACTATATATTTAAAACACAGGGTGCACTGATTGTGTGTATATAGTGCTGTGGTTTTCGGTCTCATCCATTTAACATTACATACATATTTTCAAGCAATATATTTTGTGTTTGTGAACGAAGCCACAGTCGGAGCCCTACAGCATCCAGCAATGCTCGTCCAGAAGCGCTAGGACCATCTTCATACATTCTACCTTGATAGTTTTGCTCATAGTATGAGCGACTGAGATCGACACTAACTTCTTTCATTCCTAACGCCCTAGTACTATTGTTCTATTAGCATAAATATGTATGTATGTATATGTAGTATATCAGTTGTGTTAGCAACCATAATACGAACTAGAAATGGTCCAGTATGGGGTTAACCAGCCGTGTGTGTGATACGAAAGTCATACTTACTCACGTTTTTACACTAACACTCACGATTTTACACTTAAACCTACTTTCACCATTTTTTTTCTAATTTTATTCATCTTTTTGTCTTACTGCAGTTCCCAAACCTCGGCTTCGTTTTTCTTTTTTACACTAACACTTTCACACTTACACTCACGCCTTTACACTTACAATTTACAGTTAAACTTACTTCCATCAAAATTTTCTACTTTAATTCATCTCTCTGTCTTACCTGAGGTCCCAAACCTCGGCTTCATATAATGTTGATACTTTTCGCAACTTTTATGCAGTTTGTGAACGTAGCCGCTGTCGGAGCCCTTCGGCTCCTGGCACTCTTCATTTAGTAATATTAGGACTACCTTTACACATTCATAACACCCTGGTAGTTTTTCTCATACGGGTATAAGATATCGCCTCATAATTAATGTTCATTTGTATAATATATTTTGTAATTATCTGTATATTTTTCCTGTATATTTTATAATATTTTTTCTGTAATAATTTGAATGGCCTCATATCTCGTAGAATGAGCGACTGAGAACGACACTGGCTTCTTTTATTCCTAACGCCCTAGTACTTTTGTTCAATTAGCACACAAAAAACAAAACAACTTGAGACACTTATACTCATTTTACACTAAAACCTTCTTTCATCATATTTTTCTAGTTGTATGTCTTACCTGAGGTTCCAAACCTCGGCTTCATATAATGTTGATACTTTTCGCAACTTTTATGCAGTTTGTGAACGAAACCAGAGTCAGAGCCTTGCGGTACTCTGCACTCTTCGTCCAGAAGCGCTAGGACTCCGAGGCGGTCCTCAATCAACTCTATGCAGGGCTGGTTGTCGTAGAAGTCTATCATCTCCCAAGAGATTTCTTCCTGGAAATTTGATCAATATACAAACTTAGTAAGAAAGACAGAATGAAAGATCGCTCGCTCGGGCCCACATTCTATGGCTATTAAAATATTTAACAAACTACCAGACGACCTAAAGCATATCGATAATATCAAAACTTTCCTGACAAACAAAAAAAACTTACTCATAACAAAAAGTTATAATAAAATAGAAGACTTTTTAAATGACAGAACATTAAAAAATATCAAAAGAATTAACAGGGTTGCTCATCTCTAGTAAATAATTGCAATGCCTTATGGGTAATTATGTAACTGTAGTGTGACATAATATTGCAATAAATTGTTTGACTTTGACTTTGAGATAGAATAATTGGCCAAGTGCGAGTTGGGCTCGCGCATGAAGGGTTCCGTTCCATTGTTGTATGGGAGCCCCCCTTAAATATTTATTTTATTTCAATTGTATAATTTAATTTGATAGCCAATATACATTTATGTATTTTATGAATATTTTAAGTGTCTAGCAGCTACCGTTATTGATATATCGCTTTACTAAGGAGTCAATCAAGCGAGTGTAGCTCTGTGGTAATAACGCCTATTTTTTCATCAGACGGCCCCTGATTCGATCCCAGCCCCTACACCAATGACTTATTTTTCAAGTTATATGTGGATTTGCCCTCGCTTTACGGTGAAGGAAAACATCGTGAGGAAACCGGCATGTTTGAGGTCCACAATATCAGAACACGTGTGTCTTCCGCCAGCCCACACTTGGCCAGCGTGGTGTATTATGGCCTATATCTCTCTCCTCGTGAAGGAAGGCCCCAAGTCTCAGCAGTTGGAACGTATAGTGGGATGCTTATATTTAACGACCTCGTTGGCGTGATGGTTACCATGCCGGACATCCAATCAAAAGATTCCGGATTCGATTCCCGGCACGGCCAACATCTTTGTGCTGAACTAAATTTGTTGGCTGTCGGTCTGGGTGTTAAATATGTATCTATATAAAATATGTATGAATGTATATGTAGTATATCAGTTGTGTTAGCAACCATAATACGAACTACAAATGGCTCAGTATGGAGTTAACCAGCCGTGTGTGAAATGTGTCCTAATATTTATTTATTTCTTTATGCTAAGGAGTCAATTGCTTACCTTTATGTACTCGTCTTGCTCGAGTTTAAAGACGTGGCAGTTGAACTGTTGCTGAAGCTTTTCATTCGCATAGTTTATACAGAACTGTTCAAAAGAGTTGATTTCGAATGTCTCGAAACCGTAGATATCAAGAACACCTGGGGACAAAAACATAAAAACTCTAACTAATTTATTGGTGGCCACGCCCCGCGGTGTTACCCGGGTTAATCCAGGATTAAAAGTAGCCTATGCGTTAATCCAAAAAATATATTATATATTATGAGCCTGTTGCCTTGTCCCATTGAAGAGCAAAGGCCTCTCTCTCTACCCTCTTTCCATTTATAAAAAAAATCAGTTAACAATAAATAAATTAATAAAAAATTCAATAAAAAAAAAATAAATATTTCTATTCACAGCCTGAAAAAAGGGGGCGGGCAAAGTGCGACCGTGACTAGTCTATTCTTGATACTTTCACTTATTTGACTTCATATTACTTACTTTGGATCTGTTTTGTCTATCATTTAAAGTTAGGGTATATTATAATGCATATTTTTTGACAAGATCAAGATATATTTTTCTGCAAAACATTCGTTTAATGTTTTTTACCAGTGGTTGTACAAAAAAGTAATATTCTATTCTATTATTTCGAGCTGTGTCTATCATCGGCAAATATCTACCAATCTATACTTATTTTTTTTACTAATATTGAATAACTTACCAATAAAATGCTTCCTCAACTGACTTGTATCCAGCGCCCTATTCACAGCCTGAACGAGCCACGCAAATAGCTCGCCGTATATCCTCTTCGCTAACGCGTCGCGGGCAAAGTGCAACCGTGACTAATCTATTCTTGATACTTTCACTTATTTGACTTCATATTACCTACCTTTCACTTGTATTTTCTATCATTTAAAGTTAGGGTATATTATAATACATTGTTTTGACCAGATCAAGACTTTTTTTCTTCAACACCTTCGTTTGACATAAGCTGTTTTATACCAGTGGTTGTATAAAAAATGTTATATTCTATTCTATTGTTTCGAGTTGTGTCGATCATCAGCAAATATCTACCAATCTATACCAATTTTATTTTATTTACTAATATTGAATAAGACCTAGAAGATCATATTTAGACCAAATTAAGGAGAAGGCGAAAGTCATGTCGTATAGGGAGGTCAAGAATTTGGCCGAAGACAGAACTACCTGGAAAAAACTCCACAGACAAGAGCCCAGCTCTTAAATATTGAATGAATGAATGAATATTGAATAACTTACCAATAAAATGCTTCCTCAACTGACTTGTATCCAGCGCCCTATTCACAGCCTGAACGAGCCAAGCAAATAGCTCGCCGTATATTCTCTTCGCTAACGCGTCGCGGGCAAAGTTCGCCCGTGACGTGTCCATTCTTGATACTATCACTTCGTGGGCGGATTGTATGCGGCGGTGTGTTAGCCACAGTGTCAACTCAGTCTTGGATATGCCGAGTAGAGAGCAGACGATTTCTAGGTGTTTGTCGTTGGGCTGCGAATAGAAATAGAACGTTAATATGGAGGCTATAAACATTACAAATATGCGAGTGTGGCTCGGTGGTATAAACGTTCTGCTTTTCAATCAAACGGCCCCTGGTTCGAATCCCGGCCCTACACTAATGACTTGTTTTTCAAGTTATGTGTGGATTTGCACACTGGATAGTTGTTTGCTTATGCTAAACATATTATAAACAGGTTGTATCTGTAGTATTTAAATTTGCCCTACCAAAGAATTCTGGTCCTTCAAGCCGGATGTTTCAGGTCCCTCGAACCAGATATTTCTGGTCCTTCGAGCTGGATCGTGTATCCGTATCCAGAGTTAAAGTCAAAGTCAAAGTAATTTATTGACGACAATACAGTTACAGTTACCAAGTTTATATTTAATCTACAATGGACTTAAGTAAAGTAAGTAACGCCTAAACTGATACATTATCGTCTTGCCACTCTTTAACATAGTTAAAAAGAAATACTCACGTTAATATAAGCGCCTTCTTCATCATTGTCCTCGGGGCTGTGGTGTGTAAGATCTATGTTGCCGAGATGCAAAATGGCCGCCAGTATCACAAACATGTTCTGTTGTTCCGTGTCGGTTACACCTGCAATACATAAAAACAAATTTAATTGCTTCAATTAATACATTTGTATTTTTTTTTTAATTTCAATGGTAATATTTCAGCTTCGTTAAGCGAAGCGCCCAAAACGTGGCGGTAGGCATTTAACGTAATATATTCTACTCTTCGAACGACAAGTCGAGAGTGACTTGTCGTTCGAAGAGTCAGCATCTCCTGATGATGCCTTGTGGTTAGGCGAAACACGTGTAGAGTTAAGAACTTCCGAATTGTGATAGGTAACGTTAATCTTAATTAATCTTAGTTAATTAGTCTTAGTTAATTAAGCTTGGTTAATTGATCTTAGTTGATTTTTCCTTTACTTGTCTTAATTTGGATTTCGGATCACAGCGGAAGTACACTAAATATTTAATTTTGTCATCTATTTACAATGGATTTCCGCAAAGTAACGCCCGAGTCAATAAGTTATAAAATCGACAATTAACTTTATTGACATTTATAAGGTCTTACGATTCTATATCAATCATTACCTAAAAAAAAGTGTGATTTGTTTCCACTAGCATAGATGTTCAGAAGCACACAATTTATAAAGTTTAGACTATTTTAAAAAAAACTAATTCTACATAATTTTTTGGGAATGTAAAGTTGTAACACTGGAAAAAATGACTAAAACTGAAAATATCGTAGTCCGATCTTTCACACAGGATTTTGAAAATTCCTATATTTATCACAATATGCTATTTTGTCCTAATACCGTCTTAAGAATCGCTAAACGCAACACGCTTCTATTGAGACCTTGCGCTTTACAAAAACTAAAACACCATAATGCACCATCAGGTAATTTATGGTCAAAATTTAACTTACTAATATATAATAAGGCACAGAACCTTTTTCTTTATTGTGAGCAAATGCATTAACGCATCTCCCGCTACAAGCCTGGACGAGGCGGGCGGGGTATGTCGGGCTCGAGGGCCAGAGGGCCGTCACTACCGACTACAACCTCACGGTGTCCCATCTCACGACGGGGGCAGGGATGCAGGACCGCACAGCGCAAAGCTGAACAGTCTCTTGGATCAACGAAATCAATATTGTATCTCACCTAACGTAGATAGCGCTGTCCTTGTCTCGTTAAAAGCCTTGAGGTCGTCAACGCCGTCGATGTTAGGACTCCCGCCCTGGTTCAAGTAGTGAAAGATATCTTGGTGGTCTGTCGAGAGGGGAAAAATCGTTTTGAAATAAATAAAATTATAATAATTATTGTACAGTAAGTTGAGATATATTTTTACATACAATATAGTTTCATGGTGGATGATTTTAGTACTTTCAAAAATAATAAAATATAATGGTAGAATCCTAGCGAGTCTAACCCACATTGTATGAATGGTAGAAATGATGTTATGGTAGAAAATACAAAAATATTTTAAAGTGGTATAAGTGGTAGAATTTAGGTTGAATGGCAAAAAAGTTGTAGACTTTTAAGCTCTAAAATGTTGTTAGTTTTTTAAATATATATAATTATGGAGCGACGACGGTCTGCCTCCATCTAGCAAAGGGATATCCCCCGGACAGATGTTGTGTCCGGAGACGGCCGTCCGACGGTCATGCATTGTAGCTAGGACCAGTCGTACGCGCGTTGTAAATACCGCGCGCGCGATTCAGGACAAGCGCTCTGATTGGTAGAGGGCGACGAAGTGCGACAGAGACGCCACACATAGAATAGTAATCTTACCCAATTGAAGTTCCGGCATATGCGGGGCAGCAGCACACAGCTGGTAGAACATATGGTAGTTCCTCTCCCCCCCACTCTGGTATACCACCCTGGACTTCTCCAGAAGGTAAGTGCGCATTCTCGCGCCGCATATTCTATCTTATTACCTCGATTTAAATCATACCATACATGGCTACTCTAATAATGGTAAAAACTCCTTTTTTTACCCCCATTGTATGAATGGTGGAAATGATGTTATGGTAGAATATACAACGATATTTTAATGTGGTAGAATTTAGGTTGGATGGCAATAAAGTTGTAGACTTTTAAGTTCTAAAATGTTGTTAGTTTTTTTTAATACATATATGGAGCGGCGACGGCCTGCCTCCATCTAGCAAAGGGATATCCCCCCGGACAGATGTTGTGTCCGGAGACGGCCGTCCATACGTCATGCATTGTAGCTTGGACCAGTCGTACGCGCGTTGAAAATACCGTTTGCGCGATTCAGGACAAGCGCTCTGATTGGTAGCGGGCGACGAAGTGCGGCAGAGACGCCACACATAAAATAGTAATCTTACCCAATTGAAGTTCCGGCATATGCGGGGCAGCAGCACACAGCTGGTAGAACATATGGTAGTTCCTCTCCCCCCCACTCTGGTATACCACCCTGGACTTCTCCAGAAGGTAAGTGCGCATACTCGCGCCGCATATTCTATCTTATTACCTTGTTTCATATTACACCATACATTGCTACTCTAATTATGGTAGAAACTCCTTTTTTTACCCCCATTGTATGAATGGTACAACTTCCATTGTATGAATGGTAGAATGGAAGTTATGGTAGAAAGCACATAGATATTTTAATGTGGTAGAAGTGGTAGAATTTAGGTTGGATGGCAATAGAGTGGTAGACCTTTAAGTTCTAGAACGTTGTTAGTTTTTTTTAAATACATAGAATAGTAATCATACCCAATTGAAGTTCCGGCATATGCGGGGCAGCAGCACACAGCTGGTAGAACATATGGTAGTTCCTCTCCCCCCCACTCTGGTATACCACCCTGGACTTCTCCAGAAGGTAAGTGCGCATACTCGCGCCGCATATTCTATCTTATTACCTTGTTTCATATTACACCATACATTGCTACTCTAATTATGGTAGAAACTCCTTTTTTTACCCCCATTGTATGAATGGTACAACTTCCATTGTATGAATGGTAGAATGGAAGTTATGGTAGAAAGCACATAGATATTTTAATGTGGTAGAAGTGGTAGAATTTAGGTTGGATGGCAATAGAGTGGTAGACCTTTAAGTTCTAGAACGTTGTTAGTTTTTTTTAAATACATAGAATAGTAATCATACCCAATTGAAGTTCCGGCATATGCGGGGCAGCAGCACACAGCTGGTAGAACATATGGTAGTTCCTCTCCCCCCCACTCTGGTATACCACCCGGGACTTCTCCAGAAGGTAGGTGCGCATACTAGCGCCGCATATCCTGTACTGATCGTCGAAATGGATCTCTATAAACTTGCCGAACCGGGACGAGTTGTCGTTACGGGTCGTTTTAGCGTTGCCTATAGCCTGAAAGTAAAAAAATTATATATAATAAGATTGAGAACTAATTGTCAATAAACATATCAATGAAATAAAAAATACAGAAACAAATTTAATTATCTTTTTTGAGAGCATTTTTAGGCTTTTGAACAAATACAAAATCAAAACTAGTTAATAAATAACGAAGTTTGAGGCTTCAAAGATCTAGAAATAAAGAAAGATCTTTATTTCTATATCAAAATCAAAATCGGTAAGGCCATTTGAGCGTAAAGAAGTAACAAACATACACACAAACTTTTGTATTAAAATATTAGTAGGATGAATGTACCTCCATAATAGGGCTGGAAGCTAGCACTTTCTTCTCAATTTGCGTCTCGGTGGCGTTTCCGCCGACCGCCGCGAAATATCGCATGGCGTATTTAGCTGACACGGTCTTACCGGCACCTGACTCTCCACTCACTGGAACAATTGGGAAAATTTGAAAGAAAGAAAGAAAGAAACATTTATTTTGTGACACAAAGACAATAAAAAAAAACATAATAACAATAAAAGAAAACATTTACGTGCCACAAAACCTGCCCCAGCTCAGCGTGTTTTTATTATATTTTTAAATAAAAAAATAAGCAGCCCACTCACTATACGTTCCCTCTGCTGGGACTCGGGGCCAAAATATAAATTACTAAAATGGCCTTTAAAAAATAGGGGTTGGTGATAAAAAAGTAATAATTGACTTAAATTGACTTGAATTTAACAAACATACAAAAAATGGAATAATTATATCAAATTAGTGAATTGTCATCGGTCCTCAATAAATCTACAAAGTTTCAACGAAATCTGGCCGTTTAAAGTGGGTCATAATCGCGCCCAAAGAAGTCGGTTACAAACAAACAAACATACAGGTGAAGCTAATATAAAGCGTGTAATAAAGCGTGTAAAAACGGGACCCTATTACTAAGCCTCCGCTGTCTGTCTGTCTCCAGGCTGTATCTCAGAAACCGTAATACCTAGAAAGCTGAAACTTTCACAAAATATGTACTTCTCGTGCCGCTATATCTAAAATACTAAGGGTGGTGGTATGTGCTGAAACTCGGGGCCAAATGACAGTAAAATAGGCCATCACGTTGGCTAAATGCGGGCAGGCTGGATGACACATGTCTTCGGATTTTGAGGTCCTCACACATTTCAGTTTTCTTACAAAACTTCCCTTTGCCGTAAAGCGAGTGCAAATAGAAAGAATGAAAAACTGATACACTACATACATATACATACACAAATACTTTATATCGATACAAATTGAACACCCAGACCGATAGCCAACTAATTTAGTTCACCACAAAGATGTTAGCCATGCCGGGACCCTTTGGTTGGGAGTCCGGCATGGTAACCATTACGCCAACTAGGTCGTCAAACCCAATAACTACCAATAATAAAACTAGTATTAACCAATATTTACCAATAATAAAACCCGAACTTTACCCATAACAAAACCAATATTTACCAATAATAAAACCAATATTTACCAATAATAAAACCAAAGTTTACCAATAATAAAACCAATATTAACCAACATTTAAAACCAAAATTTACCAATATTTAAAACGAATATTTACCAATAGTAAAACCAATATTTACCAATAATAAAACCAATATTTACCAATAATAAAACCAATATTTGCCAATAATAAAACCAATATTTACCAAAAACAAAACCAATATTTACCAATAATAAAACCAATATTTACCAATAATAAAACAAATATTTACCAATAATAAAACCAATATTTACCAATAATAAAACCTAAATTTACCAATAATAAAACCTAAATTTACCAATAATAAAACCAGTATTTACCAATAATAAAACCAAAATTTACCAATAATAAAACCAAAATTTACCAATAATAAAACCAAAATTTACCAATAATAAAACCAAAATTTACCAATAATAAAACCAATATTTACCAATATTAAAATCAATGTTTACCAATAATAAAACCAAAATTTACCAATAATAAAACTAGTATTTACAAATAATAAAACCAGTATTTACCAATAATAAAACCAAAATTTACCAATAACAAAACCAATATTTACCAATAACAAAACCAATATTTACCAATAACAAAACCAAAGTTTACCAATAATAAAACCAATATTAACCAACATTTAAAACCAAAATTTACCAATATTTAAAACCAAAATTTACCAACATTTAAAACCAAAGTTTACCAATATTAACCAACATTTAAAACCAAAATTTACCAATATTTATAACAAAAAAAAAATTATTTTAAAAAAAAATTTACCAATAATAAAACTAATATTTAGCAATAATAAAACCAATGTTTACCAATAATAAAACCAAAATTTACCAATAATAAAACCAGTATTTACAAATAATAAAACCAGTATTTACCAATAATAAAACCAAAATTTACCAATAATAAAACCAAAATTTACCAATAATAAAACCAATATTTACCAATAATAAAACCAATGTTTACCAATAATGAAACCAAAATTTACCAAAAATAAAACCCGAAATTTACCAATAATAAAACCAAAATTTACCAATAATAAAACCAAAATTTACCAATAATAAAACCAATATTTACCAATAATAGAACCAAAATTTACCAATAATAAAACCAATATTTACCAGTATTTAAACCAATATTTAAAACCAAAATTTAAAACCAATATCTACCAATATTTACCAATAACAAAACCAAAATTTACCAATATTTAAAACCAATATTTACCAATAATACTCTGGTCCCGTTTCTCCCTCTCCAACTTAGTATAGGCCTCCTCCGAGACGGCAAATATGTGCGGGTCAAGGTCTCCCATGGCCTGGCCACGGTACGCCATGATGGTTTCATCACCTGAAACGTTATAGCCGAAATATAATACTTATTAAGGCTTGTTTGTAACTATAAGACTTTTTTGTTTGTATGTTATTTAACTTCTTATTCTCTATATTAGACTAGCTGACCGGGCAAACGTTGTTTTGCCTCACTTAGGGGTTTGAAAAATAGATAGTGTAGCTTATATGACACGTTCGTAGATTTACCATAGCAGCGCCATCTATTGATTACTTACTCAACCCAGTCGAAAGGTGTCGACATCTGTTAGAATCATTTGGAGTTAACAGATAATTGTGACTGTCAAATAATAACAGACAATAATTAGCAATAAATTAAAATTGCGACTATAAGATTTAAACTATCCTATCTGCACTATACTGCACATGGTGTGCGAATTTTATTATAATCGGTTAAGTGGCTTAGGAGTCCATTGAGGACAAACATTGTGACACGAGATTTATATATATTATGATTTGAGTGAGGCAGAACAACGTTTGCCGGGTCAGCTAGTTAAATTATAAAGTATCAATAAAATACATACTTGAGGGGGGCTCCCATACAACAATGGTACGGAACCCCTTATGCGCGAGCCCAACTCTCACTTAGCCAACAATTTTTTTTACACATTATAGTAACCAGACGAGTGAGCGACACTCTAGACTAAGATGTAGCATGTCCAGTCTGGAATAACTGCCACTCAAGGATAATGCCGGAATCGATAGTGGCGATTCAACACACACTAAACTAAATTTAAAGAAGGCCCTGTCTCTTTTCATCTTAGGTGGCGTTCTGAACCACACACAAAACAACTAAAATCACGTCAAATATGAAAAATGTAAGCGATTTTAGAGCGCACCCAATTGCATCAGCTATAAATCTGACGTGTTTGACGTGATTTTAGATGTTTTGTCTATGGTTTAGATCGTACCATCTCTTTTTGGTCATTTATGACCAAAAGAGACAGAGCTACTTTAAATTTAGTTTAGTCGTGTGTGCCGCTGAATCGCCACCATTATTAATTATTATTTTCGGTTGCTAGCCAGGCGAATACTAGAAAATGCTCTACCGTTATGCATATCAAAAATAAAAGAGAGAGTAAAGCTAGTCTTACCGTATATAGGCAGATCATAGTAAGGGTTGATGGCTACGAGGACGATACCACAGTACGTGTAGATGGCGTTGCGATCGCAGAACCTGAAACCAATCATACCATTATATAAAACTACAGAATACAAAACGTATAAGAACAAGAGTGTTCACGTTTTGGAACAATTTCTTCTTGTTAGTTGTGTTAAATACTACTACGAAGACCTCGTTGGCGTAATGGTTACCATGCCGGACTGCCAATCAGAAGGTTCCGGGTTTGATTCCCGGCACTGACAACATCTTTGTGCTGAACTAACTTTGTTGGCTGTCGGTCTGGGTGTTATATACGTATCTATATCTAAAAAATATGTATGTAAGTATCAGTTGTGTTAGCAACCATAATACGAACTAGAAATGGTTCAGTATGGGGTTAACCAGCCGTGTGTGAAAAAAAAACACGAAATTGTTTCAAACGTTTTTGTTTCAAAATTTTGTTTTAAAAAACCATAGATAAAGTAAGGCTTAGTAAGGAAGGTCATATACGATGGTGCATCAGCAAAATTAAAACTGGAATCACTTGGACCGAGCTTTAGCATTCAAAGAGGAGTCAAACAAGGCGATCCAGTTTCTCCAAAGCTTTTTACAGCAATCCTGGAAACAATGTTTAGAACTCTAGATTGGAAGAGCTACGGACTGAATATTAACGGTGAACGATTGTCGCACTTACGATTTGCTGACGACATTGTGCTCCTTGCTGAAAATCACGAGACTCTACAATCTATGATTAACATGCTGGATAAAGCTAGCCGAGAAATTGGTCTTTTTATGAACATGACGAAAACAAAAATCATGACTAATGGAGAACCAATTCCAATTGAATCAAACAAGGACATCCAGTACGTCAATGAATATATATACCTAGGTCAAACAATATCATTCCATAACGCTACATCAAAAGAAATTGATAGACGAATCGCCATATCCTGGAAAAAGTACTGGATGAATAAAAACGTTTTTAAAAGCAAACTCCCTATACGTCTGAAGAAAAAGCTAATGGATAATACTATACTACCTTCACTTCTATATGGCTGCCAATGCTGGCCGCTAACTAGACATCTGGTGGACAAAATAAGCATTTTTCAAAGAGCAACAGAGCGTTCCCTCCTAGGAATAAAGCTAAGGGATAAAGTGCGAAATAAAGAAATTAGAAAAATGACCAAACTAACAGATGCTGTAGAAATGTTATGCAGACTAAAATGGAGGTGGGCAGGACACGTCGCGAGAGCATCTGACGGCAGATGGAGCGAGCGTATCCTTCATTGGTACCCAGCAGAAGATCTTAGATCCCGAGGACGACCACGCAGACGATGGCGCGACGATATCGTAGAAGCAGCTGGAAGTACCTGGACTAGGCTAGCTCAAGATCGAATGACCTGGCAACGCATGGAGGAGGCCTACACCCATATGTGGGTGCCCCAAGAATCTTCATAATAGTATATTAATTTATTGTAATTTGTTATTAATAAACATAAGAAGAAAAAATCATACCTAAAACTACCATAGATTTCTCTAACCCATTATATGTTTTGTAAGTTTCTGGGAATAAATGGCTTTATTTATTTATTTATTTATTTATTTTTAGTAAGGAAGAGTTCCCTTATTAAGCTTCTTTGATAGCAGCACAAGATGAAAGTTCGCTTTCCATTGCTAATCCTCAAACAGACTATCTGACGCAACAGTGGTGGAACAGGTATGCCAGCGAGCCAGGGCTGTGCTCCGTTACTTCAAGGAGCTCGGTTGGCTTGGGTAGGCTGGTAAGGGGGAATGCACAATACGCCCCTAGCGGGATGTCAGTGCAGGTCTCATCACCCCCACTTTAAATTAGAAATAGAAGCCTCCTTGAAACCAATGGACTAAAATAGTTATTTGTTAAAGTAAGCGAATGTTCGTTTGTTTAAAATATAAGTAAAATAATTGGCCAAGTCCTTGGGCTCGCGCAGGAAGAGTTCTGTACGATCTTAAGAAATCGCATATAAGCACGTTTGTTGTAAATAAGAAGAACAATGGACATTCTATGAACTGTTAACTTGAAAATTAAATGTCAACTCAGTGTGATATAGGCACATCAGCATATTGCTGCTCGCCTATAAATCAAATAAATAAATAACTTGTAAGTTAATATACAACTAAATATTTTGTGCATCTTCCTGTTACCATTATTAAAATTGAGCGAAAAAAATACGAAAAAGTACGTTTGCCGTATGGGGGACCCCCTAAGTATTTTCATTAAGTTATATAATTTGCGGAAAATTCAGCTTCCTAGCTATCACCATTTATGAGATACAGCCTGGTGACAGACAGACAGAAAGGTCTTTGTAATCAGGTAACACATGAACAAATACATATAATTTGTTAAAGAGTTAAAATAAAGTTTGTAACGTAAACAAATTAACAAAACTAACGCCGAGTGGCTATTCATCAATTCAATTCAAATTAAAAATTCAAATTCGTTTATTCTGTATACATCTTAGAGTTAGGTACATTAAGTCATGTTTATAGCTATGTGAGTGGAGGAGATCATTACGAATACATACAACGCATTACATATTATTATGTATTAACGCTTGTAGCTCGGCTAGCTAAAGTGATCAGACGTGATTATCGAAGCTAAGCAACGGTCGATGCGGGCTGTGTTTGGATGGGTGACCATGCACAAGACTGTCGTGTTTCAAGTGTCATTTTATCTGGGCGCTACCGTGGGTCGGATGAGCTATGGTAGCGCCCATATAAAATGCTACCGTGCACGGTAGCACGTTAAATTGTACTCGTAGGTCCGTTAGTCTTAGTACGAGTATAAACACTCATTAAATTAAATGAAAGACCTCGGCGGCTCGAAAACTCTCGACACCAAAGCTTGGCCACTTAGCTCATACCAAGAAGAAGGATTACATATGTACTTGCGTTAAAATATTTGTATTTAAAAGTCAAATGCGATCTCCATCACTTCCTAATTCGGATGAAACTGGTTTCATTTCGTAACACTTGTGTTTTTATTAAGGTCAACATAATGTTATGTCGTAGATATATAGATATTGCAACACAAAAGGAAATACAAACCAAAGAGAAAAATAAATAAACAACTTATAAGTAGTGTTACAAGTGGCGGCCTTATCACTGAAAGCGATCTCTTCCAGGCAAACAAATCATGGAGAGGACATTACAATAAATACGATGGGGTGTTCAACAAAGAGAATTAAATAATAGCAAAGAAATACCTACAAATAACCAATACATAAATAATAAGACCTACATAAAATACCACACGTTATACCAAATGTTTGACTCAGTACCACGTCTTGACAACAGAGTTTAGCTACTTACCTAATATCCTACAATTACAAATCATTTATTGATAACACCAAAGTTACAAGTCAAATAATATGATATCAATACAAAAGTATATGATATGTATCCATGTAAATTTTCAATTCTAATTCTAATAATATAATATCATTACAATAGTATATGATATTAATCAAATGTCAAATGTCAATTGTCACATCTAATTCTAGTAATATAATATCATTACAATAGTACTTACATGATATGAATCAAATGTCAATTTTAAATTTTAGATAATCATTAATTAATTATTAAATAATCTAACTACTTCCTACATACATACATACAAATGTTTGTGTGTGTAAGTATGTTATGTTTGTTACTTCTTCACGCTCAAACGGCTGAACCGGTTTAGACCTTGGAGTAACACATAGGCCACTTTTTATCCCGAAAACAATTGTGGTTCCCGTGGGAACGGGAAGGTTCGCAAATAGCTACAAAATCTATGTTACTCCTTCTCGCACCAAATGCTGGACCAATTTTGATGAGATTTACTATAAAGAGAGGACTTTGGGTAAACACAGCTTATTTTTTAAACCCAGATTAATGTCTTTTTGTCTCGGATTAACGCGAGGTAAAACCACATGTTTATAATCTAGTAATATCATTCAAACTGCATTAATTTCTAAACCATATCATTTTCACGCTCGGTAAAGCGCAAAAACATTCAATTTAACCGCATGTTTAACTTAATTGGTACAACAGTTAAAAACATAATTTATTACACCGCTTGTTACGTTTTGTTTACGCTTCCGTAACCACGCATTTTTTTTTGTTAATTTGTAAATGTAGCTAGTGAGGTGAATAACAACCATGACAAATTCAAAGCAATTATAACATTTCTTACGCTGTAAAACATATTTAAAAATTATTTTTTTTATTTTTTTATAACACATTAATACTAGCTGACCCGGCAAACGTTGTTTTGCCTTAAGTACAGTTAAAAATACTATAACTGAACAGTTATCGAGCGGGATGAAAAATTATTAAATTACTAAAATGGCCATAAAAAGATAGGGGTTGGTAATAAAAAAGGAAACATTAGGGTTGTTTATATTTATTAATGCCACATTATAAAAAAATAACCAAAAACTTCGCAAAAAAATGGTGAACAACCCTTATCACTTAGGGGTATGACAAATAGATTATACCCGATTCTCAGACCTACTGAATACGCATATAAAATTTGGTAAAAATCGGTCAAGCCGTTTCGGAGGAGTACGGTAACTAACATTGTGACATGGAAATTGTATATATTAGAAGATGTATAATAATGTAACATGTCTTTATGTAACTAACTGCGCACTGCGGTGTTACCCGTGTTAATTCGGTATGATAAATTGCCTATGTTTCTAATCTATCTTCATATTAAATCTCATCAGAATCGGTCATTCACAAATAATCTTTATTTTCTGTTTAAACATACTATCTACTACATACAAAGATTTGATTTTGTTATTTTTATATTTCCTTAACGTTCCTTCATAGCGCTCTATACCCATTTCACGCATATACCATACACACTTATAATAAGTAAGTAACTTTTGTTTAAACTAGAATTTGTCTAAAAACTAGAATAAAAATAAGTAATAAGACAAAACGTTTGCCGGGTCAGCTAGTTTTTATATAACATCCCCGTTTCTGTACTTTAGCTAGTCTATTTGCTGGTAGAACTTTACCTATCTTCCTACGTAAACAATATGGAAGCATCTTTTTTCTTCTTCTTCGTATTCTCAATTTTCAAAATTTTATCTTTGAATTTTCGAACAACTTGTAAATTAATGAATTGTATTTTAGTTTGTAAAACTGACATATGTATATGGATAGTTTAATTTTTTTGGGAGAAGACATTGGCTTCCAATATACAGTTTATACAACTAGTTTGGAAGCCTTTGGATTCCGTATAATATTGTTGATTTTTATTTACTGTGTCAAATAAAGATATTTTGTATTTGCATTTTTTTATTTTGTAACATTTTATTTTCATGAATTTCTAGCAAGCTATTTCATATCAGTCTCCACCCACGTACAAGTATTGCTAATTGTAAACCAATTGTTCAAACAAACAGAATTCCGGTTAGTCACAATATATTATCATGGTGAAAAACCAAACGCAAAAATACCTACGAATGTGAGTCAGAGAAATATGAAGCTATGACAGTTCAGTAGGACGTGCGGCCGCCTTACGTTCTATAAGCCAGGATATCGATCCCCGCCAATGAACTCGAGCATTCAGCAAAGGAAAGAATCATCAGGAAACCATAAGATTTTTTTAAGGGAATGCGTGAGTTTATCCCTTAATAAAACTATAGCCTTCTAAGCTAATAAATAGTATTACTTTAACAAAAAGTAATACTATTTATTAGATACTAAAAACGTTACGTCAGAAATTTGCTCGTTAGCACATTTCTTAATGTCTCTATTAAGTCGAGTACACTTTGTTCATGTGTTCTATTAACAGCACTAAACATTGGATTTCGCTATCACTTAAGATTTAATACGATACCGCACTAACTCGAACGGTTTCGAATTAAAGTAGTGGTTATAACACAACTCTATTAAACTTAAACTTATTAATTAACTCTATTAAACTTATAATTAAACTCTATTAAATCGAGAATACTTTGTTTATGTGTTCTATTTACAGCACTAGACACCTTGGATTTTGCTATCACTTTAGATTTAACACATCACTAAACTAACTCGAACGGTTTCGAATTAGTGTAGTGGTTATAATACAACTCTATTAAACTTAAACTTATTAATTAACTCTATTAAACGTATTAATTAAACTCTATTAAATCGAGAATACATTTTTATGTGTTCTATTTACAGCACTAAACACCTTTGATTTCGCTACCACTTTAGATTTAACACAACACTACACTAACTCGAACGGTATCGAGTTAGTGTAGCGGTTATAATACAACACTCACTAACTCGAATGGTTTCGAGTTAGTATAGTGTTGTATTATAACCAGTACCCGGTTAACCGAGCTTTGCTCGGTATTTTTTTTTTGAATATGACTTTTTCCAAAATCGGTTTCTAGCTAGATCGATTTATTGCCCCCCTATATACTAAATTTCATGAAAATCGTTGGAGCCGATTCCGAGATAACATAGTGGTAGAGTATATTTTTTTTTAATTACGACTTATTTCACACACGACTGGTTAACCCCATACCGAACCATTTCACAGCTGATATACCACATATACATACATACATATTTTATATATATATACATATTTAACACCCAGACCCACAGCCAACAAATTTAGTTAAGCACAAAGATGTTGGCCGTGCCGGGAATCGAACGCGGAACCTTCTTATTGGCAGTCCGGTATGGTAAAACCTTTACGCCAACAAGGTCGTTTTCTAGTGCTCGCCTGGCTAGCAACCACACACAATTTGAAAAATATGTCGCCAAGCACCTAATAGTGTGTTCTGGCAGCCTCTTTGAGAGCCAGATATCCCAGACTAGGCATACTCTACCTTCGGCCAGAATGTTGCAAATTCGTGTGGTTACGCGCCCTGCGGGCCAAACGCTTAGCTGTACTGTGTAATAAAAAAATAGGGGTTCTACTGTTACCAAACTGTGGAATCCCTATTCCTGCTAAATTTCAATTAGTTACTTTTTAGTTAGTTTTCACAACTGCCTCAACATATGTATCGTAAAATAGTAAAATACAGACACTGTGATAACATTTTAAAGACCATTTTTTAAATCCAAAATGGCCACCATCAAGAAATGTCGGAGTATTTACATTTTTTAGTTTACTCTCTAAACAAGACAAAGATAGATAAAGATTTTAACAAATTCTGTGCATTAATTTCGGAATCATGATATGCAGAGATATGAAGCGAGGATTTAGCATCGCGATACCAATCTTGAATATTACGAAAGCATCACCGAACTATTTTAGATCTCAGAAAATTCTATCAAAACTTATTTAACGAATTAAATAGCAGGTATACAATTTGATATTAAATGATAACCCGCGAAAAAAATATGCTAGCGCCCATTGTGGATATTAAGTACGAGTATAAAAAGAAAGAAGAAAGAAAGATACTTTTTTGTTGTGACACGAAATAAAGAAAAACATTCTTCTTCTTCTTCGTATGAGCTAAGTTTTCAAGCCGCCCGAAGGTTTCTGACTTGACTTAACATCTGCTTGTACTAAGACTAACAGCCGGGACCTAAAATTTAACGTGTCATCTGACCCACGGTAGTGCCTAGATAAAATGCCACTTGAAAAACGACAGTCTTGTGCATGGTCACCCATCCAAACATAGTCAAGTTTTTTTTTTGCCAGGGCTAAACTAAGGGTTTGAAATGGGGGTGAAAGTTTGTATGGAAAATTCTTTATTTATCAAGTTAAAGCATTGTAAATTATTATGGTAGTAGTTTATTAAATGGTTAAATAAAAATCATGAACATTTTTGCCAGGGGTGGATTAAGGGCGATGCCGTTGGGGTTGAAAGTTAAAAGTACAAGCGAGCGGAGCCGCGGGTTACAGCTAGTTTATGATAATAAGGTTGATAATTACCTGACTTTCAAGTTGTACAGCACAGCTGGTTCATGCAGATAGGAAAGCGAGGTCAGGTCGTTCTGACCGATCAGCAACGACGGGTTTCGGAGCGGGGGCATATGCGCCTCATCTTTTATCTGGGGACAAAAATATCAATTAATTTTTGACAGACGGCCAAGCGAAGCGAGGTAAATGTCTCATGGTAGCAAAGGGCAAAAGTTGGTTTCGCCTGTGTTAAACTTAACGTCTAAAGTTGAGTTTAAAGCATAAACTAATAAATATAATAGACGCTCAAACCTCTTGTTGAATATCGTACTACGTGTAGATAGATAGATATCTATCTACACGTAGTAGTATCTTTATTGCAACACAAAAGGAAATAAAAAACAGAGAGAAAATAAATAATCAACTAATAAGTAGTGTTACAAGTGGCGGCCTTATCACTGAAAGCGATCTCTGCTAGGCAACCAAATCATGGAGATGAAATTGCAATAAATACGATACAGGGAGTTCAAAGAGACTAAATAATAACTAAAAATACCTATAAATAACCAATACATAATAAGACCTACATAAAATATTTATACATTTACAAACATACATATATACTAGTATATAAGTATAATATTAACAATATACATACTACGATACACTAATACATACTCGATGCGTGTATCGAATAATATAACGCCATCTATTCGTATTTTCTTGAAACGACTTCACTCGGGTCACGCAATCAACTATCGTTATATCACTATGCGACTGCAGCGCGTTGCGGAATTTGACGGCAGCTAGGCTGCACGCTCGATTTGCAGCGCCATCTAGGTTTCATTGGTAATGATGGCAAACTACCGCGCCACGCTTTATTGTGTGGGAATCAGCAATCCTCTCTAGTATTCTGATCCCTGATAGTACTGTCGCGAAGCTCCCAGAATAGAATGTTCTAGAATACACACGAACACATTCGTTCTTGCTCTCACACATATTTGTTGTCTCACTGCTACAGTAACTCGAACATTCTAGATTGTACTGGGGAGTAGTATAGAAGATTCGAAAACTTCCCGAACGCCGCCTGTTTGTTTACGTGTGTAAACAAACATCAGGGAATCAGCAATCCTCTCTAGTATTCTGATCCCTGATATATATTAGTCTGTGAAGAGCGTCTGTCTTACTACCTTTTGAATGCAGGGCTATCCCTTCCTCCCTACATATCACAATGACATGCCTATAAAACTCTAGCCTTCCACTCTTTAGTTTTTAGTAACCTGGACTACATTCAGCCTTTCTTTTTTTACAATAAATGGGCTTGCGCTTGATCACAATTCAACTAATGGTAAGTAAAAAAAAAAAACTATTTATTTACATGTAAATTTCAATTGCTTAGTAATTTTATAGTGGCGACGAATTTTACAAATAAAAATTAATGTAAATATATTCTCACGTAATTTATAATTTAATGGTGGCGATTCAGCGGCACACACGACTAAACTAAATTTAAAGAAGCCCCGTCTCTTGTCATCTTAGGTGGCCAGAAAGAGACAGCAAGTCTGCACCAGTCATAATAACTAAAATCACGTCAAATGTAGAAAATATAGGCGACTTTAGAGGGCACTCACTTCTATCACCTCTAAAACTGCCTGCACATTCCATATTTGACGTGATTTTAGTTATTTTGACTATGGTGCAGACTTGCCGTCTCTACCTGGCCACCTAAGATGAAAAGAGACGGGCCTTCTTTAAATTTAGTTTAGTCGTGTGTGCCGCTGAATCGCCACCAATATCTTTTGTGAGAATAAATATCTTTAAACCTAATATTATGTATGGTCTTAGATCGAGCACGCTTACTCAGAAAAAATCGTGGGTCGAATGACATGCAAAATTGTAGGTCCCGGCATATAGCTCAGTACAAGTAGTCGTTAAGCCAAGTCAGAGGACTTCGAGCATCTTGAAAACTTTTGCCACCAGAGCTTGGCCACTTAGCTCATACGAAGAAGAAGATGATGACTGAACAAATTCTTCATAATGAAATCAAATTACTTACAGTGTCTTTGTACCGTTTATAAAGCTTTAAGTAAGAATAAATACATGAAATATCTAACTTGGCTGTGTTGACATTTGACTGCATTTGACATTTTACAGGTATAATGATAGTGACATGCACAATAATATTGATTATTGACAATAAATAGTTTTTTCACGTAGAAAACGGTCACACTTACTTATTATTAAAAGTTGGAATGAGTCCAACAGTTTCGGTGCTTTCCGAGCACCATCTTCAGGGATGATAATAAGTAAGTGTGACCGTTTTCTACGCGAAAATATTAAGATGCCTTAAGTGAACAGTTTACAATGTTTAATAAATCGTTTTTTTTTTCAAGGAGGATACAGTATCCTACTAATATAATAAATTCTAAAGTTTGTCACACTCAAATGGCTTGAAATTTAGTGTAAAGATAGGTAAGCCTTTGGATTAACATACAGGAAACTTTTGACGACGTCATCCGCCAACCCGCACTTGGCCAGCGTGGCGGATTGTGGTATAAATCTCTCTCCACGTGAGAGAAGGCCCCGAGTCCCAGCAGTGGGAACGTATAGTGGGCTGCTTATGCTATTATGCCGGATCTATCACGGATTCACTTCTTTTTATCCCAGATTAGCATAGTAGTTTTTTTTTACTCTTTATAGGCTTGCGATTGACCACAACTCACCTGATGTTAAGTGAACTTGCAGTCTAAGATGAAGCGCGCTTACCTAGGCGAAACCGGTTCACTCTCGTCTTGAAGACATTAAGTTAGGAACAGGGATTCCGGCAAGGAGTTCCACAGTTTGACCGTCCGTACTATTACCGTGGAAGCGAATCGCTTAGTACGCATTTTCGGCATTTCCACTGTATATCGGTGCCTCCTAGCAGTCTTCCTGCTCGTTCGGTAATAAATATAAATACTAAAATAAATATTAGCACTCATTTCACACACGGCTGGTTAACCCATACCTAACCATTCCTAGTTTGTGTTGTGGTGGCTAACACAATTGGTATACTACATATACATGTATATATATTTAATATAGATACATATTTAACACCCAGACCCACAGCCAACAAATTTTATTAAGCACAAAAAAGTTGGCCGTGCCGGGAATCGAGCCCGGAACCTTCTGATTAGCAGTCCGGCATGGTAACCATTGCGCCAACGAGGTCGTCATAGTAATGGATGGTTCTATGTCGGGGGTAGCGATGCGCGACTGCGAATAATCTTACCAGTTGAATTAGTTGTAAATAATTGATCTACAACTACTAATATACACGTTCGACTTGAATATTAGTAATATACTAATGTTAATAATCGAATGATAACTACTAATTAGTTACTAATGGCGATTTGACTCGATTGTTAGCGAATCTTGTCAATGTCACTTGTTAGTTTCAAATGAATGAAATATGAATGAATCGTTGGATTGGAGTCGGCTCAAGTAGTAACTAATGTAGTATTCATTCATTCCGTTCAATTTTGAGTGGGTATCATGTTAGTTACTAATTTTCGGAGATCATTCGAATGAGTCGAATGATTTATAAAGTCGAATAATTCGACTGGAATCATTCACAGTCGCGCATCGCTAGTCGGGGGCCTTACCTTGATCTGCCGTATCTCGCCGCTGTCGTCGAGTTTGACTATGAGAACACCGGAGCGGTAATCCGATGTGACGGTAGCACCCTCCCATACCTTCTCTGGATGTTCCACCCATATTTTCGCGTCCTGTGACAAAAAAAATAGATTTTTATCACCTGTAACTCAGCTAAGGCAATCTTTCGGATCGATGACAGTTTAGTTAAAAATTGTAATTACAAGATAAACCTATCTTGTTTATCTTGTCGTTATAGAGAGTTTACACTTTACAATTTTTAACTAAACTGTCTTTTATATTTATTGATAATTATTAAATTATTCGTCAAAAATTAAAAAAAAATGTCAATATGTAATACAATCAATTTGTAATTAATGTCAGTATGTACTGATGTCAATATTAATACACTGACACTGAAGGGACTGTGCATTTTATGGCGTTATAGAGAGTGAGCGTTAAATGGAGAAAATGTATCATTGTATGGAATAGAAAGAAAGAAAGAAAGAAAAATTATGTATTATGCACAAATTTAAAAAAAAATGTACCAACAAGAATTTACCAATACAAGTTAAACCAACTAAAGCAATTGATTTCGACGCTTTAGAGAGTTTGTCGTTAAATCGAGTGACGTTACATGGATTTAACATTGTATTTATTAACTTCATACTTTATGTCTGTAAGCCCTACGGGTAAAAACTAGAAGAATCATTACCTACCGTGCTTTTAGTTGTAAATAGTATTGACTTTTTATGACATTTTGTATAAAACCACCTATGTATGTACCTAGTTTTATAGACATCTAGATAGTAGCCGATTCTCAGACCTACTGAATACGCGTATAAAATTAGGTCAAAATCGATCAAGCCGTTTCGGAGGACTACGGTAACTAACATTGTGACATGGAAATTTTATACATTGAGAAGACTAGCTGACCCGGTAAACGTTGTTTTGCTTTAAGTACAGTTAAAACACTATAATTGATCAGTTATCGAGCGGGATGAAAAATTATTAAATTACTAAAATGGCCATAAAAAAATAGGGGTTGGTGATAAAAAAGTAAAAAATTTGGGTTGTATGTATCTGTAATGCTAATAAATTAAAACATAAAATTTGGAGAAAAAATAAAATTAAGGGTGATCACTTAGGGGTATGAAAAATATATAGTAGCCGATTCTCAGACCTACTGAATACGCATTCAAAATTTGGTAAAAATCGGTCAAACCGTTTCGAAGGAGTACGGTAACTAACATTGTGACATGGAAATTTTATATAAAAGAAGATTATTTATGTACCTATATATATTTTCTGTAACAATAACAAATTAATTTCTTTCTTTCTTTCAATACAGAGGCTCTAGGGCGGCTCGAAAACCCTCGACACCAGAGCTTAGCCTTATAGCTTCCACAAAAATCTACCAAATATATTGTTAAAATTATTCTTAAGAATATATGTATACTAGCTGACCCGGCAAACGTTGTTTTGCCTTAATAAATAAAATTAAAAAAAAAAAAAAACTAAATATACAGTAGACGATTCTCAGACCTACTGAATACGCATATAAAATTTGGAAAAAATCGGTCAAGCCGTTTCGGAGGAGTACGGTAACAAACACTGTGACACGGAAATTTTATATATAAGATAACCAGTTATGTAAACATAATGTGTATTACATTTGATTCTAATGGTACCGGTTATAACTAGAATCTTTCGGCGTTAGGGCCTCTATTGAATTTGATTAATTGACCGAACGAGTGCAGTGAGCGACGCGGGTCTGCATCTGCTGGCCTCATTGGCCTTCGTACATTAAAATTGTACCTTTGTATAGGAACAGAAACACAGAGCTTTATTTGCCATAATTAACATACTGTCTCGAAGCTTCCTGCGGGGCTCAGGGCTAAACCAAGCGTACTATATGTAAATTCCGTGCCTGGCGTGAATACGTTGACATCTCGACTTGCACGTTTTTTTTTATTGGCCTAATGCATTCTACGCATACGATATTTGTATGTAAAAAATTTACAGCTCTTAATGTACACAACTTATTGAGATAAAGCCAGTGGTAATAACATGAAGAGGTTACATTACAGGAAGAGGTCAAACTTTTAAATGGCCGTCCTTAAAAATTGACATTTTGGACATGTCAACTTATTCACGCCAGGCACGGAATTGTAAGTATAGTTTTTTAAGTGAGTTTTTGTTTTCTTTTGTAAATTGTTCACATAAACAACTTTTGTGTAGTAAATATTCTTTATTCTTCCAGCCCCCTTACTTCGACCATCCACGGTTAAATCGCTGATAAGTCGCTGATAATTCGCTGGGATTAGAGATGTGAAATACCAATAAATATTATTTGTGTCACTTATTTTTTTTTATTTGAATAACCTCTTTTTCCGCTTTTTTGTTTTCAGGCTATCTAGACCAAATAAAACTCAGTAATAACAAGCGCTAAATTATTTATAAAGTTTAAACTTTTTCCCATGATTAATTTTATTGTTTATTGTGCTTTTATTGTACACTGTTCGACAACTTCTGTGAAAAACAAACCAACCTCTTTCATTTATGCTACAAATGTAATTTACTAAAACACCAAACTGGAAGTGGAACATAATTAAAAAGTCTGCAGCTGCTGTCAAAATTTCAAACATGTCAACTGTGTTTATTATAAATAAATTAGTTACTTTACATACGTAGTTTCTAAAAAATAATAAAATTACTTCAATACCTAAGTATTGAATAATACGAAGGATACAAGCAGACAATCAAAGTAAAACAGAGAAGGATACAGAGAAAAAAATCAATGATTTTGTTATTGTGATTTCATGTATGTACGAAGCCATCTTCGACTACCATAGCATGTGACTGGAATAATTTGTAAATAAATATAATTGTATTACATACATACTTAAGTCGAATTGAAATTATATAAATTGACGAAAATTGAGTTCAGTTATTTCGCTCCTAATTGAAACCATTTTATTTCGCCATACAACCTACCAGACAGAGCGTTTTATTGTTTCAAAAAGTAAGTAAAAGTAACTAGGTAGGTACCTATTAGTTATCTAAATATTGGTGAAGCAGCGGCACTAGTAATACTTTATTGGACACAAACTTAAAACTAAAGATAAAATAATAACTAACAACAAAAAAATAGTGTGCCCCAATTGGGGTACTTCAGTATGTAACATAAAAGATGATTATTTATATTCAGTATTCTATTGTGACGCCGCTGCCACGTAACCACCTTTTACTAGTAATTACAATGCTCATTTCACGAAGTTTTCAACGCACTTGCGATCGCTCCAAGATATGCACTCAGACTACAGGAAAAAAGGCTTTATTCCTGTAGTCTGGTTCCGGGTTCGATTCCCGGCCCGGTCAACATCTTTGTGCTTAACTAAATTTGTTGGCTGTGGGTCTGGGTGTTAAATATGTAAATATATATTTATATATAATATATATGTATGTATATGTAGTATATCAGTTGTGTTAGCAACCATAATACGAGCTAGAAATGGTTCAGTATGGGGCTAACCAGCCGTGTGTGAATGTGTCCTAATATTTAATTTATTTATTTAGACTGCAGGAAATAGTAAATGAAATACAAAAATAGAAAATGTTTTTATTTATCACTTCCAATATATCCAATACATATTGCCAAAGACAAATTAATATTACTAACAATGGTTTTAAGCTAAGATTACAAACCTAACAGGTATATTATGATGTAACAAGCTACTAGTAGAATATATCTATATTATTTAAATGGCACAATTTTTTACAAATTATTTAATACTCAACAATATTAGGTAGGTATATGTTGTAATCCAATAAATAAATTGATATTGGTGCAATTAGAAAGAGAGAAAGAAAAATTGTTTATTGTGCACAGACTTCTGAGTTTGACATACAAAATGACTTGTGTATTGTGTATGTGCACTAAAGGAGCAGGTTCAGCATGTGCTGAAAGTACACTTGGTACTCCAGCGCTGGTTTTCAACCTGCTCCTTTATACCCATTAATTAGTCACATAAATATAGGTAGTACACTATTATATAAGTACATGGTAATAACTTCAAAACTAAGCAAAATCAGTAGAGACCATCTTATATTAAGTTCTGAATAAAGATAAATAAAATATTTCAACATCATAATTACAATGTAAAATAAGGCAATGAGAGTTAACAAAAGATTTACACATTTAAATATACATATTTATTATATACATATTTTCTTTAGTTCTATTATATTAGTACAGAAACCACATGGTTAATCAATACAGCAGTAGAAATAACTAATCAACAGTTTTAATAATAAAATGATAACAATTTTATTATTATAGCAAATAACGGCACGGATAACATACATTTGTCATTGCTAGGCTGCAGTGAGTGCAAGCACACAGCTTACACCCGCCATTCAATCCTTGATAGTTAAAAATTATTCTATATTAAATGTCAGGTATCTATAGACAAACATATATTAAAAATATGTTAAATAGCTACTTTAATCGGTTGGTAATAAGTATAAAATAAAAACTAGGCTTAATTTCTTGTGTAGGATCTAGGTCCTAAACATTATAATTAAAGTGTTAATTTATAAGCACAACAAGTTAGTATGTATGTCTGAAAATTTATATTAATTAAAAACATGAAGAATATCATTGTCCCGTCTTACATGAAAAACTTTTCCACTTTAATTTTTTCTTAATAGTATTTTGCCATGTTGTGTCCATATATATTTATAATTTAGTCTTATTTTTTTCCTATTTGGCCTTATAAAAAAGTTGTTTGTTGTATTTGGTCAGCCTTTCATTAAAATAGACCCGTTGCTTAGCCACTGTATCGGGCAGGAGGCCCAGGTCGCCGGCGTCGAGCGGGTGCGTCCACGCGGCTGCCAACAGCCATTCTCGCACTTCTATATCATTCATTAGCAGTTGATGATCTCTTTCATTAGCCTCACATTTCAATTGATAGAGACTCGCCAGGACCGTATTTCTTACAGATTCTTCAATATCGCTCAATCTTTTTTCTAATTCATTGGCTTGATCGCCTAAGAAATTGACATTGTAGACACAAGTTTCAAGCTCTGATTGCATTGAATTTTGATTACATCGAAGTTTAACAAATTCCATACGGAATTCAGCTATCTTTGCACTAAATTTTTGCATCCAGGTTCAAAATGATCTCATCTCAGTGATAAGTTGGTGAACCGTTGAATCTGACAAAACCGAGGTGGCAGCTGGTAACAAAAGTGAAGACCCACAGGAAGTGCCAGGCATTGGTTCGGGATCAATGTATGCCGGAGATTTATCATTTGTTTCAATATTTTTCGCTATGCACTTCTTGCATCTCCACAGGCAATGTTTATGATAAACACATTCACAATCGTTGCACTTTACGAGTCCCGTTGAAGACACAAACTTGCCACAAGCACAAAATTTCGCCATAGTTATTTTTTAAAATAACACTGCCGATGAAATGATATATATTATGACGTATTTGTTTATTGGTTGTAACTTGAGCTTCAAGTGATGAAAACCACAACTAAGCCAACTTTATTGTCGAAAAAAACACTTTCGTGTGAGAATTATTGCGTTTTAAACAAGTTAAGAGCAATTTCTTAGTATGAATTGCGGATTTAGTAAATATATCGAATTAAACTCAGAATTGAGGAATTAAAACGTTTTACAAAGTTCAAGAAACCGTATGGAAATCTGACGTTGATTTCGATTGACAATTGACATTCTATGAGTTTGGAACAGGGTTGCCAGATGACAACAATTTTGACTGTTACCAAGGTTGCTAAAATATCTTGTAATTTCAACGAATAATCTCGTAAATCCATACATTTCAAGAAACTCTAATAAAATCAATGCTATTTATTTACTGTACTAAGTAACTTGTGTAGCCATATTCTTTGCGCTTGGGGTTGTTCAATTCAAAGAAAACAATTTAAAATCATATTATATATAATTTTTATTCATATCAGGGATGTTAGTAAAATAATCTTTATTTTTAGAGTGTAGTATTTCAGCTGTCATTCTGACGTACATTTCTTTTGATGGTTTGAAATGTACGCAATTACCTATGCGATTTGGGCCTTTAGCGCTTTCGGAAGCTAATAATGTACCATTTACTGTATCTGTGATAAAAGTATGCGAACGAAGTCATCATTGTTAAAATCTCATAAAAAAGTGTAGAGATTTTTGTTAATCTTGAATCTCGTACTGACCCTCTAAATTTCGTAATGGTACGAGATTTCTCGCACTTCTGGCAACTCTGATTTGACACAATATTATTTTTTAGAGTTGAGAAAATCATAATAAATTATTTATTAGATCCAAAAAGGTTGCACACACTGAATGCTCAATAACTTATAAAATTTATTATAAACCTGGAACGTACGACTCACTCGTCTCCAATTCAACCACCAACTCGCTCCAATTTAGCTACCAAGTCGCTCCAATACGCCAACACTAAATCCCATTGTTGTCACCATAGAATGTTGGCGCATATTGGAGCGACTTGGTCGGCGTGTTAGTTCGCTTGTTAGGTCGAAGTAAGGGGGCAGAGTAGATTGTTCTAGAACACACCTTCGGTCTCCGTCTCACACGAATCTGCTATCTCACAACACAGTATCTCGAACATTCTAGATTTTACAAGGGTATAGTATGGAAAGTCGGTACCTAGAACTTTCTAGTGATTTGTTTATCGTATATAAGGGAGCGGACAGAATTGGCGAGGACAGTTAACTGCGAGTTATCGCAGAGATACCCCGAGCGAAAAGTGCAATTAGTGTCTACGAGTGTACGACTCCGGCGAGGAATAAGGATTGCGACTGCATACGATTTGGACGTTTCGACAAGTTGGAAGTCCAGACACGTATCAGCGTGGAGATTTCATAGTTAATAAATCCTAGTCATCCACGAAACCGACGTTTTAGTCATATACCCAAACCTTTATCCCGAGTGCCCCGCCCAGCACGTAACGATACGTTCAGCTTCGATAAGCGAGTCACACTATTAAACTTATACATTTCATTAAATATGAATGAATAAGTACTACACACAATAGCAATTGTTTTTCGCAAATCTATTTAATTTAAAATACCTATCCTACCATTTTTTACACATGAATTACGATTCTGCAAGCTCCATATACTAGTTAGATCAATTCAACTTTTACATTTCATTAAATATTCTACACCACTGAATAAGTACTACACACAATAGCAATTGTTTTTCGCAAATCTATTTAATTTAAAATACCTATCCTACTACCTTTCACATATGAATAACGATTCTATTCGCTTAAATTATTAAGGGATTACTTTCACAGATCTCTTTTTTTTCTGTTAAAACGTTCGTACTCCTGCGCCGGGGTCTATAGTCTTTACTGGAGTTTTATTCTAGTTTATCTTTTAGATCCCTTGTATGTTAGTCTTAAGTATTTCTTTAATTGGTTCTAAGAAGGGAAGGGACCCTGGATCTCGCGACACAGGTTTGCCTAGAGGGAGGTTCACTAACCTACCCCTAGTATTCATTATTTCATTTTTTTCTTTAGTCTAGTAATGGTGTATATACAGTAATACCCCGGACTTACGCGATAGGTGGGACCGAGCGCTATCCGCGTAAGTCGAATTCGCGTAAGTCGGGGTACAATTATGCATATACATACCTATAAAGTCATACAAAGTAATTTTAATTGGGACCGGAGACTATAATTTAGGAAATATAAAACAAGAATTTAGGAAATAAATTTTGATTTAATTCTAGATAATATGACAAATTATATTAAGAAAATGTATAAACACAATCTGAAGTACGCGGCTTTCAAACAAAAAACGAGAAAATTAAATCGCGTAACTCCGAATTCGCGTAAGTCGGGGTATTACTGTATTTAGCCTTAAGTTTATAGAACAACTAGCGGACCCGGCAAACGTTGTTTTGCCTCACTTAGGGGTATGAAAAATAGATAGCGTAGCTTATATGACACGTTCGTAGATTTACCATAGCAGTGCCATCTATTGATTACTTACTCAACCCAGTCGAAAGGTATCGACATCTGTTAGAATCATTTGGAGTTAACAGATAATTGTGACTGTCAAATAATAACAGACAATAATTAGCAATAAATTAAAATTGTGACTATAATTTGAGATTTAAACTATCCTATCTCTCAAGTTGGATCGAACTGCACATGGTGTGCGAATTTTATTATAATCGGTTAAGTGGTTTAGGAGTCCATTGAGGATAAACATTGTGACACGAGATTTATATAGGTATATTAAGATAAAAAAATAGTTGAATTTGAAAATCCCCTGCGGGGGTTAAACAGTTCAAAAAGGGTACAGTGAGGTTTTAAATTTCGGCGTGAACAAAAGAAGATGAATAAGTCATGAACAATGTTCATGGGAATGCGTTCGTAAAGTCTACTGTTCAAAGAATTCTAGTTTTTATTCGATTCACACATACATACTTTAAATGCGAAAGAGAAAATGGTGACCGTTTATTACTTCTAGAATATAAAATTTCTAGATTATTACATATTCATTTCATTAAAAAGCACATAGTTTTGGGATTTCTATATTCATATTAATTTAGGCAAAATAGCCTAAAAGTTGCCTCGGATTTTTGAGTTATACATTTCTTTTCTGTATCAGAATTTGATAGGTATTTTAAAGTTCTAAAGAAAATTAACCATGTGATTTTTAAAGTCGGATATTGAGTTTTTTTAAACATTCTAAATAGGTGTAACTATTAGCCTGGAATCATTTGTTTATTTGAATAATTTCTGAAAATATGTATTTTTTGTAATAGGGCCCTTTTTTTCGGGTTCCGTACGTAAAAGGTAAAAACAGGACCTTATTACTAAGCATCCGCTGTCTGTCTGTCTCCAGGCTGTATCTCTGAAACCGTAATAGCTAGAAAGCTGAAATTTTCACAATATATGTATTTCCCGTGCCGCTATAACAACAAATAATAAAATATTAAGGAAGGTCCGTACAACAAACGTAATTTTTAAGTAGTTTTAACTCGATCTGTATAATGATATTTGTTGGGCTTTCTATACATTCACAGATTATTGAATTATGTGTTAAATCAAAAAACAAATTATGAAATAAATAGGAAAATAATAACTAATGGAAAAACTAAACTTAAATAGGAAAAAAATAAAAATAAAACTAAAAAATAAAATAATAAAAAATGGTACGCAACCCTTCATGCCCGAGCCCAACTCGCACTTGGCCAGTTATTTATTGATCTGTCAAAACGGCTGGTGGACAGAACAAATAACCTAGCACAGCTGGCGTATACCTCGGCCAACGTATAAGCTTGGCGATCCAGCGAGATAATGCCGCCAGAATTTTAGGCACCTTACCCGCGGAGACTGACTTACATTTAATCTACTATTTTTAAGGTTTTTGTGTGTTTATGTTTTTAATAAATAAAATAGCCTTTATTTGCCCAAACGTTTAGTACAGATAAATATAATCCATTACGTTTTAGGTACGGAACCCTTCAAATTAATCACAGGCACTAAGACTGACAACCCGTTCGACACAGATAATATGCAAATGAATATCTAATTGAGAGCGAGAATCGAGGTCTGTTAAGATTATGCAACTTGACAGTTCTACTCGCGTTGTACTGTGTAACACATTGTATGGCATTCTTCGATCAAATATTTACTAATAAAGTGATGTCTTGAACCTTGACGACCACGTTGGCGTAATGGTTACCATGCCGGACTGCCAATCAGAAGGTTCCGGGTTCGATTCCCGGCACGGCCGGCCTTCCGGCATTTGTTGCCTGTCGGTCTGGGTGTTAAATATATATCTATATAAAATATGTATGTATGTATGTATATATGTATATGTAGTATATCAGTTGTGTTAGCAACCATAATACGAACTAGAAATGGTTCAGTATGGGGTTAGCCAGCCGTGTGTGAAATGTGACCTACTATTTATAAAAAAATTATAAAAATACGGCAAGGAAAATAAGACCACAAGTAAGCGTGGTCTTATTTGAGTTTTAGAAATTTAAGCGTTATTAGTATAGTAATACAGTTGAATTTTCTAACGCTCTCTGCGTACGGTCACAAAATTGTATAGCTGATATAGCGGAGCTAGATAGCTTATGTATATTATGGCACCAGTCCCACCTTCCTAATAATGCATTTTGGTTATTAATCATACCATAAAATGTTACATTGTAATTTTAACACATTATTTTTCTTTAACAGGTTTTTCTTAATCTGGATTCTGCAATTGAGCTGATATGGAGTTAGGGAAAACGCAAAGTGTCAAGTGAAAATATTGCCTTGTCTGCAGTGGAATTAGAAAAAGTGATTAAAGAGACATTTGACTGTGGAAGAATATGACTGATAATGTCACAGATAGATTAACATTTTAATTATGACAGTGAATAAAACATTATAGAACACTGGTTTTTTTTATTCAAATTGATTGTATAATATCTAAAGTATTACTTCCTAAAGTACTTAAAGCATTTTTATTCAGACGAAATAAAATAATTAAATTCCAAAGTATCAAATTAATTTGCCAGGTATTTCATATTAGTTTTGGGGTTGCTATACTATTTTTTTTTAATTAGCCGCTCTATTTCAGTATCATCTTTCGTTTGCCAGACTATAATGTATCTTGACTTGACTTGTATGACGATGTTAAAGTAATATTAAGAGCATGATGGTTGCCCTCGTAGTAGCCCCCCGTAGTATAACTACGCACGAGCACCCACGCGCTTCACACCACGCCTGGTTGATGATGGGATGACCGGTTTAACTAGCTAAATACGCTTACTACTACAATTGGGCAAGTGGTAGTCAGTATAACTGATTGGCAATGGGTTCTGTATGATTTTTACTCAGACTCAGTAGATTATTCTAAACTCCGAATAGTCAAAGATGACAGGGTGTTATTAGTTTGATGTGTCTGTGTGTGTTTGTGGCATAGTAGCAACCGAACGTATGAATTGATTTGATTCATTTTTCTTCAAAAGAAAAATCAATTTGGATTGGTGGTAAAAATGTTTGCATTTCAATCAGACGGCCCCAGGTTCAATCCCGGCCGTACACTAATGATTTTTTTTTCAAGTTATGTGTGGATTTGCACTCGCTTTACGGTGAAGGAAACCAACACGTTTGAGGACTGCAATACCTGAAGACGTATGTCATCCGCCAAGCCACACTTGGCCAGCATGGTGGATTATGGCTTATATCTCTCTCCTAGTAAGAGAGGGCCCCGAGTCCCAGCAGTGGGAACATATAGTGGGCTGCTTAAGCTATATGTATAGCATGTTAGAAAAGAGGCATATTCGCAGCAGTAATGTAGAACCTACTGTATTATCATTCATCACCAACAACACCAAAATTCTTATCTTATCATTTAATATAACTAATTATAATCTTTAGTTGTTTATAAATTCCTTTCCATCCAAAGCTTGCCTGGAAGAGGTCACTTTAAGTGATAAGGCCGCCAATTGTGGCACACTTATTTTAAGTTAACTGTATTTTACTGTGTCTTTTATTTATGTGTCCAATTAAGATTTTATCTATATCTATAATCAAATATAGTTAACAAGAATTTTAGATAGATAGGATTTTATTTTTACATAGATAGGATATTTACAGATTTCTTTGCACTTGCCAGTTTCTATAATAATAAATACTTTTATTTGTCAATACAGTTCTCATGTCAATATAAAAACATTTAAAAGTTCACTACCTCTCGCTTGCATCACAAAATAACTTTCATGTGTTTTATTTACTGAATTAATAAATATTGCCATTAGCATTGTCATCCAACATGGCAATGCTCCTAGCAATTTTGGCACCTTTGCCTCCACCTCCTGTCTTTTTTAGGTTTAGTTTTTTTATTAAGTCTTTAATTTAAATTGTTTGGAAAATAATATGTTTATGACGAAATAAAAAAAATATTAGGATACATTTCACACATGGCTGGTTAGCCCCATACTAAACCATTTCTAGTTTGCACTATGGTTTCTAACACAGCTGATATACATATGTACATAAATACTTTATACAGATACATGTATATTTAACACCCAAACTGACAGCCAACAAATTTAGTTCATCACTAAGATGTTGGCCATCCCAGTTATCGAACCCAGGACTCTCTGCTTGGCAGTCTGGCATGATATCCATTATGCCAACAAGGTTGTCAATTGTATTAGGGATTTTAATTAACTAATTAATTAAGTAGAACATTTTTAGTGTAAGCAATATTTCTAGTAATATTTTAGCCTTTGTCAGTTGTTTTTTCTAGTAAAAAAGTCGTCACACTGTCTATTACATATATGTAATAGGATAAACCTGTTTTACTAAATAATAAATCTATACTAATATTATAAAGCTGAAGAGTTTGTTTTTTGAAAGTGTTAATCTCAGGAACTAACTACTGGTAAGAATTGAAAAATATTTTTGTGTTGAATAGACCATTTGTTGAGGAAGGCTATATAACATCACAATGCAACTAATATCTCAGGGATCGAATGCGGAATGACAGATGCGATCAATATCTTGGAAATGTAATGTCTATACAAAATTGGCACAGGAATAGGATACTATAGAATTATTTGAGTCTATTACAGGTCTGCATAAATGTAGTTTCTACTGGTTATGTGAAAAGCGACCTACATGCGGGCGGAGCCACAGGCAACTGCTAATACTCATGTACATAATTATGTCTTGCTATTGCAATGTTTAATTTTATATTTTTATATTTTATGTAATAAAACACATGATATATTTTATAACCAATATTTATGTTGTATTATCTAGTGAAATTCAAAAACAACTAGTTTTGTCAAGTATTTTGTTGATATAATTGCGGTAATATATTGTGGTTAATAGCAGACTAGAAATCAGTATGTATGAATTAAGTTGAAATAAATTATAAATTAACATTTTTATATTTGCATAAATTTTGAAGAGTTAGGCAAGAAGGATGTTTGGTATTTATGTTAATAGGTCCATTTTTATTCTCTTTATTGTATTATAATCTAGGAAAGAAATAGTTTTTGTACTTCATTACCTATAAAATAGGTTTTAAACAGCTGCTAATTTCATATACCTAACAAATAAGTAAAAATACTTGTTTGATATATGTAATATAAACAATAATGTATAAATACTTTTTTGATACATACAATAACACCAACCTCCTTTGTGTAAAACAGTACTAAACTTATTATCTATGCCCTTTAAAATCATCAAAGAATTTCAAGTAAATATCTGGCTATACAATCCAAGGTCAGTCAGCCAAATAAAGATTAAATTAGAATAATTTTATAATAACTGGTATTGGAAGTTGATGTACTTGAATAATCATAGATTTTGCTTTCTAGTATTTTACTACAAGTTTATTTAATCAAATCATAGCTAACGAATAATTAGTCTTTTGAAAACCTAATTTTAATAAAAAAAAATCTAAATAGTTATAAGGCTTAAGAATGTGACAGTTCATTTCTTAATCAAATAAATTGAATATGGAATGAATAAATACATAAATAATTCATATAGTGATGTCATACCAAGTTTGATATGGTATTATTATCAAATATAACTACTTATTAGTGTCGAAATGTTGGGAAACTACAAAAATATGTCATGTAAATATGTAAACATTCATATTATATTTTGCTATGATTAAAAAATTATGCAAATAACCGCAGCAAAAAGTTGCATACAAATAAGTCTTTATTGCGTGAGAAGTTATCAAAAATATGTAATAACTAGGTACTTGTAAATAATTTATGAGCTCTTAATTGCATGGTCTCTGACATAGATAGTAAAAGTAGTTTTGTAATTATTTTTTTATTTGATAATTAGCTTAACAGATGGGTAAAGTAATTAATTTAAAACGTTGATTCTTTACTAGTGTAGATAGGAAGGTACTTAATTAGTTCGAAATTCAAAATTTAATGTGCAGAATAGGCACTTGTTTTGACCACTGATTTCTTACCTTTGTGTACAGTTCTTTAGTTGTCATTTTGATTACCGTGTAAGCAGCGAATTAAACGACACAAAACTGTTTAATTAAATTATTTCACCACGAAATCACAACTTAAAAAACACATTTTATTTGTAAGGTAGAACTCCAAAATTGCAATTTTTCTTCTGAATACGAAACGTCACTGACTGATTACTATTGACATTTCTCTCAGTGTTATCAGTTTATCAATAAACACAACATTGCGGATATTATTATTGCCGACTCTCCAAATACGAGAGTAAAGTTTCACCAGGAAATATAAATTCCTATAAGAATCTGATGAGAATTATCACAAAAAATAGATGACGACAGTACAATGGAAATTGAAAGTTCATCTTATCATTTTCTCACGGTGCTGAGTGCTGCCATATTGGAAAATACATAAAGTAGGCCGCCGTAACGTTCCGTTCTACGTAATTTTAATTGTGACCTATTTTTTACAGGTTATAATTTTTTGACTTCTACAGAAAATAATATAACAAATGGCAATTAATAATAAAATAAAACATCATTATATTAATTCATAGTTTTTATTTCTTCTCATCCAGCCTTACATATTATTTAAGACTAGAATATAAAACGAGTAAGATATTGATTAATATTATAAAATATAGTCTGGCAAACGAAACATGAGACTCGAATTATTTGCAAACTTTTTATATGGCAATGCTATAATAATGTAACGTGAATATCCAAAACAAGATGGCGTGTTGTTATGATTTTGTTAAACACTAATTACTCAGCGAAAAATGAAAAAAATCATCAAGTGTGGAGTACGGGAGTTGTTGTTCTGCATGATCTCAAAGTATCATAAAAAACAACAAGAAAAAGAATTGAAATTCGGCGTAATTTCAACGAAAACAAGTTTGTTTACATGTGGTGTTTGATTTCTTAGGTTAGTATGACGCTACTAAGTTGATACTTTGTTTTAATTCGTATTTACTATATATCTTTTTGCATAAAGTAATTATCAATTTCGATTCACATTCTTTTATCATTAGTCAAAACCTTCCCACCTTCCTAATAATGCATTTTGGTTATTTATCATACCATAAAATGTTACATTGTAATTTTAACACATTTTTTTCTTTAACAGGTTTAACAGGTTTTTCTTAATCTGGATTCTAGCATTGAGCTGATATGAAGTTTGGGTAAACGCAAAGTGTCAAGTGAAAATATTGCCTTGTCTGTCTTGCGGTGTTGAATCAGAAAAAGTGATTAAAGAGATATTTGGAACCATAACTCCACAGCGGAAGAATGATATGGCTGATCATGTAATATACATTGAAAATTGATATGAAAATAATATCGGGACAGGATCACCGAAAATAATTTGGAAAGTTTTATTATAGTAGGAAAATAATAAATAAAATAAATATAAATAAATAAAACTGTGATTCTAGTGACACCGGTGAATCTTTTCAAATTTAAGTCTTAGATTCACATTTTAATTATGACAGTGAATAAAACATTATAGAATACCTACTGCTTTTTTTATTCAGATTTATTGTATAATTTCTAAAGTATTACTTCTTAAAGTACTTAAAGCATTTTTATTCAGACGAAATAAAGTATATAATTTCAAAGTATCAAATTAGTTTGTTCCAGGTATTTCATATTAGTTTTGGGGTTGCTATACTCAGATTTTTTAAATTTGCCGCTTTTTTCCAGGGTCATGTTTCGTTTGCCAGACTATAGAAGTAAACAAAAGTATCGAAGCACAAACATGCCCATTGGAATCAGTCATTATTTGATCTTTTTGTCCATTTTTTCTCGCCAAGTTTTTGAATGTCATAAATCTGCTTTGCACTTAAATACATTTTCAGTCAGAGTTTTTGTTTGAGGTTTTTGTAAATCATATGAAATATGAAACTATTTTAAGATTTTTTTTTTATAATTTTTTCATACGATAGTTTTGCTGCTAAGATTTATGTAAAGTGAGGTAAAAACCCCTTTACCAGTTACCTTTGTACTAAATAGGTATATATTTGATGATTTATATATTCAATAAATAAATGTCAAAAATCAGAAGAAAAAGTATACCTATGATAAAAATATTTCAAAATTTCCATAAATTACTGACTGAAAATGTTTTCAAAGGTCAAATGTTTTTTGATACATAAACCCTTTTACTTATTTTCTTGAGTTGGGAACCAAGTTTGGCATGCTTCTGTGGCGATTTCGCAAAGGGCGGTGAATGTCTTGCTTCGGGAATCATAATCTGCAATAAAAAAAAATGGTTGCCTGTAAAGTCGGTTTTACGGGCGAAGATTTTACGTGACAACGTCTGCCGCGTGCTGCGCGCGCGGCAGACCGATCATAGTTGAGTGGGAGAGAGACGCAAGGCATTCGGCGGGCCTCTCTCTCGTTCGGTGACTCATCGTAACGTTACCGGGCGTTACACTTTTTCATAAGTGACTCCCAGCCGCAACCTAATTTAAGACGTTGTCACGTCAAAATATAATAAGAAAATTTTCAAAGATATACTTAAGTTCAATTTTTAATGTTGATATATTATTAGTGTGTACTATGTTTACACATTTTTGATAACTGTGCAGCCTTTGGATCCTTGCCTCCTTCCAATACAATACAAGAATTATTTTATTGTACACCAAAAACAAACAAAAGCAATCAGTAAAAATAGCAGTTCCACCAATTCTGTTGCACAATAGACGCCCCTATTGTTTGTTGCATTTTCTTTCCAAATAAAAAATTGGCCAAGTGCGAATTGGACTCGCGCATGAAGGGTTCTGTACATTTGTTGTATGGCAGATATCAAATATTTTATTTATTTACATTTTATAATTTAATTTGATGACTAATCATTACAATAATAGGTAACATTTATATATTTTGTGAAAATTTTAAGTGTCTAGCAGCTACCGTTATTGATATATAGCAAAAAAATACGAAAAAAATACATTTATTGTATGGGGACCCCTCTTAATTTTTTTTATTTTCAGTATTTGTTGTTATAGCGGCACAGATGTAAAAGTTTCAGCTTTCTAGCTATTACGGTTTCTGAGATATAGCCTGGAGACAGGCAGACAGCGGAGGCTTAGTAGTAGGGTCCTACTTTTACCTTTTAGGTACGGAACCCTAAAAACTTACCCGTAGGTCCTCTCTTGCCAAACATGATGCCATTCATAGGAGCGTTCTTGTAGTTGGCCTCAGTTACGTCAACCAAGGACAGGAGTAGCACCGCGACGCAGGCGATGGCGATGGTGATCTTGAACATAGCTTGGCTCATCTGAAAATATGAAAAAAATCGTAAGATAAACAGGAAAGCTAACATTTTACTATAGTTAAAAACCTCTGCCAGTCATCCCAATGCCAAACTATACTATTGTGGCGTCTCTGTCGCACTTCATTGCCCGCTACCAATCAGAGCGCTTGTCCTGAATCGCGCAAACGGTATTTTCAACGCGCGTACGACTGGTCCTAGCTACAATGCATCACCGTCGGACGGCCGTCTCCGGACACAACATCTGTCTGGGGGATATCCCTTTGCTACATAGAGGCAGACCGTCGTCGCTCCATACTGTGTTTTAAATGAAAGAGAAATGTTTCCATAGAAATTACTGGGCAATGACATATTAAGATCGAATATCTTCAAGATGGGCATCGAGCTTTGTATTGCGGTGCAAATCTTGTGGTGCTATTGATCAGAATGCAGTAGTGTAATTCTTACTATAACGCTAACAACTAATACTTTTTGTCACTTGTTAGCATAAAAAATGAAACTGAATGGGACACGTGGCTAGTTCTTCTGTTCGCTAAATGAAGCCTGAGATTAAAAAGACGGAGTGTCGGTTTCCCACCAGAAGGATGGATCGACGACATAAAATTTGTCAATGAACTTGGACCAGATTAGCACGCATCTGAAGGCATGTAAGGAGTAAAGAGTATTCTCAACAATGGAGCTATACCAACTGTGGGCAACTTTTTTGAAATAAAGTAAAGAATTTCCAAAACATAAATTTAAAAAAATATTGAGTACATCTAAATTAGACGAACAACTCGTTTTTTTATGAAAGTCATTGAAATTTCACCAAAAAATATAGTTGTTCCAATAATCTCAATAATCCATATAAAATGCATGGGAAAGTGATATTTTATAACTAAAATAAAGTACCTAGGATTATTTTATGATAGACGATAAGAAATTTGTAATAAATGACATGAAAGATGATAAAACTAACAATAATAAGTCTCTAAAAGTACTTACCTTTATTTCTTGATCTGAATTTGCTTCTAGCTCTAAGCTCAACTGCTATCAGACAACTGATGCTGGTAAGAAAGCATCCAGCCATTTTATACCACAAACCAGGGTGAAATCCAATCAATCCTTTAATCTACTCTCAATTAGCGCATGATTGAAGACTGACCACACGACATCCCATGGGATCAAAACTTTGTTAGTGGCAACATTTTCTCATAGCTTTTAATAGTTTAGTGGTCTGCTTGATCTTATTCAAAGTAGGGGATATATTGAATATGCTGGTGTTTGAGTTGCTAATTGAGTTATCGAGTGTTTCAATATTGATAGGCGTAAAACTTGTGCTTGTGGCTTCGCTAACTAAATCTAAAGTGGTCATCGAAGTTTCTGTTGACATTCTTTGCATGTTTGATCATGTAGGTAAAATAATATCGTCGTTTAATCATCATGTTAATCATAATTATTCAAATTCAAAATGTCTTTATTAGCAACACAAATATACAGAAAATGTGAACCCTGTGCTTCGTTATTAGGGCATAGCTAAGACTACTTAAAATTAAATACAATTACTGTAATATATTATTATTGTTTGTTAATTACTTCGTAATATACAATAAGTCAAAATTAATTTAAATTTATTACAAATAACTTAAATCTAAATAAATTAATTTAAATTAACTTTGACTTATTGTATATTACTGTAATTACTATATAATTATTGTCGTTTAATAAGTTTATTATCATATATATATCTGCGGATGATCGTGAGTCGGGCGCTACTTTAAATTGTAGGTCTCTGCTGTTAGTCATGTCAAAAGCAGTTGTTAAGCCTGTCCTAAGTCTGAAGATTGATAAACTTGAATACTCTAGACACCAGAGTTTGGTTTTACTGCCTAGTTCGTTCAACAATAAGAAGACTTTATAAACGAACAAGCTGACCCGGCAAACGTTGTATTGCCTTAAAAAATAGATAGTAGCCGATTCTCAGACCTACTGAATACGCATATACAATTTGGTAAAAATCGGTCAAGCCGTTTCGGAGGAGTACGGTAACTAACATTGTGACATGGAATTTTTATATAAAAGACTAGCTGACCCGGCAAACGTTGCTTTGCCTTAAAAAATAGATAGTAGCCGATTCTCAGACCAACTGAATACGCATATACAATTAGGTAAAAATCGGTCAAGCTGTTTCGGAGGAGTACGGTAACTAACATTGTGTCATGGAAATTATATAGATATATTTGATAATAAGTGTACAAAAAGCTCGTATAGGCTATTGTTTAAAAGTATCTATTTACTGTAGCCATTTCCTTAATCTTCTTCTCCCTAAAAGATAACGTAGGTACCTAACCTACGAGTACTTAGTGAAGACATCTCAAACTCAAAAGATATATGAAACAGTAATGAAAAATCCCCCTTTCAATCGAGACCGCTGCTAATCATGTTATTTTTCTATCTAAAACTTATAAGGCATTAATAACCTATTTAGCGACAATACCCTAAAGACAAGAATATTTCATTTTCACTTGTATACAGGATGTTCATATTTCTTTGTTTCTTGGGTTGAGAGGGATTTTTATGACTTATTGATTTAGGATTTATCGCATCGGACGTATTCGTTTTTTACAGATTTATTGCATTATCATTTTCACACACGGCTGGTTAGCCTGATACTAAACCATTTCTAGTTTATATTATGGTTGCTAACACAACTGATAAACTACACGTACATACATACTTTATGTAGATACATATTTAACACCCAGTCCGACATCCAACAAATTTAGTTTAGCGCAAAGATGTTGGCCGTGCCTGGTATCAAACACGGAACCTTCGGATTAGCAGTCCGGCATGGTGACTATTACGCCAACGAGATCGTCAAAAGATAATAGAATAAATAGATAATATAATCCTAGGAGTCTCTTTTGAGATCTCTTTTTTTAGTTTACAAAATTTTCGTTTTTTCTATGCTATGTAAATATTATTCTTGAGTTATGTTTAAATTTTAACCTCTGTAAATAAAACTATATAGGAGATAATTTACTCAATATCATATTAGAGCATCCTGTATACTGTAGTTCCAGAAAGATCCTTAGCCAAGGGGAGTTAACTAACGTCTTTGCTATAAAAAGGGATTGAAGATAGAAAACTGCATCAGTTCAACTTCTGCACTCAGCGATAGAACCATACGACGAAAATACTAAATATTTATAAAACTTTACATATATCTACGGTTTAACGTAAGTTTTGCTTTAGTTCAGTTACAATTAAACTTTGGTAGATAGATAATTCTTTATTGGGCACAAACTTAAGACTAAAACTAAAGATAAAATAAAAACTTTGATAAACTTTATAAATCGCGCTACTAAAGAAAGCATTTGAAAGTTCGCTTCTTCTTGGTCACAGTACCTACAATAAAAAGAAAGATGTGTTGTAATATCTTTGTAACTTTCAGAAGCACAACATTTTGAAATTAACGACTATTTTACTTTAAAATAAAAATGGTTGCCTGTAAAGTCGGTTTTACGGGCGAAGATTTTACGTGACAACGTCTGCCGCGTGCTGCGCGCGCGGCAGACCGATCATAGTTAAGTGGGAGAGAGACGCAAGGCATTCGGCGGGCCTCTCTCTCGTTCGGTGACTCATCGTAACGTTACCGGGCGTTACACTTTTTCATAAGTGACTCCCAGCCGCAACCTAATTTAAGACGTTGTCACGTCAAAAAACTTAGTGGACTTTAAACATTGTAAACTGTTCACGTAAGGCATCTTAATATTTTCGCGTAAAAAACGGTCACACTTACTTATTATTAAAAGTTGGAATGAGTCCAACAGTTTCGGTGCTTGGAAAGCACCACAATATTTTCTACGCGAAAATATTAGTGGACTTTTATAAACACTACAGTTTGTATTTAGTTGTTAAAACTACCCGGTGAATTTTACTTAATTGTATTTTGGAGCTCTGACGATTCTTCACTGAATTAAAGCTTATAATACTGAAAATACCATAGCCCCATTTACGCAGGATTTTATAGGATTATCCAAAATATGTCATTTCGCTCCCATATTGCCTAAATCCTCAGCCTCTATCTAATAATTAGCCTACATGTTAATTCAAAATATAATCTATCTTCATAAACTCATCCATTCAAACTTTTTATTTCGGAAATTGGGCGTAGATTAAAAGAGAAATCAGGTGAATACCGCTCCGGATCGTACCTGGCGCAAAGGCTATCCATAGCTATACAACGCGGCAATGCCACGAGCATTATGGGTACCTTCCTGTCAGGTTCTATCCGGAGTAGTTTTATGAGTGTTTTTTTTTTATTAGTTTTTATCAAAATCGTCAAAATTACTAGCAAACTTCGCTTAAAGTACGGCAAAGTTGCAAACAGGATAAATAATTAATAAATATTCATTCAATAGCTTCAAACAAATATTAGTCTAAAGAATAAAACAACCAACATAAATACCTACATTTTCGTAAAATATAATATTTGTTGAAATGATTCTTAGTTGTCTGGTCAATATCAACTTTGTTGTTTCAGATTTCAACAATGCGTTTTCTCGTACCATTCTGCTGCGTTCTTATCGTCATTGGATTCATGCAGATGGCTGAAGCTAATTATAGGAAACCACCTTTTAATGGATCTATTTTTGGCAAAAGAAACAACGTCGGTTAGTTTAACTTCATTTATATCAAACTTCATTATATGTTAAGACAAATGAAGTTTCATTTGTATTTTATTTTATTACTTTTAGTTATATTTACAGAGGTTAAAATTTAAACATAACTTAAGAATAATATTTACAAAGCATAGTAATAACGAAAACTTAGTAAAAAAAAAAAAATTTAAAGACAAAATTAAGCCCCTTCAAACCCTCCCAAACGTTCCCATCAGGCTTGCCGCACTGGCTCTTTCATTTGTATATATTATTTTTTATTATACCCTCAGGTACACATTACGCGAACGATTTCGTCAAATAATATCTATAATTTATATTTTTCAGAATATGACTCTACTGGCCAAGCCCTTGCAGCTTTATGCGCAATTTCAGTTGAAACTTGCCAAGCGTGGTACCAGACTTTGGAAAATAAATAGTTTTCTACTAAGGCTTCTCTATCAAGAATCATCAAAACAAGATCTTCTGAATAAAAATGTTAATGACTCGATTTCTTTGTACTCACATATATAGTTATAATTCTAATATACCATATTTAATGTCCGTGTATTGAAAATAATAAAAAAATAAATTTAAGAATTTATGTGATTTTCTTTTTCAAAACCTATAATTAAAAATCAGAATCGTGTTTTATTATGAAATGGGCGTAACGGAATGTAAATTAGTATGTTCTCGGTTACCTCCGTAACCTCACTCGGCGCTATGTAATTAGCTGTCAAAACTGTCAAAGTCAACGTTAAAAATAATTTCTACTCAATTGATTGGCTAAAAATCACATCAAAAACTATTAGAGCCAATCAAAATAGTAAATTAATATTGAAGGTTGGCATGGAAAACACGCTGATATTTTATCATACTAATGATGGCTGTTCTGGTCAGTGTTTTTCGCGTGTAATAAATCACATTTTTATTGCTTACTTACCGTATTTCTACCTAAATTGACAAGGAAAGTTTCTAGGAGAGTGAGATTTCCATATTACAAACATCCCACGTGAAGCTTCCCACATCAAATACGTCAGAAAACGCAGTCTCAAGTCGAGGTAACATTTACATGATTTCAGTAATTTCAGCTCATTATTTATCAACGAAACGAATTAGGCATGCAAATTTACGCTACTCGTATCCGATCTACTCAGTATTCACAATTTAAGTATGATAATTACGTTCCATTTTAGTTCAAACCAAGAGTGTGCTGAGTCGTGTGTACACTGATTTAATTTGTCTATTTTTTGTCAATATTATCGTCTTAGCTCTCCGATTTACTATTTGTATAGTCCAAAATGTATACAGAACACAAGTTTTTTAGGCTTTACTGGAATAAGTTTGGATAGATTTCAGGTAACCTTCATGTATTATGTTTACATTCTCACAATATGGATTGTTTTAATGCCAATAATAGAGCAGAGAATTATTAAAGCAAATATATGCTAAGTGTTAATATAAAAACTACTTAGAGACTAGAGCATGGTCAAGATAACAGTATGCTCATAATCTTAGAATAGGTCATGTTATAAGTTATAAATCTATTTACAACTTAAAAACACCGCTAATCAAAGCTGTTTCTGTGCTTATGATAATAAAAACAAATGAAAAATGCTCTTTATTATTTGCTTACTCTAAGTAAAGGTTATATATTTTTTGAATATATTTGAGTTAATATTTATTTATTTATTATTTTATTTATTTGATTAATAGGCGAGCAGCATTAAGCTGATGTGCCAATATCACACTGAGTTGAAATTTATTTTTTAACAATTCACATAATGTCCATCCACTGTTCAATGTCAATGTTTAAAGTCCACTGGTGCACTGATCACAGGTTAGCAAGAGATTTTTTAGTTTTCTGCAACCAATTACCAAGCCGGTTTTTAAAGCTGTTCACTGATGTAGCACTGACCACTTCCTCAGGCAACTTAGATATGCTCTTGAGTGTCTTGTTTTCACAATTGGGACCTAAATCACTGTTCTTATTCTTCTTTATGTCAGCTAAGTGTCCAAGCTCTGGTGTTGAGAGTTTCCTAGACATGGCTTGTTTTCAAGACTGCTAGTACTAAGACTAACAGCTGGGACCCTACAATTTAACGAGTCATCTGACCCATGGTAGCGTCCAAATGAAGAGGCAACTTTTTAAAAGATAGTCTGTGTATCTTCTGTTGCTTAACCTCAATAATCGTGTTGGAGCACCTTAGCTGTTAAAGTAATTTCTGTTAAAATATCAAACATCAGTACTTTCAGTATATGAGTTATTTTTTATTATTATGTTAGATAATTTAAGTACATGAAGTTGTAAGGTTTATACTAGTATTCAAATATGAAATTCTATGGCATGCCTTATTAAGCTAAAAAGGCGGTGTAGAAGATTTCATATCAACAGTTACCTACATAAAGGAAATATATGTGTCTTACTATATCTTCAGAAGTGAGTTGTGCATCTTTTTACACACTTTATATTAGCTTCACCTGTATGTTTGTTTGTTTGTAACCAACTTCTTTGGGCGCGATTTTGACCCACGTTAAACGGCCAGATTTAGTTCAAACTTTGTAGATTTATTGAGGACCGATGACAATACACTAATTTGATAAAATTATTTAATTTTTTGTATTTTTGTTTCTATGTTTGTTTGTTACTGACTTCTTTGGGCGCGATTTGTACCCACTTTAAACAGCCAGATTTCGTTTAAACTTTGTAGATTTATTGAGGACCGATGACAATACACTAATTTGATAATATTACGGTTTTCTATAAAAAGCGTGTTTTTTAGTTTTTTTAAACTATTAATTATTATAAAATCTGTGCTATCTTTTTATAAAAGTGACAAAAACAGTGATTTGAAAAAACAGTGTTGTTTCTTTTTATTCCAGCGTCTCTCGTCAAGAGAATGGCGGAACCACCAGAGAAAAAGACAAAGTTATCCGAGAGCCTTGAAAATTATATAGCTGACCTCATGAATTCCAAAAAGAATTTGGTACCAATTCTGGATGATATGTATACTAAACCGGTTCCTACAATACCAGTCTACGCAGGACGTGTGAAAGATATGAAACAGTGTTCCAAGATCATTGAGATATGTAACAAGAAATACCCAATGAATGGTTTAACCCATCTAAAAAGGGTTTCACGAAACTGTGTCCTCATACGCACAGTCGATGATTTTGGCGAGTCAGCTTTTGCTACAATACAAGACTGCTTGAATGGCATCCCAGAATTGAAAGATGCATTTGAATATATAAAAGAAGTGGATGTACCAGCTGTAGCACCGCTGACCAAGCATCAGAACAGCATATGCAGATTCAAATGGGCTACCAACTTCCACCCCTCTCCACAGTATGAAGCTTTGTTCAGTGAAGCTGTCTTTCCTCCGAATGACTTGAAAATTCACCGTACTTACATGGCTATGGCGTTTGAGATGGCACGTATTCATCTCAAACTCTCTAACCCAAAAGTAGAAGATGTATTTTCTTGGGCAGTGACTACAGCAGTTGTTGTAGATCCGACTATTAATTCTGTAGTTGCTTTAGGGTTATGTAACCGAAGAAACAACCCTACTCAGCATGCTTCTATGGTAGCAATTGATAATGTTGCGAAGACACAGAATGGAGGTGTTTGGTTCGATGAAGAACAGTGTAGTAAAATTGAAGATATCAAAGAGAAATTGAAGGTTAAGTTTTCCAGCATAAAGTTTGGTGCCCGAAACTATGTCAGCAAGAAGGAGGACACTGATATGGCTTTGGTTGAAAAATCACCATATTTATGTACGGGCTATGACATATATTTAATAAAGGAACCGTGCGTTATGTGTGCCATGGGCTTAGTACATGCCCGAGTGAAAAGAGTTTTTTACACAAATGCAAATGAAAGATTAGGAGCACTGAATTCTAAAACAAAGTTGCACTGTGTGAAACATTTGAATCATAAATTCCAAGTTTTTACTGGATTTTAAGTATTTTTAATAAAGTGACACTGCCAGTTTTTGTATGTTTGATTGGATAAGGAGAAGGAACCCAAAGTCTTAACTGTACTCTTACAGGAGCACAGGACAAGGACTTATAGTCTTTCCTCCATTATTTCTAGCTCTCAGTGGAAATTCACCTTATTATACCAGGGCAACAATGAACCAATACTCATATAAAATATTTCCACATGACATTGTGGACATTTTATGTCACTATTCCCCGCTGTTTCCACATCAAACAATTACAAACACTCAGCGAACTAGAATAAACGGAAGAGTAACTCCATGTATGTAATTGCCGCTTAGAATTTGAATACGCACACTAATTATACTGCTATCCCAACGAAACACACATACATACAAAGTTCGCCTGCGATTGGTGTCGTGCCACACCATGTGTCGCCACGCAAGTGCGCGGGTAGCTGTTTTGCCCCGCCCACCGCGGTATTTTACGATTACGCGCGAAACCATTTTATCGACCAAGTTACTATTCTATTTAATCTAGTTCGCTGCTATTTAATTAATACTAAATTAATGAAATAACAGCTATAAAAGGAAACATGTTATGTAATGAATATTTCTAAAATAAAATATCTTTTCATAGTTTTTTTTCAATGTTTTATTTATGAGAATTATATTTGGTCATGATGTCTATGATTACTAGATTATCAAAACATTATTTTCATTTTTTTTTTTAACTTTTTCGTCTTAGTATGAGCGTTCTGGTGTCGAAGGTTTTGAAGCTGCCCGAAGGCTTCTTGGTTTAACGACTGCTTGTACCAAGACTAACAGCCAATATTAATAATAGCAGTTAGCCAATCAATTGCACAAAAAAATATTTGGAAAAGAATATTAAAGAGTTATTTTTTATCAGAGTAATTTAAAGCGAAGATTAAGGTAAAATCTTAAATTTACAGTTTTTCTTCTATAAATCGTAAACAGTAAAAAATAGGTAGCATAAAGGTTGTCTATAGAACCACTAAGAATATTTATACACACTTATTATCTTATATATAAAATTTCCGTGTCACAGTGTTTGTTACAGTACTCCTCCGAAACGGCTTGACCGATTTTTTCCAAATTTTATATGCGTATTCAGAAGGTCTGAGAATCGGCTATTGTATATTTAGATTTTATTTTTTTATTAAGGTAAAAAAACGTTTTCCGGGTCAGCTAGTTTTATATAAGTAATAATTATATTATTATGTATACAATTTTATCTTTTTTTTTTCGTTTACGTTTACCGACCGTCTAAGAACAACTATGAATATTTACACATAGATATTTTGTACCAATCAGACATGTCCTTATCCCCTTTGCCTTAAAAAAACACAAATGATTCATTTCTGTTGCCGCTCGCTGTAACAATAAATAATGAAATATATATTATTAAAGACGAGGTCTAAGTCACCAAACGTGATTTTTCGCCGTTTCTTCTAGATAATAAAAGGTACCTACAGAAACATACGTGCTCGACTTCGTTTTGCGCTTCCGAGGGTCGGATGGCACGTTAAATTATAGGTACCGGCTGTTAGTCTTAGACTAGCAGTCGGCTAAGTCAGAGGCCTGTGAGCGGTTTGAAAACTCTCGAATCCAGAGCTTGGCCACATAGCTCGTACGAAGAAGAAGATTTGCGCTTGGCCGATTATTTTACAACAGTGGCATGAAAAATATTCCCCCACGCGGTACCTCTGGGCCATGATGTTATCTGGATTATTCTGGTTTTAATTTCTGTGTGATTGCGGAGTACGGTTTTTAAGGCAGGTTTACACAATGTCTTCTTTCTTTCTTACTTTTTTTCGTTCTTTAAAATTTGCACCACTGATCAAGGCAAATTAAGCGGTTATGTTTGACGGTATAGTTTGCATATACCTACTGTTATCTTCTTCGTATGAGCTTAGTTGCCAAGCTCTGGTGTCGAGAGTTTTCAAGCTGCCTGAATTAGCTTGCAACAGTTTTACTAAGACTAACAGCCGGAATCTACAATTAAACGTGTTAAACAATCCACGGTAGCGCCCAAATAAAAATGCGACTTTTAAACTAAAATCTTGTGCATGGTCTCCAATACAAAGACTGTCCGCATCGATCGTTGCTTAACCTCGATGATCGTATCAGATCATCTTCGTCATTTTACATATATACTGTTTAAAAATGTAGTATTAGTTAAAATTTTATAAGAATCTGTTACATTTTCTTTAAGTGAATTGGATAAATATGTATATTTTTCGTTGTGTAGTTGGTCTGTTACGTCTGTTTTGAATTTAGGAGAGTATATATTTGTTGTGTATAGAAGGCAAAGTAGTGCAGAGCTGTAAGCGTGGAAACGTTTGTTTGTTTCTTTGAAGCAAAAATAAATATTAGGACACATTTCACACACGGCTGGTTAACCCCATACTGAACTATTTCTATTTCGTATTATGGTTGCTAACACAACTGATACACTACATCTTATATATAAAATTTCCGTGTCACAGTGTTTGTTACCGTACTCCTCCGAAACGGCTTGACCGATTTTTTCCAAATTTTATATGCGTATTCAGTAGGTCTGAGAATCGGCTACTGCATATTTAGTTTTTTTTTTTTTTTTTTTTAATAAGGCAAAACTACGTTTGCCGGGTCAGCTAGTATACATATAAACATACGTATTTTATATAGATACAATTTAGCACCCAGACCGACAGCCAACAAATTTAGTTCAGCACAAAGGTGTTGGCCGTGACGGGAATCGAACCCGGAATCTTCTGATTGGCAGTACGGCATGGTAACCATTACGCCAATGAGAAATGAATGAAAAAAAATGAATCATTTGAAAAACGAACACCTCCATATGGCTTCTTTCATCATTCCATTTTCAAATAAAAACCAGAGACTTCCAAGTTTCTCTCTCTCTACCAAAGACAATAAGTATAAGTACAAAGGTTCGAATTTATCATTGAGGTAACCGGAGATAAGAATTTAGGGCGACACCGGACCTCGACAATTACTCGACACGTTTATTTGTCTTATATTTGGCCCAACTTCGTTTTTAGGCAACCATAGTTTCGGCTCTGCGACACAGGCATTTTATAGTCCTATAGCAGGTCGTAGTGCTCCCTATCAATACAAAAAAAGTAAGATTTGTTGTAAACAATGTACAATTTGGGGGTCTTCAAATCTAGAGTAAATAGATTCCTTCTGGGCAAGCGTGATACATCTTAGACCACAGTCAAGCTGCGGTCAAACGTTAGCCCATTTATCATTAAAAAAATCTTTATTACTTTCAGGAGCACAAGATTTTTTAATTTAAAAACGACTGTTTTTCGAAAATTAAAATTATGTAACGAATTTTACGAAATCCTGTTTTGGAGCTCTAACGATTCTTAATACTGAATCAAGGCTAGTAAAACTGAAAAAAAAACTTAGCCCTATCATTTGCGCACGATTTCTCAAAATGTGCTATTTTGCTCCCAAGTTTTATGTAGACTTTCTTGTTTCACAAAATACATTTATCTTATCTGATCTTTATAGTGACAGGACGAATTGTAGTTTTTTAAGGATACATAGAAATCCGAATTAGATTTCGTGAATCGTTTATACATTGTTTTACTAATCACAGTAGATATGTTTTTGATGCTCCGATTTTCCATGAAAACTCGCTTCGCTCGATTGACAGTGACATCGAGTACAATAACTGTCAAATCAGCAGTATTCAGTTGAGGCAAGATTTAAACATTTAAAAAGTTTGCTGCTGGATATTCGCCTTTATTATACTAGCAGGATTATAACATTGACTTGAAATTAAACAAAACTGCAAAAAGTCTTACAGCTAGTATCAATTTTTAATTGTAAATAAAAATTTGCAATTAAAATTTCAGAACTGCATGCTATGTGTAAACGGCTTTGCCCGTTGGCGAACCCAACCAATGGCATCAGATATTTTCAATCACAGAGTTCCAAATACAAAATACTCTACTTAAATGTCAGCCACAGTACATCCATACACCAATTGTACACTCCCCTTCATTGTACTAATACTTACTTGGGTACACGCATCATTGCAATCCTGGCGTTTGTTAGATTAGGCCGTTGCACTCTTTGACAGTTCGAAGTTCAAAAATTTGGAGAGATTTGAGCGAGAAACTGGTTTTTATTTGAAAAAGGAACGATGAAAGTCGAAATATGGAGGTGTTCGTTTTTCAAATGATGGCGCGTGCATTTGACGCTTTCTGGTGAGTCAGAACTTTTTACTAAATAAATATTATATAGCTGTTTAAAAGAAGAGATGTGATGTGATGAATGATGAATGTGATGAAGTTTTTTTTTCTAATTCATACGTATGATTGGTACTAAAGTTGGTATAAATATTCTTGGTTTCGTTTTGTGACGTTATACATATAAGTGGTTTTTTCAATAATATTAACCGTTTATGATTTATAACTATAAAACTACAAATTTTAGACTCCACGCCCTTGAGATACTTAAGAGCGTTGAGTTTTATAATTCAATAGATTTTAAATAAGTATTTAAATTTCCATAAATGTATCTTTACCGTAAGTATTTTTTATTTTGTATAACTACTCATCCAATGTTTAACTAGCGCCATCTGTACATAATCTAATTCCCCGATCAGTAACATGTAGGGTACCTATTTTATTGAGCTTATGAAAACCGGATAAAACCCACGAAAAATGATTAAAAAGTGGTCACACGACCAACCTCGATTATATTCATTGCACTCAGTCGGTGTCCAGTTTTCACGGCTGCATCTACTGAAATTTTTGAATTAGGAATTTAGTGGTTTTGAATTTCGAAATAAGAATCATGGAGATTTTGTATTTTAACTGTAAAGCGCGCGTTTTTTCTTCGTTTTAGGTGAGTTCTTTTCTTTGAATAACGTACGTGTGTTTGCAGCCTTACGATGTTTTAAGTTTTCTGTAACTTATTTTCTCTTTATTTATTTGAAGAAGTATAAAAGTAATTTGAGTTTGTGGTAATATTAAAATATTCAATTTTTTTCCCTTATGGGGTCATATTAGTTCTTAGACATTTTATTATCTACGTATGTAGGTTTTATATCATTGTTTTTTAATTAGAAATTAAAAAAATATATATTAAGGAGCATTGCTACTGAAATTCACTCTAAAAATTCTAGGATAAACGTTTTAACACTTTTAGCTCTATCTATAAGTAGATATATATTTTTTCATTTCGTCAAGATTTTAATATAAGCCCTTAAATTTATTTTCCTAAGCCCCTAAAAGCTTCAAATAATTTAAATAACTATCAAACCCGGCAAACTCCGCTTCGCCACTCAGTTGAAGATGGTATACAAGAAATTTTTCCTAAATGTTGTTTGCTACAAACCTCACGGAACCCGAGACCTTTCCAACGAATGCTGTACCGTGGAAATCGGTTCGTGCGTTCTGGAGTTATAGCGTCAGGAAGGAAAACCCAATTTATTTTTATGTTATAGATTACTATATAAGTTTTGATATGAATAATAATATGAATAATCGATTTGTATTCACAATTGGAAAAATGAGAAATGCGTAGACAACATATTAGATAGCTACAAAATAAAAGGAAGAGAGATAAAATTACGCATTTTTCTTTTCGCATCATTTGATTGGCTAGTTTTAAGTGCCAGATTTCAGACCCCCTCAGACCTAAGACTTTTTTTTTAATTTCTGTTTCTCAAGGAAGCTGCCGACAGCCTGTTCATACTTGATTATCATCGAGCCTTTTATTCCCTACTACAAAATATTCTGTAGCATGTCAGTATACCATGTTCAAAACATGCTATCATTTAATTTCCCGTCGACTTCCATCCTCGAAGGAATCTGCCAAGAACTGCTCCTGTCTGGTCTTGGCCACTTTCAATATAAACCACTTAAAAATTGTCGCCATATTGCCTCTACCAATCGTCCCGGTCGAAGGAATTTAGACCGTACCGCTGACAAAATAGAGATTTAAATCGTTTAAAAGAATTGTAATTTGCGCGTGACAAAATTGAGAGTGATGCAGGGACGAAATCAGTATTGTTAGGGGGCTATTGACTACATAAATTATTGGTCAAGTGCGAGTTGGGCTCGCGCTTTAAGGGTTCCGTTCCATTGTTGTATGGGAGCCCCCTTAAATATTTATTTGTATTAATTTTTATAATTTAATTTGATAGCTAATATAGATTTATATATTTTGTGAATTTATATAATTTTAAGTGTCTAGCAGCTACCGTTATTGATATATAAATAAATAAATAAATATTAGGACACATTCACACACGGCTGGTTAGCCCCATACTGAACCTTTTCTAGCTCGTATTATGGTTGCTAACACAACTGATATACTACATATACATACATAAATATTATATAAATACATATTTAACACCCAGACCCACAGCCAACAAATTTACTTAAGCACAAAGATGTTGACCGGGCCGGGAATCGAACCCGGAACCTTCTGATTAGCAGACCGGCATGGTAACCTTTACGCTAACGAGGTCGTCAAAGCAAAAAAGTCGTTATAGCAAAAATATACGAAATAAACACGTATATTGTACGAGGACCGCCCTTAATATTTTTTATTTTTTTATCTTTAATGTTTGTTGTTTTAGCGGCACGGGAAATACGTATATTGTGATAGTTTCAGCTTTCTCGCTATTACGGTTTCTGAGATTCAGCCTGGAGACAGACAGACAGACAGCGGAATCTTAGTAATGGGGTCCCGTTTTTACCTTTTAGGTACGGAACCCTAAAAAGGGATCAACAGGCATGTTCCATCAGTGCCATATCGATACTTAGTTCAAAGTTCCAAACTATCGTACAACATGCTTTACGTCAAGCTTTGTTTGCCAGTGAAGCTTTGAATCTCTCTACTTGAGTCTCTGTTTCCTGAAAAGTATCATCCGGGGGTCGTCAAAAGAGTAAATATAACTAATCGATTAAACTGTACTTAAGGCAAAACAACGTTTGCTGGGTCAGCTTGTTTTAATATGTAATCTTGACATTTATTTCGTTTTCAAAGCTAGCTCTTAGTGAGTTAACCTTAGCATGGTGGTAGGGCATTTTCAAGTACTCGCCTGGCTAGCTGCTTCCCTTAAATTGAAAAGTCTATCGCCAACCACCCGAAGGTGTGTTTCGGCGGTCTCCTTAAGAGCCAATTATCCCAGACAAGGCATGCTCTACCATCGGCCAAAGTCGTTGACCCGTGCGTTTAAACGCTTTAAACTTCAGGTCAAAAACTAGCTGTCAAAACAATAGGTTGATGATAATGATTATGAAATTATGCATGACCGGTGTGTTTCTGAAGTCGAATTCGTTTCGCTCAGATATGTGAAATCTATTTTCCTCTCTTTTCAGACATTAGCAGTCTGACGACCATTCCGGTACTAGCTGAGTAAGAGAGAGAGAGAGAGAACTGCTCATCCGAGCTTGACAGAACGAGACAGACATATTTCATCAGCACCGTCGAGAAGTCTCCTGAAATCATTGAAGCTTGGATTGGAATGAATATTAACTTCTTTGAGGACATTTGATATTAGAAGAAGTTATTTTTGGCTGCCTACGGCTTGTGAATGGTAAGTATTATCTATTATTTTAACACCCGATGCAAAAGCTACGGGGTGTTATAGGTTTGACGTGTCTGTGAGTGTGTTTGTGTGTGTGTATCTGCTTGTGACATCACAGCTTCGAAGCGGATGAACCGATTAGATTTTTTCATTACTCATACTCTGAAAGTAGGTCTGAATTTGCCTGAGGAGCGGGATGAAAGTAATACATTGCATCCCTAGGGAGAATCGCTTTCTACTGACAGTTGTCAAATTATTTACAAAATAGTACAGTAAAAAAAAGTTTTACTTTCTATACAGCCACGATGTAAAATTGAAATAACTTAAGCTAAGTATTGATTAAAGAATATATGTATATATGTTTAAATAACTTTATTATAATTTAGTTCCAATAATTTCTTTAAAATAACTTACATTTGGTCAATATTGGCTGTAGTTGGTCATCCACAGAAAAAAAACAAACAAAATGGCGGGAAAGCGCCAATTCGATCATCCTTTATTGTTTCGATTTGAAAAAAAAAATGTTTATACGTATAGCACCTTTTTTTTTTTTTTTTTTTTTTTTTTTTTTACGTGAGGAAATGCATTTACGCATGCCCACCACACCCGGGGAGGTGGGAAGGGGTATGTCGGGCTCGATGTCAAAAAGACATCACTACCGACTAAAACCTCACGATGACCTCCTCGCCGGAAAGGGCGGGATGAGGTTCCGCTTCTCGCATTAACTCACCACCCCGCCCACCTCGGCTAGCCTGCGAGGCACCTTCTCTGGGGATGAGTCCCCTTGCAGTGCACATGGTGCACCGCAACCACCTCGGGGACCATAAGTGCAATGGACGCCGGACAACCCCGGTCCGACGTCCCAGGTCCCCCGTGACGGGTCAGGTCTGTGGCCCCGTCACCTGCCACTACGGCCGCAGAGAATAGGGTAAGTGGTATTTTGTGGTACCACTCCCTTCTCCCTGCGGCCCCACCGCGTCCGCCATCAAACGGTGGCGACCCCGTCGAGACCGCGGCAGGTAGGAAGAGCGGCGCATCGTAATACCGACACTTCTCTCCTGCCGCGGCCCCACACCTTCGGCTGCGGCGGGTGTCTCCAAAACCACACCGCAGCCCTCCTCAGTTGCGAAACCCCCCCGGAGCGAGGTCCCGCAACCTACTGGTGCCACTCCATCTAGAACTTGCATGGGGGAAGACAAGTCTAGGGAGTGGCCCGCCTCAGGGACCCTCTTCGCTTCACCGTGGGTGACCAGGCCACGGTTACTGAGCCCCCCCGCCTCGACAATGCGGGGCCCCACGGGGGGGATACGTATAGCACCTATAAAATTAATGAGTTCATCTGACTCTAATGTGAATTTAACGCCTGATTTTATAAGAAAAGTGGCTAAAGCGGTAGTGGAAAACCTTTTACAACCCAAATCAAAACAAAAATACCTATCGTATAAATCGTATGACGATTATATGAAATGGCGCGCTGAAAAAGTAAGAAATATTTTTTTTACTTTCCTAGTGTTCGTAATAAAAAGCACAGAGTTTACCTCGGGTCAAAGACTTATTTAGTCCCTCGAACTATTGACGCCCTCACTTCGTTTGGGGCGCCAATCCCCGTCTCGGGACTAAACAAGTTACTTTCATCCCTAGGGTAACAATTTACTATTGTTTCCTTCATTGTAATTAACTTTTCTTAATTAATTTAATTAATCTAATGTAAGCCATCATAATGTATAACGTACGAGTATATAATGCTGTAAGAAACCAGCCAGATTTCTTTATATATTTTGCACGTCCTAGTGGTAGGTTTCAGTTAGAATATTTAAATTAATTGTACAACATGAACACTCTGAAACCGCAATAAATTATTTGACTTTGACTTTTCGAACTTCCTCTAGTATACATATGTAACTTCCTCCAATATAAGGTTAAACTACCTTATGTGCCATGATATTATTTTCTTTCCTATTTAAATCGTGTCGCTCAATGTATCTTTTCGCCTTCTCACAATGAGCGTATCAGATCGTGTTTCAAAACATACTCATCCTTATTAGCGTGACCTACTTAACTGCTGTCAATTGGTCGAGGGAAGACGACTCAGTTTAAAAGAACGTAGGAACATTTTGTTTGGGACTCAGTTTAAGGTTAGGTATAAGTTTTCAGTTGCGCAAAATAATGGTGACGATTCAGCGGCACACACGACTAAACTAAATTTAAAGAAGCCCCGTCTCTTTTCATCTTAGGTGGCCAGAAAGAGACGACACGTTCCGCACCATAGTCAAACCAACTAAAATCACGTCAAATGTAGAAAATATAGGCGACTTTAGTCCGCACTCACTTGTATCACCTCTAAAACTACCTACATTTTCCATATTTGACGTGATTTTAGTTGTTTTGTCTGTGGTTCAGAACGTGCCGTCTCTTTCTGGCCACCTAAGATGAAAAGAGGCGGGGCTTCTTTAAATTTAGTTTAGTCGTGTGTGCCGCTGAATCGCCACCTATACTCGATTTTTCGTCTCTATAATCCTACGATCAAAAATGTACTAGATATAAGGCGATGTCTCTAAAAACGGCAAGGAAAATAATCGCAACTAGCAACACATTTATACGAGCGAGCATAAAAATCGCAAAATTCACGGGCATTCCGCTAATTCAAGGCTGGTTGCTAATGTATTGATACCACGCCTATATAACACAATGGAACCCCCATACACATGTATTATGTATACATATGTACATATACGTAGTGGCACTATTATTGTTAGTCGCCTTACTTATATCTTTGAATACGGAATCATATGGAACTGCCATAGGAAAGAAGCGACGACAGCTCTGTCGGGCGTTCGGCTCCCTCACGTCGAGGGTTCGATCCCCGCCAATGAGTTCAAGCTTTCATCATCATCATCATCATCCACAGCCCTCTTTATCCCACTGCTGGGTATAGGCCTCCCTCTGCATGTGCCACCTGCGTCGATCTTGTGCAGTCCTCGTCCAGGTAGGACCTGCGACTTTGGTGATATCGTCGACCCATCTCGCCGCTGGACGACCATCTCCTCGCTTGCCAGTTCAAGCTTTCAGTGAAGGAAAATATCGTGAGGAAACCAAAGACCAAGAGAAACACAAAATATTTTTCCAAAGAGTGTTAATTGACGACCATGCCAGACTGCCAATCAAAAGGTTCCGGGTTCGATTCCTGCCACGGCCAGCATCTTTGTGCTTAGTAAAATTCGTTGGCTATGGGTCTGGGTGTTAAATATGTATCTATATATAATATGTATTTATGTATATGTAGTATATCAGTTGTGTTAGCTACCGTAACACTAACTAGAAATGGTTCAGTATGGAGGTAACCAGCCGTGTGTGAAATGTGACCATATATTTAAAAAAAAATGTATAGTTAAGCGTCTTGCTGGTCTAAATTAAATGCTTAGCAGTACTGTGTAAAAAAAAAAATAACTCACATTAATTTAGTTCGTAAGAATTAAAATTCGCATCACCAGATACGGATCTCTTTTAAGTCCTAAAATTGCTCTAATTATACTTACATCTGTTTAAGGAGCAACGACACAAAAGCCGAATAAGTTTGTGACCTCATCATTATCCGCAGAGGGTTTTTTTTACACATTTCACACACGGCTGGTTAGCCCCATACTAAACCATTTCTAGTTTGTTTTATGGTTGCTTACACCTGGTTTGCGAACCAGGAACCTTTGATTGGCAGTCCGTCATGGTAACCTTTACGCCAACGAGGTCGTCAATACACAAAATTTGGTCGTTTTAAAGTCGTTTGGAATATTTAATTTGTTTAATTACCCATTATCCATCCAATAGGTCGAAGTTTTAAATTTGTTGAATTATCCATCCAATAGGTCGAAGATTGAAATTTTTTTAATTTTAATTATATATTATCCATCCAATAGGTCGTAGTTTTAAATTTGTTTAGTTATCCATTATCCATCCAATAGCTCGAAGTTTTAAATTTGTTTAATTATCCATTATCCATCCAATAGGTCGAAGTTTTAAATTTGATTAATTATCCATTATCCTTCCAATAGGTCGAAGTTTTAAATTTGTTTAATTATCCATTATTCATCCCATAGGACGAAGTTTTTAAATTTGTTTAATTACCCATTATCCATCCAATAGGTTGAAGTTTTAAATTTGTTTAGTTATCCATTATCCATCCAACAGGTCGAAGTTTTAAATTTGATGAATTATCCATTATCCATCCAATAGGTCGAATTTTTACATTTGTTTAATTACCATTATCCATCCAATAAGTAGAAGTTTTAAATTTGATTAATTATCCATTATCCATCCAATAGGTCGAATTTTTACATTTGTTTAATTACCATTATCCATCCAATAAGTCGAAGTTTTAAATTTGATTAATTATCCATTATCCATACAATAAGTCGAAGTTTTAAATTTGATTAATTATCCATTATCCATCCAATAGGTCGAATTTTTACATTTGTTTAATTACCATTATACATTCAATAGGTCGAAGTTTTAAATTTGTTTAACTATCCATTATCCATCCAAAGACTGTCCGTATCGGTCGTTGCTTAACTTCGTTGATCACGCACGATCATCTTAGCAAGCCGTGCTAAAGGCGCTACTGATTTTGCATCGACGTTGCCCCTTAAGAGTTCTTTAATCGTTCCCAATATATTTCAATTTAAGAGGACGCTGGTTCATTACAAATGATTACTTTTAATTGTCGTCGAGAAAATGCAAAAATAAACCATTCTGAATTTTATGTTCAGGCGGGTAGAGTTATAAATTCTGTAACAGTCTTTTTTGGAGGTCTTTAAAGGATTTTTCCTTAGTGTAATTAAAGGTACACAATACACACACATATGCACGTAAATACAAACAAACAAGCTCAATGTAATATTAATAATAATTGGTCAGTGCGAGATAGAAAAAAATCAGCATTTCAAACATACTATAATATAATTGTATATTTTTAAACTGAATAAATAACTAAATGTTATGTGAATATTGCGTCTGCTAGATGTCGATATTAAAATTGAAGAAAATAATTGGCCAAGTGCGAGTTGGGCTCGCGCATGAAGGGTTCCGTACCATTGTTGTATGAGAATGCCCTTAAATATTTATTTTTACCAAATTTTATTATTTAATTTTGATAGCTAGTATACATTTATATATTTTGTGAAATTTATAAGTGGCTAGCAGCTACCGTTATTTATAGAAATAGCAAAAAAATACGGAAAAATCACGTATTATTTATTGTATGGGAACCCCCTTACAATTTTTTAAAATTTTTATTTTTAGTATTTGTTGTTATAGCGGCACAGGAAATACATATCTTGTTTCAGCTTTCTAGCTATTACGGTTTCTGAGATACAGCCTTTTTTTTTTTTTTTTTTTTTTTAACGTGAGGAAATGCATTTACGCATGCCCACCACACCCGGGGAGGTGGGTGGGGTATGTCGGGCTCGATGCCAGAAGGGCATCACTACCGACTAAAACCTCACGATGGCCTCCTCACCGGAAAGGGCGGGGTGAGGTTCCGCTTCTCGCATTAACCCACCACCCCGCCCACCTCGGCTAGCCTGAGAGAGGCTCCTCCTCAGGGGATGACTCCCCTTGCAGTGCACGTAGTGCACCGCAACCACCTCGGGGACCGTGAGTGCAGTGGACGCCGGACAACCCCAGTCCGACGTCCTAGGTCCCCCGTGACGGGTCAGGCCTGTGGCCCCGTCACATGCCACTACGGCCGCAGAGAATAGGGAAAGTGGTAGTCTCCGGTTACCACTCCCTTCTCCCTGCGGCCCCACCGCGTCCGCCATCAACGGTGGCGACCCCGTCGAGGCCGCGGCAGGTAGGAAGAGCGGCGCATCGTAATACCGACACTTCTCTCCTGCTGCGGCCCCACACCTTCAGCTGCGGTGCCTCCCAAACCACACCACAGCCCGCCTCAGTTGCGAAACCCCACCAAAACGAGGTTCCGCAACCTACTGGTGCCACTCCATCTAGAACTTGCGTACAGGGATTACAAGTCTAGGGAGTGGCCCGCCTCAGGGACCCTCTTCGCTTCACCGTGGGTGACCAGGCCACGGTTACTGAGCCCCCCCGCCTCGACAATGCGGGGCCCCACGGGGGGGATCTGAGATACAGCCTGGAGACAGACAGACAGCGGAGTCCCGTTTTGACCTTTTAAGTACGGAACCCTAAAAAAATGGATAAGCATATCGACATTTGTATAGGAGCTTCATTAAATTTTTGTATTTCCTGTCATAGCGGTAACACCAATACGTTATCTGTGAAAATTGCGACTCTCTAGCTATCACGGTTTATGCACACAGCCTGGTAAAGTTTTAGTAATAGGATCCCGTTGGCACCGATTGGGTATGGAACCTTCAAAACGGTCTTATATCTATTATTGTACCTTTTTTTTGACATGGAGGAAATGCATTTACGCATGCTGGCCAATCCTCGGGGGAGGCGGCGAGGTATGTCGGGCTCGGTGCCAGAGTTACGACCCCTACCGACTAAAACCTCCATGGTGTTCCCTCGCTGCGCTTTAAAGCCGGGGGGCTGGAACATGTACGTACTCTTCAACCTCCCCGGCAGATCTATTATTGTACCTATCTTTTTCTCTATTTAGAAGTTCGAAACTGGCACAGGCTGATAAAGTCCTTGCGTAAAGTGATTATGATGATCAGTAGTCTAACTTCACTCTTCACTTACTTGCCTTTGAGTATCACAAAGAAGTTTTTGGTAAAACCTGTTTTATGGGAAAGGATGGCTTTTTTCAATTCACCTGTATTGCCCCATTGCTAAGCTTTTAATGCCAAGCGTTGAAAAGCGTTAAATTCAAACGTTGAATGTCCCATACAGAACCATCTGCCTCACCATTCAGTACCCTGCAGCATCTCAGTTCCCGCTCAAGTAGTCCAATTCAAACCCACGCAGACTCGGCCCCCATTGGTTGACGAATTAACCCGTCGCATCTTCTACTTATTCATTTGACCGTCGCTCGGGGACCAATTTACCAATAGACGTGCAGAGAGACGCTTGCGATTTTTTCGCGAGTGCCAATTTTTGGCGCCCCCTTTTGAAATTTTCGAACCCATTCCTTGACCTTGGCGTGGGGGTTTGAAAGTGGAACTGTTTGAAAAGAGAATAAATTTAAATTAAAAAATATTCCAAAAAGATTCCAATTTCGAACGGTTTCGTGAATAAGAGTTTGGTTTTTGTTTTTGTAACTGTCAAGAGTTTGAATTTCGAACATTGGTCTATTCCAAGTGTTTTTTTTTTCAATTTGGTGGTTTGGGAGATTTTAAAAGCAGTTTCGTGAGATAGAAGAGGAAAATGATGGATTGAGACTTATGTATTTTGTGAAGGACGGTGACGGCAGAATGGGTTAGCGCTCATTCGCCAATACGGCCGAGTTGGAAGAAGTTTTGTCGCTTCTGGACTTGTCTTTTTTGTGGTTTTTTGGTGCTGAGGACTTTGGAAGGTGAGAGTGTAGAAAACATAGATACTACGTTTTTAATATAAATACGGATATTTATTAAATTTTCGCTATTTTCGGTACATAATTTATTTCATTATAAAATATAGCATAGTCATATAATTGCTGTGATTCGTGTTTTGTTTCGTATCTTTCTGATCTTCTTTATGAATTCTTCGTATGAGCTAAGTAGCCCAACTCTGATGTTGAGAGTTTTCAAGCCGTCCGAAGGCCTCTGACTTGACTTAACGACTGCTTGTACAAAATCTAACAGCCGGGACCTATAATTAAACCTGTCATCCGATCATGGTAGCGCCCAGATAAAAACGCAAAAAAAAAGATAAAAACTAGGATGAAATAAAAATAGGTAGATACTTTAAAAAAAGCTGTTTGCACAGCGCGGTAAGAAACTTTTCTTACCGACTTACTTACTTAAGGAAAGCCGAACAAAGTCGGCAAAAAAGTTATAATTTAAAAATAATAGTTTTTAAATCCGGTTTATTTTTGTCAAATCTTCTCTACGGACCTTTTTGTAGGGTTCCAAATCTTAAGCTTCCGGTGTCTGTCTGTCTGTCTCCAGGCTGTATCTCAGAAACCGTGATAGCTAGAAAGCTGAAATTTTCACAAGTTACATATGTATTTTCCTTGCCCCTATAGCAACAAATACCGATAATAAAAAATCATAACTTTAACTATTAAGGGGGGTCCCCAAACTATAAATGTGTTCAGTAGTTGGCAGAATCTTAACTTCTTACAGAATATATACATTTATCTTTCAAAAATAAAATATTAAGGGGGCTCCCATACAAGAAACGTAATTTTTAAGCTTTTGTTTACTCGATTTTCATTACTATATTTGATAGATCAAAACATTTACAGTGCATATATAGTGTAAACTCCATGTAACGTCACTCGATTTAACGACAAACTATCTAAAGTGTCGAAATCAATTGGCTTTAGTTGGTTTAGCTTGTATTCCATACAATGATACATTCTCTCCATTTAACGACCACTCTCTGAAACGCCCTAAAATGCACAGTTTCTTCAGTGTCGTTATATAAAATTTACGCTGTAATTATACATTAACTCTAAAAATCTTAATGTATATAAATCTTGTGTCACAATGTTTGTCCTCAATGGACTCCTAAACCACTTAACCGATTATAATAAAATCCGCACACCATATGCAGTTCGATCCAACTTGAGAGATAGAATAGTTTAAATCTCAAAATTATAGTCGTAATTTTAATTTATTGCTAATTATTGTCTGTTATTATTTGACAGTCACAATTATCTGTTAACTCCAGATGATTGTAACAGATGTCGATACCTTTCGACTGGGTTGAGTAAGTAATCAATAGATGGCGCTGTACCCCTAAGTGAGGCAAAACAACGTTTGCTGGGTCAGCTAGAAAATTATAAAATTAGATTACTATTTAAAGGGGCCCCCTTTAAATAGTACAATAATACATACAACAATGTTACGAAGCTCTTAATGTGTAAGCCCAACTCAAACTTGGCCAATTATTTATAAATACATACCAACGTTTTATGCATATGAAACTTTCCACTTTATTAGCTTATCAGAAAAAATAATTTCGTTTTGATCCGCCAAATGAACTGTAAAATTTTTCTTACTTGTTGCGTAACAATTAACTGCATTTTCCCTTTAAAATATCGCCCTATAGAACCCGCGCCTGTAGCTCGGCTAGCTAAGGTGATCTTACGCGATCATCGAAGCTAAGCAACGGTCGCTGCGGACAGTGTTTGGATGGGTGACCATGCACAAGACGTTTTTCACGTCACATTTTCATCAGGGCGCTACCGTGGGTCGGATAGAAGAAGAAGATAGACCCTAAATACGTAGCAATAAAATATGTGAGCCGTCACGGGACGCCTGGCAGATGTGAAACATCGACATTATTTTGTAAAAGTAATATTCAGAAAAGAACATATTATTGTGATAGGATCTAATTATGTCATAATGATAAAATAAAATCTTAAGATTTTTTTCCAGATAACGATGACTATTTATTGAATAAACATTTATTTTAATGAAATACAAAAATTTACGAATTTATTCCAAATCGTGACTACTTAATTCGTCACAGTCAATTGCGCATGGTGACGCGTCGCCACACACACAAAACTGTATATGTACCATCATATATCGTGGCAACGAATGCCGTGGTGATGAGTCGCCACTCTATATTATGGTATATATATACTGTTTTGTGTATGTGGCGACGCGTCGCCATGCGCAATCGAGAGAAATCGGTTTTACGTGCGGCTCTAGATGTTTCACATCAAATACCGGCCAACCTATAAAGCCATGATTCATTCTGAAGCATTTCAGTAATGATTGTGCTGACCGTACAATGAAATGATTACACACATTGTAGCCTATGACAGTAGTCAGTACAATCGTAGATTAGTTGTTGAGGACAGGAGCGTGCGCAGGAGTGGACAGGAAGGGGCTTTCCAAGCAGACACATTAAGAGGAATGACTTCAGTATTGATAAGGTGTTTTTTAGAGTTTCGTACCTGATGAGGGCATGGCGGAAAATTCTAGAAGCGTGACAGTTTCCTCTTTTTTAAATAGAAGACAAAATTAAATATTTAGTTTACTTCCGCTGTGATCCTAAACCCAAATTAAGATAAGTAAAGGAAAAATTAACTAAGATTAGTTAAGATTAACGTTACAAATCACAATCCGGAAATTCTTAACTCAACTCGTGTTTCGCCTTTCCACAAGGCATCATCAGGAGATGTTGACTCTTCGAACGACGAATCGAAAGTCACTTTCGAAGTGTTAATTTTTCCTTTACTTATCTTAATTTGGGTTTCGGATCACAGCGGAAGTACACTAAATATTTAATTTTGTCTTCTATTTACAATGGATTACCGCAAAGTAACGCCTGAGTCAATAAGTTATTCCTCTTTTTTATGATGGATAGGCAAGCGCTTCATCGAAACTCACTTGATGTTAAGTGATGTTGCGATCTAGGGTGGAGCACGCTTGCCTAGAAGATACCGATTCACTCTCGCCTTGAAAACAGCGAGGTTATAGTTCAGAGGGAACAGGGATTCCGGCAATGAGTTCCACAGTTTATGGTCCGCACAATATATGTGGAAGCGAAACGCTTCGTGCGGACTTTTGGAACTTCAACTGTATAGCGGTGCCTCCTAGCTGTCTCCCTGCTCGTCCGATAGTGGAAATCTCCTCTGCCTCTATGCATCCCCTGCACAGAGCTCTATCTATTATCTGTAGGTTAAAACAGTGTTTGTTAAAAAGGCAGTGAGCCGCGATGACGATTATTGCTACTTACAGACTACTTATCTTTATTAGCTCTTTAAAACAAAGTTTGAAAAAGTTACATGTAAATACGCTAAAGACTTAAGACTAACTTACATTACGTGGTGTCGACGCGACTTGATTTGCTAACCTATTGTGCCTGGTCCGCATTTTAAGCCATGTATTTTCACTTATGCCACTAATCACAAGAATACTTTAAATTTAGACTCAAACAAAATAGTGAAATATAAGGCCATTGCATCAAGGCAGTCGTTGAGCCAAGTTAGAGGCCCACGGGCTGGTGAAAACTCTCGGTACCTAACGTAAACTTACTTATTTTTTTTATATTTATTCATTGTTTTACAAAAATATTACTTATTATTATGATATGTACAATGAGAATAGCCTCGAAGAGGTTTCACCTCCATTGCAGTGTTCTCCAAAGTAGCACTAAAATTAATATAATCTTAAGCATATAACGTATAACAAACAAAAACTTAAAACTAAACCCTGGCGTGCGGAAGTCCCATTCTAACGCACGATCAGTAGTGCGAGTTAGAGGGAGAGCGCGATATGCCACCTCCCCAACACGGTACATCACGTGGGCCCGAAAGAGACTGCCACCCGCCAGCGACGTGGCATAACAACAAAATGGCAACTGCGCATACGCATATTAACTGGCGTTTCAAACAGTGTGCTATAATATTACTATCTGTTAATGAAATACGACTGCCCTGACTTTGCTCATACTAAGAAGACCAAAATCTATAACAATTGACGAGCCTAAATCTGCCTCTGTGACGTCCGGAATCTGCCATATTACAATCCTTAATCAGTCTTTTTTAAGTCCTTACTCCGCCTCTAGTACTCAGCACAATCATGGCTCGGTACTACACGAGGCAGACGTCGTAAAGCAATTCAGCACAATTGTGACGGTAGTTTACAATTGTTGGATTTATTAATGGCCAAGGACTGGTCGATTTGATGTTGTTTGCACGTGTGCATGAGTGTGTGCAATGAGTATTAGTTCCCTACAGGGTTATATAGAAATTGAAGACAAAATTTAATAATTAGTTTACTTCCGCTGTGATCTGAAACCAAATTAAGATAAGCAAAGCAAAAATTAAAATATTAAAAAAGTTTTGGTGTGTTTCTCCGACCGACACGAACACTTACAGTATAGTAAAGCCATTAGTACTGTGCCCCTAAGAAGAGAAACTAGCATCCACAAACTCGGGGTATCCTAGCTCATGCGTAAATGCATTTCCTCACGAAAAAAAGGGTATCCTAGCGTAATTTATTAAAATACTAGCTGACCCGGCTAAAGTTGTATTGCCTTAAGTAGTAAGTACAGTTAAAACACTATAGTTAATCAGTTATCGAGCGGGATGAAAAATGATTAAATTACTAAAATGGCCATAAAAATTAGGGGCTGGTAATAAAAAAGTAAAAATGATTGTATGTATTTTTCATGCCACATTGTAAAAAAATAAATAAAAAATGTTAATAAAAAGCGTGGAATAAGGGTGAACCACCCTTTTCACTTAGAGGTATGAAAAAGAGATAGTAACCAATTCTCCGACCTACTGAATACGCATATAAAATTTGGTAAAAATCGGTCAAGATTGAATAATAACATTTGGTTTTTAACATTTATGTTATCAGCAGCTAGGGTATAATGTACACTGGCATTGTTATTTTAATAGTTATTTAATTAATAAAGATTTTTTGAAATTGAATTAAATCACTAAGTTGAATATAATTAATTTGTTATTTTCGGAGCTAACCCTGTATTGGAGTCTCAGCACGTGGTGCTTGTATAAACTGTTAGAATGGTTAATAGAGATTGGTGTGATTGTGTAGTTCTCTATTGGACTGGTAGGGTGCGCCACTAGTAGGTACGCTATTGAGAAACCCAATTATAATAAATGCGATAGTTTGTGGGTGTGTGTGTGTGTGTGTGTGTGTGTGTGTATATATATGTTTGTTACTTCGTCACGCTCAAACGGCTGAACTGATTTGATGAAATTTGGTGTGAAGATAGGTAAAACCTCGGATAAATACATATTAGGCTGCTTTAAATCATGAAAAAAATTGTGGTTCCCGAGGATTACGCGAACAACTCCAAATGTATGTTACTCCTTCACGCTCCAACGGCTAGACCGATTTTGATGATATTTACTATGAAGATAGTTTAGAACTTGGATTAATACATAGGTTACTTTTTATCCCAAAATAACGCGGGTAACGCCGCGGGGCTCAGCTAGTATATAGTAATAAGTTTAATATTTTATAAGCTAATATTAATACATGCTTTTCTTCGTTTTCCAGGAGCCGTAGCCCCACCGCCGCAAAGAATCGACATCAACGGTTCCCTTTTGCCCACGCGTAGACTAATGGAGTCTCACAAATACAACAAAAACAAAAACGCATCACTTCCCCGCCTACCCTCAAAACAAAACAAGATCTTCCCAAACGTGCGTTCGATCACGATGCTTTTGAAAATCGAAAACGAACTACTACAGAGTCACCGTCAACGCGAAACGACCGGCATAAAGAAGTTGTACAACTCGTTCTTCGTTCTCTTCTAATTCCATTTACGAAATTCGAATCTTTCGTTCATCGTTCATTCATCATTCATTGGACTTTTGTTTTTTCGTAAGTTTTGAGTATGCATGAGTGTAATAAAGAGGACCTGGGTTGGGATACTAATGTGCGATTGGCCCTGCTGAGGGACGAAGACGTCGGAATGTATTTGGAGGATAGGGAGGGTAGGAAGAGGAAGTGGGAAGGCAAGATGATGAGGAGAGACGAGAGCGAGGAGCGGGAACAGAGGAAGATACCGCCGAAGAAGATTATGGGTGAGTTTTCCTTTTTTTTATAAGCTTTGTGTATATCTTATTACAGTAGAACCTACATATAAGTCAAACATCAAGAGTGTTTTTGGAATAAGTATACCTTATACCCATAATTAAGTACCAACAAGTACCATACGAGGTGCATTCAATAAGTACCTAGCCTCATCGCCAGAGGGCGCTGTAGTTTCAAAAGAGTTACACCACAGTGTAGCACATTGTTTTTTAATTATTGTTTTCAAATTTTCATTCCAATCCCTTCATCATTTGTTTTAATTGTACAAGTTATGGAAGCGAACGAGGCCTATTTTGCAGAGTTCGACTAAAACAATTTTACGGACGGGTTAAAAAAGTTGGAGCATCGCTGGGCTAAGTGTATCGAACTAAAAGAGCATTTTGAGAATCGATCCACAAATGGCTGAGAAATCGGTGAACATACATAAAAAAAAATAAAAAATACATACTGTCGAATATATAACCTCCTCCTTTTTTGAATTCGGTTAAAAGGAGACTATGTTGAAAAATAAATTGCCACTTTTCCAAAATTTTCGTTTACTTTTTGTAGGCTAAGTATTTATTGATTGATTTGATCTTCTTCGTATGAGCTAAGTGGCCAAGCTCTGGTTTCGAGAGTTTTTCAAGCCGCCCTAAGGTCTCTGACTTGGTTTAACGATTACTTGCACCAAGACTAACAGCCGTGACGCTACCGGGGTTCGGATGACACGATCTTAGATCGCTCTCTTAGATCTTAGTCTTAGTTTTTTTTTTTTTTTTTATTGATGAATAGGCTTACGTTTGACCGCAGCTAGCCTGATGTTAAGCTTGACTGTGGTCTAAGATGCAACACGCTTGCCTAGAAGGAACCTATTTACTCTAGATTTGAAGACCCCCAAATTGTACTTCTCGGGAAAAAGAGACTCAGGAAGAGAGTTCCAAAGCTTCGCAGTTCTCACAATGAAGGTCGAAGCAAAACGCTTTGTGCTAATCCTCGGAACTTCGACAGTGAATCGATGTCTCTTCGCTGTGCCCCTGCTCGTTCTGTAGTGGAATGGAGAAGTAGGTTTTTTTTTTTTAATATTAAGACACTTTCACACACGGCTGGTTAGCCCCATACTGAACCATTTCTAGCTCGTATAATGGTTGCTAACACAACTGATATACTACATATACATATATATTATATATAAATACATACATATTTAACACCCAGACCCACAGCCAACAAATTTAGTTAGTAAAATTAATTAATTAATTAAAAATCTTAGTACAAGTATAGTCGTTAAGCCAAGTCAGAGGCCTTCAAGCGGCTTGATAAACTCTCGACACTATAGATAGGCCGCTAAGCTCACACGAAAGATGAAGAACAAGAAGATCTCAGAAAACAATACTCATCTTACATATGGAGGAGGAGAAGGCACAGGACCGAGAACAGTGGCGTCTCTTAGTATCGGAGGCCAGGATCCGATTCGGGTCGACGCGCCAACCCAGTTAGTTAGTTTAGACATTTTTTGATATTGTTTACTTATAATCTTTTGACATTTCTTTTAAATATTATTGCTTAGCTGTAAATTATAGTGGAGTGAAATTAACTTATAAATTAACTAATTAATTGACTTTTTGCACACCGCATATGCGGTAGCCTACAAGGGACATTTTATATTATTTTCCATATTTTTATATCATCTACGCAAATAAAATTATTTCATTTCATTTCATTACTACAAAATTTGTTTTACTAATAAATAAATTGATAACTAATCTCGACTTACTAATAAAGAACTAAAATTCTGAAAAAAAAGTTTTAAGATATTCTCACAAATGGTGTCTATAAAATTACAGAAATCAAGTTTTCCTTTTAAATCACCAACTTTACAATAGATGGCGCTATCAGTAACTAACTGATTTTAATTTGTTTTTTGACAGTTCATATATGAAATAACGTCCAGAAATAACATACTGACAGACATATGTCAAAAAAATGCTATATAGCTCACGTTTGTAACCTGCCTCGCGGCGATATCACGAATTTAGGCGTCAAATAGTTAGTATGTTATCTTTATTCTGTGTGTACTTAGTCTATTATGAACATAGATTACTCTCTTATAGATTCTTATAATATGAGAATCAAAGACGATATATTTAAATTTTCCGAGCGATGCAAAGATTCAATTTATGACTCTTGCATTGTAAAAGAAAATATTGGCCAAGTTCGTGTTTGGATCACGCATGAAGAGTTCCGTAACATTGTTGTATGGGAATATTCTTTTTATTTTAAAATTTAATACATAATTAAATATTCTGTGCATGTATACAAAGGCTATACAAAAAACACACAGAGATAGAACAAATAGCATACATTTTTCCTTTTGTTATCTCAATTTACTTTCAGATCACAGCGGAAGTACACAATTTTTTTTTTTTCGAAGTACATTTTTTTTCTTAAATCTAAAAACATTTGAGCAACGTACAGACGCTACGTCTTTGCAGTATCTATAAGGGGCAGGTTGTTTTACAAATATTACATACAGATTGTGACGTCATATATCATTATCACTTTATGTACCAAAGTGTTACAGTCTATAATAATATTCTGATATAACAACACGTTTATGTCAGTTTAAGATACGCGTTAGATAGACCCATGTTTTATACCCGTTTACGGAAAAGAGCTGTGTACAAATACAAATACAAATCATTTATTGATAACACCAAAGTTACAAGTCAAAGTCAAAGTTACAATTCTAAAGTCAAAAGTGTTTCGTTCTATCTCGCGCTTTCGAGGGTCTAAATAATATAATAGTGCTTTAGAAATAGCATTGAAGTTGGACTTAAGTTAAAGTTGCTAAGTGATATGTAAGAAAGACGTTAAGTGCAAATGTGTGGTCAAACTAACTTGAAAGTATTGATCTTGGTTCTTAAATTCTAACTTAAGTGGTTTGTAACTTAGTGAGACGTTTTCAAGTGAAGTTTTTCTGTCTCCTGTTTTGGAGGGTTTAAAAAAAGTGAATGATGCTTAATAAATAGCATTGAAGTTGGACTTAAGTTGAAGTTTCTAAGTGATATGTTAGAAAGACATTGTTAAGTGCAATTATGTGGTCAAACAGACTTGAAAGTATAGATCTTTGTTCTTAAATTTTAACTTAAGTGGTTTGTAACTTAGAAGTTTTTAAGTGAAGTTTTCTGTCTCCTGTTATGGAGGGTCTTAAAAAGTTAATGATGCTTAATAAATAGCATTGAAGTTGAACTCAAGTTGCTAAGTGATATGTAAGAAAGACGTTAAGTGAAAATATGTGGTCAAACAGACTTGAAAGTCTAGATTTTTGATCTAACTAAAGTGGTTTGTCAATGGGTGAGACGTTTTAAAGTGAAGTGAATGTCAAGCGAAAAAAAAGTTAACGAAAAAAATGTTTGGCTTAATCGAAAAAATCTATTTAAAAGTGTAAACAATGTTTGAATCCTTTTTCGGAGTTTTGGTAAAGGGTAAATTGAGATTTGGTTCAAAAATAGGTAGTTAAATACGCAACGAAATTCTATGAGTATTAACAAGAAAAAACTTGAGAGGTTTCAAGAAGAGACACTCGGATGGAGCGAAGTTCCTTCACTGTCAGGATTCATTCTATCTATCTATCTAAGCCTATAAATCAGCCCACTGCAGGGCAAAGGCCTCCCTACCATCCCTCCACTTTAGTCTGTCCTGGGTAACGGTCTTCCAGTCTGGCTTGTGTGTGTTGAGGTCATACCGCCATCGATTCATAGGATTCATTATTATTATTATTATTTACGAAAAAATCTGTATACACTCAACATAAATAATCGTCGCGACACCACACTGTTCAATGCGAAATAGAAATTAAAATATATGACTTGCTTTCTATAAGAGAGAGAGAGAGAGAGAGACAGACAGAGAAACATGCGCACTCCGCACAGCTTACAATAGCTTACTATAGCAAAAAGTGTCGTGACAACTTTTCGTAAGATTTTTTTCCGTCTAGCCCCCTTTCACAACGCGCGATAAGGAACTTGGTTCCAAAAAAAAAAATACTGTGGTCTAAGATATCGATATAGAACGACCTTCACGGAGCTACTTACTTAATTAACTGTATTGTATAATCAATTTAATATGTCAATAAATATACTACAAGAGGGTTGCTTATCAAATTTCAGTCCAAAATACCATTCAATATTTATTTTTTATATTTCACCGGCCTAGATATTGAAAAAATCTATACCAATCAAAAGTATGAAACCCAAAGGATATGGAAACGTTAGGTTGTCAATTTTTTTCGGACACAACTCTCAGGTTGTTAGGTATAAATAGGTAAATCGATGGTATGTTGCACGTAAACCTAATTTTGAAAAGCGCGGCGATTAACCACAAAAAGGTCGAGGCTTAATTCGCCACCTACCGATAGATGGAGGAAACTTCTCAAAACCAATGTATAAGTCTAGTCAACAAGTTCAAAAACGTGTTAAATAGACATAAAGCTCCTAAACATATGTGCCATAGCTCATTCGATGCGGAATGACGTCTAGAAAAATGTTTTTAAGGGTTTTTTAGCACATCAAAAATTGCGATCGTTATTAACAAAATAAGAAAAAAAAAAAGGTATTTAGTTTTTCGTTAAAAACTTTTAAAATAATGATATTTAAGGAATTTTGAAAAAAGAACATGAAAGAGGAGAAAATTTCCAATAAAAAAGTCCTAACTCCCGGAACTCTATCTATATTATATATAAAAAAAAATTAACGCTGAAAATGAAGCTCCGCGAGGGCGTTACGGCATAGGCGCGCCGCCTAAAAAGCCGGTATATCACCTAAAATATTTTTTTTAATATTAAATAACAATTTAGAAATTTGAATAAATTATAGTGTAATCTAGACACTTGAACGAAAAAAACCTCGATGAAAAAATTTTTATTTGTCCATTTTTCAAAAAGTTACACCATTGTTAAGTAACTATTTTTTTCCAATCTCTCTCTGTTTTTATAAATTACGGTATAAAAGTTTAAATAATTGGTCTAAAAATTTTTCGCTTCGTGGAGCTCTTTTTGTTTAGGTACTTAATAAAGTTATGCAAAAAAAAAAATTAAAGTTAATTATTTTGTTAATTATATTTTTTTTTGAACTAAACAAAAAATTGAATTTCTAAAAAATGTTATCAAAAAAATTTTTGTTTGGTAATATATTATTATTGCTGTTTTCGCACCTGATATAGGTATTAATTGACATTGCAAAAAAAATTTTTACGTCATTTGTTAAGATTTTTTTTATAAACAAATAGACTATTTTGGGATAAAAAAAAATATTACCTTATAGAATAGGTGAAATGATGATTTTTTAAAAAATATTTTTTTTTTATTTTTTATAATCGTTTTTTTCATTTCAATTGTTTAAATAATTAGTTAAGAAAATATTTTATTCTTAAAAATCATCATTTATTCTTTTTAATGGAATAACGGAGATTTTTTTTATAAATAATTTAATTGTTTATTAACTTAACAATTTGTTATAAACAAATAATATTAACCGTTATATTTTTTTTCGAAAACTTCAAAAAATTACAAAAACAACCATATTTAACTTAACAATTTGTTTATAACAAATTGTTAAGTTAATAAACAATTAAATTATATATAAAAAAAAATATTTCTCTGTTATTCCATTGAAAATAATAAATGATGATTTTACTATATAGGACGATACATTGTATGGTACGTAAGCCCTTTTAAATGTCCATAAATAAACTATTTTGATTTGATAAATAATTGCTACTGCCCTCACGGAGCCCGAGACCTTTCCAACGAATGCTGTACCGTGGAAATCGGTACGTGCGTTCTGGAGTTATAGCGTCAGGAAGGAAAACCCGCCTTATTTTTATATCTTCTTATATATAAAATTTCCGTGTCACAGTGTTTGTTACCGTACTCCTCCGAAACGGCTTGACCGATTTTCTCCAAATTTTATATGCGTATTCAGTAGGTCTGAGAATAGGCTATTGTATATTTAGAAATAATTATTAAGGCAAAACAACGTTTGCCGGGTCAGCTAGTTATAGATAATAGCCGCTAAGGTCCAAATTACCAAAGATGTATAAATGGAGACAGATACGCCACTGCGCTACAGTTACAAGCGACCTACATAACCCGGCGTGTGCAAACTAGTGATAACCGACATATTGACTCGGGCTTAGATATGATTTGACCCCTCCATGGCCTTAGTCGTTGGCATGCTCTCAACCGGGCGATTCTCACTACTATTCTTATTCGTAAGAGCTAAGAGGCTGAACTCTGGTGTCGAGAATTTTCAAGCCGCTAGTCGTATTCTACCTATCTATCTAAGTCTATAAATCAGCCCACTGCAAGGCAAAGGCCTCCCTACCGTCCCTCTACTTTTGTCGTCGTATTTTTGTAGTCGTATTCATAATTTATATTTTTATTTAATACATATTTTTGACGTGACAACGTCTTAAATTAGGTTGCGGCTGGGAGTCACTTATGAAAAAGTGTAACGCCCGGTAACGTTACGATGAGTTACCGAACGAGAGAGAGGCCCGCCGAATGCCTTGCGTCTCTCTCCCACTCAACTATGATCGGTCTGCCGCGCGCGCAGCACGCGGCAGACGTTGTCCCGTAAAATCTTCGCCCGTAAAACCGACTTTAAAGGCAACCATTTTTTAATTTGCGACGACCTCGTTGGCGTAATGGTTACAATGCCGGCCTGCCAATCAAAAGTTTCCGGGTTCGATTCCCGGCACGGCCAACATCTTTGTGCTGAACTAAATTTGTGGGCTGTCGGTCTGGGTGTTAAATATGTATCTTTATAAAATATGTATGTATATATATGTAGTATATTAGTTGGGTTGTTGTTGTAGTATATTAGCGCCAACGAGGTCGATATTTGATCGAAGATGTTAATCTAGGGTCAAAACTACCTTTATACCAAATTTAATTGAAATCGGTTCAGTCGTTTCAGCATAAAGAAGTAACAAACATATGTACGCACAATCTTTCGCTTTTATAATATGAGTGGGATGAGATGGGATTATGAAATGCGCAAAAAAAAATCTATTATCAGTCAGACTGATAACAATCACAACACAGGTGCTTTGTTTTCCTTATCATTCTGTTATAGGCCTGATAATATACACGTTGAATCATTAATTCACAATAGCTTCAAATATAGAGTTTGTCAAGTTTGGAAGCCTTTAAACAATTTCATTTTTAGGGTTCCGTACCTAAAAGGCAAATACGGGACCCTATTACTAAGACTCCGCTGTCTGTCTGTTTGTCTGTCTGTCTGTCTTTTTCCAGGCTGTATCTCAGAAACCGTAATAGCTAGAAAGCTGAAATTGGCACGGGTTGTGTATTTTTTAAATACTAAAAACAAAAAATATGAGAAGAGTAAGGGGGTATACCCCATACAATAAACGTGTCTTTTTTGCATTTTTTTTACGATATACGGAACCCTTAATGCGCTAGCCTGACTTTCATTTAGCCAACTTTATTTACTGTGTTGAATCAAGGAATTTTTTTATGATTTATTCGAAATGGCCAATACATAGGTGAAAAGTGTCTTTGCATAAATCTTTTTCTTCTTATTCGTATGAGCTAAGTAGCCACGCTCTAGTGTATAGAGTTTTTCAAGCCGCCCGAAGGCCTCGGTCTTGGTCCAAGAAGGACTTGGTCTAACGGCTGCTTGTACTATGGCTGACAGCCAAGACCTTGTTTTTTTTTACGAGGGGGAAATCTTCCATAAGATACCCAACTACAATGGGGTGCAGCTGGGTTATGTGGGATTTTTACCCACTAAAACCCCCTCGGTGCTCTGCCTCGATGCTTTATGGTGGGCTTCAAGTTCTTCGGTGGAAACACACTGAGGCCCTCTTAGCTTTTGCTTGCACCAACATCCACATTGGCAAAGAGCTGCCAACCCTCCCGGACCCAATTTGAATGGACTGTCGGAACCCCACTTCCGACAGCCCTTGAGCCTGAGGTCCCCGTCCAATCGCCCCCAATGCTAGCCAGTGGACCGTCGTTGGTAGCGACCAGACTGACAGCCGGGACCTACAATTTAACCTGTCATTCGACGGTAGTGCCCATATAAAGAGGCCACCTTTTATTCGACAAACATGTACATGGTCACCCATCCAAAGACTAACCGCATTGACCGTTGCTTAAACTAGATGATCGCGTCAGATCATCCTAATGAGCTGAGCTACAGGCGCTACTTTTGGGAGATATGAACTAGATAAAATAGTAATATTTTAGCTACATAGGCACGTTTCGAACCTAGCGCTATCATCGTTAAACCGGGATAAAAGTATCTCATAAGCTTTAATCTATCTACCTTCGTACGAAATTTCATCCGTATTGGATCAAAGCTTAAGTGACAATACGCAGTAAACATCAATATTTATGATAAACTAGCAAACCAGGCGAACTGCGTTTCGCCACAAAGTTGAAATGTTCCCTGAATTTTGTTCGCTACAAACGAATGCTGTACCGTGGAAATCGTTCGTGCGTTCTGGAGTTATAGCGGCAGGAAGGAAAACCTGACTTATTTTTATATTATAGATATTAAACATAATATATATAAAATAATAAACAAGGAAGCCTAAAACTATTATTTAAAACCTAGAAAAACTAGTTTTCAAATGTAGTGTTTTGTTAATTAATCTGACTTTAAAATTAGCACAAACATTTTTTTAACCAGACCTACGACAACAAAGTTTTTTATTCACATATTATGCATTTGAAATATGCATATCCTACTTCCTACTACTTTAATAATATGAAAGCGAAACTTAGTGTGGGTTTGTGTGTCGCGTTAATAAGATTTTTTCGTATGAGCTAAGTGGCCAAACTCTGGTGTCGAGAGTTTTCAAGCCGCCTGAAGCCGCCTCTGACTTAGCTTAACGACTGCTTGTACTAAAGACTTGAGTCACGCCACACATATTTGAGTGAAGCGCCTGTATATACGTCTATACGGCAATGGATTTATCAGGATATAAATTCATATAAAATCAACAATTAACAATATAGAAATTAAAAGTTGTACGAATTCTTGATAAAATCACCCATAAAAAAAATATTTATTGTAATAACTTTATATGAAGCACGACATTTTTAATTTTTATAACATTTAAAAAAATAAGACTTTCGAGCGAATTTTACGTAATCGTGTTTTGGAGCTCTAACGATTCCTAACACTGAATTAAAGATAATAAAACTGAAAAAACATAGCCTTATCTTTTACGTAGAATTTAATAAGAATTTTCAAAATATACCATTTTGGTTCTAAACCGCCTTTATAGCCGGAACCTACATTTTATCGAGTAGTGAGGGTATTTCTTTTATAAAAACATAAAATTACATAAGGTTACTATCTTATTTAAAATTAATTGTATAGTTTGTTTAAGTTAACTGTTTTGTTAGTTTAGGAAATAGAACCAAACCTTAAACTAAGTTCTGAATGACTAAACAAAAAAATATAAGAATGCATTAACCCGTCGAATAGTGATATGTATTTTTTAGGCCAAATATCATCCTGTATTTTGCTCGGCAGTTACTGAGTCAAGGTTTAAACTGTACACGGATCTGTGATCGTATTTAATCACCAATGCTTATTAAAATAGTAAAATTATTATAAAACCAATTTAGGTATATCACAAAACGTTCAAATACTCGTTTGTTCACGGCTAAATCAAGAACTAAACCTATCATATTGTTTCTCTTCAACGTTCAATTTGAGCATAGATAGTGGCGCCATTAATGTTTGACAAGGCGATTGTGTCAAGTTTGTTGACAGTCATAAGTGATAATTAGTTTTATGTCTCTAGTTGTACAAACATATATTTTATTAGCAGTTTCTGATTGTGAAGGAAGAATTTAGACGTGTTTTCAGTGTTTTTTCGAGTGTTGGAACGAAAACAAATTTTACTGATTTTTATCTATATCTATATTGACCCACTGTTGGACAAAGGTCTCCCCGAATGATCCCCACGCGTTGATAATAATAATAGTAACAATCTTTCTAAAATTTCTAGTTGTTATTTTTTGTTTTGAAAAGATATTGTTATTAAAAAAGTATTAGTAAAAGTTTTTATACCAGACCGGACGGATCAAAGGCAGTGATCAATTAAATTCTCGTTTTTTTTACGTTAAATAGTTACGTATTTTTCTGACCGGAATTGAACCAAATCTCAATTTGATTACGTGAACTAATTTTAAAAAGACTTTATTCAAAAATTTTTTTAGATATAAGTTTTAGTGTACAAGTGAAGTGAAGTTTTTCTAAAAATACACAATAAAATGAAGACACTCACACATGGACATCATACACAGGCAGTGGTTGAGTGTGTGTGTAAACAGTCACATATATGGACGTTTAAATGTTGGTGTTTCTGACGGTTGCTGATAACTAACTGAAAATACTAGAAAATACTCTATAGAAAATCAAGAACAACGCCATCTATTGTTTAAATTAAGTAAATTCGAAATACGAACTGCTAAATTGGAAACAGAGCCATCTGTTGGAATGAACTGGAACTGAAATTGTTACACGGAAAATATATATATAACTATTTCAAACATTTAGGGAAAATGGTGTGCTGAATATTTTAACGTTGTAATGTGAGAAGAGAATAGGACAATGCAAAAGTGGTGTCAAACCATCACATAAAATAAATATTTATCGTAGAAATTCAATTTCAAGCAGTGTTTTTCGCGCGCCATCTACCGACTGTGTATGCGAAGTTCAAAGAATACAAGTGTCGCCATCTATGAGTTGCTTCCAGCAACTACCAATTAGTACATTCTCACCGCCATCTATTGTCCAATTCGGGCAAGTTAGCCGTCAAACTGGCGCCCCCTTTCCCTAACACGCCGGTCCCGTCTTTCGCTTTGGAAGGCGACTACGCGATGGTGGAAGACCCTTCGTCGGAACAAATGTCAGCTGCAGCGGTCTTGCAGTACGCGGCGCGAGAGGCGCGCGAAGGTCGACGCCTGGCGGAGTTTGGAGCCCATGCGTTTGCCGCCATCACTTATAATGCTTACGGTATATACTTATCTACTTTATGTATTGCTACTTTATTTTTTCCATGTGTACAGCGCTTTTTACACGAATGTGAGGGCTAGTTATACTAGTGGAATTAGCATGGGCTTACAATTTCTGTTTGATTTTTACGCCATACAGCAAGGCATTTTACCGTATGGTTACGCGGAACTATATGGTTACGCGAAACTGTGTGGTTACGCGAAACCGTATGGTTATGCGAAACCGTATGGTTACGTGAAATTGTATGGTAACGTGAAACCGTATGGTTACGTGAAACCGTATGGTTACGCGAAATCGTATGGTTATAACTCGGTGAGTTATCGATACTCCGGCCTAAGGTGGAACATGCCATGTCTGGAATGATTGCTTCTCAAGGAAGCTGTCTGAACACACTGTTAGGGAATGGCAACAGATTTTTTAATATGACGGTGATTGCTAGCCAGGCGATCAAATAGAAAATGCCCTACCACCATTCAAATTTTTAATTAGTGATTTACGTAAAACCGTATTGTTACGCGTAACCGTATGGTTACGCGAAACCGTATGGTTACGTTAAACCGTATGGTTACGCGTAACCGTATGGTTACGTCATGCTGCCTGAACTCACTGTTAGGTGCTTAGCGACAAATTTTTTAACTTGACAGTGATTGGCAGCCAGGCGATCAAATAGAAGATGCCCTACCACCATGCAAATATGTAGTTAATTAGAGATTTCCGTATCTAAAAGCTCATTAACCATTTTTATGGTTTCAATAATAAATGAATAGCTTTATTTGTATTTAATAATGTACGTACCTAGAATTGATTTTGGGTTGCAACTCTTAGGAAAATATTGTAGCAACAATTTTAAAATCAGTAAAAATCCCAGTTTCACTCGGGTACGAGATAAAGAGCGTCGCTTATTTTCGAATCTCCAAACCAATTAATTAGCGTATATTCATAATATTTAGTTCTAGTGGCCAGCGTCTGGAGTTATCTGTTCTATTATCATTGACACTTTGACCTGGGGCCGTATTGGGAGCCGTCCAAGTCAGTTATAACCGCTTCAATGGCTTTCCTTATAATTTATAGGCAATGTGTCTTGTGTTATGTTTAAAATACTGGGTGATATGGTTGCCATGGTTACTTAAGTCGTATAATTTACGTCCTATATATTATGTCACCCGACTCACGGTAGCGCCGAGATGAAAATGCCACTTTTAAAACGACAGTCTTGTGCATGGTCACCTATCCGAACGCCGTCCGCATCGACCGTTGCTTAGCTTCGATGATCGCGTCAGATCACCTTAGCTAGCCGAGCTACGGGCGCTACTATTGCTCGCTCCATAATAGACAAAACAAAGATAAATAATCATAGATTAATCAACAACCTCGTTACACATGGTCAATGCAATAGACGACTTATCTTAAATATATACGTACACAAGGTTATATTAAAACTTAAGGAAACCCCCAACTAAACATTTAGGACGGTGTTTGGATAAAGTAAAATACTGTACGTTTTAAAAAAGTGGCATTTTCATCTGTGGGTAGACCACACGTAAAATTGTAGGTCTCAGCGGTTAGTATTTGTTCAAGCAGTCATTAAGCCAAGTCAGAGGCCTTCGGGCGGCTTAAAAACTCTCGACACCAGAGCTTGGCCACTTAGCTCAAACGAAGAAGAAGATCAAGCTCTTTCATTTAATAAGCATGTTGTAGCGGTTGTAAGAAATTAATATGTTATCCGACATGTTTTTGTGGCCGCCATATTGAAATTCATATATATCATACATTATGTATTTTACTCATCGAACCCTTTCATTTGATACCCATATTAATAATTTTGAAAATATATATCATCCGCCATTTTGTAGCTGTAGCAATCTTAGATCAATTTTCATTCATCTAACATAGCTAAAAATAGTCTCGACTGACATACCTTTCCAACAAAACTTAATCAAAATCGGTTTATCAGTTCGGGAGCTACGATGCCACAAAAAAACACACAGACACACACATATACATACATACACACACACACACATATACACATGCACATACACGTACAAACACACATATACACATGCACATACACGTACAAACACACATATACACACAACACACGACGCTACTAACACGTTTGCAACAGAAGTCCTCAAAGACTTGCGTTCTACCGAAAGAAGAAGCGCAAATAGCAGAATATAGAAGGAAGGAAGTTAACACCTTAGCTACCAGAAGGAAGAGAGCGGCTAAATCCTCTCTTCACGAAGTAATGCCTGACGGCGGTTTCCATGACGGATTAGAGAAAAGAAGATGGGGTTTAGGGTTTAGTGGGAAGGGGCGTTAGCGTCGAGTTTTTAGCATGACGCTGCGTCGAGTCACCACATACATATCCAGGCCAAATAGCTATGCATGGAATCCGTGAAAAGGATTCCCCCCCGCCCCTCAGAAAAAAATGTCATATACACATACACACACACACAGAAAGAAAGAGACCCGTCAAACTTAAAACACGCCGTAGTTTTTGCCTTAGGGGTTAAAAAACTAACAAAGCGACAAAACTGTTGAAAACGTACTCTGATAAATGCACTATCCAAGCCTTGGTAATTAAACTAACGACCCGAGATAGTAAACATAGTTAAACACTTGTTTACTCGGGCGTAGCGATCTGTCTTTGTTGTGTGAGTAGATAGATCATTCTTTATTGGACACAACAATTTAACTTATTAAACTAAAACTCATCGACATGTGTATCTTGCCCGTTCTAACCTACGGTGCTCAGACCTGGTCATTGACCGATTCTCAGAGGTTCAAGCTTGGGGTTTGCCAAAGAGCAATGGAACGTAGTATCCTGGGTATCAAAAGGACGGACAGAGTCCCCAACACAGTACTACTTTCCATGACAGGTGTTGTTGATGTAGGCCAAAACGCAGCCAAACTAAAATGGGATTGGGCGGGTCATGTGGCTCGTATGCATTCCGAACGTTGGGCCGGGATCGTCACACAGTGGATTCCTCAAGGTCGGCGTAGTAGAGGGAGACCGAGGACCCGCTGGCGTGACGATCTTGACCAGTTTACGAATGCCTGGCGAGAGGAGGCTATCGACCGGGATTCGTGGAGGGAGTTGGGGGAGACCTTTGCCCAGCTGTGGGACAGTATAGGCTAAAAAAAAAAAATCTCAAACTAAAAAGTGTGCCTTCCCCCTTACTCGATCTCTTCCAGCCCGTTTGTGTCGTATTATGGTTACTATAAGAACGTATTTCCCTTTCAGCAATGTTAGTCTACTACCCCAATTAGTTCAAGCTAATTTGTGTCGTATTATGGTTACTATAAGAACGTATTTCCCTTTCAGCAAGATTGTTCTACTACCCCAATTAGTTCAAGCTAATTTGTGTCGTATAATGGTTACTATAAGAACGTATTTCCTTTTCGGCAATGTTGGTCTACTAACTACCCCACTTAGTTCAAGCAAATTTATGCCGTATTATGGTTACTATAAGAACGTAATTCCCTTTCAGCAATGTTGGTCTACTACCTCAATTAGTTCAAGCTAATTTGTGTCGTATTACGGTTGCTATAAGAACGTAATTCCCTTTCAGCAATGTTGGCCTATTACCCCAATTAGTTCAAGCTAATTTATGCCGTATTATGGTTACTATAAGAACGTATTTCCCTTTCAGCAATGTTGGTCTAATACCCTAATTAGTTCAAGCTAATTTGTGCCGTATTATGGTTACTATAAGAACGTATTTCCCTTTCAGCAAGATTGTTCTACTACCCCACTTAGTTCAAGCTAATTTGTGTCGTATTACGGTTGCTATAAGAACGTAATTCCCTTTCAGCAATGTTGGTCTATTACCCCAATTAGTTCAAGCTAATTTGTGTCGTATTACGGTTGCTATAAGAACGTAATTCCCTTTCAGCAATGTTGGTCTATTACCCCAATTAGTTCAAGCTAATTTGTGCCGTATTATAGTTGCTATAAGAACGTAATTCCCTTTCAGCAATGTTAGTCTACTACCCCAATTAGTTCAAGCTAATTTGTGCCGTATAATGGTTGCTATAAAAACGTAATTCCCTTTCAGCAATGTTAGTCTACTACCCCAATTAGTTCAAGCTAATTTGACCCGTATTCTGGTAAATATAAGAACGTATCTCCCTTGCAGCGGCGTTGGGTGATATGGGCGGCAGCGGCACCAGCTCATCGTCCTCTCACATGTCCCCCAACTGGCAGGTTGGAGACATCGACTTGGACTTGCCCGGGGAGCTGACCATGAAGTGAGTATCATAGAAACGAAACATTTGATGTCCTCGTTGGCGTAATGGTTACCATGCTGGACTGCCAATCAGAAGGTTCCGGTTTCGATTTCCGGCACGGCCAACTTCTTTGTGCTTAACTAAATTTGTTGGCTGTCGGTCTGGATGTTATATATACTATACTATACTAGCTGACCCGGCAAACGTTGTTATGCCTCACTTAGGGGTATGAAAAATAAATAGTGTAGCTTATATGACACGTTCGTAGATTTACCATAGCAGCGCCATCTATTGATTACTTACTTAACCCAGTCGAAAGGTATCGACATCTGTTAGAATCATTTGTAGTTAACAGATAATTGTGACTGTCAAATAATAACAGACAATAAATTGAAATTGCGACTACAATATGAGATTTAAACTATCCTATCTCTCAAGTTGGATCGAACTGCACATGGTGTGCGAATTTTATTATAATCGGTTAAGTGGTTTAGGAGTCCATTGAGGAGAAACATTGTGACTCGAGATTTATATATATTAAGATAAGATGTGTATCAATGTCAATTCAATACAATCGACGACCTCGTTGGCGTAAAGGTTACCATGCCGGTCTGCTAATCAGAAGATTCCGGGTTCGATTCCCGGCCCGGTCAACATCTTTGTGCTTAACTAAATTTGTTGTCTGTGGGTCTGGGTGTTAAATATGTATTTATATATAATGTATGTATATGTAGTATATCAGTTGTGTTAGCAACCATAATACGAGCTAGAAATGGTTTAGTATGGGGCTAACCAGCCGTGTGTGAATGTGTCCTAATATTAAAAAAAAAAAACAATTATATTATATTCTATTGTATTGTAGTGATGCGCTGCTCTCGCTGCCTTCCCTGGCTGTATTCAAGCAAGAAGCGCCGTCTCCGACTGGCAATGTGCTGTCTCCGCCGCGCCGCGCTTGGACCCAGCGCCGCACAGATGATAGACAGGTAGCTACATCACACGGGGTTATTGCAGGGAATGCTATCGCTTATTGCTCGCGTACAAAAAATATAAAACTCAAATATATTTGTAAAACGACTATTTATCTAAAATAGAAATATCGAGCGAATTTAAAAGTAGAAACTTAACATTGAATCAAACACAAAAAACTGAAAATATTGTAGATCTTTAATTAATGTAGTATTTCATAAGATTTATAAAAAAAAACCCATTATTTTTGTATGTAATGAAGAACTTTATGTATGTGCAAAATAAACTATTTCTTTCTTTCGCTGGCTGTTTTATGGTTCCATACTTAAAAGGTAAAAACGGGACTCTATTACTAAGACTCCGCTGTCTGTCTATATCTATCTATATTTTTACATTTTTTGTATTAAAAGCTACAAGTAATGAGCCTGCATCTCTAAACTAAGCATGGAAGCTTGTATATTAGAGATGCATACTCCCCATTGGGCATGACTGCAATAATTTGCATTGCATGTTGCAATAATAACGTTAATCATGATAGATACTCAATTAAAAATACAGTTATTGCTTAAATTTAGTCTGTCTGTCTCCAGGCTGTATCTCAGAAACCGTAACAGCTAGAAAGCTGAAACTTTCACCAAATATGTATTTCCCGTGCCGCTATAACAACATATACTAAAAATAAAATAAAATATTAAGGCGTTTATTGTATGGGGATATATTGTATATACAATAAACGCGTTTTTTTCGTATTTTTTTTTTGCTATAAATCAATAACAGTAGCTGCTAGATACTAAAAATTTTCAAAAAATATATAAATTTTAAAATTTTAATAAAATATATATTTCAGAGGGGCTCCCATTCAACAAACATACGAGGGTGGAGTTCTAAAATTATAAAAAAAAACACCACGCTGGCAAAGGTTTTTTAGTGAGTAAGAATCTTACATACCCCGACTGCATTCCTATGCAATTAAATCTATGAAGATTTTACCCCCTTGTAAAAAAAACGCTGGCCAAGTGTTCTATATAGGGGTATTATATATGGATTGGCGGGTGACTCGCGTCTTCGGATATTTTTTTTTACTCTAAATAAGTCAGCGCTTGACCACTTTCAACTTGACGCTTGACAACAATTCACCTGATGGTAAGTGATATTGAAGTCTACGGTGGATCGCGCTTACCTAGAAGGAATCGGTTCACTCTCGCCTTAAAAATCGTTAGATTATAGTCATTGGGGAACAGGGAATTCGGCAAGGAATTCCAAAGTTTGGCGGTTCAGACAACAAAGGTGGAGGCAAAACGCTTAGTGCGTGCCTTGGGCACCTCAACCGTAAACCGATGCCGCCTTGGCGTTTCGTCCGATAGTGGAAGGGGGCGGGGGGGATTATATCATTGTGGTCCTCAAGCATTTACAGCCCTATAAAACTAGTTATTCTCCCCCCAGATGACGAGTATGGTGGTGGAGGCTGGGCGGGACTCCATGGAGGAGGCGGGATGCCAGCAGTCGCCCACGCACAACGTCTTGATGCAGCAACACGGTAAGACTTCCATCATCAGCTTTCATCATCTCATCATCATCATCCATTTATCATCACGTCACATTTGACGACCTCGTTGGCGTAAAGGTTACCATGCCGGTCTGCTAATCAGTAGGTTCCGGGTTCGATTCCCGGCCCGGTCAACATCTTTGTGCTTAACTAAATTTGTTGGCTGTGGGTCTGGGTGTTAAATATGTATTTATATATAATATGTATGTATGTATATGTAGTATATCAGTTGTGTTAGCAACCATAATACGAGCTAGAAATGGTTCAGTATGGGGCTAACCAGCCGTGTGTGAAAAGTGTCCTAATATTTATATTTATTTATTTATTTATCTATTAGAGCTTATATCATAAGATGCAGCAACACGGCAAGACTTCCATCATCAGCTTTCATCATCATCTCATCATCATCATCCATTTAGTTCATAGTTCATTTATAGGTAATAAGGAATATTACATGTCAGAAAATTTAAAATATGTTAATACAGTAGGTATCTTAAATACCTATAGTCCGGTCAATTTAGACATTCGAAGTTACATAAAGTCCCGACAAGCTGAATTTCTGTGAAATCGTTCAAATCATAAACACAAACAAAATTTAAATTAAAAAAAAAATGTCTAGAAGTTCCCCATCATTCCCCAATAAGGATTTTTTTTATTTGTGGTTGGCGGATGACACTGGTCTTCGGATATTGTGGTCCTCAAACGTATCGGTTTCCTCACGATGTTTTTCTTCACCGTAAAGCGAGTACAAATCCACACATAACTTGAAAAACGTGTCATTGGTGTAGGGCCGGAATCGAACCAGGGGCCGTCAGCAAGCAAGCAGTTGTGTTTACCACCGAGCCACACTCGCATATTAGAGCTTATAATATTCTTTATTGTGCATCCCCTCTTTTTCTCGTCCTTATGATGTCTCGTTCCTATTTTTTTAAATAAAATATGCCCTCGTTGGGTTAATGGTTACCATGCCGGACTGACAGTCAAAAGGTTTCGGGTTCGATTCACGACACGGCCAACATCTTTGCGCTAAACTAAATTTGTTGGCTGTCGGTCTGGGTGTTAAAAATGTATCTATATAAAGTATGTATGTATGTATATGTAGTATATCAGTTGTTTTAGCAACCAGAAAACGAACTAGAAATGGTTCAATATGGAGTAAACCAGCCGTGTGTGAAATGTGTCCTTATACATATTTACATATTCAACTCCTTTCCATCCAAAGGTTGACCGGGACAGATCGCTTTTAGTATTAAGGTTGCTATTTGTGGCGGGGTCTTATAAAATGTTAAATAAATATAGACTTGTTTGTAAATAAAATTGTAAATGACATATCCAAAATTTATTTTTAGCTCAAATTCTGAAACCTTGGCCTTTATATTATAAATTTAACAACACTAGATGTGCCTCGCAGAGTCACTCGTGGTTTAAAAAATATATAAATTATATTAATTGTAAATATAAATAATTAATTAAATAAATATAAAAATATATAAGTGTGAAATGTGTCTTACATATTTTAAACACGGCTGGTTTCTCCATAATAAAGCATTTCTAGTTTGTTTTATGGTTGTTAACACAACTGATGTACTACATATACATAAATAAATACTTTATATCGCTTACATATTTAACACCCAGACCGACAGCAAAATAATTAGTTTATCACTAAGATTTTGGCCGTGCCGGGTATCGAAACCGGAACCTTCTGGTTGGCAGTCCGGCATGGTAACCATTACGCCAAGATATATTTCATAGTATCAATATTTTAAAAAATCTAAACAACATACATTTTCAAAAACTTCATTATTTATAATATTAAATAAGAAATTAGATAAGATCGATAATTTAACCTATTCAAGTATTTGATGCAATAATAAGATAAAGATCATTATTTTTTCTTTTCAAAACATAAATAAAATGCATTAACAGTCTGCTAAGTGCGAAGGACTTTCGTTCGAAGAGTTCCGTACTTTATTTAAAAACATGGCCAAATGTGAGTCGGTCTCGCTCATGAAGGGTTCCGTATTAAATAATTGCAAACAAAAACGATGTTTTATAAAAGTCCTTAAATATGTGTTTCACGGACTGTCACTGACTGTCATCGGTGACAGTCCATGTGAAGCTCGTCCCTGATGATGGTGGCGATTCAGCGGCACACGCGACTAAACTAAATTTAAAGAATCCCCATCTCTTTTCATCTTAGGTGGCCAGAAAGAGACGGCGCGTTCTGAACCACACACAAAACAACTAAAATCACATCAAATATGAAAAATGTAAGCGATTTAGAGCGCACCCAATTGTATCAGCTCTAAATCTGACGTGTTTGACGTGATTTTAGATGTTTTGTCTGTGGTTTAGATCGTACCATTTCTTTCAGATCTTTTTGGTCAGCTACTTTGAATTTAGTTTAGTCGTGTGTGCCGCTGAATCGCCACCGATGGCCCTCGTAATGTGTCGAAACCCGTTGTTTAAGTAAGTGCGACCGTTCGTTCGTACAAATACAAGAAATATCAGGACCTCATAATCTGTGAAAAGTTTAACTGTCATCGTATAGACTGGTGAGAGATTAATAGCGAATTCTTAAATTATAAAGAGTTCGCTAAGGGCCTTGTTGAAAGAAAGAAAGAAAGAACACATTTATTTCAGACACAGAAGACACATATATATATACATTATTTTAAATTACATAAAACGAACATGAAAAAATTATAATTATTAATAATTTAAATTTTTAATTATTTTATTCTGTTTAAGTTAATATGTTATTTCATGTTAAAGCGGCAACTTACATCCTGGTAACTGACCAGACGGACAGCGAAAAGATACAAGAGTATTTTTACTCTATTATTAAGAAGTAATAAAGTATATTTTGTGCCCTTGGGCACGGAACCCTAAAAAGACACAAAAGAGATCCTTATCTTATCTGACTTATGCATCTTGTGTAACTTAATCTATAACTCGTTAACGAAATGAAACGCTATAAATAATATCTATTTTAGGTTGCAGTTTATGACCCAGCACAATAAATGAATACATGAATAATTAATTGGCCAAGTGCGAGTTCGGCTCGCGTGTGAAGGGTTCCGTACCATTGTTGTTTGGGAGCCCCCATTAAATATTTATTTTATTTCAGTTTAAATTAATTTTTTAAACCAATTAAGTAATCACGATTTGAAATAAATTCGTATTTTTTATATTTCATGAAAATAAATGTTTATTCAATAAATAATCATCGTTATCTGGAAAAAATCGTAATATTTTATTTTATCATTACGACATATTTGGTTCCTATCACAATATTATGTTCTTTTCTCCATATTACTTTTACAAAATAATGTCGATGTTTCACATCTACCAGGCGTCCCGTGACGGCTCACATTTGTTTACCTTTTAGGTACGGAAACCTAAAACTATGCTAATAGCAATATGGACAGTTTCATACAAAAGCGAACAAAGAAAACGTTTATTATAGCAGAAGAGCTTCGCTCGCGTCACTGCATCAATATTAAACGTGCTACATATGAATATGTATCAATAAGTTGTTCTGACATTGGTTCTTTCCTGCTTAACTGGGTCCAGAACCAGCCTCAACAAAGAATGTGTTTTGACTGGTGAAAAAAATATTTACGTTCTGGGTTATTTGTCATTTTTGCATAGACCGTGAGTCGGTTTTAGGGTACCGTACCTAATAGGTATAAACAGAACCCTATTACTAAGTCTCCGCTGTCTGTCTGTCTCCAGGCTGTATCTCAGAAACTATAATAGCTAGAAAGCTGAAACTTTCACAAGATATGTATTTCCCGTGCCGCTATAACAACAAATACTAAAAGTAAAAAAAAAAGATATTAAAGGGGGGTCCCCTTACAATAAACGTGTTTTTTCATATTTTTTTTGCTATATATTAATAACGGTAGCTGCTAGATACTACAAATTTTCATAAAATATATTAGCTATCAAAATAAATTATAAAATTTAAATAAAATAAATATTTGAGCTTGGCTCCCGTTCAATAAACGAAGAAAAAAATAAAGTTTTTTACTCGATCTTTCCAACGAGATTTGGTAGACCCTCTATACAGTCATAGAATATTTAAATATTTATTAAATTAAAAAATAAATTATAAAATAATTTTAAAAAATACATTTAAGGGGGGCTCCCATACAACAATGATACGGAACCCTTCATGCGCGAGCTTGCAAAGGTGAAAAGCGCTAATATTAATAAAACTCAGGAACCCAGTAAAACTCTTTAGTCCGTCCCGCTCTACCGCACGGACATATTATAGCTCTGTCCTTTGCTAGCACCCCGTACAGCGACCGCAGCAGTGAACAGCGTTAATATGAATAAAATTCAGACACCCCGTTAAACTCTTTAGTCCGTCCTGCTCTACCGCACGGACACATTATAGCTCTGTCCTTTGCTAGCACCGCGTCCCGCGACCGCAGAGGCGAACAGCGCTAATATGAATAAAACTCAGGAACCCTCTAAAACTCTTTAGTCCGTCCTACTCTACCGCACGAACTTATTATAGCTCTGTCCTTTGCTAGCAACGCGTCCCACGACCGTAGACGCGAACAGGGCTAATATGAGACATTGCTTACATCGACCATCAAGTGAGATATTATCTTTGTGATCTGAAAAACAGCTGTCGCTTCTAATTAGCTCCGATGGTAATACATATAATGGTTAGTTAGTTTTACTTGCTGCCTGTCAAAACATTTCCAATCTTTAGCTATGATGGCTGTCATAAACATACTTATCAAATAATTAAGAAAAGTCTGTTGAGTATAAAGAAATAGTTCACCGAACAGTACACAACCCAACTTTTTTTACACGCTTTTTACTAGCTTCACCTGTGTGTTTGTTTGTAACCGACTTCTTTGGGCGCGATTTTGTTTTGACCCACTTTAAACGGCCAGATTTCGTTCAAACTTTGTAGATTTATTGAGGACCGATGACAATACACTAATTTGATAAAATTACGGTTTTCTATAAAAAGCGTGTTTTTTTTTTACTATTATTATTTTACATAAACTTCTTTTTCTTCGTATGTGCTAAATGAACAAGCTCTGGTGGCAAGGGTTTTCAAGACTAATTTGGCTTAACGACTGCTTGTGTTTAGACTAACAGACGCGGCCTACAATTTAACGTGTCATCCGGCCCACGAAAGCGCCACGGAAATAACACTTAGAAGACGACAGGTTAGGCCGAGGACTAAAACAGAGGCTTATTTGTATCCCGGATTAACGCGTCGGTCGTTTACGTCAGGGATCAAATATTTACTTTCAATGGACGAGCAATATTGATAGAACATTTTTAACCCTTGGTAGGTTTGCGTTTGACTACGGCTCGCCTGATGTAAAGCTACGCTGTAGTCTTCGAATTGGTACGCTTACCTACCTAGAAGATACCTATTTACTCTTATTTTGAAGGCCCCCGGATGATACCTCTCAGGAAACAGAGACTCAGGTAGAGAGTTCTAAAGCTTCGCTGTCCTCACAACAAAGGTCGACGCAAAGCGTTTTGTACGAAAGTTTGGAACTTCAACTCTGTATCGGTGTCTCTTCACTGACTCTCTGCTCGTTCTATAGTAGAACGGAGATGGTGGAATCAAATTATGAAGTTCCAGAGCACACTCCCCGAAATGTATCCGATAAAAAACCGACAAACTAGAAACCTTGTGTCGGACTTAACGCGCGTCTACTGACCGTAGAATTATGTACTTGTTCGGGTCTCTTGATCCAAGAAACAGACGTTGTTTTTAAAACTCCCATGGTAACATAAAGACTAATTGGTGTTACTTGTTGGCTGTCAAAACGTATTTTTAAATTTTAGCAATGATGGTTGTTTGGTTGTCAAAATACTTGTCAACTAATTAAGAAAAAACCTTGTGGTTTGGCTGTGATCAACGCTGTAGCAATAACTTATTTATTCTTGATTAATAATCTGAATAAATAAGATAATCTGAGTAGCAAATAGACACAAAATATAGCCTATGTTACCCGGAGATAATGTAGCTTTCTCACGGTGAAATATTTTTTCAAATCGGTCCAGTAATTGCGGTGCATATTCGCGTCAAACAAACAATCAAACTTTTCCTCTTTATAAATGAATAAAAATATTAGGACATATTTCACACACGGCTGGTTAACCCCGTACTGAACCATTTCTAGTTTGTGTTATGGTTGCTAACACAACTGATATACTACTAATACAAACATGAATACGTACATACATATTTTATATAGATACATATTTTAACACCCAGACCCACAGCCAACAAATTTAGCTAAGCACAAAGATGTTGACCGTGCCGGAAATCGAACCCGGAACCTTCTGATTGGCAATCCGAATGGGTAACCATTAAGAAAACCGACATGACATTCGTCTTTGACAGACTTGGGGCCTTCTCTCACGAGTAGAGAAATATAGACCATAATCCACCACGCTGGCAAAGCGGGTTGGCGGATGATACACGTCTTACAATACAATACAATACAATACAATATTACTTTATTGCACACCAAAATTCCAAAAATAACAGTTACATCAAGAAAAAGAATAACAGAGGTAGTACATTAGGCGGCTTTATCGCCTAAGGCGATTTCTGCCAGGCAACCTTTGCATGATAAGTTACGGACAAACAGAGGGTGATGTACAAACTTAAAAGAAAGAAAAAAACAAAACAAATAATAAATAAACAAAAAAACTAGCCTAACTTTATAAATACTAAATAAAGATAAATTATACCTACACAAAACTTCATATTGACTTACAGTGTGGACATATAATGATCTTCGGATATTGTACAACTTAGATTATATTAAAGGCCGTGCGAAGCCGGGACGATCTGTTAGTTGTTAATAAAAAAAAAAAACAAATAACACTGCAGAGAAATTAATCTGTCGATCGCGATGACCCCTAAACCCGCATTGCAATACCAAATTTAACAAAGTGCGGGTTGGCGGATGACACACGTCTTCGGATATTGTACGCAACATAGATTATTTTACAGGCCGAGCGAAGCCGGGACGATCTGTTAATCTTAATATATATAAATCTCGTGTCACAATGTTTGTGCTCAATGGACTCCTAAACCGATTATAATAAAATTCGCACACCATGTGCAGTTCGATCCAACTTGAGAGATAGGATAGTTTAAATCTCAAATTATAGTCGCAATTTTAATTAATTGCTAATTATTGTCTGTTATTATTTGACAGTCACAATTATCTGTTAACTCCAAATGATTCTAACAGATGTCGATACCTTTCGACTGGGTTGAGTCAGTAATCAATAGATGGCGCTGCTATGGTAAATCTACGAACGTTTCATATAAGCTACACTATCTATTTTTCATACCCCTAAGTGAGGCAAAACAACGTTTGCCAGGTCAGCTAGTTGTTAATAAAAAATCAAATAACACTGTAGAGAAATTAATCTGTCGATCGTGGTGACCCCGAAACCCGCATTGCAATACCAAATTTAACAACCTTGAGTTCGGGTTATAAAAAATAATTAATATCATATTTCCGTGTTTTGAATAATAAATTAATATTTATTTTCAATACCAACGCATTAAGAAAAAAATTAAGACAGGTCAGTGTTCGGGTTCAGTTATTTTTGAACTTGAGTTAACTTTTAGTGTAGTAAACGTAATCATAATCAATTTATCGGTCTGTGGAACTCATTGCCGGAATCCCTGTTCCCTCTGAACTATAACCTTACTGTCTTCAAGGCGAGAGTGAATCGGTTTCTTCTTCGCAAGCGCGCTCCACTAGATCGCAACATCACTTAACATCAGGTGAGTTTCGATCAAGCGCTTGCCTATCCATCATAAAAAAAAACATTGTTTTACACAAAATACATATAAAAATTTAAACATATAACTCGCCTCTGCTCGCCCCCGGTACAAAGGTGCCCATCACGCTCGCTGCATTACCGCGCTGAATAGCTATGGCCAACCTCTGCACCAAGAACGACCCGGAGCGGGAAATTCAAGAATACAATTTACATCCTACAAATATCAAATGCGAAAGATTGTTTGTAAGTGCGTATGTTTGTTACTTCTTCACGCTCAAATGGTTGAACCGATTTTGATTTAATTTGGAGTGAAGATAGGAAGATAGGTTAGACCTTGGATTAATACATAGGCTACTTTTGATCCCGGATTAACTTACTTTTGTACCGGATTAACGCGTGTAACACCGCGGGGCGCAACCAGTTCAACAATAAAATCAGATTCATAAATTAATAACGGTCAGCTAGTATATAGTATACTAGCTGACCCGGCAAACTTTATTTTGCCTCATTTAGTGGTATGAAAAATAGTTAGTGTAGCTTATATGACACGTGCGTAGATTTACCATAGCAGCGCCATTGATTACTTACTCAACCCAGTCGAAAGGTATCGACATCTGTTAGAATCATTTGGAGTTAACAGATAATTGTGACTGTCAAATAATAACAGACAATAATTAGCAATAAATTAAAATTGCGACTATAATTTGAGATTTAAACTATCCTATCTCTCAAGTTGGATCGAACTGCACATGGTGTGCGAATTTTATTATAATCGGTTAAGTGGTTTAGGGAGTCCATTGAGGACAGACCTTGTGACACGAGATTTATATTAAGATAAGATAAGCAATAATATATCATATTAAATAATAAAGTAGTAGTACCTGTAGCTCGGCTAAAACTAACTTGATCTGACGCGATCATCGAGGTTAAGCAACTATCGATGCGCACAGTCTATGGATCGGTGATCATGCAGAAGTCTTTGAAAAAGTGTCATTTTCAACTAGATGCTACTTTGGATTGGACGTTAGATTGTAAATTGAGGTTTGAAAATTGCGTTTCTTGTATGAGAGGGCTCCCATTTTAAGTAGTTATTTACTCGATCTTTATAATGGTATTTGGTGAACACTCTTTACATTCACAGAATATTAAATTATGTTATATTAAATTAAAAATAATTAACAAAATAATATTTAAGTGGGGCTCCCATTCAACAATGGTACGGAACCCTTCATGCGCGAGCTTAACTCGCACTTGGCAAATTATTTCGTCGGAGCCTCTAAAAATCTCAAGTTTATTTATATACCTACGTGTTTGTAGGACTGTGTGTGTGTGAATAAGAACATGAGAGGGAAAGGAGTGAGTGTAGAGACGACGGCTGATAGAGGAGAGTGGAAGAGGAAAATTTGCTGCCGACCCCACCTAGTGGGATAAGACAAGGAAAAAGAAATCATAGAAATCATAGAACTTTATTAACCTTATAACATTGCGTTAAGTATAACGTAATGTTATAAGGCACGTCAAATTTACATATTACATATATTCATCAACAATCAATTAATGAATTAGTCATTATCTTAATATTATAATTAGTCACACAATGTCATATTAATATAATTATTCGTACAATGTCATAATACTAAAATAGAAAATAACAACACATTTACACATAACACAGCTCTACAAAACATCAATTTTTTTTTGTTGCCCTGTTTATCATCGCAAATTGTTACGTTTTTAAGTGCCCAGATTACGAATATATTCGTAAAAGTACTAAATTTGCTCATTTCTACAAATTGAATTTTGAACGATTTATCGTCAAAATTAAATTTTTCAGTCATTTGTTGAAAAAAATCCGAGCAAATGTTACAAAATTATTGATATTTTCACGAATTGTGTGTATAAACGGACCCAAAATCATCATCATATCAAAGGCAACAAAACCACTATAGACCAGTGTAATTCATGTCACTTTACAGTCTGTCATACTTAAATAGAGATTCTGAAAAAGGCAACCTCATATATTCATTTAAAGCATAAAAAGGGTTTTCCACAAAGAAGTTTTTCAATTTTCATTTAAATGTGTGAAAAGGTAGGTCTGTCATACTTTGAGGCAGTTTGTTGAACATACATATTTTGTTGTAGATTCCTTGCTTTTGCACTTTAAGAAACCTATTGTTTGGTTGTCTTAATCCTCTTGGTTTTCTTACAGAATAACGACTCTCATTTTTTAACAATTCCTTTTCGTTGTAGATTTCGAGTATGCACGTGTATAGAACTGATATACTACATAATAGCGTGGTATGGGCATGTGATGCGTAGAAAGGAGATGCATGTTAGAAGGACATGTATGGAAATGGTAGTTCAAGGAAGAAGAGCAAGAGGCTGACCAAAGAAGACATGGATGAAGTGTGTGAATGAGGGACATGAGAGAAAAAGGAGTGAGCGTAGAGACGACGGCTGATAGAGGAGAGTGGAAGAAGAAAATTTGCTGCTGACCCCTACCTAGTGGGATAAGGCAAGGAAGAAGAACTTACATATATATACTACATAATAGCGTGGTATAGGCATGTGATTCGTAGGGAGGAGATGCATGTTAGTAAGAGATGTATGAACACAAGGAAGAAGGGCAAGAGGCCGACCGAAGAAGACATGGATGGAGTGTGTGAATGAGGATATGAGAGAGAAAGGAGTGAGTGTAGAGACGTCGGCTGATAGAGGAGAGTGGAACAGGGAAATTTGCTACCGAACCCACTTAGTGGGATAAGGCAAGGAAGAAGAAGAAGCGTTCTAGGACTTTTGTTCTGGAAAAAAAAACAGTTTTTTTATACGAGTTTATACAAATTAACAATTTAAAATATAAAGAACTAGCATCTCGTCCCGGCTTCGCACGGTCTCTAAAATAATCCAAGTTGCAAAGAGGAACAAACTTCAGCCTATGTTACTCGGGAATAATGTAGCTTCCCAACAGTGAAAGAATTTTTCAAATCGGTCCAGTAGTTTCGGAGCCTATTCGCGTCAAACAAACAAAAACAAACAATCGAACTTTTCCCCTTTATTATGTAATCTTCTAATATATAAAATTTCCATGTTACAATGTTAGTTACCGTACTCCTCCGAAACGGCTTGACCGGTTTTTACCAAATTTTATATGCGTATTCAGTAGGTCTAAGAATCGGCTACTATCTATTTTTCATACCTCTAAGTGATAGGGTAGTTCACCCTTATTTTTTTTATTAATAGAAACAATTTATAAGGCAAAACAACGTTTTCCGGCTTAGCTCTAGTATTCGTTTAGAAATTCTTTACAAACATAAAAAATATATAATATTCATAAATATCCATAATTCTCGGAAACTATCACATTTATAATATTAATATCATATTTAAATGTATATGAATGAGTCAAAATCGATTGAAAACAAGTAGTTGAAACAATAATAAAATTGTTTATTTAAATCACTTAGTGGATTGGCACGTGTAAGCTGTATTTGTATTATTTAAAGGAATTTATTTTTAGCAACTCGCAATAGACCGAGGGAGAGAAGCGAGCGATCATTTTTTTTAACAGATTTTTATTTTTTTCTAATGATTTATTCATATTTCGAACCCGGACCCTTCTGATTGACGCCAACGATGTCGTTATCTTAAATAAGTGAAAATAAACACGTTATCAGTCCTTAATTTTTTATTTAATCATTTCTTTATAAAGATAATGTACTTCTCCACATTCTGCGAAAATGTTAAGCGTCTAGCTGTTACTGTTATTGATATATAAAAAATAAATAAATAAATAAAATAAATATTAGGACACATTCATACACGGCTGGTTAGCCCCATACTGAACCATTTCTAGCTCGTATTATGGTTGCTAACACATAAATATACTACATATACATACATACATACATATTATATATAAATACATATTTAACACCCAGACCCACAGCCAACAAATTTAGTTAAGCACAAAGATGTTGACCGGGCCGGGAATCGAACCCGGAACCTACTGATAAGCAGACCGGCATGGTAACCTTTACGCTAACGAGGTCGTCAAAAAATACGAAAAGCATACATCGCGATTTATTTTCTACTAGCATCCTGTCCCGGCTTCGCACGGGCTCTAAAAAATCTATGTTGCAAAGAGAAACATACTATAGCTTATGTTACTCGGGAATAATGTGGCTTCCTAACGGTGAAAGAATTTTTCAAATATGTCCATCAGTTTCGGAGCTTATTCGCGTTAAACAAACTAACACATTAAAAATCTAATCATTTATTAACAGACTACGTTTGTCATACACGGCTTGTCTTTTTTAAAAACATTTTATTAAAATTATATATTTTTTTAACTAAATCCCAATACATAAGATTAATAAAAAAAAAACTACATAATAAAAATAAAATATATTTTATGTCATTGAATAAAAAATATATATTCAAGCTTTTCCTCTTTATAATATTGGTATAGAAGAAATGGAATCGTTACAGAATCGCAATGTCTACTGTTCAGAGAATGGCTAGTAATAGTTCGGAAATAAGAAGCAGATGTGTTAAAAAAGCAGTTTTTTTTTAAATTAGCAAATGAGATAGATAAATTTAGCACACGTTGAATGTCAAAGTGATAGACAAAAAAAAGTGCGATGTCCCTAATTTACATACTGCCTTAATAAATCTATGGTTTTTTTTTTAAAAATAAGTAATTTAATTTGGGGTAGCTCTTTATTTAAACAAGCATAAATTAAAAAAGGGGAGTGCTATCTTTATATAAATTTAAAATTTATCATAATGTCATCTTCTTCTTCTTCTTCGTATGAGCCAAGTGGCAAAGCTCTGGTGTCGATTAACGACTGCTTGTACTAAGACTAACAGCCGGAACCTACAATTTAACGTGTCGTCTGACCCACGGTGCCCAGATGAAAATGTTACTTGAAAAACGACAGTCTTTTGTGATGAACAAAATTTTTTGACTATCGGTTCTGGGCGTAAAATACGTATCTATATAATTAAAGTATTTATGTATGTATATGTATATCAGTTGTGTTAGCAACTATAATACTAACTAGAAACGGTTTAGTATGGAGCTAACCAGCCGTGTTTGAAATGTACCCTCATATTTAATATTTATTTTATTTCTATGATACCTAAATTCATTCTAGATATCTAAGTTCGCTGCATTAGTGGAATAATTTATTCGTAGTTGAACTATCCGAAAACGATTGGAAGCAAGCAGTTAAAACAATAATAAAATGCTTTATCTAAGTGACTTTCTGGTTTGGCACGTGTAAAAATCTATTTATATTCTTTAATGAACTTTATATCTAGAGAATGATAATAAAAGTTCAGACGCGTGTTACAGATGTGTAAAAAAAAGGTCTTTAATAAGCTAACGAATGGCAAAATTTATAGATACGAAAGTTCGCCGACCTTTATTAACATACTCGCACTTTACATAGATGTTATCTTTTATCTTACGTAGATTTGTATAAGATTAACATAATACTCAGATAAATCATTACTAACTACTTAACTTAACCTAAAAAAGTCCAGGGGTAGAGGAAAAGGTGCCCAAAATGCTGGGAGCATTGCCACGTTGGATGGCAATGCTTAGTTTCTGACCGAAATTAAAGCCAGCATTCTGGACACCCGAACCCACTACCAGCCGCTTGGCAAGTTCTCCGTAAGGCAGTGGTCCCACCGGCGACGATGAACGAGAAACGAGTAGAACTAGAAACTATAAACGAGTTGGCGATCAGCAGGACAGGAAGCGACTGTAGTTTCGATAGTTTTGTCGCCGGGCTATAAGCGAGGGTGTAAGTGCGACGAGCGATTACTCGCGCCACTCGCCTCGTGCGCCATTCAATGCCGCTCTGTATAGAAATGATGAAGCGGGCGAGTATTGCTGAGCGAGTTTATTTTTGAAAGCTCGTCGCTTAAGTGATAAAAATAGTAAAGCGAGTTGTCGCCGGCAGTGTGAACAGTCAGCGATCAACTATTTGTATGTGCATCTCTTTTATTTACACGGAATGTTATACCTATTGAACGTTTCTTGAGCGAGAAAATAGTCGATAGTTAACCGTTTACTCGCCGTTGGTGGGACCACTGGCTAAAGCTGCAGGACGGCCGGCCCCCACACACCCATCGTCTCTACCGCAAACGACACAAACATGTACACACGATCAAGTTGTGTATATTTGTGCCGTCAGCCTGAATACATGTGTCTTACGTAGAATTATATCTGTTTTTTACACTGTACCGTCAAGTTTTTGCTTGCTAAAACATGACTAAAAATTTGGTTAAAAAAACGGGGTCCCGTTTTCATTATTTTTTTGTTATTATTATTAGTATTAGATAATATGATATAATGATTTTGGGTCCATTAATGCACATAATTCATGAAACTATCAATGATATTTGACATTTGACGACCTCGTTGGCGTAATGGTTACCATGCCGGACTGCCAATCGGAAGGTTCCGGGTTCGATTCCCGGCACGGCCAACATCTTTGTGCTGAACTAAATTTGTTGGCTGTCGGTCTGGGTGTTAAATATGTATTTATAATAAATATATATGTATGTATGTGTAGTATATCAGTTGTGTTAGCAACCATAATATGAACTAGAAATGGTTTAGTATGGGGTTAACCAGCCGTGTGCATAGGCTATATTTTGTTTCTCTTTACAACTTAGATTATTTTATAGCCCGTGCGAAGCCGGGACGATCTGTTAGTTAAAAATGAAATTTTAATTTCCAACCTTTTTTTAAATCAATCTGACCATATCTTAGAAAGTCATTATTTTTTTTAAGAACACCCAACGGTGAAAAAATTTTTCAAACCGGGCCAGTATTTTTGGAGCCTATTTGCGTCAAACAAACAAACAATCAAACTTTTCCTCTTTATAATATTGGTATAGACAAGCCGATAATTGTTCTAGTATAGGATATGCAAAACTAATGAAAACACAAGAACATTGAGAACTTTCATGAATATATTCGTAATCTGTGAACTAGTAAACGTAAAAATTTGCGATGATAACCAGGGCAAAAAAAAGTTCAATGAGAAAAATAAAGCCTATGTTACTCGGGGATAATGTAGCTTCCCAACAGTGAAATAATTTAAAATATAAAAATGTTGTGCTTCTGAAAGTAAGAAAGATACCTATTACAACATTATTTTTTTGTTGGTAATGATATTATCTAGAAGCCTTACAGCTTATAATTTCAATATTGTTAATTGTTGAATTTATATCAATTTTTTTTCGTGATAAATCCACTACCGCGCAGCAGGCACTTCGTTCACATATGTATGGTGCGGCTCAAGGTACGTTAACGTCTAAAAACAAAGAGGAAGTCCTACTAGAAGCCGTCACGCGAATATCTAAATAAAATCCACCTATTTAATAATAAACTGCATATAATTAATAACAAATCACTTGGCTGAATCTAGCTGGAACCTGTCTTATTTATAGACAAAGTTCAAGAACCAATAGACGTTTTTTTCGTACGAAAATTATTGTGTCTAATATTTTTTTCCAACCGTTTCGACGGCGCGTACATTTTTGACATTTGCAAATTTGTAGGTCACATCGGGTTTTGCATATTTTTTTGTGTTGCGTTTTTGAATTTTGAATGTGTTTTTTTTTTATTTAGTTTATCTGTGGTGCGTTTGAAAGTTAAATGTATCATAGTTTGGATATGTTCAGAAAAGTGAAACTTGGTTTGTATTTGTTTTTGTTTTTCATTGTTTTTTGTTTTTTTGATGCGTAATCACGGTTTAATTTGTAAGCACGTTAAAACTTGGCTAAATTAAAATAAAATTCTTACGTAAGAACAGTCTTACGTTGTTTTACATTATGGCTGTCTCACATTTTCGTCAGTATCATTTTAATTATTTAAACCTTCATAATTTCTGCCTGTTTGCTTTCACTGGCTGGTCATAGGCCTCTCCTAAGGCGCGCCACGTTATCTGCCTGTAGCTCCGTTAACTAAGGTGATCTGTCGCGATCATCGAGGTTAGGCAACGGTCGATGCGGACAGTCTTCGTAACTATGGACAAGACTGTCTTTTAAAAGTGGCATTTTCATCTAAGCGCTGCCGTGGGTTTCTGATTCTTTACATGGTAGGTCCTGGCTTCCACCATAGGACGAGTAGGGAAACACCAAGTCGGCACCGTTATACTGTGGAGGTACCTAAGTCGCGTACTAAGCGGTTTGCTTCCACCTTCATTGTGTGAAGCGCGAAGGTGTAGATTTTTTTTCCATATTCCTTATTCTCTGATAACTATAATCTAGCGGTTTTCAAGGCAAGAGTGAACCGGTTTCTTCTGGCTAGCGCGCTCCACCTTAGATTGCTGTATCGCTTACCATCACGTGAATTTCGGTCAAGCGCAAGCCCATTACCAGTAATAAAAAAATGTACAAGCAGTCTTTAAGCCAAGTCAGAGGCCTTCGGGCGGCTTGAAAAACTCCCGACACCAGATCTCGGCCGCTTAGCTCATACGAATAAGAAGCCACGTTATCATATTCGAAGTCTTTCGTCTCTATTCATTAATACTGTTTTAAAAAATATAATAAGGACAATAAATAGTCCGCAAACTTTGAAAATTACTTATTGTCCGCAAACTTTGAAAATTACTTATGGTCCGCAAACTTTGAAAATTACTTATAGTCCGAAAACTTTGAAAATTACTTATAGTCCGCAAACTTTGAAAATTACTTATGGTCCGCAAACTTGAAAATTACTTATAGTCCGCAAACTTTGAAAATTGCTTTTAGTTCCTCACTTATAAAATTACTTATAGAATTATTTATAGTTCCTCATTCATAAAATCACTTATAGTTTCTCACTTATAAAATTACTTATGGAATTATTTATAGTTCCTCATTCATAAAATCACTTACAGTTTCTCACTTATAAAATTACTAATGGAATTATTTATAGTTCCTCATTTAAAAAATCACTTATAGTTTCTCACTTGTAAAATTACTTATAGAATTACTTATAGTTCCTCATTTATAAAATCACTTATAGTTTCTCACTTATGTATACAATTTTATTTCTATCCCTCGACACAAGAACAAGGAGATTTCTTTGTGTGTTTGTGTGTGTGATACGATGCCACAAACTAACCCACATACACACACACACACACACACGGACATACTTGCAACACCCCGTCGTTTTCGCGTCGCAGGCTTAAAATTCTTTACGGCTTAATAATGATTTTTCGTTTCATTATTTATGCAGATATATTAAAAATCTGTCAAACTTTATAATTTATGATATAGACCAAACTGGTGCCTATATTGACGTGCCTATTTTTAATTAAATAACCCGGACGTAAAGTGATATAAAAACTTATAATAACATAACAAACAACATAAAACCTAAATGTCATAAATTAAATTACTTGTTGAAATATTACTTTTTGAAACCCAAATCAAAAACGGCATTGACGTGTGTTTGTGTGTGTGTGTGTCTCTGTTTGTGGCCGATTTGAGTTTAGTATTTTAGGGTTCCGTACCTAAAAGGTAAAAAAGGGACCTATATTACTATCTGTCTGTCTATCACCAGGCTGTATCTTAGAAATTGTGATACCTAGAAAGCTGAAACATTCACAAGATATGCATTTGCATATCTTGTGAAAATCGGAAAATCACGTGCCGCTATAACAACCAATATTAAAGGTTTTTAATTCTTTGTTCTTGTAATTGTCTGTTTGTTTTATTATTATTTTTTCGTTTATTTGTTGTCTTAATCATGTATTTTATGTGTTTGCAATTTAATTTTTCTTCACTTTTACTTTATCTGTATCCCCGCACGTTTCTAAAGGTTGGTCCTGTAAATCAGTGCTGCAGAGAAATCTGTAGCGTTTATATTGAGGACTGATCTTTTCCGACGCTAGGGGACACATACTATGCTGTCTTTCTTCTTTTTTTTTTCATGTTCGTTATGTAATTTAAAATAATGTATATGTATGTGTCTTCTGTGTCTGAAATGTGTTCTTTCTTTCTTACTAGAAAAACATATATTAAGGGGGGGTACCATACCATATAACGTGTATTATTCGTATTTTGGGCTATATATCAATTATATATGATGGCGACCTCGTTGGCGTAATGGTTACCATGCCGGACTGCCTATCAGAAGGTTCCGGTTTTTGATTCCCGGCACGGCCAACATCTTTGTGCTCTACTAAATTTGTTGGCTGTCGGTCTGAGTGTTAAATATGTATCTATATAAAAATATGTATGTATATATATGTAGTATATCAGTTGTGTTAGCAACCATAATACGAGCTAGAAATGGTTCAGTATTAGTCTAGTCAACAAGTGCCTTTTTGGTCAACTTTTTTCAGCAGTCTCCGAAAATTATGATTGAGGTGTCATTCGATCTTAATGGCATCTAGATAGTTTTCGAAAAACAATGAAGTTGCGCAAAAAAAAAAGAAATTCTTAAAGGTTTTGACCACGGATTATTTTATTGATCTGTCCTGTAGGCACCTGAACTTTTTCAAATTTAAATTTTCATATTTAATAAGTTTAAATAATATTTATTCATTCCTTCGGCCTTGAATGAATAAATATTTATTTTACTTTGAGACTGCTGAAAAAAGTTGACCAAAAAGGCATTTGTTGACTAGACTATATGGGGTTAACCAGCCGTGTGTGAAAAAAAAATGTAATAAAGAACTTTGACTTTGCCTACAATGTTTTTACATCAGACAAGCCGTAGTCAACGCAAACCTATCAAGGACAAAAAAATCTGATTGATAGCATTACTAACTTGTTATGTGTTGATTCCAGGGAGTCCGGAGATGCAATGCCAGCAGATGCAGGCCGGCATGATGCCGATGAGTGGATACCATTCACCCACCGACCAAGAGAATAAGAGTAAGTTACTGAAAACTCTACATTTACCTATGAAATATATACCTATTAAAATAGTTAAATCGACATTCAAGAGCAGGTTCTTCCTAGAACCTAACTAAATGTCGTAATATCGTAAGTAGGAACATAAAATTGTAATAGCTTCACCTTAAAACTAATATAGACAAAAAAAAAATTGATGCTGTTTCTGAAGCTACCTCTTCTTCTCCTTTACCATTTCCCACTAGGTGGGGTCGGCACAGCCTGTTTTTCTCTTCCACGCCACTCTATCAGCCGTCATCTCCACATTCACTCCCTTCTCATTCATATCCTCCTTCACACAATTCATCCACGTCTTCTTTGGTCGACCTCTCCTTCCGCTACTTCTTACAATCATATCCATACAGCTCCTAGTTTTGTACATATACTCTAGTTTATGAAGCTACCATAATCCCGATATTCGAGTATTGTTACTCAGTTCGGGTTTGGTGGCAGCTCAAACAAGCATCGATATTTAGTAAGTAAGTTAGTCTAGTTCCTACTTATTATTATTGTTGTACTTAGAGCTAGAAAGTAATTATTAGGAAACTCCGTGTAACGTCACTCGATTTAACGACAAACTCTCTAAAACGTTGAAATCAATTGGCTTTAGTTGGTTTAGCTTGTATTGCATGCAATGATACATTCTTTCCATTTAACGACCACTCTCTATAACGCTATAAAATTCACAGTCCCTTCAGTGTCGTTATATAGAGTTTACACTGTAGTTATAGCTATGTGAGTGGAGGGCTGTGTCGTACCTGAGAGAGTCGCTGTGCTCTGTGCTAGGGTACCTTAAGGGGCCTGTAATGCAGAGCAGCAGAGATCTCACACTACGATACAATTTATACCACAACTCAACTTCCCATATGTGTATGTGTGTGTTTTGTATGTGCCTTTCTAAACATTGTAAACTGTTCACGTAAGGCATCTTAATATTTTCGCGTAGAAAACGGTCACACTTACTTATTATTAAAAGTTGGAATGAGTCCAACAGTTTCGGTGCTTTCCGAGCACCATCTTCAGGGGGAGTGTTACACGGACCGCCGCCGATGAGATCCGCGCGTGCACTGATCATTCCAACTTTTAATAATAAGTAAGTGTGACCGTTTTCTAGGCGAAAAAGAAAATGTGCCTTTCTTGTTACAGATGCGGGTCTACTAATGTGCTCCCCAGTTAGCTCTTTAGACGGGTTCCTGCATTCCCCCATGCAACAACGCTCGGATGCAAGCTTCAAAGATGACACCAGGTACAATGATGCTCCTCTTAATAAATAAATAATCCCACTAATATTATAAACAAGCTGCGCCCCGCGATGTTACCCGCGCTAATCCGGGATAAAAAGAAGTTAATCCGATTTAAAAAAAAAACAAATTAGTGTATTGTCATCAGTCCTCAAATCAAAGTTTGAACGAAATCTGGCCGTTTAAAGTGGGTCAAAATCGCGCCCAAAGAAGTCGGTTACAAACAAACATACAGGTGAAGCTAATATAAAGCGTGTAAAAAGTGGCCTATGTGTTAATCCAAAGTCTAACCTATCTGCACACCAAATTTCATTGAAATCGGTTCGTCGGAAATTGGGGCTCTCGTCAAATACGCAAATAACTTCAAAATCTATGTTACTTCTTCACGCTTCAATGGCTGGACCGATTTTGATGAGATTTACTATACAAATACACAAAATATACAAAATATCTTTATTTGACATAGTAAATAAAAATCAAACAAAATTTTATGGAATCCAAAGGCTTCCAAACTAGTTGTATAAACTGTATATTGGAAGCCAGTGTCTTCTCCCAAAATTAATCTATCCATATACATATGTCAGTTTTAAAAACTAAAATATAATTAATCAATTTTACAAGTTGTTCGGAAATTAAACAATAAAATTTTGAAAGTTGGGAATACAAAGTTAGTTTATATTACTCTATTCATCAAAGTACTAATACGTTATATTTAGATTTGCAAACATAGTTATTTGAGACTTTATGAAGATAGATTAGATCTTGGATTAACACATAGGCTACTTTTTATCCTGGATTAACTTCTTTGGTCCCGGATTATCGTGGATAACACCACGGAGCGGTAGCTAGTTTGCCTAATACTGACGAGTCCATATTGATGATAGTTATGATTATGTTTATAAAATGTAATAATTATTTAACAATATTTTTTTTTTCGTCACATTCACACACGGCTGGTTAGCCCCATACTGAACCATTTCTAGCTCGTGTTATGGTTGCTAACACAACTGATATACTACATCTACATACATACATATCAGAAGGTTCCGGGTTCGTTTCCCGGTCCGGTCAACATCTTTGTGCTTAACTAAATTTGTTGGCTGTGGGTCTGGGTGTTATTTATAAATTTGTTGGACAACAAATTTAGTTAAGCACAAAGATGTTGACCGGGCCGGGAAACGAACCCAGAACCTTTTGTTTAGCAGTCCGACATGGTAACCTTTACGCCAACGAGGTTGTCAAATATGATAATAAAGAAGTTCTATTCTATTCTAATAAATGAAACGTTTTAACATCATTTTTGCAGATTCCAATACGTCCTGGCCGCAGCGACATCTATCGCCACAAAGCAGAACGAAGAGACCCTTACATATCTCAACCAGGGACAACCCTACGAGATCAAACTGAAGAAGCTCGGCGATTTGAGCCATTACAAGGGCAAGATGTTAAAGGTAAGATTATCTGTTGTGTATTGATTCTCAAAAATTTGCTAGATTGCATTTAATAATACTTTTATGTAATATTTTGTTCACAGAGTGTGATAAAGATATGATTAGTGTGATATTTAATGTTTATTAACCCACCAAGTTCTATCACGCAAGTTACGAACTACCATACAACTATTAACAGACCGTTACTAAGCGTGGTGTTTTGTCGATAGAGTCCGATAAACATCTGATTAGTGTGTGATATTTTATGTTTATTAACCCACCACGTTTTATCACGCTAGTTATGAACTACCACACGACTATAACATACAGTTACTTAGCGTATTGTTTTGTCAACGGAGCGGATCTCATTATTGTATATTTATGTTAGTAGATATTTTACCACCACGTTTTATCTTTTGTCATCGGAATGGAGCAGGTTTAAAACCAGCGCTGCGGGGCAAGCACAAGTAGTGGACAATTTCTCCACCGGGCGAGATTTACAAATTGTCGCGTCTCATAATTTAATTATATCACACTTACTTAGTACAGTGTTTTGTCGACAGAGCGTGATAAAGATCTGTTTCCACGAGCGACGGCTGCAGTATATGGAGCGGGAGCAAATAGCACAGTGGCACGCTGAGAGACCTGGCGAGAGGATTCTGGAGGTACGGAAACCATACCACCTTATATCATCATCATCATGTATATCATAGAATAGACTAGAATATATAATAGAATAGACTAGCTAAAGTACAGAAACAGGGATGTCATACAAAAATATTAATGTACAACAAGTTGCCAGAGAAAATAACAAATCTTAATAGTAGTATGTTTAAACAGAAAATAAAGAGTTTTTGTGAAAGTAATTCCTTTTATAATTTAAGCGAATATATGAATATGGAGCTTGCAGAATCGTTATTCATGTGTAAACAGTAGTACTTTAAATTTAATAAACATGCAAAACAAGTGCTAATGTGTGTAGTATTTAATGGGGTAGAATATTTATTTAATGAAATTTGAAAGTTTATTTAATTTTATCAAACTAATGTTTTTAAGTATTAAGTAATTATTGTAGTATGACTTGCCTTTAACGTATGTTATTTAGGGCTAATAAAGTTCTGTATTTCTGTATCATTAGTGTAATTCGTGTATGCGGTTCTAATTATGATAAAATAAATAAATAAAATCATCGTTGTTGGCCGTTAAATTGAAAAGTGCGTGCCGTTTGGCGTTCAGGACCAGAGGATCCAGGGTTCGATTCCCCGCACGGCCTACATCTTTATGATGAACTAAAGCCGAGTCATAGGTGCTACAATACAGTGTTTTTTTTTGGCATTCAGACTAGAGGGTCTAAGGTTCGATTCCCCCCACGCCCTACATCTTTGTGATGAACTAAAGCCGATCCATAGGCGCTATAATACAGTATTTTTTTAAACACATTTCACACACGGCTGGTTAGCCCCATACTTAACCATTTCTAGTTCGTATTATGGTTGCTAATATTACTACATATACATACATACATAAATACTTCATATCGATACATATATAACACACAGAACGACAGTCAACAAATATAATCAATCACAAAGATGTTGACCATGCCAGGAGTCTGGGTTCGTACCCAGGGCCCTCTAGTTCCACTACCGGACGAGCAGGGAAACTCCAAAGAGGCATCGTTATACCGTGGAGGTTCCAAAGGCGCGTACTAAGCGGTTTGCCTCCACCTTCATAGTGCGAACTGCGAAGGTGTGGAACTCATTGCCTAGTTCTCTGTTCCCTGAGAGCTACAATCTGGCGGTTTTCAAAGCAAGAGTGAACCGGTTTTTTCTGGGTATGCGCGTTCCACCTTAGATCATAATGTCGCTTGCCATCAGGTGAATTGTGATCAAGCGCAAACCCATTTAATGTAAAAAAAAAAAAAAAAAAAAAAAAAAGTTGGCAGTTTGGCAAGGTTTTTGACCCCAGTTTTCTTATATTTCAGGTGGACGTACCATTGTCGTACGGAGTGATCCGTGTAGAACAACCAGCTTGTCTCAACGCGTTGCACGTCTACTGGGACCCGACCAAAGACGTTGGTGTTTATATCAAGGTACCCTATATACTATACTAGCTGACCCGGCAAACGTTGTTTTGTTTCACTTAGGGGTATGAAAAATAGATAGTGTAGCTTATATGACACGTTCGTAGATTTACCATAGCAGCGCTATCTATTGATTACTTACTCAACCCAGTCGAAAGGTATCGACATCTGTTAGAATCATTTGGAGTTAACAGATAATTGTGACTGTCAAATAATAGCAGACAATAATTAGCAATAAATTAAAATTGCGACTATAATTTGAGATTAAAACTATCCTATCTCTCAAGTTGGATCGAACTGCACATGGTGTGCGAATTTTATTATAATCGGTTAAGTGGTTTAGGAGTCCATTGAGGACAAACATTGTGACACGAGATTTATATATATTAAGATTATATTCCACCATCGGACGAGTAGGGAAACACCAAGGCGGCATCGTTATACTGTGGTGGTGCCTAAGTCGCGTACTAAGCGGTTTGCCTCCACCTTCATTGTGCGTACCGCCAAGGTGTGGAATTCTTTGCCGAATTCCCTGTTCCCCGATAACTATAATCTAGCGGTTTTCAAGGCAAGAGTGAACTGGTTTCTTCTGGGCAAGCGCGCTCCACCTTAGATCGCAATATCGCTTACCATCAGGTGAATTGCGATTAAGCACAAGTCTATTATGAGTAAAAAAAATGCTTTATGGCTTGTAGACAAAAAAAAGTGTGGTTAAAGACAATAAATTTTTTTTTTGTTAATGACAATTAAATATTTTCTGGTTAAAGACAATAAAATATTTTCTGGTCCCCTGAGTAGGAGCCTCGCAGGCTAGCCGAGGTGGGCGGGGTGATGGGTTATTGCGAAGAGCGGAACCTCATCCCGCCCTTTCCGGTGAGGAGGTCATCGTGAGGTTTTAGTCGGTAGTGATGCCCTTCTGGCACCGAGCCCGACATACCCCACCCACCTCCCCGGGTGTGGTGGGCATGCGTAAATGCATTTCCTCACTTAAAAAAGAAAGGTGTGAGCCTGTGTCATATTTTTTCGCGTAATTTTTTTTTTTGACACATTCACACACGGCTGGTTAGCGCCATACTGAATCATTTCTAGCTCGTATTATGGTTGCTAACACAACTGATATACTACATATGCATACATACATATTATATATAAATAGATATTTAACACCCAGACCCACAGCCAACAAATTTAGTTAAGCACAAAGATGTTGGCCGGGCCGGGAATCGAACCCGGAACCTTTTGATTGGCAGTCCAGCATGGTAACCTTTACGCCAACTAGGTCGTCAATGTCAATGGACCCCAACCTAGGCGTGAGCCTGTGTCTTGGCGATCCATATTTTCTCTCTGGTACCTGATCTGAATTTTGCGCGCTTGTTTAGCTGTTAAACGGTATGTATAATCTTACTTATTCATCAGTTCTCTCACTGACCCTGTCTCTCTACGTTCCCAGGTGAACTGCATATCGACGGAGTTCACCGCCAAGAAGCACGGCGGTGAGAAGGGAGTCCCGTTCCGCATCCAGGTGGAGACTTGCCTCGCCAGCGACGACGCCAGGCTAAACGCAGCTGCTTGCCAGATTAAGGTAAAATCGTTTTCCGTACAATCATCATCATCATCATCAGCCTATATCTACCCACTGCTGCACATTTTTATTTTTATAAATTGACATTTTAATATTGTATAATGACATTCATAAGTGTACTTTTGTACCTATATTGAATAAATAAACTGAACTGAACTGAACTAAACTGCTGGGTATAGGCCTCCTCTCTCTTATGCCAGTAAATACGATCTTGTGCTCCACGGACCCATAGCGTTCCCTCTATGGACCGGATGTCGTTTATCCATCGGGCTGGTGGTCTGCTGACGGCGCTTGCTATCCCGTGGAAGCCATTCTGTGATAGTTTTGCTCCATCTGTTGTCGTTACGTCTGGCAACGTGTCCTGCCCAGCGCCACTTGAGTCGCGTAATACGGTTTCCGACGTCAGTAACTTTCGTCCTGCGTCGGATTTCCGTATTGCGGACAATACAATACAAAAACTCTTTATTGCACACCACACACAGTAATAATAAATTTATAAATTAATAAAAAAACATACAAAATGTTGCACAATAGGCGGCCTTATCGCCTATAGCGATTTCTTCCAGGCAACCTTTGTATGGAAAAATGAGAAAAAAAGAAGGGAGGTGTACTTAAAATAAATTATAAGAATAGAAGAATCAAATTAACTTATGTGATAAACAAAGAAAAAAGGTTAAATTAAACCGTCTTACATAAAATTAAGGACACAGAATAACTAACTAAACTACAAAAATAACACTGGTCTACAGTGGTTTTGTTGCCTTTGTTATGATGATGATTTTGGGTCCGTTTATACACACAGTTCGTGAAAATATCAATGATTTTGTAAGATTTGCTCGGTTTTTTTTCAACAAATGACTGAAAAATTTAATTTTGACGATAAATCGTTCAAATTCAATTTGTAGAAATGAGCATATTTAGTACTTTTACGAATATATTCGTAATCTGGGCACTTAAAAACGTAACAATTTGCAATGATAAACAGGGCAACAAAAAAAAATGTTTTTTTGTAGAGCTGTGTAATTATACACACGACAAGTAATGTAAATAAACCAACTTGTGGAAAATGGGAAGAGATTTAGCCTGCCTTACTGACGCGTTCCATAGTTGAAGAGCTTTTATGGTAAAGGAAACGTACCTAAAGGTAAAAATGTTTTTGGTCTAAATATTCAGGTGAATTAAAGTAGCTAAATAAGGCCGGAATCGGCCTGGAAATTATCATCATCACCAGTCTATTGTAATACTCTGTTGTCCCCAGGTATTTAAACTCAAAGGGGCTGATCGGAAGCACAAGCAAGACCGAGAGAAGGTGATGCGCAGACCGCGCCAGGATCTGGATAAGTACCAGCCAGGGTGCGAAGCTACCGTCCTAACCAATGTAAGTATACCAGTTTTAGGATCCACAGTTACACAGATTGTTTTATTTTTGCCTCCACCTTTGCTGTCCGAACCGCCAAACTTTTTTAAGAGCTCAAATAAATTAGAAATAAAAAGATAAAAAATAAAATATAGCACCACAATAAAAACACATAATAAAATTAAACGTTTAACTTACCTTTGGTTTGATGGATCAGGCAAATCCCACTTCTGGCAAGATGGACGGATGGATCTTGGACGGTATCCGAGACCAAGGTCTCGGATACCGTCCAAGATAAGGAACAATTAAAAAAAAAAACCTTGTCGAATTCCCTGTTCCTTAATGAGCGATTTTCAAGGCGAAAGTGAACCGTTTCCTTCTAGGTAAGCGCGATCCACCGTAGACCTTAATATCACTTACCATCAGGTGAATTGTAGTCAAGCGCTGACCTATTCGGAGTAAAAAAAAAATTTTTTGACGGTCACACTCACTAGTTTCGATCAAACATTTACCAAATTCAGTGTTGCATACAAACACAGCACAAAAAATGGCACGAGTATACTTTACTATTGTATCACAAATTAAATGTTTATTAATTTCTTTCTTTCTTGTCTATGGTTTCTTTGTAACAAAATTTAGTGTCATATAACATAACTGATAAGGGTTATTTGTTTGGTATTATACGTTTCATAGCTGTAGTATTATATAATCTATGCACTTTATAAGTAATGTTTGTTGACAGCTGTCAAACGACGCCCTGATGCCACCTCCGTCGCTGGTCACCACTTCGCCGCCGTACTCTCCCGAAATGTGGTGAGTACAAGTTATAAGCCTTCGTATGTGTGCGTGCGTACTTGCGTACGTGCGTGCGTACGTACGTAATTGCGTGCGTACGTACTTGCGTACGTACGTGCGTGTATGTGTGTGTGTGGCATCGTAGTTCCCGAACGGAAAAACTGATTATGATTTATTCTTCTTCTTCTTCGTATGAGCTAAGTGGCCAAGCTCTGGTGTCGAGTGTTTGCAAGCCGTCCGAAGGCCTATGACTTGCCTTGACGACTGCTTGTACTAAGACTAACAGCCGGGACCTACAATTTAACGTGTCATCCGATCAACTTATTTGAGGACGAAAATTATGTGAAGACGTTTGTTATGCGCTAACCCACATTTGCCCGGCGTGGTGGATTATTGCCTATATATCTCACTTCAAGAAAGAAGGCCCTGAGTCCCAGCAGTGGGAACGTACAGAAGGTGGGCTGCTTATGCTTATTTATACTAGGCAAATATATTTAGAAAAACGCGTTGTTTAATTATTTGTAGAAATAAATAAGTAATACGGACGTTTATAAAATTTCGACGAATTCGGGATAGGTAGATAATCTAAATCATAATCTAAATTATAATTAATTCATCGTATAATTTGCATCGAAGCTGCGTCCTCTTCCTTAAGTAAGGTCAGTTATTTCTTGAAACAGTATCTTTGAGGACATCAGAGCGAATATTATGTATTTTAGATCATATCTATGTGCTATTAAGATATTATCGTTTTTACCGTCTAAATTTGGTGTGGTGTAGGTCACTCGATATATCACTGTCAATTAAAATTATAATTAGGTTTGACGACCTCGTTGGCGCAACGGTTACCATGCCGGACTGCTAACCAGAAGGTTCCGGGTTCGATTCCCGGCCCGGCCGACATCTTTGTGCTTAACTAAATTTGTCGGTTGTGGGTCTGGGTGTTAAATATGTATCTATATATAAAATATATATGTATGTCTATGTAGTATATCAGTTGTGTTAGCTACCATAACACGAACTTAAAATGGTTCAGTATGGAGTTTAACCACCCGTGTGTGAAATGAGTCCTAATATTAAAAAAAAAAATTGGGTATACAATTGTTATGACAAAATGTCTATCCATTCTGGCTAATTATAAATAAAATAGCAGTTGCCCGCGGCTCCGCCCGCGTGTAAGATGCTTTTCGCGTAACCTGTGGAAACTACAATTATCCAGACTTAGAATATATATGTCGTGTATGTATAGTTTATTATAAAAACATGAAGTCAATTTAAATTATATAAAATTATAGTTCGTAGTCCCCGGTGCAAAGGTGCCCATCACGCTCGCTGCATTACCGCTCTGAATAGCTATGGCCAACCTCTGCACCAAGAACGACTTTTATTATATAGTACCCTATTCCCGTGCCAATTAGTTTTTTTTATTAATAATGTACCTCTTGCAAAAAATAACATATTTTAATTCCTATAATTATTCTCGAATACCGTAATAGCTGCAAAGCTGAAATTTTTACAAATTATGTATTGCCGTTGGCGCTAGAATATTAAAAATAAACAATAAATATTAAGGGGTTTTATAACGACTCCTGGTGGAACTTCTAAATATTCACAGTATATTTAGTTACGTAATAAAATTTAAATAAATTACAAAATTAATATTTAAGGGGTTAAAATAGAAGACAAAATTAAATATTTAGTGTACTTCCGCTGTGATCCGAAATCCAAATTAAGACAAGTAAAGGAAAATTCAACTAAGATCAATTAACCAAGCTTAATTAACTAAGATTTATAATTAATCTTAGTTAATTGATCTTAGTTAATTAATCTTAGTTAATGAAGCTTGGTTAATTGATCTTAGTTGATTTTTCCTTTACTTGTCTTAATTTGGATTTCGGATCACAGCGGAAGTACACTAGATATTTAATTTTGTCTTCTATTTACAATGGATTTCCGCAAAGTAACGCCTGAGTCAATAAGCTATTTGGGGTTTTTAAAATAATTAAATAAAATATTTTAAGTCTATAATTTATATATAACTCTAATACTTAACTAATACAACAAACTTGTTTTTTTGTGTTTTTGTTATAAATAATAATAAATAAATAAAAGGTCATTATTTCAGGCTAGTTTAACCCATACAAATCATTTATTGATAACACCAAAGTTACAAGTCAAATAATATGATATCATTACAAAAGTATATGATATGTATCAATAATGCACCCACACTATATACACATAAACTTGATCTAAATCATGGAGGACTTAAACCTCCATGATTTAGATCGACGCATGTCAAGCGATAACAATGACTATGCAGCATTGCTTCCCGCCCTAAAATTAAAACAATAAATTGACACAATCAAAGTGTCATGTGAGCTGTGTCTACTGATTGGACATTATACGTCTCACTATATCATATCACGACTTCGTTGGCGTAATGGTTACCATGCCGGACTGCCAACCAGAGGGTACCGCTGGTCGATTCCCGGCCCGGCCAACATCTTTGTGCTGAACTAAATTTGTTGGCTGTCGGTCTGGGTGTTAAATATGTATCTATATAAAGTATGTATGTATGTATATCAGTTGTGTTAGCAACCATAATACAAACTAGAAATGGTTTAGCATAGCGCTAATCAGCCGTGTGAGAAATAAAAATATTTTTTATTTGTTAAGGTGCTATGGGAGAAAATAGAGTATTTTTAAAGAACCCTTAAAATCCTGCGTAGATAGATTAAGATTTTTTCAGTTTTATTACCTTTCATTCAGTGTTTAGAAACGTTAAGAGTTCCAAAACACGAATGCGTAAAATAGCTCGTAGTTTTTTTTTTAAATAGTCGTTATAAAATTTAAGATGTTTTGCTTCTGATGCAGTTTTGTTTTTTTTTACGTGATTACCTAGAATCATTATTAAATTTGTAGCGCAGATATGGTTAAGAGAATACACCAAGGGCTAGAGAAATGAAAAATAGGTATTTGTAAAATCTATTGCTGTCGCGCGGTGCCCGACCAAGCAGCTATCAATGTGTGAGTGTGACTGTCAATGTTTGCGTGGCATACCGCGCTGCGCCGCCGCCGCCCCGCCCCACCGTCCACGCTCCCAGATTGCTTGCAGATGCAGTCGGCAAGTTGATTTCGGCGTTTGCGGAACATTTGTTCGTGTTATTATTATATTACCTACCTGCACTTTATTTGACTCAGGCTTGTTTACTGGACTTGCTTGTTTCTTTACTTGACTGTTTTGACTCGGCTTGTGTATTGAATTTTGAGAGATCGAACGGAGATAAACCGTAGGTAAGGAATTTTTGAATTATATAATTTGGTAGCTAGCTTTCTGTGTTTACATACCTACGCTATTGTTTACGTATCCACTTTTACTTTATTGAGATGAATAAAACTTCACGTAGGCTAAAAAGATACTTGCAATCAATCAATCTGTTCAGGACGACTATAGCTAGACATAGGGATAGCGATATATAATAGTTACATAGTCATATAGCATAGTTCCAGTTGTAATACAACACATAGAATTGTATAGAACTAACTTTTCGATAGATATAGAATAGTATGGAATATTCTAGAACAATATAGAACTTTCGGGAAAGTTCTAGAATAATAGTATAGTCAACCGAAAAAACTAGAAACTGCCAGAAAGATGTAGAACATTCTAGAAAGTTAATTAGAACTTTCTGGAAAACTCATTGTACGGCAGTTCGAACACTCTGGAAAAGTTAGAGAATGCAATAAGATATCCCACCTGAGATATATGAGCAAAAGAAAAGTGAATTTATATTACAGTTAAATAACACCAAATTTGATGAGCTTCAACAAAACACTGTTGGTCAGAGCGAGAATAAGTTGTGGGCAGTTGAAAGGCGTAAACGCCTAACAGCATCCAACTTCGGTCAAATTTGTAAACTACGAAAAACAACATCAGTTGCAGAACTATTAAAATCTTTGCTGTATTCTCAATTTAAAGGCACTCTTGCCACAAATTATGGTAGAGAAAAAGAAGATGAAGCAATACAACAATTCATTGAAGAAACCGGACTACAGGTGTCAAAATGTGGATTATTCGTCGACAAGCATAAACCGTTTTTGGCAGCAAGTCCTGATGGTCTTGTTGAAGAAGATTCGGTAGTGGAAGTTAAATGTCCTTACAAAATTGTTGATTTAACACCTAAAGAAGGAATAGAACAAAAGAAAATAGACTTCTGCGTATTTAAAAATGACACCCTACAATTAAAGAGGAATCATAATTACTACTTTCAAGTGCAGGGGCAACTACACATAACCGGTCGAAATTTCTGTTATTTTATTTTGTGGAGCCCTAAAGGCTTACTTTACGAAAAAATTAAGAAAGACGATGTATTTTGGCAGAAAATGGAACATATATTAGAAACCTTTTACTTCGAGTGCCTATTACCAGAAATAATCGACGGTCGTATACCATTACATCGTCGACATTTAGCAGTAAGAGAGAGAAAAGGATTGGCCACGGAATAGTGACGTAATAATTTATCTACAAAATTATGAATATTAGTGTGATTTTAACATTTTAATAAAGAAAATGTCGAGAAAATGGTTATTACTTTTGTTTATTAGTTTATTACCTTTCAACAATCGAACCTGACAATCAGCTAAATACACTTCTCGCAAAATATTCAACTAAAAATATCGATATCGATAAACAACACTAGGTTATCGATAAAATGATCGACTACATGCACGTCACAAGTGTATACGTATTAGTCCGCGTCTCCCGAACTTCAAGCCTCCCCCCGCAGAGCGCGATAGAGACAACTGCAGATTGGACTGAAAATACCTATGTAAAGAACAGAAAATCAACGATTCGTTGTCCCCTGATTTCTTCTCCAAAACTTAACCGATTTTTAAATAGTTTTCATTCAAAATTAAAAAAAGACTTGAGCTGTGTTTCTATGTTTTATTTTTTTTATATAATGTAGCCAATTCTTTTTTCTGGATGTTTGAATACAGCGGAAAATCCGGCCATTTTTTTAGGTTTTTGAACGTTCATATCTCTTATAATAATTTATTTATAAAAAAAAGGAAAACATAGGGACATCATAATAGTGGCCATAGATATTCAGGAAAAAAAGTATAACTCTACCGGCATTATCCAGGGAGGAAACAGGGGACAGCGTTTGTATGGAAAAACGGCTCTAGTGATTCCTCTTAAAGCGCAAAATGGTATATACGCTATAACAAACTTTATTACAGTTTATCAATATTCTACTAATATAAATGCGAAATTTGTGTTTAAATGTGTATGTTTGTTACTTCTTCACGCTTAAACAGCTATACCGATTTTAATATTAGTTGGCGTGAAGATAGGTTAGACCGGGGATTAACCCATAGATACGCAAATAACTTCAAAATCTTTGTTACTTCTTCACGCTCCAACGGCTTGACGAATTTTTATCAGATTTACTACGAAGATAGGTCAGACCCTGGATTAACACATAGGCTACGTTTCATCCCGGATCAACTTTTTGTCCCGGACTAACGCGGGTAATACTGCGGGCGCAGCTAGTAACAAAATATCAACAAACTTGACTCTTGATTATGACAGTGGTCCCACCAACGGCGAGTAAACGGTTAACTATCGACTATTTTCTCGCTCAAGAAACGTTCAATAGATATAACATTCCGTGTAAATAAAAGAGGTACATAAACAAATAGTTGATCGCTGACTGTTCACACTGCCGGCGACGACTCGCTTTACTAGTTTTATCGCTTGAGCGACGAGCTTTCAAAATAAACTCACTCAGCAATACTCGTTCAGCGATACTCGCCCGCTTCATCATTTCTATACAGTGCGGCATTAGCCGGGTCCACACAGAGCGAGCAGCCTCGCGAGGCATTTGCCGCGCGAGGCTGCTCGCTTTGTGTGGACGTGCCTCGGACGAGGCAAGCGCGCGCTCTGCCGCGGGCGAGCGACCGAGCGCCCGAGCCATCGAGTGTCGGCTTTTGAATTTGCTCAAAGGCGCCTCAGTCGCCTAGTTATGTCATTGTTGCACTAAATAGGCGCGTCCACAGAGAGCGAGCAGCCTCGCGAGGCATTTGCCGCGCGAGGCTGCTCGCTCTGTGTGGACGCGCCTATTGAATGGCGCACGAGGCGAGTGGCGCGAGTAATCGCTCGTCGCACTTACACACTCGCTTATAACCCGGCGACAAAACTGTCGAAACTACACTCGCTTCCCGCTGATCGCCAACTCGTTTATAGTTTCTAGTTCTACTCGTTTCTCGTTCATCGTCGCCGGTGGGACCACTGCCTTTATTTTTTTTTATACTAAGATGGGTTTGCGCTTGATCAGAATTCACTGATGGTAAGCGATATTGTGATCTAAGGTGGAACGTGCTTACCCAGAAGAAACCGGTTCACTCGTGCTTTGAAAACCGCAAGATTATAGTTTTCGGGGAACAGGGCATATGGCAAAGAGTTCCACACCTTGGCAGTACGTACAATGAAGGTGGAGGCAAAACGTCTAGTGCGCATTTTAGGTATCTCCACAGTGAAACGATGCCGCCTTGGTGTTTCCCTGCTCGTCCGATTGTGAAAGGGGGAAATTAAATTGTGCAATTCGGTCGCACACTCTCCGAAATGTAACCTATAAAAAACCGAATTTCTAGTTTGCCTATTTCTAGTTTGTATGTAAAAAACCTAATAGGGAAAACAACGTTTGCCGGGTCAGCTAGTCGTTAATGCCCGCATCCGTAACTGAACGTCACCGGAATTCAATGGACAATGTCCTTAATCATCTTATTTATCATTTACATTGCTCAATGGGAGCAATTGTGGCCCTTTTACGACTGGGCTATTTATAGTCTGTTGATACGGTTGATTGGTCAATAGAGTCAAAGCTGTTTTGTATGTTTGGATTTGGGTGTTTGGCTTCGATAGTAATAAAAACTAAAGTGATTTGATTTCATAGTTTCTTTATTAGAAAGAAAGAATCATTTATTTTGTGACACGAAATAAAAACGATAAAAAATAATACACAAGAAACATAAAAAAAAAACATTAGGGTTCCAAACCCAAAGAACTTCGCTGTTGGTCCGTATGTCCTCAAGTTGTCTCTTGAATCGTGTTGCTTCAGAGTTTTTGCAATTTATTTAGATGAAATTCAGATGCCACTACCAACAATCAACACAAATACCAAAAATAAAATAAAATTAAGGGGGATATTTTATAGTGTATGAATAAAAATAAATAAATAAATATCAATAATAGGACACATTTCACACACGGCTGGTTAACCCCGTACTGAACCATTTCTAGTTCGTATTATGGTTGCTAACACAACTGATATACTACATATACATACATATATGTTTTAACAAATTTAGTTCAGCACAAAGATGTTGACTGTGCCGAGAATGAACCCGGAACCTGCTGATTGGCAGTCTGGCATGGTAACCATTATGCAAACGAGGTCGACAAAGCTGAATATGTCGCCAAGCCCCTAACTTTGTATTCCAGCTGCCTCCTTGAGCGTGAGTTATTCCAGACTAGGCATGCTCCACTTATAGCCAGAGTATCGCTAACTCGTGTTCTTACGCGCCCTGCTGATCATATGTACTGTACAGTTTAAATTAGCCAAGTGCGAGTTGGACTCGCGCATGAAGGGTTCCGTACCATTGTTGTATGGGAGCCCCCATTAAATGTTATTTTTTAATTAAATTATTTAAAAATGCTGCACAAAGGCTTACTAAACTTAAAAATTACTTAAAATTCAGCCTATATTAAATACGGTCAATTGGGATAGAAATTGACAATTTGTCAGCCAGAGTTGTGACATGGTTGTCATGGTTACATTAAAATAGTTAAAGTATTTACATATATATTATGCTGCGAAGTTTTCTAATCCACCCTCGTATGTTTGTTGTATGGGAGCCCCCTTCAAATATGTATTTTACTTAAATTTTATTATTGATTTGATAGCTAAAACACATTTATATATTTTGTGATAATTTTAAGTATCTAGCAGCTACCGTTATTGATATATAGCAAAAAATACGAAAAATACACGTTTATTGTATGGGAACCCCCCTATTTTATTTTTAGTATTTGTTGTTATAGCGGCACGGGAAATACATACCTTGTGAAAGTTTCAGCTTTCTAGCTATTACGGTTTCTGAGATACAGCCCGGAGACAGACAGACAGCGGAGTCTTAGTAATATAAGGTTCAGTTTTTACCTTTTAGGTACGGAAAACTAAAAAAGTGAAGTAGGTTTACTTCACTGTTCCGTTAGGGATAGAAAACTAGTGGCTTCCGTTCTCAACCGACTATCTAACTGCATTGTTACCAAAACGAGTTTGACCCCGTAACCTCTGACGCCGGCTAACAGCTGCCGACTGCAGTTGCCTATATTTAGCTGTAGTAGGCTTAGCTGGATTGAACCTGTTTCTACTAGATCTCATCGCGTGCTGCGCTTTTGGACTGTTACTTGTATTTAATAGGCAGTTAGTCATAGTGCAGTTAAACCTTTTATAATCCGGTTTTATTTCTTTATCCTTATATGTAAACTAGCTGACCCGGCAAAAGTTGTTTTGCCTCACTTAGGGATATGAAAAATAGATAGTGTAGCTTATATGACACGTTCGTAGATTTACCATAGCAGCGCCATCTATTGATTACTTACTCAACCCAGTCGAAAGGTATCGACATCTGTTTGAAGTTAACAGATAATTGTGACTGTCAAATAATAATAGACAATAGTTAGCAATAAATTAAAAATGCGATTATAATTTGAGATTTAAACTATCCTATCTCTCAAGTTGGATCGAACTGCACATGGTGTGCGATTTTTATTATAATCGGTTAAGTGGTTTAGGAGTCCATTGAAGACAAACATTGTGACACGAGATTTATATATATTAAGATGTGTGTACTTCATCTTTGTGTATCGTGTGTGACGTCACAGCCAGCCTCAACGGAAGACCAGCGTTGGTTGCTCTCCAGCAACCAGCATTATGCTGAGTTGAGGCTGTGTTGTGACTAATTAAAGTTTATTATGAGTACTGATTTATCCACCAACCCACACTTGGCCAGCGTGGTGGATTTTGGCCTATATCTCTCTCCTTGTGAGAGAAGGCCCCGAGTTCCAGCAGTGGGAACATATAGTGGGTTGCTTATGCTATACTAGCTAACCTGACAAACGTTTTTTTGCCTTAAAAAATAGATAGTAGCCGATTCTCAGACCTGAATTACATGACGTGATTCCCCCCGCCCCCTTCCACTATCGGACGAGCAGGGAAACGCCAAGGCGGCATCGGTTTACGGTTGAGGTGCCCAAGGCACGCACAAAACGTTTTGCCTCCACCTTTGTTGTCCGAACCGCCAAACTTTGGAATTCCTTGCCGAACTCTCTGTTCCCCAATGACTACAATCTAGCGATTTTCAAGGCAAGAGTGAACCGGTTCCTTCTAGGTAAGCGCGATCCACCGTAGACCTCAATATCACTTACCATCAGGTGAATTGTGGTCAAGCGCTGACCTATTCAGAGTAAAAAAAAAACCTACTGAATACACATATAAAATTTGGTAAAAATCGGTCAAGCCGTTTCGGAGGAGTACGGTAACTAACATTGTGACATGGACATTTTATATAGTAGTTAAAACCTGAAAAATCAAGATTTTGCCGTTGTCATCACCTTAATTGCTTCGTTTGCGTCAATACTTTAATGTTTTTATACAATGTTGCTAGAAATTATAATAAACTAGCTGACCCGGCAAACGTTGTTTTGCCTCACTTAGGGGTATGAAAAATAGATAGTGTAGCTTACATGACACGTTCGTAGATTCACCATAGCAGCGCCATCTATTGATTTCTTACTCAACCCAGTCGAAAGGTATCGACATCTGTTAGAATCATTTGGAGTTAACAGATAATTATGACTGTCAAATAATAACAGACAATAATTAGTAATAAATTAAAATTGCGACTATAATTTGAGATTTAAACTATCCTATCTCTCAAGTTGGATCGAACTGCACATGGTGTCCATATTTTATTATAACCGGTTAAGTGGTTTAGGAGTCCATTGAGGACGAACATTGTGACACGAGATTTATATATATTAAGATTATTAAGATAAGAAAAAACCAAAAATTCAAGATTTTGCCGTTGTCATCACCTTAATTGCTTCGTTTGCGTCAATACTTTAATGTTTTTATACAATGTTGCTAGAAATTATAATAAATGATGGTTTAAATAGCTGTAGCTATTATGGAGAATCACGAACGGTACATTAACTATAATTATAGCAGTTAAGGCGCAATTGCATAAATAAATAAATAATAATAATGAATATTAGAACCCATTTCACTCACGGCTGGTTAACCCCATACTGAACCATTTCTAGTTCGTATTATGGCTGCTAACACAACTGATATACTACATATACATACATATTTTATATATAGATACATATTTAACACCCAGACAGACAGCCAACAAATTTAATTCAGCACAAAGATGTTGGCCGTGCCGGGAATCGAACCCGGAACCTTCTGACTGGCAGTCCGGCATGGTAACCATTACGCCAACGAGGTCGTCAATATACATACTTATAAGGTTCCGGTATCGATTCCCGGCACGGCCAACATCTTTGTGCTGAACTAAATTTGTTGGCTGTCGGTCTGGGTGTTAAATATGTATCTATATAAAATATGTATGTATGTATATGTATTATATCAGTTGTGTTAGCAACTATAATACGAACTAGAAATGGTTCAGTATGGGGTTAACCAGCCCTGAGTGAAATGGGTTCTAATATTTATAAAAAAGAGGCGTCTCGCTGTGTGGGTAACACTTTGAAGAAAAAAAAATCCGGGTTAAAAAGTAACTTTTTTGTTAATCCAAGGTCTAACCTATCTTCATATTCCATTTCATCATAATCGGTTCAGGCGTTTGAGCGTAAAGGAGTAACATAGATTTTGAATTTATTTGCGTATCCCATGGGAACCACAATTGTTTTCAGTATAAAAAGTAACCTATGTGTTAATACAAGGATTAACCTATACTACTACAATCGGTTAAGCCGTTTGAGCTGAAGTGAAGAAGTAACAAACATACACACACACATACACCAACTTTCGCATTTATTATACTAATAGCTGACCCGGCAAACGTTGTTTTGCCTCACTTAGGAGTATGAAAAATAGATAGTAGCCGATTCTGAGACCTACTGAATACTCATTTAATATTTGGTAAAAATCGGTCAAGCCGTTTCGGAGTAGTACGGTAACTAACATTGTGATATGGAAATTTTATATATAAGACTAGCTGACCCGGCAAACATTGTTTTGCCTCACTTAGGGGTATGAAAAATAGATAGTGTAGCTTATATGACACGTTCGTAGATTTACCATAGCAGCGCCATCTATTGATTACTTACTCAACCCAGTCGAAAGGTATCGACATCTGTTAGAATCATTTGGAGTTGACAGATAATTGTGACTGTCAAATAATAACAGACAATAATTAGTAATAAATTAAAATTGCGACTACAATTTGAGATTTAAACTATCCTATCTCTCAAGTTGGATCGAACTGCACATGGTGTGCGAATTCTATTATAATCGGTTAAGTGGTTTAGGAGTCCATTGAGGACAAACATTGTGACACGAAATTTATATATATTAAGATTAAGATAAGAAGAAGAAGATTAGGAAGTAGGATAGGATAACGAAAAAAACTATAAATTAAATTTTGCCCTTATTTTCGCCTTAAAGCAGTCGTGCCATTTGTCATAAGCATAACAACAAAACAGGTAATATTCATTCAAACCGGTTCACGGCGGAATCGCTTGTCAAGTTTAATAGGGTCATTCTTCATAAAGCTTAATTGTCACATTTTGTCAATTGGCATTTGTCATAATTATTTGGCCAATTCGGATCTGAAGTGCTCCTAATTGTTGTTATTCTTCTTCTGTGTATGAGCTCAGTAGCCTAGCTCTGGTGCCGAGAGTTTTCAAGCCGCCCGAAAATCTCGGACTTGACTTCACCCCTGGCAAAAAAACTTGATACTATAATTTCAATATTTACCTAAACATATTTCGAATTTCGTAGCTAGAAGTTCAAAAACCAAGAAGTTTCATACAAACTGTTTTACCTCTTTTATCCCCCTAGGGGTGGAATTTCCAAAAATCCGTTCTTAGTACGCGTCTACGTACTAAAAGAAATACATCTTCCAAATTTCACACTCCTAGGATCAGCAATTTGGGCTCTGCGTTGCCTATAGATGAATGAATAAATGAGTCAGGACAAAGAATCTTATAGTATAGAAGAAGATAGAAGAAGAAGATTCATTCAATATTTAAGAGCTGGGCTCTTGTCTGTGGAGTTTTTTCCAGGTAGTTCTGTCTTCGGCCAAATCCTTGACCTCCCTATACGACATGACTTTCGCCTTCTCCTTAATTTGATCTAAATATGATCTTCAACGTCTTTCTCTTCCTCTCCTGGCTTCTATCTTTCCTTCTACGATATTTTTAATGAAATTGTCATGTCGTATAAGGTGGCCAACCATTTTTTTTTCCTTTCCTCTTCTGTTGTCTATTGTATTTATTATGGTTCTTGGTTCTTGTGCTAGGCAGAATACCTCTTCATTTAATTTAATTTTAAGAAGAAGATATACATAATATATTACAATTCATCGGTAGGTACATTATTATTCAAAACTTACATGCTCAAGTTAGCATAACAATACCTCACTATCTGGTGTCTATAAATACTCCACAACATAAACACTGAGTCACGCTGTAGTGCCGCTATCTGTGCTGGATCACTGCCAGTTGCAAATTGACCTACTGCTGATAGTCCGCTAATGAACACCAAAAGTGAATAAACAGCGTCTCAAAAACTTTGCGGTGTTATACCTTTTTTACTGGTTAGACCTATACTGAACCCAATTGTTATACTACATATATGTACATACATACATACTTTATATCAATACATATTATATTTAACACCCAGACCGACAGCTAAAAAATTTAGTTCATCACAAAGATGTTGGCCGTGCCGGGAATCGAACCCAGAACCTTCTGATTGGCGGTCCGGCATGGTAACCATTACGCCAACGAGGTCGTCAGGTTTTATGATCGTTTTGTAGATCTTCCCTTTCAGTTTGATTGGGATTCTTCGATCGCAAGTTGTTCCAGAGACCTGTCGCCAATTTCAGTTCCAATGCATGGCTTTATTATCTGTGTCTACTTCCGCGGTTGGTAGTATCTAGTTTCCACCAGGCGTCCACATCGTACGGGATAATCAATCCGACCCACAGTAGCGCCCAGATGAAAATGACAGATTTTAAAAGACCGTCTCGTACAGACCGCTCATGCTAAAACAGCCCGCAACGAATATTGCTTAACCTCAATGATCGCATCAGATCTCGTTAATTATCCGAGCTACTTTCAAGATTTACATAAAATGAGAAAAACTTTATATTGTTGCTATAAGGTTTCCCTGCAAAAAACAAAACTAACTAACATGGTTGTAAAAAAACCACTGATCGAGTAGAATTTTTTTGCTATTGACGTAGGAGACTTAGGGATCAGCTTTGTTGTCCAAGGTCAGGGACAAACATCACGTATTCATATGTATTGAATTATGTGTCTTGGCCCATTAGTGTTGAGCATTTATTTTACTAGCTATAATCGTAAACGATATATCGATTCGTAATATAATGCCAAAAAAAGGTACTTAGTACATTATCTATGTCCCAAATAAATTTTAGGTAGCGTAGTAATGAAAAGTGATAGGTAGGTATCTTCGCAATATATTATAGGTATTTATTTTTCCATCTGTTTACTGGATCTGTCCAGATTTCAACTGTAAAACAAGTCGTGAGTAACTGAAAATTATGGTTTAATAGATACATAAGTTGCTATAAACTTCAATTCTACTAGTTCGCGCTCTTTCTGTTTCTTAACCCTAATAAATAGGTCGCAATGTAGTGTATGTAGTTCATTACTCGTGTGCTCTTTTCACGGTATAACGTCCGTAATATACTCGTATATTATCAATGTAAACGTTCAGCGAAACATAATATTATGATATTTACTAGTAACAAAAACCGGTATGTGCCGTAAATAGAAGCGTGTCACATCACTAGGATGACGCGGCTCGATGCACCGACCGCAGCCGGCCGCGGCCCCCGCGAACCGACTCGAACCGGATTCCGGCCAATCAACGTCCCGCATCCTCGAGCCTCAATCTAGCCACCAATCAGCGCTCAGTCGATCGCGCTCCGTCGCCCGCCGCGTACTATTTCCATTACGTCGTTTATTTTCCACTGATAAACCTTCGAGTTTCACACTCGCGAACCGGTGCAATCTCATTTCGTTGACTTTGCAAACCCGTTTGTTTATCAGCGCCATTCGCCGATCGCTATTCCTGTGTCGCAGCCGTCGAAAATAATGTTGGACAAGTGACTGTCGCAAAGAGTGTTGTGGTTTCGTGTCGTGTTTCCGTGGTCATCACAAATGGTTGTAGTGAGGGGTCGTGGCGAAGCTATGGTGGTATCGTGCGGGCGTTCGTACCGCCTGGGCTCCGGTGCTTTCATCTTTTTCAACCTGACGCGACAGGACTATAGCTGACCAGAAGACAATAATGCTCGTGTTCGAGCAGAGACTTAGTGCCCGCCACGCTAGCCGCGGTATCTGCCTGCAGGCGCGCCTGGTGCACGGGTTGGAAGCCCGCGGCTGGCGGATGAAGTTCTCCCTTCTGAGGGCCGAGGTGGACATCGACGCGGACCAACAAACCTACATCGAGCTAGCGCGTCGCTTCAAAGCGGCGAACGTGCAAGTCCGACGACGTAGATTAACGTAAATATCCAGATTTTTCTGCCCAAAACTCGTTGAGAGTCGATTAGGTTTCGATACTGACGTGTTTTCGTAGGGTTTTCAGTTCGAACCGGCTGAATTTAGACTGGTTTCGAGGCCGATTGTGATGGATTTTTTTACGTTTTCGAGTTTATACAAACACATACGTTCTTGCCTTATCTGTAAGTAGCAAATTGGATAACAAAGGTTTGTCCATAGCGATTTCATTCAACTGGAAAACACATTTAAAACAATTGAATAGAATAAATGCATTGTTTAATAACCTTGAGGCGTGCTTAGTGGTTTGCTATTGCTACTTTAAATACACACAACAAAACAGCTGATTAAGGTCATTCGCGGTTGTAATTCTAACCGGTCTTTGTTGATAAGAATTTATGGGCTTCTTTTTTTCAGGTAGGTAACCTGGTCTTGCAAAATCAGGTTTTTAAACTGGAAGGTTAGGATGGTCATATATATAGGTTTATTGATCTTTTGAAAGGGCATTTAGCAAGAGTACTAAGCCAACTTTAATGTCTAAAGTTGTTTTGTACTTCATTATTAAAATGGCAGATTTATTTTTCTTTGTATGGGCTAAGCGGCCAAGCTCTGGTGTCGAGAATTTTCAAGCTGCCCAATGAAGGCCTACAGCTTAATGACTGATTAGGTATACTATAACTAACTGCCGGAACCTACAATTTAGCGTGTCATTTGATCTATGGTATGAACCAGATGAAAATGCCACTTTCAAAACGATAGTAGTCTTATGTATGGTCACCCATCCAAACACATCGCTTTGACCATTGCTTAACTTCGATGATCGCGTCAAATCACCTTAGCTGGCTGAGTTACAGGTGCTACATATTATTTTACTTTTTTATTTATAATTTAATTCTTACAAATACAAATCATTTATTGATAACACCAAAGTTAGAAGTCAAATTATTCTTCATCTAATTTCAAAGTCTTATTTGAAGCAGTACTATCTTCTATTTCGTCTAAACAATATGTTTTAAACAATACCTACTATTTTACAATACATTGCAAACAACAGTATCAGATATGAAGTATAACAATCACTTCCTGAATTGATAATGGCATTATCTAGCTGTCTTCCTGTTTCCATTATTGCTAAGCTAAACAAAAGAAAATTGAATAAAAAGCAAATAAGCCTCATAATCTACTTTTTTTTTTGACACATTCACACACGGCTGGTTAGCCCCATACTGAACCATTTCTAGCTCGTATTATGGTTGCTAACACAGCTGATATACTACATATACACACAAACATATTATATATAAATACATATTTAACACCCAGACCCACAGCCAACAAATTTAGTTAAGCACAAAGATGTTGAATGGGCCGGGAATCGAACCCGGAACCTTCTGGTTGGCAGACCGGCATGGTAACCTTTACGCCAACGAGGTCGTCTTGACTTGAGTCATTAAGGCTTTCCGAGCCCCATACTAAATGCTTCTCAGACTGGCAACCATTTCCTCTAAGATTTTTAAATAGTAATCACTTAACATAAACTTAAAATGGTCTAATTGGGGCGCGAAATAGGTAATATTATAAGTTTTTTATCGCAAAACAGATATATCAGCGTGATTTTTTCCAGCAAAATACACATGTATGAGTGCAGTGCAACAACTTAGCTGTTCAGTTGACAGTGTCGCTAGTGGAGATTTGTTGCCACCTAAGAGTGCTGTCGAACTTGTAATTCCAATTTTGGCCACCTGAACAGCTAAGTTGGTGACATGTATACGTATACATTGTTAGTTTCCGTTTCCGTTAGTGTCATTCTCTCTGCCAAACATGAACCCAAGCTTACCATCCGTAGTAATAAATCAACAAAATTCCGTTAGATGGCAGGATCAAAAAAAGTATTGTTAAAGAGTTTGATGAAATTTATTTATTATTTTTAAATAAATTATTGCTATTTTTATATCAAGTATCGTAATAGAATTAAAAATTTAAAATATGTATAATTTTGTTTGATTATTTGAATGAAATTTAGTTATGTCAATGTCAGTTTGTCATATTTGACATACTTAAAAAAACGTGCGCGCTGCGGCCCGCAGGGATCATTAGTCGGTGAAGCTGACAGTTCAGGCGCAGCCGTCGTCGCGTATACATTGGCTGTGTTCCTGCCCTTGAGAATGGCACACTGATTGTGCTGAAACATGTCGGGCTAATTCCGACAAAATAAACGTAAGTGATAGCTGGTTATACAAACATTATTCAAATATGCCTTACGAAAGTTTTAATACAGTGATTAAAAAAACGTATTTATATTGCAGCAATAATTTTTAGGGTTAGGTACCCTAAGAATGAAATTAATATACTACTGCGATCTTTTCTGTACTTAAAAGATAAAAACGAATGCCTTTTACAAAATATTCGTTGTCTGTCTTTATGTCACCAGGCTGTTTCTAATACACCTTGATAGCTGAAACTTTCACAAATTATTTGTTTCCGTTGCCTATAATCCAATGCTATAACCCAAGAGTATACAAGTACTAGATACGCTATAACAACAAATACTAAAAACACAAAATATACAAATATAAAGAGTGGATGACACGTTTTTAAAGTGTACCTTAAAAGACGTGTTATATTTTGTATTTTTGCTCAATATCAAAAACGATAACAGGACACTAAAGAATTCTACAGAATATTAAGCTACGTATTACCTCTTTTTACTCTATCTTTACAATGACACTTGGTAGATTCTTTCATGATTTCTCTCTTTCTTTCTTTCAAAATAAAATGAATGTTTGATATGGGGTTCCCATACAAAAAACATGTTTCTTCGCCATATTTTAATAATGGTACGGAACCCTTCACGCGCGAGCCCGGTTCGTACTTGGCCAATTATATCAAATTTTTATACCTACGTCTTTTGTTTACCTATCAATATCTTTAACAATCTCATAATTACAAAAGGCTTGTTTGTTTGTTTGTTTGGATGTTTTTATGTTTTTTTGACGCGAATAGGCTCCGGACGAAAAAATTCTTACACCGTTGGGAAGTTACATTATCCCCAAATGACATAGGCATTATATTTTGTTGCAAAGGGTAAGAACTTCTTATTAAGACTCCAGTAATGTAACACAAGGTATAAAAAAGAGTAAAAAATTTGTTTCATCGCATGCGCTAAGAAAAGTTAGTTGTGGCGGGTGTCGTTTAGTATGTCTTGAGAGCAGCGGAACCCATAAATACAAAAAAAAACTTTAATCTATGTCAAAATTATAATGCGATAAAATTTAAATGTTTGTTTGTAACGAATAACATATTACACATCTGAACGACTTTCAAACATATCTCCTAGAATTCAATTTTTTTTATGCCCGTGCTAAGCCGGGACGGGCCACTAGTGTATAATTATATCAACGATACATGTAAACTGCCAGATGTACATTTATTATAACTAAGATTTCGACAGGCCTCTTACCTTAGAATAATAATAACAGTTTTTTTTATTTCAAATGTAGCTAAAATTGTATCCATAGTCTAATAAATATAAATTCCCTGATAATATGTAATTATTTACTTTTCTGATCATTAGACTTGAAGCTGATAAGATAGAGTAAAAATTAGGTTTCATCAATAAAAGGTCTCTGGATACGTAGCTTTATCAGATTTTGGCACCCCACGCACGCACTGTATGTAGAAGGTACATATGTGTCTAGCTCCGGTTTTGATGTTCTTAGCTATGTATGATGGTATTCGCATGTCCGCGAATACAAAATATTGGATATGATATTATTCGCAACTTTCCCAAATGAAAGGGCTTACATTTTGGAATCATGCGAAAAATACAACTGTTTCATGCAATATGTTAGATGATTCGTGAGAAACGTTTTTTCTTGTTACTTATATCATGTACCCTATAGATTTTTACTTTTCTAATTTCGTTTGAGGTTTGAAGGTATGCGCTATGAATATTATATACACGAAAACGAAACCTATTGAAAATATATTCTTTCTCATAATTTTCCTTCAAAAAAAAAGTTTCAAACAAAATAAAATAGCAAGAACAATTCATGAGATTCGAACCATGGTCAATTCAAATCATAAAAATATTTCATGTTCCAAAAATGCTTCCTCTACGAACGAGCTATATAATCGACAATTGAGCGTTCGAAATTGGCATCCATATTCAAATATGCTGAAGTTCAAGTGACAAAAAAAATTGTCAATGCTAGTGTGAGTGTAGCCGCATCGTCACAGAATAGATGATAGTAGATATGGGTTTTATATGGCTTTTTGTAAATTTTTGCTATTAACGCTTAATATATGTTGTTTTGTGATGAGCCTTAAAAATAATACATTAACAGTAGATTTCGCGAACCGATTCTGAAGTTACAAAAGAAATCACTTGGGCTGCTGGGATGAATATAACTAACTTATACCTATTTAACGCCATCTAGCGGCATATGAGCACTTGCAGCATGCTAGCGAACAACCTTAAAGAAAATATTTAGAAGTTAATCTCCTCTCATATAACCTTTCGAGTGAGTGCAAGAGGAAGCATACTGTCATATTTCTATTTCACACACATAGCTGTCAGCAGCTTTGTTTATTTCGCTACTGAATGTATTATATGCCACTTGGGGGCTCTTTGATACAAGTTCAGAAAATGAATTATCTAAATATGATCTGTACAAAATACAAATCATTTATTGATAACACCCAAGTTACATGTCAAATAATATGATATTAATACAAAAGTATATGATATGTATCTATGTCAATTTTCAATTAATAATAATAATAATATTTATTTTCCATAAACCTTAAGCTATACACATTAATTTTCAAATTATTACATATGTTAGATCAACTTATCTTAAGTAATAACTACAGCTTACATTCAAATTTGAATATACCAGAGCTTGTGTTAGTCGCTGTGACTGTTCAATGGACCCCAACCTAGGCGTGAGCCTGTATCTTGGCATTCTAATTCTAATAATATAACATCATTACAATAGTATATGATATTAATCAAATGTCAATTGTCACATCTAATTCTAGTAATATAATATCATTAAAATAGTACATGATATGAATCAAATGTAAATTTTCAATTCTAATTCTAATAATATAATATCATTACAATAGTATAATTATGATATTAATCAAATGTCAATTGTCACATCTAATTCTAGTAATATAATACCATTACAATAGTACATGATATGAATCAAATGTCAATTTTCATTTCTAGATAATCATTAATATTATAAAAAGTTTTATCTAGTAATAGAGTAAGTGATGGGGGCAGTCAGACCTGCACTGACAAACCGCAGGAGGTGTATTGAGCTTTTCCCCCTACCAGCCTACCCAAGCCATCCTACCTCTTTAAAGTAATGGAGCATGGTTTGTAAATTGAGTTTTTTTTTTCACATTTCACTCACGGCTGGTTAACTCTATACTGAACCAATTCTGGTATAAATAAATAGTTTATGTTATGGTAGCTAACACAACTGTTAGTCAGTAATTCCAGGCTAATAAATAAATAAATATTAGGACTTATTTCACACACAGCTGGTTAACCCCATACTGAACTATTTCTAGTTCGTATTATGGTTGCTAACACAACTGATATACTACATATACATACATATTTTATATAGATACATATTTAACACCCAGACTGACAGCCAACAAATTTAGTTCAGTACAAAGATGTTGGCCGTGCCGGGAATCGAACCCGGAACTTTCTGGTTGGCAGTTTTGCATGATAACCATTATGCCAATGAGGTTGTAGAATGGTAATTTTTGTATCAGTCGAGACTAAGAAAGGAGGCCATTTTTATTGTCTGTGGCATCAATTGTGAATGGCCTTTTCTCAGAGACTGTTGGACTCTTAAAACCGAAGGTTGCATAACCTTAAAATCTGACTTGGCAACAGAGACTATTCTGTAACATTATAATGGCCTGGTACCAAGTTCATACGTAAAATGTGCCGTATGCAATGACAATCATTCACTCAACTACGAGTAATGCTTTTTGAATTACACAAATTGGGGTCCCGTTATGTCATGCTATATTTAGAATGGTTTGTGCTCTGGCTATGTTCTGGCCTGTTGGAACTGGTGTGGGTAGTGATACTAGTTTTTTTTAGACAATTTATGTTTGGGCTCGACCGCTATAGAACCTGTCTAGCTCGGCTAACTAATGTTATCTGATGCAATCATAGAGGTTTAGCAATGGCCAATGAGAAGATGCATAATATGCAGCCCACTATACATTCCCACTACTGTGACTCGGGGCCTTCCCTCACGAGGAGAGAGATATAGGGCCATAATCCACCACGCTGGTCAAGTGCGGGTTGGCGAACGACACTCGTCTTCGAATATTTTGGTATTCAAACATGCCGGTTTTCTCAAGATGTTTTCCTTCGCCGTAAAGCGAGTCCAAATCCACATATAAGTTGAAAAACAAGTCATTGGTGTAGGGCTGGGATCAAACCAGGGGCCGTCTAATGGAAAAGCAGACGTTATTGCTACCGAGCCACACTCGCTTTTGTAGAGTGCATAGTGGTTTAGCAAAGGCTAATGCGGAGATTCTCTGGATGGGTGACCATACAAAAGATGGTCAATAAAATGTAGTATATTCATCTGGGCATTACCATAGGTAGAATGAGACGTTTTATTGTAGGTCATATATAAATAAAAAAAATAAAATAAAATTTCCATGTCACAATGTTAGTTACCGTACTCCTCCGAAATGGTTTGATCGATATTTACCAAATTTTATATGCGTATTCAGTAGGTCTGAGAATCAGCTACTATCTATTTTTTAAGACAAAACAACGTTGGCGCGTCGTTAACTATATATAATTATAAATTTTATTAATAATATTATTAATAACACAACACAGGGCTTAGCCGCTTAGCTCATGCGAAGAAATAGGAAGAAAAACCTAGCGACTTGATCCAGTGTTATTTGGGGGTAAAAAAGTGTTTTTTTTCTAATCAGCTGTATTGAGTAGACAACACATCTTCTTAGTTGTATTACTTTTGATGGGGGAGTCATCTTGGGTAAATACATTGTGGTAGGCGGCCCTGCTTTTTCCACAGAATAAATAGCAAAATATTAATAAAAAATATTCATTTTGTTGCAGTGTGACACCAAAAGCAGTCTCCAGTCCAATGGTAGTGGCCAAACCTCCGCCTGGTAAGCTGTGATTGATATTATACTTATATACAGTGTATAAACTCTATATAACGACACTTTTTTTACTCTATATAAGGGCATTTTGTGGCGTTATAGAGAGTGGTCGTTAAATGGAGAGAATGTATAATTGTATGGAATACAAGATAAACCAACTAATGCCAATTGCTTTCGACGGTTTAAAGAGTTTGTCGTTAAATCGAGTGACATAACATGCGAGTTTACACTGTACACTCAGACTACAGGAATAAAATACCTTTATTCCTGTAGTCTGAGACTGTACATTGAATATCATTTTTTTACGCATAACTTACTTACGGCTTATTTCTTTCCTCTACCAGAATAAACAGAGAGAGAGAGAGAAAGAGAAAGAAAGAGCGAGACCGAGAGAGACCACATTTTTATCTAATACAATGTCTTATATAATTTTCTTTTTTACAGCCATACTAGCGTCACCAAGCCAAATGAAGCCGCTTTATTGCCAAGAGTAAGTATTACCATAGACTAATAATTATAATAGACGCTCTAACTCTTGTTAAAAAACGTACACACAGAAAATACTGATACACGCAGCGCCATCTATTCGACATACATCGTTTTTGCCATAACTAATGAAATCTGCCTAAAATCTCTAAAAAATTGTATACAATTTTTATCAACACTTTACATTCACTGTCAATGTTATTTGTTACCCGTTGATAAGGAATTGTTATCAATGCAAATTTTGCATGTGCCATAGTTAAATGTGCAAATTTTGTTTGTATTTTATGTAATTCGTATTATATTTAGTAAGTTAGCTCAAGGATCTACGAGCCTTGCCTGGAAGAGGTCGCTCTAGGCGATAAGGACGTCAATTGTGGCACACAATTTTTTTTGTAGTCTTTATTTTAATTTAGTTAACGTTTGTGTCCAATAAAGAATTATCTATCTACTAAAGCCCCCCTTCATTTTTGTTAAGTTAGTTATCGTTTGTGTCCAATAAATAATTATCTATCTACTAAAGCCCCCCTTCATTTTTGTTAAGTTGGTTATCGTTTGTGTCCAATAAATAATTATCTATCTATCTATCTACTAAAGGCGCCCTTAATTTTTGTTAAGTTAGTTAATGTTTGTGTCCAATAAAGAATTATCAGTCAATCTACTAAAGCCGCCCCTATTTATTATCTGTACTTAATATCTTTAAAATCTGACATTATTTAAAATTTGACATTGCAGTAATTTAAGCTTTGACATGATATATGTAAATAGTAGTACCTAATTAGTTCGAACATGACAAGATTATTATAGTAATAAAACATCTTCTTGACATTTTATATAAATTGCCTTCAGTGGCACAAAATAGAATAGATAAAAATAAAAAATAAAATTAATATGAAAATTAATTTTATTTTTTATTTGTATTATGTAGTTTTATGATAAATCTTAATTATTGTAATTTAGTTCTTAAAAATTATATAATCTTACTAAAATGCTGTTTGTAAGTGATGTGCCGTGTATGACAAAAGTAGTCATGAGGTTAATAAATGATTTGATTTTGGTATTTTTTTACTGTTTTAAGTTGGTTTGACGACCTCGTTGGCGTAAAGGTTACCATGCCGGTCTGCTAATCAGAAGGTTCCGGGTTCGATTCCCGGCTCAGTCAACATCTTTGTGCTTAACTAAATTTGTTGGCTGTGGGTCTGGGTGTTAAATATGTATTTATATATAATATCACCGGTGCCTCCCGCTCCGGGTCGTTCTTGGTGCAGAGGTTGGCCATAGCTATTCAGCGCGGTAATGCAGCGAGCGTGATGGGCACCTTTGCACCGGGGGCGACCAAAGGCGGGTTATTTGATTAGTATTAGATTTAGTTTTTAATATGTGACATTTATATTGGACGTAATCTTATAGTATATAAAATTTCCGTGTCACAGTGTTTGTTACCGTACTCCTCCGAAACGGCTTGACCGATTTTTACCAAATTTTATATGCGTATTCAGTAGGTCTGAGAATCTGCTACTGCATATCTATTTTTAAGGCAAAACAACGTTTGCTGGGTCAGCTAGTTGTATATAATATTGAATTATTACACTGCTCTACAAAAAGTTATTTTTTTTTTCGTTGCCCTGGATATCATCGCAATTTTTTACGGTTTCAAGTACCCAGATTCCGAATATATTCATTAAAGTTCTCAATGTGCTCGTGTTTTCAAGATTTTTGCATATGTTATACTTGAACAATATTAGCTTGTTCATAATAAAACACAATTTTCCAACCATCAATTGGAAAAAAAAACTAAGCATATCCTACAAAATTATTGATAGTTTCATAGATTATGTGCATAGATAGACCTAAAATTATTGTCATATCCAAGGCAACAAAACCACTGTAGACCAGTGTTATATTAATTATGGAATAATGAAATAACCCATTTGAATGTTGTTTTGTTGCAGCAGTGAAATGAAGGTGAACACGCCGCAGTGCCACTCGCCCGGCGCCATCCTACCTGACCTGCCGCAACCCACCGACGATCCAGACAAGGTAAACTTCCAACTTCACGAAGAAACCGCAGCATATAATAAAACTAGCTGACCCAGCAAACGTTGTTTTGCCTCACTTATGAGTATGAAAAATAGATAGTGTAGCTTATATGACACGTTCGTAGATTTACCATAGCAGCGCCATCTAATGATTACTTACTCAACCCAGTCGAAAGGTATCGACATCTGTTAGAATCAATAATTGTGAATGTCAAATAATAACAGACAATAATTAACAATAAATTAAAATTGCGACTATAATTTGAGATTTAAACTATCCTATCTCTCAAGTTGGATCGAACTGCACATGGTGTGCGAATTTTATTATAATCGGTTAAGTGGTTTAGAAGTCAATTGAGGACAAACATTGTGACACGAGATTTATATATATTAAGATAAAGAAAAATAGCATAGCATAATCAGCCCACTATACGTACCCACTGCTAGGAATCAGGGCCTTCTCTCACTAAGAGAGAGAGATATAGGCCATAATCCACCACGCTGGCCAAGTGCAGGTTGGCGGATGACACACGTCTTCGGATAAAAATAAAATAGCTTTATTTCCCTTGTATTAGATATATAGTTTAAATACAAGTAAATTGATATAATTTCATGAAAAAAAAACACACACCAATAAAAAAAACCTTACAAATAGTAGATTAAATCTAAGTCATTCCTTATATTTAAATATTTGACATTCTATATTATTTTTAAATTATGTTCCGCATCAGGGTATCCAAATTGGGACAAAAACCTCCTCTTTGTATTTTTTTTTAATATTAGGACACATTTCACACACAGCTGGTTAACCCCAAACTGAACCATTTCTAGTTCGTATTATGGTTGCCAGCTGGTATACTACACATTATTACGTCCACAGAACTACGGCCTGTCCAAAGAAGCCACAGCGAGTGAGACACAAGCCTGGCTGAACGTGCATAGGTTCTCTCAGCATGTTAACACGTTTGGGAACTTCTCCGGTGCAGACTTATTAAGGTAATTATTACATATATCATTTATAAAATCATCTATATCATAGAGAGTTTTCTAGGTAAGCCAACGTTTAACTCGAGTTTTAAAGCTACCTAAATTGGTTGCTTCAATAACATGAGTAGGTAATTTATTAGAAATCATACTTCATAACTTTATTAACCTTATAACATTGCGTTATACTAGGCAAGTCAAATTAACATATTACATATTATTATATTCATCATTAATTAATTAATGAATTAGTCAATCCTACAATGTCATAATAATAAAATTGTTTTAAAAAACAAACAACCGACTTCAAAAACACAACTAAAAAGGGAAAAATAATTTTAAGCCTTAATCAAATCAAGAATATATAAATAGAATAGGAGAGTTTATTTCATGTACTTATAAAAAACTATTTACAATTTTTACTAATCCTGTATTCTTGGAGTCGGTGCCAGCAAAAAAAGACAATTGAAAATAGTTTTTAACAAATATTAATTTGTTCTTATTAGATGGCACCGACTTCAAGAATACAGGATTACTAAAAATTGTAAATAGTTTTTTATAAGTATATGAAATAAACTCTCCTATTTTATTTATATATTCTTGATTTGATTAAGGCTTAAAATTATTTTTCCCTTTTTAGTTGTGTTTTTGAAGTCGGTTGTTTGTTTTTTAAAACAATTTTATTTTTACATTTTTAGTGGTTGGTAATGATATTTTGTTTAAGTTTAGTTATGGAGAGCCAAATAAACTTCACGATGAAAAAATTTGGCGTGTGCCAGGCAGGCAACCAATTGGGAGCAAATCTAGCTGGATGCGAGCGAAGCGAGCGCGAAAATTTTCACCTTATTTGTTTGAACCGTTTGAAGTCCAAAGTAGCACAAATTACATAATGTTTGTTGAGTCAAAACGTACTAGAACCAAGTGCGAGCGAAAAGAGACGAATGCGAGCGAAGCGAACTATGCGCGAGCGAAGCGAGCGCGAAAATTTTCACCGTATTTGTCCCAACCGTTTGAGCATAAAAAAGTTCAAAGCAGCACAAATTTCATAACGTTTGTTGTGTCAAAACGTACTAGTACCAATTGCGAGCGAAGCGAGCGCGAAAAATTTTCACCGTATTTGTTCGAACCGTTTGAACATAAAGAAGTCCAAAGCAGCACAAATTACATAATGTTTGTTGTGTCAAAACGTACTAGAACCAAGTGCGAGCGAAAAGAGGTGGATGCAAGCGAAGCGAGCTATGCGCGAGCGAAGCGAGCGCGAAAATTTTCACCGTATTTGTTCCAACCGTTTGAGCATAAAGAAGTCCAAAACAGCACAAATTACATAATGTTTGTTGTGTCAAAACGTACTAGAACTAATTGGGAGCGAAGCGAGCTATGCGCGAGCGAAGCGAGCGCGAAAATTTTCACCGTAGTTGTTCCAACCGTTTGAACATAAAGAAGTTCAAAGCAGCACAAATTACATAATGTTTGTTGTGTCAAAACGTACTAGAACCAAGTGCGAGCGAAAAGAGATGAATGCGAGCGAAGCGAGCTATGCGCGAGCGAAGCGAGCTATGCGCGAGCGAAGCGAGCGCGAAAATTTTCACCGTATTTGTCCCAACCGTTTGAGCATAAAAAAAAAATTCAAAGCAGCACAAATTATATAATATTTGGAGTGTCATAAGCCCAGAACATTCTGGGGGAAATTAGAACGAAGCGGGATAACTCCTAGCGAAGCGAGCGCGTAAATATTTTCCTTATCCGTTCGAGGGTCTTGTCTATTAATATATCAAATTTTACAGTTCCTTCTTCCACTAAGTATGACCCAAGTGGCCAAGCTCTGGCGTCGAGATTTTTTCAAGCCCCTGATTTAGTTTGAACCCTGCTTGTACTAAGAGTAGTGGTCCAGGCCCAACAAATTAACGCGTTATCCGAAGCACAGTAACGCCCAGATGAAAATATCACATTTTTTTATGGAAGTCTTGTGCATGGTCAGCCATCCAAAGACTGGCCGCATGGGCCGTTGCTTAGCCTCGATGTTCGCGTCAGATTACTTTTGTTAGCCAGGCTGCTAATTTTATGAGCGAAATCTGTATTGCCGTATGAGCGCGAAGAAGTAAAATAGGTTATCGAGTTATTTGGGCTTCCCACGGGAATAGCAACGACTTTTAAGATAAAAAAAAATACATACATTCGAATATATAACCTCCTCCTTTTTTGAAGTCGGTTAAAAAGTAACCTTCGTGTTATACAAGGTCTAGTCTACCCCCTATATCAAATTTTAGCGAAATCAGTGTGTCATGTGTTATGTGGTGCATCCCACGGGAACAATAATTATTTTCGGGATAAAAAGTAGCCTATGTGTAAACACATAGTCTAACCTATCTTCATTCCAAATTTCATCAATGTCAGTACAACCGTTCGAGCGTGAAAAAGTTAAAAAGATTTATATGTTATTTGGTGCATCCCACGGGAATAGTATTTATTTTCGGGATAAAAAGTAGCGTATGTGTTAACACATAGTCTTACCTATTTTCTTCTCAAATTTCATGAATATCAGTACAGCCAAACGAGCGTGAATCTCTCTTCATGTGTAAAAATAACCTAACATTTTAGGTTTTTCTTCGATTTCCCTAGGAGTACATCATCAGAACCAGTTTTAGTGACAATGGGACCAATTCAGAACCATACTCTTTCAATTAAAATAAGAATTTTGAGAATCGATCCACAAATGGCTGAGAAATCGGTGAACATACATAAAAAAAAAAAAATACATACACGTCGAATATATAACCTCCTCCTTTTTGAAGTCGGTTAATAAAATAGAAAATAACAACACATTTACACATAATTCATGTCACTTTACAGTTTGTCATACTTAAATAAAGATTCTGAAAGAGGCAACCGCAAATATTCATTTAAGGCATAAAAAGGGTTTTCCATGAATAAGTTTTTAAATTTTCATTTAAATGTGTGAAAAGGTAGGTCTGTCATACTTTGAGGCAGTTTGTTAAACATACATATTTTGTTGTAGATCCTTTGCTTTTGCACTTTAAGCGTCCTATTGTTTGGTTTTCTTAATCCTCTTGGTTTTCTTACAGAATAACGACTCTAATTTTTTAACAATTTCTTTTTGTTGTTAGATGTCGAGTATACACGTGTGTATACAGAGAAACAACAGTCATAATTTTGTTTTTCTTAAATTGTTAAATAATTACACAGCTCTACAATTTTTTTTTTTTGTTGCCCTGGATATTATCGCAAATTGTTACGTTTTTAAGTGCCCAGATTACGAATATATTCGTAAAAGTACTAAATTTGCTCGTTTCTACAAATTGAATTTTGAACTATTTATTGTCAAAATTTTAATTTTCAGTCATTTGTTGAAAAAAACACGAGCAGATCTAACAAAATCATTGATATTTTCACGAATTGCGAGTATAAATAGACCCAACATCATTATCATATCTAAGGCAACAAAACCACTGTAGACCAGTGTAATTATTGTAAGTACTTGGGCCCATATGTGTAATAACATGATATGTTGCTTTGTCTGCCAGGTTGTCCCGTGACGATATAATCCAGATCTGCGGCCTAGCCGACGGCATCCGCCTGTACAACGCGCTCCATGCCAAGTGAGTCATTGCTATTTTTTTTTTATTTACACCTTCACATACGGCTGGTTAGCCCCATACTGAACCATTTCTAGCTCGTATTATGGTTGCTAACACAACTGATATACTACATATACATACATACATATTTAACTCCCAGACCCACAGCCAACAAATTTAGTTAAACACAACGATGTTGACCGGGCCGGAAATCGAACCCGGAACCTTCTGATTAGCAGACCGACATGGTAACCTTTACGCCAACGAGGTCGTCAAACGAGTTTACTTTTGTATTATTATAAACATTATTTTATTGTTTTGGATATACTTTTGTATACAGTTCAACTCGCGATTACTTGAAATCTATGATACTTAGGATAATAAAACCTTGTGAACTGAATTCTAAATATGTTTAGATATATGCAGTATAAGTATTGTCACACAGTTCAGAAGCACCTTGTATAAAAGTAGTAGTTCAATTTAATTTTTATTGCTAACAACAATATTATTAAAATGCATAATTATGTCAAAATTTTAAATTATAAAAGTTGAAATTATAAATAAATAAATATTAGGTCATATTTCACACATGGCTGGTAAACCCCAAACTAAACCATTTCTATTTTGTGTTATGGTAGCTAACACAACTGATATACTACATATAGATAGATAGAAAATTCTTTATTGGACACATTTATTATTACATACAATAAAGAAAAAGAAAGAGCTTACAAATAAATGTGCTACAATTGGCGGCCTTATCGCTTAAAGCGATCTCTTCCAGGCAACCTTTGGATGGAGAGGAGGATATAAATTTTATATAGATACATATTTAACACCCAGACCCCACAGCCAACAAATTTAGTTTAGCACAAAGATGTTGGTCGAGCCGGGAATCGAACCCGGAACCTTCTGATTGAGAGTCCGGCATGGTAACCATTGCGCCAACGAAGTCGTCTTTTCTACTTTCACGCTAATATTGATTGCTGGGGAAAATATGTATGCCAAGCTCCATACATAAATGTGCGATGCCCTTTGTATATAAGAGTGTTTGTATTTGTAGACGCATCGAGCCGCGACTGACGGTGTACGTGTGCCCGGTGGGGTCGAACATCTACAGCGCGCTGTATCTGCACGCGTGCCGCGCGCGCGAGCTGCTGCACAAGCTGCAGAGCATCCTGCACGACCAGAACAAAGTGAGCCCCCAGCCCCCTCCCTCTTCCCCCTTTCACACATCAGCTGTTGCAAGAAGCCAGACCGTACGTACATATAGTACAGTATGAAAAAGGTGGTTTTCTAGGGTGAAATTCTGAAATTACTAGATCTAAAGGTAGCTGCAGAACATCCTGCTTGACCAGACCAAGGTGAGCCCCCAGCCCCCTCCCTCTTCCCCCATTCACACACCAGCTGTTGCAAAAAGCCAGGCCGTACTATACGTACAGTGTTCAGTTTTAAAAAGGTAGTTTTGTAAAGTTCACAAATTACTAGCTCTAAAGGAAGCTGCAGAATATCCTGCACAACCAGACCAAGGTGAGCTCTCCACCCCTCTTCCTTATCATACCATATTGTTGCCAGAAGCCAGGCCGTACTATATGTACGTACAGTGTTCAGTATTAAAAAGGTAGTTTTCTAGGGTAAAGTTCTGAAATTACTAGCTCTAAAGGAAGCTGCAGAATATCCTGCACGACCAGACCACGGTGAGCCCCCAGCCCCCTCCCTCTTCCCCCTTTCACACACCAGCTGTTGCAAGAAGCCAGACCGTACTGTACGTTCGTTTAATACAGTATTCAAAAGGTGGTTTTCTAGGGTGAAATTCTGAAATTACTAGCTCTAAAGAAAGCTGCAGAACATCCTGCACGACCAGACCAAGGTGAGCCCCCAGCGCCCCTCCCTCTTCCCCCTTTCACATACCAGTTGTTGCCAGATGCCAGGCTGTATGTACTGTACGTACGTTTAGTACAGTATTTAAAAGGTAGTTTTGTAAAGTTCTGAAATCACTAGCTCTAAAGGACTGCTGCAGAACATCCTGCACGACCAGACCACGGTGAGCCCCCACACTTCCCTCTCCCCCCTTCCCTTAATACACCAGATTGTTGTTAGAAGCCAGGCCGTACTGTATGTACAGTGTTCAGTATTAAACAGGTAGTTTTCTAGGGTAAAGTTCTGAAATTACTAGCTCTAAAGGAAGCTGCAGAACATCCTGCACGACCAGACCAAGGTGAGCACCACCTCTCTCCTTCCCTTCCCTTCTTACACACCAGTTGTTGCCAGATGCCAGGTTCGAGCTGTCGGTGAAGGATAACATCGTGAGGAAACCATAGCATGTAAATGTGAATGTAAAGAAAACAAAATATAGCCTGTGTGAATGTGACTCGGGGATAATGTAGCTTCCCAACAGTGAAAGTATTTTTTAAATCGGTCTAATAGTTTCAGAGCCTATTCGCGTCAAACAAACAAACAATCAAACTTTTCCTCTTTGTAATATTGGTATAGATATTTTTTTTTACATATTTGTGGTTACCATTGACTATCTACATGCTTGTCGAGCAAAGGATCAGCTTTTTGCTCTACCACTATGCAAAAACAATGTCTGAGTACAAGACCTAAAAACGTTTCTTCACGCACAATGTTTGTCTGCCCACAGGATTACGAGACTGTCCTGGTGGCGGGTCCGCAGGGCGCGCGCGTGCGGCTGACCGACGAGCTGGTGCGTCACCTGCCTGACAACTCCACGTACCGGCTGCAGCGGCTAGACGACTGTGCCAGCCTGCTGCTCTCGCCCACCAACAACTAGACTAGCCTGACTACTTCACCTACCGGTCGGCTTGCTCGTATGAGCTGGGTGGTCAAGAGAGAGAGAGAGAGAGCTTTCTCGCCGCCCGAAGGCCTCTGACTTGGCTTAAAGGTTGCTTGTACTGAGACTAGATAGATAGATAAAATCTTTATTGGACACATGAATATATATAAAAAAAAATGGTTGCCTGTAAAGTCGGTTTTACGGGCGAAGATTTTACGTGACAACGTCTGCCGCGTGCTGCGCGCGCGGCAGACCGATCATAGTTGAGTGGGAGAGAGACGCAAGGCATTCGGCGGGCCTCTCTCTCGTTCGGTGACTCATCGTAACGTTACCGGGCGTTACACTTTTTAATAAGTGACACCCAGCCGCAACCTAATTTAAGACGTTGTCACGTCAAAAAAGACACAAAAGACAATTAACTTAAAATTAGTGTGCCACAATTGGCGGCCTTATCGCTTAAAGCGATCTAACAGCCGGGATCTACAATTTAACGAATATCCCCCCCTCCGGATAGATGTTGTGTCCGGAGACGGCCATAGGTCATGCATTGTAGCTTGGACCAGTCGTATGCGCGTTAATATCGTTATGAAGTTGCGAAGGTTTGCCTCCATCTAGCAAAGGGATATCCCCCGGACAGATGTTGTGTCCGGAGACGGCCGTCCGAAGGTCGTGCATTGTAGCTAAGACCAGTCGTACGCGCGTTGTAAATACCGCGCGCGCGATTCAGAACGAACGCTCTGATTGGTGGAGGGCGGTGATGTGTGACAGAGACGCCACAAGCGTATACTTGACAAGTCGCCTGTAGCTCGGCTAGCTAAGGTGATCTGACGCGATCATCGAAGCTAAGCAACGGTCAATGCGTACGGTTTTTGGATGGGTGACCATGCACAAGACTGTCTTTTTAAAAGTGACATTTTCATGTCTTGATGATGATACACATCAGTGTTACGTGACTCGATAAGAGACATGCGCGAACCATCCAGTTTAAGTTGCGCGTCAAATGTTGGCAGTTAAAGTGATTAAGGTGAGATATTTATATCACCAGACTATATTTAGTTAAATTAAAATTTTATGTGACACTATAATATTTTGTGACTATGATTATTATATATGAATACCAACAGCCTGTGCGGAGAAAATCTGCTGAAATTAGAGCTTAAACGCTTAGCTGACACTAAAGTTAGCTAGCGTTGTAAATATGGGCCTTTAACACATTTGAATTTTGAAACCCTTGAAGATATAAAAAAAGAAATCAAAAATATTTCGACCAGCCGGATTCGAACCCGCGTCTCCGGCAAACCAGGCCAAACGCTCTAGCCACTAAGTTATGGTCGAATCGCCACTAGCCAGAGCTAGAATAATTCACGATTCTCATACAAAAAGTGACTAGTATTGTAACCATGTGCCTTAAATATAGTAAAAGGATCAAATCGCTTGGCGTATTATAAAAAAAAATGAGAGGCTTATTTTTAAGAACATAAGTAGTTATTTTTTTAAGAAAAAGAAATGATATAGTACACTCGTCTCGTAGGAATCGAATGTGGGATAGGAAACGAATGTATGGCAAAGTATTTTGTAAAAGAAAAGTTTGAAAAAACTTGTTTCACTAACACACACATCTCATCTTGTCATTTTACTAACTCAAAATACCCACATTTGTATGGAAATATTGTTTTTTTGTTTTTCAATGTATCGTATATCAATGTTTTTATTTTCAATTTGCGGGTATATAGTGCTGTAGTTTCATTTTTTTTTTTTTTTCACTTAAACTTCCAACATCAAAAAATTATGGGTGATCATTTTATTGTCCTTTTTTATTGTTGGGAGTTGTTAAGATTAAATTAGTTTTTTTTTTTATATTATTTCAAAGTCGATAGTTTGTTAAGCTTCGACTTTGAATAAATAATCATTATTATAAATAATTTCTAATGGCTAATGATTTAGTAAGTACATATATCTTAATAATTAAGGTCAAAACTTTGTCATGCCAAATGATAACAAATAGTACTTTTAATTTTTACACTACATAACCGCCGCGTAACCACACAGGTTCGTACCTCGTTGGCGCAATAGTTACCATGCCGGACTACCAATCAGAAAGATCCGGGTTTGATTCCCGGCTCGGCCAACATCTTTGTGCTTAACTAAATTTGTTGGCTGGTGGATCTGGGTGTTAAATATGTATCTTTATAAAATATATATGTATGTGTATGTAGTCAGTTGTGTTAGCCACCACTATACTTATACAATACGAACTAGAAATGGTTCAGTATGGGGTTAACCAGCCGTGTGTGAAATAAGTCCTAATATTTAATATCTATTTATGTATTAGTCTGCAATTATTGGCTATCACGGAGGCTGCCGTTATAAAAAAAAAAACATAGTTCTAAGTTTCAATTAATATTTGACACATGCGAAATGTGTCCAATGGTTAGCAACATTGTAGTCCAATTTAAGGTGAAGTGCGCTTACCCAAAACACGGGTTCACTCTTGTCTTCAAAACAGCTCGATTAATTAATATTAATTGATTACACATATATTTATACATTTGCTTCTAGTATTGAAAAAGTTATCATTTTGGCATGGCTTTGTTTTTAAAGTAAGTGTTTATGATAGAAAAAAAAATTGTACCAAAAATTTATTGGATTCTGTCGTTATAAGCTTTCTAATTTTAAGTTAAAGATACGTTTTTACCAAGTTTAAGATCATTCCAAGCAGATTAATAACTAATAAATAGGCTATACTTGATTTTAACAAGGTAATTGTGCAATAATTGTATGTTTTTTCAAATCAGTTGAAATCGTTTTTTAGTGTATTTTTCAAAATATACACCTTCAACCAAATTGTGATTTTTAAAATTAGTTATTAAATTAATGTAATCATTTGTTATTAAAGATATTTTAGTGTAAATTAAGCAAAGTACATATACAGTGTAAATTCTATATAGCGACACTGAAGGGATGGTTCATTCTATGGCGTTATAGAGAGTGGTCGTTAAATGGAGGAAAGGTATAATTGTATGGAAGACAAATTAAAGCCGAAAGATTTCGACGCTTTAGAGAGTTGGTTGTTAAATCGATGGAGTTTGCACTGTACTTTATATTAATTTTGTTTTTATTATTAATGTACTGTAAAATACCTATATAGTTACCTAAATACATTAAATACGCCTAAAGGCAGATGTGTGTATGTAATTTTATCATAATTACGTTACTATATCAAAGGTTATTTTTCTAGAAATAATAAAACACATTTTTGAAACACTCATGCATACTGAAAATGTTATTAAAACAATTTTATATTTAGTTTATTTTAAGAATAGCAGAAATAGTCTGGGCATAGTTTCATATTAGTTTGTGCGTTAAAATAAATTTAGTTTGTTTAAATGTGATTTATTTTGTTAAAATATATACTTATCCACAGTAGAAAGCAAATTTATTTATTTAACCTACTAGTGGTTAAGTATATAATCATATAAATTGTATAATTTAAAAATAAATAATATGATAAAACATTAATAAATTGATAAAACATCAATAAATGATAAAACATCAATAAATTGATAAAACATCAATAAATTAATGAAAAAAAAATATAAATGAAGGGAAAGCTGTACTATACATCTTATATTGGAGATTTAATCCTTACATATGTGTAAATTCGACCTTTTATTTTTACCTTTGATATAATCTACTATATGATTTGAAATAATTTGTAGCAGATTTATGTATAAGTCAACAAAACCATGTTGTTAAAAATGAGGTGCCTTATAAGTGCCTAGACAATATGGAGTCTAGCGCTCGTTGCAAAGGAGTATTCAATGTTATTTTTATAATAATTAATTAAGAGACTATAGATTATATAATAATGCATGTAGTAGTTAAATAGTTGATGTAGTCAATAAATGTGTATAAAGACTTTGCAGTGTTTTCTTTTCAAACTTTCTGTTGGAGTGAAATACAATTATATAGATAGATAGATAGATAAATTCTTTATTGGACACATAAATACAAAAGACACAGTATAAGACAATAAACTTAAAATTAGTGTGCCATAATTGGCGGCCTTATCGCTCAAAGCGATCTCTTCCAGGCAACCTTTGGATGGAAAGGAATTTATAAACAACTAAAGAAGGACGTAGTGTACAATAAAGAATAATAAAAAAAAACATACATATAATATTAATATTATAAGATATAACCTAATACATATATAAAATATAGATAATATACTTATACATAACGTACCAAATTAATTTAATAATTGAGTAATAAAAAAAAAAATATAAATAAATAAACAGTATCTAATTGAAGGAAAAAAGTGAATTGTCTCAGAGCAGTGAAGATAAATACCACTCTTCCACAAGTTTTTTAAAAGTATCAATCGTCTGAGCTTTCTTAATGTTGAGTGGTAAGGAGTTCCATAGCCGCACAGCTTGTACAGTAAAGGAATCGTAATAAAACGATTTCTTTGGTTTTTTTTTTTATTATATTGCACCACTAAAGTAGGCCAGGACAGATCCTACTAATATAATAAATGCGAAAGTTGTACGATTGTTACTTTTTGACGCTCAAACGGCTAAACTGATTTAGATAACATTTTGTATGGAAATTAATAACGTAATGGAACCTTGGATTAACACATTGGCTACTTTTTATCCCGAAAACAAAACTGATAACCGTGGAATATGCCAATAACTTCAAAATCTATGTTACTCCTTAGAACCTCATAAGGAGGAAATATGAATGTCTAAGCAACAATATTTTCGCCTTTTGGGGTTGAAACTGGGACCATGGGGCCCCTACGCCCGTAAGTTATTTATTGATCTGTCCAAACGGCTGGTGGACAGAACAAATGACCCAAGAGCTAGCGCTTACCTCGGCCAACGTATAAGCTTGGCGATCCAGCGAGGTAATGCCGCCAGCATTTTAGGCACCTTACCCGCGGACACTGACTTAGATATTTTAATCTACTATTTGTATTTTTTTTTATTGTGTGTTTTATTTTCATGGAATTATACCTCTAATTTGTTACTCCTTCACACTGAAACGCCTTGACTGATTTTGAGGAAATTTGATGTGGAGACAGATTAGACCTTGGATATGATTACAAAGGTTACTTTTATCCCGGAAAAATTACTTCAAAATCTATGTTACTTCTTCACGCTCAAAACCTGGACCGATTAGACCTTGAATTAATACAAAGACTACTTTTCATCCCGTAAACGATTGTAGTTCCCGTGGGATGCTCAAATAATTACTGTCAAAGATTGCCCTGAATTCAATCAAATACGAGACCTTTTATTTTCCTTCACCGACTTGATAATAGATATTAATCTATACTTTATGACTCTTTGTCCTGACTCATTCATTCATCTATAGACAACGCAGAGCCCAAACGGCTGGTCCTAGGGGTATGAAATTTGGAGGGTGTATTTGTTTTAGTATGTAGACGCGTACTAAGAACGGATTTTTGGAAATTCCACCCCTAAGGGAATGAAAGGGGGTGAAACAGTTTGTATGAAAATTCTTTGTTTTTGAACTTCTAGCAATGAAATTTGGAATATGTATAGTTTATGTAAAATTAAAAATAATGGTTTCAAGTTTTTTTTGCCAGAGGCGAAAAGCGACCTACACGCGGGCGGAGCCGCGGGCAACCTCTAGTTTCATAATAAATTTCGTATATTAGAAAATATATAAAAAATGGGTTGCCTATCTTTTACCTGGACGAACTACTGATCGCAATGAAACAGTGCTTATGTCGTAGACAGAGAAACCAATTCTCCGTCTACGGCTTATGTTGATATATATTTTTTTTTCTATTATTGAATCGGTTGAAAGTAGCTGATTTCGACATACTTGTTTACACCTGGCAACCCAGTAGTTTTTTTTCGATGTTATAACAAATCATTTTTTTTTTTTATATATTCTGTCCAGGATTTTTTTAGGCAAACCATTTTTTAATATATTTTCTAAGATGCTAAATTCATTATGAAATTAATTTTATTCAATGTCGGTGAAGGTCGATGTAGGCTCGGATCTTGTAGGCTTGAATTATTTTGGGAAGGACTAGCTGCCAAGGCACGGACTAACGCCTATTTTGGCAACTAATATGTATTTTTTGGTGACAATAAATTATTTTGAATTTTGAATCTTAGACCACGTCTTACCAGTAAGCAGACGATATGTCAATCGCCAACACTAATAATTAGGTGGGATTATTCTTAGTGTCTTATCTTTCTATACATAGTTTTTTTTTCTAAATATTAGGACACATTCCACACACGGCTGGTTAGCCCCACAATGAACCATTTCTTGTTCAGTGCCAGTTGCTAAAACTGATATACTTAACAGGAGACATACCGGTATATTTTTTTTTTTACTCTAAATAGGTCAGCGCTTGACCACAAATTCACCTGATGAAAAGTGACATTGAGGACCACGGTGAAGCGCGCTTACCTAGAAGGAACCGGTTCACTCTTGCCTTGAAAATCGCCAGATTATAGTCATTGGGGAACAGGGAATTCGGCAAGGAATTCCAAAGTTTGGCGGTTCGGACAATAAAGGTGGAGGCAAAACGCCTAGTGCGTGCCTTAGGCACCTCAACTGTAAACCGATGCCGCCTTGGCGTTTCCCTGCTCGTCCGATAATGGGGCGGGGGGAATTACTTTATGTAATTCATTCGCACACTCTCCGAAATGCAACCGATAGAACACCGACAAACGTACTTACGTTTTAAAACAATGACTATTTATCCAGCACAATCACTTAATAACCACAATAAAACAAAAAATATAGCTTGTAAAATTTATTAAACAGTAAAAAAGGCACAGTAACATGGTTTTATAATACTGACCCCATGCAACACCTTGTGATGGATATAACTAAACGTTTTACAAGAAATAAATAGAACTATGCTCTAACTTAGGTACCTATTTATAAAAGCAGGTTATCATCTAATTGGCAAATGTAAAAAGAAACAATACTTTTCTGTAATAGAGTAACTTTGTATGGAATCCTGCACTTTTTTGTATGGAATCCTAATACTATTTGTATGGAATCTTACAACTATTTGTAGGGAATCCTGCTCTTTATTTGTATGGAATCCTGCTCTTCATTTGTATGGAATATTACAATTATTTGAAAGGAATCCTGCACTTTATTTGTATGGAATCCTGCTCTTCATTTGTATGGAATCTTACAATTATTTGTAAGAAATCCTGCACTTTATTTGTATGGAATCTGACTATTATTTGTAAGAAATCCTGCACTTTATTTGAATGGAATCCTACAATTATTTGTATATAATTTAACACTTTTTGTATGGAAGCTGACACATTTTGTAAGGAATCCTATACTTTTTGTATGGAATCCGTTACTTTTGTCTGCTATTCTACTACAAAATAGAAGTGTGCAAGAACTACTCTGTCTCAAGGTTGAAGAACAACATTATCGTTTGAATTACAAAACTTCTACATCTGATTTTGACGCACACTGTGACTCTGGGTTTGTGACACAAAACAGCATTGGAAAACATATAATAATGCTTTTTAACTCGGTAAAATAAAGAAAACATTTGAAAGTTCGTCTTCCTCTTGCTCACTCTCATGTGGTTATAAATTCAAAATACAGCGTAAACTCCATATAACGTCACTCGATTTAACGACAAACTCTCTAAAGCGTCGAAATCAATTGGCTTTAGTTCGGCTTAGCTTGTATCCCATACAATGAAACATTCTCTCCATTTAACGACCACACGCCATAAAATGCACAGTCCAATCAGTGTCGTTATAAAGAGTTTACACTGTATTTTATTTCAGGATAAGTGCAATATCCAATTATTTCATAAAATTATATAAGTTATAGGCAAGTAAGACGATATGAACTTTCAAGTTTTCTTTAGACATAAACCAAACTAGAAAATTATAACAAATGCATGTTTTGGTAATCTATAAAAAAAATCGGAATGCGAATTATATCGAAGTGTAAAGTAAAAACAAAACTATTTGAGAACAGTATTGGTGACTTTGTTTCAAACTAAACATTAGACTTATTCATATAAAACAAAATAATACGAATAAGGTGTAAAAAAAATATATGTAATATACATAATAATTATGTATTTGTTTTCCTCTAAGTAACTTAAAATCTAATTAAGAGCGAAATTAAGCGAATAACCGTATGTGGTTTTTAACAATCATTTTTTTTTATCAAGCAAAGTTTTAACAAATATTTAAAAAGTTAAGTGAATTATTTACAAAAAAGAAATATAAATGGTTTAAATAAAGAGTTATTTCTTTAAACTTATAATTTCTGTTTAAATTGTTTTTATGTTAAGTCTGTTATCAGAACACCAGTTAGCGACACTCTGGCTTAAAGCGGAGCATGCCTAGTTTGGAATAGCTGGCTCTTAAGGAGGCTACCGGAACACATCGTTCGGTATTCAGTGACAGATTTTTCAACTTAAGGGCGGTAACCAGAGGCAAGCACTGGAAAATGCTTTTGACGTGACAACGTCTTAAATTAGGTTGCGGCTGGGAGTCACTTATGAAAAAGTGTAACGCCCGGTAACGTAACGATGAGTCACCGAACGAGAGAGAGGCCCGCCGAATGCCTTGCGTCTCTCTCCCACTCAACTATGATCGGTCTGCCGCGCGCGCGGCACGCGGCAGACGTTGTCACGTAAAATCTTCGCCCGTAAAACCGACTTTACAGGCAACCATTTTATACCATGCTTTGGTTTCTACACTTTCACCAAACGCTCGAGTAGCAGGAATCGAACCTACGACTTAGGGGACGTGAGGCGACCGCACGCTCGACTTAACTGTAATCGCAATCATAATTTAATTTTACCTAAATCGGTGTATTTTACTAACAGTTCGTATGTTGAATGACATTATCCCATTTTATATTATCTGTTGAAAAAAAATCAAGTTCAAAGTTTTAGTTTTACCCACACCGGCTCCCGGTATGTCAACAGTTGCGGCGAAAATGTGTTTATACCTGGAGCCGGTGTTTCTACATACAAGTGGTTAATGTTTATTAAAATGGAATGAACAGAAATGCAAAACTTATTTTGGTCCTTTAAAATCTTAAAAATCCTACCATGCTCTTATAACATTTTGTAACTCATTTATTTATTTAAAATATGTAATAAAAACCAAAATAATATAAACTTATATGTCGATAAAAAAAAATTATTATTTTAATACATACATACATACTGTATAAAAATCAATAAGAAAAATTCTATGAGAAATTTTATTTTAAAGATACGTCTTGGTAAGTCTATAAGGCTAATTTATCTATTTTTTTTTACAATACAATAGAATACAATATAAAAATATATGTTTTTTACCTTATTTTGTAAATCTAATGGCAATGTAACAATATTGGTCCCGCTTTTTAGAGCCGGATGTAATTAATTTCTAGTTAGGGGGTAGTTTACAAACAAATCAGTGTTGAATTATTCTATTAATTAAGACAAAGATAAGTGCAAAATTTTAATTTTACAGATATCGCTATAAATCGTAAATGCTAAAAAATTCCGAAAAAAATAGCTCAAAGGTTACAAAGAACTACTCTAAGATTATTTAAACAGTGTAAACTCCATGTTACATCACTCGATTTAACGACGAACCCTTTAAAGAGTCAAAATCAAATTAGCTATAGTTGGTTTAGCTTGTATTCCATACAATGATACATTATCTCTATTTAACGATCACTCTCTATAACGCCATAAAATACAGTCCCTTCAGTGTCGTTATATAGAGTTTACACTGTACTTATTTTCGGACCAATCAGACTTATCAATATGAAAAAAAACTGGTTCAAAAAACTTTTTTTTTACTTTTTAACCAATTTTATTTCTAATGCATAAGTCTGAATGATACCAAAATAAGTATAATAATTTAGACGGCATTTAAGCAATTTTTTTATGATATTTTTTATTATTTACGATTTAAAAAGAAAATGCCGTAAAATCTAGATTTTGTCCATTATCTTTCCTTATCGCTTAACATTCCATAACTTGTTTATACGTACGTATAAACCGAACTACAAAACTAAAAGGTTATGGAATGCGTTAATATCATAATTCTAAACAACCCCAGATTTAAACTATTCCCCTCTCATCTACATAATAGAATACATTTTAGGCATTTAGTACCAGTTTATTTTCGTCGGCAAATAATTATTTTCTTCTCACACAACCATACATTTATCAGATACATTTATATTTAGGAGTATATCCTATATGTTTATTATGGAGTTGGTAAAATATTTAATTTACTTAACTGAAAAAGTACATTTAGAACTATACCAAAAAAAACAGCTTTCTTTTAAAATATACAAATTTTTTTGCAAAATAACTTTGCAAATTTTTAATTCTTATTCAACACACTTGCTTTATAAATTGATTCTATTTTCACCGTAATCAGGCACTTAATAATAAACTGTGACTTTAATCATTGCTATTCTTCAATATATCTATACCAATATTATAAAGAGGAAAAGTTTGATTGTTTGTTTATTGAAGCGAATAGGCTTCGAAACTTCTGGACCGATTTGAAAAATTATTTCATCGTTGGGAAGCTAAATTATCTCCGAGTAACATAGGCTATATTTTCGTTCAAGACGGCTCTTTCCTGGTGCAAAGATTGGCCATAGATATTCAGCGCGGCAATGCCGCTAGCGTAATAGGCACCTTTGCCCCGGGAATGTAACTGTTTTAAGGCAATTTTAAGTTTTTGACATGGACATAATCTTAATCAAAATATTTTTAAATAGAAGACATAATTAAATATTTAATGTACTTCCGCTGTGATCAGAAACCCAAATTAAGATAAGTAAAGGAAAAATTAATCTTAGTTGGTTAATTTTTCCTTTACTTATCCTAATTTGGATTTCAGATCACAGCGGAAGTACATTAAATATTTGATTTTGTCTTATATTTACAATGGATTTCCGCAAAGTAACGCCTGAGTCAATAAGTTATTTAAAATATTTTTAGTATAACTTTTTCACAAGTGTGTTGAAAAACGTCGTATGATACACGTGTGTATTGATGATTACCATCCTCGTGTCTCTTTAGACCCTCACCTGGCGGCTTGGCTCTCTTGAGACCCTAACCTGGCAGTTTGGCTCTCTTGAGACCCTCACCTGGCAGTTTGGGTCTCTTGATGCCCTCACCTGGCGGCTTGGCTCTCTTGAGACCCTCACCTGGCAGTTTGGGTCTCTTGATGCCCTCACCTGGTTGCTTGGCTCTCTTGAGACCCTCACCTGGCAGTTTGGGTCTCTTGATGCCCTCACCTGGTTGCTTGGCTCTCTTGAGACCCTCACCTAGCAGTTTGTGTCTCTTGGGACCCTCACCTGGCAGTTTGGATCCCTTGATGCCCTCACCTGGCGGCTTGGCTCTCTTGAGACCCTCACCTGGCGGCTTGCCTCTCTTGAGACCCTCACCTGGCAGTTTGTGTCTCTTGGGACCCTCACCTGGCAGTTTGTGTCTCTTGGGACCCTCACCTGGCAGTTTGGGTCTCTTCATACCCTCACCTGGCGGATCAGGTATCAATGAACCCTCAGTAGTAATTACCACCAATACACACATGTACAAAAATGTACTTACTAATAAATCTTTCTATGTATTCGAACAAAATCATTAATAAAATATTAAATATCTAGCGTCAATAAAGAAAGGAAGAAAGCGGAGGAGTTGTGGTAAAGATATAATAATATATGTACAGTATCCGGCGATAAATATTGCACATCGAGCTTTGGAAAGAGACAGTCGGCTATTTTTGGTTTCGTATAACGTTGTCTCTATCGCACACTACCTATGTGACGTTTTGTCAGTCGTTGTCATGTCTTCTTCTTAATGCTCGGCTAACTAAGGTGATCCGACGCGATCATTGAGGTTAATCAACGATCGCTACGGAGTCTGTGTATGGGTGACCATTTTCTAAGGTGTTTTCATGGGTGACAAGGCTGTCTTTTAGAAAGTTTGTTTTATCTGGGCACTACTGTGGGTCGGATGACACGTTAAATTGTAGATCCCGGCTGTGAGTCTTAGTACAAGCAGTCGTTAATCCAAGTCAGAGGCCTTCGGGCGGTTTGAAAACTCGATACCAGTACTTGGCCACTTAGCTCATACGAAGAAGAAGTTGTTCTAGTGTGGTTGGTTTAAGTTTAGTGCGACAGAGATAACGCTATACGAAGCCGGAATTAGCCGATTGTCTCTTTCTAAAGGTCGATGTACAATATTTATCGCCGACAGGTGTATATGTACTAATACTGTTGAGTATGGTCGTAAAGTTGTACGTAGTTAGCTGGCAGCATTCCCGCGCGGCCCGTGCGTACAACCTGCAAAAAAAAAACATTTAATCTTAATATATATAAATCTCGTGTCACAATGTTTGTCCTCAATGTACTCCTAAACCACTTAACCGATTATAATAAAATTCGCACACCATGTGCAGTTCGATCCAACTTGAGAGATAGGATAGTTTAAATCTCAAATTACAGTCGCAATTTTAATTTATTGCTAATTATTGTCTGTTATTATTTGTCAGTCACAATTATCTGTTAACTCCAAATGATTCTAACAGATGTCGATACCTTTCGACTGGGTTGAGTAAGTAATCAATAGATGGCGCTACTATTTTAAATCTACGAACGTGTCATATAAGCTACACTATCTATTTTTCATACCCCTAAGTGAGGCAAAACAACGTTTGCCGGGTCAGCTAGTGATAATAATAAATATTAGGACACATTTCAGACTTGTCTGGTTAGCCCCATACTAAACCATTTCTAGTTTGTATTATGGTTGCTAAATACTTTATATAGAAACATATAATATTTAACAGACAGACTGACAGCCAACAAATTATCAAGAGTTTGGCTGTGGCGGGAATCGAACCCGGGACTCTCTGGTTGGCAGCCCAGCATGGTATGGCATTTTCATCAGGGCGCTACCGTGGGTCAGATGACACGTTAAATTGTAGGTCCCGGCTGTTAGTCTTAGTACTGGCAGTCGTTAAGCCAAGTCAGAGAGAGACATTAGAATAGAATAAAATATTACTTTATTGTAAAACCACATAAGAAAACAGCTTAAATTAAGGAAATAAAATAGACATTCGGGCGGATTGAAAACTCTCGACACCAGAGATTGGCCACTTAGTACATACGAAAAATAAAAGTATTGCTATCTATATCTTTTCCACTTGTACCCAACAGAGTCAACCGGCAAACAAGGGCTTGAAAACTCTCGAAACCAGAGCTTAGCTTAGCTCGAAGAAAAAAGAGAAGAAGGAGAAGAAGAAGAAGGAGAAAGAGAAGGAGAAGAAGGAGAAAAGGGAGAAAAAGAAGGAGAAGAAGAAAGAGAAGGCGAAGGAGAAAAGGGAGCAAAAGGAGAAGGAGAAGAAAGAGAAGGAGAAGGAGAAAAGGGAGAAAAGGCGAAGAAGAAGAATAAGAAGGAGAAAGAGAAGGAGAAGAAAGAGGAGAAAAAGAAGAACTAACTTGTCCCGTCATCCAGCCGCTGTCGATGGCCGACACATTAGATATCATGTCACCTTCGCGGAATGACACCTGCAACAAAACGAGGTAACGTTTAAGTAACAAAAAAAAATGGTTGCCTGTAAAGTCGGTTTTACGGGCGAAGATTTTACGTGACAACGTCTGCCGCGTGCTGCGCGCGCGGCAGACCGATCATAGTTGAGTGGGAGAGAGACGCAAGGCATTCGGCGGGCCTCTCTCTCGTTCGGTGACTCATCGTAACGTTACCGGGCGTTACACTTTTTCATAAGTGACTCCCAGCCGCAACCTAATTTAAGACGTTGTCACGTCAATAAATAAAGATGTATGACACGTTTGACCCCAGCTCGCCTGATGTTAAGCTTGTATGTGGTCTAAGATGTAACACGCTTGCCTAGAAGGAACCTATTTACTCTACATTTGAAGACCCCCAAATTGTACTTCTCGGGAAAAACTACAATTTAAATTGATTCCCCTTCACTTCCGCTCCTAATTTTAAGAATATAATAATTAATATATTAGTACAAGTATAATCAACATCTTTCAATACTCTTACAGAACAGGCCTTTCTTCTAACATGCCATTTCTTGTAATCGTTCAATAGTGATACCGAATACTTATTTTGATAACTTTCCAGTTATCACAGCCTATGAGATAATTCCTGATACAGCGGAGTATTTGTAACAGGGTCCCGTTTTTACCTTTTTGGTACAGAACCCTAATAAAAGGAAAAAAAGGTAAGTGAATAATTACCTCGTCACTGTCGTTGGCTTCGTAATCGTACATCGCGATGTAAAGGTTCTGTAAATTAAAATACAATAATTATTTTACACAATAACGCTAGGCTCTTTGGACAGCAGTTTCTCAAGTGGCTATAATTAAATAATATAAACATTCATTGCTAACAACTCGACGTGCGCACAATAAATAAATAAATAAAACTTCTTTATTTCAGGCACTAAATAACCCATATGAAACTAAATCAATTAAATAATAATAATAACAGGCACTGTATAGGGGTGCCAGTCAATATAAGAATAAAAATAAAATAATACAAAAAGTCACAGTATCATGTGCCGGGACATATTTTGTTATGGTCCATGTGAACACAAATCCAGCGCTTAAACATTGGACTCCGCACATCGTCAGAGACAGCCACAAGGATTGTATTGGCAGTCTTTGCCAAAAAGACGCAACTCTTGATCTAATAACTGCGCTAACAATGCCACGAGTATCTTCATAATTAGTTGTAATCTTGTCTCCCAACAAATTAAAAAATATATAAATATAATTATAGATTTGATGAAAACTAAAACTCCTACAATAGTTAGTCATAAGTTTAAATAGGTGATGTTAGCCTGTGAAGCACTTTGCTTCATAAGATTAAATGTTACATATGTCATAATAACACTGTGTGAACAGCTAAACGGATACAAGTGGAGATATATAGCCGTTTCTCAAGTGGCATCAGTTATAATAAATAATGTACCTGATTAGTTTGGCTGTGTCGCGGTGAGGGAGGCACCTCATTTGCGAGAGGGTCCAACTCGGTCACGCGACCGATCTGGCGCGGCTGCGACTGGCTGGATTGGTGGGCTCCTGCAATTGTGATAATACAATATTTATCTATATCAGTGTATAAAGTAAAGGAGAAAAGTTTGATTTTTTGTTTGTTTGACACGAATAGGCTCCGAAACTACTGGACCGATTTGAAAAAATCTTTCACCGTTGGGAAGCTACATTATCCCCGAGTAACAACAGGCAATATTTTGTTTCTCTTTGCAACTTAGATTATTTAATTGGCCGTGCGAAGCCGGGACGATCTGCTAGTATAATTATATATACGGGGATTTTGCCAACCACTCTACTCTCTACTTTTCCGTAGAAGCCGGTACAAAAAAGTTTCAATATAGGTTTTGGACTCGGAAAAATACATTTATCATAAGCATAATAATTATCATCTTTATGCTTCAGTCATAGGCATATTTATGCCTATGACTGAAGCATAAAACACATAAAAAAGACCATATCACAACATAGAAATATATGAAACATTTAAATGAAATGCAGTGGAAATCGTTGTGCAAAAAAATTAATACCGTAACCATTTTTTTATATATATTAAAATTTAAATCAAGTAGCATGCGTATTATCGACTTTATAAATTAAAAAAAACAACATTTTTCTTCTAAAGAAAATACACTTTATATAAACTTTAACTGTTTTGTTCGCCTTGTGGTTTATATACCATACTGCAAAACTCTAGGTTGGTGAATTTTAATTCCGAATACTAAAAAGCTTCTTTTTCGTGATCAAATAGTATATAACGGTTATATACTATTTGATCACTAAATACTATCTGTGTCTCTTTTTCCAAAAGTGGTAAAAATTACTTTTCATTATCATAGTCGATAGTACGCCATGCTATGTCATCCACAAACCTCTTTTATCACTGGTACTGTTGTAGATGAGCGTCGCGGACGCCCTCTGCGTGTTGGGCGGCGCCCTAGGCCCATCACTGACGGGATCATAATCCTGAATCCGCCCAATCTTCTGTTGCTGCCCATAATTGTAATCTTGATACTGGCTCTGACTATATTGCTCCCTCTGTATGAACTCTTTCTGGCTCTGATAGTCGTCGCGCTTTTGGCTCTGATAGTACTGCTCCTGATATTGACGGTTCTGATGAGCTTGAACATTGTGAGCCGAGTTCTGATGAGGTTGAACATTGTGCGCAGAGTTCTGGTGAGGTTGAACATTGTGAACAGAGTTCTGATGAGGTTGAACATTGTGAACAGAGTTCTGATGAGGTTGAACATTGTGCGCCAGGTTCTGATGAACTTGAGCATTCATGTTCGAAGCCATGCTCTGATTGGAGTAGCTTTGCGGCGGCGGTATCAGATTCTGGTGGTTCGAATGCGAGTGAGTCGCGTTCGAATTTGAAACGTTCTGATGCGGTTGAACGTTCTGATGAGTCTGGACGTTGTGCGCTACGTTCTGATGTGTTTGAACGTGATTGTAGTTCTGGTTGGCGCTTTGTGTGTAAGCCGTTGGCTGGTAAGCCTGGTACGGGGCGGCCGGTGTCTGGTAATGGTTTTTGGGCGGCAGATGCGGCGGCGGTAGCATTTCCGTTGCGTACGTGTCGATTTGCTGATGGTAATCCGTCGGTAAGTCTGAATGGGTGCGTGAAAATGAGTATTAGGGCACAGATGGTATGGAACTGTGTGTTTGATAATGGAAAATGTGTATCTTCTATTAGTTCGAAGAATCGAATGGCTAGATTAAATGTCGTACGTAGCTAGATAAGGCCCTCGAACATGATTATGATTGGGGTCAATTTTTATTCTTCTTCGTGTGAGCGGCATAGATCTGGTGTGGAGAATTTTTAAGCCGCCTGAAGGCCTCTGACTTGGCTTAACGACTACATGTACTAAGACTAACAGCCGGTACCTACAATTTAACGTGCCATCCGAACCACGGTGGCGCTCAGATGAAAATGACAAAAACGACAATCTTGTGCAAGGCCACCCATCCAAACACAGTCCGCATCGACCGATGTTTAGACCAAGTCGTTAAGTCAGAGGCCTTCTGGCGGCTTGAAAACTCGACACCAGAGCTTGGTCGTTAAGGTCACACAAAGAAGAAGAAGATTGTATGCTATTTTAATAAAGTTCGAGTTTTACAAATAAAATTGAATGAACTACTAAATGTCAATTCCAAGTTAGAAAAAAATATATTAGTTATTAATATTGCTGTAATGATGTCATATTATAACGGAATTTTGCCACACAATATAATGTATTGTTTCCTTCTATGCTTAAGGGAAAATACCAAAGCAATGCAGATAACAAAAGCGAAACTTTGTAAGTAATACGCTTATGACTTTCACACTTAAACCTTTGATGAATTTAATTTTATTTTATTTTCAGTGCTTGGGTGAATTTATCCTTTTTAATTGTAGTGCTAAATGTTATTTTGTTGGCTTTTATAAGCCGTATCTACTCTTTTAGCTTTCTAGTAACAGTAAAAGTTTTTTTTGTATTATCTTCATCATAAGCTACAATTTGAGTTGTTTACGAAAAAATCTTCCTAAGTCTCTTTTTCCCGAGAAGTACAATTTGGGGGTCTTCAAATCTAGAGTAAATAGGTTCCTTCTAGGCAAGCGTGATACATCTTAGACCACAGTAAAGCTTAGCATCAGGCAAGCTGCGGTCAAACAAGTCTATTCATCATTAAAAAAAAGGGTCCTAGTTTAGACAGAAGTTCGTAATATATAAAAAAACTATGGCGCATTTATTAAAAATAGTACATGTTGAATGACGAAGTTTTAAAAAGCTTCAATAGTTTCTAAATTCACTGCAGTAGGGTCGCCAATTTTTTTTATTGAGCTTGGCTTGAGTCTAGATTCTACATCTTATTATTATTTTTTTTATTTTAAACCTATTGTATCTCACTGCTGGGCAAATGCCTCTCTTCCTTCCTTCTATAGATATCACAGGCGTCGACTTGGTGACCCAGTTTATGTCATGTTTGTCCAGACTATGACGTCATCCTTGCCTGGGTCGACCCCGAGGTCGTCTCGCATTTGGTACCCAAGTTTTTTTTTTATTCCTGATTGGTTAGCGTTTGACTACAGGTAGCCTGATGTTAAGCTGCACTGCAGTCTACGGTGTGTCACGCTTACCTAGAAGATACCTATTAACTCTACTTATGAAGGCCCCCGGATGATACCTAAGTTGAAGAGACCTATGCCCAGCGCTCACCTGACATCTGGCAGAAATGTCCCACCCATATTTTCTTATCCGTGATAGGTTTGCGTTTGACTACAGCTTGCCTGTTGCAAAGCTAGTTAGCTAAGTCTACGATGGCACGCTTACCTAGAAAATACCTATTAACTCTACTTTTGAAGACCCCCGGATGATAACTCTCAGGAAACAGAGACTCGGGAATCTCTGGATCCTCTCAGGAGTCCAATTTAAACTGTACAGACTTTTGGGTTACATCGGTTATTTTTGTTTTGGAGCGTAGAATGGTGTTACGAATCCTGTCTGTCATTATGACAGCCAGGATACTGCGCTCAGGACCACGCTTCAGTTTTTTCAAAGGACAACTAATCCAGAACGTAAACAAACTTATATTTGATAAAAAATCTCACAAGCCCGTTTCGATTTGATACACATTTTCCTTAATCCAACACACACAAACAACACAAGTTAGCAAATAAAATGGCCTCAACTTATGACGCAAAAGAACACAATCGCATTTCGACCTGAACTTAGATGCTTAGCGCGATTCTATTTAGCTTGCTTGATGATCATTTTACACTAAAAGAAATATAACCTAAAATAACTTGACAAGATTTTTAGATAAATTTGTTTATTTAATTTACCAGTAAAGCCAATTTATCTGAAATCCATATTGAGGGAGTTATGCTCGGTTAACTAAGGTGATTTGACGCGATCATTAAGGTTAAACAACGGCCAATGCCGACAGTCTTTGGATAGGTGACCATGCCCAAGACTGTCAATGAAAATGTGGCATTTTCATCTGGGCGCTACCGCGGGCTGGAAAATACGTTATATTGTAGGGCAGTCGTTAAGCCAGTTAGAACTTTTCGAGCAGCTTGAAAACTTTCTCCACCAGAGCTTGGTCACTTAGCTCATACTAAGAACAAGTGAGTTGTGAAAAAATATGTACTCCGCCATTTTGTATCGTCGGCCATCTTGGACCGATTTTCATGAAACATAGCTGAAGAATACTCACAACTGATTTTAACTTTCGAACTTGAAAAAAAAAACAATCGAATCGAAAAAATGGTTTACCTAGTAACTATTTAGTAATCTGTGGCACGGCGCAAGCGCATCGCATCTATCCCAAAGAGGGTATAGAATCGAGCTAAGTGGTGCAGGGTCGAATTGCAATATATTCCCACGAGAAAGACAATACAATAGTAACAACCTTACCGAGTAAATAATTGCTAAGACATTTACTAGGAATATCGGCAAATTGAACTTTATTTCAAAGGAATAAGAGTTAAAAGTTTTGGTCAAAAATATTTGAGTCGCTATTTTGAATTTATATTGCGGGAAAAAGAAATCTATTTCAATTGAATACGAGACAAATTTGAGCTGATAGAAGGTAAAATATACTTAGCAATTATTTTCGGTAAGATTGTACGCGTAATTGTGTTTTGTATGCAGTGAGGTGCTGGATACACTTATGATGTTTTTGCAATCGTTTTGTGTAGATTTAATAAGGTTAACATTGATATATTAACTATTGTTTAAAACATTTCAAAGAAAATTATATTGAGAACAATAAAATGGATAATAGTATGACATAGTATGTATATAGTTCACATTATAAATTATCAAACAGAAATTTTAAATATGTTTGAAAAAGGATAGTTAAGTTTGTCAATATTTTTTTAAGACAAATTTGTAAATACATAATACATTTTTAGCAAAAACATCACAAATGTAATTGTTTATGTCACATTTAATACGAAACAACACCAAAACATGAGACAGAAATGGGGTAAAAATAAAATAGAAAACGTAATACGTAATAAAGTACGCCTGAGTCAATAGGTAATAGGTTATCACAAATGTAATTGTTTATGTCACATTTGATACAAAACAACGCCAAAACATGAGACAAAAAGGGGTAAAAAATAAAAAAAACGTAATACGTAAAAAAGTACGCCTGAGTCAAGAGGTTGTTTTGTAATTGACCAGAGTACAAAGACAGCTTTGTACTCTCCAATATTCGCGATAATTTTGATTACATATGGTTTGTATTAAAAAAAGGTGCCTACCAACAATCTCCCCATCTTCTGTCATCTGCCTGCGCTTCTCCATATGCGCCTTCTTCTCCAGGTCACCGTGGTACGCCACGTTAGATATGATGCGAGTGTTAGCTTTGATACGCAGGGTTTCCGGGTCGTCTGCCACCTGGAAATGCAAGAAGATTACATGAAAGAATGAAGAATCATGAAGATCCTCGGAACTTTGTTCGAATCCTCGGAACTTTATTAGGACTCATTCACACACGGCTGGTTAGTCCCATACTGAACCATTTCTAGCTCGTATTATGGTTGCTAACACAACTGATATACTACATATACATACATACATATTATACAAATACATATTTAACACCCAGACCCACAGCCAACAAATTTAGTTAAGCACAAAGATGTTGACCGGGCCGGGAATCGAACCCGGAACCTTCTGATTAGCAGACCGGCATGGTAACCTTTACGCTAACGAGGTCGTCAAATTGAAGATCAAATTGAAATTGTTTATAAGAGCGTAAAATTTTATTAATCTCATATCCAAAATATTTGATATTTATTTGCTTTCAACATTCTCCATTTATATTGTAATAATTTCATACTTTTTTTTTGTAATTTTGTATACTTAAAAACTTTTTCTTTCCTTTTCCTTTTTTTTGAAAATTTTGTGACATAAATTAACTATGTAGTGAAAACCTAATTAAGTTCTATACTTTAAGTTCTATACCTACGATTGGGAGAAGACATCGGCTCCCGTCATACAGTTCTGAACTAGTTCGGAAGCCTTTGGATTTCTTTATATATTTGTAACATTTACTTTGTCAAATAAATACATTTTGTATTTTGTATTTGTATGTAGACGGCCTACTGATATGGATGGCTTAGAGAAGCACAGGATAGGGCCAAGTGGCGTGCCTTGGGAGAGGCCTATGTCCAGCAGTGGACGAGCATAGGCTGATGATGACATGTAGACGGAAAATGTTGTTTAATAATTGGCCAAGTGCGTGTCGGGCTCGCGCATGAAGAGTTCCGTATCATTACATAAAAATGCCATAAAAAATAAACACGTTTGTAGAATGGAAGCTGGGCCAAATTTTAGTACTGTATAGGGACCTGCCTCCAACCAGCATTTTAAGTTTATCATAAAGATGTTGGCGATAAATGTACCTATCTGTTGTCTAGATATATTATGTATTATTATAGTGTATTTTCAATGTTGTGTAACTTTGTGTTAAAGTTGCTGCTACTGTTATCTCACTGGCCATATACTGTGCCTAGATAGTAAGCTAAGGCGCAGGTAGAAAACCAGCGCTGGAGTACCAACGAGGTAACCTACGAGGTACTCTCAACATTATGCTGAACTTGCGCCTTTTGAAAGAAAGAATGAAGAAAGAAAAATAAATTTATTGTGCACAAAACAAAAAAAAAACATACAATAAATGATGCGTGTAAATAATTATAATTAATAGTATGTGCACAATAGGAGCAAATTCAGCATAATGATGAGAGCACTAAGTACTCCAGCGCTGATTTTCAATTTGCTCCATAACACAATTGTAGACATAATTTAAGTAGTACGGATACATACAGTATTTAAGGGTAAGAAACATTATTTTTTTGTGCACACAGATCATTTGATTCTTATTATGTCTGTAATTATTTTTGTGCATAATAAAACATTTTTCTTTCTTTCTTTCTTTAAATGTATACGCAAACGAGGTCTGGTATTGCAAGTTACCTGTGTGAATTTCCCCTTGCTCTTCTCAAAGTCAGCGTGGTACTTGACATTGCTCTGTATCTTGGTGTTCTCGGCTATCCGCTTCAGCTCCGGCGTCTCCGCCATTGTGGTGTGTTTCGCTTTGGGCACGTGTCTACAAATAACAAGTTTACACAATATTACAACCAGATCAAAATATTCTAGATAGAAAATTCTTTATTGGGCACAAAATACGGGTAACAATTAAAACACTAACTACTTCAAACCGGAACAGTTGCTCACTTTGTACAAATCGCAAGTTCGATCATGCATGGAGTACTGCTCGCACCTTTGGGATGCATCAGCGAAATACCAGCTTGAGGCGTTGGAGTCCATTGAGCGGCGTGCCAAGTAGCTCATCGGTCACCCTTGTCTCGCCAAATCTAGACTTCGTTTGGAGCACCAGCGTAAGGTTGCCAGTCTGTCGGTGTTTTATAGAATACTTTTCGGGGAGTGCGCAACGGATTTGTATAATATTATACCACCATCTCCGTTCCATTACAGAACGAGCAGAAACTCAGCGAAGAGACATAGGTATACAGTCGAAATCCCTGAGTATCGCACAAGCCTATTCGCTTCTACCTTTCTTGTGAGGACTGCAAAACTTTGGAATTCTCTTCCTGAGTCTCTAATTCCTGAGATGTACGACCTGGAGGTCTTCAAATCTAGAGTTAATAGGTATTTTCTAAGACATAACATAACATAAAAAACATTTGGTGTAGACCCCTGGTCCTGGTCCTATCTCGGCCGTAGGGCCAAGATCGGATCCAAAAGTCGTCAGATTGAAAAGCAGCCGTTTTACCACCGCGACACACTCGCCTATTTAATCGATTCAATCAATTAACTACTTATTAATACCATGCAGTCGGTTGATTACCTGACCAATCATTCAGCTATTTCATAGGCACAAAAACGCGTGACAACTTCCTCTGAATAAGTAGTAAAAGCGAATAATGGATTACTTTCGTTTCGACGCGTTTTTTGCACGGTATCACAAAGTTACAGACTTAAGGAGACATAATAAAGGGTATTTTGGTGGCACCCATATAAAACACTAATAAAATCAACTATTCACTATCAGTATGCAACCAATTCTGGTACAAGTTAAATAAGTTTTTCTTTATTTACAAGTCTAATTATTCTTCTTCTTCATCACCTAATCCCACTTCATGTGGGGTCGGTACAGTATTTACGCTTCTTCCATACATCTCTGTCATTAGTCATTTTTGTATTCACCTATCCTGGTCATATCGTCATTCACACAATCCATCTGCACTTTCCTAGGCCGCCCCCTTCCTATCTGTCCGTCCACACTCATAATTTATTTACAAGTCTGATTGGTAACAAAAATTGGTATACATATTTTAAGGGTAGTTCTTTATAACCCTGCAGCCGGGGTGAAAGAATAAGGCTGCGAAACAGCCCTTGACTGTCGTAAGAGGCGACTAAAAGGGGCATCAGACTCGAGGGTGTTCGGAGGTGGGGTTCCGACACCCGCTTCATCGAGTCCGGGGTGAACGACGGCTGCGTGTGATCATCGCCGTGGTTGGTGGATAGATCAGCAATGACCGGGAAGGGCTTAAGCGTAGTGTAAGGTCTCCGGAGTGTTTCTCGGAAGAACCCGGGGACCTGTGTTAAGCACAGAGGCAGGTGGGGTTTTAATTTAATTAGGGTTTTGTACCCAATCCCATAGACCTGGCTGCACCCCATAGAAGAATCTTGATGAAGAATTCTTCTCGTCAAAAAGGGTTCTTCTTTAGATGGGCTATAAATATTTTATTACTAAACAATAAAACTGTAAATTCAAGATTGACATGGTAACCATTACACCATTAATCGCTTTAAGTGACTTAGTAGAATTATTATCTGGGTATTTTGGGTACAGGTTTGTTTATTTATTTTTTAACACATTGGCTTTTTTTTGCGTTTTTTATCAGGAAATCACTAGCCTTTTAAGACAACAATGGGGATTTCCGGATTAAAATCGTTAAAAAGTACCTAATATCCCCATGAATAGGGTTTTTCAGTGGGAATCATTGGAATAACGGTTCCATTCCTTATCATAATAACCATACAACAATATGTATAATTATACGTTTAAGTGTAAAATTATGAACTGATTAGTGGCCAATGGCGCGTGAAAAACGTATCGCATGACATATGTAGTCATTCCGGAACCCGGCGCATTCCATACTGTACATACAATAAGGACAAAGACTGACTGATGATCCAATTTTAAACCACTTCGATAAGGCGGTATGGGAAATAGCATAATTTGAACTTTCTATAGAATCCTGCGTAAATGATAGTGCTATGTTTTAGGGTACCGTACCTAAAAGGTAAAAACGAGACCCTATTACTAAGACTCCGCTGTCTGTCTGTCTGTCTCCAGGCTATATCTCAGAAACCGTAAAAGCTAGAAAGCTGAAACTTTCTCAAGATATGTATTTCACGGACCGCTATAACAACAAAAACTAAATATAAAAAATATTAATATCCCCATACAGTAAACGTTTTTTTTTCGTATTCCCGTCATGCGCGAGCCTAACTCGCACTTGGCCAATTTATTTTATTTTATTTTTCAACATTTTATTTTCATGAATTTATAGCAGCTATTATATGTTCAATTAATGTCATTATCATATCCTATGTTTTTTTTATTTTTTTTATCCTTGATAGGTTAGCGTTTGACTACAGCTAGCCTGATGTTAAGCTGCACTGCAATCTACGGTGTGGCACGCTTACCTAGAAGATACCTATTAACTCTACTTTTGAAGGCCCCCGGATGATACCTTTCAGGAAACAGAGACTCAGGTAGTGAGTTCCAAAGCTTCGCAGTCCTAACAATAAAAGTCGACGCAAAGCGTTTTGTACGAAAGTTCGAAACTTCAACTCTGCATCGGTGTCTCTTCCTTCACTGTCTCTCTGCTCGTTCTGTAGTAGAACGGAGATGGTGGAATCAAATTATGAAGTTCCATGTTCATTCCACTTTCCTCCTCATTGCCGCCATTGTATTGGACTATGGACAGTCGTGTAAAAATGCGCAACGATATTATTGGACGTGCCGTGGAGGCCAATAAAATGGTGACTCAACTCGACCGTTTCATTTCACTTTCGTTAGTATGCACAGTATGCGCGTTGAGCAGTGTGTGCGCGAATAAATAGCACGTCTCAAGGCGCTATTGTACCGAGTTTATCAGCGTCATACCAGCGGCAGTGGAAATTACATGTAGTCAAAGTCAAACCATTTATTGCAACACTATATCACTTTACAGTTACATAATTAACCATAAGGCATCGCAATTATTTACTGGAGATGAGCAACCCTGTTAATTCATTAGATTTTTTTAAGTGTTCCGTCAGTTAAAAAGTCTTCTATTTTATAATAACTTTTTGTTATTTAAAAAAAAAAAATCTTAGTTATGAGTAAGTTTCTTTAGTTTGTTAGGAAAGTTTTAATATTATCAATACGCTTTAGGTCGTCTGGTAATTTATTAAATATTTTAATAGCCATAGAATGTGGGCCCGAGCTCTGCATTTCTAATCTACACCTTGGTACTTGCAAATTGTATTTATGTCTTAGTACATGTTTGCGCGGTATATCTGCTAGTTTTTGGAACAGATACGAGATATTTTTTTACAAAATAGCAAATTTCATAAATATAAATACACGCCACAAAATGAAAATCTACTATTATAATATATGGAATTATTGTTTGTATATGTGTGTGTATGTTTGTTACTCCTTCGCGCTCAAACGGCAGAACCAATTTTGATGTAATTTAGTGAGAAAATATGTTAGACCATAGATTATCACATAGGCTATTTTTTATCCCGAAAAAAATTTTGGTTCCCGTGGGATACGCAAATAACTTCAAAATCTATGCCATCCTTCACGCTCCAACGGCTGGACCGATTATGATGAGATTTACTATGAAGATAGGTTAGACCTTGGATAGTAGCCTATGTGTTACATAGGCTACTTTTTATCCCGGATTAATGCGGGTAGCACCGCGGGTTGCAGCTAGTAAATTCATCAATCAAACAACATCCTTGATTAAGTGTTAAGGGAGAACTGGCGGAACAAACATTAAAAAAAAAGCCGCCGTGCACTTAATTAGCACACTAACTGTACATCTACAATGTATTGTCCCCAAGTATAGTGGCATATTATGTAATGTTCAGTAATGTAACGTAAGCTAATTCAGTTTTATGTTTACTATTTGTAAATAGTAAACACTATTTTGTTGGCGCCATGTTATTGAATAAACTGCTTTCTTTCTTTATATCCCTTTCCAGTCCAGTTGTTATAATATTTAAATTTAGTATATTTTATGTAGTTGTATATTAGTAGGTATATGTAATATATAGTACGTAGTATATTTTTTTTATACTTTTTGTACTCCCCTCTCTCGTTTTTACATCACTGTCCTTCCTCTGGTTGCCTGGAAGAGATCGCTTTTAGCGATAAGGCCGCCGTTTTCGGCACTAGTTATAAGTTTCTTCTATCTATAATTTAATGTAATTAGTGGGAAATAAAGATTTTATCTATCTATCTATCTATCTCTCAGTCCTGGTTGCCTGGTATCACCATAGGCGGTTTTTTACTTCCCAATGACTACAATCTAGCGATTTTCAGGCGAGAGTGAACCGGTTCCTTCTAGGTAAGCGAGATCCACCATAGATATCGTTAACCATCATGTGAATTGTGGTCAAGCGCTGACCTATTCAGAGTAAAAAAATATAAAATAACTAGATGACCCGGCAAACGCTGTTTTGCCTTAAGAAATAGATAGTAGCCGATTCTCAGACCTACTGAATACGCATATGAAATTTGGTAAAAATCGATCAAGCCGTGTCGGCGGACTACGGTAAGTAACTAACATTGTGACATTAAAATGTTATATATTAGAAGAAGATAACTCTAGTAAATAATCTCTTTTGTGGAAATTCACCAATCACAATTAGTTTACGATAAAATATATTTAATAGCAGCACGTATCTATCTGATAAAGATTACACCGAGATTCGTACAAAATTAAGGCTAGTGCGGGAGTACCATCTATGAGTAATGACGATTATGATTGACGATATGACGATTCTAACTTGAAGTATTTACAAGCGAAATGTGATGTCCTAGTGACCTATTGGAAAATAAATAACATTAATTCATTCATTCTTCATCTATTGTTCATTTGGCTAATAATTTGTGTGGTTCACAATTGGAACAAGTTGCCCGTAGGAAGTAGTCAGTGCTACATCAGTGAACAGTTTTAAAAACTGGCTTGATAGCTGGTTGCAGAAAACAATAAAATCTCTTGCTAACCTGTGATCAGTGCACCAGTGGACTTTAAACATTGACATTGAACAGTGGACATTTTGTAACTGTTAAAAATAAAATATCAACTCAGTTTGATATAGGCACATCAGCATAATGCTGCTCAATACGGCAACTATGGCCCATAACATAGAACACATCATATTAAAATAATAATTATAAATAAACTAATACATATCAATCACATACTAACTAGACTTATTAACTGTTACACACGAAGAGTTTCGCTGGCTGGTGCCGCACAGCTGACCACGAAAACGCCGGTATACGACACCTTGCGGCCAGAACTCATCCCTGAGGAATCTTTCGAGACAATGGTGGCGATTCAGCGGCACATACGACTAAACTAAATTTAAAGAAGCCCCGTCTCTTTTCATCTTAGGTGGCCAGAAAGAGACGGCACGTTCCGCACCATAGTCAAAACAACTAAAATCACGGCAAATAATGAAAATATAGGCGACTTTAGACGGCACTCACTTGTATCACCTCTAAAACTGCCTGCACATTCCAAATTTGACGTGATTTTAGTTGTTTTGTCTGTGATTGCCGCTGAATCGCCACCAATGCGTCGGTACCCGCACCAAACACTTAAAGTTCGTTTCATGACGAGGTTCCAACCTCTCGACCCTCAAACTCCAGGAGGTCTTCACTTGCAAATACTCCAAAAATTAAAAGGCTATGCTTCTAAATCAAATAAAGATTAAATAAATAATTCGAGTACTTACGCTTCACAATAGGGCAGCTTCCCGTATCCCTTGTAGGTCCTCATGTTGAGGGTCATACCGCACTCTTGGCATTTGAAACAGCCTTTGTGCCACACCTAGAAAGATAGCACAAATAAATAAAATATTCTTGTTAGCTGGCTAAGCTCTAGTGTCAAGAGTTTTCAAGCCGCCCGAAGGCTTTATACTTGGCTTAACGAGCTGGTAATAAAACAGCATGGGCCTACAATTTAGCGTGTCATCCGACCCATAGTAGCGTCCGGATGAAAATGCCACTCTTTCAAACACAGTTTTGGCATGGTCTCCCATCCAATGACACAAAACACGTTGTACCCTGATCTTTGCCCCTCGTAATTACTTCGCAACCACCCAACAAACATTCTAGCTGCCAATACAGCAACATAAAGTGTTATAAAGGTGTTATAGTAACTGTCATTACAGTTTAAGGCTGCAAAAGAGTGTTAAAAAAATGGTTGCCTGTAAAGTCGGTTTTACGGGCGAAGATTTTACGTGACAACGTCAGACCGATCATAGTTGAGTGGGAGAGAGACGCAAGGCATTCGGCGGGCCTCTCTCTCGTTCGGTGACTAATCGTAACGTTACCGGGCGTTACACTATTTCATAAGTGACCCCCAGCCGCAACCTAATTTAAGACGTTGTCACGTCAAAATTCGACATAACGCTTATAGTGGGACTATAAGAGCAACAAGCTTGGTTGGGGGCTTTGGCTCAAAAGCGAGCACATAGACACAAAAATAGCGTAGATGCCGCTAACTCGCCTACATTTTTATGCAACTGGTGCGGTCGCGGCTGCGGCTCCCGGATAGGGTTGTTCAGCCACCAGCGAAGGTGCTCACCGACGGACGCTGCTTAAATCATCTGATGAAGATGTATAAAGGCCCATGATGAAGAGCAACATATGTAGACTAAGCGTGCTTAGCGGCGAATATTATCCCTACACTACAGCTCAAAGCGTTTGTGTGAATCTTACAACTATAAGTTCTAGAGTCACTGCAGTGACTAGGTACCAGTTATCTAGGTATCTGCGAAACCGTTAATTAAACTGTGACGTGGCTGATTGTGGAATGTTTATTGTCGGCGTCACCTTCCATTGTGACGTGGAAACCAGGTCAGATGGTGCGGCGACCGACCGCCATGAGAGAAAGGATTAACATCAGCATCATTTTCAACCCTTGACGCTAAAATGTTTTTTTTTTTTTTTATAGCTTATAGGTTTGCGTTTGACCACAGCTTGCCTGGTGTTAAACAATACTATGGCCTACGATGTTACACGCTTACCTAGAAAATACCTATTAACTCTAGATTTGAAAACCCCCAGGTGGTACTTCTCAGGAAACAGAGACTCAGGAAGAGAATTCCAAAGTTTAGCAGTTCTCACAAGAAAGGAAGCGGCCCGTCCGCCTTCGCATAGGCTCCGCTAGAATATTGGTGGCGATTCAGCGGCACACACGACTAAACTAAATTTAAAATAGCTCTGTCTCTTTTCGTCATAAATGACCAAAAAGAGATGGTACTATCTAAACCATAGACAAAACATCTAAAATCACGTCAAACACGTCAGATTTAGAGCTGATGCAATTGGGTGCGCTCTAAAATCGCTTACATCTTTCATGTTTGACGTGATTTTAGTTGTTTTGTGTGTGTTTCAGAACGCGCCTCTTTCTGTCCACCTAAGAAGAAAAGAGACGGGGCTTCTTTAAATTTAGTTTAGTCGTGTGTGCCGCTGAATCGCCACCATTATCTAAGTTACTAAAAAATATACTAGAAGACTTTTTTACATGACATATTTTAAGTAAAGAAAATATAAACTACTAGCTGTTGCCAGTTCCACCCGCGTGTAGGTCTTTTTTTTGCAAATCGAATTTTCCATGAATTTTGTAGTACATGCTATGTATCAGAGATGGCTCTGTATGTGAAAAAATATTTTCCCTGTTTTCCTCCTTTTCTGTTGAAATTTTCCCGAATTTTGTTTGCTACAAACTTCACGGAGTCAAAGACCTTTACATGGAATGCAAAATTGTGGAAATCGGTTCGTGCGTTCTGAAGTCATAGCGTCAGGATGGAAAACCCGATTTATATAGTAGATTTAATATTATTCTGTTATGTTATTGTTGTTTTAGTAGGGTTGAAAATAATATTTCTGAAACCATAATATAGCCTATTTCACTCGGGGATAATGTAGCTTCCTAATTTAATATGGGTATCAAATGAAAAAAAATAAGTAGAATACTATACAGATGATACATTTCAAGGAAGGTGGCCATTACAAATAAAAAAAAATTAAGGCAGCTACCGTCACCTAATGTTTAAATGGGTGTTTCCTAATATTTTCATTTAACTTGTGCCATATTATGTATTTTCGACATAGCGAGTGTGGCTCGATGGAGAAAACGTCTTCTTTTCAATCATACGGCCCCTGGTTCGATCCCGGTCCTACATCAATGACTTGTTTTTCAAGTCATATGTAGATTTGCACTCGCTTCACTGTGAACGAAAACATCGTGAGGACCGACATGTATGAGGACCACAATATCCGAAGACGTGTGTCATCTGCCAGCCCGCACTTGGCTAGCTTGGTAGATTATGGCCTACATCTCAACGCGTGAGAGAAGGCCCCGAGTCTTAACAGCGGGAACGTATAGTGTAGCTTAGCTTATGTTTATACAATTTAAGAGACAATGACAAACGAAAGATGATGATAATGATGATTGGAGTTATGACAGATGATGTCTCTTAGGGCCCATCGAGACAGATCTGTGCGCATCGTTGCGGAAGACTGGTTACTCCAAGTCATTGTGCTTCGATTTGGTTCGACCGTGACGCCTGTTGTCACCATGCGTTATGTTTGTTTCAGGATAAACTTGAGAGATGTGAACTAGCGAAAGTGAACATTTTGCTTTTATCATTTTTATATTTTAAGATTTATTTATGAAATAGCATCTCGTTCCGGCTTCGCAGTGTCTATAAAATAATCTAAGTAGCAAAGAGAAACAAACTATAGCCTATGTTACTCGGAGATCATATATGTAGCCTCCCTTCCTTCTTAAAATCCTAATTTTTAATTTGATTGTTTTGTATTTTTATTTTTATATATATCATTAGTGTAATTCGTGTATGCGGTGCTAATTATGATAAATAAATAAACAGTGAAAGAATTTTTTAGATCGGTCGAGTAGTGTCGGAGCCTATTTGCGTCAAACAAACAAATAATCAAGCTTTTCCTGTTTATATAACGGCTAAAACGATTTCGATGAAATTTTGTATGGGGTAAGTAAGACCCTAGTTTAAAACAAAGGCTACTTTATATACCGGATTAACACGGGTAACACCGCGGGGCTCAACTAGTATTATATCGATACATATTTAACATCCAGACCGACAGCAAACAAATTTAGTTCATCACAAAGATTGTTAGTGCCGGGAATCGAACCCGGGACCCTCTGCTTGGCAATCCGGTATGATAGACGTTACGCAAACGAGGTCATCGAAGGTTAGTCAATGGATTATGTAGAAAGCAAGTAAGCTACATCGCCGACGAGATCTCATCGGCGGCGGTCCATGTAACACTCGCCCCTGAAGATGGTGCGCGGAAAATTTTGGACTCATTCTAACTTTTAATAATAAGTAAGTGTAAGCGTTTTTCTACGCGAAAATATTAAGATGCCTTACATGAACTGTTTAAAATGTTTAAGCTACATTGTCTATAGGTATTCAAGACACCCGTAATTGCTAGGTCATGCAGCATTCAAAGAAGTGTAACCTAGATGCGGTATTAGCTCTGTAAACTAGGTCAGTAGAATAGCGCTCTATATACCCTTCACCTAGCGCACGATTTCTTGTCAAGGTTGTTGATGTTCTATATAAGAATTCTATGAAAGGCAATCTTAATATGGACTCCTAAACCACTTAATCGATTATAATAAAATTCGCACACCATGTGCAGTTCGATCCAACTTGAGAGATAGGATAGTTTAAATCTCAAATTAAAGTCACAATTTTAATTTATTGCTAATTATTGTCTGTTATTATTTGACAGGTACAATTATCTGTTAACTCCAAATGATTCTAACAGATATCGATACCTTTCGACTGGGTTGAGTAAGTAATCAATAGATAGCGCTGCTATAGTAAATCTACGAACGTGTCATATAAGCTACACTATCTATTTTTCATACCCCTAAGTGAGGCAAAACAACGTTTGCCGGGTCAGCTAGTTTAATATATCTTTATGCTGAATTCTGATGGTCACCCTACAGTGGGACCCTCCCATCCCACTTATAATGATTGATTTAATAATTCAATTCGATCATAATTCAAGTCAATGATTGCACGAAACTACTGTACGAACATTTGATTGACAAAGCTAGAGAGAATAAAATATTCTACTATTATAGAATAAATTAATATATTCTAGAAAATAAATCATTATATTCTTGAAAATAAATTAATATATTAATTATATTGGCCAAGAATGGACAATATAAGGAATCCTACTAATATTATAACTACGAAAGTTTGTGTGTATGTTTGTTACGTCTTTCTCAAACGGCTAAACCTATTTTTATGAAATTTGGAGTGAAGATTGGTTAGAGCTTGGACTAACACATAGGGTATTTTTATCCCTAAAACAATTGTGGTTCCCGTGGGATACGCAAATAACTTCAAAATCTATGTTACTCTTTCACACTACAAAAGCTGGATTGATTTTGATAAGATTTACTATGAAGGTAGGTAGGAACTAACCTCCATGACACGGGCGCTCAGTCCAGTTTGAGGGTTAGGGAAAATAAATTATGTACAACAAATAATGAATAAAAATAAAAAATATTTTGTTTTTTTTTTAATTTTTTAGGTTAGACTTTGGATTAACACATAGGCTACTTTTTATCCCGGATTAACTTCTTTTGTGCCGGATTAACTCGGGTAACACCGCGGGAGCCATCTAGTAGCTATTACATAAATTATATTATCCAAGCGACAGTTTGAACAGATTTCAAGGTTCGTAGAAAGAATTAACACATAATTACTTAACACAAATGCTACTTCTTATACCGGACTAACTTGAATAACCCTGCGGGCGTTATGAATTGTATAATTTGAACTTGAAATACATTTATAATAAAATAAATATATCCTACTAATATTATTAATGCGAAACTTTGTGTGTATGTTTGTTACTTCTTCACGTTTGAACGGCTAAACCGATTATAATTTAAATTTAGTTGAAAGATAGGTTAGACCTTGGCTTAACAATTGTGGTACCCGTGGGATACGCAAATAATTACATAATCTATGTTACTCTTTCATGCTCCAACTCGACGACCTCGTTGATGTAATGGTTACCATGCTGGACTGCCAATCAGAAGGTTCCGGGTTCGATTCCGGGCACGGCCAACGTCTTTGTGCTGAACTAAATTTGTTGGCTGTGGATCTGGGTGTTATATATGTATTTTAGTAATATATATATATATGTATGTACATGAATTATATCAGTTGTGTTAGCAACCATAATAAGAACTAGAAATTGTTCAGTATGGGGTTAGCCAGCCTTATGTGAAATAAGTCCTAGAAAAAAACTAGATGAGATTTACTAAAAAGGTTACCTAGGACCTTAGATTACCACTTAGGCTGCTTTATAGTTTATATCCCGGATTAACTCGGGTAACACCACGGGGCGCAGCTAGTTATTTATATAACGTTAAACTAGTTTCGCCTAGAATGTACTAAATTACAAACTAAAATCAGGTCAGGTCAGCATTAAAATGTAAATTTAAAACTAACAAAGTATTGAGTGAGTTTTCTGAATGGAAACTTTATTATTGACTAGCTGTGCTCCACGATGTATTTTTCACGTTAATCCGGGATTAAAGAATAATAGTTTAAAATAAATAATAGTTTAAAAAAAAACTAAAAAAACACGCTTATCATATTAGAATAGAATAGAATAGAATAGAATGTCTTTATTGTCATATTGTTAAATAATATTAATATTAGTGTATAATAATATATAATATTAGTGTATTGTCATCGGTCCTCAATAAATCTACAAAGTTTGAACGAAATCTGGCCGTTTAAAGTGGGTCAAAATCGCGCCCAAAAGAAGTCGGTTACAAACAAACATACAAACAAAAATACAAAAAAATTGAATAATTTTATCATTTTAGTGTATTGTCATCGGACCTCAATAAATCTACAAAGTTTGAACGAAATCTGGCCGTTTAAAGTGGCTCAAAATCGCGCCCAAAGAAGTCGGTTACAAACAAACATACAAACAAAAATACAAAAAATTTAATAATTTTATCAAATTAGTATATTGTCATCGGTCCTCAATTAATCTACAAAGTTTGAACGAAATCTGGCCGTTTAAAGTGGGTCAAAATCGCGCCCAAAGAAGTCGGTTACAAACAAACATACAGGTGAAGCTAATAAAAAGCGCGTAAAATAGTTTGTGTTTTTAAGAAGAATTTAAGCTATCTCCATACCAATTATGATAGAAGATCTACCTATCTTACATTTGCTTATTAGGTAACGAATAACCGTTGCACTTTCACACCTACAGCTGCATAATAGTGATAACTATAGGTTCGGTTTCTGCGGTTACATAACTAAACGATATTGCGGCAAATAGTTACTTGCCAATCGATAGTTTTGTAGCGCCTTTATCTCGGCTGGCTTAGTTGATCTGACGCGATCATCGAAGTTAAGCCATGGTCGACGCGGACTGCCTTAGCATGGGTGAGCACAAGACTGTCTTTTAAAGTGGCATTTTCATCTTAGCGCTACCGTGGGTCGGATGACACGTTAAATCGCCCAGATGAAAATGCCGCTAGTCACAGACCTTCGGGCGGCTTGAAAACTCGACACCAGAGCTCAGCCACTTAGCTCATTCGAAGAAGAAGACTATTTTTTTTATGGATAGGCAAGCGCTTGATCGAAACTCACCTGATGTTATGTTGCGATCTAGGGTGGAGCGCGCTTTCCTAGAAGAAACCGACCGACCGAGAAACTAGGTATACTAGTACCTAAAGAGCCGGCGAACTCCGTTTCGACACAAAGTTTAAATTTTCCCTTAAATTGAAATTTTGTTTGCTACAAACCTCACGGAGCCCGAGACCTTTCCGAATACAAAACAGTGACAATCGGTTCGTGCGTTCTGGAGTTATAGCGTCAGGAAGAAAAACCCGACTTATTTTTAACAGACTTCAAAAAAGGAGGAGGTTATAATATTCGACTGTGTGTATTTTTTAATGTATATTCACCGATTTCTCAGCCGTTTGTGGACCGATTCTCAAATTGTTAGCTGTAAGTTCTAGGAATACTAGTAAATAAAATTAATTCGCAGGTGTTACGGTACGGTCAGTGAAGCCAACTGGTCCACAACCTGTGCCCATACAAGGTATGCCAAGTCGCCTAGAAGGTCCGATGATATCATTTCGCAATAACTAAGTTTCATAACAAAATTACTCTTAACGCTTCAAGCTTAGGTGAAATGGATTTGTTTTGCCTCACTTAGGTGTATGAAAACTAGATAGTAGCCGATTCTCAGACCTACTGAATACGCATATATAAAATTTGGTAAAAATCTGTCAAGCCGTTTCGGAGGAGTACGGTAGCTAACATAGTCACACGGAAATGTTATTTATAAGATTTAAATAATTAATATAGTATAAGCATTTATTAAATTGCTGTAAATTTTGTAAGTGACGTACGAAAAGTTGCGATTTTTTTTGTATGGCTAATAAAATAGATAGATAGATAGATAAAATCTTTATTTCCCACTAATTACATTAAATTATAGATAGAAGAAAATACTGAATCCGAAGTTTAATGTAAAAAATAATTGGCAATAACATCAAAAGTTGAAACAAAAATAAATTTTAGAGAGCAAAAAGATATGATTCCGGCCAGGATCGAACTGGCGGCCTTCTGCGTGTAAAGCAGATGTGATAACCACTACACCACGGAACCAGTTATGTCGACGCGCGGAATTAGTGATCGTATTTCGTATCACTCAATACTTCGTCTTATAAGCTGTGACCCACACCGAAGTCGAGAATTTTCAAGCCGCTCGAAGGCCTCTGACTTGGCTTAACGCCTGCTTGTACTAAGACTAATAACCGGGACCTACAATTTAACGTGTAATCCGACCCACGATAGCGCCCAGATGAAAAAACCACTTCTTAAAAGACAATCTTGTCTTTTTTAAAGACTGACATTTTTTAGCTGCATCGATCGTTGCTCAACCTCGCTGATCACGTCAGATCGCCTTAGCCGAGCTACACTCTACGAGAAGAAAGAGGCAAGAAAAGAAAAAAATAATTTATATTCCATGGATAACGTATTTATACAATTACATTGTAGGCCTGGTTATTCAAGGATGAAAATCTCTAACTGAGGCTATGACGTCACAAGTTATTTTAAGAAGCGAGCAGGAAATGAGATTAGCAGTATTTAGAAGCATTAGGAACTATATAGCACGAAGAAAACTGGATCTTTTGTGTTACGTAACAAGGTTGTTTTTAGGGTGTTTGGGTAATGGCTTGGACTGAGCAGTATTTGTGTTGGTAAAAGAAATGTAGACGAAACAAACTGTGCTTAACTTCATTCATATCCGGCATACTTGTTTTAGGGTTCCGTAACTAAAAGGTAAAAACGGAACCCTATTACTAAGACTCCGCTGACTTTCTGTCTCCAGGCTGTATTTCAGAAACCGTTATAGCTAGAAAGCTGAAACTTTCACAAGATATGTATTTCTTGTGCCACTATAATAACAAATAATAAAATATTAGGGGGGGTCCCCATACAATAAACGTGTTTTTTAGTATTATTTTGCTATATCAATAACGGTAGACACTTAAAATTTTCAAAAAATATATAATAAATAAATGAATATTAGCTATCAAATTTAATTATAAAAATTAATATTAAAGGGGGGCTCCCATACCTACAAAAATGGTACGGAACCCTTCATGCGCGAGCCCAACTCGCACTTGGCCAATTATTTAAACTAGATGAGTCTGCCCTTGATCACAATCATAAGTGGTAAGCGATTTGCGATCTAAGGTGGAGCGCGCTTACCCAGAAGAAACCGATTCACTCATGCCTTGAGAACTGCTAGATTATAGTTATCGGGGAACAGGGCATTTGACAAAGAGTTCCACACCCTGGCAATACATACAATCAAAGTGGAGGCAAAACGCTTAGTGCGAATTTTTGGGTATCTCCAAGGTAAAACGGTGCTGTTTTGGTGTTTCCCTGCTCGTCCGATGGTTAAAGAGGGTGGGGGGTATCATTACTGGCCACAGTGATCTCAACTACCACCAACATAAAATAGGGGCGACGGACAGCCCTCTATGTCGGGGCTGTCTGAAGGAAAATAAAACAGTAGCCAGGGCTGTGCTCCGTTACTTCAAGGAGCTTGGTTGGCTTGGGTAGGCTGGTAAGGGGGGAATGCACAATACGCCCCTAGCAGGATGTCAGTGCAGGTCTCATCACACCCTCTTCAAATTAGAATTAGAATTAGAGGGCGGGGGGAATTAAGTCGTGTAATTCCCCCCGCCGTCACACACTCTCCGAAATACACTTAGTTATACATCTTAACGATTGATAGTTAATTTTGAGTAAATTACTTCTTCTTCTTCTTCATTATATGAGCTACATAGCCAAGCTATGGTGTTTTCAAATCACCCGAAGGCCTCTGACTTAACGGCTGCTTGTATTAAGACTAACAGCCAGGTACTACAATTTAAAGTGTCATCCATCCCGCAGCACAGAATAATAACTAGTAGCTGCCACAGTAGCGCCCAGATGAAAATGCCACTTTTTAAAAGACAGTCTTGTGCATGGTCAGCCAAAGCCTGTCCGCATTGACTGTTACTTAACCTCGATGATTGCATCAGATCCCCTTAGTTAGCTAAGCTACAGGCACTATAGTAAGTTACTGATTCCTGAAAAGTTAAGCTGCTCAAAGGGGCAATGCTGCCAGCATCTTTGAAACTCTGCCCCGCAGCGACAGCCTGGATGGTGAGCTTACTTTAATTTAAATTGTAGTGTTTTGATTTTTCTTGTTATCCTTAAGTTTGTACTATATAGTATTTTATTAGATTTTTCTGTAATAGTTATTTGTAAATAAATATTTTACTATTTTAAATATTTTAATATTTTAACTACTGGTTTAAGAATAATATTTACAAAGCAAAGTTAAAACGAAAATTTTGTAAAATTAATAATATTTTTTTTTCACATTCACACACGGCTGGTTTGCCTCATACTGAACCATTTTTAGCTCATATTATGGTTGCTAACACAACTGATATACTACATATACATACATACATATTTAACACCCAGACAACTAATTTAGTTAAGCACAAAGAAGTTGACCGGGCCGGGAATCGAACCCGGAACCTTCTGATTAGCAGACCGGCATGGTAACCTTTACGCCAACGAGGTCGTAAAAAAATTGTATTTTCTGTAATATTTATTTGTAAATAAATATTTTACTCCCAACAAATTCTTGAAAAACTATTTCGTTCAAAAAACTGCTGACCAGGGTATTAACGCTTGCTGATATAATGGTGTTATCTCCTGATAAAAAGTGCTAACTTTAGTACTCTTATTTAATGTCTTTTTTATCTCTTGAATAGGTGAGACTTATCTTATCTAAGTGATGTAAAATATATAGAAAAAAATATACACTTTTATTGGCCTATGGAAGTTTATTATTTGTTATCTCATTGGTGTAATTAGAATTGTATGAAATTTGTTTTTTATTTTAAGAGTTTATAAACTGGCCAAGGTTTTTTAATAATTTCACCTAATTTCCTCTCATGAGGCAAAAGACTTTATTTATCATAAGTTTTTTAAATTTAGATTTTATTGTTTGCTTTTTACTTTAGTTTACTTTTATGTCTGTATCTAGATTGCTTGTTTATGTAATTTAGGTACCAAGGTTTGGACTGCTGGCTATACATTTGCTAAAATTAATATCAGAGGCCCCAGAGCCCAAAGGGCTTCTGATAGTAATATTGAACTAGCCATGCCACATAGTCTTACAATGACGCGACGACCTCGTTAGCGTAAAGGTTACCATGCCAGTCTGCTAATCAGAAGGTTCCGGGTTCGATTCCTGGCCCGGTCAACATCTTTGTGCTTAACTAAATTTGCTGGCTGTGGGTCTGGGTGTTAAATATGTATTTACTAGCTAACCCGGCAAACGTTGTTTTGTCTTAGTAAAAAAATAAAAAAAACTAAATATGCAGTAGCCGATTCTCAGACCTACTGAATACGCATATAAAATTTGGAAAAAATCGGTCAAGCCGTTTCGGAGGAGTACAGTAACAAACACTGTGACACGGAAATTTTATATATAAGATTTATAATATGTATGTAGGTATGTTTGTATATGTAATATATCAGTTGTGTTAGTTAGCAACCATAATACGAGCTAGAAATGGCTCAGTATGGGGCTAACCAGCCGTGTGTGAATGTGTAAAATAAAAAAAATAAAAAATGATTAAAAAAAAAAGTCAGAGGGCCTTGGATGGCTTGAAAACTATCGACACTAGACCTAGGCCTCTAAGCTCATACAAAATTATTATAATTATAAAAAAAACTATGCATGCACTAATGTGTGTGTACACTAATCTATATACCAGAGTTCAATATTTTTGTTTCAGCAATTTGAGCATGAAAAATAAAAACATACACACAAACTTTTTATTTTAATCTAATAAGTACCTAAGTAAAATTTGTGATGAAACTTTTTAAGCCACCTGAAGGCCTCTGATATCTTTTCTATTTAATTCAGTATATGAAATCTGCTAGTTATAAGTACTATTTTTGAATGTGTTAATCTTACCAAATATTAAGTTACATAAATGAGTAATAATATAAGTACTTAATAATAATAGATTTACCAAAAATTACCTCAGTCATTTAAAGATTTCTACTTTAAACTCCTTTGTATCATAAAATAAATATATTTGAATTAAGTTTTTTATTTAGGTTTTATTCAGTTTGATACTGGCAAACATTTAAATTATCGGTAAGACTGTTTTTAAAGTTTTATTTGGCGTTTAAATTATAGGTAAAGTAAGTATTGAATATGATAAAGTAGATTACAAAATGTATAGTGTGTCTAAGGCTTTATTTGTGAGGCTAAACTAGAGTTGGTTTGTGAATTATACAAAAACATCTACAAAGAAATGTAATGAGACTTAACTGTCAGAATAGTTACTTTATTTACCTAATTATTTAACTTTCCAGGTCACTAAAGAATTTCAACATGCGTACAGCCATGTACAACCACTAAACCATTATCGCTTAAAAAGTATTCACTTAGCGTGCACTGTCGTGATTCTGTATTTACGTAAGTAGGTATTCCATGATAAATAAAGTGATACAAGGTCGAATTAGCAGAGATGAGTGTAATTAGGTAAAAGGTCGGTCTAGAGTACCTATATGACATTAACTGGAGCTACACAATGATATCAGCGCCAGTTTAATAAATAAAATGACTCACACGTCCGGGCGGTCAAATATACCGGCCATACTTTACGAAAATTGTTGCTAGCATTTTAACAGCAATGTTAATTTTCAACTTATAATAAGTTTACTCCAAGTTTAAGTTAAAAAGTAAGGGCAACTGATGCTGCGTGCGAGATAGAAAGCGAGTTTACAAAGGAATGCAAGTGAAAATTACCTTGTCCAAACATTTCAATTCCTCTGTTGGATACACTGTTTTCTCGCACCTTGCGCAGGTTTTATTCATTTTGAATGTTTTTCAAACAATAACACTTGGAGCGGATAAATGCACTGGTATATCACAGAGCAAAACAAGATACACAATTCACAAACAACGTTTCGAAATCACTTTTGTTGGGAAACACTCAGGAGCACGAAATTCGTAGCACCTTCGAACGCGCATGCCAAAAAATTAATGACGAATGGCGGCCGTTAGGGATACCGCATAGTTCTATAATAAATTCTACTATTCATCATTTTCTACCACTTTTTAATCTAGATGGCCCAAAAACGAATATTTCGGTAAATATCGATTCTTCACACAAAAAGTTTGAAACTTTTTGTTTCTTTAAAATTAGAATAATAATATGTCATATAATATAAATAGAAGAAAATATTTTGACATGATGCTAAACTGGTGAAAGATTTCTCCAAAATGGATAAGAATAAAGTCCAAAGCAGTACGAAAATGAAGACTAATACGAAACAAAAAGATGAGAAAATGGAGTTAGCCCATAAAATTGATGAAACTGATGAAATGAAACTAAAAATGCTTGCGGCGATTGAAAAGCCTGAACCTGAGGATCTTCTATATCCTGCAGAACTCAATGCTCATCTTATCGAGCAACTCAAAGTATTTTTTTATTCATTTATATTAGTTGTGGATGCCAAACACATAAAACCATATCGAAAAGTTTATATGAATCATGTTCACAAGCGAATAAATCTTTGTTATCATTATTATTTGGGCAGGACTAGAGATGATGATGATGATGTACCTAGTTGTCCATATTTACTAAGCTGTTGTTTAACTTTACAGGTGATGACGTGCGAAAACAATGAACTACGTAAATGTATTTTCACCAAAGACGCAAACATCAAAGAGCTTAACAAAACTATCACAGATCTGAACCAGCGCATTCGGGACATCATCTCGGGCACAGGTCCAGCTATATCTTCCAAATCAGCTGGTATAATAAGCGCTAAAATCACAGAACTTTGCAAACAAAATCGTCACTTAGTCGCCGAAATCGAAGGTTATAAAACAAAAAACGCAGCACTAGAGCGAAAGATCGTCCAGCTTGAAATTATCAATAAAGAACGTGAAGGTCTCGATATCTGCGTTTGTAAAGAAGAACCAGAAGATACCAGTCCAGATGAACTAAAAGAGCTAAATAATAAACTATCAGCTGTTAATAAGAAGCTGTATGAGAGTAAAAATAGAAATTTGGAGCTCAAAAATGAAATATTGCTGGCTACCAAGATACTGCAGCAAGAATTGGGTGATAAGTTTACGAGTATCAAGGAATTGCAGAATGATATGGCTGGGTGGAAGGGAAGGGCGCAGCAGATTCGCTGTTTGCAGTCTAAAATAGCAGAATTGGAAGAGAAGCTAAATGGAAAGCCAAAGCCAGTCGAAAGGGAAACGAAAAAGTTTGACCAGAGCCATGTAAATTCCTTGACCTATTTGTTTATTTGGATCTGGTGCTCTACTATTATTCTGTAAAAATATTTGTCTATGCATCAGAAATCTCAAGTTTATATACTTCATCAACGTAGATTTGCTAATGTTACTGAATGATTAAGAGATTAATGTCAGAAGATGAATGAATGTGAATAGTATAAAAGGAGTAAAATAATTGGAAACCTACTCATAAAAATAATAATAAAAAAACAGGTGATCAAAGAGTTGGAGCAGAAAAGAAAGAGGGATATGGAGCAAGCGCTGAAAGACTTTGAATCTCTTCGAGAAGAAAATCAGGAACTGAAGAAGAAGTTGGACGGAGCTAAATGTAGGATCAGGAACTTGGAATGTGATGCTACTACCATCAGGATGAAAATGCAGACCTATGCGGAGAAGAGTAAACATGATGACTTGCTTATTATTGAGCAAAGGGTAAGAATTTATTCTTTAATAATAGAGACTTAGTTTTCACTGGTATTCAACAACAAATTTAGTCAAAGGATAAAGCCTGATAGCTAATATAGTATGTATGGATTTTTATATTTTTGGCAAGAAGTTATTGTTTTACATCGTGATTTACACATGACATAATTTTATCCATCGCCTATGTACAGTCGTACTTACTACAAGCATTCATTTAATAAGACACTTATTATACAGGTTAATTGTTTCTTTTTCAGAATCAGATCAAAAGTTCCGAGTCACACTATCAGGAGATTCTAAAAGAGAATACTGTAAAGATGAAGAAGATGGCAGCTGAAATAGCCGAGTATCAGAAACTGATCAGCAATACTGATGCCAAAATAGATGCACTGCGCAAACAAGCCACGGAAAAGGCGTCTAAAATAGAAGAACTTCGAGCACAGCTCTTAAGATACGAAGAATGTTCACTACAAAGTGTATTTTTTACTCCCATGAAGACAGCCACTGATAATGAAATCAAAAAGCTTTCTGAAATGGTCGTAACACTTAACGAACGCTTAACAGCTGAGAGACACAAATGGGAAGAACTAGACGTGGTTCACAGAAAACTGAAGGAGAAGAAAAAACGTCTTGAACGCAAAATACGTTCTCTAGAAGAAGAAATCAAAGCGTATAGAGAAGCCAAACGAGGTTCAAGATTATCAAAAACGTCTTCGAAAATTGGCGATGCATTCGATGCTTTTGGCGGAATGATGAAAAAGCATTCTTCTCTAACAGGAATCGCAGAGCGTCCATCTGAAAGCACCTCCTCCGAATCGCAACCGGACGGTCAAGAAAGCCTTGACAAAGAAGATTTGCGCTACAAACTAGAACTAGCCGAAGAAAAACTCAAGATCATGGAAGATAAATTGAAAATGACCGAGGAGGAAAAACAGGAAGACTACAATCATCTTACGGAAATGATTCAAACGTCAAAGCAATTATTTAATGAAGCGCTCGGCGTGCTCCAAAGAGAAAAGTGTATGTGTTCGTAGATTTTAATTGTTACGGTATTTTGATTGTTTAATTAAAGTTTTGTATTTATTCTTAATATATGTGATTAGTTTTATTTAATCTTCTTCTTCTTGTGGTGTCTCTCCAACTAATGAAGGTTGGCAATCAGCTCTGCATACGTATTATACTTACATACGTAATGTACTTGCATACTTGTTTTTTAATGATCGTGTATAATATACTTAGACTCCTCGGAGTTTAGAATAGTCTGAGGTATAATATTATAATGATCGTTCTATGGTAAATCATATTTTCTTTAGTAATTCTATTTGCAAAAGAATAATTTAGCTTTTATGTGTTACATAAAATCGTAGAAGTGCGAACAGTGCATAATTTTTACTGGAACAAAGCAACTGTGGCTGTTTTGGATGTTGAGAGAGTTCAAATTCATTTAAATTCATTTATTCCTTAAAAATATAGCATTACAGAGACTTAGTCCCTAAAGCGCTACATTTCTTAAAAATAACATGTAGACACTAAAAGTAAACATTTGCACGATACTTAATTAAATAAAAAATAAAAACAATTAATACGTAACTTTTTAAACATACAAATTATATAACAATATACAAATACTTAGATTACTACAAGAAACAAATTCAAATTTTATTTATTTAAACACAATTTTATACAGTTGGTAGCAATAATGTTTCTTATACTATGTTTTTTTTACATCTTTTGTATTAAGAGCTACAAGTAATGAGCCTGCATCTCCAAACTAAGCGTGTAAGCTTGTATATTAGACATGCATACTCCCCATTTGACATGATTGCAGTAGTTGCGTTATAATCATTATAAAAGCTTAATTAAAAAATACAATTATTGTTTAAATTTAGTGTTAGTAATAAAAAAAGAAAAATATATATATATATGTGTATGAAATTATAAAGTTCGACGAGTAAAGAAACGAGACTTAAATACATGGAAAGACTGAGATAAATAAAATAAAACACATGAAAAAATAATATAATAACTAAAAGATAGTAAGTTATTGTACACTAATATTGCTTTTAATAATGTCTTGATTTTCACAGTATGTTAGTGTACTTTTAGAGAACTGGTGCCAACTGTCCGCGAATATGTCTATATGTGGTTGTGAGCAAGCTAGAGTGTTAAGATGGTGATGCGCTCTCAGCAGCGGTGCCTGAGCACGCGCTTCCGTGCGCGGCGGCTCCGGGGAGAACAGCCGCACCCGCCCGCTCCGGAATCTCGCTCGGTGCTCTGGCACCGCCAGCCGAGTCACTTCAGAGACTAGTGAAGGACATTGTATGATGCCGTTTAAAATCTTGTATAGGGTCTGTAGTAGACCGTGTAATCGATGGGTTTCGAGAGAGTTAAAACCAAGTGCACCTAAAACATAGTTTGACGGATATAGGAAAGGGTAATATCCATATACCTTTTTGTAAAGATATCTCAGAAATCTACGCTGAACCTTTTCTAACATAAGTACATATTTTTTCTCGTGTGGGCTCCATATGACTGAACTATTCTCTATTTTGGTTCTTACAAGAGCTGAGTTCTCGACTATACTCCGTAATATCTTAGATCGAGAATAACTTGGTAAGAAACTTCGAGAATAATTTCATAATTATATTATGTGCTATTTAAACTCCCTCGTGAATCCAAAAGAACCGAAGACTTGTGTAATCCACCAACCGACGCTTGATCAGCGTGGTGGATGATGGCTTATTACAGGAGAATTGCAAGAAAAGGCCCCGGAGCCCAAGCAGTAGGAACGTATAATTTGGGCTGTTTATACATACTATACCTTTTCGTTCAAATAAATAAACCTCTGCGGTGACAAACAGCTATTTCTTCAATTAAACTCTACCACAAATTACTGAACGCAGCAAAAAGATGTCAATGCAGCCAACATATGTTACTGCAGTCAAATGACTGTCAACGTCAGTCAGTCAATCAGCTGTCACAGGACTGCTGATTGATTTTGTTCCCATGTTTTTAGTTATAAATAATTATTTAATTATATTTATTACTACATTGACCACAATTTGTAGTGTTTAAATGGTAGTGTACTACGATAGTTATAGTTTAAGTGTCAATTTTTGGCTTCTCTGAGCTGTAAAAAGGTAATAAATTGATTCGACCTTGTAATTGTTTCAAATGTGCAGAAAACCATGTCTTATCAGGAAATTATACAAACAAAACATCTTCACGGCTCGGTTGATTGTTGTTTAGACGTAATACTTAATGGTTGTATAGTTACTTCGAGTCTGGGTGTCTCGAGAGTGAAATCTATTAACTATTTTACATAACAACTGGGTGTAACGTTCCAGTAGCAAGAATTGATTGAAAACAGTTCTGTTTCTATTCGCAGATGAAATCATAGGCCGAAAACTACGTCTCTGTTTCACTTGTTATAACTTGCTATGCTTTAAGACTAGACTCAGGCAGGGTTTGGCTATTAGATCAAACTTTTTATAAATAAATTATTATCTAGAATTGAAAATTGACATTTTGATTCATATCATATACTATTGTATTGATATTATATTACTAGAATTAGTAGTGAAAATTGACATTTGGTTCATATCATATACTATCGTATTGATATTATATTACTAGAATTAGTAGTGAAAATTGACATTTGATTCATATCATATACTATTGTATTGATATTGTATTACTAGAATTAGTAGTGAAAATTGTCATTTTGATTAATATCATATACTATTGTAATGATATTATATTACTAGAATATAATTGAAAATTGACATTGATACATATTATATACTTTTGTACTGATATTATATTATTTGACTTGTAACTTTGGTGTTATTAATAAATGATTTGTATTTGTATGGTACATCTATATTTGAGAATGGTCAGAAGTTAATACAGTAAAGTAGAATTGCATTATTTAATAACAATAGGTAGGTATATAGCATATACATTCATTGAGCAGTCTGTTTCAGTCAATTATGATTAATCTATTTGCAAATGAGGTCTCTATTGGTACAAAACCACATCAGTATAGAGAATAGGGCTGTTACTATCTCAGTTGTTCTCATATTTTGAATTAAATGTCAAAGTAAAGATGTTTTGTGCATTTTATATGTGAGTTTTGGACTTGTTATGGTTTTATTTTAGTTGCATGTAAAAATGACTACATTATTTTATAATCTTGTTTAAAAAAAACAAATAAGACTTTTATGAGAAATACAGAACTGTATAGGCCATAAATAGTATAGTATGTTATCTTATTAATTTCATTAAATATTCTACAAAACTAATAAAAATAGGACTCAATTGTTTTTCCATATCTATAAAATTTAAAATACATATTAAGATTTACTCATGAATAATCTTTCTGACCAGATTTTTTGTCATATTAATAGGGTAAATTGCATTGACATACTAACTATGTCATATATCTAACTCAATTAAAAAAGATAATATTTGAAATTTTGTTCCTTTTTGCTCACACTGATCTAGTAACAAAATGCTTTCTTTTTTTATGAGAGTTATAGAGTTTTTATTATATGCACTAGAATTTTGTACAAAAAATCCATGCCACTTTTGTGTATACTTTTCATCAAAAATTAATAGCATTGGTATAAAAGTATACAAAATACTGGCATAGTTTCTTTGAGCGAAATAATTAATAAGTGTCTTACTGTTCATTTCATAAGCTTTTATTAACAACCAATAATTGTTAAGCATCCAAAACAAGTGTTAATTGCTCACCAGCATTATGCTGAGTTGAGGCTGTTTTGTGACAAATTTAAGTTTATCAACTTTATTTATATGCATTTTAATTGTTTATTACTATTCATGATTTTGTGTGCTCCTTTATTTGTCACTAGGAGCCTGTCCCGGCACATAGTTTCCCAATGGTGAAAGAATTTTTCAAATTGGTCCTGTAGTTTCGGAGCCTATTCGCTAAAAAAAAAACAAACAATCGAACTTTCCTCTTTATAATATTGGTATTGGTATAGACAATAAATAATTATCTGTCTTTCTTTAAAGTCTAAAGTAGTCTTTCTTTCTTTTAAGTTAGACTTGATCTAATAAACCAGTATTTTTTTGTCTTCCATCAGCCTCAAAATGCCGGGAACAAACCTCATTGTGCCGGTTGTGCTGTGGGGCAAACATGCTCCCACACACTGCATATCCTCGGTGTACCTCTCAAGAGACCAGAAGACCCTCGTGACTGGCTGTTATGATGGCCAAATATGTATTTGGCAGGTAAGATCAATACTTAATATAAAATGAACGCAATTTCCACAGACAAAGGCAAATACGGAAAAATCTGTCTGTATTGCCAGTAACTATTTAATCATAAAGTATTCATTGGATTTTCACAGTATGACTTTAAGTTTTTTATTTATTTTTTTATTCTAAATGGGCTTGCGCTTGATCACAATTCACCTGATGGTAAGTGATATTGAAGTCTACGTTGGATCGCGCTTACCTAGAAGGAATCGGTTCACTCTTGCCTTGAAAACCGCTAGATTATAGTTATTGGGAAACAGGGAAATTGGCAAAGAATTCCACACCTTGGCAGTACGCACAATGAAGGTGGAGGCAAAACGCTTAGTGTGCGCCTTGGGCACCTCAACCGTAAACTGATGCCGCATGGCGTTTCCCTGCTCGTCCGATAGTGGAAGGGGGCGGGGGGAATTACATCATGTAATTCAGTCGCACACTCGCCGAAATGCAACCGATAGAACACCGACAGACTGGCAACAACTGGCAGTAATAGACTTTCACAGGATGACTTCAAGTAGATCATTTATTCTGAGATTTTTTATGTATATAAAACTTAACTTACCTACATACTTCCTATGGTTCTAAAAAAACCTAGTGAGTCTTGGCCTCCCTCTACTATTTTATTCCATTTTGTGCAATATTGGGCCAAACTACTCCATCTCTATCTAAATAATTATATTCTCCAACTCTATCTATCAAAAGAACATCTATATAATTTATTCAAGTTTTTTTACAAATTTTCCTCAACATCTAAGAAGTACCATCTGAGGGTCTTCAAATCTAGATTTATTTTCTAGGTAAGCATGTAAGGAGGTAGACCATAGTGTTGCTTACTTTATGTACTTTTCGTGCCAACTAAGAATAGGACTGTCAAACCGCCATCTTGCTCAATAATACGCGCAACCGTCATTACCTAAGCGTATGGTGTGCAACGAAAATTGTAAACAAATTATATTCAGTTTATATGCTTAATGTACACTGTTTTACTATTTCTTATACATTTTATGGCAAATTAATTATAAATGAAGAGGATTTGAAAGTAAAAGTTTTTTCATTATTTGCACTTCTCTTTGTACCAAATAAAAAGAGTTTTTATACTGCTTACAGCACTTAAGTCGAAACTATCCAAAACCAATGTCTTGTCACATTGTTTTTTTAGGTGTTGTTAATTTGCCTTGGGTACTTCTTACCTGTAGAATTAATTAATCCAAAATTATCCAGTAATACAATTCAAGAATAGTTTTTTATATGAATATAATAATTTTACAATAATTAAAATTATATATATATATGAACCAAAAAAAAAACTTTTTTACACTTTCTTTGCTGGCAGTAATTTTTGACAGTTATCGGGTAAAGTTGAAGCTAGCGCGATCCTATTCTTAGTTGGCACGCATAGTACATAACTCTATAAGATTATAGATATAAGATTTATATATACACAATATAAACAAATTTGAATTCACACTAATTAAATCTTCATAGATTTAATCGTTTTATGGATCAAGGTGACACAAAATACTTTTCAGTGTACTGTAAAGCCAGTGGGTATTACTTGAGACTGTCGTGTACCTGCGGGGTTCCAGTCTCCCAGCTTACAGGCGCAGAGAGGGAACACCTTGGAGGTTTTAGTCGGTAGGGGTCGCCACTCTGGCACCGAGTCCAACATACCCCGCCACCTCCCCCGAGGTCCGGCGGGCATGCGTAACTGCATTTCCTCCAGGTAACAAAAAAAAAGGGGGTATTACCAGGCCTGTGTCACTCCGCGTGTAGGTGTTAAAAACATACCTACGGGCGGCGGCCACTGCGCAAAGGGCCAATCTATGTGGCTTTTTCCTATACCACAGAATAATAACTAGTACTACATATAACCATGTACAACGTATTATGAACCGTAGCATAGTGAATTAAGGCCCATATTCCTTTGAAAAGAAATTGGTAGGCAACGAAATCACGTGCTCGACTGGACCGCGAGCTAAATTAAATTTATATTGTTTATCAGATTGAGTTCATATTTCTTTGAAAACCATTGCGAAGTGAAGCTTCTGTACGAAGTACAAGTTATTATTCTGTGATATTATTTCTTATATGGTATGGTTAGTGGTTAATACTTTTTTTATATTTTTAACTGATACAGCATGTACTTATTATTGAAGGAATCTTAACTTAACTCAATATACATTTATTTTTTACAGGTCGATCCAGAAACATTGAAAATGACTCCAAGATGTCTGCTGGTTGGCCACACAGCCCCCGTCACATGTCTGTCCAGAGCCTCTATCATACAGGTACATTCTTCCTCTTTCTAAACCTCAACTCAAAAACGACAGCATGTTAAAAGTTGGTCGTATTTGTTTGTGTGTCTGTCTGTTGACTTGAATTGAAATTGTATGTGCCATCATAGTGAAAGCCTAGGCTTAGGCTAGCGCGTGTAGCCGAGCTACAAGCGCTAGCCTAAGCTGCAGCATGCCTAAATAAAAAAAAGAATGAAATTAAAAGTATTCACTTCACATTTCAACATAATTAATGATTTTTATGCAAAATAAAGAATTATTATTTATTTATTTTATTTGATTTATAGGCGAGCAGCAATATGCTGACATGCCTATATCACACTGAGTTGAAATTAAATTTTTAACAGTTTATAAAATGTCCATTGTTCAATGTCAATGTTTAAAGTCCACTGGTGCACTGATCACAGGTTAGCAAGAGATTTTTTTGAATTAAACTGAACTGACTTCACATTTCAGGATAACAACTACATAGTGAGTTCGTCGGAGGCGGGCGAGATGTGTACGTGGGATCTGGTCGACGGGAAATGCCGGGAGAGCGTCAAATTGACGCAAATACATACTAATATACAGGTACATATTCTTCCTTGAGGTGGGTCCGCTCGGACTGCGGATAGCGGCCTGGGCGGGGAGAGCAGCGGCAATGCGCTACGCGGTCCTGCATCCCTGCCCCCGTCGTGAGATGGGACACCGTGAGGTTTTAGTCGGTAGTAACGGCCCTTCTGGCCGTCGAGTCCGACATACCCCGCCCGCCTCCCCCAGGCTTGCAGCGGGAGATGCGTAAATGCATTTCCTCACGAAAAAAAAAATAAGGTACATATTCAAATTCTATGATGGGGGTCAGACCTGCACTGACGACGCGCAGGAGGCGTTTTTGGTTTGTGATAAAATAAAAATCTTTTTGGATGGACTAAAAATATTATTTGGGCTGGAGTAAAATTATTTTTTAAGATGGACTATAAGTGCGAGTAAATTTTAGAATGGAGTATAAATAATTTTTAATTTGGACTAGACATCATTTTCAAGATGGACTATACAATTTTAAGGTTAGACTAAAAGTATTTTTTAGGTAAGGTAAAAATTTTCTTTAGAATGGACTAGAATGAAATGGACTCATTTTCAGAATGTACTAAAATTATTTCTATTTATTAAATGTTTTTTGATTTTATCTAGTCTATTGTAAGTATGTACTTAAATAGGTTATAGGTGATATTGATAAATATATTCTCTGTAGCCGTACCAATCAGACCTATAGGGTACCTTGGGCACAGTCAGAACATGTATAATATCTAGCAAATAAGCCATTATACCCAAATAAAAGATTTTTATTATTATTTAGCATAAGCATAAGCAGCCCACTATACGTTCCCACTGCTGGGACTCGGGGCCTTCTCTCACGAGGAGACAGATATAGGCCATAATCCACTACGCTGGCCAAGTGCGGGTTGGCGGATGACACACGTCTTCGGATATTGTGGTCCTCAAACATGTCGGTTTCCTCACGATGTTTTCCTTCACCGTAAAGCGAGTGCAAATCCACACATAACTTGAAAAACAAGTCATTGGTGTAGGGCCGGGATCGAACCAGGGGCCGTCTGATTGAAAAGCAGACGTTATAACCACCGAGCCACACTCGTTTATTATTTATTATTATTATTTTATCTGCTTACAGGCGTACCACATGTGCAACAGCGAAGACCTCCGTCTATTCTGCAACGGTTACTATGCAGAAATACTCATCATGGATCCATTCTCGCTGGAGATTCTATTCTGTCTCAGTTCCAAAGTCAACCCGGATTGGATAAGTGCTTTGCATGTAAGTTGGATTAAAAAATGTTACAACACATTTCACACATGGCTGGTTAGCCCCATACTAAACCTTTGCTAGTTTGTATTATGGTTGCTAACATAGCTTTATTAGCACCCCTGCGTTGTGCTGCAATGTCACTCGATTTAACGACAAACTCTCTAAAGCGTCTAAATCAATCAGCTTTAGTTGATTTAGCTTGTATCCATACAATGATACATTCTCTCGACCACTCTCTATGACGCCATAAAATTCACAGTCCTTTCAGGGTCGTTATATAGAGTTTACACTGTATTTCTTGTTTTTTTTTCAGGTGTTACGTCCATCTTCTAGAAAAGACGACGTGGTGCTGGCTATTTCTATCACTGGAACCGTCAAAGTTAGTATTTATCTGTTTACTATGATGGCTCGCTAACCCCAAAATGGATCCTGGCCTCCGACACCAAGAGACGCCACTTTTCTCTATCCTTGGTCTAAGAGCCCGTGAAGATCGTCCTTCACCGATCTGATAACCAGATGAGACGTATTTTTTATGTAGTATTTTTTATAAACAAATATGCCTAAAATTGCTTGCCTATCGAAAAGTGCTCATGGCTTTTTTTTTTGCCCATGCTCGTTTATAGTCAAATGATAATTTAGCTACAATTATCCAAAATAAAAATAACATTCTAACTGTTCAGAATCGTTGTTACTCCTATGAAGCGCATCAAAATCGAATGAGTCACCTATTTTGACTTACCTGTTTACACCTGCTTGCCAGGTAGTTATACACTGAAATGAGTAGGCTAGCATACCGAGGCATATTCTGTGTATTAAAAACTATCAGTGAAATAAATTTCATTTGGTTATCAAAAGTATGACGGTGATGAAAAAAAAATCAATAAAAGTTTATTTAATTAAAAATAGCCATGAGCACTTTTCGATGGGCAAGCAATTTTAGGCACATTTGTTTATAAAAAATATTTAATAAAAAATACGTCTCATCTGGTTATCAGATCGGTGAAGGACGATCTTCACGGGCTCTTCTACTACCTGTGCTGTCTCCTGCCAGTCTGTGGCATGAAGTGCGCTCAGGTCTTGCTGCACTAGGTCTTCCCAGCGATACTTGGGTCGACCAACCGGACGTCGGCCAATTGGTCGTCCCAAGTACGCTCGCCTCACAGCCCGATCCTCTCCCATCCTTTCCACGTGGCCGAACCAACGGAGCCGATGTGCTTTACTTTCGCCCATGATGTTAGGTTCTGCCACAAGGTCTTCTAATTCTTTGTTTTTCCTTATTCTGTAACTCTCTTACCTGTTTAGTTTAATTAAATTAATACCGTAGAATGGGGTGGCTTGATACAATTTTGAACTTTGGCGATCAATGTCACTTTATATTTCACTATCGTTTTTAAGCTCAGTGGATTTCTATATTGTTTCTTGTATTTTAACGAGTTCAGGCAATAAAAACCGATTTATATTTGTAATTTAATTCTACGGTAAATATCAGGACACATTTCACACACGGCTGGTTAGCGCCATACTAAACTATTTCTAGTTTGTATTATGGTAGCTAACACAACTGATATACTACATATACATGCATACTATAATAGATACATATTTAACACACAGACCTACAGCCAAAAATCTTATAAAATAAAACAATTTAAAATAGCCTTTATTTCCCAGAATTAAAAACATTACAGTTTTTTTTAAATAAAACCTTAGTTCAGCACAAAGATGTTGGCCGTACCAGAAATCGAACCGGAACGTTCTGATTGGCAGTCCGGCATGGTAACCATTACGGCAACGAGCTAGTTAATTTATTTATTGATTATTTCATCCGCTTAATCTTCGGTCGTCAGAAAACCTTAGGCATTTAATACCTAAGCATAATAGTACTTTCCTTGAAGGTTCTTTCTCTGTAAACGCCGTAAAGTTGTGGAATGCATTACCAGAGGATGTCAGAAAAGCTCCATCTTTGGGCATTTTTAATAATAAAGTCAAAAAAAAATATTTATCTCTTTCATCTTGATGGATTGACCTTTCTTATTATATATTTTTAATGTTTTGATTGTACTGTGTGTGTGTGTATATGTATTATATATTTTGTATTTTATTATATATTTATTTTGTTAAAATATATTATTTATGTATTTGTTTTTCCATATACACTTATGTTATTACACCTCGTCATTATGTTCTTTTTTGTGTTCTTTCTTGAAATTGGTTGCCTGGAAGAGATCGCTATTAGCGATAAGGTCGCCAGTTAAGGCACTAGCTTTTATGTACTTTATGTGTTTTCTGTAATTTGTTCCATTTTTTTTTTGTGAGTGTTTTAATAAAGTGTTTATCTATCTATCTACTTTGTTTGATTCGATTGATTGATTATTTCGTATTTCCAGGTGTGGTCTCTCCTAGGGCACGAGAATAAGCAATCGGAACCGATCTACGAGAACGAGTCAAAGCAAATAAGATGTCTGAACGCGCTCTCTTTGAACTGCTGCGCGTACAACCAACGCACGGTTCTCATCGTCTGTGCTAAATACTGTCAGATATATGATGCGGGTAAGAAATATTAATTATTCTTTTGCTGCTTCTTCATATTATGAGTTAAGTGGCCAAGCTGACAGAAGGCCTCTGTCTTGGCTTAACAACTGCTTGTACTGAGACTAACACACCGGGACCTACAATTTAACGTGTCATCCGACCCACGGAGGCGCTGATATGAAAAGCCACTTTTAAAACTACAGTCTTGTGAAAGATCACCCGTTGCTTAGCTTCGATGTTTGCGTCAGATCACCTAAGTCAGCCGAGCTATAGATATAGTTTGAAATAAAATAATAATAGTGTATATATTATTTTATTATATAATTTTTTAATTTCATTTAATTTCATACCAAAATTAATAAATAATTATTAGGACATATTTCACACACGGCTGGTTAGCCATTTCTAGTTCGTATTATGGTTGCTAACACAACTGATATACTACATATACATCCAGACCCACAGCCAATAAATTTAGTTAAGCACAAAGATGTTGACCGGGCCAGGAATCGAACCCGAAACCTTCTGATTGGCAGTCTGGCATGGTAACCTTTACGCCAACGAAGTCGTTAATCAATTTCACTTAATATTCATATTATAATTAAAAATATCTATTATAATAATTGTATATAAAAAATATTATATAGATATATTAATTATATGAATCTTCTTCTTCTTCACCTAGAGAACATAATATGCTCATAACGCTGTTTGGAAAGATAATTTTAAATATTTTTCTGATTTGTCTTCTACAGGTGATTTCTCAGTGCTCTGCTCGATTCAAGCGCCGGCCGGCGAGAGATGGTTGTCGGGTGACTTCCTGGCACCGGACCGCGTGCTGGTCTGGTCCACTGAGGGCAGGGGCTGCCTCTACCGGCTGCCGGCCAAGTGAGTCCTCTTTGCAGGCAGATAGGAATACATCACTGGCTATTTGTACACACTTTTCTGGGTTAAAGAATTTTTCTGGCAACGAAACTGTTTTACAGTTTCGTGAACTTTTCTGGCAATCGAAGACCTGTTTGGAGGGAGATAGGCACACATAACTGGCTATTGGTACACACTTTTCTGGGTTAAAGAATTTTTCTGGCAAGTTAAGACAGTTTTGGGAACTTTTCTGGCAATCGAAGACCTGTTTGGAGGGAGATAGGCACACATAACTGGCTAACTGTACACACTTTTCTGGGTTAAAGAATTTTTCTGGCAAGTTAAGACAGTTTCGGGAACTTTTCTGGCAATTGAAGACGGTTTCGGGAACTTTTCTGGGTATTTTTCGGTCTGGATTTTTGGTTTAAAATTAACATATTACTTTCGTATTTAAAATTGTTGTAATAATATAACAGTCATAATGATTGGCATGAAATCATTTTTCAGCGGAATTCGACAATCATTAGTAATTCACGAGCACTAGCCTATGTGTTTTATTTTTTAATAGTTGGAGGGTTTTGTGGTAAATTCAAATACATTTATTTATAAATATTAAATTTTTATTCATAATGAATAAAAATAATATTCTAGAACTCAATTTTTATCAGTTGTATTTATTACAGCGGAATAAAAGTTTGGGAATCGCGCATATCGACTTTACATCTGGATATTAATAATAAATCAATAATTGGTCAAATGCAAGTCGAGCTTGCGAATGAAGGGTTCCGTATCATTATCTTAAAATAATGGCAAAAAAACACATTTGCTGTGGGGGATTTAAATATATTATGTATAAATTTTAAGCGTCTATCTGTTACCGTTATTTATGTATTATATAATAAAAAATACGAAAATAATCCGTTAATTATATGGGGAACCACGATAGCTAGAAAGCTGAAATATTCACAAGATATGTGTTTCCCGCGCCGCTATAACAACAACAAATACTAAAGATGAAAAAATAAAATGTTAAGGAGGATCCCTATACAATAAACGTGTTTTCTTCGTAATTTTTGCAATATATCAATAACGCTAGCAGGTAGACGCTTTAAATTTTCACAGAATATATAGATATATATAATTTTTTGAAAACAGTTTTAGTATAAATACTTAAGGGTATTTAATAATATAATTATAATTTTGTTCCATACAACAATCGTGTTTTTTTAGATAATGGTACGGAACCCTTCATGTGTGAGCGCGACTCGCACTTAGCCAATTATTAATATTAGACTGCATGGATCCGTTGCTTCGGTTGCGCCGCGACTAAATGGTAGATTGAGAAATTCGTTGTATTTACCAGTTTCAGTTTTAAAATATCTTTATTCAAAATACAAATAAACAGCAACAATGATAGTGTGATATCTTAATCCTAACATATTGCAACATGAAGTAATTAGAATTTTTTCTAGCTTATTTGCCCATATAAAACTTACAAAATTATTATTTTCATTTTGTTGTATTTACCACAGAACCTGCTAATTTTATAAAAGCTAAACCCATTTTGATGTAACAAGAAAATGTTTTCCTTATAGCAAACTTCGTGGACGGGCTCTCAGTAGGTCAGCACCATTTCTATTGCTACTTGGTACTTGTTTGTTTGTTTGCTTGCACTTAATTATATATAACACATACAGTAGAAACTCGATTAAATGGACTCATCATCATCAGCCTATGCTCGTCCACTGCTGGACGTAGGCCTCTCCCAAGGCACGCCACTTGGCCCTATCCTGTGCTTCTCTTCGCCATCCACTACCCGCTACCTTCTTCAGATCATCGCTCCACCTGGTTGTAGGGCGTCCTACACTACGTTTGCCGAGACGCGGTCTCCACTCTAGAACTCGTCTACCATAACGGTCATCGGTTCTTCGGCAGATATGTCCGACCCATTGTCACTTTATTAAATGGACTAATACTAGAATAAACGGAAGAGTAACTCCATACAATTGCCGCTTAGAATTTGAACCCATCTACGCACACAAATATACTGATGTCCCAACGAAACACACAGACACACAAAGCTCGCACGCGATTGGTCGCATCAAGGTCACGCCACCGATACTAGCCGCGCGGGTAGCTGTTTGGCCCCGCCCACCGTGGTATTTTACGCGTGGACGGTGGAACTATTTTATCGGCCAAGTTAATATTCTATTTATTCTAATTCGCTGTGTTAACCATAAGAATAATCGGAAATCCGGATAATCAAAAGTATGAAGTAAATAGAGGTTTTTTATTTTCCGATGAGAGGCCGGTACGGGTCGGTGCCTATTCCGTCCGATACATAAATAACGTCCGTATACGACTTTGGATAATTAAGTCTGTAGTCTGGATAGTCGTGAATCCCTATAATTATAATTTGAAGTGGGGGTGATGAGACCTACACTGACATCCCGCTAGGGGCGTATTGTGCATTCCCCCCTTACCAGCCTACCCAAGCCAACCGGGCTCCGTGAAGTAATGGAGCACAGCCCTGGCTCGCTGGCATACCTGTAAGTCGAGTGCAAGTTTTGTCGTATGCCTGACGCGCTCGACGTAAACCGCGTTCGCACATGATTTGTATGAAAAAAATAGGGCGCCACCCAGCGGCGCGTTTTTGAAACTTTCTGCGCCCCTGTTGCGTCAAATGGTCTGTTTGTCTGAAGATTAGCAATGGAAGGCGAAATTTCATCTTGAGCTGCTAAATCCGTATAAATGTGGGCCGAATAATCGAGTTTCTACTGTAATTAATTTATGAGCATAGTTTTACAATATATTATCAAAATTTAATTTGGATATATTACCTTTATATTAATATTAACAAGCATTATATTATCTTATAAAAAAATTAAATTGTGAAAATCGGTACAAAAATAGTAATTAATATTAACAAGCATAGTATTTTTTTTAAATTGAGAAAATCGGTATACAAATGATAAAATATAGTACTTAGTATTTAGAAATATTTTTCACGTATTCTAATTTAATGCTTGGTAATATGTCTATAATAAAGAGTTAATTTTTTATTATTTTAATTATAGTTTAGTTAACTTTTAAGTCGCAACCTTAAAACGTATACAACATAATTAATAGTACGTAATTCTTAGCTTAATTATTTGTTTAGTTATACCTTTTTTTAAACGCAAAAAATATGTAGATCATAGAAATGGCAAATATTTGTTTTGCTTTAATTTTTCTTCATACTTTACATAATTTAAGTAAGTATTATTTGAATAATTATAAACCCCTATTTTTTACGGCCATTTTAGTAATTTAATCATTTTTCATCCCGCTCGATAACTGATCAATTATAGTGCCTTTAACTGTACATAAGGCAAAACAACGTTTGTCGGGTCAGCTAGTATTTTTATATTTTTTCATAGTTGTATCCTTATTTTGCAGTAGTATGTATTTATCTTATATATCGATTTAATTTGTATTTAGTTTGTTCGTGCTATTTAGATAAATGTTAATTCTCTAGATATATTTAATTTTGCTCAGCACACCCATTGTAATCATTGTTTATTTTTTTATTAGAAGTTTTATTCGATCTTTCGTTCAATTACTACAAACTATATACGAGTACGTATTTAGTCTCTTACATATTTATAAGATATCTAATCCTGTTTAAAACTTTTATTATTGAAGTGGTTAATACAGAACACTTGCAAATTTAATTATTTTATGTTGTCCCAAAAATTCGTAATACAGTGTAAACTCTATATAACGACACTGAAGGGACTGCATTTTATCGCGTTATAGAGAGTGGTCGTTAAATGGAGAGAATGTATGATTTTATGGAATACAAGCTAAACAAACTAAAGCCAATTGATTTCGACGCTGTAGAGAGTTTGTCGTTAAATCGAGTGACGTTACATGGAGTTTACACTGTATTTCAAATACATGTAAATAGATTTGTTATACATCATGATATATTCAAGTAAGATAAAACTTGAACTATTTTTTTTACGCCTCCGCTTGGGTGCCTTCGCACAAAAAAAATCTGTAACTAAATAATTGGTTAACAATGTATCACCAACTAATTGACTGAATGTCTTAACAAACAATAAAAAAAAAACAAAATTTACTGAATGTCTATTTAAAGTATCGTATTTAATTGTGTCTCGGTGGAATAAAGTCTGTTTTTCAATCAGACGGCCCCTGGTTCGATCCCAGCCCTACACCAATGACTTGTTTTTTAAGTTATGTGTGGATTTGCACTCGCTTTACGGTGAAGGAAAACATCGTGAGGAAACCGACATGTTTGAGGATCACAATATATAAAGACACAAGGCCTGTCCATAACTTGTTCAGCGCGGTAGATTATGGGCTATATCTCTCCCCTCATGAGAGAAGACTCCGAGTCCTAACAGTGGGAACGTATAGTGAGCTTATGTCTAGTTAAAAAATAAGTAATTAATTTACATTTTGCACACCGCATATTCGGTAGCCTACAAGGGACATTTTATATTATTTTCCATGTTTTTTATATAACCTGTGGCTACGAAAATAAATTATTTCATTTCATTTCTCATCGAACCATGGGCAACGAGGAAGCAGGCTTTGAATTGTCTGGTAACATATACCTTTCTCACGTGAGCGTTTGTCAAAAAATTCTTGCCATAAAAGCCTACAGTTGGCTTTGACTTCGCTTAAGAGCTCTGAATGTAACGGTGCCAAAAGGTATGGCACGCCGTTTGTAGTCACTTCTCTAGCCGCTTGGTCCGCTTCCTCGTTGCCCGATATCCCGACGTGTGACGGAATCCATTGGAGGATTACTTGTTTACCTGATGCGTGAAGCTTACAAATAGTTTAAAATGTTTGTTTAAATGTTTGCAGTTCTGTACCAGATCACAAGGGTTTCCATGGCCCCACGGTCGAACATGACAGTCCAGTCCTGTTTGGTATATTAGCGCATCTAGATGAGAAGGTAAGGTTTAATTCCTTTTAGGGTTCCGTACCTAAAAGGTAAAAACGAGGTCCCTATTACTAAGACTCCGCTGTCTGTCTATCTGTCTCCAGGCTATATCTCTGAAACCGTAATAGCTAGAAAGCTGAAACTTTCACAAGATATGTATTTTCCGTGCCGCTATAACAACAAATACTAAAAATAAAAAAATAAATATATATTAAGGGGGGTCTATACATAAATACTTAACTATTTTGATATAACCATGACAACCATGTCACAATTCTGGTTGTGAAATTGACAATTTCTATTCCAATTGACTGTATTTAAATTAGGCTGAATTTTGTGAGCCTTTGTGCAGCGTTTTTAAATAATTTAATTAAAAAATAATATTAAAGGGGGGCTCCCATACAAAAACAAAGCCTGCTCTCCACTAGGAGACAGATTGGTGAGCTGCTATATCTTCATAAGGTTATTCACTCGAACGTGGACTGCCCGAGTCTGCTTAGTTCTATTAGCTTTAATTTCAGCCCTCGGCTTAGAAGCAAGAAGCAAAAATCTAAACTGTTTCACACTAATAAACTGTATAAAAATAACGTTTCCAGTAATAGTCCTATACAGCGCATGTGTCGCTCATATAACGAGCTGGTACTCAAATGTTGTGACGCTTCAGATAACAACCAATGTAAGACTCACATTACTGAACTGGATGTATTTAGTAACAGTCTCAGTCAATTTAGAAATAATATAAGTTATAGGTTAAATTGTTAAATTGTTTAGTACTTAAGATTTCTCCTTTTTTTTATGTATGTCTGAACCTTCCTTATCATTAAGTTAACACTAGCATGCTGTGTACTCTTCTTTGGATTGCAGACTTGTTTTTGTTCCTTTAGTTTAGTTATGTTTAAAATGAATGTTTGTAATCTGTCTGAGTGCCTAATAATAAATAAATAAATAAATAAATGCTACGGAACCCTTCATGCGCGAGTCCAACTCGCATTTGCCTAATTATTAGAGTTCCATACCTAAAAGATAACTTAGGGTTCCACAGCGTTCTGTGGCTCGGCTAAGGTGATCTGACGCGATAATTAGGCAGGTTAAACAACACTTGGTTGAGGAGTACATACATCCAATACCACCATCTCCGTTCTACTACAGAACGAGCAGAGAGACAGTGAAGAGACACCGATACAGAGTTGAGGTTCCGAACTTTCGTACAAAACGCTTTGCGTCGACCTTTATTGTTAGGACTGCGAAGCTTTGGAACTCACTACCTGAGTCTCTGTTTCCTCAGAGGTATCATCCGGGGGCCTTCAAAAGTAGAGTTAATAGGTATCTTCTAGGAAAGCGTGCCACACCGTAGACTGCAGTGCAGCTTAACATCAGGCTAGCTGTAGTCAAACGCTAACCTATCAAGGACAAAAAAACAAAAACCCCTGGCTTTAAGGCGTAGCTAGGGAACACCATGGAGGTTTTAGTCGGTAATGGTCGCTACTCTGGCACCGAGTCCGACATACCCCGCCGCCTCCCCCGAGGATTGGCAGGCATGCGTAAATGCATTTCCTCCATGTCAAAAACAAAAGGTTAATTATTTAACTACAGTTGATGCGGACGGTCTTTGCATCTTTGCATGTCCTCTTTTTCTCGTCTTTTTCCACTTCTTTCCATCCAAAGGTTGCCTGGAAGAGATCGCTGTTAGCGATAAGGCCGCCGTTTGTGGCATACATTTGTGTTGTTACTTTTTTATTTTGTATTGTACCTTTATTTGCCCAATAAAGAGTTCGTCTATCTATCTATCTATCTATCATGGGTGACTATGCACTTAGCTGTCAGAAAAAAACGTGCCATCCGACCCACGGTAGCGCCCAGATAAAAATGCCCCTTGACTACGACAGCCTTGTGTATCGTCACCCATCCAAACACAGTCCGCATTGACCGTTGCTTAACTTCGATTATCGCGTCAGATCACTTAAGCTAGCCGAGCTACAGGCGCTACATTTTGCAATCATTGTGATGTACCACTACTTGAGATGTATTACTAATTGTGCTATATCACTAATTGTGATGTACCACTAATTTTGATGTACCACTAATCGTGATGTACCACTAATCGTGATGTACCACTAATCGTGATGTACCACTAATCGTGATGTACCACTAATTGTGATGTAGCACTAATAATTATGTACCACTAATAGTGATGTACCACTAATTGTGATGTACCACTAATCGTGATGTACCGCTAATCGTGATGTACCACTAATTGTGATGTACCACTAATCGTGATGTACCACTAATTGTGATGTACCACTAATCGTATCGTTGTTTAAAATTATTATAAAGAATATCTTATATAAAAAAGCCTATTATTCGGTTTGTGAGTTTTTCAAAGATGCAAAAGCATGGCGTGAAGACATGGTGGAAATTTGTACCTACAATTAATGTTAAGTTTATTTTTATTGGTAATATTTTGACATGTTTATTAAATTTATTGAATTGGAAATTTATAATGTATTTTTTTTGACATATGACAATTTTGATAATGTGATCTATATATTTACTTTTGTAAATATTATTATACATATTCTTTATATGTAATTTAGATGTTGACTTTTTACAAGTGTCTTATAACTGTTGTTATACATTCCTATGTGAAAAATAAAAATGAATTGAATGAATCGTGATTTACACTAATTGTGATGTCCCACTAATTGGGATGTACCACTAATTGTGATGTCCCACTAATTGTGATGTACCACTAATCGTGATGTCCCACTAATTGGGATGTACCACTAATTGTGATGTTCATCTCCCCAGCTGCTCTCGTGTCCACCATCGATGCGGTTCGTGGTAACATCGTGGTGCGGCAAACAGCGGCGGTTGTTGCTCCGCGGTGACTCGGCGGGCGTCGTCTCGCTGTGGAACGTGGACGATGCCGCCACGGGCGAGCCTGACTCACGGAGCGTGCCTAGTGAGTCACATGGCTGAATACACTCACTAGTATTTAGTTTGGTTGTGACAGCGTGATACGGCAAATGGCGGACTCATAATCACGGGTGTCGGAACCTTCGAACACCCTCGAGTCTAATGCCCCTCTTAGTCGCCTTTTACGACAGGGGCAGTTCCGCAGCCTTATTCTTTCATCCAGGCTGCAGGGTTAAGCCGTCTCTTTATTCCTGTCTCCTAGCGAAAGGATTATTTATTTTAATTTAATTTAAATATAAACTTTAACAATTCGTCTTTACGATGCCACTAGTAAACAAAAAATAGACAAAAAACAAAAGAAATATGGCACAAAGAAACAAAAAATACAATAAATAAAAGAAAGCCCAAAGTTCCGGTAGTAGGAACGTTTAGTATATATAGTATAGTCTGCGTTTTTTTTTTACCATAATGGGCTTGCTCTTGATCCCAATTCACTTGACGGTAAGCAACATTATGATCTAAGGTTCACTCTTGCTTTGAAGAAAACCGCCAGATTGTAGCTTTAGGGGAACAGGCAAAGAATGCTGTTATTGTTTTTTTTTTGTTCCAGGCTATGCGCCAATAGTGTTGACGAGCTTGGACATGGCGTGGGCAGAGATGAACCCTAGCCCCGTCGGGATACTAGACCAGCTCAACCATCCCAACGAACCGGGTCAGTGAAAAGAAACATAACTTTATTATTATTATTATTAAAAGCCTGTTGTGTCCCACTGCTGGGCAAAAGCCTTCCTTCTCTCCTTCCAGTCAGCCCGGTCTTCGGCTTTGGTGGCCCAGTCCTTATCGAATTTACATAGATCATCGCGCCACCGCCGCGATAACTTTATTAGAAATAAATAACATACGTTAAAGGCAAGTCACACTACAAGCATTACTTCTTGTAGTGTGACTTTGAAATATTTTCATGTAAATCATATTTAATTTTATAACTTGGTACCTGAATGGTTGAAGGATTTGAATAATGGTAAGTTTAAAAAATATCTTAAAGATCTATTAATAAATAAGGCATATTATTCAATAAACGAGTTTTTGGAGGATAAAAGCTTCCCTCATGTTACTCAAATTACTTTATGTAACTAATTATTTTTATAACTTTATTTTTTTAAATGTGTTATAATTTTATATTTTTAATTATCTTAATATATATAAATATCGTGTCACAATGTTTGTCCGCAATGGACTCCTAAACCACTTAACCGATCATTATAAAATTCGCACACCATGTGCAGTTCGATCCAACTTGAGAGATAGGATAGTTTAAATCTCAAATTATAGTCGCAATTTTAATTTATTGCTAATTATTGTCTGTTATTATTTGACAGTCGCAATTATCTGTTAACTCCAAATGATTCTAACAGATGTCGATTGGGTTGAGTAAGTAATCAATAGATGGCGCTGCTATGGTAAATCTACGAACGTGTCATATAAGCTATACTATCTATTTTTCATACCCCTAAGTGAGGCAAAACAACGTTTGCCGGGTCAGCTAGTAATTTTATATTTTTAAAGACTTTTTTTAATATTGTAAATTGATATTGTAATAATGTTATTGACATTTTAATATTGTAAATTGACATTCATCAGTGTACTATTGTACCAATATTGAATTAAATAAACAGAACTGAAGAAAATACTTTAAAATACTAGTTGGATTAATTAAACTTATAAATTTCATTAATTTTGCCAATCACCAATATACAATAGTAGTTTTCCCACGATGTTTTCCTTTACGGGAAGCTTATTGTCGATCGAACCCACACCCTGCGGGACGTAAGGCGAACGTGCGACTGACTGAACTATCACTGCTTCAAATAATCTGTATTTCTACATTTTAACCTTGTTATACGAGTTATAACAGATTCTATTCTATTCTATATTTGTCTATGGCCTCTACGGTATGGCCGTAATTTCGCCAATGTCACGTTACAAGAGAGTCAAACGCAGATTGGATTGGCCGGTGAATGGAGCAAACAAGGCATTAAGAAAATGCTCAGTGATGGAATGACTGATTATAATAGATCCAACCGTTTATTTTTGACACTTTTTATTGTCCTTTTCACAGATCTAGTTTGACAGTTATAGTGTTGTGACCAAGTGATTATAGTGGACACGATATCGATTCATTTTTCTCGTACTGCGTCATGTTACGCAAAAGTTCACTTTGACCTGATCGCTTTTTACTTATGATGCATGTTGTGATTTTTATGACGCAGTTATTTTTGTTGACTTTATGTCCTAATGGTGCTGTCATAAATAAACAGTATACTGACTATAGTAGAAAGTCTACGGACTAAGTACCATATTGACCCATCAACTGGCAACCGGCCAGATACTGGTTCTTTTAAAAAACATTTATCTGGCAACCGACCAGATACTGGTTCTTTTATAAAACATTTATTTGGCAACCGGCCAGATACTGGTTCTTTTAAAAAACATTCATCTGGCAACCGGCCAGATACTGGTCGTTTTTTTAATGTTATTCTTTGAAACAGTTTGGAATTAGAACCGACGTTTCGAACCACAGACAAAGTGCTAATAGATAGTCTACAGACTATAACCCATCAACTGGCAAGCGGCTAGGTACTGGTCGTTTTTTTAATGTTATTCTTTGGAACAGTTTGCAATTGGTACCTACGTTTGGAACCACAGACGAAGTGCTAATAGATAGTCTATAGACTATAACCCATCAACTGGCAAGCGGCCAGATACTGGTCGTTTTTTTAATGTTATTCTTTGGAACAGTTGGGAATTAGAACCTACATTTGGAACCACAGACAAAGTGCTAATAGATAGTCTATAGACTATAACCCATCAACTGACAAGCGGCCAGATACTAGTCGTTTTTTTAATGTTAGTCTTTGGAACCACAGTTTGGAATAGGAACCTACGTTTGGAACCACAGACGAAGAAATAATAGATAGTCTACAGACTATAACCCACCAACTGGCAAGCGGCTAGATACTGGTCGTTTTTTTAATGTTAGTCTTTGGAACCACAGTTTGGAATAGGAGCCTACGTTTGGAACCACAGACTAAGTGCTAATAGATAGTCTACAGACTATAACCCATCAACTGGCAAGCGGCTAGATACTGGTCGTTTTTTTAATGTTATTCTTTGGAACAGTTTGGAATAGGAACCTACGTTTGGAACCACAGACGAAGTGCTAATAGATAGTCTACAGACTATAACCCATCAACTGGCAAGCGGCTAAATACTGGTCGTTTTTTTAATGTTAGTCTTTGGAACCACAGTTTGGTATAGGAACCTACGTTTGGAACCACAGACGAAGTGCTAATAGATAGTCTACAGACTATAACCCATCAACTGGCAAGCGGCTAGATACTGGTCGTTTTTTTAATGTTAGTCTTTGGAACCACAGTTTGGACCTACGTTTGGAACCACAGACAAAGTGCTAATAGATAGTCTACAGACTATAACCCATCAACTGGCAAGCGGCCAGAGACTGGTCGTTTTTTTAATGTTAGTCTTTGGAACAGTTTGGAATTGGAACCTACGTTTGGGACCACAGACGAAGTGCTAATAGATAGTCTACAGACTATAACCCATCAACTGGCAAGCTGCTAGATACTGGTCGTTTTTTTAATGTTATTCTTTGGAAAAGTTTGGAATGGGAACCTACGTTTGGAACCACAGACAAAGTGCTAATAGATAGTCTACAGACTATAACCCATCAACTGGCAAGCGGCTAGATACTGGTAGTTTTTTTAATGTTAGTCTTTGGAACAGTTTGGAATGGGAACCTACGTTTGGAACCACAGACGAAGTGCTAATAGATATTCTACAGACTATAACCCATCAACTGGCAAGCGGCTAGATACTGGTCGTTTTTTAAATGTTATTCTTTGGAACAGTTTGGAATTGGAACCTACGTTTGGAACCACAGGCTAAGTGATAATAGATAGTCTACAGACTATAATAGATCCTACTGTTTTTAATGTTGTTTTTTTTTTGATATTACAATAAGTGTATTATGTTTGTGTCAGAGACGAAGCTGACGGCGTCCATGTACCTGCTGGTGGCGAACCGGCTGGTGGTGGGCCGTGAGGACGGCTCCATCGTCATCGTGAACGCCACGCACACCGTGCAGCTGCAGCTCCTGCACGGGAAGCATCAGCAGCTCGATGGTAACTTCTTACTATTCAACGCCTTTCAACCTCCTTCCAACTCAACGCCTTTCAACCTCCTTCCAATTCAACGTCTTTCAACTTCCTTCCAATTCAACGTCTTTCAACTTCCTTCCAATTCAACGTCTTTCAACTTCCTTCCAATTCAACGTCTTTCAACTTCCTTCCAATTCAACGTCTTTCAACCTCCTTCCAATTCAACGCCTTTCAACCTCCTTCCAATTCAACGCCTTTCAACCTCCTTCCAATTCAACGCCTTTCAACCTCATTCAAATTCAACGCCTTTCAACCTCCTTCCATTTCAACGCCTTTCAACCTTCTTCCAATTCAACGTCTTTCAACTTCCTTGGGGCCATCCATTGATCACGTGACGCTTTTTTTTAGCTTTTTAGGGTTTTGTACCGTAAGTATGGGTAAGGTAAAAATGGGACCCTATTACTAAGCCTCCGCTGTCTGTCTGTCTGTCTCCAGTGTGTATCTCGGAAACTGTAATAGCTAGAAAGCTGAAACATTCACAAGATATGTATTTCCCGTACCGCTATAACCACAAATTCTAAAAATAAAATTAAATATTAAGGGAGAGTCCCCATACAATAAACCTATTTTTCCTTTTTTTTGCTATATATCAAGGACGAAGACGCTTATTTTTTTTACAAAATACACAAAAGTATATTGGCTATCAAATTAAATTACAAAATTTAAATAAAATAAATATTTAAGAGGGGCTCCCATAAAACAATGGTACGGAACCCTTCATGCGTGAGCCCAACTCGCACTTGGCCTATTATTCATTTTGTTTTCTTTTTTCAGACTGGCCACCCCATCAGCTTTTGCTTGGTCACAATGGCAGAGTCAACTGTCTCTTATACCCACACCATGTTCATCCAAGGTTGGTATATTAATGTTAAAATTATCTAAGCTATAGTTCGCTTAGAAATTAGCCGAAAAAAATAAGGTAGTGCGTAAAAATGAGGTACTACCTTATTTTTACGACCTCGTTAGCGTAAAGGTTACCATGCCGGTCTGCTAATCAGAAGGTTCCGGGTTCGATTCCCGGCCCGGTCAACATCTTAGTGCTTAACTAAATTTGTTGGCTGTGGGTCTGAGTGTTAAATATGTATTTATATATAATACTAGCTGACCCGGCAAACGTTGTTTAGCCTTAATAATTATTTCTAAGTTTACAGTAGCCTATTCTCAGACCTACTGAATACGCATATAAAATTTGGAAAAAATCGGTCGAGCCGTTTCGGAGGAGTACGGTAACAAACACTGTGACACGGAAATTTTATATATAAGATAAGATGTATGTATGTATATGTAGTATACCAGCTGTGTTAGCAACCATAATACGAGCTAGAAATGGTTCAGTATGGGGCTAACCAGCCGTGTGTGAATGTTTCCTAATATATTTATTTATTTATTATATTATTTATTTACGCACTACTATCCTTATATTAACGCATAGGCTACTTTTTATCCCGGTCTTACGCAGGCAACATCGTGACTATTAACTATTTCAACTAAACTATATTATTTGACGACCTCGTTGTCGTAATGGTTATCATGCCCGACTGCCAACCATAGGGTCCCGGGCTCGATTCCCGGCACGGCCGACATCTTTGTAATGAATTAAAATTGTTGGCTGTTCGTCTGAGTGTGCAATATCTATCGATATAAAGTACAGTGTGAACTCCGTGTAACGTCACTCGATTTACCGACAAACTCTCTAATGCGTCGAAATCAATTGGCTTTAGTTGGTTTAGCTTGTATTCCATACAATGATACATTATCTCCATTTGATTTGATTTTGATTTTGAAAGTACTTTATTGACATAATTATTATAACGTGTTTGTACAGCGTTCTTATTCAACACAACATTAACTTAATATACTAGGTTTTTATTAGGCTAACAGCACCTTTTGAAAACTTATGTAACGACCACTCTCTATAACGCCATAAAATGCACATTCCTTTTAGTGTCGTTATATAGAGTTTACACTGTATGTATATGTAGTATATCAGTTGTATTAGCAACCATAATACAAACTAGAAACGGTTTAGTATGGGGCTTGCCATGTGTGAAATGTGTAATAATATAATTTATTGTTATTTAATTTACAGATACGACAAAGCCCACCTAGTATCTGGCGGCATAGACTTCGCGGTGTGTCTCTGGGACCTATTCAGCGGGGTATTGCTGCACAGGTTCTGCGTGCACGCCGGTGAAATCATGCAACTGATTGTACCGCCGCACAATACTAGTGTGAGTTGACAAAAACAAAAGATAAATAAATATTATATTATAGTCATATGTAGATCTAATCGACAACGTACGTACGTTTGGTTTGTTTCTAACTATATGGGTTTAAAAGTAAATAAAAAAATATAGTTATTTATTTATTTAAATTTTTATTCTGTTTTTGTCGTTTTTCTTCATAAGCTAACTTTCAATTTTTTTTTTAATTCTAAATAGGTCAGCGCTTGACCACAAATTCACCTGATAGTAAGTGACATTGAGGTCTACGATAAAGTGCGCTTACCTAGAAGGAACCGGCTCACTCTCGCCTTGAAAATCGCTAGATTATAGTCATTGAGGAACAGGGAATTCGGCAAGGAATTCCAAAGTTTGGCGGTTCGGACAACAAAGGTGGAGGCAAAACGCTTTGTGCGTGCCTTAGGCACCTCAACTGTTAATCGATGCCGCCTTGGCGTTTCCCTGCTCGTCCGATAGTGGAAGGGGGCGGGGGGAATTACTTCATGTAATTCATTCGCACACTCGCCGAAATGCAACCGATAGAACACCGACAGACTGGCAACAATGCGGCGGTGCTCCAGGCTCTGTAACTTTGCATTGCAAAGATTGATGATTTCTTTATTGAATCATGTTTTTTTATATTTTTTTTTTTATTTATTTATTATGGTTCACAAAACAGAAAATAATCAAAACTATTACTAAAAAAGATCAATTAACCAGGATCAAAACTAGATTATTTTCCTAACTATGTGTACACAACATGAACAAATACAAATTAGAAAGAAACAAAGAATCAAAACAAAACTACATAACTAGTTGGAGACAGATAGGTTAAGCTACAATTTATTTTAATTTAGTTTAGTATACTCTCGACTTGTCGTTCGAAGAGTCAGCGTCTCCTGATGATGCCTTGTGATTAGGCGAAACACGTGTAGAGTTAAGAACTTCCTAATTGTGATAGGTAACGTTAATCTTAATTAATCTTAGTTAATTGATCTTAGTTAATTAGTCTTAGTTAATTAAGCTTGGTTAATTGATCTTAGTTGATTTTTCCTTTACTTGTCTTAATTTGGATTTCGGATCACAGCGGAAGTACACTAAATATTTAATTTTGTCATCTGTTTACAATGGATTTCCGCAAAGTAACGCCTGAGTCAATAAGTTATTTAGTATAAGTTTAAGTTTAGTTTTATTCTAATTTCAATAAATCAAAAATATTTTTCTTAAATTTGACAATGCTACTATTAAATATATCAATGGCGAGGTGATGGTGGATAAGAATATCATTGTATTGGCGACACATTCTAATTACAGGATTATATAAAGAGGTATTATTTTTGTAAATATTAATAGAGAAAGTTTTTATGAAAGGTTTGCGAGAATTTGTAGTGATATTAATATTAAAGTTTATGCAAGAGAGGAGTGAAGGAGAATCAATATGAGAATGAATAATTTTGAATAGGGTAACAAAGTCTATATATTTACGGCGGCACTCAAGAGATAACAGTTCAACGTGTTTCAACCTGTTGGCATACGATCTAATCTGTCTTTTGAGGCCTAGTCTATAGAACAAAATGTTAAGGTTTTAAGTTACTATTGATGAATTGATAAGATTTTTTTTTTAATTTTCAGCCTAGAATCCAGAAATGTATTTGCTCCGTCGCTTCGGACCACAGCGTTACTCTGTTAAGTAAGTTAAAAAAAAAACATAAGTACATGATAAATATAAGATACATTAAAATAAATAATTTATTGGCTAACTTATTGACTCAGGCGTTACTTTGCGGAAATCCATTGTAAATAGATGACAAAATTAAATATTTAGTGTACTTCCGCTGTGATCCGAAATCCAAATTAAGACAAGTAAAGGAAAAATCAACTAAGATCAATTAACCAAGCTTAGTTAACTAAGATTAATTAACTAAGATCAATTAACTAAGATTAATTAAGATTAACGTTACCTATCACAATTCGGAAGTTCTTAACTCTACACGTGTTTCGCCTAACCACAAGGCATCATCAGGAGATGCTGACTCTTCGAACGACAAGTCGAGAGTGAGTCACTCTCGTTTACTTGTCTTAATTTGGTTTTCGGATCACAGCGGAAGTACACTAAATATTTAATTTTGTCATCTATTTAATTTATTGGCTCTACAACATCTCGTCGCATTTGGCAAGTCATTATATTAAAATTTACATTGGATGTGAGTTACATTACATTAAAATTTACATTATTACAAATAGAAATTAAAATTGAATGTAACTAATTATAAGCTATTCAGTCATCCGAATTGAAGATTCCACTAGGTGCATAGTCATGAATTCCTTTAAGGAGAACAGTGGATGACCTTGAAAAAAATGTTTCAGTGTTGTTCTGAATTGATTTGACGACCTCGTTGGCGTAATGGTTACCATGCCGGGCTGCCAATCAGAGGGTTCCGGGTTCGATTCCTGGCACGGCCAACGTCTTTGTGCTGAACTAAATTGGTTGGCCGTGGATCTGGGTGTAAAATCTATAAAAATATAGTAGTAGTATATCAGTTGTGTTAGCAACCATAATACGAACTAGAAATGGTTCAGTATGGGGTTAACCAGCCGTGTGAAAAAAAATTGGCGTGTGGCAATTCAATTACTTGACAGTTTACCTAACATCATTATTTTATTATACATTCATTTAAAATAATTTCCCTCCAGGTCTAACGGAGCGGAAGTGCGTTTGTCTCGCTTCCCGTCACCTGTTCCCCGTGGTCACCATCAAATGGCGTCCAGCCGATGATTTCATGGCGGTCGGCTGTAGCGACGGCACAGTCCACGTTTGGCAGATGGAGACTGCGCACTTGGACAGAGTTTTACATGGTAAGTGGTCAAATGTCACATTGTAAGTGACTTATGTCACATCGTAAGTGACTTATGTCACATCGTAAGTGACTAACGTCACATGGTAGTTGCCAATGTCATTTTTTGAGTGGATTCTAATTCTAATTTGAAGTGGGGGTGATGAGACCTGCACTGACATCCCGCTAGGGGTGTATTGTGCATTATCCCCCCTTACCAGCCTACCCAAGCCAACCGAGCTCATTGAAATAACGGAGCACAGCCCTGGCTCGCTGGCATATCTGTTCCACCCCTGTTGCGTCAGATGGTCTGTTTGTCTGAAGATTAGCAATGCAAGGCGAACTTTCATCTTGAGCTGCTATCATCAGGCCGTAACTCTGTCTGGTTTGTTTAGTAGCCTCACAGTGGATAAATTCACATTAAAACATCAGTATCACACGGTAAGTTGCCAATGTCACTTATTCAGTGATCAATGTCACATAGTAAGTGGCCAATGTCACAGTTTAAGTGATCAATGTCACAGTTTAAGTGATTAATGTCACTAAGTTATCAATGTCACTAACGTCGCCTTTCAAGTCACTAATGTCATATCAAGTCATCAATGTCGTCACATTGTAAGTTGCGATTGTCATTTTTAAGTGGCCTATGACTTCTTTAGTCGTCAGTGTCACACAGTAGATAGATAGATAGAGAGATATACTCTTTATTGCAATCCTAAAGAAAATACAAAACAAAGAGAAAAATAAATAAACAACTTATAAGTAGTGTTACAAGTGGCGGCCTTATCACTTACAGCGATCTCAGTAAGGGGCCGATATACATTTTTATGTGGCCAATATAACTTTTATCTATCTACCTACTAGCTGACCCGGCAAACGTTGTTTTGCCTTAAAAATAGTAATGCAGTAGCCGATTTTTAGACCTACTGAATACGCATATAAAATTTGGTAAAAATCGGTCAAGCCGTTTCGGAGGAGTACGGTAACAAACACTGTGACACGGAAATTTTATATATAAGATTTAAGAGCCATTACGCACTGTCGACTGGTCGCCGGCGACTCAGTCGCCGGCAACTGTGACTTTCTTTAGTTTAAATTAGTGTTTACGCACTCGGTCGCCGGTTGCGCAAGCGACTCGGCGACTCGCCGCGTAGTGGCGACGCACAGGCGACTACCGGTCGCCGGCGACCAATAGGAGCACGGTTTCAAATGGAAGCATTCACACTGCGAGCAACTGTCGTAACGACCGAATGTACTGCACGAATGTACTTGGAATACTGTCGCTCGGCTTGGTCTCCGGCCCTAGTTGCTTACGTTGCCTACGTTTCGGTCGCCGAGAGACTGAGTCGCCGGCGACCAGTCGACAGTGCGTAATGGCTCTAAAAGCACTTGAACGACTGAGGTGCCTTTAACTTAATTTTCTTTTCTTCCCGTAGGTATGATAGCCGAGGAGGTGCTGGCGGCTTGCGACGAGACGATGGCTGATGATCTAGGAGGCTCCGTCTCGAGTGACTCGCAGGGTTTGGCCAACCCGGCCGTGCATTTCTTCAGGTCAGATATAGTGATAACCACTTGTATGTTGAAACACCGGCTCCCCGTATAAAAAATACATTTTCGCCACATTTTTTTTTTAAATGATAAATAGGCTTACGTTTGACCGCAGCTTGCCTGATGTTAAGCTTGCCTAGAAGGAACCTATTTACTCTATTTAACTGTTGACATACCGGGAGCCGGTGTGGGTAAAACTAAAACTTGGAACTTGGACTTTTTTTGACAGATAATACAAAATGGGCTAATGTCATTCAATATACGAACTGTTATGCGCATACTTGGGCTTAACCTTGACTTGACAGTTGTTTAGTCACTAGCTGCGCCCCGCGCGTTAATCCGGGACAAAAGACAGTTAAAGTTAATTCGGGATAAAAAGTAGCATAATTGTTAATCCAAGGTCGAACCTAATTTCATAGTAAATTGAAGAAGTTAAATAATGTAATAAAATAGTAAAATAAAAAAATAATTTGTCAACATTTCCTCAGATCATTCAGACTAATCTAAGACTGAGACGCAGAATATTTAAAAATAGATTACTCGGACTCATATCGGAGACATTGGTGACGATTCAGCGGCACACACGACTTAACTAAACTTAAAAAAGCCCCGTCTCTTTTCATCTTAGGTGGCCAGAAAGAGACGACACGCCTTGCACCATAGTCAAACCAACTAAAATCGTGTGACGATCGTGGTGAATCGACGATCGTGTGTGTCGACGTGATTTTAGTTGTTTTGTCTGTGGTTCAGACGTGCCGTCTCTTTCTGACCACCTAAGATGAAAAGAGGCGGGGCTTCTTTAAATTTAGTTTAGTCGTGTGTGCCGCTGGATCGCCACCAGTAGCCGATTCTCAGACCTACTGAATACGCATATAAAATTTAAATATATAAAAAAAATCGGTCAAGCCGTTTCAGAGGAGTACGGTAACTAACATTGTGTCATGGAAATTTTATATATATGATGATCAAATTTTTATTAAGCCACCAGTATCTATTTTTTTAGGCAAACAGCGTTGGCCGGGTCAGCTAGTTATTCTTATAATATTGTATTACTAGGGGTCTTCGTCACCGCAACGTGGCTGCGATGCGGGCGGCGACCCAGCGAGGTTTGGCGGCGCTTCACCACGGCGGGGGCGCAGGCTCGCTGGGGCCGCTAGCGGAGCCCGAACGCGCGAGGCGGGCGCCGCTCACCGTGCAGGGCTTCCGGTCCAACCCCATAGGTGAGGACCGGGGATCAGAATACTAGAGAGGATTGCTGATTTGAGGTGGGTCCGCTCGGACTGCGGACAGCGGCCTGGGCGGGGAGAGCAGCGGCAATGCGCTGTGCGGTCCTGCATCTCTGCCCCCGTCGTGAGATGGGACACCGTGAGGTTGTAGTCGGTAGTAACGGCCCTTCTGGCCGTAGAGTCCGACATACCCCGCTCGCCTCGTCCAGGCTTGTAGCGGGAGATGCGTAAATGCATTTCCTCACGGAAAAAAAAAAAGAAAGGATTGCTGATACCATGGACTAATAAATATGTCGGAGAACCATAAGGAATTGGGTATTTGAAAAAAAAAATTTTTTGCGATAAATAGAAAGATTATATATTAGGTTTATAACAAAACTATTTTTTTTTTATTTTTTTTGCAATAATTCAAAAGTTATTTCAAAATAAAAATTAATTTTTGAATCCAGTACCGAAGACACGCCGACAACTCCCGAACAAACCCGAGCGCGTGTGACGTCAACATGTTAGTTTTCACTCAGACACTTTTTTCATTTTCCTATCAACTGCATTGAGTGTCTGGATTAAAAATTATTTTTTATTTTGAAATATCTTTTGAATTATTGCAAAAAAAAAAATAGTTTTGTTATAAAACTTATACCCAATTCTCATCGACATCATCATTAGTGTTTACTGGCTTTGAGATTTTGCCATAATTACTGATGAAATTAGATGGCGTTGTAAATCGAAAGTTCATCCGAACCATGTAAGCTCAGATGAAAATGTCACTTTTAAAACGACAGTCTTGGTGTATAGTCACCCATCCAAACACCGTCCGCATCGTCCGTCGCTTAGCTTCGATAAAGATCACCATAGCTAACCGTGCCTAATTTAAGATATCTTAATATATATAAATCTCGTGTCACAATGTTTGTCTTCAATGGACTCCTAAACCACTTAACCGATTATAATAAAATTCGCACCACCATGTGCAGTTCGATCCAACTTGAGAGATAGGATAGTTTAAATCTCAAATTATAGTCACAATTTTAATTTATTGCTAATTATTGTCTGTTATTATTTGACAGACACAATTATCTGTTAACTCCAAATGATTTTAACAGATGTCGATACCTTTCGACTGGGTGAATCAATAGATGGCGCTGCTATGGTAAATCTACGAACGTGTCATATAAGCTATCTATTTTTTATACCCCTAAGGCAAAACAAAGTTTGCCGGGTCAGCTAGTAAAACTATATATATTAAAACTTAAATTTGTAACCTTCCTGTAATGTCGTATGTGTCGTCACCGGTCTCCAGCGGAAGACCAGCGCTGATTGCTTGCAGTCAGCACACGCTGAGCTGGGGCCGGGTTTGTGCCACGTTAATGTTTTTTATTGTTTTTTATGTATTGTTTTTCTTTGTGTCACAAAATAAATGTTTCTTTCTTTCTTTCTATTATAGTATTACTCGTACATGTTATTCGATGTATGTAAAGGGACTTTCAATTTGTCAATTTATTAAAAAAAATATTTATATGTTTAACAGATCCAGAAAGCCACATCCTGTTCTTCGACATCGAGGGTCTGATCGTGGAGCTGCTGAGCGAAGAGTACTCGTGTATGAGTCCTGCCAGTCTGGAGGTAACTTGCGTCATGGATATATTACTTCGACTGCTAGATGTGACCCACTTGCATTATGGAGATAAAATCAAAATCAAATCATTTATTAACCTTACGGCATCAACAAATCCACTAAGATTACACATTATGGGCCCAACCATTTACAATAAATTACCTGGAAATGTGACCGAGGCAACAAGTTTAGGTAGCTTTAAAGCTCGACTTAAACACTGGCTTATTGAGGAACTCTCTATGAAATAGATGACTTTGTAAAAGTTACAAAATAAGATATAAGTACTAGTTTTTTTGACATTGTTTTAATTTTAGATTGATGACATCTCATATTTAACTATGAAATGTACAGAAGTATATTTATATTCTTTTTGTTATAATATTTTATTAAAAAATTATGTGTGAATTGACTTGTAAAATATTTTTACCAATTAATATGATTATGATTATCGCGCCGTACTGGGCAAGTCAGTTGACAGTTATTCAATATTAAAATTTAATTTATGTACACATGGATATAATAGAATAGATATTTATTTACCTAATGGCATCGCGTCATATAGGGCAAGTCAAATTACAAATTACTATGCCAATCTTAATGACTGTCTTGTCTCGGTAATATGATATTACTTCGACTGCAAGATATGGCCCATGGTAGTACCCGCGTTAATCCGGGATAAACGCCGCCACAACTTTTTTTACAACCCTCTCAATGTGGGTATCAAATGAAAGAGCTTCATTAGTAAAATACACACAGAATGATAAATTTGAAATCCAAAATGGCCGCCACCCCAATTTTTTTCACATATCACACACGGCTGGGTTCATACTGAACCATTTCTAGTTTGCGTTATGGTGCCTAACACAACTGATATACTTCATACGTATGTATATGAAGTATATTTTATATAGATACATAATACTACATATAATCCTAACCTCACAGATGAAGTCAGGCGTTCCGATCGAGTCTGTACCACCGCTTTCTCTCGTACTACTTTCTACAGACGTTTCTTCCCTTGCATCGGACCATTTCTGTATAATAGAATAAACAAAACCCTTGCTATGTACCCAATGACGAAATTTAAATGTAAAGTTACTGTAACTACTTGGTTACTCAACCTTAACTATGATGCTACCGAAAGTCTCCTTAATGTACCGAAATAATTCACAATGTTTCATATTTATAGATTTTTAGAGATACATATATAACACATACACATATATATCACATACACATATAACACATACACATATAACATATACATACACACTTACTCTTCAATCCACACATATATTAACTCCTCTCTTCTACACTTGCAATTTTTACACTTTCCACTAACTAAAATTAGTATAATGGTATAGAAGCTGTATCTGCCACGACTAGCATAAGTATACTCATCAATCCGAAAAAGACCGACGTCCTACTACAGGCCTTTGTGCCTTTTTGAGACGTCGTGATCTGTGTAGGTGCTATTTTTATAAGTTCGTACTTTACAATCCAGTTGCCTAATTGTAATATGGAATAGATAACTACTGAAGTTTTATTATTGTATACTATAATTTGAAATTGCTTCTCCAGGGTAAAGGTCTCCGGTGTCTGAAACACAAGCTTGTCGCTCAGTTCGGAGCCGGAGACCGATCTCCGAGGAGTGTTCTTAGTATAAGTATACCTTATTACCGAATGAGACCTTTTTTGACCACAACTTTACGTGTTCAACTCGTTGAGTCTATAATTTTATCTAAATTAAATTATATGGACGTAGTCATTCACCCGCGACTTCTAGCAAAAACAAAAAAAGTTATTCAGAGGGTTCAAAACGCTTGTGCTCGCTTCTGTTTCTCTATCCCACCGAGAGCCCACGTGACACCGTTCCTTAACAGGCATGCATTACTCAAAATGATGCATCGCCGCAAACTTCACTTGGCATGTCTTCTCTTTGGAGTTATCAAATATAAGGAACCGTCATATTTGTACGACAAGCTGGTCTGGCGGCCGAGCCGGAGGCAGGGCGCGGGCCGCGCGTGCTCGCTCCAGCTCGTCACGGAGAGGCACGCCACTGCGGCGTTCAGAGGGAGCTTCCGATACTCTGCGACCAAATGTTGGAATAATATTCCACCGCCAATTAGGAACCTGCGTAGTTTATACAATTCCAGATTACAATTAAAGCAATATATTCTTATACATCAAAAAAGAGAGGCTCTTTTAAGGAATGACACTAGCGCCATATAGTTGTTTATTTAGGATGTCTTTCTGAATGTTTGATTTGTATGTCATGCTGTAGTATTTACTTATATGTGCATATTTTATTTATTTTTCTATTTGTATCTATATGTAGGAGTATTATATTCTCGTGTGTATTTTAGTATTCTTATGTTTTTATTTTTTTTTTTATATTGTTGCGTAAATGTATAGAGTTTGTTTGCCTACCTGCGCCCTGTCATACGCGCAGGACGTCACCGCCAGTCGCAACAGAATACCAGCGCCGGTAGCCGCGCGCCGCCGGCATTTGCTGAGTTGCGACTGTATTGCGGCAAACTATGTTCTCTTATTTTATTTTTAATTTGTATAAATTTGATTGTTTAAGGTTGTGTTTGCCAAAATAAAAAATATTTTTCTTCTTTCTTTCTTTTTCTTTCCTTATAACTTAAATTAAGTACCTACACACGAATTTGTAACGTTATGTTAATAAAGATTTATTATTATTATAAAAAAAAAAAAAAATTTAACACCCAGACCGACAGCCAAAAAATTTAGTTCGGTACAAAGATGTCGGCAGTGCCGGGCATCAAACCCGGAACCTTCTGATTGGCACTCCGGCATGTTAACCATTACGTTAACGAGGTCGTCAAAGTTATCTATTTTTTTTAAATAAGCGCTTGTTCCACAGGCAGCAGGGTTGATCACAAGCGAATACATGAAAGTGGCAGCCCTAACGCATTCCGCCAGCCCTGACGCTACTAAACGGATTTCAGGTAATATCTTAAATATAAAATTTCCGTGTCACAGTGTTTGTTACCGTACTCCTCCGAAACGGCTTGACCGATTTTTTCCAAATTTTATATGCGTATATAGTAGGTCTGAGAATCGACTACTGTTTATTTAGAAATAATTATTAAGGTAAAACAACGTTTGCCGGGTCAGCTAGTATTAAATAAAATTATCCGGTCAAGTTTGAGTCAGCAGTGCTCGTACACTAGGGGGGTAAGATGTTAAAAAAACTGCAAAAACTTACCTTTGTTGTATGGGAATAAAATAAAGGTATTAAAAAAATGCCCTGCTCAATATTAAATTTAATTTTCATTATTTTTTTTAATTAATCATTACATATTACTAGAAAATTTCAAATGTCTACTTTGAGTACGTACGGGACTATATTAAAAAAAAATTAACTAAATTAAAATTAAGTAATAAAAGTCCGACTCGTGCACAAAGGATTCCGTACTGTTAATCTATAAAAAAAACAGCAAGGACTTAACATAAGGGGACCGCTTATATATTTATTAGTATTTATTGACGACCTCGTTGACGCAACGGTTACCATGCCGGACTGCTAACCAGAAGGTTCCGGGTTCGATTCCCGGCCCGGCCGACATCTTTGTGCTTAACTAAATTTGTTGGTTGTGGGTCTGGGTGTTAAATATGTATCTATATAAAAATATATATGTATGATTATGTAGTATATTAGTTGTGTTAGCTGCCATAACACGAACTAGAAATGGTTCATTATGGGGTTAACCAGCCGTGTGTGAGATGAGTCCTAATATATAAAAAAAAAATTAAAGCTGACTGAAATAATTCATAATTCGTAATACAATTTTAACTAGTTAACACTCAACATTCAACTCGCTTTTTGCATAATATTTTTTATAGCCTGATGACAGACGTGCGGGCAGAAGGACATCAAAGTCTTAGTAATAGGGTCCCGTTAAAACCCTTTGGGTACGGAAGCCTAAAACTTATGATTTTACTAATATATCTAATTTCATACATTTTCTATGCACGCTTAACCTTGGATAGATTTCTTTGGACGCGTCAAAGACAAAGCGAGCGATATGGAACGTGTTTTGAAAGAAAAGGACAAGCATGGTAGGTGTTCTTCTTTCTTTTTCATATATAAAAGTTGATAAGCTCTAGTGTCAACTATTTTTACGATTACAACTGCTACTACTAAAATGGGACATTGTTATACACAGTGAGTAATTGTACATTAAACAAACAAAGAGAGTTTTAGTACAAAGAGAGACAGAGGAAGATGCCTGCAGTTGGAAGAATATAGAAAGAGAAGGAATTAGATAGAGAGTGAGAGAGATAGACTGGAGCGAGAGAGAGACAGAGGAGAGTGAGAGAGAGATAGAGGAGAGTTAGAGAGATAGGTGAGAGTGAGAGAGAGATAGACGAGAGTAAGAGACGGGAGTGAGAGAGATAGACGAGAGATTATTTTTATTATTTATTTAAAATGCAATAAATAGGTCTGAAATAGATACTAACAGACAGTATCTAGATTTTAGTGACACAAAAAATGTGATATTGTAAAATATGTTGTCCTATATTGTTTGTAATTTATTAGGTTTAGTAAAATAAATTAGATTCAAAATGGTGGCTTAAAAGTATATTTTGTTAAATAAAAAATGCTTGATTTATTATGGTTCACAAAACAGAAAATAATCAAAACTATAACTAAAAAAGATTAATTAACCATGATCAAAACTAGATTATTTTCCTAACTATGTGTACACAACATGAACAAATATAAGTATTAGAAAGAAACAAAGAATCAAAACAAAACTATAAAACTAGTAGGTGACAATTAGGTTAGGTTAGAAAGAGAGATAGACTGGAGATAGAGATAGACCGGAGAAAGAATGATAGAAATAGACGGGAGAGAGATAGAACACGAGTGAAAGAGTTAGATAGGGATAGTGAGATAGATAGAGGGAGAAAAAGGCAAAGTGGTAAAATAATATAACAATACGATTGTTTGCGTCCAGGAATTTTGGCGAAAATGAAGGAGGGAGCGGAAACCATGCAGACCAAGCTGCAGGCGAAAGCGGAACAGCTGAAAGGGCATTTGGAGCCAAAAGGTTAGTGCTTAGAAATAGATACATAAGTTGTCTCTTTATCCTTAAAATACTCAAAGTATATTTTCAAATATGTAGTTTACGAAGTTTAACAAAGTATCTTTTTTTACTTACTTTTAGGGTGGATTGGGAAAATATATATTTTGGAAAAACCTATAAAAAATAAGGTTACATTTTTTTTCTAAATTTTATTAGTTTTTAAACGGTGTTTAAATGCGTTAGAGCTCCAAAACACGATTACGTGAAATTCGTTCGACATTTGTTTTTAATTAGTCGTTTTAAATTTTATGCCCTTCTGATAGTAATAAATAAATAAAAACAAATCTTACTTCTTTTGTAGGTAATATTATTTAGAACCGTTAGAGCTTATAGGAAAGTTTCTAAACGGCCTGAATGCCTCTGACTTGGCTTAATGGCTGCTTGTATTAAGACTAACAGCCGTGAGCTACAATTTAACGTGTCATCCAACTTATGGTAGTGCCAAGATGAAAATGCCACTTTTTAAAAGACAGTCTTGTTCATGGTCACCCATACAAAAACTGTCCGCATTGACCGTTGCTTAACCTCGATGATCGCGTCAGATCACCTTAGTTAGCCGAGCTGCAGGCGCTACTTAAAGCACTTGTAATGAAATAATAACATTGACATTAATAATTTATTATAATATCAGTAATATTATAAGAATACCTACGCACCGTCCGGTCTGTGGATCGGCCGTAAAAGGAAATGCGAGGCAACCGTATGGAACAAGATATCTTTATATATTATTTCTGAAAACTATTCTGTCTGTCTGTATGACGGATTTTAATATTAGCCAATCAGAGTGAATGCTACGCAAAATTAACCTTAAACTTTTCGTATTCAATTACTTTCCGTGTTCAAAACTTAGATTGTAACTTCAGCGTAGGATTGGCTAAAGTAAGTAGGTAGTAAGTACCAAGTTTAATTTTGTAAATTTTATAGATAGTTTTATGAAAAAAAAATAGTCTTCTTAAAATTTTACTACGCAATGTTGTGATAGTAATAAAGAAATTAAAAACAAATCTTCCTTTTTTGTAGGTATATTATCTAGATTCTTTAGAGCTTATATTTTCAATATTGAACCCGAGACCTTTCCAACGAATGCTGTACCGTGGAAATCGGTTCGTGCGTTCTGGAGTTATAGCGTCAGGAAGAAGAACCCGACTTATTTTTATATTATAGATTTTATTTTACCCTTAATATTATGAAATTAATTTTTATTTTTTATAACGTGCTATTAAAATACATACAACCCTACATTTTTACTTTTTTAATCACCAACCGCAATTTTTTTATGGCCATTTTAGTAATTTAACCATTTTTCATCCCGCTCGATAACTGAACAATTATAGTGTTTTTAGCTGTACTTAAGGCAAAACAACGTTTGCCGGGTCAGCTAGTGATAATATATATAAATCTCGTGTCACAATGTTTGTCCTCAATGGACTCCTAAACCACTTAACCGATTATAATAAAATTCGCACACCATGTGCAGTTCGATCCAACTTGAGAGATAGGATAGTTTAAATCTCAAATTATAGTCGCAATTTTAATTTATTGCTAATTATTGTCTGTTATTATTTGACAGTCACAATTATCTGTTAACTCCAAATGATTCTAACAGATGTCGATACCTTTCGACTGGGTTGAGTAAGTAATCAATAGATGGCGCTGCCATGGTAAATCTACGAACGTGTCATATAAGCTACACTATCTATTTTTCATACCCCTAAGTGAGGCAAAACAACGTTTGCCGGGTCAGCTAGTATTATATAGAAGAAAGAAGATAGATAAAAGCTAGCAACGTGTTTCGAAGGTTGTTCAATAAGTGAGTAAAGCCGCGTGCATCAATATGTGTATTTTGCATAGCTAAATGTAATTAGCTATTTACCCAGGCGTGGCCAAGGTGATCTACATTCATAAATTATTTTCCTTTATCTTTTGTGAGACACACTGCTTTACCAGATGGTGAACGAGCTTGCTCGTAATATTCATGCTTGAATTGTTGCACTTTATAAAGACAATTATGTCCAGACTAGGGTACTGAAATATCTTAGTAAACAATAGTATATATTTTTTTTACGGTTCCAAACCCAAATAGTTCCAACGTAACCCTATTTATGAGACTTCGCTGTCTGTTAGTCTGTCTGCCTCTGTGTTTTTATAAAATGATACGGACCCTTCATGCACGGGCCTGACTCGCACTTGACCTATTACTGTTACTTCTAGTGTCTCCATCTAAACATGTCATCCGACCTTTAAAGGTTGATAATATTAAGTAACTAGTGCTCGCTTGGTTATCTCTTACCCTTAAGTTGAAAATCAGTCTTCAAGCATTTTGCGCTGTGTTCTGGCAGTCCCCTTGAGGGCTAGTCATTGCAGACTAAGCATATTCCTCCTACGGAAAAAGTGTCACTGATTCGTGTAGTTGAGCTAAGTTTAGGTCATATCAAAACACTTAATAAAAACACTCACAAAAAAAATATTACAGAAAACACTTAGATAGATAGATACATAGTTAGAAAATTCTTTATTGGACACAATATTTTAAATTAGAATTCATCAACAAAAAATGACACAATAAAATAAATTTTACTCAAAATTAGTGAGCCACAATTGGCGGCATTATCGCTTAAAGCGATATCTTCCACTTAAAAGCTACTGCCTTAACTGGCTATTTGTATACTGTTATAAAAACTAAGATTAACATAAGCCAAGCACAAGTTCGCTAGCATGTTGGCAAAACCCCCAGCCCGTATGTCACAAAAGCATACGCCCTCTTCAAGGCAATCCGGCGACCGAGCAAACCAGATCTTTAAACTGTATCAAGTACGAGGTAAATAGAGTAATTGCGCCTTATGTACATTTGTATAAAGGTCATATTCCTTTAATGCTAATTGATGGCTTTTACGAAATGTCAACGGGTGTCTTTGTTCAAAAATAAATTGAGAAGCGATTTCCTTGTTCGACTATGCTGGTAACGCCCTTCGGTTTTGCTTTCGATGCTCTATGTTATGTCAAATATTGGGACGAAGTTCCTTATCGCGCTTTATGAAAGGGGGCTAGACGGAAAGAAAATCTTACGAAAAGTTGTCACGACACTTTTTGCGCACAATATTGGCAACGTCCAATCTCCAAAATTGAATAAAGATATTATTTTATAATTTTACTTTTTCTTTATTTATAATTATTTACTTTTCGACATGAAGCTGCTATTCTTTTAATTTAATTTATTAATTATTTTTGAATGAAATACTGACGAGTCCATATTGATGATAGTTATGATTATGTTTATATAATGTAATAATTATTTAACATTTTTTCTATTCTATTCGAAAATTTGTTCAGAAGTCAATTACGGCTACCAATGAAAGTATTCACAAATTGACAACAGCGCCATTCGTTTCAGGTGGAGTTGCGATTGAGCCTACTGATTAAATTTATATTACATTATATTTGTTAATAATAAAAAAAAAAATTATAACTGAAAAAAAACTATTACAATTCACAAATTTTCGCTAATTAATCGAAAAGAACTTCGTTCTATCCGGGTGTCCGTTGACAGCTCTCAAGTTTTTTATTAGATTCTTTTATAAGTTGTACAAATAAGTTTAATTGCACATTATAGTACGAGTATGATAGTATCTTATTCTTCTTCTTCTTCGTATGAGCCAACAGGCCAAGCTCTGGTGTCGAGAGATTTCAAGCCGCCCGAACGTCTCTGACTTGGCTTAACGACTGCTTGTACTAAGATTAACAGCCGGGACCTACGATTTAACGTGTCTTCCGACCTGCGTACGGTAGTTTCCAGATGAAAATGTCACTTGTCAAAACGACAGTCTTGTGCATGGTCACCCATCCAAACACCATCCGCATCGACCGTTGCTTCGATGATCGCGTCAGATCACCTTAGCTAGCCGAGCTACAGGCTCTACTATCTTACATCTTAATATATATAAATTTCGTGTCACAATGTTTGTCCTCAATGGACTCCTAAACCACTTAACCGATTATAATAAAATTCGCACACCATGTGCAGCTCGATCCAACTTGAGAGATAGGATAGTTTAAATCTCAAATTATAGTCGCAATTTTAATTTATTGCTAATTATTATCTGTTATTATTTGACAGTCACAATTATCAGTTAACTCCAAATTATTCTAACAGATGTCGTTACCTTTCGACTGGGTTGAGTAAGTAATCAATAGATGGCGCTGTACCCCTAAGTGAGGCAAAACAACGTTTGCCGGGTCAGCTAGTAAATTTATATATTTCTGTATAATATCCGCGATAACCGAACAAAAAAAAAATTTTTCGAACAGTGTGCCACAAAAGCCTATGCCCTATCCAAGGTAGACTACTATTTATCAGCATTCGTAATTTAACTTTATTGCTTATTAATAAAAGCCACATTGCTATAACAACTATTGCAATTTAGATTAAAGCCTAGACCGATCAGATTTGCACCTTATTAGCATAGGAATAAGAACCGATATCGATTGTTTTTTTTTCATAAGGGCTTGGTTATTGCATTTTGTAATCTAGATTTGCAATAGTCTTTGTTTGTATCCTACTTGACAGTAGGAAATATCTATGTTATTATTTCGGGCTATTTTATGATTCAGGTTAAAGCAAGTTTGAAATTATTTCCAAGTAAATTTGTTATTATTGTAGTCTAGTCAACAAGTGCCTTTTTGGTCAACTTTTTTCAGCAGTCTCCGAAAATTATGATTGAGGTGTCATTCGATTCGGAATGACATCTAGATAGTTTTCGAAAAAAATAAAGTTACGAAAAAAAACCTAAATAAAAAAGAATTTTTTATTTTTTTTGACCACGGATTATTGTTTATTGACCTGTCCTGTAGGCACCTGAATTTTTTCAAATTTTAATTTTCATATTTAATAAGCAGAAAAAATAAAGGTTAAATATGCGGGTCTCTTCAGTCTCAATATTTTTTTATTCCTTTCGCTGTTGAGACTATGGGAAGTTGGGGTGCAGATGCGAGGAGGCTAGTAGAAGAACTCGGGCAAAGACTAGTCGATAGGACGGGGGATCCCCGTTCTCGATCGTACTTGGTGCAGAGGATAGCCATTGCTATTCAGCGTGGAAACGCAGCCAGTGTTATGGGCACCTTTGCACCAGGTACGATCATGGGCGGGTTTTCCTAACTTTAAATGTTTTTGACATGAATAATTTTGACATGTAATTTTAATAAGTTTAAATTCATTCAAGGTCCGAAGGAATGACCAAAAAGGCACTTGTTGACTACACTATTATGTGTACGTTGAATTTTAAATGAATTTTGCAATTGGCTGGCAGTAGTTTTTTTTTTTTACTCCTTACAGCTTATTTGACCAGCAGGACGCGTAACCACATAAGTAAGTGACACTCTAGCCTAAGGTGGAGCATGCCTAGTATGAAATGACGCCTATTATAATATAGTTCTAAGCAGCCCGTATATACATGCCCACTGCTGGGACTCTGCGCCATGTCTTGTAAAGAGAGTGGTTTAGGCCATTATCTACTGCTGTAAATAGGCGCCGTAAATGCAGAGGCGAATTTAATTATTTGTCGCCGCCGTTGAATTTCACCGCCACTACTGATGTCTGAATTTCGGGAGATTTTACAAATTCAATTAATTTTATTGACGTAATATAAGCATTTAGGGGCGTGAACCGCGGGCTGGGGTATACTTGCGGTAACAAACTTTTTATTTTTGTACTTGTTTTTTTATTACAATAAATGGGTTTGCGCTTGATCACAATTCACCTGATGGCAAGCAAAATTATGATCTAAGGAGTAGCGCGCTTACCCGGAAAAAAACCGGTTGAAAACAGCCAGTAAGTAAGTGTGTAATAGAGAGCTAAACAACCCATGTGATGATGAGTGGTCTCAGGATGCCTAAATTAGGAAGAACACACATAGTCTTTGATCTGAGACCGAGTAATTTAAGTTTAAATAATCTGAATCTCAGACTTAGTTTAGTCTAAATGATCTGAGAAATGAAATGTTGTCAATTTTTTTTATGAAATGATTTTGGCTGTGTACTGGTTCTTTTATTGTGACCTGATCAAATTGAGTAATAATTATGTATTTTTTTTTGTTTGTGTCAATTCTCTTTGTTATTGATCATTGAGAAATCTCTTGATGACCTCGTAGTCGTAATGGTTACCATGCCGGGCTGCCAACAAGAGGATCCCGGTTTCGATTCCCGGCACGGCCAACATCTTTGTGGTGAATTAAATTGGCTGTGGGTCTGGGTGTTAAATATGTATCTATATAAAATATGCATGTATGTATATGTAGTATATCAGTTGTGTTAGCAACCATAACACAAACTAGAAATGGTCCAGTATGTGGTTAACCAGCCGTGTGTAAAATGTGTCCTAGTATTAAAAAAAGGCTTAATGAAACTCTTAAATCTAGGGGATATATAAAGGTAAAATCAAATTACATATTCTTTTGTAAAAATGTGTTTATTTACACTTTGGCAGTGATGGCATTTATTTACAAAGAGAGTTACAAAATTTGAGACCGTTTTGTTTTTGTCGCGAGCATACACTTTCCGTTTTACTAAAAGCTTTGTTTTGTATTTATTATTTATTGAGCAAAACCGTCGACCTTTTCCGGCAACATTCGAAGAAATCTTGCCAGAGAAAACCGTTTTTACCGATAACGCTATTCAATAATGATAAAATTCATCAGTAAATAACGTTATCGGTTTGAAACTGGCGTTTTAATAACGCTTTTTCATATTTAACTCACAGCACTTTGATCTGAGATCAAAACAGCTACATAACGCAGTCTTGATCTAAGATGAAAAAACTGTCACAACGATTAGGGATGTGACATGTTGCTAATGTGAAATAGCGTTAAAAAAACGTGTCGCTGTTGTTAATTTACCAAGCCTGGTAGCCGAGTCCGTGGACGCCAAGACCAAGACCGTAGGGGGCGGCAATTCCGTAGGGAGCGACGCCAAGAGGGGCGGCAGCGTAAGCCAGAGGGGCGGCAACGCCGACGTGACCGGCGCGGGCGGCAACAACACCGCTAAGGGCGGCAGCCTGGGATTGAGCGGCGGCAACGTAGTTCTGGGAAGCGGCAACTCCGTTCCAGTAGGCGTTCTCGTGGATGTCACGGTTGGCTTCGGCGACTTGGCGGACGGCTTCGGTGTTGTGCTGGACGGCGGCTTCGGCGGCACGCGCGTGGTCTGGGGGCGGCAAAATGGTTATTAGATTTGCTAATAGTAATAGTGGTTGATGGAGAAATTGGTAAAAAAGAGCTTTGAGTGATTGCTTTAAATGGTTTTTTGTGAGCTTTTCGATAAGTTATTTATTTTCCTGAAAGTGTCATTTTATAGGTACCTCATATCATATACCATATATTTTTTATATTTCAATTTATTTATACTATACATATTACATTTAAATGACAGTTGTTAAGTCAAAAGCTGGAATACTATATTTTGTCTCTAATTTTTGTCGAAAAGATGTTCTGTAAAGGCTTTCGTGTGAGACTAGACAAGATAAAAACAAGAAATAAAGGTTGCGAATTTAGTTTGATTGTATCTAATAGGGCGTTCTCAGCAGGACACTTCAAAAAGGTTGTCGTGTGAGGCGCCAACTTGACAACAACCTCTCAGTTCATAAATAAAAATAATAATAATAATAAACATATTTATTGTGCAGTAATCTGCGTGACTTACTCGCTACTTTGGTTTGCTTCTATCTAAATCCAAGTTTTTAATTTTTTTCTTACTAATTCGGTTTTTTTTCGCGTGTATATTCAGCTGTCAGGTTTATTGTGTACTTACTTTCGCCAATAGCGCGAGCGTGGTCCTGTACGGCGACGTTAGCGTCGATGACGGCGGCTTGCGCGTCACCGGCGTTGATGCCGTAAGCGAGGGGCGCCAACACGCTGGCGGAGGCGTAGCCGAGGACGGCGGCGAAAGCGATCTGGGGGCGGCAAAAAGTTGCTTGTTAGAAATAGATTCACGGAATGAAAAGGATTAAATCTATTTGATCTATATATACGTATAAATGAGTGCCTATATCTCTTGGTGACGCCATCTCGCGTGAACGGCTGGAACGATTTCATTTTTTTTGTTGTTATTGTCAGGAGAAAGAAGGTTTTATGACAGAAAAAGTTTTTTTCAATACTAAGAATAGTATATAGTTATTTTATAAATACCACAGATACATAAGTTTTCAGTGACAGCTGGCGCCTCAGCTCATGATCTTATTTTGACGCTAAAATTTAGTGTTAAAAAAAATCCAGAAAAAGGGCGTCATATTTAAAAACAAATGCTGAAAATATTACATTAATATTGTCTGTTTACTATTTATGTACAAAACTTATGCAATCGTTCTATTAATGCTCAGAACATATTATGCAATTACAACCAATCTATCGTTCACTAATTCATTTAATTAAATGCAATTCCATAATACTTAATGCAATAGCAAATATATGCAAATAGCACAAAATATGCTAATGTTTTGCGTTTATAGCGCTAAGTAAATAAATACACAGCTAAATATTAGCATAATCGTAGATCTATTAAAAACAAATTGTAGAACGGAAGCCGTAATGGATTAGATGCGGATAAAGTTGTTAAATAGTTAAACTAATAATAATTACTTCGTTTTACTGTGTTGAAGCTATTTAGCTAATTTTATGATAGATAGATAGATAATACTTTATTGGACACAAACTTAAAACTAAAGATAAAATAATAACTAAGAACAAAAAAAAAATAGTGTGCCACAATTGGCGGCCTTATCGCTTAAAGCGATCTCTTCCAGGCAACCTTTGGATGGAAAGGAGTTAATAAACGACTAAAAAGATATGATAGCTTATGTAACAGTTATTTTAAACTAAGTTCTAAAATAAAGGGAAGAATCTCATATCTTGTCCTAATCTTTTTTAGATACGTAATTTATGCAATGAATGCCTGCCTGTACACGCTACAAAAAATTTGGTGATTTAGATGTTTGGTTATTTTTTATTTTTCTCCGACCGACGAACCGACTTCAAAAAAAGAGGAGGTTATATATTCGACTGTATTTTTTTTTCACATTTCACACACGGCTGGTTAACCCCATACTGAACCATTTCTAGTTCGTATTATGGTTGCTAACACAACTGATATACTACATATACATACATTGATATTTAACACCCAGACCGACAGCCAACAAATTTAGATCAGCACAAAGATGTTGGCCGTGCCGGGAATCGAACCCGGAACCTTCTGATTGGCAGTCCGTCATGGTAACCATTACGCCAACGAGGTCGGTTTACGAAGTTACATTGCCGGAAGAAGCGTTTTAACTTTACTATTTGTTGTTGTTATTTTTAATACCTTAGGGATAGAGATATGATAGGGATGACCTGAGCATCGAGTATTTAAGTTAGATTTAAAATCGAATTTAAAGATTCTACCTACACACGAGTAAGTTTACAAAGTAGTAGAATAATCGAGTACGTTTATGTGTTGATTAATATACAATCCGAATTGCAACGTCCTACGCATTCAGTAGAGCGTTTAATGAGAATAATACAAGTCAAACAGCAATCCACCAAATTTTTAACTAGAAAAAAAACGTAATAGCAGAATTGCAGCTATTTTTTCGCAACGTATTATTCGATGATAACATTGCGCGTGAATCGATTAGCGTTTCGTTTTGTTTTTTAACTGTTAATAAATTTCGACGCTTCACGCTAATTTGTTGAGTGTGTATTTTTCTCACGCCTATTTTAGAAATTAACATTTTGTAATATTCTTTTTAATTTGGTGTTTTTTTTTCAAGAGATAAAAATAACGACACTGTTTATTAGTAGCTAACTAGCTTCCGTAACGTGCCAATTCTAAGTAGTACCAAATTTAATTACGAAAAAAAAAGAAATCTCTTAACCTACACACAAATAGTTCATAACTTTTTGTCATAGATTCAGTTATTAACGTTCCATGACATGACAAGTTTGACAACGGACTATGTAATTTTTTGTCTATCGATTTGTGTAAAAAATGTTGGACAAAAAAAACTGTATCGGTTCTGTGACATTGCCCCTATAACATCGGCCTTGAAGCGCCAAAGATTATAATCGTACAGATGTGATTATTTATGTCTTGTTCTGTCTGTATAATATTGTAAGTTGTTTTAAGATTTGACTCAGTTTAATTAATAGTGCACGTCGGAAGGCAGAATGTGATGTGTGTGTGCGTGCACTTTTGTGTCACCGAATACCTGTCTTTGTACTCTTACTAAATTCGTAATAAATTGATCTGATTTGATTTGACATGTTTGGTTCCAAACCAATTGCGCGTTGGTTAGTAATTCAATTATTGCGTTACGTGATTGAAATGATATTTAATAGATTTGTAAATTGGTATAATATAATTGTGTGTTTATTGTATTTTGCTGCATACTTATTTATTATTGTTGCAGAAATAATAACATTTAATTAAATTATTTATTTTATTATATTTGAAATGTAATTGATACATGCGATAGACTAGACCATATTGTTGTTAGTTCTTATAAATTATTTCAATGTAGTGTCATAATTATGCATCATTATGATAATAAATAAATTCTATTCAATTATTCGTTTGAACTAAGTACTTAAGCTTTGGTATTAATAGTTTTTGACGTGACAACGTCTTAAATTAGGTTGCGGCTGGGAGTCACTTAAGAAAAAGTGTAACGCCCGGTAACGTTACGATGAGTCACCGAACGAGAGAGAGGCCCGCCGAATGCCTTGCGTCTCTCTCCCACTCAACTATGATCGGTCTGCCGCGCGCGCAGCACGCGGCAGACCGATCATAGTAAAATCTTCGCCCGTAAAACCGACTTTACAGGCAACCATTTTTTTTATGTATAAACGTGTCGGACATATTAAAAAAAAACAGATAAAAAACTGGATCTAAATTTCTTGTTATAAAATAGTTTAAGTATTGTTTTTTTATTTAAAGTCTTTTTCTCGTACTTTAAAGATGTCCGAGTATTGGAAACTAAAATTCCGTTTCTTTTATTCAAATGAAAACTTAACAATAACTTAACGAGCGTCCGTCAAAAGAAAAGGAGTTTTACCCTTCAACTAACTGTCACATGTACAAGTAACGCATATTAACCAGCTAATATGCAATGCGACATGCTCTTGACCGAACCATAACTAGGCTGAATGCATCTCACGTGCGTGGTCAGAAAATACACAACCATATTGGACGACCTTCGTTGCGCAACTTTGACTAATTGCATTATGTTTTCCTTCTGTCATTGTCTATTCTTTGACCGATTGGAATTGACATGCGTTTTATTTTTACTTTTAGGTTTCGTGCCGCTTAGTTACATTTATTTTCGTACGTTTTTGTAATTAGAGCGTTTTTTATTAAACTTAAATATATTAGCAATTACATATATATATAATAATAAAGTAATATATTTATTTACCGTAAACTTTAAGCTACATTTACGATTACATTATATTTTTAAAATTATAAGCGTTTTAAATAGTGTGTTAGATCTTTGACATTTTGTTAGATCATTTTAGAAATCTAATTATTATCTGAGTGGTAACAATAGTATTAAATAATTACATATAAAGATTGAAAATTTACAATTAGATGCATACAATTGAAAAATGTCTCAAATATTGAAATTGACGTAATTTATGTGACTGTAAAGAATTTTCGCGAATACTGTTTAAGTACTTAATTTATTCTTTTCACCGGCAACGTATTAGCGATGGACTAAACTCTCTATTATTTAGACGTAGTTTTAGGAAAAACCGATAATTTGGAAAAACCCGTCATTTTCATAACAATGAAACATTGATACATAAGCGCTCTTAACACCTTTCGTGTGAGCAATAGGCAGGATCATTAATATTTTATAGACAATATTGTTGAAACCCATGGAAGTATCAAGAAACGTGTAGTTTAAATGACATTGATATTTTGTGATTCTAAAAGCGTATGCATTTTACTTGAAAACTGCGCAAATCACAAAAGTATTTTTTCGATGCATATTAATAACTAACCAGCCTAATTTCACATTTCTACAAAAAACTCATCAAGAGAACTCGAATTATGTCGGAAATAATATCGAATTACAAGGTATAATACATTGATTTTGTCGCGTCACTTTTCGGCGGGAATTTTAAACTTCGAACATTTAATTTTCAATTACATTTTTCCTTAATCACTGTCTATGGTTCTATTTTGATTATTCGCGGGAATTTTGAACTTCGAATATTATTTTTTTATTACTTTTTTTCGTAGTCACTGTTATTATTTTTAGTAAAAAGAGGCGTGATTTTTGTTTTCTATCTAATAAAAGAGGTTATATTAAATAGGTTGTATGCGTACCAGGAATCTCATCGTGCACTTCTTTAGTAGACTGCGCGAAAGCTACTGAATGCTATCATGTTGGTCGCCCGCTCTTTTATACTCAACCCCTTTGGTCAAAGTAAAATGTAGTATTATTGAAAGTGTATATTATCCTTGCCTAGTGTATTTAGGCCTTATTTCCTTATTAATAAAGGTCAGGATGCTAGGCGCGCAATTGTCAGTTGACGAATTGTGAAGTTTGATGTTTTCGTGTTCTGTTTTTGGGACAAGAATAAATGTAGCTTCTTTTTATTTTATTTTTATATGATAATTGCTTCGATGACTAAGTAGTTATTTTATAATCTTTAAAACGAAATTAAATTAAACACAACACAATAATTAAAAATCTAAATTACAAATTAGAAACCAAATGAAATTAAATTAGTAAATTTCTAAAATTCTTGCTTCTATATATAAAAAAAAATATTGTTTAGGTATATTTTCTTTAATGGACTCGTATTATTCTCAGCCGTATGTATATACCTAATATGAAAATATTTATTTACATATAGGTACATATTTGCAAATCGTCTCATACTTTAATTATGTATTTTTTCCCACTAGAAAATTAATAAAATTGAAATACCAAAATATGCTTCTAAAGGTGTATTTTTTTCTTGTGTTACAAAATTTATTGAATTCAATCAATTTGTTGAATTGTAAATAATTTTAACGTAACTTCACTTTATTTTATTGGCAAACAGATCGTCCTGACTTCGCACGGTCTCTAAAATAATCTAAGTTGCAAAGAGAAACAAAATATAGCCATGTTACTCAGGAATAATGTAGCTTCCCAACGGTGAAAGAATTTTTCATGTTTCAAATCGGTCCAGTAGTTTCGGAGCCTAGTTGCGTCAAAAAACAAAAAATCAAACTTTTCTTCTTTATAATACTTGTAAAGATAAATAAACACGTAATGGGTGCAAGTAACGTATTTTCACATTTAATTTAGAAGTTAAAAATAGTAGCCATTCCATAAATTATGCGTAGCCTAACTGACAGTCAATAATATCGCCCCAAAAAGGATGACAACAAATAATAGGGGCATAGACAAGGATTTTTGGCGCGTAATTATTTGACGTAATAGAATTTTGTTACCTTGATGTTTTTTTTACTAATTATTCTAGTGCAAGGAAGTGGGTAATAGAATTACAGCGTTTAGTTATTGTGAAATTGATTTGACGGCGATTGGAATAAGCGCAGAGTAATTTAATTAAATTTAAAATTAGAGTAGTTTGATTTATAAGCATAAGCAGCAATACGTTCCCACTGCTGGGACTCGGGCCTTCTCTTACAAGGAGACAGATATAGGCCATAATCCACCACGCTGGCCAAGTGCGGGTTGGTGGATGCACCGTAAAGCCAGTGGCAAATCCTCACATAACTTGAAAAACAAGTCATTGGTGTAGGGCCGGGATCAAACCAGGGGCCGCCTGATTGAAAAGCAGATGTTTTTACTACCGAACCACACTCGCTTTTTGCCACACTCGCTTTTAAATTGGTTTAATTTATTTTTGCGGAATTTTTATCTTCTTCTTCTTCGTATGAACTAAGTGGCCAAGCTCTGGTGTCGAGAGTTTTCAAGCCGCCCGGAGGCCTTTGACTTGGCTTAACGACTGCTTTGACTAAAACTAACACCAGAGCTAAGCTGATTAGCTAAATACAAGTATACAAATCCTCAAGTTATAAAAATACTAGCTGACCCGGCAAACGTTGTTTTGCCTTAATAAAAAAAAAAAACTAAATATACAGTAGCCGATTCTCAGACCTACTGAATACGCATATAGAATTTGGAAAAAATCAGTCAAGCCGTTTCGGAGGAGTACGGTAGAGAGAATAACATTACGCTAGGTGCTTCGCGATAGATTTTTCAAATTGAGAGAGATTTTTTTTTTTTTTTTTTTTTTTAAATATTAGGACTCACTTCACACACGGCTTGTTAACCCCATACTGAACCATTTCTAGTTCGTGTTATGGTTGATAACAACTGGTATACTACATACACATACATATATATTTTATATAGATACATATTTAACACCCAGACCCACAACCAACAAATTTAGTTAAGCACAAAGATGTCGGCCGGGCCGGGAATCGAACCCGGAACCTTCTGGTTAGCAGACCGGCATGGTAACCGTTGCGCCAACGAGGTTGTCAAAACCCAACTAGATAGATTACTATTGTTTCCTCACAGTTTTTGCCTTTACTGAAAAATCAAGCTCATTGGCGGGTATCGAACCCATGACTTTAGGGAAGTGAGGCGGCCATACGCCCAACTGAGCTGTCATAGCATCAAAATACATTCAATATAATGTTTACAAGATCACCTATATGTTGGGCGTATCAGGAAGAGTAGCATGTTACAAAAACGAACAGAACGCAAAAAACTATACAGAGTTAGGTGTGACCAAGTAATATCTTGAAATTGATTTCTATACCTAAACAAGCTGACCCGGTAAACGTTGTTTTGCCTTATGTACAGTTAAAAACACGATAATTGTTCAGTCATCGAGCGGGATGAAAATTTTAAAATTACTAAAATGGCCTTAAAAAATGGTATAGGGGTTGGTGATAAAAAGTAAAAATTACGGGTTTTATGTATTTTTAATGCCATATTATAAAAAAAAATCTTGACAAAAAATTTAAAATAAATTTAAGTCTAAACAACTTCTATCACCTATCGGGGTATGGAAAATAATTAGCCGATTCTCAGACCAACTAAATACGCATATAAAATTTGGTGAAAATCGGTCAAGCCGTTTCGGAGGAGTACGGTAACTAACATTGTAACGTCGAAATTTCATAAATTAGAAGATTATAAAGCGGAAAGTTAGATTGTCTGACGCGAATAGGCTCCGAAACGACTGGTCCAATCTAATAAATTCTTTAAAAAATAATAGCTATATTATATGTTTTTTTAATAATATAAAAAAGAAGCACACAATTTTTTTTTATTTTTCCATAATTAAGAAGTATAAATCAATAGAAAGTTTAGTATTAGTTTGTATTATGGTCGATAACACTAGTGATACACAGAATTCGTTGGTGTAATGGTTACCATGGCGGACTGTCAACCAGAGTATCCCGGGTTGGAATCCCGGCACGGCTAAAATCTGTTTGCTGTCGGTCTGGGTGTTATATGTATCGATGCCTAAAGTATTTATGCCTATGTATACGTAGTATATCATTTGTGTTAGCAACCATGATACAAACTAGAAATAGTTTAGTATGGGACTAACCAGCCGTGTGTGTAATGTGTAATAATATTTATTTTATTTATTATTTATTTAGTTATCAGTAACTCTGAATACGTTGACATTTGGCGCGACAACAATAATTATTGGAATGTTGATCCATGCTTGTTCAGTACCAGGGTTGTATGAAAGTTTAATATACTTGTACATAGCATAAGCATAAATAGTTCACTTTATAATCCCACTCGATATAGGATTCGAAGCCTTCTCCCACTAGGAGAGAGATATAGGCCATAATAATCTGCCACGCTAGCCATGTGCGGATTGGCGGAAGACACCAATACACACGTTTTTATTTTTGTTTTTTACTCTAAATAGTTAAGTATATTATATCTCTTTTCGGGTATATCAATCCTCAAACATGTCGGTTTTTTCTCAAGATGTTTTCTTTCACCGTAAAGCGAGTGCAAATCCACACATAACTTGAAAAAGTCATCGGTGTAAGGCCGGAATTTAACCACCGACCGTCAGATTAAAAGCAGACGTTTGTGCCACCGAGCCAAACTCGCTTTTTAATATATACAGTAATCCTTGTTAACAATGACAGATATCCATTTTAATCTTACATTGTGCTAATTATATGTCCATTTAGGTACAAATATTTATCATAAAAATATAGACATGATCAAATCCATAATACTTTATCATATTTGTACTAATTTGTAGAATATAGAATACATAATAGCACATATAAGTTTAAGTTTATTCTAAGTTACTAAACCGAGCGAGCGAATCGAGCATCCCATAAAACTTTATCCGCGAGGACTAATAAATAAATAAATAATACATGGTATATTTTTCAATTTTTGTTTTGTTATTTTTCTTTAAGCTTACAAAGTTCTTGCTTTTACTATCCTTTGTAAATAATTTTCACTTTATTATTCTGAAGTTATGTTACAATTTATTTTTATCATTACTACTAGATTTGTTGTTGTATAATAAAATTAATGTTAATATTATACTTTATAATTTGTCTATGGTATTATATTAAGTGACTTAGTGTGTATTTCATTTAAAATAAACAAATAATAATTATCGAAAAACTTCTATTAATAATAATTTATCACTTTATTTAAAACTGTATTATCTTCTGCGTATGAGCTAAGTGGTTCAGCTCTGGTGTCGAGAGTTTTCAAGCCGCCCGGAGGCCTCTGACTTGGTTTAACGGCTGCTTGTACTAAGACTAACAGCCGGGACCTACCATTTAACGTGTCATCCGACATACGGTAGCCCAGATAAAAATGCTGTTTAAATACGAGTCTTGCATGGTCACCCATTCAAACCGAGTTAATAAAGATATTACCTTGGAAACAGAGACTCAGGTAGTAATAAGATTATTTACTCATTGATTATGGTAGCTAACACAACTGATATAATACATGTACATACATAAATACTTAATTTCGATACATATTTAATACCCAGATCGACAGCCAACAAATTTAGTTCATCACGAAGATATTGGCGTTGCCGGGAATCAAACCCGGGATCCTCTGTTTGGCAGTCCGGCATGGTAACCATTACGCCAACGAGGTCGTCATTTCGACACTCCCATCTAACAAGGATATTTATGAATCACTATTTCATGGTATGCTGTGAATCATTCTATTTTACCTGTGGCTTTGTAATTTACATGTAAGGAATTTTAATCTAGTTTTAAGTAATTCAATTGTTTTATAATTCCTTTTAATTATGTTTATATATACTTATTATGATTGGACTATTTGAATTTTATATACTTACTAGCTGACCCGGCAAACGTTGTTATGACTAAATAATTATTACTAAATATACAGTAGCCGATTCTCAGACCTACTGAATACGCATATAAAATTTGGAAATAATCGGTCAAGCCGTTTTGGAGGAGTACGGTAACAAACACTGTGACACGGAAATCTTATATATAAAATTTCCGTGTCACAGTGTTTGTTACCGTACTCCTCCGAAACGGCTTGACCGATTTTTACCAAATTTTATATACGTAATCAGTAGGTCTGAGAATCGGCTACTGCATATGTGTCTATTTTTAAGGCAAAACAACGTTTGCCGGGTCAGCTAGTTTTATATATAAGAAGATTATGATTGGACTATTTTAATTTTAGTATTTTGACTGTAATATTGTAATTTAATTTAATGTCATTTAAACGTTACTTGCTTTGTAATTGGTCTCGGCTGTAAAGCAATGTAAATAAATAAATAAATTAAGTCTGGGAACTAAATAGCATATTTTGAGATCCCATAAAATTCTGCGTAAATAAATAGCTAAGATTTTTCAGTCTTATTAGCTTTAATTCAGTGTTAAGGTTCGTTATAGCTTTAAACCTGATAACATAAAATTAGCTCGATAGTTTTTAAATGTTGTGCTTCTGAAAGTAATAAAGAAAACAAACTGTTTTAGTACTTTATGTAGTTGGGACGAGGTCGTCCCAACAACAACTACGTTGGCGTAATGGTTACCATACCGGACTGCCAACCAGAGGGTTCGGGGTTCGATTCCCGGCACGGCCAACATCTTTGTGCTGAACTAAACTTGTTGGCTGTCGGTCTGGGTGTTAAATATGTATCGATATAAAATATGTATGTATGTATTTGTAGTATATCAGTTGCGTTAGTAACCATAATACGAACTGGAAATGGTTCACTATGGGGTTAACCAGCCGTGTGTGAAATTTGTAAAAAAACTCCTATCTAAATAAATAATTATTAATAACAAGTCTTCACTTGACGCTACTTAAACTCACATAATAGAAAATCACGTTTAAAATTACGTAACTATAAATTGTTGTTTTATTATTTAAGAACTTGGACCAATCAAACCCAAATACGGTCACTCACTCATACACATACACACACACACACACACACGTACGCGCGCACATTCGCACTCACGCTCAGTCACACACATACACTCACACACACACACACACACGCACATCGCAAATGTGGAAAAATATACCGTCTCCATACCATCGCAGGAAAGAACGGCTGATGATGAAAATGTTATAATTTTACCTAGTACCCTGAAAGCAACAAGTCCAAGTTGAGAAAACAGGATATCGGAATGCAAAGGCGATATTGTCAAAACCTGCAAAGCGAGCTCTGATCTAAGGTCGCTGCAGCTGACGAAATGTTACGACCAGATTACTGGGCGTCTGTAGGTGGATATTGTTCATTGCTAGCTTACCTAGACTATACAAACATATACAAATACAAATAATTTATTGATAACACCAAAGTTACAAGTCAAATAATATAATATCAGTACAAAAGTATATGATATGATTGAATGTGAAACGATCTATGCGGGCCGTCTTTGGATGGGTGACCATGTAATCATCAGGCATTTATTTAGTAGTTACTACTACTATATAAATAAATCTTAAATAGTGGCATTTTCATCTAGCCTCTACCGTGGGTCGGGTGACACGTTAATTTGCAGGTCTCGGCTGTGAGTCTTAGTACAAACAGTCATTAAGCCAAGAAAAAAGTTAAAAAACACGTCATGTGATTAATGGACGGCCTAATCCGTAATAGCTTAAATTTAACAGGTGCTCTCCCATACAACAATGGTACGGAAGTCTTCATACGCGAGTCCAATCATTGGCCAATTATATCTTGTTCCTAAGGCAGTGGTCCCACCGGCGACGATGAACGAGAAACGAGTAGAACTAAAAACTATAAACGAGTTGGCGATTAGCGGGAAGCGAGTGTAGTTTCGATAGTTTTGTCGCCGGGCTATAAGCGAGTGTGTAAGTGCGACGAGCGATTACTCGCGCCACTCGCCTCGTGCGCCGTTCAATGCCGCACTGTATAGAAATGATGAAGCGGGCGAGTATTGCTGAGCGAGTTTATTTTAGAAAGCTCGTCGCTTAGGCGGTAAAACTAGTAAAGCGAGTCGTCGCCGGCAGTGTGAACAGTCAGCGATCATCTATTTGTTTGTGCATCTCTTTTATTTACACGGAATGTTATGTCTATTGATCGTTTCTTGAGCGAGAAAATAGTCGATAGTTAACCGTTTACTCGCAGTTGGTGGGACCACTGCCTAAGATTCATCACTTGGTATGACACTGAATAAGTAGATCTGGGCTAGTATTACAAAGGCATTTGGTTTGCATTACATAAGGAATGTCCCGACCACCTTCGCTTTCTACGTGACACGAATGGCCAAGTGCAAAATGGACCAATATGGAAAGCGAAATTTCTTGGCACTGTTGCTTATTTAGAAGTTTACCCAATGTCTGATTTGTTTAGTTTCTCGATATGAAGTTTTATTCGAGTTTCTGTGTCTTTATTTTTAGTACCAATCGATCTTTTCAAGTCCTTATTCTATTAATTTAGAGTCAAAAGTTTTAATCGACTCAATCTTTCAAATCCTATTTATTTATTTAATAAAATAATAGATTCAAACGTCTTAATCGACTCAATGTTTTACAATCCTTATTCAATTTATTTAGTAAAATAAAAGATTCCAATTTTTTAATCGATTCGATGTTTTAAGATCCATATTTGATTTATTTAATAAAATAATAGATGCAATAGTCTCAATCGACTCGATCTTTTCAAATCCTAAACCGATTTATTTGATAAAATAATAGATGCAATCGACTCGATGGTTTACAATCCTCATTCGATTTATTTAATAAAATAATAAATTGAAAAGTCTTAATCGACTCGATGTTTCAAAATTCTTATTCGATTTATTTAGTAAAATAATACGACTAGTTTTTGTATATTTCTTTAAAAGGAATGATGCAAAAAGTTCACTAAAGTATCTATCGATCATATAAATTCTTTATTCGAGTTATTTAGTAAAGAAAAAACTGACATTTAAGATGTGGCAAGTTGTACCACACTTTACTAATGACGTTACGGTCCGAGTCGCATAGCATTTGAACAGCTTTGTAAACGCCACACTGTTTGTCATTCAAGTTTATATTATTTGCTTAATTAATTGTTTTATCTATGTAAGTGATAGTTGATTGAAGGTGTTATGTGATTAAACAATCATATATAGGGTGTTTTTACACGCTTTATATTAGCTTCACCTGTATGTTTGTTTGTAACCGACTTCTTTGAGCGCGATTTTGACCCACTTTAAACGGCCAGATAAGCGTGTTTTTTAGTTTTTTTAAACTACTATTATTTATATACGAGTATGTATTTCTTACTAGTTGCGCCCCTCGATGTTACTCGCATTAATCTGGAATAAAAAGTAGTGTGTTAATCATTCACTTCTCAAAGGTCAACCTAGCTGGCCACCTCGTAGGCGTTATGATTACCATGCCGAACTGCAAAACAGAGGGTTCCGTTTTCGATTCGCGTCACGACAAACATCTTTGTGATGAATTTTATTTGTTGTCTGTCGGTCTCGGTGTTAAATGTGTATCGATATCAAGTTTTTAACAATAAAAATTATTTCAGAAATACATACATAGCTTACTTATGTATGAAACTTGACAAACCCGTTCGCGTAATATTTACCATGTCGGACTCCCAACCAGAAGGTTCTATTCCCGGCACGACCAACATATTTGTGATGAACTGATTTGTGAGATGTCAGTCTGGATGTTAAATATGTATCGGTATAAAGTATTTATGTATGTAGTATATCAACTGTGTTGGCAACCATAATACAATCTAGAAATGGTTTAGTATGGGGCTAACCAGCCGTGTGTGAAATGTGTCAAAAAAAATCTCCACGCCATAATTTATGAAAATATCGATGAATTTTTTAGTACAAGCAAACGTAGAGTCAAAACTCGGCTTAACAGCTAGGACCTACAATTTAATTTGTCATCCGAACCCCGAATCTTGGGCGGTAACAAAAAAAACTTTTTACACGCTTTATATTAGCTTCACCTGTAAGTTTGTTTGTAACCGACTTCTTTGGGTGTGATTTTGACCCACTTTAAACGGCCAGATTTCGTTCAAACTTTGTAGATTTATTGAGGACCGATAACAATACACTAATTTGATAAAATTATTTCATTTTTTTTGTATTTTTGTTTGTAACCGACCTCTTTGGGCGCGATTTTGACCCACTTTAAACGGCCAGATTTCGTTCAAACTTTGTAGATTTATTGAGGACCGATGACAATACACTAATTTGATAAAATTATTAATTTTTTTTTTGTATGTTTGTTTGTAACCGACTTCTTTGGGCGCGATTTTGACCCACTTAAAACGGCCAGATAAGCGTGTTTTTTAGTTTTTTTTTTTAACTACTATTATTTTAACAATGCCTTGTTATTATTTAATTGAGTAAAAATAGTTGTTATTTCATAAAAGCATCAGCCTGTAGCTAGGTGTGGTCAAACCAATTACAATTCAAGTACATGTTGCCAATTAATACGCCAACTAGCAACGATACACTGGACTGATACATATTAATATAGGTCTTTGTTGCTCGCACCCAGCGAACTATCTTATCTTCCTCTTCTTAATATATATAAATCTCGTGTCACAATGTTTGTCCTCAATGGACTCCTAAACCACTTAACCGATTATAATAAAATTCGCACACCATGTGCAGTTCGATCCAACCTGAGAGATAGGGTAGTTTAAATCTCAAATTATAGTCGCAATTTTAATTTATTGCTAATTATTGTCTGTTATTATTTGACAGTCACAATTATCTGTCTCTTTCTGGCCACCTATGATGAAAAGAGACGGTGCTTCTTTAAATTTAGTCTAGTCGTGTGTGCCGCTGAATCGCCACCAATATCTAAACTTTAAGATCTTAAATCTCGACAGTCACTTGACCAATTTGCCAGTAACTGTAGGAACTTTGTTTGCTCGGTCATTAACTCTAAGAGTTTGAATTATGCCGGATGCACCCTGACCTCTGGGCAAAGGTTTCCATGGAGTGGGACTTCTTAGATGGCAGAAGACGACGAGGTAGGCCGCCAACTCGATGGCGCAAGCAGTTGGTGGACTTCCACACCAAATAGAAGGAACTGGCCCAGGACAGAAAAGCGTGGAAATCATTGGGGGAGACCTTTGCCCAACAGTGGGACAATATAGGTTAGATAAAAAAAAAATGTATGGAGTTAGTCATCCGTTTATTCTAGTTAGCTGCATATAACCCTGTGAGGTCACCAGTTAGCTATATCTTTATTTATAACAGTACCGAGCGGCACGCAACCTTCACAAGAATGTGTTGCGCATTCCAGTGCATAATTAATTCTTTGTTATTCACTGACAGGTGGTATGCAAAAGTTTGTAAGTCTTATGACGTAGTGTGGCGTACGGCCGACTCACGACCCGGAGGCCGTAGGTTCAATCACCAAAAACATCGTACGGAAACCATTCTAGTCCTAGAAAAAAAAACATCCTAAATAAATAAATAAAATAATAAAAAATAAATATATTAGGACTCATTTCACACACGGCTGGTACTAAACCATTTCTAGCTCGTATTATGGTTGCTAACACAACTGATATACTACATATACATACATACATACATACATATTATATATAAATACATATTTAACACCCAGACCCACAGCCAACAAATTTAGTTACGCACAAAGATGTTGACCGGGCCGGGAATCGAACCCGAATCTGATTAGCAGTCCGGCATGGTAACCTTTACGCCAACGAGGTCGTCAGTTTGTAAATTAAAAATAATAATTGGCTACTTATTATTTTTTTAAACTTATTTAAACCTTTTTTTTTTGAGAAGAAGAAGAACCCGGAGACCTCCGTTAAGCACAGAGGCAGGTCACCGGGGGGGTTTTAGTGGGTACAAATCCCACATAACCTGGCTGCGCCCAATCGTAGCCAGGTATCTTGTCGAAGATTTCACCCTCGTCAACAAAAAAAAAAAAAACTTATTTAAACCTAAAGTGGAGTTGGGCAGGACACTTGGCCAGGCGACGTGAGGACAGGTGGAGCAAGGTTGTAACCGAGTGGTGGTGGAGGCTAGGGAAGAGGAGCGTCGGTCGTCCAGCGGCAAGATGGGTCGACGACATAACAGCTGTCGCGGGTCCAACCTGGACTAGATTGGCACAGGACCGAGACAAATGGCATGACAGGAGAGAGGCCTATGCCCAGCAGTGGGATAGAATCGGCTGTGGATGAAGTGCGAGTTGGTTTCGCGCATGAAGGATTCCGTAGTTTCACATTTTCTACTATAACAAAATAATTCGTATAAGATTAGGTCAGGATATAATAATATAATAATTGTTATTAAAAAAATCTTTTAGAGATTAGCAGGCCTTGTCAAGTAGGAATTTCTTAAGTTTCAGCTTAGATAGAAAACGAGTTGGATTCTTTAGCATAATATAGTATAGTCTGGAACGACGAGCATGTATAGTCTGGAATAACTTGGCTCTCAAAGAGGCTGCTTGAACACACTGTTAGGTGCTTATCGACAGATTTTTCCACTTGAGAGCTGTTTGTTGCAAAGGTGACGTTAAGCAACGGTCTTTGCGGACAGTCTTTGGATGGGTGACCATGCACAAGACTGTCGTTTAAAAAATTGCACTGTCATTTAGGTGCTATCTTGGGTCGTATGAAACGTTAAATTGAAGGTCCCGGCTGTTAGTCTTACTACTTACTACTAGCGTCAAACTTTGGAATTCCTTGCCGAATTCCCTGTTCCCCAATGACTATAATCTAGCGATTTTCAAGGCGAGAGTGAACCGGTTCCTTCTAGGTAAGCGCGCTTCACCGTAGACCTCAATGTCACTTACCATCAGGTGAATATGTGGTCAAGCGCTGACCTATTTAGAGTAAAAAATAAAGTCGTTAAGCCAAGTCAGAGGCCGTCTGGCGGCTTGAAAACTCGACACCTGAGCTTGGCCTCTCAGCCTATACCAAGAAGTGGACTAGTTATTCTTGTAATTTAAGTTACCTCGTAAAGACGTATTGACTTTTATTCTTCAAAACAAGTTTATTTGCCCTTTGGATAATGTCACAAATGAATTAATGTTAAAGATTTTTTCACTGGTCTTAAAAGTATGTACTTTATTATGTCTGGGCCCTGTTTTACTAAGCCGGTTTAAAGTAATTGTTGATTAAGTGAAGGGCAGTTATTTTATTTTTTTATCCTTGATTTATGGAAGCGCCTCAAGGTTAAGAAAACTGAAGTTTGATCATCTGACTAAAACATATTCGTATTCTTCTTCGTTTGAGTCAAGTAGCGAGGCTCTGGTGTAGAGAGTTTTCGAGCAGCCTTTTGATTTGACTTTGCGATTATTTGCATAATAAGTAACAACCGTTATCTTTATAATATATATTTTTTTATAATACACGGCTGGTTAACCCCATACTGAACCATTTCTAGTTCGTGCTATGATTGCTAATATAACTGATATACTACATATATAACATACATACATATTTTTTATAGATACATATTTAACACCCAGACTGACAGCCAACCAATTTATGTTAAAATAATATGTTTTTAGATATCACCCATTTATCTATACTAATATTATATTTGATTGTTTGTTTGTTTGACGCGAATAGGCTCCAAAACTACAGGACCGATTTGAAGGTGCCTTTTTTTATATGTACACAAATTTTTATACGTGATTGTACAATAAAAATATATGAGCTATCGTAAAGTATTCAAAATGGCTAAATTAAATTATGTACTTAAATCATGATTAAAGCTTAGTTATGCTAAATCAAGATTAGTAAAACCGGCTCTCTGTCAAGTAAAGAGCTTGTCAAATCGTCCTAACATGTAATCACAATTTAGAATTAAAATTTAAATAAGAGCAAAAGTATGACTGGATCTTTTAAGATAAAAAAGAGACCAGTTTTTGTGTCTTTACGATTAGGATTTAAGTTTTTACTGGCGCCTTTAACGTATAACTCCCTATACGCCAAAGGCGTAAAATATAAAATATGTATCTATATAAAATATATATGTATGTATATGTAGTATATCATTTGTGTTAGCTACCATAACACGATCTTAAAATGGTTCAGTATGGAGTTAACCAGCCGTGTGTGAAATGAGTCCAAAAAAAAATTGAGGCTTTTCAAGGATTGGTCAAACAACTTTTGTTATTCAAGTTTAGAAAATTTGCAATTAGAATCTGTGTATCCATCCATACGTTTTGCGGTGCGTCAAAAATTTTTTGACAAAAGCTAGAACCCAACTATTTTGTGCTAGTATTTTCTGTATGCGTAAGGATCTAGAATAACTTACCTCTGTCAATTAAGACTTGTAACTTTGGTGTTATCAATAAATGATTTGTATTTGTATAAGAAAAACAGGCGGTATCTATAGTTTAACCGTGTCATCCGACCCACGGCAACCTATTCAAAGACTGTCAGCATTGTCCATTGCTTAACCTCGAAGATCGCGTCAGATCACCTTATTTAGCCGAACTACAGGCGCGCCAAATGCGACTTTGTCCTATGGGACAAATTAAACCAATATTTCGGATCTACTAATAATAATTTTCTAATTATATAAAATTTCCATGTCACAATGTTAGTTACCGTACTCCTCCGAAACGGCTTGACCGATTTTTACCAAATTTTATATGCGTGTTTAGTAGGTCTGAGAATCGCCTACTATCTATTTACTATACCCTTTTTTTATTAATAGAAATATTTTAAGGCAAAACAAGGTTTGCCGGGTCAGCTAGTAATAAATAAATAAATACGTTTTTACCAAGGCATTCAATTGTGCTTAACTGCTAATTTGCTGCTAACCTACTGTTACCATAAAAGTAAAAATAAAACGCCAAAAAAGTATGCAAAAATAGTGAATTTTATTCAGACATCACATTTACCAAGCAGTCTTGACGACGGAGGTTATTCCGACCTGGGGCCAAGCGCCGTATTTCAGTACAGGCGATACGGCAACGGGAGACAAAGAGGCCACCGGGGCTACGATGGGATAACCCTGGCTGTAATAGGGCTGGATGGCCAATGGGGCGATGGGCTGGATGGCCAACGGAGCCAATTGGGGCTTAGCATCCAAATTCCTCGTAGCTGCCTCAACGACCACGGATTCTTTCTCTTTGTTCTCTTCAGCAGACTTGACTAGAGCTTCGCTCTTTTCTTCGGTTTTGGCTTCTTCTACTTTAGCCTCTTCTTTGGCAGGCTCAGCGGCTTTTAGGGCAGGAGCGATGACGCCTGAAATTAATATCATATTATTATTATTATTTTCATTCCCAGAGAGCTAGTAAGATAATCCTAATGAGGCTAGATGTTCAGTGATTCTATTGCCAAAATTTAAATACCTGGTATGTAAGACACAGTAGCAACGGGTGACAATGGAGCAAAGCCAGCAATATTAATGTCAGTGACAACGTTCTTTGTCATAACAGGAGCATTGCTTCACCTTTCCATCAATGCTACACTTTGCTTGTTCTTATCAAGCTAAATGTTCAGTTTTATTACCAAAATTGAAATACCTGGTATTTAATGTATGTAGGGTTGCTCCTTTGGCACCCGTTCCTACTGACACAGTAGGAACGGGTGCCAAAGGAGCAACCCCAACAATATGTCTTTGACTGCTTTCTTTGTCATGACAGGGGCGTTGCTTCACCATTCCATCAATGCTATCCTTTGCTGGTTCTAGTCAAGCTAAATGTTCAGTTTTATTAACAAAATTGAAATACCTGGTGTGAACGCCACAGTAGCCAAGGGTGCCAAAGGAGCAGTCAAAGGAGCAATTCCAGCAATGTAAGTGCCAGCAACGGCGTTCTTGGCCAGAACTGGGGCGCTGCTAGCAACAGCACCGTCAATCTGGGCTTCGGCGGTCTTCAGCGCATCCAAGGCTTGCCATTGCTTGTCCTGGAGAAAGAGAAAACCACATTTTCAAGAAGTTTTAAGAACTGATGATTCTTGTAGTTGTCTTAATGATAATACTTTTTTTATTGTTGAAGACACTGAAGTCTTAAAAATAATACTTTTTTTTGTTGTTAAAGACTCGGACTATAGTTGAAGTTCCAAAGTTGTGTACAAAATTCTTTGCGTCAATCTCCATTGTGAAAACAGAGAAGCTTTAGAGCTCTGTACTTAAGTCTCTGTTTCCCGAAAATTTGTACCCGGTCTTAAAAAGTAGAGTAAATATGTATCTTCTAGTTAAACGTACTAAAGCGTAGTTTTTCATCAGGTTTACTGGAGTTAAACTCAAACCTAACTGTCTCAAACCTATCTAACCCACCTTCATTAATTAATAATTAATTAGAAATAGTAAGTAGTATATTCTCCTGTATTTGTTTTAGGACTAAATTTGTTGCAATAAACTGTATTTAGTAATAAGACTAAATGTAAGCTGACAAAAAGCATGGACCCACTGGAGTCTGTGGTGCGCAGAATGTGTAAAATAATAATAGTTAAAAAAACTAAAAAACACGCTTTTTATAGAAAACCGTAATTTTATCAAATTAGTGTATTATCATCGGTCCTCAATAAATCTACAAAGTTTGAACGAAATCTGGCCGTTTAAACTGGGTCAAAATCGCGCCCAAAAAAGTCGGTTACAAACAAACATACAAACAAAAATACAAAAAATTGAATAATTTTATCAAATTAGTGTATTGTCATCGGTCCTCAATAAATCTACAAAGTTTGAACGAAATCTGGCCGTTTAAAGTGGGTCAATATCGCGCCCAAAGAAGTCGATTACAAACAAACATACAGGTGATGTTAATAGAAAGCGTGTAAAAAATACCCCACTTTCATTCATCCAATGAACACTAACCTGGACAGCCCAGAAGACATCCTCATTGGCTTCCTTAGCGACGTCTTGGCTGACTTCCACCTTCTCCTTTACATCTTCGGATGCTAGTTCGGATAATTCACGAGCTTTGTCTGCAGCGGCTATGGCTAAGTCCTGGGCTTTCACTTGGGCATCGATGGCTGCGGCTTGGACATCCCCTGTAATATAGTTAAAGTTTTTGACGTGACAACGTCTTAAATTAGGTTGCGGCTGGGAGTCACTTATGAAAAAGTGTAACGCCCGGTAACGTTACGATGAGTCACCGAACGAGAGAGAGGCCCGCCGAATGCCTTGCGTCTCTCTCCCACTCAACTATGATCGGTCTGCCGGGCGCGCAGCACGCGGCAGACGTTGTCACGTAAAATCTTCGCCCGTAAAACCGACTTTACAGGCAACCACTTTTACTTACCTGGTGATAGAGTAGGTACAGCGGCGGAGTAGGCAATAGGAACAGCTTGCACTCCAGCTACTGCCACTGGAGCGATCACTGGCCCAGTCACTGGCGCCAGTAAGTGAGAGGGGGCGGCGGCGGCGCACGCCAACACAGCAGATACAATCTGATTGGAGAAAGAGATAGCTAGATGAAAAAATAGAACAAAAAACAGGACAAAAATTTTGTGTGTATTTACTAGCACTCGCTTGTCTAGCCACTTTCGAGTTGAAAATCTTTCGCAATGCACTTCACGGTGTCGTCTAGCAGCCTTCTTGAGAGCCAGATATTCCAGACTAGACATGCTCTTCTTTATCCGGTATCGCTGATTCGTGTGGTCAGTCCTATTAAAATAAGAATAATATAATAGTATAATATAAAGTCCTAATAATCCTCTTGCGATGGGAAACGAGCAAGCGGTGGATGGAAAGGCGAAGAGAGTTATCTTTATCGTAAGCTTATTCATCAATAAAAAAACAATATAAAAAAACAACAAATAATAAAAAAAACTATTGAGTGAATTTTACAGAATTGTGTTGTAGAACTAACACTTTAATCTCTACACTGAAATAAAGATAATGAAACTGAGAAAACTGTTAACTCCGTCATTTACGCAGTATTTTATAGGAATTTTCAATATACATAATATGCTATTTTGCTCTCATGGTGCCTTAAAACATTTAAGATGCAATTGGGACGGCTTAACAATTATACTGCTTCATATTATAAACACTATTATAAAGAGGCACTATTCTGCACAAAGAGTATAATTAAAAATAAAATATTGCACGGGTAAAACTTGTAACACCAGGAAATACACAAACGCGACGATAAAGTACAAAAATGATCAGCACAAACACAAAAAAAAAAAAAAAAAAAATATGTCACTCTGTCACTCCACTAGATACATACTCAAAGATAATAATCCAAAAAATTAAATGAACGTTTAAAACAACTGACCAGAAACCTCATCTTGCTACCTCGAAGGTCCCGATGGCTACTGATTGCTCTCATCACCCCACATTCCGTATTTATACCTTGAGATCCTCATCTACATTGCATATAGAGCAAACTGGCCGTCAAGAATAAAAATAAAATATGAAAAAAGAAATCGAAAATCGAGTTCGGACAAGGCAGGGAAGAATGCAGGAAGCGCGCGCCATTTGACTTACGGCGCCATCAAAGATGGCCGCCGTAATTTTCTTTTTAGTTTCGTGATGATAATGTACTCGCCCATTGCATCACACGCTTCTCACGGACTAGCGGAAGCGCTTGGCTGCACTTGTTTTCTACAAAACTCTTGTTGTAGAGGCGTAAATGTCACAATGTAATTCAAGTGTCAATCAAACGTCAAAATTTACAATATGGCTGCTGTGCGATGACAGCTATTGACGGTTCTGTTTTTTTTGTTGGAGTGCAGTAACCTGACTTCAGAATTTAACACTGGGGTTTTTTCATTGGAACAATTTAAGTACGAAACGTGAGTCACTAAATATTGAAATTCTTAAGCCGAGAATAATTGACGTAGTTTATCGACTTCTTCTGAGACAATTAGTCATTTCTTACAATTGATCGTGTTTTTTTTTACTCAATACGGCTAGGGCGCGTAACTACACGAGTAAGTAAACTCTGACCTTAAGTGGAGCATGCCTTATTTGGAATAACTAGCTCTCATGGAGCCCACCAGACCAGTTGGGTGCTTGGCGACAGATTTTTAACTTTTTTTTTTCCCACTTGAGGGTGGTTACTAACCAGGCGAGCACTAGAAAATGCCCTACCTCCTCTAAGTTATCTCAAATCTCTAAGTTTTCAAAACAAGGTCGCTATAGCTTGATGTATAAAAACGCCTGGAGCTCGACTAACTAAGGTGATCTGACGCGATCATCGAGGTTAAGCAACGGTTGATGCGGACTGTCTTTGGATGGGTGACCATGCACAAGACTGTATTTAAAAAAAGAAGTCTTACCGTGGGTCGGACACGTAAAATTGTAGGTCCCGGCTGTTAGTATTGGTCCCGGCTGTTAGTTAGTGTAAGTCAGAGGACTTGAAAACTATCAAATACAAAAATGCAAGTACATTTTTTTTTTAATTTGTCACAGTTAATAACAATAACAAAATGATTAGGAATCCAAAGGCTACCAAACCCATAAAAATAAACTATCCATATACATACACTAGCTGACCCGGCAAACGTTGTTTTCCTCACTTAGGGGTACAGCGCCATCTATTGATTACTTACTCAACCCAGTCGAAAGGGAGTTAACAGATAATTGTGACTGTCAAATAATAACAGACAATAATTAGCAATAAATTAAAATTGCGACTATAATTTGAGATTTAAACTATCCTATCTCTCAAGTTGGATCGAACTGCACATGGTGTGCGAATTTTATTTTAATCGGTTAAGTGGTTTAGGAGTCCATTGAGGACAAACATTGTGACACGAGATTTATATATATTAAGATTAATTCACTACAAGTTAAGAGAGTTAGACATTAAAATCTTCTTTTAATTCTAAAATTAAGCAAATACAAAAAGACAGACAGACGTACAGACCACAGCTAGTAGTAAACATGAATTATGTACATTACCTTCAGGTTTATGTAAATTTTAGCGTACTGGAATCGTACTCTCTTTATCGGCGGTTATAAATCGGTAAATGTCAACCGTTCGAGTTATTTTTTTTACTGGATATTAAGTTGTAAAGTTTGGTTAAACAGGCGCGGGTGACTGGTTGCGGTCACAAGAACTGAAAGGTCTGAGAATCGGCTACTATCTATTTTTTTAAGGCAAAACAACGTTTGCCGGGTCAGCTAGTATGTACAAATGGACCGACCTGCCTAAAGTAAGATACGCGACCGCACTGGATTGGTTCTTACTAATGAGCTTCTTTTACTGCATCGCTACCTTACTGGAGTTTGCTGTATACATATATATTTTATCCATGTCTAAAGACTAAGCCAAAAGCCACTAATATATCCAAAGTATCAAGTGTGTGTTAAGCAGTCACAAACAAATACACATACAGACTGTTATGCGTAAAGTCCTTTAGATGTAACACTTATTGCTTTGCGTTTTAATCAATCAACTAGAAAGGATTGTGGATAAAATATTTGTTCCAAAACTAATGACGACCTCGTTGGCGTAAAGGTTACCATGCCGGTCTGCTAATCAGAAGGTTCCGGGTTCGATTCCCGGCCCGGTCAACATCTTTGTGCTTAACTAAATTTGTTGGCTGTGGGTCTGGGTGTTAAATATGTATTTATATATAATATGTATGTATGTATATGTAGTATACCAGCTGTGTTAGCAACCATAATACGAGCTAGAAATGGTTCAGTATGGGGCTAACCAGCCGTGTGTGAATGTGTCCTAGTATTAAAAAAAAAAATTAAATCAAATCAAAATAGTATTTAAATTTTTTCTCCCGTCACAATTCTCATCCATTTAAAATGTATTGGGCAATCTAAACATAATTCTAGAAATAATAAAATACTATGAAGTAGCTGCGCCTCGCGGTTTTATCCGCGTTAATCCGGCACAAAAGTTAGTCCGGGGTAAAAAGTAGCCTATGTGTAAACCCAAATTCTATATAGTCATAAAAATCGGTCTAGCCGTTGGAGAAACATAGATTTTGAAGATATACAGGGAACAGAATACTAGAGACAGAGGGTATTACTGATTCCCTTACAATAAAGCGTGACGCGTAATATTGTCATAATTACCGTTTTTTTTACGCTTAATAGGTTTGCGCTTGACCACAACTCTCCCGATGAAACCTATATGGCGCCTCGTTTAACTGTTAACCGTTTGTATGGTTAAACTCCCTAGAATAATAATGTGAACCGGTTCCTTCTAGGTAAGCGCGCTTCATCGTAGACTTCAATGTCACTTATCAGGTGAATTGTGGTCAAGCGCTGACCTGACATTTAAAGTAAAATAAAAACCTTAACTCTATATAACGACACTGAATGGACTGTGTATTTTATGGCGTTATAGAGAGTGGTCGTTAAATGTAGAGAATGTATCACTGTATGGAATACAAGCTAAACCAACCAAAGCCAATTTATGTCGACGCTTTAGAGAGTTTGTCGTTAAATTGAGTGGCGTTACATGGAGTTTACACTATATATAAACTACATACATACGAGTACGCATTTAAATACTTAACTAGTGGGTGTTTGTAATATTTGTAGTTAATGGATTAATACAGAATAAACCACAATTTTAGTTTAAGGAAGTCGTTGTATTGTGCCGGCTTATTCACACCTTATTATAGTTCAAGAAATGTCATTACAGACAACTGACCGAGCGACCGAAGCGAGTGACGCGTATCTTCATCAACTAGCAAAAACAAGCATTTCGGAAGCTACGATAAACAGATTCACTCTCACACACACAAACAAACAAATGTCAAACATTTGACATTTGTAAACTGAAGTAACGATTTTTCGTCAGGGGGCTATACTAATAAAATGAATAAATAAATAAATATTAGGACACTTCACACACGGCTGGTTAACACCATACTGAACCATTTCTAGTTCGCATTATGGTTGCTAACACAACTGATATACTTCATATACTTACATACAATTTTTTTTAAAGATACATACTTAACACCCAGACCGAGAGCCAACAAATTTAGTTCAGCACAAAGATGTTGGCCGTGTCGGGAATCGAACCCGGAACCTTCTGATTGGCAGTCCGGCATGGTAACCATTACGCCAACGAGGTCGTCAAACTGTTACTCGCTCACTCATTAGCTTTAAAACTCACCGACTAGCGGCTAGTAAACTTTCAAGCCTAGTTTCAACTAGCCTTTACAATGTTGCAAAATGTGTACTGTTCGCAGAACGCAGTGCTAGTATTAAAATATCTGTACCAAGACAGGAAAATACTTGTTCACCTACGAACGCGTTTTGTATGGATTTGCGGCTTAAATTATTTTACATTTACTGCGCTTTATCTACTAGCTAATGACTGCGGAAATCGGTGTAAATAAGTGGGTACCTAAATATAACTTTATTAAACATAAAACCTTATAAATGTAACCATTTTTAAGCTTTTTTAAATATTTTTAGGTATATCTATAAGTAACAGTATTTAGTACAAGAACCAAGAACCATAATAAATACAATAAACAACAGAAGAGGAAAGATGGTAGGCCACCTTATACGACATGACAATTTCACTAAAAATATCGTAGAAGAAAGATAGAAGCCAGGAGAGGAAGAAGAAGACCTAGAAGATCATATTTAGAGCAAATTAAGGAGAAGGCGAAAGTCATGTCGTATAGGGAGGTCAAGGATTTGGCCGAAGATAGAACTACCTGGAAAAAACTCCACGGACAAGAGCCCAGCTCTTAGATATTAAATGAATGAATATCTATAATCCTTTCAAACTTGTGCTAAGCGTTTTGCCTCCACCTTCATTGTGCGTACTGCCAAGGTGTGTAATTCTTTGCCAAATTCCCTGTTCGCCGATAACTATAATCCAGCGGTTTTCAAGACAAGAGTGAACGGGTTTCTTCTGGGCAAGCGCGCTCCACCTTAGATCGCAATGTCGTTACCATCAGGTGTAGCGCCTATAGCTCGGCTAACTAAGGCGATCTGACGCGATCATCGAAGCTAAGAAACGATCGATGCGGACAGTGTTTGAATGGGCGACTATGCACAAAACTGAAATTTTAAAAGTGGCAATTTTGGATCATATGATGTCATCAGTGGATATGGCAAAACGTACACTAAGGCTAAGCTATAGTACTTTAGAATTTAACCAGTTATAGTACGTTTTATGCTTGTAGTTGTGCTAATTAAACTATTGGTATTTTTATCTGGGCACTACCGTGGGTCGGGTGACACGTTAAATTATAGGTCCCGGCTGTTAGTCTTAGTATACAAGCAGTCGTTAGCCAAGTCACGAGGCTGCGGGTGGCACGAAAACTCTCGGCACCAGAGCTTGGCCACTTAGCTCATACGAAGAAGAAGTGTGTGTTCCTCCGACCGACCACCACACCTCCACTACAACTCACACCAGTAAACTAATTCCTATACTAAGAAAGAAAGTAAGAAAATTATTTATTGAGACAAATTAAACACATGACAAAATATAATAATTAAAATAGTACACACAATAAACTTTAATGAGTCACAACACAGCCTCAACTCAGCATAATGCTGGTTGCTGGAGAGCAACCAACGCTGGTCTTCCGTTGAGGCTGGCTGTGACGTCACGAACGATACACAAAAAAGTACACGCATTAACATATTATATTATAAGGATATACAAATAAAACCGGATTATATAAGGGAACATAGAAGTAGACAGACAAAAAGGCAACAAATAGATATAATAGAGGACAACGCGAAAATACAAAAACACAAAATGTGGATGAAATTATCCTGATTAACATGACGAAATTATCATGTTTTACTACCCTCCTAACACAACGAAGTTTCACTCCGCGTGGCTGGTCTCCTCACACGCCGGAACAACCTGAAACATATAATTCTAATATTAACGTTGCCTATCTCAATTCGGAAATTCTTACTCAACACGTGTTTCGCCTTTCCACAAGGCATCATCAGGTTGTTGACTCTTCGAACGACTTCGAGCGGAAGTACACTAAATATTTAATTTTGTCATCTATTTGTTATTTTTTTTTTAATTGACTTTGTTTGAATTAATTACATTGTCTAACAACATTTAAATATCTAAATGTACACACCTAAAACTTAACTCGACCTATAGTGTGGTCACTAATTGTCAAGTCGCTGCTTTCCATAAAAAATACATCAACCACGATAATTTCACTCAAACAACTTTTTCAAAAGACATCTTAATACTTTATGATCTCTTTCAAGTCTATAAAAAGTTTCACATTCAGCATTTAAAGCGTTTTAATTTTATTGCTTGAACTTTTAATCTTATCTTACCAATATTTTAAACCAAAGAGTTTGTGTGTGTATTTGTTTGTGACTGCTTTACACACACTTGATACTTTGGATATATTAGTGGTTTTTGGCTTAGTCTTTAGACATGGATAAAATATTTTTGTCTATTCATATAATATAGAAGTGAATTATGACTATCATAGACTTTTGAATATCACTATAGGCATGGATAACATTACTTTGGAAGTAATTAGTGGCTCTTCTTGGATTCTTTTTTACTTGGAACATTGTCTTTTTTTTAGAAGTGACATTTGCCTTGGTCTTTAGACATGGATAAATAAATGCCTTTAGATATGTTTGTGGCTCTTAGCTTAGTCTTTAAACATGAATAAATAAATGTTCTTTTGGATGTATTGGTGGCTTTAGTCTTAGTCTTTAGACATGGATAAATAAATACCTTCGGATATATTAGTCGCTTTAGCCTTAGTCTTTAGACATGGATAAATAAATACCTTCGGATATATTAGTGGCTTTAGCCTTAGTCTTTAGACATGAATAAATAAATACCTTCGGATATGTTAGTGGCTTTAGCCTTAGTCTTTAGACATGAATAAATAAATACCTTTGGATATATTAGTGGCTTTAGCCTTTGTATTAAAACGTGGATAATAAAATGTTCTAAGCTTTGAGTTAAGGAGTAACATATATTTTGAAGTTATTTGCGTATACCGCGGAAACCACAATTGTTCTAGGGATAAAAAGTAGCCAATGTGCCAAATTTCATTAAAATCGGTCAAGCCGTTTGAGCGTGAAGAAGTAACAAACTTACACCCACAAACTTTCGCATTTATTATATTAGTAGGATTAGTTTAGGACGTAGGACTTGTATAGGTTTTAAATTATTTAGTTTACTTATGTATACTGCTGTTTTTAAAAAGTAATACCGCGGGGCAAAGCTTGTATTTCTTTTATGGTTTTAATTAACTATCACTTTTAACTGAACTTGAACTTACGGATCGGGCGTTAACCTTTTAAACTGAGACGGTTATTTTTACCTATACGCTTTCCTTTTTTATACTTTTAACTGGTATAGATGGGTTCTCATATTCTACCAAGTACATGAATTATGATTCACTTCAATAATTTTTTAGGGTTCCGTACTCGTAAGGATGAACTCGTTGGCGTTATGGTTACCATGCCGGTCTGCCAACCAGAAAGTACCGGGTTCGATTCCTGGCCCGGCCAACATCTTTGTGATGAACTAAATTTGTTGGCTGTCGGTCTGGGTGTTACATATGTACCGATAAAAAGTATTATATGTATGTATGTATATGTATCATATCAGTTGTGTTAGCAACCATAATACATACTAGAAATGGTTAAGTATGGGGCTAGCCAGCCGTGTGTAAAATGTGTAAAAAAACACGTATATTGTATGGGGTACACTTATATGTCTTCAAAATGAATGATGTATTTCTTTTGCCACTGCAACAACAAATACTAAACACAGAACAAAATAATTCTTTATAGGGAATTATAGTTCTTTATTTATTTTATTTACAAACCTAACTGATTCGGTAACAAAAAACGGTTATTTTGTAACAATAATTTGATTGTGTGCTAAAAGAAGCGCCTAATAAAAACTAAAGGGCAAAGTATCAGATATAAAAGTTCGTTCATAAAACTTGTGAGTAAATTACATATAGGACCGTTGCTAAGAGATAAGTTTCAGGTGTTTCATTGCTTCCGAATTACCAGTAAAAATTGATTTTGTTGTCAGTTTAATATCTTAAAAAAGTTTTTTTTTTATAGATAAAAGTATGGTATTGTTTTAAGTTTCAATTTGAAGCGCCTGTAGCTCGGCTAGCTAAGGTGATCTGACGTGATCATCAAAGTTAAGCTACGGCCGATGCGCACGATTTTTGAATAAGTGACCATGCACAAGACTGTCGTTCTTAAAGTGGCATTTTATGTGGGTGCTACCGTGCGTCGGATGACACGTTAAATTGTAGGCCCCGGCTATTAGTCTTAGCACAAGCAGTTGTTAAGCCAAGTCAGAGACCTTCGGGCGGCTTGAAAACTCTCGACACCAGAGCTTGGCCACTAACTCCTACGAAAATGGAGACTTTTATTTTTGTTTGCTAGATGTCCTTATGGTTTGTCTATGTCACGCCAATTTGAATAGTAATTTAAGAAACCAGTTTTTGCACATGTTCCGGAAATAATATTGATAGAGTAATTTTATTCAAAATGCGCACAGCATTAAGTAATTAAATAAATATTTGCATAAAAAATAATAAACTCAGGACGAGTTTATTATTTTTTATGCATTTCATAATAAAGTAGTAGTTATTTTGCTGTATTTCCATGGACCCTCTAGGCTCCAGAGGCCTTTTTCCCTACTTGGAGGCCCTAGGGCGTTGGAGGCAGGGGTTTCCGGTGCTTCACACCAGGAATAAGGGCCTCCCGTGGAGACGATGCCTTTGGTCTCAGGGCATCGCTCGCGCCGTAGAAAGGGGCGCCCCCCTTGAATTGGGTCCGCTCGGACTGCGGACAGCGACCTGGGCGGGGAGAGCAGCGGCATAGCGCTGTGCGGTCCTGCATCCCTGCCCCCGTCGTGAGATGGGACACCGTGAGGTTGTAGTCGGTAGTGACGGCCCTCTGGCCCTCGAGCCCGACATACCCCGCCCGCCTCGTCCAGGCTTGTGGCGGGAGATGCGTAAGGCATTTCCTCACACAAAAAAAGACTCTATATGATTTTATTAGATGCCCTGTTATATTATAATTAAAAATAATAGTTAATATATAATTAAATATATTGAGACTATGGGAAGTTGGGGTGCAGGTGCGAGGAGGCTAGTAGATGAACTCGGGCGAAGACTAGTCGATCGTACTTGGTGCAGTGGATAGCCATTGCTATTCAGCGTGGAAACGCAGCCAGTGTTATGGGCACCTTTGCACCAGGTACGATCATGGGCGGGTTTTCCTAACTTTAAATATGTTTTTCAAGAATAATTTTGACATGTAATGATTACACGGGTCAACATGAAATTTGACCTTGATTGCAAAGCATTAAATTTCGGTAGTTTAGGTCGTAATAAGACGGAAAAAATATATATGGCATGAAAAACTTTGCTTTTGTGCTTAGAAGACTGATTGAACGTAACTTTTAAAAATCTCGGATTTAAATTTTTGATTGAAAATAAAACTATTGAAATAAAAATGTTTATTATTTTTATTAAGTTTTACTATCAAATTAGCTTACAGAAAAGTGGAAAATAACTTAAAAGTGCACACTTTTACTATTTCTTTTATGTTCATAGCTACTTTCTCTCAATAAACCCCAAGTAAAAATTGCTTACCTTCCAAACACTTTTTACATTAATTACAAGCAACATGTGGGGCCCATGGCTTATCTTGATTCCGTACAGGACAGTCAAAATATGCTTCATAGGCTTTACAGAGAACGTGAGATGTCTTTAGTTCATATTTCACGTCTCGGACTTTAATAAATTGACCACATATAAAACAAAATGCATTAGCATCGTATTTGCACTTTCATGACGACATTTTAAGTTATTCTGGGCTTGTAAATCACACCTGATGATTGTTTATCACTCGGGTGCCATCTAGCGGCACAGTGTAAACGTTAATACCCCACTCTCACCGCGCGGTCTTTTAAAAAATATTAAAATCAATAAAAAAATTATAAAGAAATTGAATAATTAGTATTATTATTATAACTATCACAAAAGCAAACTTTATACCGTAAAAAGGTATTTTCTTTTCGTTTTTGTGCATAACTAACTGGAAAATAATAGTATAAACTTTAGGACAAAGAACGAATTTTTTTTTGTAGAGTCGTGTTATTAATATTATACACAATTATATTATTTTAGAGAAATTACTTACATAATACATAATTATAGATTATTTCGATCAAACTTTATTTATGCATTATTATATATATTATGGTTGTATGTATATGTAGTATATCAGTTTTTTTAGCAACCATAATACGAACTAGAAATTGTTCAGTATGGGGCTAACCAGCCGTGTGTGAAATGTGTCCTAGTATTTATTTATTTATTAGGCATCTAACGCATAGACAGTATCGATATGTCCAAAAAGTAGACGCGTGTCGTTCGCTCCCAAGGTCGAGACATCGATTAGACTTCCGCTTGCCCAGCGTGAGTAATCGATTTTATTTCGTGTCAATGTATGATTCGATTTTGGTGCGACCTTTTTTTTATTTTTACGTGAGTTTTTCGTGCAATCACGTGGCTTTTTTAGAGCTTCTGAAATGGATGATTTTAGTATTTTTTTTAGATTTTGTTCTTTCTCGAGTTCTTAGGTTGAGTGGCTAGACTTAGCGTCCAAAATAATCCATTTAGATCCTATAGTCGCGTTAAAGTCTGGTTTTCAAATATCCTATTAATATTATAAATGAGAAAGTTTGTGTGTAAGTTCTTACTTCCTTACACTCTAACGACTGGACCAATTTTGATAAAATTTGGCGTGAAGATAGGTTAGACTTTGGATAAACACATATGCTACTTTTTATCACAAGAAACAATTGTAGTTCCTGTGGGATATGCAAATAACTTCTAAGTCTAATGCTCCATCTCTTTCATGCTCCAACGGCTGAACCAAGTTTGATGAGATTTACTATGAAGATAGGTTAGACCTTGAAATGACACAAAGACTTCTTTTTATCCCGGATTAACTTCTTTTGTCCCGGATTAACGCGGGTAACAACGCGAGACGCAGCTAGTATGTATTTCCTAATATATATAAATCTCGTGTCACAATGTTTGTCCTCAATGGACTCCTAAACCACTTAACCGATAATAATAAAATTCGCACACCATGTGCAGTTCGATCCAACTTGAGAGATAAGATAGTTTAAATCTCAAATTATAGTCGCAATTTTAATTTATTGCTAATTATTGTCTGTTATTATTTGACAGTCACAATTATCTGTTAATTCCAAATGATTCTAGCAGATGTCGATACCTTTCGACTGGGTTGAGTAAGTAATAAATAGATGGCGCTGCTATGGTAAATCTACGAACGTGTCATATAAGCTACACTATCTATTTTTCATACCCCTAAGTGAGGCAAAACAACTTTTGCCGGGTCAGCTAGTATATTATATAAAAAAAACCTGTATATGTACAAATGTACATAATTTTATTCGCTACTTCCATATAATAATTATATTTCGTCGAATCTGACCTTGTGCACACCATTTATTGATTGAAGTTTTGATTACGCCGGCTCGAATCCGGAATCTGAGTATGTTAATTATGTTTATGTTATTATTACTCGATACTTTATTCAATTATTTAATTCAATTTTAAGTATTAAGTTTTGTTTTCCTAAATCCAAAAGCAAGCTTTTATCAAACTCATCTTCTAATGTACCTATAAAATTTCCTCGTCACAATGTTAGTTACCGTACTCCTCCGAAACAGCTTGACCGATTTTTACCAAATTTTATATGCGTATTCAGTAGGTCTGAGAATCGGCTACTATCTATTTTTTAAGGCAAAACAACGTTTGCCGGGTCATGCGCGAAGCGGTCCTGCATCCCTGCCCCCGTCGTGAGATGGGACACCGTGAGGTTGTAGTCGGTAGTGACGGCCCTTTTGGCCGTCGAGCCCGACATACCCCGCCCGCCTCGTCCAGGCTTGTGGCGGGAGATGCGTAAATACATTTCCTCACGAAAAAAAAGGCACGCCACTTGGCCCTATCCTGTGCTTCTCCTGTGCCATAAACTCGTAATATAAGTACGTAATAATATCTAGGGCAGATGTGACGTAACTCGTAGATAGTTTCGACCTTAACGTTCCTTTCTTACGCGGAACTGTATTAAAATACGTTGTGGCAATGAATGTACTCGTACGTACATATGAGTATAATTATTTTAACAATTATAACAGTGTATAGTTTTGTTTAATATATTTTGACTTGAATACTTGGGAATGCAGGAGTGTTTATCAAGAGTCTAAACTATCTCCACACAAAATTTCATCGAAATCGGCCTAGCCGTTTGAACGTGAATAAGTTAACAAACAAACATACACACTTAGATATTGTACATACTTTAGAAATATTAGATACGCCCCGCGGTGTTACCCGCTTTTATCCGGGATAAAAAGAAGCATGTGTTAATCCAGGATCTGATCTATCTACACTCAAAACTCATCAAAATCGGTTCTGTCGTTTGAGCGTGAAGAAGTAACTTAAATATAACTTAACCAGCTCACACATTAACACACACTTTTAGTTCGCATTAGTTAATTATTATTACGAATATATTATTTTGTTAATATTTAATAATATATATATTTTTTTCATTATTAAAATTTGTAAGACTATGTGTTTTTCCAATCAATAAAATACCAGTCATACCTAATATATATAATAATACTTGGTAAGCGATACTACGAGACAAGACTAGATAGATACTACCTAGAAACCTCAATCTAAGACTAACTTAACAAACAAAATTCTGAATTCAATTCTCATGTCTTTATAGCAAAATTTGTTTTAAAGCTATATTAATGTAAACTTTAAAGCCTATTTCTTTGAGCACTTTGTCCTTATAACCCTACTGCATTTAAGCGTGGTTTGATCACAGAATAAATCACTGTTACTACGTACCAGTTCAGTTTAAATGCTCATATCTATGATGTAAGAAAATGAACTTTATTCCCTTATAATACAGTCGATAATAAATCTAGCTGAAAGTATTTATCGAATCGAGTCAAGGAGGGAACATTTCGAAACAGCAGGGCTAGCACGGGACGACGACTTTTAGTCTTTCCACCGTTTTATTCCAGCCAGTGGGAATAATGATCTTTTCCACCTTACCAAAAACCTTACAAGGAACTTTTTTCTTTACATGGAAATTCCATTTGACATTTATCACGGTTATTTATTGCCGTTTTTTCCCCGTTAAAAGATGACAAATACTCTTTGATTGACATATGGCAGGACAAAAACTATTGTCTAATTTGTAGGTGGAGAAAAACAGGAATGCAAGTGATCCCTTAAAAGTGCAATTTTTATCATAAAATGTAAATCAAATATTAGAATAGAATGTATACCTTTGTTGTACATATAAGTGAAATGGTTGCCAATTGTGTGTGACACACGATTTTGTTTTTAGTTTTTATTTTAGTTTAAATAGTTTCATTCATGTGTCTATAAGGAATTATCCATGAAAATATCTAATGTTCTATTGTATTATTTGTGTTGCAAATACTTTTGAAGTAATTTTCAAAAAAATAACTCGCATAGATCAAAATAAACTGAGCGATCGGATTCCTTCTCCTGGTGGAAAAATTGTCCACTACCGGTGCTAGGAGAGGTAAATGCAGGATAGCGATGGTGAATTACGCCATAGTTCATTATTACTAACGCTAATACAACCCTAGCTTTAGTTGTGTGTGACAGGCTCAGAATTAAATATTTATAATATGAAACCAAGAAACAATATATTACAAATTTATTTTTTATACAAAAGTATTTGGCCAAAGATTGTTAAGATATAAAACCAAAATTTAAAGTTTCAGTACGATGTTTGATATATTGAAACATCGTACTGAAACTTACATTTTGGTTCGCGTAATCTTTTTTTGCTAGTTTTCAACTTGGGAGACCACGGAAACCAGCTAGATAGATCTACGTTCGTAATAATCGTAAATGCTAAATTGTCTTAATCAAAATGAATTAAGTTGGCATAAAATTTGACGCCGTACGTTGTTTATTGTGTACATAAATAATTCTTTTAACATCTATGTACTTGTATATACCTAATTATTTGAATCTAAATTTTAATTTGAATAATCATTGATACTTAAGTGTAATGATAAATCTATTGTGATTGATGTGGAATGCGTAGGTTTTTTATGTGTTATGAAGGTGGGGAAGAAAAGTCCGCATTATAAATACTATTTCCATTTATTCACACACATCCTCGCCACTGTTGTTCTGAATTATTTTTCTTTTTCATAATTTATTTATTTACAAAATCCAAACATGAGTATTGACTTTTTGGTGCTAAATTAGTATCACAGTTTACCATCCGTGCGCGAATCCGTGGGAGAGACCGTGGGCGTAGCCGACGGGGGCGGCGTGGGCAACCACGGGGGCGGCGTAGGCAGCGTGGGCTACCACGCCGGGGTGGGTCTGGGACAGAGACTGGGATACTACGGTCTTGCTGGCGGCGTGAGCGATGGGCGCGGCGTAGGCAGCGTGGGCGACGGGGGCAGCGTACGCGGCGTGGGCAACGGGGGCAGCATACGCGGCGTGGGCAACAGGGGCGGCATAGCCAGCGTGGGCAAGAGGAGCGGCGTACGCGGCGTGCGCGACGGGGGCGACGTGACCGGCGAGCTGCTTAGCCAGCACGGGGGCGACACCGGCGGCGGCGCCGTCCAGCTGAGCCTCGGCGGTCTTGACAGCGTCTACGGCCTGCCAAGAGTGGTCCTCGGCGGCGTTGATGGCCTGTCCCTGGAGCTCGGACGCCTGGTCGTGGTACTCGCGAGCCGCGTCCACGGAGGCGCGGGCGTGGTCGGCGGCGTCAACGTGCGCGTCGATGGCTGCGCCGTGCAGGTCGCCGGGGGAGATGGTGGGGAGGGCGGGGGCGGCGTGCGCTACCACCGGGCCGTGGGCGTACGCCACGGGAGCGTGGGCTACCACGCCGTGGGCAAGCCCGTGGGCGTAGTGGCCGGCCAGCACGCCCGACGGGGCGGCGGCGGCGCAGGCGAGGACGGCGGCGGCTACAATCTGGACGGAAAGAATTAGAGCACGTTAAAAAATATGTTTTATTTTTTACAACTGTATGAGAGACATTTGAGGCGTAATCATGACTCTTTAGTGAAGGTGCAGTCAGTTCTGGAATTACTCGCACTAAAGAAGGCTGATGGCCTATAAAAGTTTACAAGAGAACGTTATTTTTGAAATATGAATATTCGTCGATTCAAAACTTTGGAAAGTGTGATAATTCGTTAATTTGACGATTCATAAATGGAATACAGAAAACTGTCACTAAACAAATCCACTGTGAGCGTGTTCCAAATTTAAATCGATCCTATCTCGTACTAATAAAACACAAATTCACACGTCACTGGTTATCACGTTCCCGAAAGCGAATTTCGAAAATGGAACCACTGTTTTTTTTTTCTCTCCTTTGATTAGCAAATCACAGCTCCGTTGCGCCACGAGTTAACGAATTATCGCACACAAATTAAACTTATCCATTGTTAGTTGTTTCAACTAACCAGAACTCTCATCGTGCACTTCTGTTAGACTGCTCGAAGGCTACTGATTGCTCTCGTTTTGCCGCTGTCCGTTTTTATAGTAGCCGCGCTGCGAGAAACGGAACGTAAGAAAAAAAGTAAGTGGTCGCGCTCAAGGGCGGGAAGGGTGGCAGGAAGCCCGCCAATTTTGACGTGTTCCAAATTCGAATTTTTGACGCGGGGTCGCCTCGGCATTGGGCGAGGTTTTTGGCTTGCTGGCCAGTGCGCGAGAGTTGAAATTCCAAGAAGGATTTGTGTTCAAAATTTAAGTATTTAAATTTTGAATTTGCTCAAATCGAATTACGGTTATTGTTAATGAAATAATTAAACTATTGAAATTAACGTCTTGACGTAAGCCATTGTTACGTATCTACTTGTGTAAATAAATAAGTCTAATCTTTTGAAGCTTGTCAGTTCGTGAGAATTAAAAGTATTATGATTTTTTTTTAGATATATTTACATATGTGCGAAATTAAACTTTTTGAATTTACACCCTATTTAAATCGATTATGGTTATTGTTATTGCAATAATTGTAGCCGTTTAAATTAAATTTTATAAATTAAACGACAAAATTAACTTATCTAAGTATTGAAACTTCATAATAAGTTATGTAAATTGAATGAATTGAAATTGGAAAAACAAACTGGAAGCCAACCACTTAAAGTTTTTTTTTTTATTTAATTTTAAAAACATCTCTTATACAATTTGCGGCTCGTGGTGCTATTCGTTAATCCGGGTTGAAAAGTAGGTTAATTGTTAATCCAGGGTCTAAGATATCTATATACAAAATATCATCCGTATTGGTTTAGCTGTTAGAGCGTGAAAGAGTAAAAGAGTTAAAAACATACAAACTCATTATCCTCACAAGCTTTCGAATTTATAATATTAATATTAGAATAAAGAAGTATAGATCCTAGGTCGTCTATCCTAAGTCCTAAATGAAAAGGCTTGAAATTGGTTTTTTATTGTCAATTTCCTCACATACGTATATTTGTCGTTTCATAAAAGTTAGTTACTACTAGGTGTACGACTTTAAAAATGTCAAAATAACCCCCCGAAGCGAAATCAGTATGGCTTAATAAAATTACGATCTCAAACGATAATAATGTCATAGTAATAGTATAAATGCCAAAGTTTGTCTGTCATACAACAATAATATAATAATATACTAGATGACCCGGCAAACGTTGTTTTGCCTTAAAAAATAAATAGTAGCCGATTCTCAGACCTACTGAATACGCATATAAAGTTTAGTAAAAATCGGTCAAGCCGTTTCGGAGGAGTACGGTAACTAACATTGTGACATGGAAATTTTATATATTAGAAGATTAAGCGCATTGGGTCAATGACCTACGAAACGTCGTGGACAGGACCTGAATAAGGGACGGATATCCGTCATCATCCACCAACCCGCACTTGGCCAGCGTGGTGCATTATGGCCTGTATCTCTCTCCTCGTGAGGGAAGGCCCCGATTCCCAGCTGTGGGAACGCATAGTGGGCTGCTTATGCAAACACTGAAAGAATCTTCAGAAATACGAAAGTAATTTATTTATTTATTAGGCACTCAGACAGATTACAAACATTCATTTTAACATTACTAAACTACAAAGAACAAAAACAAGTCTGCAATCCAAACAGAGTACACAGCATGTTAGTGTAAACTTAATAATAAGGAAGGTTCAGATATACATAAAAAAGAGGTAATTTAAGTACTAAGCAATTTAACAATTTAACCTATAACTTATATTATTTCTAAATTGACTGAGACTGTTACTAAATACATCCAGTTCAGTAATGTGAGTCTTACATTGGTTGTTATCTGAGGCGTCACAACATTTGAGTACCAGCTCGTTATATGAGCGACACATGCGCTGTATAGGACTATTACTGGAAACGTTGTTTTTATACAGTTTATTAGTCTGAAACAGTTTAGTTTTTTGCTTTTTGCTTCTAAGCCATTGTAGTCAGTAATTGTAATCAAACTCTTTTTTAAAATATGAGCGAAGCCGCGGGTTGCGGCTAGTGGTTTGATCAGATTATGATTATCAAAGATCGTCTTGATAAAAAGTCAATTAAGATCGACAAGTCGGCAGACCCCTGTCTGACATTGTTGCTCAAATGAAATCCAGAGTGAATTGAAGTTTTAGAGATCGCCAATTGAAATAAAAGGTTAAGTGCGAGTCGGACTTGCGCGCGAAGGGTTCCGCATCGACTCCAACTCGTTAACACGTATGAAGGAAAGATTAATGGGATCTTTCCTAAATACCCTATACCTATATTTTTTTCACATTTCACATATGGCTGGTGAGCCCATACTTACCATTTTTAGTTTGTATCTTATCTTATACTAAGTATATAAAATTTCCATGTCGACAATGTTAGTTACCGTACTCCTCCGAAACGGCTGGACCGATTATTACCAAATGTTATATGCGTATTCAGTAGATCTGAGAATCGGCTACTATCTATTTTTAAGGCAAAACAACGTTTGCCGGGACAGCCAGTTATATACAATATTTGAAGCGTCTTAATCTTAATTGATCAATGTTAATAATATTAAGGAACAAAGATGCGTTAAAAACACGTAATTCTATGGGACCCCTCCATCAATAATTAGTTTATTATAATTTTAGTATGTATCGTTATATCGGCAACATATTTTTTTTTATGCACACACGGCTGGTTAACTCCATACTGAACCATTTCTAGTTCGAATTATTGTTGCTAACATAACTGATATACTACATATACATACATACATATTTTATATAGGTACATATTTTATATATTTAACACCCAGACCACAGCCAACAAATTTAGTTAAGCACAAAGATGTTGACCGTTCCGGGAATCGAACCCGGAACCTTCTGATTAGCAGTCCGGCATGGTAACCTTTACGCCAACGAGGTCGTCAATATCTTTTACATAGTACATCTTCTGTAAAAAATTCAACTCTCTAGCTACGGCCGCTAATAGAGCTATGCCTTTTTTTACGGAATCCTAGATATTAAATCTTTTTGTTTATACTGGAAAGTAAAAGTTTTAGGTACAGGCTTTCTTTTCAATTGATTGGCCAACAGGATATATCTTACATTCTTTGAACTAGCTGCTCTTCGAACTGCAGTCGCGTGATTCCGGGATAAAAATAAACCTACGTGTTAATCCAGGTTCTAAGCTATCTTCATACAAAGTTTAATTTTAAGCGATTCAGTCGTAACTGTATGTTTGTTACTTCTTTACGCTCAAACGGCTGAACCTGATTTTCATGAATTTTGACGTGACAACGTCTTAAATTAGGTTGCGGCTGGGAGTCACTTATGAAAAAGTGTAACGCCCGGTAACGTTACGATGAGTCACCGAACGAGAGAGAGGCCCGCCGATTGCCTTGCGTCTCTCTCCCACTCAACTATGATCGGTCTGCCGCGCGCGCAGCACGCGGCAGACGTTGTCACGTAAAATCTTCGCCCGTAAAACCGACTTTACAGGCAACCATTTTTTATTGGTGTGAAAATAGATTAAACCTTGTATTTAACAAATAGACTACTTTTCATCGCGAAAACAATTGTAGTTCTTGTGGGATACTCAAGTAACTCCAAAATTTATGTTACTCTTTCACGCTCCATCGACTGGACTGATTTTGATGAGATTTACTATGAAGATAGGTTAGAGCTATCTGTATTTAATCGCTCTCTAAAAAGAATCCTAGAACGTGTGGGGTCTGAATATATCTAGGAATATATTAAAAAACTTGCGTAACTATGTGTGTTAATTTTTCTATATTTTTTATATTTTTGAAGGCAAGATTTTATTTAATAAATCTGTGTGGAATAAGACGGGATATGTGATGTGTCTACCTACGTCATTGTGTACAGTATGAAGAAAACTAGGTCAAACCTATATAACTGTAGATTAGCTTATAAAAATATAAATACTATTAACATATTAAATATAAAGTTTATCTTGGATTAACACAAAGGCTACTCTTTATCCCGGATTAACTTCTTTAGTCCCGGATTAACGCGGTAACCGCGGAGGGCAGCTTGTGTTAAATAAGCAAATCTATGCATCTACCAAGTTTGCTTAAAAGCTTATAAAATTCGCGAGCGAAGGTCGTGTAAAACAATTATTATATTGTGTATAGCATTTCTCATGTTTTATAGTGAGATTTTCTCACGATTAAATCGCGGCGTGATGTGCATACATGGCATTGCTTAACTTCTTATACTCCTTCACGCTTAAACGGCTAAACTGATTTGGATGAACATTGGTGGCGATTCTGCCGTACACACGACTAAACTAAATTTAAAGAAACCCCGTCTCTTTTCATCTTAGGTGGCCAGAAAGAGACGGCACGTTCTGCACCATAGTCAAAACAACTAAAATCACGTCAAATGTAGGAAATATAGGCGACTTTAGACCGCACTCACTTGTATCACCTCCTCTAAAACTGCCTGCACATTCCATATTTGACGTAATTTTAGTTGTTTTGTCTGTAGTTCAGAACGTGCCGTCTCTTTCTGGCCATCTAAGATGGAAAGAGACGGGGCTTTCTTAAATTTAGTTTAGTCGTGTGTACGGCAAAATCGCCACCATTGTTGCAAAAAAAAATTGCTTAATTTGTTTTAAGTTTCTACCATCAGAATATATCTGTCAAAATATTATCAACCGCGATAAAACTGTCAGTTTGTCCGTCCAATTTGTCACGGGTCCAATGAACTGTTTTGCTAACCTTTTGTATATGTTTGTATTTTCAATACAGTGTAAACTCCATGTAACGTCACTCGATTTAACGACAAACTCTCTAAAGCGTCGAAATCAATTGGCTTTAGTTGGTTTAGCTTGTATTCCATACAATGATTCATTCTCTCCATTTAAAAAAAATGCACAGTCCCTTCAGTGTCGTTATATAGAGTTTACGCTGCGTAGTAAGTAAAACACAGACTTCACAATAGCGTAATAATAATAATATTAAAGTGGAATTATATGAAAAATATTTACGATTGATTGAAAAAAGCACCTAAGTTTTGAAATTCTAAAACAAAAAATTGACAAATATAAGTCAAACGTCCAAACTTGACATCAAATGACAAGATTAAAAAATTAATACACGTGATTTATATTATAACAACCCTTCCCCCAATCCTGTGATATTTCGTGATTTTATATATACTCCCTCCCCCCCTTTCTACTCTCGTGATTAATGGGCGGCCCCTAAGTAATAGAATAATCTTCTTCTTCTCCTTTACCATTTCCCACTAGGTGGGGTCGGCACAGCCTGTTTTTCGCTTCCACACCACTCTATCAGCCGTCATCTCCACATTCACTCCCTTCTCATTCATATCCTCCTTCACACAATTCATCCACGTCTTCTTTGGTCTACCTCTCCTTCCGCTACTTCTTACAATCATATCCATACTTCTAGTCACATGCATCTCCTCTCTACGCATTACTAAGTTATAAAATAATATATGCATAACAATAATGCCGTAATATGTTTAATAATAAAGAGTAGCGTTATGACAAATGCAATTCTTACCAAATCCCTGCGTGAGAAATAAGTACAGGAAATACAGGTGGTTCAGTGATGAACTAAGATTATTTACGTTTACGGTTTTACGGAAAAAAATACGGTAAAAATATCAATTCTTCACTTTTCTAATACCACTATATGAGTGGAAAAGATTGATTGTTTGTTGGTTTGTTTGACGCAAATAATCTCCGAAACTACTGGACTGATTTTAAAAAATTCTTTCACCGTTGGGATGCTATATTTATACCTGAGTAACATAAATGAATAAAAACTAAATTTTATGTCAAAATTTAAATATTAGCTTGTTTCTCGCATTTTTAATATAGCTTGTTTCTCTTTGCAACTTAGATTATTTTACAGAATAGAGGTGGTTTAGTGATGAGCTAAGGTTATACTTTTACAGTTAGAATATAATGTTACGGTTTTACGAAAAAATAAACGGGAAAAATTTAAACTCCTCACTTTTATAGTATAAAAGTGGGAAGGAAAGCATGTTGGTAAAAAAATGCATAATTGTATAGTATAAAAATGAGTTTTTTTTTTCTGTAAATACAAGTACATACTTAATTTCATAGTCTAAATAGATAGACGCTTAAATTTTTCACAAAATATCAAGATGTATATTATCTTTCAAAATAAATCGTATAATAAAAATAAAATACATATTTAAAACTAGACAATTTTTTATATTTTTTCATTACTCATACTCTGAAAGTAGGTCTGAAGTTGCCTGAGGAGCGGGATGAAAGTAATACATTGCATCCCTAGGGAGAATCGCTTTGCAACTGACTGAAATTGAAATAACTTTAAGCTAAGTGTGTGTGTATGTGTTTGTGTGTGTGTGTGTGTTCGTGTGTGTGTGTGTGTGTGTATGTATGAATGTTGCGAGCCCGTCTTACTCTAAACCAATTATTTTATTTATATATGTATAACTTGTAATAGTTTCGTAGTAGGCAAACTAGATTAATTATACCTACTTAAAAACCAGCTTTTAAAACAACTAGAGCAAATAAATGCATAATTAAAAAAAATTAACGTTTTGCAACACACGCTCAAATTATTAATTAAGTGTTAAGTTTGTTAATGATTACATTACATACCTAACTCTGCTTATTAATTCAATAATTTATTTTGCACAACTAGTTGCAAAGGCTAGTGTGGATCGGTGGTAAAAACGTCTGCTTTTCAATCAGACGGCCCCTGGTTCGATCCCAGCCCTACACCAATGACTTGTTTTTCAAGATTGTGTGGATTTGCACTCGCTTTACGGTGAAGGAAAACATCGTAAGGAAATTTGGTCAAGTAATTGTTTTGGTAATCACAAACGAAAGATTTTATGATATTGTCATTATATTAATATGTACTTTATATACGAAGTATTTGCTATAAATTGTTATAATATTAAACGTCCAAATAAAGTACTTGTATTTGAATGAAATTTTCATCGTTAGGTCTTCTTTTCGGGTGACTATTAGTATTTATTCTACATTTAAACCTACTTTTAAAAAGGAGGTTGTATTAGTATTTATTCTACATTTAAACCTACTTCTAAAAAGGAGGTTGTATTAGTATTTATTCTATATTTAAACCTACTTCTAAAAAGGAGGTTGTATTAGTATTTATTCTACATTTAAACCTACTTCTAAAAAGGAGGTTGTATTAGTATTTATTCTACATTTAAACCTACTTCTAAAAAGGAGGTTGTATTAGTATTTATTCTACATTTAAACCTACTTCTAAAAAGGAGGTTGTATTAGTATTTATTCTACATTTAAACCTACTTCTAAAAAGGAGGTTGTATTAGTATTTATTCTACATTTAAACCTACTTCTAAAAAGGAGGTTGTATTAAACCAGTGTACGTCACGTACATAACCATAAAATAAAAAAAAATTGCTCTTTGAACTAATTTATTTACAGCGGTATTTTTATCATCATTGTTATCATCCATGGCACTTTTTATTTCACTGCTGGGTATAGGCCTCCTCAGGTAGGTTTTGTGTAAATCTTGGCACATTTTTGTGACCTTTTTAATACTTCGCCCATTAAATCAATAAATTTAATTTCTTTTTTTTTTTTATTAAAAGGCTGTTTTATCCCATTGTTGGGCAAAGGCCTCCCTACCCTCTTTCCATTTGTTCCCATCTAGCGCTATTGTGGACCGATCCTCCAGGTGTTTGGCAAGCTCTTCCCTCCATCACTTTTTTGGTTCTCCATTACTTTAGTATGTCTATAATTTTACAAGCAGTGCCTACCTTACCTTGTGGGAAAAAAGGTCAGTCAAAAAGGTCTGACTACAATTTTTCTCGAGATTTTGATCGTGTTCCAAATTTGTATTCGATATTTTACCTCATCCCTATGATATCGAGTAGCCAGTCACGCAACAGTGGCAACGGCCTAGTCTCTGGCAGGTCATTGTGCCATTTTCGAACTAGTTTTAAGCCCTATTTCACATGTACTTAGGGCTATTATGCAATACACTCTACTGTCTTTCGGTCAAGCGATTTTGAGATTTGTGCTGAAGATGTTTGAGTTCGAATTTTGAATTGTGGCGCGAATTCATAGACAAAAGAAAAAAAAGACGGAGGTACTGTGTGACCGCACATGAGATAGGGATATTTTCGGACAATGTTGCCACTTTAGTAGAACTTTAGCCACTTTAGGAAATTAGGGTTAGGGTATACACATAATAAAGAAAAAGACTTCAGATTATATTTCTACGTTTTATTAATTTTTAAACAAAATCAGTTTATTGTACACATTCCTTACTCTTTATTTCCACGCTTCACAAAAACGTCACCCATAAAATGGTTGGAACAAATCCTGGAATTTTGCGTTGATTTCCAATCATAAAATATTATCTACCATATGCTTCTATCCAAATCTCTACAAGTTCAGCATTCGATGGAAATCTGTAAAAAAAATATTAAGAAATATAAAATACTAGATATAAAATACTAGGTTGCCCGCGGCCCGCGTGAAGGTCGCTTTTCGGGTAACCTGTGGAAAAACTCTATGGTATCCTATTCCCGTGCCAATTTTATGTACACTTTCCTCATTCGATTCCTGAGATCTAGTTAACCTCTGTTTTTAGCTACTTTGGTGATGATGCGAGCGATTTCTCCAAGCCATTATTTAAATATGTAACTAGAATACGTGAACCATACCACTAAGTGAACCATTTACTTAAATTCTAATTCAGAAGTATTTAATTTCAAAAACACAAAACTTTCCCTTTGAACTTTAAACCCCATTAGCATACCTAAATGCACTCCTGGCAAATATTTTTACGAATTTATTTTAACCATCAAAGAAACTACAAACATAACAACTTACAAGACTAACTAACTTAACTTGATAAATAAAGAATTTTCCATACAAACTTTCACCCCCCATTACAAACCCTTAGTTCACCCCTGGCAAAAAAACTTGATACCATTATTTTTAATTTTACATAAACAATAAATATTCCAAATAAATAAAAAAAAATTCACAACCCTAAGACCAGCCGATTGGGCTCTGCGTTGTCTATAGATGAATGAATGAATGAATAAGTCAGGACAAAGAGTCTTATAGTACAGATAATTATATAATATGGTAACTTCATGTCAAATAACTGGGCTTAACTTCACTGGGCGAGCGCGGTCCACCTTAGATCACAATATCGCTTACCACGAGGAATATTGAGACTAAGCGCTAACCCATTTAGTGTAAAAAAAAGCCCGACTAGCGAGCGAATATTTCGATGGAAGTAGATTAAATTAGTAAAAGGACTGTTTAAGCAATTCTCAAGTACAGTGCAAACGGTTTTTGTAAAACTAGGGTTAAAATTGAAAGTCAGATTATGACAACCCTTATTCAATTTCTTGTAGGTTATGTTTTTATTTTGCATTTGCATGTTTTACCACTTTGAAGCAGAACTTTACATCCAAATCAATAGTACTTGAATTAATCCTATTTAATTAATATTTGGATTGATTTTAGAAGATATATTGTATATAAAAAAGGCCAGTACCAACCTGTGAAATGTAACATCACATAAACCAGGTTCTGTTCTATTCTAATAACTCAAAATACAACACTGCACCATTCTGTCGATGTCCAAAACTATTCACCGCGCGAGAATAACACTTACACTTGAATTTAAACGATATTTTTTCGAAAAAACACAAAATTCTCAGAATCGCAGTAATGTTTGACACCGAAACTGACAAATATGCTGGTGTCAAACAGTTACAGCGACAGAGAGAAAAACAGTATAAGCCTTTCTCTTTCACGCATGTTATTTTTACATATGGCTGTTTCACTGTTGAGTAAAAGAGATGGAAATGTGACTCCGTCTATTGCCTTCTCTGTCTACGCGCGAATTGCTTTTGTTTTGTATTCTCTATGACAGGTTTGTTTTCTTTGGTGACTTTAAACGGGGAATTATTTAGCTTAATTAATTGTTTATTGATTATTGAATTATTGTCTACCATTATGACATTACGATTGTCTTTGTTTTAAGGGTTTCGTACACAAAGGGCTCCAACGGGACCATTGAATTATTAAAAATAAATATTAAAGGGGGCTCTTATACAACTAAAAGCATTTACCTACCTATAGATGGGTAAATGTCTGCTTCTCAATCTGACTGCCCCTGGTTCGATCCCTAGCCCTATACCAATGACTTGTTTTTCAAGTTATGTGTGGATTTGAACTCGTTTTACGGTGAAGGAAAAAATCGAGAGGAAACTGACATATTTGAGCATCACAATATATGTGAAGACTAGTGTCTTCCGCAAACCTACACTTGGCCAGCATGGTGGGTTATGGCCTATCTCTCACCTTGTGAGAGAAGATGAGTCCCATCAGTGGGATCGTATAGTGGGCTGCTTGTGATAGATAGATTCATTCTTTATTTTACACACTTATTACGAGTACATTAAATTATTTACATAAGAAACTCTAAACTAGGGCCAAAAAGAGCGGCCTTATCGCTAAAAGCGATTTCTTGTGATATGTTTATAGGTACAAATAACTATTAAAAAACTTACAGATAAAAATAACAAATAACGTAACTATTATAAGGCTTATAGATAAAAATAACAAATACCAGAATTTTTGCCTTTTTTTGAAAATACTAGCTAGACCAAAACAGCACAGAATATGTTTGCCAGCCAGTTAACCTACATGCAACTAGTAGCAGTTAAAGTTAAAATAAAGGTTACTTTAACCACCACTTTATACTGACCTTTCGATTGATATTTGCGCGCTTGATCTTTATGTTTCGGTCGGGTCTCTACCGGGCTATATCGAACATATGTACCTACTAAATAAATAAATATTAGGAAACATTTCTCACGCCTCTAGTTAGACCCATGCTTAACCACTTCTAGTTTGTATTATGGTTTCTAACACAACTGATATACTCCATATACATATATATACACTTATTGATACATATTTAACACCCAGTCCGACAGCCAAGAAATTTAGTTTATCACAAACATGTTGGCCGTGCCGGGAATCGAACCCGGACCCTCCGGCATGGTAACCATACGCCAACGAGGCCCTCAATCGGATGACACGTTAAATTGTAGGTCCCGGCTGTTAGTATTAGAACAAACAGTCGTAACGCCAGATCAGAGGTCTTTGGGCGGCTTGAAAATTCGACACCGAAGCTTAGCCACTTAGCTCGTATGAGGAAGAAGGATAACCCTGTATGTCAATACAAATACAAATACAAATACAAATCATTTATTGATAACACCAAAGTTACAAGTCAAATAATATGATATCATTACAAAAGTATATGATATGTATCCATGTCAATTTTCAATTATATTCTAGTACTATAATATCATTACAATAGTATATGATATTAATCATAATGTCAATTTTCACTACTAATTCTAGTATCTAATATAATATCAATACAAAAGTATATGATATGAATCAAATGTCAAATTGTCAATTTTCAAATTTAGATAATCATTTATATTGTACAAAGTTTTATCTAATAGCCAAACCCTGAGTCTAGTCTTAAAGCTGGCGGTGGAAGGTGCATCCCGGACAGTCGCAGGTACGCGGTTGTAGATCGCGGGCCCCAACACGTAAACGGACCTCTCCAATTTCAGAAGTCGATGAACCGGCGTTTTCAGTTGCATCTTCTTCACGTTGCTACGTAGATCCCACGTTTTATTAGCACCCCTGCGTTGAAATAATTCAAGGTGCGTGTGTGTGAAAAGTGCAACTTGATATATGAATTCACATGGTAGAGGCAATATATCAAGGTCTCGAAAGAGTTCAACGCAGGAGACGTCGCTCTGAACCCCGCAAATGGCACGTATGGCGCGTTTCTGCATGCGAAAAACTCTATCTCTATCGGCAGCGCTGCCCCACAACTCTAACCCGTACGTGATTACGCTATGGACAGTCGCGAAGTAGCAGGAGCGCACGACGCTGCGGGTGGCGGTGCTCGCGAGCCGCCGAAGCGCGAAGCATGAGCTCGACAGCTTCCCGCACACTTCGTGTATGTGCGTCTCCCACGTTAGCCCACTATCGAGATAAAACCCGAGAAGCTTTGTACAGGACACCTGCTGGAGTGCAGTTTGGCCTACTACTACCGAATAGGATTTTGTTGCGTGACCATTTAAATTGAAGCTCAGAAAACAAGTTTTATCTTTATTTAATGCCAAGCCGTTCGATCTAAACCACCCGTCAAGATCATTCGCCACCGAGTTAAGCTTCTGCTCTAGCTGCGTGTGTGTCGGCGCCGTAACTACAGCCGCGACGTCGTCTGCATACAAGAAAATCTCAGCACCGCCTATTGCGCCAGGCAAGTCGTTAAGAAGAAGGCTGAACAGGGTATTGGATAAGCAGGAGCCTTGGGGAACGCCCATTGCATTCTCTAGCTCGGATGATATAGCGCGGCCTCTATCACCTACGACCATCTGCGTACGCTTGGACATGAAGGAAGTCAGTATGGACAGCGCCGGACCACGGATACCGTAGTGTTTCAGCTTGTTTGCAATGAGGCCGTGATCTGCAGTGTCAAATGCGCGCGACAAGTCGCAACACAGCAGCGCTACCTGCAGTCTCGACTCGCGCGCACTCAGCACTCTCCACAGCACCTCGCGCACCAAGTCGGTAGTCGCGCGCCCGGCTCTGTACGCATACTGTCTTTCCGACAAAATGTTTCGGTCCATTACGAAGTTCAGAAGCCTCCTATTCAGACCAACTTCAAACACTTTACTAATCGCAGGGACGAGCGAAATAGGCCGATACGATTTGGGCTCCGATTTTTTGCCCTTTCCTTTATACAAAGGGCTTATCTTCACCTTCTTTAAGGCTGCCGGATAAACTCCCTCGCGCACGCAAAGATTAAATAAATAGCATAAACTAGGCGCTACCGGTCCTATAGCTGTTTTGAGTATGTTCGCGGATAGGCCGTATATATCAGTACTCTTCTTGGGAGCGACACGTTTTGTCACTATCGTGTATACCTCAAGCGGAGAGAACGGCTCTAGTCTAACTGACACGTCGCTATCGGTCACTACACCTCCAAGCGCGGAGAGCGCGCTAGCGGTATTAGCGGCTGGCGCTCCGCAATTACTAGCCGCGGTTATGAACTCATTGTTCAGTGCGTCAACAGCCTGTTTTTTCGTCGCGAAAGACTGGCCGTTTGTGTCTTTTAATTGGTCGGTAAAGTCAACTCTCTCGCGTGTCCCGCGGCCTAACTCGGTATTAATCACGCGCCACATATTACTCGGGTTATTTTGTATAATTTTACAATAGTAGCCAACTCGCTTTTCTTTAAGTAGAGAATGGTATTTAATTGTAAGCTCGTCGCACTTAGCGCGCAGTACGTCGTCTGAAGGACATCTCTTTTTTAGACTTATAGTCTCCTGTAATAGGTACTTAAAGTTGTGCACTTCCGCGTCGACCCAATGTTTTTTGCGGACAAGTTGTTTTTTCAGTGGAAAACAAATACTGAATTTGTTGGAAAGAATGTTAATAATACCGGATGACAAGGCGTGACAACATCCACTGCTGTTCTTAACGACACTCTCCCAATCCACTGAATCTAGAGTATTTACAAAGTTAAGCTCATTAGCTTCCGAAAAGCACCTAGCGAGCCGGTGCGCGGGCGCGGGCTGCGGCGCAGCGAGCGTAGCGAGCGTGAGGCGCTGCGCTTTATGGTCGCTGAGCGGTCGCGTGTCTACATTCCTAATCTCAGATACACGTTTCACCGAAATATTTGTATATACGTGATCGAGTAGTGATTTCCGACCACCTGTGTCTTCCCGTGTGTACTCTTCAACAAGTTGCACAAATTTGAAACTTTCAAGCAAATCTAATAGTTGTTTTTGCGCGGTAGAGCTCTCTAGGAAATCAATATTTACATCTCCCATAATTACGCAATCTATGCCCTCGTCAGTGATCTTACACAAGAGCTCTTCGAATAAGTCTAAGTACTCGGCGACGCTCGTGGCATTGGAGTGGTATACCGCTACAACGAGGATGTTATCGTCTAATAAATGCACGGCGCATACATCAAAAATTTGTTCTTTAGTCAATTCGCAATAGTCTGGTCTATTAACGGCCAACATACCCGACCGCACGTAGATGCAGCTTCCACCGTGAGCTATTTGATCTCTACAGCTAAAAGACAATAAATCAAAGTTACATAGTGTAACGGAAATCAATTCATGTTTACGTAACCAGTGTTCGGTCAAAATAATTACATCGCAGGAAAGTTCCTTTGTCATTAACACCTCTAACGATTTCGTCTTATTCATTATACAACGAATATTTTGGTGACAGAGGGTCAAAGAGGGCGGTTTAATTTGTCGCGGGGGACGTAGCGCGGGTAGCGCTGGCGTACGACGCTGGTCTCGATATCCCGCTGGTCCCGAAGAGGCTGGCGGCGGAGTGCGGGCCAGCGGCGGGGCGCGGGCCGGCGCTGGCGGCGACAGTGATGCTCGCGGCAGCTGGTCCGAGGGCGGCGCCACGCAGTGGGCCCGGGTGACGCCGGTGCGGCGCGGAGAAACGGCGGGGCGCACCTCCTGCGCGCCCGCCGCCCGCCCGAAACCACTCGCTGACTTGTGTGCTTTTGGGCCAGGTTTCAGCAGACATAAAAAAGTCAAATTTGCTAGCGGGTACTGAGATGCAGAACGACGAGTAGTAACTGTGCGTAAGTCTCGATGTAAGTGTCGATGGTTTTTGTGAGATATATAAATATTGCCGTTTTCTAGTTGATGTTTGGATTAGTAATGGATGGTGATGGACTTTTGTAATATGAATTTGTAACCTTTTTGGATAATTTAGTGTGGGATGTATTTGAATACTAGATGTGCTTCGCAGCGTTACCCGCGTTAACTTGGGATAAAAAGTAGCCTATATGTTAATCCACGGTCTAACCTATCTTCATACTAAATGTCAACAAAATCGATCCATGATTATCTATATTTAAAGTAAATACATAACACAGCTCTACAAAAAATCTATTTTTTTTTTTGTTGCCCTGGATATTATCGCAAAATTCTTACGTTTTTAAGGGCCCAGATTACGAATATATTCGTAAAAGTACTAAATTTGCTAGTTTCTACAAATTGAATTTTGAACTATTTATAGTCAAAATTTTAATTTTCAGTCATTTGTTGAAAAAAACACGAGCAGATCTTACAAATTCATTGATATTTTCACGAATTGCGTGTATAAATAGACCCAAAATCATCATCATATCAAAGGCAACAAAACCACTGTAGACCAGTGTAATCTATATTTGACGACCTCGTTGGCCCAACGGTTACCAAGCCGGACTGCTAACCAGAAGGTTCCGGGTTCGATTCCCGGCCTGGCCGACATCTTTGCGCTTAACTAAATTTGTTGGTTGTGGGTCTGGGTGTTAAATATGTATCTATATAAAATATATATGTATGTGTATGTAGTATATCAGTTGTGTTATCTACCATAACACGAACTAGAAATGGTTCAGTATGGGGTTAACCAGCCGTGTGTGAAATGAGTCCTAAATAAGAAAAAATAAAAAAAATAAAGTAAATACATAATAATGAAAATATCCCCTATAATATGAATGATATATGGCCCCTTTCCACTACCGAACGAGCAGGAAGACTGCTAGGAGACACCGGTATACAGTGGAAATGCCGAAAATGCGTACTAAGCGATTCGCTTCCACGTTTATAGTACGGACGGCCAAACTGTGGAACTCCTTGCCGGAATCCCTGTTCCCACTGAACTACAACCTTACTGTCTTCAAGGCGAGAGTGAACCGGTTTCTTCTAAGCAAGCGCGCTTCATCTTAGACTGCAATATCACTTAACATCAGGTAAATTGTGGTCAAGCGCAAGTCTAATAAGCGTAAAAAAAATATTCTGTGAATTTTTTGAATGTCCATAAATATCGATTAAAAATTGCTAAAAATTACGTTTTTGTATGGGATTTACTTAATTATTTATTTCGAAAGTTACAGTTACATATTACATTTATATATTCTGTAAAAAATTCAGACTAATAAAAGTATTGATATATTGCAAAATAAAGACGTTTATTGTTTGGGGACAACTTAATGTTTTAATTTTTGTATTTTTATTATTTGTTGTTACAGTACTTTTAATTTACGGAACCTTCAAAATATAGCTAGGTACTTGAAAAGTTTAATAGTGAACATTTTTAGGAATCCATACCTCAAAAGGTAAAAAGGAACCTTTAGACATAGGATCACTTTGCATTGGCCCTTGGCACGCTTGAAAATTTATCACAAAGTTATGCAATCAGATTACGTATCCGCTAGGAATGTCTACCACAAAGCTGGTTAAGTATCGAAATTACTATTTGTGCGTCGAGTACGTATAAAGTCCGCATTCCGATAATTCTAATACGTATCCTATATTAAACCAATGACAACTCAGTCGGGTGTTCGGCCGCCATATGCCCCGAAGTTCGCGGGTTCGATCCCCGCTTTAAGCTCAAGCTTTCGGTCTAAAAAAATGACGAGGAAACTATAGCAGCAATAGTGGTGGTAGAGCATTTTTACACGCTTTTTATTAGCTTCACCTGTATGTTTGTTTGTATTTTTGTTTGTAACCGACTTCTTTGGGCGCGATTTTGACCCACTTTAAACGGCCAGATTTCGTTCAAATTTTGTAGATTTATTGAGGACCAATGACAATACACTAATTTGATAATCGTGTTTTTTAGTTTTTTTAAACTATTACTTATTTAGTTAAAGGCGATAAGGGAGGGCAAAATCTTGATTTTATATTTTTTTTTCACTATGAAACCTAAACAGTAAAAAATATCAAAAAAAATAGCTTAAAGACCATCTAAAGAATAACTAATAATATGTATACTTATTTTGGTACCTCAGATTTATTCATATGAAAAAAAAAACTGGATCAAAAACCTTTTCTGAACCAGTTTTATTTCTAATTCATAAGTCGGATTCGTACCAAAACAATTATGAATAATTTTAGAGTGGTACTTTAGACAGCCTTTAAGCTATTTTTATAATTTATTTTAAATGTTTACGATTTATAGTGAACAAAACTGTAAAATCAAGATTTTGTTCTTCCTTATCTTCGAATTAACTCGCATATAGATAGGTAATTTTAAAATAAAAGGCTCAATTAATGCTAGTTTCTCTCTAGGCTCTAAATCTAGTTTAGTAATTTCACCATTGAAGGCTGTACCTATTACTTCCCGTACAACTAGGGTCAACCGGTCAGCACGGACCTAGTCTAGACTAGAATATTATTCTAGACTAGAATACCGTTACTTGATTTTGCCAAAGTGATACTAACTAATGGGTAGATATGTTTGTTAAAATTCTCGCTTTTTAGGGTTCCGTACCTAAAAGGTTAAAACTCTGTCTGTCACCAGCCAGTACCTACTCGTATCTCACTAACCGTGATAGCCTCTTGATATATTGTAGTTCTCGGGAAAAAGAGACTCAAGAAGAGACTAATTTGTATTATGGTCACACGACTACACTTTTTCAAATGAATCAGAATCTCTTAAGAACTTTAATAGAAGGGAAGCCCCTTCTATTAAATCAAGAGGTTGGCCATAGCTATTCAGCGCGGTAATGCAGCGAGCGTGATGGGCACCTTTGCACCGGGGGCGAGCAGGGGCGGGTTATTTGTTTATTCTTTTATATGTGACATGTCATTTTTAAATGACTTTTATTGAATAAATAATCGTAATTAATTCATTCGTTCTTCATCGCACTTCGCGCTTACGACAAAAAAATTAACAGAATCGGAGTCCAAGTTTTGTTTATATGGCTTAAAATTACAGCCTCTACTTTAGTACCTATACGTAAACATACATACAGGCAGACGAAATTAACCTTTTACAACTCAACTTACTTATCTCAACTGAAAGCTCTTAATATTATCTGAAAATAATAACTTATAGCCCAGTCATATTAGGGGTTTCACCTCGGAATGAAAGATAATAAGCTGGAAATTGGTAAAAACCTTTGTTTTGTTACCCTAAATATTGTCTCAAAAGTCACAAATGCTATCGTGTCCGCGTCTTAAGATATTGAAGGTCAAAGGTCACAAAAAAGATTTTTCGCGAATATCTCGGTTCCTATTGCTTAAATGATATTTTCACCTATCATGAAAGTTGTAGAGTATAAAATTCTGTACAACTTTTGTCTAAACTTTTTTTTTATGCGATCAACCGTTTTTGAGGTAGAGCGCGAAGAGTGCGCAGCGTATGAGCTAATGCAGGGTCAAGCGTGACTTACGGTTATCAGTACGTTGTATAAAGTCAATTATTGACAAAAAAATTATAATTATTAAGCAATGCCCATTATTTCTGTACTTATTCTTAATTATTTATATTTAATTATTCAACTATAGTGTATTATTCATTCTGGATTATCTATTTTAGTTATATTTTAAAATAAAAAGACAGTAAGGAAATATATTTTAGATATACCTTTATTTATCATTAAATATGGCATGTTATACATTTATTAAAATGTGAGTTTAAATATTAAAATAATTTGTGAATCGAATGAAATTGTGAATGGAAGCTAGTTATCTTCTTCTTCGTCGTCTTCTTCTTGTTGTCGGTCTAAAATATTCAATTCATTGTCATCATCCACATTATCGGTCATATTCATTTCCAAACCTTCTAGAATTTCAGGATCGTATGTGCTTTCTTCATCGGGATTACTTGGATATAGTGGAGCGTTGAGGCAAGCTTGTCCATTGCACTGGCCACAAGCTAAAGAACATAGTAGCCCTGATTTTCTGCATCCACAGCGGGAACCACAACCATTTTTGCAATTGCAAAATATTGTGTTTAGTGGTTCGGCTGGTGCTGGAGGTAATAACGTTGTTATGGGCTCCAGGATTTCATTTTCAAGCTTCCAGCCGCAGTAAAAATAAACCTGTACAATTGTCAACACTTCCACCAACAAGTGTAGCAGCCCGTCAATATATCAATCGTGTCTACTACCAGATTCAAACGTGGCTAGGGAAGAACTTAGAACCTCAAGAATGGGGCTGGAAGCTTGAAAATGAAATCCTGGAGCCCATAACAACGTTATTACCTCCAGCACCAGCCGAACTACAAAACACAATATTTTGCAATTGCAAAAATGGTTGTGGTTTCCGCTGTGGATGCAGAAAATCAAGGCTACTATGTTCTTTAGCTTGTACCGATCATAGTTGAGTGGGAGAGAGACGCAAGGCATTCGGCGGGCCTCTCTCTCGTTCGGTGACTCATCGTAACGTTACCGGGCGTTACACTTTTTCATAAGTGACTCCCAGCCGCAACCTAATTTAAGACGTTGTCACGTCAATAATTACTTTTACTAACTACGATACCTTTTTATTTTTAATCGCCAACTTAATTTTTTTCTGAAAATCATTACTTTTACTAACTACGATACCTTTTTATTTTTAATCGCAAACATAACTAATCGCCTCCCATTAAAGTTAACATGTTTAATAATGGTTATATCTTTGTGCTTGTTCAAACATACATTAGTGTAGCTACCCGAGTAGTAATGACAGACACAGAGACTTGCACAATAATGATGTAGTCTTATTATTATGAGCTTGTGTTTTTTGTCCCAGAACAAAATTAAGTTTAGTAGTGATGGGACACTGTTATGAGGTTAAAAAATTGGCCAAGTGCGGGTTGGACTCGCGCATGACCTGTTTCGTATCATTGTTGTATGGGAGCTCTCCTCAAATGTTTATTTTATTTAAACTTTATAATTTAATTTGAAAGGTAATGTATATTTATACATTCCGTAAAAAATTTTGGTATCTACATGCTACTGTTATTGATATATAGCAATAAAATACAAAAAAAACACGCTTACTGTATGGGGATCCCCTTAATATTTTTTTATTTTTAGTATTTGTTGATATAGCGGCATGAGAAATACATATCTTGTGAAAGTTTCAGCTTTCTAACTATTGCGGTTTCTGAGATATAATAGCCTGGAGACAGACAGACAGCGGAGTCTTAGTAATAGGGTCCCGTTTTTACCTTTTAGGTACGGAACAATAAAAAAAAGTTCTCTAAAGTTTATTTTTAACGACAAGTTTTAACTAAAGTTTTTTATTTATTTATTGATGATAGGTTTACGTTTGACCGCAGCTTGCCTGATGTTAAGCTTGACTGTGGTCTAAGATGTATCTAGAAGGAACTTATTTACTCTAGATTTGAAGACCCCCTAATTGTACTTCTTGGGAAAAAGAGACTCAGGAAGAGAGTTCCAAAGCTTCGCAGTTCTCACAATGAAGGTCGAAGCAAAACGCTTTGTGCGAATCCTCGGAACTACGACAGTGAATCGACGTCTCTTCACTGTACAAAAACCGCTGTAGCAGGTCCAACCTGGACTAGATTGGCACAGGACCGAGGCAAATGGCATTAGAGAAGATGGCCTATACCCAGCAGTGGGGTACAACAGGCTGTGGATGATGATGATTATGATGTTTATGTGTAACTGTGTACGTGTTTTGGATAAATAAAAGATATTTTTCCCATCCCTAGTGGGTTATAATGAATAATCTGTGTGTCAAGGTCACTTTCACAACACACGATGTTACAACTTGAGTCTTTGTCTAGTTTATTATTTGAGTCACACTAGCTGCGTCATGCGGTTTCACCCGTCACACGATACTTGCCTTAGAAGAAATTAATAACACTTCTCTACAAAAGTATTCGGCCAAGTGCGAGTTGGACTCGCGCATGAAGGGTTCCGTACTATTGTTGTAAGGGAGTCCCCCTTAAATATTTATTTCATTCAATTATATAATTTAATTTGTAGCTAATAATACTTTTATGTATTTTGTGAAAATTTTAAGTGTCTCGCAGCTACCGTTATTGACATATAGCAAACAATAGGAAAAACTCGTTTATTGAGAGGACCCTGAATATTTTTTTTTAAATTTTTAGTATTTGTTGTCAAAGCGGCACGGGAAATACATATCTTGTGAAAGTTTCAGCTTTCTAGCTATTACGGTTTTGAGATACAGCCTGGAGACAGACAGACAGCGGAGGCTTAGTAATAGGGTCCCGTTTTTAACTTTTAGGTACGGGACCCTAAAAACGACATTCTTGTACATGATCACCCATCCAAACACCGTCCGTATCGACCGTTGCTTAGCTTCGATTGTCGCGTCAAATCACCTTAGCTAGCCAGGCTTCCTATAATTGCAAAATATCTAGTATGTTATACGAGCCACGGTAGCGCCCAGATGAAAATGCAACGGAAAAACGACAATCTTGTACATGGTCACCCATCCAAACACCGTCCGTATCGACCGTTGCTTAACTTCGATGATCGCGTCCGATCACCTTAGCTAGCCGAGCTACAGACTTCCTATAATTGCAAAATGTCTAGTATGTTATACGACCCATGGTAGCGTCCTGATGAAAATGCCACTTGAAAAACAACAGTCTTGTGCATCGTCACCCACCCAAACAGCACCCGTATCGACCGTTGCTTAACCTCGCTGATCGCGTCAAATCACCTTAGCTAGCCGAGCTACAGGCGCTACCTACGATTGCAAAATACCTAGATACGTTATACGAACAAATCTAGAACTGAAACCCAATACACCGTGTATTTGATCGCCGTCGTAATCAATAACGCGTACTTTCCAAAGGCATTGAGATGCCGGATCTAGTTATATGCCTACGCTTATGTATTCACTGCGTATGTACCTACTTCCTATATACGAATTATTATCTTGTCCGGCACTATTATGTTGTACTTGCTTCGGTAGTAAAGTAAAAGTAAATAAGCATTTTATTAAACTACACCATTTACAGTATGAGAATGCACATATGTATTTTAATAGAAAGAAGAAAGAAAGAACACATTTATTTCAGACACATACATATACATTATTAGAAATTACATAAACCGAACATAAAAAATAGAGGAAAGACAGCATAGTATGTGTCCCCTAGCGTCGGTCTGCCCTCAGTATAAACGCTACAGATTTCTCTGCAGCACTGATTTTCAGGACCAACCTTTAGAGACGCGTGGGGATACAGATGAAGTTAAAGTGAAGAAAAATTAAATAGCAAACATAAAATACAAGAATAAGACAATAAATAAACGAATAAAAAAAATATTATAAAAAACAGACAATTGCAAAGACAGAGAATTAGAAACACTGCCAAACACATAAAAACTAACGAGAAAAAAATAATAATAAAAAGCGAAAATAATATAAAAAGGTTTAGCAGTCAGGGTGAAGCGACAAAACCTACTACAGGTACTTGTCAATTTCCAAAATGTATTTCATATTATTTCTTCTGCTGCTTCGGTAGTACATATACTAAAACTAGCTGAAGCCCCGCGGCTCGCCCGCGTGTAGGTCGATTTTTTGCGAATCGAATTTTCCCTGAATGTTGTTTGCTACAAACCTCACGGAGCCCGAGACCTTTCCAACGAATGCTGTACCGTGGAAATCGGTTCGTGCGTTCTGAAGTTATAGCGTCAGGAAGGAAAACCCGACTTATTACACGCTTTATATTAGCTTCACCTGTATGTTTGTATGTTTGTTTGTAACCGACTTCTTTGGGCGCGATTTTGACCCACTTAAAACGGCCAGATAAGCGTGTTTTTTAGTTTTTTAAACTACTATTTTTTATATTATAGACTAGGAGTTGCCCGAGGCTTTGCCCGCGTGTAGGTCGCTCGTCGTGTAACCAGTAGAAACTACATTTATCCAGACCTGTAATAGACTCAAATAAATCTATAGTATCCTATTCCTGTGCCAATTTTATATAGATTTTAAAGTGCCAAGATATCGATCGCATCTGTCATTCCGCATTCGATTCCAGAGATATTGGTTGAAGCGTGATGTTATATAGCCTAAAGCCTTCCTCAATAAATGGTCTTTTCAACGCAAAAATATTTTTTTCAATTCGTACCAGTAGTGCCTGAGATTTGCGCGTTCAAACAAATAAACTCTTCAGCTTTATATACAGCTTTATATTTCTTATATATAAAATTTCCGTGTCACAGTGTTTGTTACCGTACTCCTCCGAAACGGCTTGACCGATTTTTTCCAAATTTTATATGCGTATTCAGTAGGTCTGAGAATCGGCTACTGTATATTTAGTTTTTTTTTATTTTTTATTTTTTTATTTATTAAGGCAAAACAACGTTTGCCGGGTCAGCTAGTATTAGTATAGATAAGTCTGATTGGTACCAAAATAAGTATAAACATTCTTTAGGCAGCCTTTATGCTATTTTTTCGATATTATTTTCTGTTTCTCTGGTTTTACTTTTCGCAGAACAATGTACCTAAGTCTAGTGAACTTTAGGTCGTATGACCTTCGTTAATTCATACTTTACAAGTTATAACGAGTGAGTGGGCTAAGTATAGGCTGCGGCAAAAACGCGGTGTCCCCCCCGAGGCCGCGGTTATATCATTGTCCGAGGTATGGGCAGGAATGCTGCGGCCAAGCGTGCTGAGTCATAGCAGGTAGCGGGCTGACAACCTGGTACTCTACTTTCCTGAAGAAGTCGATGTAAATCGAATCAAATCATATATTTCTTGCAAAATAGGTACAATTGGTGTTTTTTACATTAGGTTGGCATGTTATGTAATCAATTTAACGTTTTTTTGTACACATACAGTTATATTTTTAAAGACGAACATAGATTAACAGGTCATGTTACAATTATTTTACGTATTTACACCTACAGCTAGGCAATTGCCCAGCATGGCGTGTAATCACACGAGTAAGTGACTCTCAGGTTTAGCAGGTGGTTGCTAGCCAGGCGAGCACTAGAAAATGCCCTTACCTGAAAATAAAAAAATATTTATACCAATATTATAAAAAGGAAAAGTTTGTGTGTTTGACGCAAATAGGCTCAGAAACTACTGGACTGATTTGAAAAATTCTTTCACCGTTGGGAAGCTACATTATCTCCGATGATACTAGTAATATATGTACCTATTTTAAACTGTTTTTATGCGTTTTATCGTTTTTTTGGTTTAACAAAGTTGACGACCTCGTTGGCGTAATGGTTACCATGCCGGACTGCCGACCGGAGGGTCCCGGGTTTGATTCCCGGCTCGTCCAACATCTTTGTCATGAACTAAATTTGTCGGTTGTCGGTCTGGGTGTTAAATATGTATCGATTTAAAGTATTTATGTAGTATATTAGTTGTGTTAGCAAGCATAATACAAACTGGAAATGGTTTAGTATGGGGCTAACCAGCCGTGTGTGAGAAATGTGTTCTAATATTTATTTAGATTATTATTTAGGCAGAGCCGATTGTCAACCTTCACAAGTTGGAGAAGCATCAAAAGAAGAAGACTCGCTCTTAGAATTTGAATGTTGGAAATAGTAGATATCGATTCCCCTTATTTGAAAAGCTACTAACTCCTCTGCGGGTTATTTACGGGAGAGGCTCGAAACTTCATTGTGTTTTTTAAAATAAAGAAAAACCAAAATCCCGTGAAAACTTTGCTTTATTTTTATTATTATAATAAAAATTAAGTTATATTACTTTTTATTTATCTACATAAAATACAATGACGTTTTGAGAAAGATGGAAAGGAATTTATAAACGACTAAAGAAGGACGTAGTGTACAATAAAGAATAATAAAAAACATACATATAATATTAATAATCTTATCTTAATTTATATAAATCTCGTGCCACATTGTTTGTCCTCAATGGACTCCTAAAACACTTAACCGATTATAATAAAATTCGCATACCATGTGCAGTTCGATCCAACTTGAGAGATAGGACAGTTTAAATCTCAAATTATAGTCGCAATTTTAATTTATTGCTAATTATTTTTTGTTATTATTTGACAGTCACAATTATCTGTTAACTCCAAATGATTCTAACAGATGTCGATACCTTTCGACTGGGTTGAGTAAGTAATCAATAGATGGCACTGCTATGTTAAATCTACGTACGTGTCATATAAGCTACACTATCTATTTTTCATACCCTTAAGTGAGGCAAAACCTAGTTTGCCGGGTCAGCTAGTATTATATATTAGACAACAGTTTAGCTCTGAGAAGAACTTTTGCGTATGTGTAGTTAAAAGAACAAAATCAAAAAAAAAACCCGGAAAATTATTAGACTTCGCGCACGACCGCTGCGATGGGAGCCAACCTCGCGACTGAGCGGCGCGGGTACCTTACTCATAGATCTAAACACCCCGAGTTAGTAGGTTTGCAAAATAAGGTATCGATATAATTTTCAAATCGCTCCCGCTTGTCCGCCAAGCCGTAGCCGCCAAGTGAACGGCATAAGGCGTGACGAAGTGTTACAGATGGCTATATTATATAGTCACAGCGCCCGATGTAGCTCGATAGCCAGACAATGCAACCAGTTAGCCTAATGCCTTGATTGTGTTGCGAAATGTTGAGAGCTTTGCCCTGGCTAAAGAGATTTACTGCTTATGTACAATTGGGCTATGGTGGCGATTCAGCGGCACACACGACTAAACTAAATAAGTAATAATCTAAAATTAAAATTTAACTCATCTTTTATGAAGTAAATTATCTTATATAGTATAGTACTTTAGCATAAGTTCACTGTTAACGTAGATTAAGCTTGGGAGAAGCCATTGGCTCCCATAACACAGTTTTTAAAACTACTTTGGGAGCCTTTGGATTCCTATAACTTTTAATCTTTATGTAACCTTTGACGAAATAAACGTTTTTTGATTTTTTTTGATTTTGATTTGATGAGACATATTATGTATTATTAATGTATTAATGTATTATTATGAATTATCAACTTAGTTAATATGAATATGAATCTATTATTATTTTATTCTAATTGTATCAGACAAATTATTGGATTATTTTGGGAAGGACTAGCTGCCAAGGCACGGGCTAACGCCTATTTTGGCAACTAGAGCTTAATGTTAAAAATATGTATTTTTGGTGCCAATAAATTATTTTGAATTGAATTTGAATTGAAATTTAAAGAAGCCCCGTCTCTTTTCATCTTAGTTGGCCAGAAAGAGACGGCACGTTCCGAACCACAGACAAAACAACTAAAATCAAATTATTATTGTATATTGATTGATGATTCTCGGAATTTTAGGAATTCCGATGAAATATGAAGCATCACGGGCCTAAGCCAAGTGATGTTCATGTTCAGGTTCAGTTGTTTCTTGCAAAAATTTCCGTACGATGCGACAAGTATTTAAAATGGCTGCTTTTTTATTATTATTATTAAATAATAAAATAAATAAATATTAGGACACTTTCACACACGGCTGGTTAGCCCCATACTGAACCATTTCTAGCTCGTATTATGGTTGGTAACACAACTGATATACTACATATACATACATACATATTATATATAAATACATATTTAACACCCAGACCCACAGCCAACAAATTTAGTTAAGCACAAAGATGTTGACCGGGCCGGGAATCGAACCAGGAACCTTCTGATTAGCAGACCGGCATGGTAACCTTTACGCCAACGAGGTCGTCAGATATTATTATTATAAACCATCATTTAAAATTATGCAGATTCCAGAACCTTCTGCCAAGTCTGTTGTCATCAGAGACAAGCTAAATCTTTTTATTTTTCTCCCCACGGCCTCAGTTACTTAAGCTACCAAATAAAGATTTAATAGCACATGTGTTAATACGGTCATAGACTGTAATCTCCACAGACGTGATGATTATACGGCGCAGATTAAACCCATTAGCAGGTACTTATGTTTAAGTATAGCACGAGTAACAGAAAATAAAAGATAAAGTCTTATTTGTTGTGCTGAACTAAATTCGTTGGCGGTCGGTCTGTGTGTTAAATATGTATAAAAATGTATGTATGTATGCATATGTAGTATATCAGTTGTGTTTGCAACCATAATACGAACTAGAAATGGTTCAGTATGGGGTTAACCAGCTGTGTGTGAAATGTGTCCTAATATTTATTATTTATTTATTTAATGCCGCCAGCATTTTAGGCACCTTACTCGCGGATACTAACATAGGTTTAATATAAATACTATTTGTAAGGTTTTTTTTTATTTTTAATTATTGAGTGTTTTTTTGACGTGACAACGTCTTAAATTAGGTTGCGGCTGGGAGCCACTTATGAAAAAGTGTAACGCCCGGTAACGTTACGATGAGTCACCGAACGAGAGAGAGGCCCGCCGAATGCCTTGCGTCTCTCTCCCACTCAACTATGATCGGTATGCCGCGCGCGCAGCACGCGGCAGACGTTGTCACGTAAAATCTTCGCCCGTAAAACCGACTTTACAGGCAACCATTTTTTTTTCATGTAATTTTTATTTTTAGTGTAGTCGTTTTAGAATAAAGAAAGATTTATCATATATAAAATGATACGCAGTTCAATATCACAAAAAATACTTTTTGTTCGTAAAGTAAAAACACCAGATAACGCAGTGCAATGCGTAACGTTATTGCGTCACGCGCGAACTCAAGTGCAAGTTCAGATTGCACAAGAATCGTACTTGAATACAAGTTTGAAGCGAGGATGGCGCAGTCGGGTTAGCAACCACTTTACATCTCCTAGATCCCGAATTCGATCCCCGCCAATGAGTTAAAACTGCAGTCATAATGTTTTACTTGTATTTTTAGTGGAGGCGTATGTTGTTTGCGTCAGATCATAAATATTTCGGACAGTTTTAGTGGTTAAAGAGCGTACCTAAAAAGAATACAAAATAGTGCTACTTTCAATTTATATATTTAGTAAGCTTTAGCTTTATCTTGGCAAGTACGAGATGTAGGCTATCCGCGGACTCTCCGGCGTGACGGCGAGTTGGCGCGGGTGCCGGTGAGGCTCGTGCGCTCGGATAAGTTGTCGCACGTTATAGGGCCGAAGGTATATAACTGTTTGCCTAAAGATATTACAAATGCATGTAATGATAGCATTTTCAAGAATAAGCTCAAGAACTGGCTCGTTCAGGAAACTTTTTATTCTATGGATGAATTTTTTAATATCAGAAAAAATGTTATGTGAATCAGGTCGTGACATGTAATTGTTAAATATTATTATTTTTTATTAGGTTTTAATATTGACATTATTCCATATGACATGTATTACAATTTATTTGTATATCATATTTACATTTCTTAATTTTAGACGTTTAATTAAGGAATGAGTATGTTAGAGGAAGCCTGAAAGTAGCACTTATTACTGACAAACTAATGAGTAATAGGCTGTCGTGGTATGGTCATATTATGCGACGTGAGGAAGACCATATCACGAGGAAGACAATGAGTATGAGTGTGGACGGACAGATAGGAAGGGGGCGGCCTAAGAAAGTATGGATGGATTGTGTGAATGACGATATGACCAGGAAGGGTGTGAATACAGAGATGACGAATGACAGAGATGTATGGAAGAAGCGTACATACTGTACCGACCCCACATGAAGTGGGATAAGGTAAAGAAGAAGAAGAAGAAGAATTTTAGACGTTTAATTGTATAATTATCAATAAATGGTTTATCTTGTTTATCGCATCAGACCACCTTAGCTAGCCGAGTTACAGGCGCTAGACGAACGACTATTGGCAATCAGACATGAAGTGAAGCAAAGATCATAAAGTGCAGATGGGGTCGTGCGAGCTGACTCCACTTCACACGCTCCCCGCCGGTGTTGTCATGGCGGTATTGTTCTGATATTACGTTTACATACATGTGTTATTAAATCAACTGAACATAACTGCTTTTTCCCTTAACCGACTTTGACGAAACAAAGTTTTGACCTAGTTAAAAAACTATACTTACAATTTATATTTAGTACGCTTGGTTTAGCTTTGAGCCCCGCAGGAAGGCTTGGGGAGAGCCTGTGTTGCAGAGCGTCAGTCGTCTATTATCTTATTATATCTCATTGCCAAGTAATTTTACCGTAAACAATACATTTGTGAACGCTGTGACTTGCAAACTTTGGGCGTGAAGAGCAGCGGCAATGCACTACGCTGTCCTGCATCCCTGCCCCCGTCGTGAGATGGGACACCGTGAGGTTGTAGTCGGTAGTGACGGCCCCTCTGGCCCTCGAGCCCGACATACCCCGCCCGCCTCGTCCAGGCTTACGGCGGGAGGTGCGTAAATGCATTTCCTCACCAGGAAAAAAGAAAAAAGGACATGCAAACTTCTGTTTGAAGGATCGCAAGTGCCTTTCAAGGTGTGTACATGGTATGGTTAGTATGGGGCTTACCAGCCGTGTGTGAATTGTGACCTTATATTTATTTGGGATGCGGACGTTGTTTGGATGGGTGACCATGCACAAGACTGTAATTTTCAAGTAGTATTTTCATCTGGGCTATTACTACTACCGTGGGTCGGATGACACGTTAAATTGTAGGTCCCGGCTGTTTGTATTATTACAAACAGTCGTTAAGCCAAGTCACAAGTCAGAGACCTGCGGGCGGCTGGAAAACTCATACTTCATACGAAAAAGAAGAAGAAGAAGATATTTTTTATTTATGGACAAAATCTTGAATTTTACATACACACAGTTTTATTATATATAGAGCCTGGAGACAGACAGACAGACAGCGGAGCTTAGTAATAGGGTCCCATTTTTACCTTTTAGGTACGGAACCCTTAAAATGTGTTTTTTTTTAATTTTTTTGTCTGGTCATTACCAAAAGCTACCTGACTGCAATGACGTCACATAACAAGCTCTACAATTATGCTCCACTCCAACCGGGACCTTGACAAATACCTGCTAACAAAGGTGAACAGACACCACGCATACAACGTGTTCTCAAAATGGCGGTTAAAAGTTATGAAGACAAGTACAAAATATTTTTATTGGACCAACTTACATTCTATACAAACATTAAATATACGTAATGTGAACGAAGGTTAGTTAGAAGGTTCCCGTGGGGTACGCAAACTTCAAAATATATGTTACTCCTTCAGGCTCAAACGTTTGGGCCGATTTTGGTAAGATTTACTTTTAAGATAGGATAAACAATGCATTAACACAAAAGCTATTTTTATCCCGGATTAACGTGGATAACACTGCAGGCGCAGCTAGTTGATATTTTTTTTTGTATCACCATAACGTCGCTTATGGAATTATGATTATGACTTTTTTCCTATAAAATTCAAGTTTCATTTAATTCGACTACTCTTTGTAGTGTAAACTCTATATAACGACACTGAAGGGACTGTGCATTTTATGGCGTTATAGAGAGTGGTCGTTGAATGGAGAGAATATATCATTGTATGGAATACAAGCTAAATCAACCAAAGCCAATTGATTTCGATTCTTAGAGAGTTTGTCGTTAAATCGAGTGACTTTACATGGAGTTTACACTGTACTTTGAAACCTTACATTTTATACACAGTAGGTATTGTTTAAATAAGATCGCTCGTAGCAACTTGGCCATATGGCATAATAGCTAGTTGGTCGAGAACGTTTGAAACACCTTGTATAAAGTAAAGTACCTATACTTCATTGGCCAGTAGTGAAGCTGAGGTCTGCAGCTCGTGGGAGCTAGGTGTGGACAACTTTCCTAAAGAGCAAGGACTTGTGCAACGGTAGGGATGGGACACGGTAGGGACGTGTATCGATAAAATACATCTTTTCACTATAGAATTAATCTTGTACTGGTTATTATGTGGTGATTATTAAACTATGGGCCCTAGTTACTTCTGAATAAATGAAGATTGATTTCGCTAACAAATATGTCTTTTTACTCCAAGAACGTCCCTATTATTATAATCACTACAAAAATCAACAACAACAGATTTTTTGTAATATTTGTATATTGAAACGAATTAAACTATTAAGATAGAGTTATGGCGTTCGAACTTGACTTATCTGAACTTTTAAAAACAATCATTTTAATCATACGTATATATAGGTTAATTCAGAAACTTATCCAAAAGCCTCTGGGTTTAGATACGGACAAAAAAGCAAAACAAATCTATAAAATATAGTCATAGCGTTGTTTTACAAGTACTTAACGAAATGCTCGGCTCGTGGCAAATACGTCCTAAATAAATTATCTTTTAATCTAAAAGAATCCATAATTTACTTGCCGATATATTTTGATAATTTACACCGATATGGCGATACTTTACTATATGCTATAATTATAATTTCACAAGCATTAACCTGTTTTTCATTATTTTAACTTATGCCATCACAAATAATAAGCGTTACAAGCTCTTACATACATACGTATACTTAGAAGCAAAAGTATCGATAAAAATCATAGTGAATCATCATTATTTCCCCTCCCTATAATGCCGTTAATTTCACAAGCATAAAGCTGTTTTCCATTATTTTAACTAATGCCATCACAATTAATAAGCGTTACAAGAATCTATATCCATATTAATAAAGATGCCAAAGTATCGATAAAATCATAGTGAATCATCATTATTTCCCCTCCCTATAATGCCGTTAATTTCACAAGCATAAAGCCGTTTTCCATTATTTTAACTAATGTCATCACAATTAATAAGCGTTACAAGAATCTATATCCATATTATAAAGATGCATCATTATTTCCCCTCCCTATAATGCCGTTAATTTCACAAGCATAAAGCTGTTTTCCTTTATTTTTACTAATGTCATCGCGAATAATAAGCGTTACAAGTTCTTACATACATACATACTTAGAAGCAAAAGCATCGATGAAAATCATAGTGAATAATCATCATTTCCCCTCTCTATAATGCCGATAATTTCACAAGCATAAAGCTGTTTTCCTTTATTTTAACTAATGTCATCGCGAATTATAAGCGTTACAAAAACCTTTATACATTATATTTGTATTTGTACATATTCAATATTTATATGCAAAAGTATCGATAAAAATCATCGCTAGTTCCCCTCCCTACGATGCCCGCGCGCATATCCGGTGACAACCTGTCATTTGTCCCGTCACTAGCGCCACTCGCCTTGCCCCACTCTACTCCCGGTATTAATTTACCTTTAAATGTCTGTACATGACCGGTATATAGTACGGTGTACAGACGACCTCGTTGGCGTAAAGGTTACCATGCCGGTCTGCTAATCAGAAGGTTTCGGGTTCGATTCCCGGCCCGGTCAACATCTTTGTGCTTAACTAAATTTGTTGGCTGTGGGTCTGGGTGTTAAATATGTATGTATATATAATATGTATGTATGTATATGTAGTATATCAGTTGTGTTAGCAACCATAATACGAGCTAGAAATGGTTCAGTATGGGGCTAACCAGCCGTGTGTGAAAGTGTCCTAATATACTAAGCTAGTTATCTTTAGTCCAACTACTTTGGTTAGTGGGGTCGACACAGTCCGTTTTTTACTTCCACACTCTTCTGTCAGCCGTCATATCTACATTCACTCCTTTCTCTTTCATATCCTCTTTCACACAATTCATCCACATCTTCTTAGGTCATCTTCTACTTCCACTACCTTGTACAATCATATTCATACTTCTCCTAGTCACATGCTTCTTCTCTCTTCGTCGGTTTTTTTACTCAGATTAGTAGTAGAACGTACCATTATGGTACGTTTACACGCTTACCAAGAAGCAAACTGCAAACAGTCCCAAGCCTCCACAAATCTCCACAAATCGTTTGAAAGGCGTTTATACGCTTGTGAATAAGTCAGTCTGCAATATACATCCAAGCATGGGCCCTTTGGTCTGCGTAAAAAACCGACACTCTACTGGATCGGAAGCAAGCAGGCACAAGCCCACGCAAGCCAAGCCAAACTCCCCATTTACATGCTTGCGATTGTCGATCCTTGCCAAGGTTTGGCAATCGTGTAAACGTACCATTACAGTTTTGGGGCGTATTTTTTAAATGTCTATTCGTCAACTAGTTACATTATTTATTATTCTAAATTATGTTAGTAGAGAAAGAATAGAATGGAAGATAGTAAAGAAAGCACAAACGTAAGCGAATGCATCGTTCGTCTGACAGTCCTTAGTACAACCTTTTTCCGTGTGTCGAATGACACGTGAAACCTTAGGTCCCACTTGCTAGACTTCGTACAAAAAGTTGTTAAGCGAAGTTAGAGATCTTTGGATGGCTTGAAAACTCTTGACATCAAGATTTTTGTTTTAATATAAAAAACGTTCTCGACTTGTCGTTCGAAGAGTCAGTATCTCCTGATGATGCCTTGTGGTTAGGCGAAACACGTGTAGAGTTAAGAATTTCCGAATTGTGATAGGTAACGTTAATTTTAATTAATCTTAGTTAATTAATCTTAGTTAATTAATCCTTTACTTGTCTTTATTTGGATTTCGGATCACAGCGGAAGTACACTAAATATTTAATTTTGTCTTCTATAAAAATCGTTGCCAACCCTATAGAACACCTGTGTTAGTCATATACCGCACGCATACGCTTAGTTCAGACATGCGTGTGCGCACGTCGCGTCATATGACGCGTGACGTCAGTGAATGTCAAGGTGGGCCGCTTGCAATGACATATTGGTCGCAAGGCCCTTTTCTAAATGACCAGACTGACTTCTAGGGCTTAACTAAAAGGGCAATCATTATATTGCCAGTTTTAATTGAATTGAATTACTGTGATTTTTATGTTACAGAATATCCTACTAATATTATAAATTCGAAAGTTTGTGTAAAGTGTGTAAGTGTGTATGTTTGTTACTTCTTCATGCTCAAACGGCTGAACCGATTTGGATTAACACATAGGCTACTTTCCCGTGGGATACGCAAATAACTTCAAAATCTTATGTTACTCCTTCACGCTCCTACGGCTGGAATGATTTGGAGATTTACTATGAAGATAGGTTAGACCTTGGATTAGCGCATAGACTTCTTTTTATCCCGGAATAACTTTTTTTATCCTGGATTAACGCGGGTTACACCACGAGGCGTAGCTAGTTCTATCTATATAAATCCTAATCTGCTCCCTTTGTGCACATACTTTGTATTAACATCCCATATGATAATTTTTGTATGCAACCACTTATTATGTATGTGTACATTAAACTTGTTTTCTTTCTCTCTAATCTGTGTTTGTATTTGTCACTTATTTGGTTTTAATTAGTGGCCTAACTAGACTTGCCTAGGTAATAATAACTACTCTTTTGACCAAACATACTTGTGTATAAAAGAGCTTATTTCTAAATAATGTTAATGGATCTAAGATCTGGTTCCTTGATACCCAGTTATTGCAGACAATGCATGCCTTGCATATAGAAAGCCTCCAAACATGCAAATATTAGGCTAGGACTAACAATAAAATAAGACTTTGATTTAATTTATTCTTAGCAAATAAATTTTATATAAAAATGTAACAATTCTTTTGCATAAATAAAATGTTTATTATTATTATATCTTATATATAAAATTTCCGTGTCACAGTGTTTGTTACCGTACTCCTCCGAAACGGCTTGACCGATTTTTTCCAAATTTTATATGCGTATTCAGAAGGTCTGAGAATCGGCTACTGTATATTTAGATTTTATTTTTTTATTAAGGTAAAAAAACGTTTGCCGGGTCAGCTAGTATCAGCTAAAACAAAGCAAAATATTGCTAAAACATATTTTCACATGCATTTCTTATTACGAAAGCTCACAAACGTTTCTTAGAAGAAACATTAAGAAACTATCAAATAAGGAAGCGTGAAACGGAACGTAATTAGACAATACGGCCTACGCATTCTTTATACGGTCAAGGTATTAAACTGGGAGTGCTATATTTTCAGGGTTGTTCTATCTTTCGCCTCATAAGTCTTTGTTTCGTTATTTGACCCTTTTTTATTCCTAATAGCCAGGTATTTAACCAGCACACTAGCCTAAGGTGGAGCATGGCTTGTCTGCAATAACTGGATCTCAAGGAACCAGGTCTTTTCTCCATTAACATAATTTAGAAATAAGCTCTTTCATATACAAGTATGTTTGGTCAAATGAATTGTTATTATCATTTACACTGAGGTTACCTCAAGCAAGTCAAGTTAGGCCACAATTAAAAAAACAAATTACAAAAAAAAAACAGATTAGGATTTATTGTAGATAACGGAGGCTCAGTAATAGGGTCCCGTTTTTACCTTTTAGGTACGGAACCCTAAAAATATATAGTAATAGGGTTCACCTAGGTCTGTGCTTTAGATCAAGGTCAGACCTTCCCACATAACTGGCCACGTCTTGTCGGTTCGCATTAGGAAACCTTGAATTACACTCCGTACTAATAAATTATATTGCTACACAAGAGTTGCATTGCAATTCTATTTTAGTAATTACTAAATGCTTTTGAGTTTTGAGTCCTTACTGTTTAAGAATAAACTATAAACGCGCCTTGTTTGAGTACTGAACCTTATTATATCATAGAAATGAAATTCTTCTTCTTCTTCGTATGAGCTAAGTGGCCAAGCTCTGGTGTCGAGAGTTTTCAAGCCGCCCGAAGGCCTCTGACGTGGCTTGACGACTGCTTGTGCTGACACTAACAGCCGGGACCTACAATGTAACGTGTAATACGACCCACGGTAACGCCCAGATGAAAATGCCACTTTAACCCCTAAATGGACGATTTTTGTTTCATGTTTTAAAAAAATATATTTGTGTAATATATTACATGTATTACTGTCTAGGAAAAATTAGAAAAAATATTTAGACATTTATTTACTATACTTTTTTTTGCAATAATGTGAGTGTTGTTTAAAACTACTTTGCGCAAAATTAAAAAAAAAATTAAATAAAGGTCAATTTTATGTCTGATTTTTAGTATGTTGTTTAAAAACAATATTGTCCATTTAAGGGTTAAAAACGCCAGTCTTGTGCATGGTCACCCATCCAAACGCCGTCCGCATCGACCGTTGCTTAGCTTCGACGATCTCGTCAGATCACCTTAGTTTGCCGAGCTACAGGCGGCATTGTAACATTAAAACTAGCTATAATTATATCAAAATTGTTTCCGCATACTTGCCTAATAGCACAGAATAATAACTAGTACTTCGCTAATAGTTACTTTAGGTAAGGAGTTTATTGGCGCAAAAAACTTGTCTGTCCATACAAAAAAATATCAAACTTGGTGTTTCTTAAACACTAGTTGCGTCCTGCGGTGTTGCCCGCGTTAGTCCGGGATAAACATAAGTTAATCCGGTATTAATAGTAGACGAAAAAATGGCATATTTATTTGGACCAAATACCAAATAAATTTATTTTAACAAATTGGTAATTTTATTCAAATAATTGGTTGATGGATGGATGGATGTAAAACTAAAACTTAAAACTAAAAACTACAAGATATTTTCAAAATCTTGTAGTTTTACAGTATCCATACTGTAAAACTACGAGTTTTTTTTTTACTACTATTTTAACCCCCCTATGCAAAAACGATGGAGTGTTGTAAGTTTTTAATTCCAAATTAAGGTACACACACCGACCATACTATAGATGCGAATAAAGCCTTTTTTACACGCTTTATAATTATTAGCGTCACCTGTATGTTTGTTTGTAACCGACTTCTTTGGGCGCGATTTTGACCCACTCTAAACGGCCAGATTTCGTTCAAACTTTGTAGATTTATTGAGGACCGATGACAATACACTAATTTGATAAAATTATTCCATTTTTGTTTGTATGTTTGTTTGTAACCGACTTCTTTGGGCGCGATTTTGACCCACTTAAAACGGCCAGATAAGCGTGTTTTTTAGTTTTCTTAAACTATTATTATTATTTACGTGTATGTTAAAAATCTAGTTAAAACTTGTTACTAATAAAAGCAAATACATCCGTAAACAGGGAAATAGGAAACAATTAATTTAGAAACCGGTTGGTTATCTTCGAAGATTTATGATTCTGCGATCTTAATCAGTTATATTTAAGTTAATTAATGTGTATCTTCAAATTAAATGTTATGTAAAGGTTGCCTGGAAGAAATCGCTATAGGCGATAAGGCCGCCTATTGTGCAACATTTTGTATGTTATTTATTTATTTATAAATTTATTATTACTGTGTGTGGTGTGCAATAAAGAGTTTTTGTATTGTATTGTAAACAGATCTTCATATTTTACATCGTTAATTTTTTTAAACGGACTTAACTGCCTGGCTTACTTCTATCTATAGTATAAGCTGTAGTTTCCGAGGTTTTCCTTTAGCAAAATCTCGATCTTATCGAAGCCACGCTCTGCGGAACGCAAGGCGACCATACGCCCAACGGAGCAGTCATCGCTTCCATGCGAAGATAATAGTAGATACATTGTACCCTAGGGATGAAAGTTTACTTACTTAGGCCCAAGACGCGCGCGCGCGCACACACACAATGTTTACTCGTAATACTTTTTTTCTGTGGCCGGCCAACTATTCAGCCATTATTAATTAATCATCGTTGCAAAAATGGTAAATATTTTTCCCAAATCTATGTTTAATTTTTATAATAGCTAAGTTATTTAAAAAATATATATTCTTTAATCAATACTTAGCTTAAAGTTACTCGTTTTTCAATTTCAATCAGTTGCAAAGCGATTCTCCCTAGGGATGCAATGTATTACTTTCATCCCGCTGCTCAAGCAACTTCAGACCTACTTTCAGAGTATGAGGAATGAAAAGTTGTATTGCAATATCGCGAGCATTGACTGTTATGAGCACTATACAAATAGTAACCCATAAAATGCCTATTCACTAGTTTGATAATATGCATGAAATCAATTTAACAAACTTTGAAGTCTGTTAAATTTTATGTAGTTACATTAAATGTATGTAAGTATTTGGTTAACAATTTATACTGTGTCTAATCTTATAGCTTTTGCCAACTAGCGACCTTGTAGTTTATACAACAGATATTTTTAATGGTGTTGCATAAATCATTTTTGTTGTATTCGAGCTCTCCTTTTTATTTTTCTATTTATAGTATAGCTACATATTTGTTATTTTAGCAGCAACAGGAATAATACATCATCTGCAAAAATGACAATTCTCTAGCTTACACGGATCATGAGATAGATACACCCATATAGCTGACAGACAGACATGAAATCTCAGTAATAGGGTCACTTTGGTGCCCTTTGTAAATGGAACCCTAAAAAGAACCGCACATGATGTTCCTATCTTATCTTATATCTTTAAATGAGCAATTCTTGTATATATATAATTGGAATCTCGGAATCGGCTCCAACGATTTTCATGAAATTTAGTATATAGGGGGTTTCGGGGGCGATAAATCGATCTAGCTAGGAATCATTTTTAGAAAATGTCATAATAAAAAATAAAATACCGAGCAAAGCTTGGTCATCCAAGTACTTATCTTTAAAGTAAAACTATATCTGTCATATTCTCTTTCTTTCCAGATGACACCAATCAGTCCAAACGCAACCGCCCCCGTGACATGTCTCTGGCTGAGCCGCCGCATACCATGGAGATAGCCCAGATCCTGATCTCGCTGCTCCACGCCTGGGGCCTGGATCCTGACTTGGACAGAGTCTGTGAATCCAAGCTTGGTCTACTGAGACCTATGGTGAGCATTTTTGTTCTTCTTGGCATACTTAAGGGCTTATGGCAAGTTGTAGGTCTCTTTTGCACGAGAAGAGCCTGATTTGGCTTACTCAAAGCTTGGTCTACTAGGGCATATGGGGAGGGTTTTTGTTCTGCTTGGTATACTTCAGGGGTTTTGTTAAGACTGAAACCTATGTCAAGTTGTAGAGGCCTTTTTGCACGAGAAGAGCCTGATTTGGCTTACTCAAAGCTTGGTTTACTAAGGTCTATGGTGAGGATTTTTGTTCTTCTTGGTATACTTAAAGGCATTTGTTAAGACTGGAACCTATGGCAAGTTGAAGATCTCTTTTGCACGAGAAGAGCCTGATTTGGCTTACTCAAAGCTTGGTTTACTTAGGTCTATGGTGAGGATTTTTGTTCTTCTTATCATAATTAAGGGCTTTTGTTAAGACTGGAACCTATGGCAAGTTGAAGATCTCTTATGCACGAGAAGAGCCTGATTTGGCTTACTCTAAGCTTGGCCTACTAAGGCATATGGGGAGGATTTTTGTTCTTTTTGGTATACTTAAGGGCTTTTGTTAAGACTGGAACCTATGGCAAGCTGTAGGCCTTTTGCATGAGAAGTTCCAAATTTGGCTTACTCAAGGTTTGGTCGACTGCCTATGCTCAGAGTTCTGGTTCTTCTTGGAGTGGCTTTACAATTGGGTCTTATCGTTAGAAGCATGCCAATATCATCCTACAATCATGAAGGTCTATTCTCTGGCCCATGATAACAGCCCAGGTCCTCATCTCACTACTCCATGCTTGGGGCCTGGATCCTGACATGGGCAGAGCTAGTGAATCATATTATGAGTTGCGGCAGGCTGACTGAGTATCCAGTAGGATGCTTGGTCTTCTAAGATTTATGGTAAGTAACTAGGCCTCAACTACCACAAATTGGCCTTTTGGAAGATTGGTGTGCGGATACTTGATTATTTGATTGAAACTGCGAGCATATTTAGGGTTAGGACTTCTTCTTTCTTTTTATTAAAAATAATGGGTTTATGCCAAGAATTCTGACAAGAATATTTAGTTTATGGTGTGCTCTCATGGAAGAACAAAACTTCAAGAGTTTTTATGTTATTATTTGTTTATTTTTATCCTTGATAAGTTAGCGTTTGACTACAGCTACCCTGATGTTAAGCTGCACTGCAGTCTACGGTGTGGCACGCTTACCTAGAAGATACCTATTAACTCTACTTTTGAAGGCCCCCGGATGATACCTCTCAGGAAACAGAGACTCAGGTAGTGAGTTCCAAAGCTTCGCAGTCCTAACAATAAAGGTCGACGCAAAGCGTTTTGTACGAAAGTTCGGAACTTCAACTCTGTATCGGTGTCTCTTCACTGTCTCTCTGCTCGTTCTGTAGTAGAACGGAGATAGTGGAATCAAATTATGAAGTTCCATAGCACACTCTCCGAAATAATTTTACTTGACCAATCTTTTCTGATTTCCAGGTGCCAATCTGTTTCGGCGTGGTCTCCCGCCACGGTCACATGTCAGTGCAGCTGCCCACGTGGCTGGGGAGGTCTTCGGACACCTGCTCCTCCGCCCCGGAAGACCCACTCCTGCGCACCACGGGCCTGCCGCCCGAACTGCTGCGTCAGGAGACTCTCACCAGGTCTGCCATCTTATTAGTTTACAGAATTCGGCCGGGTCCCGCTGCTAGTCTTCTTCTTCTTCTTCGTATGAGCTTTTTGTTTAGGACACATTCACACACGGTTGGTTAGCCCCATACTGAGCCATTTCTAGCTCGTTTTCTCGTATTATGGTTGCTAACACAACTGATATACTACATATACATATTATATTGACATTTAAATATTGTAAATTGAGATTGTAATATTATAGATTGACATTGTATTATTGTAAATTGATATTTTAATATTGTATAGTGACATTCATAAGTGTACTTTTGTACCTATATTGAATAAAATAAACTTAACTGAACTGAAATATATAAATACATATTTAACACCCAGCCCCTCAGCCAACAAATTTAGTTAAGCACAAAGATGTTGACCGGGCCGGGAATCGAACCCGGAACCTTCTGATTAGCAGTCCGGCTTGGTAACCTTTACGCCAACGAGGTCGTCAAAGCTAAGTTTCCAAGCTCTCGAGTCTTTTCAAGCCGCCCGAAGGCCTCTGACTTGGCTTAAGAACTGATAGAACTAAAGCTAACAGACGGGGCCTATATTTTAACGCCTCGACCCACGGTAGCGCCCAGATGAAAATGACAATTTTTAAACGAAAGTCATGGTGACCCATCCTAAGATCGCGTTAGATCACCTTAGTTAGCCGACCTACAGGCGCTAAGTTACTTGCTGGTCAAATGTCGAACTGAAAACAGTACATTTTCAGTCATCGAGGCACGTATTTAGTATGGGGATATTTAATGCCCCCCTTAATTTATAACAGCACAAGACATACATAACTTGTGAAAGTTACTAGCTGTCACGGTTTCTGAGATACAGCCTGGTGACAGACAGACTGCGGAGGCTTAGTAATTGGGTCTCGTTTTTACCTTTTATGTACATAAGCAGCCCACTATACGTTCCCACTGCTGGGACTCGGGGCCTTCACTCACGAGGAGAAAGATATAGGCAATAACTCACCACGCTGGCCAAGTGCGTATTGGTGGATGACACACGTCTTCGGATATTGCAGTCCTCAAACATGCCGGTTTCCTCACAATGTTTTCCTTCACCGTAAAGCGTGTGCAAATCCACACATAACTTGAAAAGTCATTGGTGTAGGGCCGGAATCTAATCAGGGGCCGTCTGATTGAAAAGCAGACGTTTTACTACAGAGCCACACTCGCTTTTTTTTATATATTAGGACACATATCACACACGGCTGTTTAACCCCACACTGAACCATTTCTAGTTCGTATTATGGTTGCTAACACAACTGATATACTACATATACTCGTACATAACATACATATTTTATATACTCGTAGATACATATTTAACACCCAGACTCACAGCCAACAAATTTAGTTAAGCACAATGATGTTGGCCGGGCCGGGAATCGAACCCAGAACCTTCCGATTGGCAGTCCGGCATGGTAACCTTTACGCCAACGAGGTCGGCTTTAGGCTGTCTCTGACGATGTGCGGAGTCCAATGTTTAAGCGCTGGATCTCTGTTCACACGGATCAAAACAAGAAATGACCCGGCACCTAATACTGTGACTATTTGTATTATTTTATTTTATTTTTTATTATTATATTGACTGGAACCCTTATACAGTGGCTGTTATTATTATTATTATGATTTAATTTTCATATGGGTTATTTTGTGCCTGAAATAAAGTTTTTCTTTTTTTTTTACTTTTAGGTACATACCCCTAAAATGTAATAAACCTAATCGTCCCCATTCCAGACTGTTCACGTCCAAGCTACACTGGGAGCTGAGCACGACGCTGACCACGAACCACCTGCTGGCTATAGTGGCGCTCGCCAACACCCTCATGTCCATGAGCAACGCCAGCTTCGTGCCCGAACAGGAGCAAGTTCGGAGACTACACAGGTAACTAGTGCGCCTGTGACGACTTAGCGTAATGGTTACTGTTCCCGCGTTAGCGTAATGGTTACTTTTGCCGCGTTAGCGTAATGGTTACTGTTGCCGCGTTAGCGTAATGGTAACTTTTGCCGCGTTAGCGTAACGGTTACTTTTGCCGCGTTAGCGTAATGGTTACTTTTGCCGCGTTAGCGTAATGGTTACTTTTGCCGCGTTAGCGTAATGGTTACTTTTGCCGCGTTAGCGTAACGGTTACTTTTGCCGCGTTAGCGTAATGGTAACTTTTGCCGCGTTAGCGTAACGGTAACTTTTGCCGCGTTAGCGTAATGGTTACTTTTGCCGCGTTAGCGTAATGGTTACTTTTGCCGCGTTAGCGTAATGGTTACTTTTGCCGCGTTAGCGTAATGGTTACTTTTGCCGCGTTAGCGTAATGGTTACTTTTGCCGCGTTAGCGTAATGGTTACTTTTGCCGAGTTAGCGTAATGGTTACTGTTGCCGCGTTTTTTTACGAGGGGTAAAATCTTCATAGATCCCCAAATGCATTGGGATGCAGTCAGGGTATGTGAGATTCCTACTCACTAAAAAGTAGTACTTCGTACAGAAGCTTCACTTCGCAATGGTTTTCAAAGAAATATGAACTCAATCTGATAAACAATATGATTTAATTAAGCTCGCGGTCCAGTCGAGCACGTGTTCATTTACGTACCTACCAATTTCTTTTCGAAGGAATATGGGCCTTAATTCACTATACTACTTTATTCACTATATCATAATAAGTTGTACATGGTTATACGTATTGAAAGAGCCGCGGACTATAGGGTTGCTTACTTCGGCGCTTTTTTATTGTACTTTTAGGATATTGGAATAGTACGGGAAGAAACGTTTTGTAGTTTGAATTAATTTCATTTCATATAGGAACATAATGTAATCCAGTCAAAATAGATTTTACCCTTACCTGTCAGCGTCTTTAGGTAACCAAAAAAAAGTAAGAGTTAAATTTCGATCACGATACGTATTTAAACAATTAAATACTGCACTGTATCTTTTTGCTTTTTTCGTTTTGTGTCCATGTTGTAATTATATAATGAATTAATCAAATAACGCGCGCGCGCTATATGTTGAACGTGGTCGAACATATAGCGCGCACGCGTGTGTTTTCGTTCGCTTGTGGCAGCCTACTAGATTGGCCCTTGCGCAGTGGCCGCCGCTCGTAGGTATGTTTCTAACACCTACACGCGGAGTGACACAGGCCTGGCTCGGCGTTATACTCGTAGTTTGTGTGTATGAATGTTAATGCTGCTACAATTCATTCATTGATTGTCGGCAGGCCGTCGACTCGCAGCTCGTCGTCGTGGGGTGGCGAGGAGGAGCGCGAGGAGCAGCTGGCCGCCCAGCAGGCGCACATCAAGCAGGGCTGGTCACTCCTCGCCACGCTTCATGCTGTGCTGCTCCCAGACAAGGTGCTCGCCACAGGTCAGTGCTCGCTAACCCTGCAGCCTGGGTGAAAGAATAAGGCTGCGGAATTGCCCCTGCCTGTCGTAAGAGGCGACTAAAAGGGGCATCAGACTCGACGGTGTTCGGAGATGGGGTTCCGACACCCGCTCCATCGAGTCCGGGTTGAACGACGACGGCGTCGCGTGACCGTCACCGTCGCGTGGTTGACGAAACAATCCGGGAAGGGCCATAGCGCAGTGCAAGGAGGTCTCCGGAGTGTTTCCCGGAAGAACCTGGAGACCTCCGTTAAGCACAGAGGCAGGTCACCGGGGGGGTTTTAGTGGGTACAAATCCTACATAACCTGGCTGCGCCCTATTGTAGCCAGGTATCTTGTCGAAAATTTCCACCTCGTCAACAAAAAAGAGGTCAGTGCTCGCTGTCTGGCTACGGAAGAACTTGGTTCCGTACCATCAAACCATCTTTAATTTATTCGATGACCAAGAGGTCATCGATGGCGTAATGGTTACCAAGCCGGACTGTGCTTCCCGTATCCGTAAACCATCAAACCATCTTTAATTTAATTAACGACTTCGTTGGCGTAAAGGTTACCATGCCGGTCTGTGGTTCCCGAACCCTTAAACCATCAAACCATCTTTTATTTAATCGATGACTTTGTTGACGTAATGGTTACCATGCCGGTCTGTGGTTCTTGCACCCTAAAATTATCAAACCATCTTTTATTTAATCGATGACTTTGTTGACGTAATGGTTACCATGCCGGTCTGTGGTTCTTGCACCCTAAAATTATCAAACCATCTTTAATTTAATCGACGACTTTGTTGGCGTAATGGATACCAAGCCGGACTGTGGTTCCGGCACCTTAAAATTATCGAACCATCTTTAATTTAATCGACGACTTAGTTGGCGTAATGGTTACCATGCCTAGTTAGTTAGCTTTGCATGCCTAGATAGTTATTTCACTTAGTGCCATCTATTAGCGAGCGACGTTACTACTTCTTGAGTCTTGATACGGGTTGCCCATGTCATGCTTGTTACAATATAATTAAATAGCCATTGTAATAGTTATACTGTGGAAGTGCCTTAATCGCGTACTAAGCGGTTTGCCTCCACCTTCATTGTGCGAACCGCCAAGGTGTGGAAATCTGTGCCAAATTCCCTGTTCCCCAATAACTATAATCTAGCAGTTTTCAAGGCAAGGGTGAACCGGTTTCTTCTGGGCAAGCGCGCTCCACCTTAGTTCGCAATTTCGCTTACGGTGAATTGCGATCAAGCGCAAGCCCTTTTATGAGTTTAAAAAAAAACCTAGTAAATTTTTGATCGAAGATAAAACGAGTAAAGCATGGTACTAATGTTCTGACAGGTGCGAAGAGCTTCAAGCGGCCGCAAGTGGAGATGTTGGCCCGCAGATGGCAGCACCACTGCCTGGAAGTGCGCGACGCGGCGCAGGCGCTGCTCCTTGCTGAACTGAGCAGGTATTTTTATTCTATGATTGGGGCGATCAGACCTGCACTGACAACCCGCATAATTTGTGTATAATAATCTTCTTCTTCTTCTTCAACCTATTCCCACTAGGTGGGGTCGACACAGCAAGTTTTCCTCTTCCACACGATTCTGTCAGTTGTCATATCCACATTCACTCCCTTTTCTTTCATATCCTCATTTACACAATTCAGCCACGTCTTTTTAGGTCGACCTCTACTTCCGCTACCTCGTACAACCGTATCCATACTTCTCCTAGTCACATGCATTTCTTCTCTACGCATCACATGCCCATACCAAGATAATTTTCCGCTCTTCACTTTCTCTGTCACTGGAGCTACTTTCAATATTCAAAATTTGTGTATAATAATAGAGGATAAAAATAGGAGACTAAAGTTTTTAGAATTTGTAAGAAAATAATATGTAAGGTAACAAATAGAAATAAGTAAACAATAGAATAACACTTCTATATAATTAAGTTTATATTAGAAAAACCCAACATAGGATAAGAACAAAAAACTACTGTAGTAAGTTTATGTAAATAAAGGAAATAATAAGTTAAAATAGACTAGGATAGAATGATATTAAAAACACTGAATAGGTTATGTAAATAAAGTAAATAGTAAGTTAAAGTAGATTAAGATAGAATGATGTTAACCATTAAAAGGACAATGTTGTTTTTAAACAACATACTAAAAATCACACATAAAATTGATATGTGTGATTTATCCTAGTCTATTTTAACTTATTATTTACATAACCTTACTAAAGTAGTTTTTTGTTCTTATCCTATGTTGGGCACTTCCAATATAAACTTAATTATATAGAAGTGTTATTCTATTGTTGTGTAGAATAAAATATGAAAGATTTTTTTTTTAATTTTGGGGCAAATCAGGGGCAGATCCTAACTTAAAAAAATCGTAATATTCTAAAACTTAGTAATTTACTCTGAAAATCGTAGTAAAATATTGAAATATGTGTGTTTAATGTTTAGTAATATAGTTTTCATACATATCTTTAACAGTTAATTTTTAAAACTATTTTATCTTAATATACAACAATTTTGAAAATTGGACTTGCCTCCCTTAGCTGCAAGGTCCTCAATTGTCCAAATCCACACCTTGGACTTGGTCAGCGTGATGGCCTATATCTCTCTCCTCGTGAGTGAAGGCCCCGAGTCCCATCAGTGGGAACGTATAGTGGACTGTTTATTCTATGCTTATGCTTGTCCAATTGTCTCTCTCTTGTCCAGTTGGTTCTCTGTCGAAGTAATTCGACAGAGAACCAAAGTTCAGTGACCAAAGAACAGTAGCGTCTCTTAGTATCGGAGGCCAAGATCCGATTCGGGTCGACGTGCCAACCCAGTTAGTTAATTAAGACATTTTTTGATATTGTATACTTATAATCTTTTGACATTTCTTTTAAATATTATTGCTTAGCTGTAAATTATAGTGGAGTGAAGTTAACTAATTAATTGACTTTTTGCACACCGCATATGCGGACATTTTATATTATTTTCCATGTTTTTATATTACCTGTGGCTACGCAAATAAAATTATTTCATTTCATTTATACCGACATAGCTCAACGCATAAGCAAGCTAAAGTGGCAATGGGCCGGACATATCTGCTGAAGAACCGATGACCGTTATGGTAGACGAGTTCTAGAGTGGAGACCGCGTCTCGGCAAACGTAGTGTAGGACGCCCTACAACCAGGTGGAGCGATGATCTGAAGAAGGTAGCGGGTAGTGGATGGCGAAGAGAAGCACAGGATAGGGCCAAGTGGCGTGTCTTGGGAGAGGCCTATGTCCAGCAGTGGACGAGCATAGGCAGATGATGAATGATGATGATGCTTGTCCAAATCCATGCGCGAGTTCGACTTGTTAATGCCATTTGCGACGTTGGTGTTGCAGACTGGGTCCGAAGGGGCGGAAGTCGCTGGTGGACAACTGGGCACAGTACCTGCCTCTCTACACCCATACGGAGAGCATCAACCCTCACGCAGCGCCCAAGGAGCCCGTCGAAAAGGTCAGAGTAAGGAAAATGATATTAATCCTTCTTCTTCAAAGTCAAAGTTTTTTTTTTTTTTTTACTTGTAATGGGCTTGCGCTTGGCCGCAATTCACCTGATGGTAAGCGAGATTGCAATCTAAGGTGGAGCGCGCTTGCCCAGAAGAAACCGGTTCACTCTTGCCTTGAAAACCGCTAGATTATAGTTATCGGGGAACAGGGAATTTGGCAAATAATTCCACACCTTGGCGGTACGCACAATGAAGGTGGAGGCAAACCGCTTAGTACGCGACTTAGGCACCTCCACAGTATAACGGTGCCGCCTTGGTGTTTCCCTACTCGTCCGATGGTGGAATGGGGCGGGGGGGATCAAATCATGCAATCCCGATGCACACTCAATCATTTATCAATCATCATTTATTGCAAAATTAAATGTTATGTAACAATATCTTTGCTTAAATAACACTTAATATACCCATGGTCAGGGTGTAGCAATTTAGATTTGGAGTTCTTTATTGTACCTTGTAAACTGTTACGACTTTAGTACACCTACGTATTCGCATGCGGCAGCGAAAGACGAAAAAAATGCCAACGTTTCGCATTTGTTATGTCGTGCTCTACTATATAGTTTTTTTCTTTTTTTTATAACTTTTGCGTTTGACCACAGCTTGCCTGGTGTTAAACAATACTATGGCCTACGATGTTACACGCTTACCTAGAAAATACCTATTAACTCTAGATTTGAAGACCCCCGGGTGGTACTTCTCAGGAAACAGAGACTCAGGAAGAGAATTCCAAAGTTTTGCAGTCCTCACAAGAAAGGAAGAAACGAAACGGCTTGTGCGAAACTTAGGGATTTCGACTGTATATCTATGGCTCTTCGCTGAGTTTCTGCTCGTTCTGTAATGGAACGGAGATGGTGGTATTATATTATGCAACTCCGTAGCGCACTCCCTAGATGAAATAGTTGCGTCCTTGTCGGTACTGTTACGCAAGTAACTGCGAAATGGCCGTTACACAGACGCAGCTGCTTCGCTAGTGGAGTTTCGCATCGCATAGCGTCACCACGCGTTCTGTCAAAGAGCACAGAATTTCGCAAAATGGAAGCCGAAAATATTAAATGACAATGACATTTCTTTGCGAAAGAATTGCAGTGTACTAACGTTCCGCAGATGTTTCGCTACCGGAATTATTTCGCAAAGAATGCGTAGGTAAACTGAAGACGTTACCATGAGGCATACTATATACTAGCTGTGCCTTGCAGTTTTACGCGTGATAACTATTGTTTTTTTCTTTCCCACAGCAAGAAGAAGAATTCGAAGAAGAGGAAGAGGAGATAATCCGGAAACCTTCTTCCATAGCAGAGTTGAAGCGGAAACAAACTACCGCTGTAGTCCTGCTGGGTGTGATTGGTGCTGAATTTGGCCAGGATATTACTAGCGAAAGTAAGTACTACTACTACTACTATGATGGCTCGCTAACCCTAAAATGGATCCTGGCCTCCGACACCAAGAGACGCCACTTTTCTCTATCCTGTGCTGTCTCCTGCCAGTCTGTGGCATGAAGTGCGCTCGGGTCTTGCTGCACTTGGTCTTCCCAGCGATACTTGGGACGACCAACCGGACGTCGGCCAATTGGTCGTCCCAAGTATGCTCGCCTCACAGCCCGATCCTCTCCCATCGTTTCCACGTGACCGAACCAACGGAGCCGATGTGCTTTACTTTCGCCCATGATGTTAGGTTCAGCGAAAGTAAGTAATAAAGTAAAAAAAAGTCTATCGGGTTGAACCGGGGCAAACAAAAAACAAGTGCAAATCTGGCTCGCGCATGTTAGGTTTTCTTCTTCGACGAATCCCCGTCATTTTGGGGGTTTCGTACCTAAAAGGTAAAAATGGGACCCTATGAGGAAGGACCCTTAGTTTCAGCAATAGTGAGTGTATTGGGCAACTGTGAAGCTCACTTATAGTATGTACAATAAATAAATAATATGACTAAGCATCCGCTGTCTGCCAGATTTTTACTAACTTAATTTGTAAGCTATTTTTTTCTTATTGATCTTTATAAAAACATTCGGTAAACCCCCAAAGTATTACTTATCTAATAGCTTAAAAAAACAAAAAGTATTTAAGAGCGCACCCATACAACAAACGACATTTTTAATTGTTTTTGTTTAATGATCTTCATAAAAATTTTGGGTCGATATAACCCTCTAAATATTCACAAAATATTACTCATGTATTAGCTTTACAAATAAGTTATAAAATATTTAAGGGGGCTTCCATACAACAAACGAGCTTTTTTGCCATATTTTTAGGTTATGGTATGGAACTCAATACTAAAATTATATTATGTATGTGAATGTTTCAGCTGCGGGCAACAAGCGTCGTAAGGATGGCGACAGCAGAAAGGGATCGGTCGTTGAAGGTCAGTCTTGTTTATTTTTACATGTATTTTTCTTCCGTTTTTGTTTTTGCTTTTATCGCCATAGGTGCTTACACATACTTACATCGGTACTTACACTCACTGTGATTTACTAACAACCTAAACATTTAGAACCACTTGTTTTCGGGTTAAAAAGTAGCATATGTGTTATTCCTATGTCTAACCTATCTTCAGACCTAATTTCATCGCATATCGGTTAAGCCGTTTAAGCGTAAAGAAGTAACCAAAAAAAATAGGATTATGTACGAAAGTAGATTGAAATGTTCAAGGCACAGCAAAATGACAATATAAAATATAAGCAAAAGTAATTTAATTTCTAAAATATGTATTATTACTAGCTGCTCCGACAAACTTTGTTTTGCGGAATAAATTAATTCTATTCATAAAAAAAAATAAGGGAAGAACAACCCTTATCTTAGGGGTATGGAAAATAGATAGTAGCCGATTCTCAGACCAACGGAATACGCATATAAAATTTGGTAAAAATCGGTCAAGCCGTTTCGGAGGAGTACGGTAACTAACATTGTGACATGGACATTTTATATATTAGAAGAAGATAGTATTCAAAAGTAATAGATTCCCCCAATGTCGTTGACATATCTTCGTGAATCTCTTTTGGAGTTAGTTTATTTTTAAACTGGTATTTGATGACTGCTTCACAAAGGCTCACAAAATTCAGCCTAAATTAAATACAGTTAATGCTATTGCGATAGAGCTTTTCAACTTTTTTTTTTTTGACGACCAGAGAGCAAGCTATTCGAATGAGGTCAGTTACATTAAAATAGTTCAAGTATTTATGTGCTAGGCCGCGAACTTTTAAATCCACTTTTGTAGTATTCTCATTCTAATTTCAAGTGGGTGTGATGAGACCTGCACTGACATCCCGCTAGGGGCGTATTGTGCATTCCCCCCTTACCAGCCTACCCAAGCCAACCGAGCTCCTTGACGTAACGGAGCACAGCCCTGGCTCGCTGGCATACCTGTTCCACCCCTGTTGCGTCAGATGGTCTGTTTGTCTGAGGATTAACAATGGAAAGCGAACTTTCGTCTTGAGCTGCTATCATCAGGCCGTAACTCTCTCTGATTTGTTTAGTAGCCTCACAGTGCAGTAGCACGTGTTCTACTGTTTCATTTTCCACCAGACAGCCCTTACATAGAGGGCTGTCCATCGCCCCTATTTTATGTTGGTGGTAGTTGCGATCACAGTGGCCGGTAATGATGCCGACCATCATACGTAGATCCCCTCTTGTGAGTTTTAGTAAATTATTTGTTACTTTTTGACGTGACAACGTCTTAAATTAGGTTGCGGCTGGGAGTCACTTATGAAAAAGTGTAACGCCCGGTAACGTTACCATGAGTCACCGAACGAGAGAGAGGCCCGCCGAATGCCTTGCGTCTCTCTCCCACTCAACTATGATCGGTCTGCCGCGCGCGCAGCACGCGGCAGTCGTTGTCACGTAAAATCTTCGCCCGTAAAACCGACTTTACAGGCAACCATTTTTTTTTTTTGTTTAATTTTTTTTCGTAGTATATCAGCTATTGTAATGTGTAAAAAACGGGATTAAAAAAAGATGTTTCCAGGTTTCACACTAAGCTCGTCGAACAACCTGGCGCGTCTCACGGCGCTGGCGTTAACACATCTCCTGCTGACGCCGGGCAGCCCGCGCTTGCCTGCGCACACGCCGCTCCGCCGCGCCGCGGTCGACCTGTTGGGACGCGGCTTCACTGTGTGGGAGCCATACTTGGATGTCAGCCATGTTTTACTGGGTAACTCTTACCATAAACAAAAATATATAACATTTATATTGTTACGTGCTGGACGGGGCACTCGGGATAAAGGTTTGGGTATATGACTAAAACGTCGGTTTCGTGGATAACTAGGATTTATTAACTATGGAATCCCCACGCCGGATACGTGTCTGGTCTTCCAACTCGTCGAAACGTCCAAATCGTGTGCAGTCGCAATCCTTATTCCTCGCCGGAGTCGTACACTCGTAGACACTAATCGCACTTTTCGCTCGGGGTATCACTCGGAGTTAACTCTCCGACAACTCGCAGTTAACTCTACGACATCTCGCAGATAACTCTCTTCCGATCGTTCCGTCCGCTCTTTTATACCCGATCATACAAGCTCTCGTAAGTTCTATACCTATATCGAACGTTCGGAACTATTCTTCAGGAGAATTCGAGACAGTGTGTGAGTGAGATAGAAGATGTTTGTTTACACACGTAAACAAACAGGCGGCGTTCGGAAAGTTTTCGAATCTTCTATACAAGAAAGTTCGAGGAGTTAGCAGTGAGACAACAAATATGTGTGAGAGCGATACCGAAGGTATTCGTGTGTTTTCTGGAACATTCTGTTCTGGGAGCTTCGCGACAATATCATACTAGCTGACCCGGCAAATGTCATTTTGCCTTAAGTACAGTTATTTTCAGCCTTCGGCTTTGAAGAAAAAAGCAAAAACTAAACTGTTTTATACAAATAAACTGTATAAAAACAACGTTTCCAGTAATAGTCCTATACAGCGCATGTGTCGCTCATATAACGAGCTGGTACTCAAATGTTGTGACGCCTCAGATAACAACCAATATAAGACTCACATTACTAAACTGGGTGTATTAAGTAACAGCCTCAGTCAATTTAGAAATAATATAAGTTATAGGTTAAATTGTTAAATTGATTACTTTTTTTTATATGTATATCTGAGCTGAACCTACCTTTTTTTTAAGTTTATACTAACATGCTGTATACTCTGTTTTGGATTGCAGACCTGTTTATTGTTATTTTGTATTTGTATTGTATAATATAATATAATATAATATGTATATGTATAAGTTATCATGAATGTTTGTAATCTGTCTGAGTGCCTAATAAATAAATAAATACGTAAAAATAACACTATAATTGATCAGTTATCGAGCGGGATGAAAAATGATTAAATCACTAAAATAGACATAAAAATAGGGGTAATAAACTAGTAAAATCTTAGGGTTGTATGTATTTTTTAATGCCACATAATAAAAATAAATATTTTAGGGTGAACAAACCTTAGGGGTATGATCAATATTTTTAGGGTGATCAAACCTTATCACTTAAGGGTATGAAAAATAGATCTTCTGGCTGATATAGATATTGGATCGAAGCTGTATACATTGTATTTAATTTTGACATTTAAGAACTACTACTGACATGTAAATGTAATATTTTACCACTTAAATTGTTTATCTGTTTATGCTTATACCGAGTAAACTCTATATAACGTCACTGAAGGGACTGTTCATTTAATGGCGTTATAGAGAGAGGTCGTTAAATGGTTAAATGTATTCCATACAATGATACATTATCGTATCATTGTATGGAATACAAGAGAGTTTGTCGTTAAATCGAGTGACGTTACATGGAATTTAAATGACTTTTTTTTATAATTTTTATTTTTATTTATTTTTTTATTTACGTTGTATGGATATGATTGTAAGAAGTAGCGGAAGGAGAGGTAGACCAAAGAAGACGTGGATGAATTGTGTGAAAGAGGATATGAATGAGAAGGGAGTGAATGTGGAGATGACGGCTGATAGAGTGGCGTGGCAGCGAAAAACAGGCTGTGCTAACCACACCTAGTGGGAAATGGTAAAGAAGAAGAAGAAGAGTTAGATGGAATTTACACTGTACGAAGAAGTCAAACAAAGCATTTTTTTTATCTTGCAGGTTTGCTAGAAATGTGTAGTGACGCAGATAAACTGGTGCCGTCAATGAGCTACGGTCTCCCCCTCACGCCTCAAGCTGACTCGTGTCGTACAGCGCGACATGCGCTTACGCTCATTGCCACTGCCAGGTGAGTCGATAAAAAAAATAGCCAAGTGCGAGTTGAACTCGCGCATGAAGGGTTCCGTACCATTGTTGTATGGGAGCCCCCTTAAATATTATATTTTGTAACAAGCATGACATAGACAGCCCGTATCGAGCATAACAAATAGTTACGCCACTCGCTAATAGATGGCGCTAGGTGGAAAAAGTAAGAAAGCTGAATCGCGATGACGAGATTTTTGCTACAAACAGGACAGTCTGCAGTCACCGCACCATTGTCAATCAACTTCCTCTCTAAGCTAGGAAGGTTCAGGTAATATGGATCTTGCTTCCACCACTGCTGGGACAAGCATCTAGAATACTTGAACACCAACTAGACATGCGCAGAATGTGTCACTAAAATGAAAAGATATGTACATATCTTTTTCTATCAGTGAACTATATCTCTCATATAGTTCAGTAGTTCAATTAGTTCAGTACTAGTTTTCTTACAATATTTCATTCAGGGCATCGCATCTCTGTCACCTTGGGATAGAGTTTAAATTTATCTGGTCAGTCAGATTCGCCGAGTGATCTCTGTCACCTTGGGATAGAGTTTAATTTTGCCTGGTCAGTCAGATTCGCCGCAGTGAACTATATCTTTCTTTTAATTCAGTAGTTCATTTAGTTCAGTACTAGTTTTCTTTCAATATTTCATTCAGGGCATCGCATCTTTGTCACCTTGGGATAGAGTTTAAATTTGCCTGGTCAGTCAGATTCGCCGAGTGAGTGAAATAGGCTATCATGTATCATATCCATACGCACAACAGAGCGGGACAGCCATAGATAGTCCCGAATACTCCCGATGTTTTCATTCGAGTCTCGAGTCGTTCTTAAACGGATGAAAGAACTAGTGAACTAAGAACTAATTGAAATGTTATTGAACTAGAGAGTGAAAGATACAAATCACTGAAGTACTTCATTTGAAGAATTCATTCGTGAACTACTCATGTCTAACACCAACCATAACTAGAACTGACGCGCGGTAATACGCTTCCACCATTGTTGGGACGTACTGCCGGGGTTCTAGTTGTGGCACTTCGGCTAAATATCCCTTTCGCGCTTTATATGTCAGGCAGATGCCACAGTTTATAGGATTGATCTCTTAAATAAAAAAATGGTTGCCTGTAAAGTCGGTTTTACGGGCGAAGATTTTACGTGACCACGTCTGCCGCGTGCTGCGCGCGCGGCAGACCGATCATAGTTGAGTGGGAGAGAGAGACGCAAGGCATTCGGCGGGCCTCTCTCTCGTTGGGTGACTCATCGTAACGTTACCGGGCGTTACACTTTTTCATAAGTGACTCCCAGCCGCAACCTAATTTAAGACGTTGTCACGTCAACAATCAGCTCGTCCGACTGTGTTTTTATCGACACCCCCTTACAATTTTAATTAAATTATTTAAAAACGCTGCACGAGGGCTAACAAAATTCAGCCTAATTCAAATACAGATAATTGTGATAGAAATTGACAATTTGACAACCGAATTGTTGTCATGGTTACATTAAAATAGTCTAAGTGTGTATGTATTAAGCCGCGAACGCTTCGATTTACCTCGTACGTTTGTTGTATGGGAGACGCCCTAGACTGTATATTCGGTATATGGACGGTAATGTAGTAATATATTCCGTAATATCTGTCCGTGATAATTTAGAGAATGAATAAAATAATATTTTATTTATCTCATTACGACATATTTAGTTCCTATCACAATATGTTTATTCTTTTCTGCATATTACTTTTACAAAATAATGTCGATGTTTCACATCTGCCAGGCGTCCCGTGACGGCTCACAATTTATTTTTCAATAACATTAACCGTTCTAAATTTCAATAACATTAACCGTTCTAAATTTCAATAACATTAACCGTTCTAAATTTCAATAACATTAACCGTTCTAAATTTCAATAACATTAACCGTTCTAAATTTCAATAACATTAACCGTTCTAAATTTCAATAACATTAACCGTTCTAAATTTCAATAACATTAACCGTTCTAAATTTCAATAACATTGACCGTTCTAAATTTCAATAACATTAACCGTTCTAAATTTCAATAACATTAGCCGTTCTAAATTTCAATAACATTAACCGTTCTAAATTTCAATAACATTAACCGTTCTAAACTTCAATAACATTAACTGTTCTACATTTCAATAACATTAACCGTTCTAAATTTCAATAACATTAACCGTTCAAAATTTCAATAACATTAACCGTTCTAAATTTCAATAACATTAACCGTTCTAAATTTCAATAACATTAACCGTTCTAAATTTCAATAACATTAACCGTTCTAAATTTCAATAACATTAACCGTTCTAAATTTCAATAACATTAACCGTTCTAAATTTCAATAGCATTAACCGTTCTAAATTTCAATAACATTAACCGTTCTAAATTTCAATAACATTAACCGTTCTAAATTTCAATAACATTAACCGTTCTAAATTTCAATAACATTAACCGTTCTAAATTTCAATAGCATTAACCGTTCTAAATTTCAATAACATTAACCGTTCTAAATTTCAATAACATTAACCGTTCTAAATTTCAATAACATTAACCGTTCTAAATTTCAATAACATTAACCGTTCTAAATTTCAATAACATTAACCGTTCTAAATTTCAATAACATTAACCGTTCTAAATTTCTACATGAACAGGCCAGCAGCTTTCATTACAACGATGGCCCGCGAGGTGGCGCGCTGCGCCGCGGCGGCACAGAGCGGGCAGCCTTCCCCCGCTTACCACGCCTTGCAGCGCGGCAGGGCCGAGGTCCTGCGCGGGATAGAGTTACTGATTGACAGGATGCACAGCGAGCTGCAAGAGTTACTTGTCGAGGTAAGGTACATGTGGCGCCATCTCTTGGTCGGAAATGTAAACTGTAATGAAATTACCCGGGTTCTGAATACTAGAGAGGATTGCTCATTTCCTTACAATAAACCATCTGCCATAATTATTAGAGGAAGTTTGAAATATTAATATATTAGAGGAAAAAATAATAGTATATTAGAGGAAGTTTGAAAGTGGCGCCTGTTTCAGAGAAAGTGAAGAGTGAACGGCTAGCGTGGTACGGACATGTAATGCGTAGAGAGGAGATGCATGTGACTAGGAGAAGTATGGATATGATTGTAAGAAGTAGCGGAAGGAGAGGTCGACCAAAGAAGACGTGGATGAATTGTGTGAAGGAGGATATGAATGAGAAGGGAGTGAATGTGGAGATGACGGCTGATAGAGTGGCGTGGAAGAGAAAACAGGCTGTGCCGACCACACCTAGTGGGAAATGGTAAAGAAGAAGAAGAAACCATCTGCCATAATTATCACACACGGCTGGTTAACCCCATACTGAACCATTTCTAGTTCGTATTATGGTTGCTAACACAACTGATATACTACATAAACATACATACATATTTTATATAGATAGGTACATATTTAACACCCAGACCGACAGCCAACAAATTTAGTTCAGCACAAAGATGTTGACCGGGCCGGGAATCGAACCCGGAACCTTCTGATTGGCAGTCCGGCATGGTAACCTTTACGCCGGGCTTAACGGGACCCCAACCAACCATGTAATTTTGTTTGTTTGTGCATCAGGTGATGGACATCATACTGCACTGCGTGGACCAGTCCCACCTGAAGAGCAAGGGTCTGAACGAGGTGTTCCCCGCCATCTGCCGCTACAACCAGGTGTCCCACTGCCCCGCCACCAGGAGGATTGCTGGTACCCTCTTTTTACATTTTATCTTCAAATTAAAATCAATTTATTGCGAATATTAGTGGTCTAGGACAATAACTTATTGACTCAGGCGTTACTTTGCGGAAATCCATTGTAAATAGAAGACAAAATTAAATATCTAGTGTACTTCCGCTGTGGGGTCCGAAACCCAAATTAAGACAAGTAAAGGAAAAATTAACTTAGATTAATTAATTAAGATTAATTGACTTTCGATTCGTCGGTCGTAGGTTTAGAGTCAACATCTCCTGATGATGCCTTGTGGAAAGGCGAAACACGTGATGAGTTAAGAATTTCCGGATTGTGATAGGATTAACTAATATTAATCTTAATTAATATTAGTTAATTTTTCCTTTACTTGTCTTAATTTGGGTTTCGGATCACAGCAGAAGTACACTAAATATTTAATATTGTCTTCTATTTAAAAAATGCACCATATTCTGTCTACCGGCGTGCAATATTTACTAAACTATGTCAAAACTTAAAGCTACTTACATAAGGATATTTTACATAATTCATTAAAAATATACAATATAAACCTTGAAGCAAATTTCAAACAACTAATAGTAATAATTCATAGTTAAGCATAGCATAAGCAGCCCACTATACGTGTTTGTATTTAGTATTTATTGGTGGCGAATCAGCGGCACACACGACTTAACTAAATTTAAAGAAGCCATGTCTCTTTTCATCTTAGGTGGCCAGAAAGAGACGGCACGTTCTGAACCACAGACAAAACAGCTAAAATCACGTCAAATGTAGAAAATATAGGCGACTTTAGAACGCACTGAAACTGAGTGTATTCTTCCCCCAAGTGGGCAGCAAGCCAAAAAAATATTAGTATTATTGTATTGTATTGATTTTGAACCGCGAATTGATGCAGACTGTCAAGGGAAGAAAAGTTGCTTACCTCGGTCAAGTCTTGCGACACGAGAAATATGAGCTTCTCCAACTCATAATGATGGGCAAAATCTCAGGAAAAAGGCGCGTTGGACGTAGAAAGAATTCGTGGCTACGAAATATACGGGAGTGGACAGGAATTGCAAGCGTTGAGAAATTATTTCGCTTGGCAAAGGATAAAACGAACTTCTATAGGCTGACGGCCAACCTCCAGTAGTGGAGAGTCAATTCAAATTCAAATATATTTACTGAAGCAAACAAATTTACAGTAACATTTTTAAAGGTAGCCCTTGTTTCTATGCTAGTATGCACTGTGTTACAGAAGCCAGTGCTGCCTCAATTATACAAACAGAATGATTAGAACTAGCCAAAATAGAATAAACAAATGCTAACGCAATACTATACGATAAATACAATACAAACAGAAAACTATACAATACATTCAAAATACATGCCAAAATTAGTTTTAAACATATGTATGATCCGAAACATTTAACAAACTATAAACTATGCATAATATTAACACAACAACCGAGCAGGCGCTGCGCGTACGCCGACGCTAGCCGAGGTGCGAAGACTTGAAGAAGAAGATTGATATTGAGTTTCCTCCTCCCAGTGGGTAGTCACACGGGCCAGCTGGCCATGTACGAGCTGCGCGCGGGGCGCTGCCAGTCGCTGGCGGCCCACAGCGGGCCCGTCACAGCCTGCGCCTTCAGCCCCGACGGCCGGTACCTCGTCAGCTACGCCACCGCCGACAACAGGCTCTCCTTCTGGCAGAGCACTGCTGGTGAGTCCCACATTCTTCTTCTTCGTATTAACCAGAGACTAAATATTGTTACGTGCTGGACGGGGCACTCGGGATAAAGGTTTGGGTATATGACTAAAACTTCGGTTTCGTGGATAACTAGGATTTATTAACTATGGAATCCCCACGCTGACAAGTGTCTGGTCTTCCAACTCGTATGCCGTCGCAATCCTTGTTCCTCGCCGGAGTCGTACTCTCGTAATCACTAATCGCACTTTTCACTCGTGGTATCGCTCGAAGTTAACTCTACGACAACTCGCAGTTAACTGCCTTCGCTAGTCCGGTCCGCTCTCTTATATACGGTAAACAAGTCGCTAGAAAGTTGTAGGTACCAAACTTTCCATACTACTCCCCAGTACAATCTAGAATGTTCGAGTAACTGTGTGAGTGAGACAACAAATATTTGTGAGAGCGAGACCTAAGGTGTTCCTGTGTTTTCTAGAACATTCTGTTCTGGGAGCTTCGCGACAATAAAATAGATGCTCGACCTCCTTGTTGAAAATCGTACTACGTGTATTATTCGATAGCGCCATCAATGCGTATTTTCTTGAAACGTCTTCACTCGCGTCACGGTATATTCCGAGACACGAGTGAAGTCGTTTCAAACTGTAGCGAATTTGGCGGCAACTACGCTGCACGATTTGCAGCGCCATCTAGGTTTCATCACTGATTGTGACAAAATATAAAATAAAATGGGCCCGGCGGTGTACAATAAGCTGCCCAATGATATAACTGCAGCCGTCACTGCACGCTTACACAATGAAATTGAAACGGTGGCTCATTCATCGAGCGTTTTATCCTTTTGACGAATTTATTCCTAATAATTAAGTAATTGACCGATGTTTATTGAAGTTTATCACGAATTGTATTGTATTAACCACGAATTGGCATTTTTATTATTTATTTTTATTGCTTAATAATTTTGTTACTATGTAAATGAGATAGGTATTTGAGATACCATATTTAGTTCTTGGTGTACTTTTATATATATTCTGATTCTGACATGTAATAATTCTTATTATCAATAAATGAACTACAATTAACTATGAACTAAATGGCCAAGCTCGGTTTTCAAGGCGCCCAAAGACCTCTGACTAGGCTTAACGATGGCCAGTATCTCTGTGCTTAACTAAATTTGTTGACTGTCAGCCTGGGTGTTAAACAGGTATCGATATAAAGTATTTATGTATGTATATGTAGTATATCAGTCGTGTTTTCATCCACAATACAACTAGATATGGTATAGTATGGGCCTAACTACCTGTGTGTAAAATATGATTTAATAAAATAAATAAAATAAAAAATAAAAAAGCCTGTATTCAATACCTGCATATATTTACATAGCCTGTCATCTTTTCATATTATAATTATTACAAATGTCATATTAATCGTCAATAGAAATTTCAAATAATACTATTATATACTATTATTTAAAAATTATAAAGCGAATCCATGTCGGGTTTATTACTGATGTCAATCTTCGTGAAGTGCAGGTGAAAATATGACCTTATATTTATTTCAGCTATATAAACTGAAAAAATGCAAATTATACAATAAGGCCGAAGTTGTATATGCTATAGGACGATTAATTGTATGGTAATTATAGTATGTAGTACGTAAGCACTGTTATATGTCCATAAAAAAACTTTTTTTATTTATTTATTAAGTCTTAATATCTTCTTTGTCGCAGGTATGTTCGGTCTAGGCGCGGCGCAGACCCGCTGCGTCAAATGCTATAGCACAGCTCCGATGGCAGACGTGTCCCGACTCAACCCGGCGCGGCTCGCTCGCCTCGTGTGGACCAACTCCCGCTCTGTCACACTCATGCTCGCTGATGGCTCTGAGACACGGTTCAATGTTTAAACGACGAAACGAAACAAACGAGACTCAAACACCGCATGATATACTACGTATTTTCAACTTTCAATAACAGATGGCGCTGTTATTCAAAATTAAATCACACTAATAAGAGTTGTTAACTTTATGCCTAGATGGTGTTCGGTACTTGATTTGATCATTATAATGATGAAATAAATTATATTGATGGTCATTATAAATACGTTTAGATTGTATAATAAAGCACAGTCTCTATAGCGGACGTGGGACTCACCCAGCATGCCTCGTGTGGGTCAACTCGAGTTATCTGGCACTCATGCTCGCTGACGGATCTGAGACACGGTTCAATGTTTAAACGACGATACGAAACAAACGAAAATCAAACACCGAATTATATGCTACGTATTGTCAACTTTCAATAACAGATGGCGCTGCTATTCAAAATTAAATCACACTAATAAGAGTTGTTAACTTTATGCCTTGATGATGTTCGGTACTTGATTTGATCATTATAATTATGAAATAAATGATATTGATGGTCATTATAAATATATATGTTCAGATATGAAAGCTAGTATAATAATAATGCTGCAGTCTCTATAGCGGATATGGGACTCAACCCAGCTCTCCTCGTGTGGACCAACTCCCGCTCTGTCACACTCATGCTCGCTGATGGCTCCGAGACACGGTTCAATGTTTAAACGACGATACGAAACAAACGAAAATCAAAAACAAACAGCCTTGCTACGTATTGTCAACTTTCAATAACAGATGGCGCTGCTATTCAAAATTAAATCACACAAATAAGAGTTGTTAAATTTATGCCTAGATGGTGTTCGGTACTTGTTTTGATCATTATAATGATGAAATAAATGATATTGATGGTCATTATAAATACGTTTAGATTGTATAATAAAGCACAGTCTCTATAGCGGACGTGGGACTCAACCCAGCATGCCTCGTGTGGATCAACTCGAGTTATCTGGCACTCATGCTCGCTGATGGCTCTGAGACACGGTTCAATGTTTAAACGACGATACGAAACAAACGAAAATCAAACACAAACAGTCTTGTTACGTATTGTCAACTTTCAATAACAGATGGCGCTGCTATTTAGAATTAAATCACACTAATAAGAATTGTTAAATTTATGTCTAGATGGTGTTTGGTTCTTGATTTGATCATTATAATGATGAAATAAATGATGTTGATGGTCATTATAAATACGTTTAGATAAGAAAGCTAGTATAATAATAAAGCACAGTCTCGTGTGTCTCAACCCAGCATGCCTCGTGTGGATCAACTCGCGTTATCTGGCACTAATGCTCGCTGATGGCTCTGAGACACGGTTCAATGTTTAAACGACGATACGAAATGAACGAAAATCAACAACAAAACGCTGTTTCATATCTTGCTACGTATTGTGAACTTTGAATAACAGATGGCGCTGCTATTCAAAATTAAATCACACTAGTAAAAGTTGTTAACTTTGTGTCTAAATGGTGTTCGGTACTTTGGCTGATCAATGGTCAATATAAATATGTTTATATAAGAGAGCTAGATTTCTTATGAAGTTATAACCTCTATAATGAAAGGGTCGTGTGTAGAACAACACTCGCTTTGTCATATTTATGCTTGCTAACAGTTCCGAAATACGATTCAATGGTTAATAAATATTAAGATCTATTAAGCGCTGTTACAAATTTAGTTAAAAATACTGCTACAAAATTAGTGACGTATTGTTTACTTTGAAAAACAGATGGCGCCACTGTTCAAGTAAGATTGCATAATCTTACTTGTAAACTTAATTCACAGGTTTTGATATATTATTTTGAAAATGGTTATAAAAATATTTCTCGATAAGAAAGCCTGTAATCATTTAATTCTACAGCATATTCTCGAATGTTGATTTGTCTAAACCGGCAATATATCATAATAAAAAATATTACATACTAGAACTAGACCAATTACTTCGAGACTCGGTGTTTACGATGTTTACATACACGACGGTATAAAACGAATTAAGTATTAAAGCTTTTTTTTATGTAACGATGTATTACACTTTTTCATAACAGATGGCGTCACTAGTTAGATGGCATTGAAAAAAATGTTCTAATTTTAAAATGAATTGAATGTGAAACAATTTTCTTTCTTAAATGAAAAATAGATGGCGCCACTATGCACAGGTTGATTGATATTGCATTCTTTTAAGTTTTGTGGTGGGTTAAAAATGTTTAAAATGTTCGGAGACGAAAACCTATTTATGTCTAATATAAAATTATAATCGAAATTTAGTATTTTAAGCATTTAATCAGCACATTCTAATTAGAAATTTAGTATTATTGTGTTATTTATTAGAGAAATGTATTATTTGTTAGATAAATGTAAAATTGTATTGTAAATTGCCTTACTTTTATTTCTATTAACTTTCTTTTAGATGTTTAGTTAGTAATTTCTGTTATCTGTTTGAAATTTTGTGTTGTAATTAAATTGGAGAATATTTGGGCATCGTACATTTAAGTTAGGAGCTTGGCATATCTAGTTTCCCTTTCCACAAAGATTTCCATCATATAAAGTAGGTATTGCACAAACGCATAATGCCCTTTCCTTTAAGAATTTACAAAAGAAAAATAGTTTTGACGATATCTTACAACTTAAAAGGTTGCCTGGAAGAGATCGCTGTTAGCGATAAGCCCCCGTTTGTGGCACGTTGTAAAAAATTTATGTTGTTACTTTTTTTATTTGTTGGACTTTGTACAACTTGTACCTAAAATTTGCCCAATAAAGAGTTAATCTATATATGTATCTTACAAGTTAAGAGGGTGTTTTGCCATGTTCAGCCACGCAATACATTTATGGAGCGACGACGGTCTGCCTCCATCTAGCAAAGGGATATCCCCCGGACAGATGTTGTGTCCGGAGACGGCCGTCCAACGGTCATGCATTGTAGCTAGGACCAGTCGTACGCGCGTTGTAAATACCGCGCGCGCGATTCAGAACAAGCGCTCTGATTGGTAGCGGGCGATGAAGTGCGACAGAGACGCCACACATTTTTATGCGAAGCTCCTGAACTGCGGTAGTAGGTGTTTCATGAAATATATTTAACCGCGTAGAAAACGGTCACAATACATTATTACTAAAAAAAATACATTATTATGAATAATCTAAGTACATTATTATTAAAAAGTTGGAATGGATCCCAACAGTTTCGGTGCTTTCCTCAATCATGCACAAGCACCATCTTTAGTTACTCTTTAATTTTATCACACTTTTAGAAAACACCTTGTATAGATCCTGTAATAACATCAAACATTAATGTTTCATATTATAAATGTATTTAAATAATTTAGTAATTAGTTTCGTGTTCTTAGATTTATTGTTATTTATTGACATTCATGTTATTTGTTATTAATGCTATCGATGTATTGTGTAATCTTTAAATTAGTAAATTATTGTTAATCACTCAATAAATCAATATAAAGTTAAATTGTTGTTTTATTTTTAAATCAAACTCTTTACTTGGACAGTTAATATTATTATGATTTGTAGCAAACATTTTTTTGTTATTACAGAAAACCCCACCAATCGGGAAATCTTGTATTTTTGGTGAAGGCACTCAAATGAGTTCAAGGTATCTCTCATATCTTAATCTGACGCTAACGAATACTACAAAAGTCCCCTCTTCGACTTCTCTACCATGAAACATTGTGAGAGTTACGAGCAAATAAAAAAACAAGAAATAAAATCACCCAAATACAAAAATGTATCACATTTATTTAACATATCTTATTTTTATGTAAGCACCTTAGTGCTTACATAAAAATATATGACAAACGTTAAACTTAAAAGAAGATTCGACTTGTTGTTTTTAACAAAAATTTCGACACAGTTGTCAATTTTAACAATCATGGTAAATTTTAACTACAGGTAACATTTAAAAAAATAATTAACAACTGAAATTAACAAATATGGTGAACCATATTTGTCAATTCAATTCAACGCTTAAATTCTCAAATAAGACCACACTCTTTCTTGTGGTCTTATTTTCCTTGCCATTTTTAAAGACATAACCTTAAGTCTAGTACATTTTTGATCGAAAGTTTATACTGCATTTTTTTTAATTTTTATTTTATATACTTTATGCTAGGGCTTGACTGAAAATTATATAAATCCACTTATTATATACCTATTACAGATTCAATTTGAGAGCACATATTAAAAAATATATATATGGTACTAAAATAACAAGAACGAAGACTTAATTTTATGGCTATAATTATATTAAATGACGGATTATAACAGCATGTTTTTAATTATTTTTAATGAAATTAAGACATTGTTCTAACTCACTTTTACAATTGGTCCACCTTGGATGATATTTTGCTTTATCAACAAATTTAACGAGAAGCTATGGCAAAAAATAATATCTACTAAGATGTACATAGATATATAGAAAAGACATATATTTAAATACAGTCGAAATCCCCAAGTATCGCACAAGCCGATTCGCTTCGACCTTTCTTGTGAGGACTGCGAAACTTTGGAATTCTTTTCCTGAGAAGTACCACCTGGGGGTCTTCAAATCTAGAGTTAATAGGTATTTTCTAGGTAAGCATGTAACATCGTAGACCATATTACTGTTTATCATCGGGCAAGCTGTGGTCAAACGCAAACCTACAAATTGTAAAAAACATAGAAAACGGTTGGCTGTAAGAGATCGCTTTAAGCGATAAGGGCGCCTATTGTGACACACAATGTGTGTTCTTAATCTTTATTTTATTTTGAGTTTAAATAAGTTTCTGCCAATTAAGAATTAGTTTCAAAACATAAGAGTTCACGTACATTTCTTTGTTAATCAAATAGACGGACCAATTAGAATCACAAATTTTAACTAAATCGTTGTGCCTATTTTGTTTAACAGTGCTTAATCCTAAATTCATAAAACTTTGAAACAATATAAAAAAAAGACTCAGAGACATTCTCATAGAAACAAAAAATAAACTTCTAAACATACCAACAGTCTATTTAACCTTAACTTTAAAACAATAATATGCGAGTGATCGCCGATTACAAAAGTGGCCGGGTTTTTTTTTGCTTTGCCGGATAGTCGACTTTACCGTCTTTTTGTAGTTACCACATCTCTCACACACACACATGGCTGGTTAACCCAATACCGAACCATTTCTAGTTCGTATTATGGTTGCTAACACAACTGATATACTACATATACATACATACATATTTTATATAGATAGCTAGTAACACCCAGACCGATAGCCAACAAATTTAGTTTAGCACAAAGATGTTGGCCGTTCCGGGAATCGAACCCGGAACCTTCTGATTGGCAGTCTGGCATGGTAACCATTACGCCAACGAGATCTCTTTATACACAGTTTATGCTATTGCATCAAACACATTCTTATCCTTATAGCGACTAGTCTGAACATTTTTATTTTTTATTATCAGTACGATGTTGCGCTGACTTAATCCGCGTTATACATATTTGAGTGAATCACCATCACGGTATATTATAACCCATCCAACTGTTTATTTTAATTTGATTCAGCGAACTAGAATAAATAGACTAGCAAATAGACTAGCTAAAGTACAGAAACAGGGATGTTATACAAAAATATTAATGTACAACAAGTTGCCAGAGAAAATAACAAATCTTAATAGTAGTATGTTTAAACAGAAAATAAAGAGTTTTTGTGAACGTAATTCCTTTTATAATTTAAGCGAATATATGAATATGGAGCTTGCAGAATCGTTATTCATGTGCAAACAGTAGTATTTTAAATTTAATAAACATGGAAAACAAGTGCTAATGTGTGTAGTATTTAATGGGGTAGAATATTTATTTAATGAAATTTGTAAGTTTATTTAATTTTATTTAACTAATGTTTTTAAGTATTAAGTAGTATGACTTGCCTTTAACGTATGTTATTTAGGGCTAATAAAGTTCTGTATTTCTGTATAGAAAAGTAACTTGGCCGATAAAATGGTTCCACCCCACCGCGGTATTTTACGCGTGTAAAATACCGCGGTGGGCGGGGCAAAACAGCTATCCGCGCGCCCGCGTCACATGGTCGGTGGCGTGACCTTGATGCGACCTATCGCGTGCGAGCTTTGTGTATGTGTTTCGTTGGGATAGCCGTATGATTGTGTGCGTAGATGTATGCAAATTCTAAGCCGCAATCGTATGGAGTTTTACTTTTCCGTTTATTCTAGTTCGCTGATTTGGTCAAATAATTGGAACTATTCAATCATTTTTTTGGAACTGCACCAACAGAACGAACTGCGTTGTGATACGTAAAAGTTCACTTTTAAATGCGATCTTTTAATTGGAGAGGTTTTAGTTTTTTATCAAAAAAAGATTGTTGGACGAGCTATAGTAGGTACTACGGTAGGTTTTTAAACGATTTTTCAAAATATGCTATTTTGCCTCCCATGCCGTCTCAATTTGTATAAACCATTTATTAACCAGTTGAATAAACACTTAACCTACCACCTACTACAATTGAAGTTTCTTATTTATTACAGAAAAAATAGTAACATACTATGTACATACTTAAAGATAAAAAGGAAACTATTGTAAACTAAACTAAAGGCAAATTTCATTGATGTCTATCAATTCAAAAAAAAAGTCTCATACAAAATTCCACCATTCATCACACTTTACTCCCATCAGCAGGGCTAGCATGGGACAAGGGCTTACTGTCTTTCCACCTGCCAGTGAAAATAATAATCTTTTCCACCTTAACAACATGGTAAGAAGAGACATTATTCCTTCTAAAATATTTCAACCTGACGTTTATTGTGGACATTTCATCCCACTATTCCTAGCTGTTTACAATTAAAACGATGATAAACTAATTACAAATTTTAGAACAGTGTAAACTCCATGTAACGTCACTCGATTTAACGACAAAGTCTCTAAAGCGTCGAAATCAATTGGCTTTAATTGGTTTAGCTTGTATTCCATACAATTATACATTATCTTCATTTAACGACCACTCTCTATAACGCCATAAAATGCACAGTCCCTTCAGTGTCGTTATATAGAGTTTATACTGTATTTATATAATGGAAAACTTGTTCGGCAGGAATAGCATTAAAATCTTGTTTATGAGATCTCTTTCTTAAGATATGACACAAAAATAATATTACATTTTCGATGATAGTTTTGCTGAAACTGTACTTAACGTTTCTAGCGACATCAGGCGCTAAGTCGCAGAGCATTTGATTCGTTAAGGATAAAAATTCTTAAATCACTGTATTAAAACTTTCGTAACCTGATTGTGCCGAAACATGTCGGGCTAATTCCGACAAAATAAACGTAAGTGATAGCCGGTTATACAAACAAAAATTCTTACAGTTAAGTAAACATTTCGTAACATATTAGACCAAGCGATAAATTAACAACGAATAGTCCATTTTGGCACATATTCAAATTCCAAACTACTTCTATCTGTGTCACCCACCTTCTTAGGTAAGTGGCCAAGCTCTGGTGTCAAGACGCTTCAGCTATATGACTTGGCTTAACAACTGCTTGTACTAAGACTAACAGCCAAAAGCAACTTAAACTTATGATAGTGCCCAGATATATAACCCACTCTTAAAAGACACTCTTTACATTGCTATCTATCACATAACAGAAATACAGAACTAAAATAACATACGTTAAAGGCAAGTCTCACTAGCATAGCAAGCATTACTTAAAAAGACTAAACCAAATAATCTACACCATTAAATACTACACACAATAGCTTTTTTTCCATATCGATTAAATTTAAAATAACTATTACTACTTTTTACACTTGAATAACGATTCTGCAAGTTCAATATTCATATATTCGCTTAAATTATAAAAGGGATTACTTTCACAAAAAGTCTTTATTTTCTGTTTAAACATATTCTACTTTTAAGATTTGTTATATTTTCTGGCAACTTGTTATACATTAATATTTTTGTATAACACAACCCTGTTTCTGTACTTTAGCTAGTCTATTAGCTGCGGAACCTTACCTAACTATCTAAAGACTGTCTGCAGTTGACCGAAGTTTATACGAACACCGAGAATTTACCCGTGGGTCGGATGACACGTTTGATTGTAGGTCCCGGCTGCTAGTCTTAGTACAAGCAGTCGTTAAGTAAAGTCAGAGGTCTTCGGGCGGCTTGAAAACTCTCGACACCAGAGCTTGGCCACTTAGCTCATACGAAGAAAAAGACCAAAAGAGGTCAACAGTCGGTGTGGTAGGACCTTTTTATTACTTTTTATCCCGGATTAACGCAGACCACGAGGCTTACTCTCTTTTATAAGTGAAATTCAAATCATCTGTAAACTCTTCGTCCTCGCTTGCCGATTCAACTTTTTCATGTATAGATTTGATCACCTTATAAGCATCATTGTTTACATCATCATCGTTGTCTGATGATGAATCTAACGCATTCAACGCGTCCACGTCATATGTAATCCATTTCTTGGCTGAAAGATCTTTGGTCAAATTCAACCAGTTACGTGGAAGCATTTTTGCTAAGGTTACTAGAATATATTGTCCTTTGTTTGAGTGTATGCATTTTTGGGGTAAAATTACGCCATACAGATCGAATTCAAAACCGTATTGAGTATCATTATGCCATGTCTCAAACTTCATGTTCTTATCTTTGAGCTCTAAAACGTAATCTTCTACGCCAATCAAGATTATTTTTAGAGTCACCGTGGTTTTGTTCTGCCTCCAAACTATTTTAGGTTTTCGAAACAAATCTGCGGAGTCATTTTGCTTGATCGCGTTTGCATCATTCTCCTGGGAATCGTTAGCTACTGATGATAGGTCATCGGAATCTAGCGTATCGTTTTTCGAAATTTGTTTAGAAAAGTTCACTGATTTTGTTTCAACGGTGGAACTTTTTTTTGTAATATTGTTTCGAGTAATTGTTTCGATGGAAACGTCTAAAGATTTGTTTCTTTCGTCCTCTGTTTCGACATCATCTGAATCTAATGATGATTTCAATAGGAGTTGACTTGTATTTTTGCTGTTGGTTGCAAGTATAAAGCTAGAACCGCTATTGCCGCTTGGTGCTACGACATTCTCACTCAGATCTTCGATTTTATTTGCTTCAGCCTTATTTTTTTGAGACTTTGGAGGAATATTTTCATACGTTATCGCTTTCTTTAAATGATTACTTTTTGTACTATTTTTCATATCATTAACCTCATTTATAGTGGCTTTTGGTTGTGCAACATTTTCTTTAGAAGGTTGTCCAAATAATCCCAGCATCCCATTATCAACGTTTACATCCCATTTGTCTGAAACATCAGACTCATTATCACTGTCCACTAGAGGCACAGACCTTATTGGTTTTTCGAATAGAACGTTGAATGGCACGCTATCATCGTTTTTTTTATTAAGCATCGGCACCAGGTCTGTAATGGTTGAAGTCTCTTTATCAGCGTCATAATTATTATTATCATTAAAATCAACGTCTTCAGAACTGTCTGTGGCTTTCAATGGAAGAAAATCAAACGGTTCGTCAATATACTTCATTTCTTCATCAATTTCTTTCGCCAAATTGAGTTCTATCATCAGTTTATTGATAACGACGTCTTGATCAGAGTTTGTGTCAATAACTGCGACGCCGTATTTGTGCCCTCCTGTAACAGTGGCCGGTTCTTTTGTAAAATACTTTAAGAATAAATGTTTCGCATTACCTTCTTTGTTTTCGAAACAGTTGTCATCAAGCCAGGAGGTGCTAAATTCAGGCCAATCCGCACTGCCTGGAGGTTTGACGCCAACTAAGCGACACTCTATGGCTTGAAAAGGTATGCGTTGTATTAGGGTATCGCTAATTGGCTTCAATTTATTAATAGCGATGTGCCTCCAATCTCCATTATCGACAAAAAAGCAATTTACTTTCATATCGTCAATAACATGGTCTATCCTCGCTCTCTCGAATTGTTTATCGTCTGGGAATTCTGCCAGCACAATGTTGCCTGGAAATATTTCATCCTGACTAATTTCAGGAACTGTCTTTACATACACTTGTATATCTTTTTGTAGCGACTCAGTCACTTTTAGAAATTTGGTGTGACGCACTAATATCGTGTTTGCATCTGTGATCGTCGCAAAAATCACAGAAGTGAAATCGTCCTTGTCCAAATGCGCCCATTTAGGACATGTCTTAGTTTTCGGTGTATTTTTTTGTTCTTCTACGTCGTCATCACCTTCTTCGCCAATAAGTTTCTTCAATTTAGCTATATGTACAGAATTAGGTTCGGCGTGGCAACCGATCAGCTCTAATTTGAAATCTCGTTTGACAACCGTCTCTCCCAAAGAGGTTAGATCAACACAAGCTTCAGCAGTTTCAACAAAAATGCAGTTCCCTAGAGACATTGCCACTTTACCTTTCATGTACATTCCGCTTTCTCTGTCAAGCTCTGTTACTTTGTGCAAATGGTCTTTAGCTGCAATAGAAAAAGTGACATCTCTATCTTTAGGTTGTAAATTGGCAAGTCTCACTTTGACGACGTATGTCTCGATGGCTTTCAAGTCTTCAGGTAAGTAGTATAACTCTACGTCTGACACGATGGTCATTTGTTCCTTGTCCAGAAGATTAATGAGGACGTGATAAGCGTTCTTTCTGTCGCTTGGTATGACTTTCAATACTCTACATCTTTCGAAAAGGCTTTGTTGACTGGCGACAGCGCAAATATCTCCAACGTTAGGTTTACCGTGAAGTTTTCTGTTAACTTCTTTGCTGTAATGCCTTCCCATTTTTAAAGCGAGCGTATTTACATTGTTAGGTAGCTTAACCGAGTCGGTTTTTGTTGCTATCGACAGCACACGCGCGGAATATGTGACAGCGGAGTCGAAGTGTGTGATTTTAAATGTGATCACGCCGTTTTTAGGCATCCAATCCTTTGGTTGATCGTATTTCTCAAAGAATGTGTGTCGGTCAGCGCAATTCCAAACATCCACGCAGTTTCCGAGCATAAGCAGATTATTACAAATGGGAGTCAGTCTTTCCGCTTTCTTCATGTCTTTTCCTTTTATAACTTCCTGTAAAATATCATCTAGATTCGAAAGCTGTTCGTTGGTGCATCGCTTTACGAAATGCAATATTTTGGGCAATTGCTCTACGTTTGCTTTGTCCATCAAAATCTTGATTTTAACATCAGATTTTTCCTTTGCAAAGATTGACGCGTAGTTTTCGTTAAGGACGAAATATCGTTTGCAGAACATCGAAAATAGCGATGGAAGGGAGTAATGGAGCAGGTAGTTCGCATTAGTGATGTTCAGATGGGTCAAGTTTCCATCACAGCACACCAAGATAGGCCCCGAAATCGGTTCATTGTAGTTGTTCCAAGCTTCGCTTAACTTATATAGGTCATGTAAAGTCATCGAGCTATTACATGAGAATACCGTATATCGCATATCTTTCAAACCTGCCGCCAGCATATCGACTTCTTCATCCTCGCGACAAACAATCACTGTTCGTTTGGCAAAATCAATTTCCTCTAAAAACTCGAGGACCAAATCCATTTTCTTCTCATGGTTATTGACAATGTTTACGGATGTGTGTGTTTTTGAATACAACACGCATTCCTGAGAGGCTCCTATTGCGATCACGGTATCAGGAGCTTTTATGGCAAGTGGCGTCATGAAATCGCACCACTGTCGAGATGCAACCACGTATTGAACTTTCAAAGCTTTATCTGCTCTTGTCTTGAGCATCAAATTCACGTGTTTTGTAATTTGGTTTATCTCAGTATCATATACTTGAGATAGGCGTTCGCAGTCATCGAATACTAAATGACCTAGACGTCGCAAATCGACTCCGAAGTCAGTTTCCAGAAGATAAACCAACGCAGGCGCGGTGCAGATCAGCAAATGGCATCCGTTAAGCAATTCTGTTATCACTTTCGTTGTGTCAATGCCGGGATAAAAAGTGACAATCTTTTCTTCGACACTTAGAAACCTTTTGCAGAGATTTTCTACTTCCGAAACAGACAAGGCAGTTGCACAAACTATAATACATATAGGACCTACGCCTTCGAACTGTGTTCGAGCATCGGAAATCAAATTGCAAATGGCCGGAACATATCCCAGTGTTTTACCGTTCCCTGCTGGGCCTATAACAAACATACTATGCCCTCTCAAAATGTATCCCCAAGTTACGGTCTGCAATCTTTTCGGTTTGTTTATGTGCATGGTTTTTAATATCATCCGTGTATCGGTCTTAAATGGAATATCTGTTAGCTCACACTTTGGAAGTATAAGGTTATCATTTTTTGTATGCACCATCAAAGTGGGGCTGACAAGTTTCTCAACAAACACAGATTTACTGCCTTCCAAGTTTTTGAATGGATTCACGTTTCTCTCAGCTTTTTTCAGATTTTCGTATCTGATTTGTTTTAACTCAGACGTGGGCTTTATATCAGAATGAAATATGGGATTTTCATGATTTGGTTCATCTTTTGCCGAATTGGGTTCATTTTTCGGCAGATTTGGTTCAACTTTTACCAAAGCTAGTTTCTTAGACAGTTCGGTGGAAGAAGAATCTTTCGCACTTGTATCAGAAGTTGAATCTGATGTTTCATTTCTTTCTTGTTGACTTTTCAACAGTCTCAATCGAGTCTGTAAGCCGAATCTTGACAATGCTTTTACTGAGCTTTTAGTGTTTTTGTTATCAGCTTTTATGATACTCATATCTTCAGATCCAACATTAGAAATTTCATTATGTCTAGTTTTTGCAACTAAAAGAGATTGTTTAGTTATTGAGACATTTTCTTTGTTGGTTAAGCTACTATCTATTTGATCAGAACTCAAGTCAGATTTTGATGAACCTGAGTTATCAGCTCTATTTTTTCGAGACATTTCCAGTGCGAATAATTTCTCTTGCAATTGTGATGTATTAAGTCTACCGCCTTTCTTTCCCGGTCCAGCCCTTTTTATGACATCAAGTGGTACTACAGGTTTTATTCCAACATTACTCTTATTCGTGACCTTATCAGCTTTGTGACTAAATTCGACAGTTTTCGCACGCAAATTGTCACTATTATCAGTCTCGTCATTACATTCATAAATTTTTCTACCATCATCATCAAATGCCTTATGAACATCATCAAAAATATCTTTTTGCTTTTTAAACTGACTACTTAGATTAGATACCTCATTAATTTTCTTTTTGTTGTCTCCTATGAATTCTTCAACGGTATTTGCATAGTTTTCAGCGGAATTTTCACTTACTGTGATTGTTATTAGATTTTTCACATTGTGGTCGGACATTTCCATATCAGGGCAATAGACGATGCGCCGTCGATTGCTTTTGACTGGTGAAGATTTCTTAATGTTGCCATGGTGGTAATCTGGAATTTTAATTTTCATACTATACATATATAATAATGAACTAATTAATGAAGTGCATAACTTGATATATAATTCTAGCCAAACCTTTTTTGACTGAACAAAATAACAAGTCCTTATGACTGAACTAGGTCTGCTCAATATTAACACTATAAAAACCTCACAGAGAAATGCGGCCTAACATATCTACAAAGGGACACCATAATAGAATCTGATATCTTTATACAGCCTACAAATCTTATACATATTGCATGGGCAATGTTTAATGGAGGTAAATTATTTTATGAAAAATTTAGTAAATTAAATTTATCATAGCCAAACCCGTAGGAGGTAAAGTAAAATTAAAAGTAAAAAAGCCTTTATTCATCTTCATTATTACATTATGATTACTTACTTCTTTAACATGCGCATTATCTTATTATATTTAATATTATGTTAAGTCAAATTATGATTATTTAAATAGTAGTTTGTCAGTTATAATGATGTCAAAAGTATAATTATAATGTGTCAATGTCAATGTGATTATTAAATTATGTCAAATGTTGAAATGCTGATGTCGCCTCATTAGCGTAGGCCTCCCCCAGTTTGCACCAAAGCACCCGTAGGAGGTAAATAGGCAGAAATAAGTAATACTATACCTTCACAATCTTCAAACTTGTTCTTAGATATTTCTTGCTCATGATTTTCACTAAACTGCTCGTCTTTTTCAGGTTTTTCTGTTTTGTTATTAATTTCATTATTTTTTCGCCCTTTATTTGGAGTTAGTGTTTCTGATATGTCTTCTTTAAAGTCATACAGATTTTTCTTTTGCCTATTAGATTCTTCTTTGTTCGGATTCTTAACTGAAGCTTTTTGTTTAGGTCCCAAATTGAGATCTTCACTATAATTTTGTAAGGACTTGTCATCATTTTCTTTTAATTTAGCCTCAGGTTCTTTTTTTTCTGGTATCTCATCCCAATCTTCCAGATCAACAGGAAAATTGTCTGCAGGCTTTTTCTCAGAATCCTGTTTAGGTGTAGAATGTTGCACTTTTGTTATGGATTTCTGGAGTGGTTTTGCAACTTTGCGTCCATGTATGTACTCTAGCAACTTGGAGCTGTGTTTAGTGTTGGACTTAGTACCAGAAGTAGTGGAAGAGTTGGTATGGCTTTGACGTCTCACTCCACAACCCACAGATACCAAGTCAGCCTCCTTGCAGAACTCTAGATCTCTCTCTTTGATTTCTATGACTTTTCTAATGTCACAAATTGGAGCAGAGGTTTCTTCAAGCAATTTGAGGTTTTTCTCAGTCAATTCAGCTGTAATCTTTTTTGCATTTTGATGAAAAACTGTTTGTTTATTAAGCGTTTCCTTCCAGTCATAATCCACATTGCTATGTTTTTTGTAATACTTTTTTATTGCAGTTAGAACTTTTTCGGTGCACTCTGTGTTGAGTTTTAGTTTTAAATCGCCTGACTTTAGTTTCTGTACAAATGTATGATCATCTCTGATTGCAACAGATGCATTTACAAGGTATTCTGTGACAGATATATTTTTCCTTGATTCTATAATGATATCACCAAATTTGTAGATATTTTCATCAAATATTGTACGTCTGAAATGTTGTAAAAGACAATTAAACATCAGTTTCGTTATAATAATAAACAGCAGTTTTTTCACAGAAAAAAAGCTGCTCACATTGCACAAATTAGCATTGCATTGTAATAAATAACAAACTTTTTTGGAACGAAGTTCCCTATCGCGCGTTATGAAACGGAAAAATCTTACATTGTTGCGATTGAGGCAACTGATTTTTTATTACATTTTAATCATAACTGAGATTATATTACATTACATTTGTTAATAATAAAATAAAATATTATAAATTTAAAAAAAAACTTTAAACAATTCCTTCACTAATTAATCGAAAAGAACTTCATTCCATCTGGGTGTTCCTTGACACCTCTCAAGTTTTTTTTTTTTATAATAAACGGGCTTGCACTTTCTCTACAAATTGTAAACAACAAAACAACTGTCGAACATTTTTATTGATTTAAAGTTGTGATGTAAGTATAAGTACTGTATTACTTCTGGCCAAGTGCAAGTCTTTTTTTTTACACACAGCTGGTTAACCCCATACTGAAACATTTCTAGTTCGTGTTATGGTTGCTAACACAACTGATATACTACATATACAGGGTGTTTCAGTTAAGTGTGATAATACTTATACTACGCATACCTAGACATATTTAGGATTTAGTTCACAAGGTTTTATTATTCTAAGTATCGTAGATTTCAAGTAATCGCAAGTTGAACTTCAACGAAAACTTTAAGAGTTTCAACCCTACAGAGTAACATTGAACAAAGACCTTGACCTACATAGAATAACTAACCAACCAATGTCTGGAAGTACCACAATATTACTATTATTTAAATTGTTAGATGTCAGATGAAACATCAGATTGTCAAAAAGTCCTATTGAGGGTTACAAGCTATTACCCTCCACAACATTACTAAAGCTTAAATTTTATTTATATCCGTACTCAAATCTGCATCAGTGGCTTAGTGCACTTGAGTCCACCCGAGGGACGAGACTTTGCCGCGCTATAAGTAGTTGATTTTTGCTCAAATAAAGTAGCATAAGCAGCCCACGCAGTCCCAATGCTGGGATTCAGGGCCTTCTCTCACGAGGAGAGAGATATAGGCCACACACATAACACACGTCTTCGGATATTGTGGTCCTCAATCATTCGGTTTCCTCACGATGTTTTTCTTCACCGTAAAGCGAGTGCAAATTGACACATTACTTGAAAAACAAGTCGTTTGTGTTGGGCCGGAATCAAACCAGGGGCCGTCTGATTAAAAGCAGACGTTATTACCACCGAGCCATACTCGCTTTTTTAATAACAATAAAAGTAAAACTTTCAAAAACAACGTTAAAATTTTACATAATTAATAATGTACCTCATCTCCAAAATATGACCAAAACCAATTGTCACATCTAGCTTTTTTATAATCGATGTGAATAAAACTGGTCCACGTGGACTGTCGGCATTTAACAAAGTCAAGCGCAGACAAACAAAGGTCCCGCAAACAAATCACAAAATCCGCTAGCCAATAATAGCTCGGCGGTATCCTTTTGACCATAAATCTGAGCGCGCGAGAGCGAGAGAGTATGATGTCTTAAAGTTACTGCTAGAAAGAGATGTAAGGATGTGTGCGAGATTGGTTTCAGATCGGCTTATTCAAAGAATAAGGCTAGTTACATACTGATTTTTCTGTTCTCTTAATTAGATTCTTTTAATTATTAGACCTGTTAACGGAAAATACTTCATAATTGCGCCAGCGACGTAACAAAGATTTTAATTCTGATAGATTTTTAAACCCCGGCGAAAAACAACGGGATCTTATAAGTTTGACGCGTCTCTGTGTGTGTGTGTGTGTATTTGAATGTGGCACTGTACTTCCGATCGGATGCACCGATTGCAATTTAGTTTTTTTTTTGTTTGAAAGTTATGGGTATTGGGAGTGTTTTTTAACTATGTTTGATAAATATCGGTCCAATATGGCCGCCGCTACAAAATGGCGGAAGACATATTTGTTCGCAACATGCCCCAATATGTGTATCAAATAAGAGGTCTTGACTAGTAGAATACAAAAACTACAATACATTTCAGATCCAAGATGGCATTTTTAATAAAAACATGATACTCACGTTAATCCAGGATAAAAAGTAGTCTATGTGTAGGCACTTCTTGCACTCTCACTTGCGCTTTGATCAGGTTGTTAATATTGCGAAAGACCCCTATAAAATCTAAAGTGTAAAAATATTTTACATTTTATCCGAAGATTTTGCCCTGTTCTAAATCGAAATTTGAATAAAATAATCGATGAATAAAACCGTGTGTATGAAACTGTCCTTATTATTTCTCACATTTCATTTATTATTTTAAGTAGGTCAGTCAGTTGCTCTCTGACCTTCCGGGCGTGAAGTAGCTATCATTTAATTGTACGCTATCGCTATCTATCGCGTTCGCTATGCCTACTACGAGTGCGTCAACATTCTCAAACGCGAAGTATTATGATACCTCTGTGCGTGGGCGCTTCGTGAGGCGCGCGTGAGATCTATCACCAACGTTTCGTCGTCTGAGTCCAGCTTCCTGCATCAGTGGCGCATCAATGTTTGGGCGGGAATACTCGGGGGCCGCCTAATCAGCACAAAGATTTTACCAGCAAGCATGAACGCGGACGCATATACGGAGCTGCTTGCTGGTGAACTTGAAGATGAGTTGGAGTGCCTGCTATTGGCCACGTACCGCAGCATATGGTTCCAGCACGACGGCGCGCCGCGTTCGCGAGTTTCTGAACGAGCGGTTCCCGGGACGTTGGATCGGACACGGGGGCCCGTTACGTTGGCCGCCGACATCTCCGGATAAACCCAACTGGATTTTTTCTTGTGACGTGAAAAATTACGTTTATCCTGTGCCGTGCAATACTGTACTAATGTGAATCGGTACTTGGCTCGACGTGCTCGGTTATGTACCTAATTTTTTTTACCTTTCCTCTAAATTTAAATAAAATTTAAATTATTTTAAAAAGTTGTTTATTTTATACCTATCACACCAGTCTGCTCAGATAGGTAGGTAATAAGTACAAGTAAGTTATGTTAGACTTACGTTTTCAATGTAGCTTATAACTACATAGGTACCTAATGATAGGAAATGTTAACTTAAAAATACCTATGTTCTGTTTTACTCGTATATTACTCCAGACTGCTCAGATAGGTAGGTGGTAGTAGGTAATTACATTAGTACAAGTAGGTATGTGAGACTTAAGTTTTTAATCTAGTTTATAATAAATACCTACCTACTCAATGAAAGGAAATGGCTCAGATAGATAGATAGATATTAACATAAAAATAGGTTTTGTGGGTTGGCTTGGCTAGCTAGAGTTTAAATAACCGGTTAGTTAGGTACTTATTTTTTTTGTCCTAAAGCTGAAACTTCGAGTTACTAAGTGCTAGGCTACCATTCCAGTATGTCGTAGGTACCTACATAGTACCGGTACGGTAGAGCCGGTAGGTATGTAAGTCGGTCGTAACGGACAGGTACTAACAAATTCTTAATTAAGTAACTACTAATAAGGTAGGTAGGTATTTTCGGATTATGATAGCCGCCCGACACAAATTTGACGGGCGGGACAGCGCGAGATGCACTGAGGTGGGGGGTACACAGGGGCTCAAGGGGAGTGGGTGGGGCGTACCTATACGCTCGCTTGGGCTTGTGTGCGTGCTTTCTGATCAGGGCCCTGATTCTGTAAGGCCATTTCTCTATCTTACCACGGCAAGACACGTTAAAGGCGTGTAACGCGCTCTTACGGTATTCGCTATGCCACTAACCGATTCCGTAACCACAGTGACGTAAGGAATTGAGCTGTCAACTTATCGTGCCCTGCGAGGGCACGTAACGCGCCAAGACACGCTTTTTCCCATAGTAACTTCTTAATATTCTATGTCTATGACTTGTAAACAAAAAGTTTCGCATTTCATTACACACGCTCACGCATTTCATCACATTTTCCATTTTTATTCTTATAAAATAGTATCCTAAAGTACCTAATAATACTATCCTACTTCAATTGTAAGTTTAGAAGGACATATTCAACAAAATATGTCAGTTTTTAATCTATGTGTTATAAGAAAGTGTGTATAAATAGGTGATTCATTGTGAATGGTGTCGTTAAATGTATAAACATTCAATATAAAGGAAACATGGAGCCATCACCTAGACGTTGCGAGCGCAGCCCAGTCAGCCGTCCAAAGGCGACTCCGGCCCAGCTGGGATATTTGGCTGAGTACATGAAAGACCATAGTGATATGGCTTCAGGACTCGGCCATTACCTAATTTCAGGCATGGCTCGATATGCGTAACAACGTAAAAAGAAGGGCTGCTTACAACCAGGCAGAGTACCGGGGCTATGGCCCTGGAAGCACCGGACCCCCTAAAATAGTGGAGCTCAACAGCACCGAGCACCAAGTGCTGGAGGTGTTGGAGCCTGTAGCCGTCTTTGGCATGGAGGAGGTGTATTCTTGTTACAGATAACTTTGACGCAAAATTAATACAAATAGAAGAGAAGAAGATTAAAATTGAGGAGGAGGGGAATGCTAATTTTGGCAGGTACATTCAACAATAAATAATAATATTTTTCTTCAATTAGAATCTACATAAGAAGAATTCATAATTTATTTTCAAATATCTTTATGAACCTTAGTAACAACAACATTATAAAATATTTAAGTTATTTTTTATAATGTTGTTACTAAGACTTATGTATGTATGTTATAATAAATAAGAATAACAGTTATTGTTAGTTGCAATAGTTGTATGTTACAACATAACTAATTGATCCACATGTAGCACTAAAATAGATTTGAATATTATTATGGTATTTCAGTATAAACATTCATGTATGATCATTAAAATTATTTAGCTATTTTAATAGATACTGACACATTTATTTGATGATTATCTCTAGCTCCTGACTACAAAATTGAGAGTCTTCGCAGCAACCCGAGTATACCTACTGAGAGTGATCCTAACATATCACCAAGGATATATAAGTAAGCTTCTAGCATACAGCAGCTTTAAGGCTAAAGCACTTATTTTATTATCTGCTTGTCTTTTGTGGTTGTGGGACTACGGGTGCTATTGGCTTCTAAGCTCTATGATTACTTTGTCTTGTATTTGTGTCTATTAAATTATATTTTTACAATTCTTATATGTACTAGAGGGAATTTGAGCCCTATTAACACTAATTATATTAATCAAGGCACTGAAGGAAATAAAACAGCATGTTATTGTTGCTTAAATACATTTTTATTATACACTCATCGCTAACCAACAAACAAATCTCATGAGAGATTCAATAGCATGCCTATTTTACCAATTATATAATTCCATATATTAATGTATGTTTTTGTTTCAGGTTGGTGCATGTTATGCAAGATATTAGTAATAAGTTGGACAAACTAATAGAAAAATAAATCTTTTAAAAAGTTCATAAGTATCTATTATTTTAAACATAGGTACCTTACAACAATTAATTACACCAGTAGTTCCTGAGATTAGCATGTACAAACAAACATATCATACATATCTATACTAATATTATAAAGCTGAAGAGTTAGCTTTATAATATTAGAATAGATATATACATAATTGTTTATATTCTAGGCCGATTTTGCCACAAAATATTAATAAGTTGTTGTCTTACTAAATTGCCAGCAAGAGAATCAGATTGAATTAATATATTATTTTCCCTTAAACTTGCAACTGTAGTATCAATTTCAACTGCATCATTTAGGCATACATTATGCAGCACTGCACAGGCATTTACAATTTTTGCACATTTTGTGGGCTTATAATTTATAATGCAAAACACTGTGGTGCAATAAACATCGCCTCCATGCTTTCAAAAGTCCTATGCACTGTTCAACACAAACACATGTATGAACATGCATATTAGTGTAGTGGGCTTCTAGAGTGTTATCATTAGCATCTAACACAGGTGTCATTAACCATGGCCTCCATGGGGATATCCAGAGTCACCCAAAAGCCATCCCGTTTTCCCACTATTGTATTGCTGTTCGAGGTGTCTGCTTATGCTCCATGCACTCCACACAAAGCTATCATGAGCAGCACCTCCAAATATTGCACAAATGCCTGTGATATTTATATTGCTGTCACATATCTGAAACAACATATTGTTACGTGCTGGACGGGGCACTCGGGATAAAGGTTTGGGTATATGACAAAAACGTCGGTTTCGTGGATAACTAGGATTTATTCACTATGGAATGCCCACGCTGATGATACGTGTCTGGTCTTCCAACTCGTCGAAACGTCCAAATCGTGTGCAGTCGCAATCCTTGTTCCTCGCCGGAGTCGTACACTCGTAGACACTAATCGCACTTTTCGCTCGGGGTATCACTCGGAGTTAACTCTCCGACAACTCGCAGTTAACTCTACGACATCTCGCAGATAACTGTCCTCCGATCGTTCCGTCCGCTCTTTTATACCCGCTTATACAAGCTCTCGTAAGTTCTTTATGTCGAACGTTCGGAACTATTCTTCAGGGGGAATTCGAGGCAGTGTGTGAGTGAGATAGAAGATGTTTGTTTACACACGTAAACAAACAGGCGGCGTTCGGGAAGCTTTCGAATCTTCTATACTAGAAAGTTCGAGGTAACTGTAGCAGTGAGACAACAAATATGTGTGAGAGCGACACCGAAGGTATTCGTGTGTTTTCTAGAACATTCTGTTCTGGGAGCTTCGCGACATTGCCCCCTTCCTAAGAGATGCTCGTCCCGAGCATCGTCAAACTGTACTCTCGAATGTTCTGTACTAGCCTCGCGATGCTTGATGATTCCTCTCTCCCAGGGTGGCCCGACATCTTGATGGTATAGCTTGCGCGCTCTTCCAATAGAAACATAGCGATTTCTCACTGCTGCATATGTCGTGTTCTTCCGTATCCAGTAGCCCTCATCTTCTCTGTGATAGATCCACATCATCCGCTTTCTTCTCCCGACCAGATTCTTACTGTCACCAATATAACTTCCGGTGTTCTTGAATCGATGTAAGACTATAGGAACCTTAATGTCATTTATCTTCAGGTGATAACTATTTCCTCGCAGATTCTCACTAAGGCTCAACTTCCCACTGTCCCTCGGATAATTAACCTCTTCGTTTCCGATATGTGCAAATGCCTCGTTATACAGGTTCAACAACTTGCTGCTGGTCCCATTAAAAATATCAGCGTATTTCTTGTGCAATGCCTGTTCATTATCCTTAACCTCCTGGTCAGTTATCTCTCCCAAGATGCCAGCTTCATCTTCCCGAACTGCCTGGTCAGTGTCCTCTCTCAAGATGCCAGCTTCATCTTCCCGAACTGCCTGGTCAGTGTCCTCTCTCAAGATGCCAGCTTCATCTTCCCGAACTGCCTGGTCAGTTTCCTCTCTCAAGATGCTAGCTTCATCTTCCCGAACTGCCTGGTCAGTTTCCTCTCTCAAGATGCCAGCTTCATCTTCTTGAACTACCTGGTCAGTTCCTTCGCTCAAGATGCCTGCTCCATCTTCCTGAACTACCTGGTCAGCTCCTTCTCTGAAGGTGCCTGCTCCATCTTCCTGAACTACCTGGTCAGCTCCTTCTCTGAAGATGCCTGCTCCATCTTCCTGAACTACCTGGTCAGCTCCTTCTCTGAAGATGTCAGCTTCATCTTCCTGAACTACCTGGTCAGTTCCTTCTCTCAAGATGTCAACTCTTTTCTGACACTGGTACACATTGTTCAGGGCCGACAAAACCACTCTCTGCTCTTCAAGCATGCGTTTTTGCTCTTCACGCATGCGTTTTTGCTCTTCACGCATGCGTTTCTGCTCTTCATACATACACTGCGCCACCCGTATTAAGTCACCAAAATCGCAAGTTGCAACTGCACTTTCCAAATCTGATCCTTGGCAAGCAGCATCGGCCGCAGCCTGTCCACCATTCGATGATTGACGCTCTCCGCTGACACCAACAAACAGCGAGTTACTCCTGAATCGCGCCTGGTCCAGGCTGTCCTCTTGCCTTCGTTCCTGCTTCCCCTGGTGACGTCCTGCTTCCATGTTCATCCACGCAGAAACCAGTATACCACACCTTTATCCCACTTCTGACACCAAATGTTACGTGCTGGACGGGGCACTCGGGATAAAGGTTTGGGTATATGACAAAAACGTCGGTTTCGTGGATAACTAGGATTTATTCACTATGGAATGCCCACGCTGATGATACGTGTCTGGTCTTCCAACTCGTCGAAACGTCCAAATCGTGTGCAGTCGCAATCCTTGTTCCTCGCCGGAGTCGTACACTCGTAGACACTAATCGCACTTTTCGCTCGGGGTATCACTCGGAGTTAACTCTCCGACAACTCGCAGTTAACTCTACGACATCTCGCAGATAACTGTCCTCCGATCGTTCCGTCCGCTCTTTTATACCCGCTTATACAAGCTCTCGTAAGTTCTTTATGTCGAACGTTCGGAACTATTCTTCAGGGGGAATTCGAGGCAGTGTGTGAGTGAGATAGAAGATGTTTGTTTACACACGTAAACAAACAGGCGGCGTTCGGGAAGCTTTCGAATCTTCTATACTAGAAAGTTCGAGGTAACTGTAGCAGTGAGACAACAAATATGTGTGAGAGCGACACCGAAGGTATTCGTGTGTTTTCTAGAACATTCTGTTCTGGGAGCTTCGCGACAATATGTTATTCAATATTATGTTATTCAACAAAAAATAAACATAAATGTATGCATATAATGCTAGTCTTTAGTCTAGCAGTTAAACTTACTTTGATTTCAACAGGAATACAAGTATTCCTCGTCGGTGCTGTCAATTTGTCCCCCAAAACTGCACACAGATATGTAAACAGTGATTTCGTGACTCGAAAGCACTGCACAAACAGCCGGGGACAAATCAACAGAGGGTCAGCAGAATCCCGCATGAGCCTTGTATTTATGCTGTTGCGCCTTTGACGCCGTCGAATTAGCATTCTCCGTGTTTTTATTATTTTTTATTTGGAAAAAAATAGTACGGAAGATATTTACAGTGACAAGACGACAGAGTTCATAATTGTTCGTTCAAAAATCATAGTTCAGAGATTTTATTTTAGGAAGAAATAGTGATTTTGGAGCTTTTAATTAGAATTTATGCAATCAATCAAAAAATTGTGTATTATTTTATGGTTTTCTCGACCTAATTACCTTTTAATTAATAAATAAACGCTCACATCAAAAAACCGCAATTTATCGAAAAAACCGGAAAGAAGATTTTTGGACGAACACGTGTAATTGTAACGTGTCATAGACAACCTATCGTATGGCATGTAGAATACCATTTTACCGTGTCTTACCGTGCCGCGGTACGATATAAGTTACGATGTCGTGTGACGTCACGCGTTTATGGCAAGACAAGTCTGGGCCATGAAGTTTTAGGTAAAGATGGAGACCACACTTAGAACAAAAGCTTGAGGCAAATACCTACTTATCTCTTTCTCGCTCTCTGTGGGCCGACCTCTCTTTCTAGTGTGGATTAAAGTATTGCTATCTTCATATTTAAATCTCCTATAAAAAATTTTTTATTAGTCACCACACTAGTCTAACCAGTAGTAAATCACTGACAAATGATTTAACTATAAAAAATATTGAAACTATGATTAATTCAATTGAAAATTCCAAAATTTTATATCACGTGTGCATATCTGGGATGGCAAATCAACGAATTATAATCCCATTTCTTAAGGACTTGGTTATGTGGCAACATTGGCCCTATGTGCCAAAATATATCGGGCAATATGGCGGTTGTTTACTTTTCGGTTTATAGCTTCGTTTGAGAATTTTCGCGTTATACATAGCTATAATTTAAAAAAATGGTGCAAAATTGTATTGTGAGTGGTTGCGGCAGTACGTGGTGTCCAAATGGCGATATAAAGTTTCACGCGTAAGTGTTTAAATCCTGCTTTATAACATTGAATCATTGTAAACATTTCTTTGTATTTTCACTTAGTTGCCTCGCAAATCGATTAACCAGTGTTTTCAAAATAATTGTAAAAGATAACTATGTCAAGATCAAATACATTTACATTGAATTTCATTGATTTTCTCCAATTTAATTTATTTTGTTTATATGAAGAAGTACTGCTGTAGTGTGACCATATTGTGGATATATGTGGGACTTTCCATCGGACCTTAACAGTTAACTAATAATCATCGTATTATCCAGTTACTGGGTTGTGGAGATCAGATAGGCATTCGCTACATGCAATTCAGCTGCATCTGGTTAGACTGGAAGCCGACCCCAAAATAGTTGGGTAAAGATTAGGCGGATTGATTGAAATATTATTATAAATATTTATTTATATTTTTATTTAATTTTTATTCTTCACTATTCCGATATGTTAATAAATTAAGACCATAATTATGTTATATTCCAGATTTCCTCAAAATGAATCTTGAAGAAAATTGTGGCTTTACATTGTACCATAGAAAATTAAGTTCTATGAAAGCGCAAGGATTTGCAGTTTGCTGTTTCAAGAAACGGATTATGATTTAACAACAAGACGCTTAAAATCAACAGCAGTTCCAACTATATCATTAAATCAACAAACAGTATCTCCAGTCATGGTAAATATTTCACATAATTTAATTACCCATTTTACATATTTTTATCTATTTTACTATAAGAAATAATAGTAGTTCAAATATAATTATGACAAAAGGCAACATTTTGTAAAATACATCATATTATAATTTTCAGACATCAAGTACATTACATGAAGAGTCTATGGTGCAAACAGCTGCACTGGCTATACCAAGCACTAGTTCTACTGTTTATAAAAGTAATGCTCCATGTTAATTGTGCTGGCTGCAATGTTGACGACCCTATCAGTAAAAGCAGTGTCGGGAAATTCTTGGAAATATAAGCAATCATTACAAGTTAACTGTAAGTTTTCCTTTCCTTTATTTAGAAATAACGATAGTAATAAAAATAATTTTCCAATCCGACATTATCTGTCACATATGAAAAGTTTTTTGCTGACCCAATTCTTCAGGAAATAGAACATTACGCTGTGACTCTTAGGAGTGGAGAAATTCTGTGCTCTATCCTCCATCTATTGATTACTTACTCAACCCAGTCGAAAGGTATCGACATCTGTTAGAATTATTTGGAGTTAACAGATAATTGTGACTGTCAAATAATAACGGACAATAATTAGCAATAAATTAAAATTGCGACTATAATTTGAGATTTAAACTATCCTTTCTCTCAAGTTGAATCTAACTACAAATGGTGTGAGAATTTTATTATAATCGGTTAAGTGGTTTAGGAGTCCATTGAGGACAAACATTGTGACACGAGATTTATATATATATGGATATATTTAAATAAAACAATCAACTGAATTCAAGACATGTATTTCTGGTTTCACAAAATTTTCTTAATTTTTTAGGTCAGCAGCAGTGAAGAGCACGCTACTGTGATCATTTGTACAGTTGTTGTAGGGGCGTACAAGCGAAAATAAAATCGAATACCTAAAGAAAAAATACTTCAGAGAAAAACTTAAATCCTCGAGCAGAAAGTGACGCGACAAACTCAAAAATTTCAGGATATGTCGTCCTTAATAGCAACTATTAAGGAGTTCAAAAAAACACAGAAAAATCCACATGGTATTCGTTATAGTGAAAAAGTGAAAGCTTTCGCTTTAACTTTGAATTTCTATTCTGCGAAGGCTTATGAATTTTTAAAAAAACATACGTCTTTGGCTCATGTAGAAACGATATAAAGATATTTGTATCTATTCAACTGTAATGTCGGTTTCTTATCTGAAGTACTCGAATATTTAAAAGAACAAGTAAAATTGTAAGAAAAAATGCATTTAAAAAATGTTGCTTTAATTTTTGATGGAATGGCATTAAAAAAAACCTGGCCTATGATCAAAAATTGGATAAAGTTATTGGTTATGTGGATTTAGAACCAATTTCTGTAAGTGATTCAGAAAAATTAGCTTCTGAAGTCTTCGTATTTCAGATAGTTTCTCATATTTTATTTATTGCAAATAACTTGCCTGGAGAGCTGCTATCCGAATTAATAAAAACAGCAATAATTCTGTTTGATGAAATTGGTATCACCGTGAGATCTCTGACTTGTGATGGCGCATCATCCAATATAAAAGCTTATCAATATTTAGGTTGTTCACTAGGTCAAAACATTTTGAGACCGTTATTTCAACATACTAGCAGGAAGAGCAAAATTTACTGTCTGCTGGACGCTGCACTTATGCTAAAACTTGCTAGAAATGTATTGGGCGATTTTGAAATAGAGTCAAATACCGGCGATATATCGTTTGAATGTATACGAAAACTACCCGTAATCATCCGATTACGGACTCCATTAAATGTAATGATATGCATGAAACTAAGATAGTAAAACAATTAGTTTATTTTTTTTGAATGTGTATACGTGCTCACTTACAGAGCTACTAAGAAAATGTTTTTAGTGATTTACGTGGTAAGAGACAGAAATTACACAGAACAATCATATTTAGTCATGTCTAATAAATATAAAAATTATAATATACGATTTTAAATAGAAAAGGCTTTTTGTTTTTTCATATAATTATATTGTTGTTCCTATTATATTCCCGTATAATACATATACGTAATATTAAAAATAGCACACAAGATAAAAACACTTTAACACGTTCCTTACCATTCCTGCTCCTTAACACTGGTGGCGATTCAGCGGCACATGCGACAAAACTAAATTTAAAGTAGCTCTGTCTCTTTTCGTCATATATGACCAAAAAGAGATGGTACGATCTAAACCATAGACAAAACATCTAAAATCACGTCAAACACGTCCGATTTAGAGCTGATATAATTGGATGCGCTCTAAAATCGCTTATATTTTTCACATTTGACGTGATTTTAGTTGTTTTGTGTGTGGTTCAGAACGTGCCGTCTCTTTCTAGCCACCTAAGATGAAAAGAGACGGGGCTTCTTTAAATTTAGTTTAGTCGTGTGTGCCGCTGAATCGCCACCACTGACTAACTCAGAAATTTGCAAAAAAAAAGCTCAATGTGTTTCATTATGGAACAAAATTAACGATGATTTCTTTTTCGCTATTTCTGGGTTGGTCCCTTAGTACCAGTTGTTGTAATATGATTTGTACAATGGTATCTATTTCTCGCGCCCGCACAGATCTCAGTCATTCATTTCGCATTGCTGCGAGAACTAAACCTACATCTAGGTCATGATCTATTTCCGCATGAAATACTGTCCATGTCGACCCAGCGCTTTCTGCGTGATTAGATTAATGACAAACAGCCAAATTTACTAACCTATTATATAATTTTAGGGCTCGGTCTTAGTATTAATGAGATATAGATAATTATATAAATATTATTATAGACCACTATATGGACGGCAACAATTATAACTGTCCTGGGAAAAAATAAATAAAGGTTACCCTACTAGACAGAGAGGGCCTTCCCACAGAGAGCGAGATGGCGATACATAATTTTTGCTTCAAGTAGGTATTGGAAGTGTGGCCTCCATCTTTACCTACAACTTCATGGTCTGGGCCTTACAGAATCAAGGCCCAGCAGTCAGTGATCTCTCGTTAGGGTTACCACGAAAACAAATGAAAAAATAATATTTAATTTTTGTATGGTAAAAAAAAAATGTGATTTGTACTTTCATATTCTGGTATATGACTCCATGTATGATATGTATGAAGACTTTTTATTATTGTCACACTTAACTGAAACACCCTGTATATACATACATATTTTATATAGATACATATTTAACACCCAGACCCACAGCCAACAAATTTAGTTAAGCACAAAGATATTGGCCGGGCCGGGAATCGAACCCGAAACCTTCTGGATGGCAGTCCAGCATGGTAACCTTTACGCCAACGAGGTCGCCAAGTCGGACTCAGGACAAGTAAACTTTATTTCAAGTGTCAGTTACCAACTATCAAAACTAATATCAGGAAATAAAATATTAAAAAAAAAACACAACAAAACACTGCTGTTGTATTGGGCTCCCTCAAATAGTTTATGTCCCTCATTAACTTTATATTTCATTATAATATTTATTTATTTTTTACTCATAATGGGCTTGTGCTTGATCGCAGTTCACCTGATGGTAAGCGAAATTGCGATCTAAGGTGGAGCATGCTTGCCCAGAATATCGGGGAACAGGGAATTCGGCAAAGAATACCACATCTTAGCAGTACGCACAATGAAGGTGGAGGCTAACCGCTTAGTACGCGACTTAGGCACTTCCACAGTATTATTTTATTATTTAATGCTATAATGGCAACAGAAATAGCCTGGTGACAGACAGAAGGACAGTAAAGTAGGTATTACTAATAGGATTCTGTTGATACACATTGAGTACAGAACCTTGAAAGTACATTCCCATGTCATAATAATTATTTTTGATATCAAAACAACAGTTATATTAATACAGTTGACCTTAATGATGTAATGGTTACTTTGCTGAACTGCCAATCAGAAGGTTCCAGGTTCAATTCTTGGCACAGCCAACATCTTTGTGCTTAACTAAATTTGTTGGCTGTGGATCTGGGTGTTACATATGTATCTATATAAAATATGTTTGTATGTATATATGTAGTATATCAGTTTTGTTAGCTACCATATAACACAAACTAGGAATGGTTCAGTATGGGATAACCAGCCGTGTTTGAAATGTGTCTTTGTATATATTATATTACTCTTTTTAATTCTAAAATCTACTAACCTTTCGTCGATTCCTTCGACTGGTACAAAATAAGCGCGGCATTTGTTCTCTGCTATAAGTTCTCGCAAAATGGTGTTAGTGGCAACCGCCCAGTTTGCACATCTGTTTACCTGGACCTCTCCATCAATATCTATTGTTTTATTCACTGGAAGCACACCAAATAGACCAACTTGTTCGATAACCGGCTCTTTTTGCGCTTGCGATTCTATGAAAATCACATGGGGATTCACAATATGTAATATTTCGATCAGGTAAGGCTCGTCCATTTTTGCAAGCTGTTAGTTAAAACTGGTGCAAAAACAGCGTTATGTTATGTTAGTAAACACGCCATAGAAAATTTAGGCGAATAGAATTTTAGAAGAAAAACAAGTTTTGCATTTCTAATTTTCTATCCTGTGTTTCTAATACCACACTATCCGACTTGTGATCCAGTGTTGCCAACAAGCAAGACTAAGATCTCCTTACTGGTCAGTGACAGGTGCACGAAGCTACAGGTAGCTTCGTAGACAGGTGAAGAACTATTTTAAACTAACCTCTTTACGTCTTTATAACCTTTAGCATATGCCAATCTCGTATCATATGGATCAGAAAAAATGTGTAGAATTAGCTATTGCTATGGGATAATTAATGTTTTTATACTGAATACGCTTACCATTTTTTGGCATTGGTGATCTTTGTCTCGAAGGATGGTTCACACAATTATAGATGTATTTCATAGCTTTTCACTACTCAAATTCAAATTGAATACTGAAATTATATTTGGCAGAGCTCTAATATGAATATAAATAACATTGGTGAAGTAATTGTTAAGATGTGATGTAAAGTATCGGTTCAAAATAAATGATGTTCTGAGAAAATAAGATGGCAAGGTTCAGAGAACTAATATTAGTTCTAGTAATATAATAGTTTTCTGATATTTCTTATCTTGTACATCAGAAAACTATTATATCAACGTGTATGAAATAATAATTAACATTATTATTTCACAGCAACGCTTGGAGTTAATATTTATTACCGTGCTGGTTGGGTTTATAATTTGCATATAATTGCAAAGCTTGAATTATCCATACCGCAAATAAGTAACTTACCTCGAAAACTAAAATCCTCCCGGACACATTGAATACCCTTAATAAGAGGAATGCCCCAAATTGGCAACATTATTAAAATGTAATGTATAGTCTGGCAAACGAAACATGACCCTGGAAAAGAGCGGCAAATTTAAAAAATCTGAGTATAGCAACCCCAAAACTAATATAAGAGAATAAACTAATTTGATACTTTGAAATTATTTATTTTATTTCGTCTGAATAAAAATGCTTTAAGTACTTTAGGAAGTAATACTTTAGAAATTATACAATCAATCTGAATAAAAAAAAGCCGTATTCTATAATGTTTTATTCACTGTCATAATTAAAATGTGAATCTAAGACTTGTGTGGTGATCCTGTCCCGATCTTATTTTCATATTAATTTTCAATGTATATTACATTATCAGTCATATTATTCTTCCACTTCTCTGGAGTTATGGTTCCAAATGTCTCTAATCACTTTTTCTGATTCAACACCGCAAGACAGACAAGGCAATATTTTCACTTGACACTTTGCGTTTACCCAAACTTCATATCAGGTCAATGGCAGAATCTAGATTAAGATGAACCTGTTAAAGAAAAAAATGTGTTAAAATTACAATGTAACATTTTATGGTGTGATAAAAAATTACGCCGAATTTCAATTCTTTTTCTTGTTGTTTTTTATGATACTTTGAGATCATGCGGAACAACAACTCCCGTACTCCACTTTTGATGATTTTTTTTCATTTTTCGCCGAGTAATTAGTGTTTAACAAAATCATAACAACACGCCATCTTGTTTTGGATATTGACGTTGATATTATTATAGCATTGCCATATAAAAAGTTTGCAAATAATTCGAGTCTCATGTTTCGTTTGCCAGACTATAATCAACGCGAAAAAGATAAAAATGATAAAATTGCCAAGTGCGATTTGGGCTCGCTCATGAAGTCATCGTTCCGTACCATTGTTGTATGCCCGTTAAATATTTAATGTTTTATTATTTACTTCAATACATCATTCAATATTCTGTGAATGTGTTCAGGTTCTACCAAATATCGTTTTAAAACTCGAGTAAAAAACTATGTTTGTTGTACGGGATATTTAAGGAGGGCCCCCTCAAATACCCATTTAAATTGAACTAAAGTTAAAGATTTTTAAGTGTCTAGTAGCTACCGTTATTGATTTACAAAAAAATACGAAAAACTTTTATGCTATGGGGACCCCTCTTATTATTTTTATGTTTAGCATTTGTTGTTATAGCGGCATGAGAAATACATATCTTATAAAAGTTTCAGCTGTCTAGCTATTACGGTTTCTAAGATACAGCCAGATAGACCTCAGAGGCTTAGTAAAAGGGTCCCGTTGTTACCTGTTAGTTACGGAACCCTAACAATTACTTGAATGAACAGTGCAAAAGTGGGCTAAGTATCGCGCGAGCGGTATTTACAACGCGCGTACGACTGGTCCTAGCTACAATGCATGACGTATGGACGGCCGTCTCCGGACATAACATCTGTCCGGGGTAGGGTTACCATATCTCCGGATTTTTCCTGAGATTACAGGATTTTTCGACTTTTCTCAGGATTGCGGCCGGATTTTGCAAATCTCGTGATATCTCAGGATTTTTAATAAAACACATGTTACATTATAAAATCTCTTTAATTAAAAGTTAAACATAATAAAAATAATCTTCTTTTGGTAACAATTGAATAGTTTAAATCAATACTTATTTATTTAAGTAAAATAAACTAAAAACAATCTTCTTTTGGTAATAATTGCACAGTTCAAATCAATACCTATTTAACTAAACATAGTCTTCTTTTGGTAACAATTGAACTGTTTAAATCAATAATTATTTGGAATAATAAGTATTGATTTAAACTGTGCAATGATTACCAAAAGAAGATTATTTTTAATTTGTTTGTTACTCAAGTTAGTGAGCGAGCGGCACTGATATAAAACGATAATAATACCTTTTTGAGAAAAAATGTTAAACTGTATAAAATCTCAGGACTTTTCCATGGAAATCAGGCCTTTTCTCCGGTCTTTTGATTTTTTCATCTGGTAGGTAACCCTAGTCCGGGGGGATACGCCTTTGCTAGATGGAGGCAGACCGTCGTCGCTCCATATACCTCAATAAATTGCAAAAATATAATATGTAAAATATAAGAGAAGGCTCCCCATTTGGTTGTAAATAAACATAAGAAATAAAGGTAATGATTTAAGCTATAATAGATAACAAATTTCATCCAAATCGGATAATCCGATTGAGCGTGTAAAAATTTGATTAAAAAAAATACGTTTATAATTATAGTAGGAATAAGGTTGGTTCAACATAAACTAGGCAAAAAAAAACAACTACAACAATTTATAATTGTTATATTTAAATCAGTCAAAAAAGTCACACTTTATCATTGATCAACTTATTGTTTAGTAAAACAATGGTTGTCTAACAGATAATAGGAAAAACAGATTAAAGTATGTCAGGAAAAACATGATCTATGGTTGTACACATAACACTGATACAATTTAAACTTTAAATCTTAGGGATAAAAATCTGTCAACTTATGTCTTTTCTCACAACATCTAGTTGTGAACGCTACCTAATTTACGCCTAGAAGAAATCGCTTTTGATGACAAAGCCGCCATTTCTTACAATAATTATAAGTTTATTTGTATTGTCTTTTTAATGTATTGTGTTGACATAAAGATATTATCCAATTTTTAAAACTACCGATTTTTTATTAGACTTTTCAGTGTGCAAAACATATATTTAAATATGTAACTATATAAAATATGAATGTCTGTATATGTAGTATATTAGCTATGTTAGCAACCATAATACGAACTGGAAATTGTTCAGTATGGGTTTAATCAGACGTGTGTTAGTTACTTTCAATAGTAATTTCGTCTTAACAGTCGAAATTAGTATTGAAAGTATAAAGTAATAAAATATGTATAAAAATGAGTGTGGAACACAGCAGGAAAAGTAATTATTATGCAACAGTACAATTAATATAACAGCTATAATTATAATTAGTACCTTTAGGTATATATAACAGTGTTGTGTTCCATAAGTATTAATTATGTTGTTATCAACAAGTAGTAAAGGATACATTTTTCAGTAGAATGTAATCTAAGAATGGCTGTGGAACATAACAGTAATAATTATAATTATTACTAAACACAACAATGTTGAGCCCCACCAGTAATAATTATGTTGTGTTCAACACAATGTAATAACAGTAATGGTAACATAGCAGTAATAATTGTGTTCAACATAATGTAATAACAGTAATGGTAACATAACAGTAATAATTATATTAATTACTAAACACAACAATGTTGAGCCCCACCAGTTATAATCATGTTGCGTTCAGCACAATGTAATAGCAGCAATGGTAACATAACAGTAATAATTATATTAATTACTAAACACAACAATGTTGAGCCCCACCAGTAATAATTATGTTGTGTTCAACACAATGTAATAACAGTAATGGTAACATAACAGTAATAATTAAATTAATTACTAAACACAACAATGTTGAGCCCCACTAGCAATAATAATGTTCTGATCTGCAAATAGTAAGGGGAAATAAATTGCATAAGAATGTAATATAACAATAGGTGTGGAAGAAAACAGTAACTGTAACATAACAGTAAGAAATATATAAATTAAAAAAAAATGTGTTTTACAAGTACTTAATAGGTGTGGAATACAACAGTTATAGTTATATTAATAATTAAATTATTTTATTAACTTATATTTAACATCTTTCTTTTTTCTATGTACCCCTCTTAGAGATTGAGATCTAGATAAAGTCCCGCAGTCAGAAATAATTTAATCAGCTGGCAGTGACTCAAAAAGAGCTTGTGATTCAGAGTATTAAGGTCAGACCTCTGACTTGCTATAGAGAAAGGTATTTTTGAACAGTAAGACTAAAAATGGAGGTCATTGTTACTATAAATGGCATCCATTGCGAAGGCTTTTTTGAGACTCGGCCAGCAGGATTATAGGCAGGCTGGCAAAATCACCAAGAACTGCTGTAAAATAAAAAAAAAATCTTTCGAATACACTATAAAAAACCCGTTTTATTAACCAAGTGGTTCCCAAACTGCTTGGTTTTTACACGATAATACTATAAAAACAGTATTTCTATTCTTTGTAAATATTATTCTTAAGTCCTGTAAAATATAATATGTAGTACCACTTGAATAAATAAACATACATGTTAAAACTACAAAAAAAAAACAAATATTGAGAAGTGCTGTACACATATTTTCTCATGTCATTAAAGTGGGTATCTCCTGTAAAAAAAATAAAAACAGTATAATTTTAATCTGGATAAAAAACTATATATGTATGAAAAAAATATGTATGTAGAATGTTCGGAAATTTGAATGTACTGACAATATTGTCATACTTGAAGTGCCAGCTTCAGTTGGTACAGTCCAACTATGTACCCTCTTATGTTTGTAGCAACCTTAACATAATTTACATACAAAAAACAATATATTAAAAGTGTTAGGAAATAGGAACTTTTATAAACATACTATGGAGCATCTTTTAGTAATAACTAAGGTGTGAGTGGGCCATAAATTATGTGAAGAGAATTATTATTACATTTTAGATAATTTTTCACCCCCCTCCTTTGAAGAGATTTCGTAAGATTTTCTTCATCTCGGGGATAGGGAAGGTTGCCCATTATTTGTATGTTTGAAATCACAAACCTAACTAATTTTTCACACAATTTAACATCATTTCCAACTAGAAAAAAAAATGTTTGATATCAAAAATATAAATATAATTCCACACAATTTAACATCATTTTCTACAAAAAAAAATGATATTTGCTAAGAAATCCCTTCCCTTTTATCTGTAAGTGAGATCATCTGGAGGCAGAATTTAGTTTGATCCCCTCCCCTTAGAACACCTAATACTTTATGACATTTTATGAATACCCTCTTAAGTTGTAGTATAATAATTCGAATCAGGCTATTGTGCCTTGCTTTCCTATGATTTGTTATAAGGTTTGTGGCCATATTTTATACACTTTGGTGCAAAAATATATTTCAGGTTTACATTTAAACAGTTATATCATCCCAATCACTATCACTTTCAACAGAACTGCTAACAGTTTCTATATTAACCAACTTATTTGTCTCTTTAACTTGTTTGAGTATTTTTTTACGTTGGTATATGTTTAAAATCAATTTTACATCATTAATTATTAGATTAGAGTCATCTTTGACTAGAGTGTTACAGTTTGGGTAGCTTACGTGCCTAGTCCCTCGACCGACGGAGACTAAGTCTGCGTCTTGGCAGAGTTCGAAATCTTTTTGCTTCATTTCTAGAATATTGCTGATATTCAGAACAGATGTGTCCACAACCAATTTGAATGTTTCATTCAATTCATTCATCAATTGCTTCTTTTTTTCATGCAAAACTGTTTGCTTCCTGAGAGTTCCTTCCCAGTCCGAGTCTGCTACATTGTGTTTTTTGTAATACCTTTTTATAGTATTAAGTATATTCTCAGTTTGTGCCGTGTCAATTTTTAGGTTCAAACTGCCGGTTTTTAGTTTCTGTAGGAAAGTGACTTGGTTTTTTATTGCAATCGGTGTACGAATAAGATGCTCTGTAACTGATATTATATTATTCTTTGTTTCTATGATGATATCACCAAACTTGTAGATATTGTCATCAAATATTGTGCGTCTGAAAAAAAGTAATTAAAGAATAACATCAGTTACATGTATTTCAGTGTTATGCATTAAAAACCAGTAAAAAGGTAGAGACCTTCAGGGCTATCACAGGTAATGGACAATTTATCCATCGGGAGGGGAAAAAATCTGTTCTTTCTTGTTAGTTTTATTATTCTATTTTAAAGCTGTGCTCAAAGTTATATTTATTAAAAGTTTCCTTAAAGTCTATGTACCACAACTTAATAATATTTCTCAATTTGTAAAAAAAATTAAGATGCAATAGGATTACTTGCATCCCCCCCCTGGGATCGCATTGTTGAGGCGGGGGGGCTCAGTAACCGTGACCTGGTCACCCACGGTGAAGTGAAGAGGGTCCCTGAGGCCGGCCACTCCCTACACTTGTATTCCCAGTACGCAAGTTCTAGATGGAGTGGCACCAGTAGGTTGCGGGATCTCGTTTCAGGGGGGTTTCGCAACAAAGGCGGGCTGCGGTGTGGTTTGAGAGGCACCGCAGCTGAAGGTGTGGGACCGCGGCAGGAGAGAAGTGTCGGTATTACGATGCGCCGCTTTTCCTACCTGCCGCGGCCTCGACGGGGTCGCCACCGTTGATGGCGGACGTGGGGGCCTTGGATGTCAGACTGGGGCTGTCTGGCGTCCATTGCACTCACGGTCCCCAAGGTGGTTGCAGTGCATTACGTGCACTGCAAGGGGAGTCATCCCCTGAGGAGGAGTTTCTCAGGCTAGCCGAGGTGGGCGGGAATCAGACGATAATTTATCCCTGCCAATATATATTTATCCCTTTATTATTTATCATGTTAATTGAAGAGTATTTATCATCGTTTATGGGGAAACAGCTGGGAAAAGGGGTCCACAATAAATGACAAGTGGAAATATCTTATAAGAGAAATTATTCCTTGTAGCCCTAGTAATAAGGTGGAATTCCACCGATTTATGATCTTAATAACTGCATAAAGTGCCTATAAAATGGCTAACTAAGGTGATCTGAAACAATCATCTTGGTTAGGCTGTCTGTGATGCACAAGACTGACATTTCACATTTCAACTTTGTATTCCCAATTTTCAAAATGTTATTGTTTAATTTCCAAACAACTTGTAAATTGATTAATATATTTTAGTTTTTAAATACAAGATAAATGTATATGGATAGATAATTTTTTTTTGGGAGAAGTCTTTGGCTTCCATTATACAGTTTTTACAACTAGTTTGGAAGCCTTTGGATTCCATAAAATTTTGTTGATTTTTATTTATTTACCATGTCAAATAAAGATATTTTGTATTTAAAGTGGCATTTTTATCTACCCGCTACTGTGGGTCAGATGACATGTTAAATTTTAGGTCCTGGCTGTTAGTCTAAGTACAAGCAGTTGTTAAGCCAAGGTAGAGGTCTTGAGGCGGCTTGAAAACCTGACACCAAAGCTTGGTCATTTAGCTCATGTGAGGAAGAATAACTAAGTAAAAGTAAAAGAGGAAGTAGTCAGTGCTACGTCAGCGAACAGCTTTAAAAACCGGCTTGATAGCTGGCTGCAGAAAACAAAAAAGTCTCTTGCTAACCTGTGATCAGTGCACCAGTGGACTTTAAACATTGACATAGAACAATGGACATTTTATGAACTGTTAAAAATTTAATTTCAACTCAGTGTGATATAGGCATATCAGCATTTTGCTGCTCGCCTATAAATCAAATAAATAAATAAATAAAAATATTATTAATTATTGCTAATTTGGTAAATGTACATCATAGTTTTTTTTTAATGATGGATAGGCAGGCGCTTGATCGAAACTCACCTGATGTGAAGCGATCTAGGGTGGAGTGCGCTTGCTTAGAAGAAACCGATTCACTCTCGCCTTAAAGACAGCGAGGTTATAGTTCAGAGGGAACAGGGATTCCGGCAAAGAGTTCCACAGTTTAATGGTCCGCACAATATACTACCTATGTGGAAGCGAAACGCTTCGTGCGGATTTTTGGAACTTCAACTGTATAGCGGTGCCTCCTAGCCGTCTCCCTGCTCATCCGATAATGGAAAGGGGCCGGAGGAATTAGCTGATGCAATTTTATTTCAAATGTTAAGTTAAAAAACTTAAGTAAAATAATTATGTCATAAATGCTTGTTTGTAAACTGCATTAAGTACTTTATTATTACCTTTCGTCAACTTGAATGGGTACGAAGAAAACACCGTCATTTTTACCGCCAAGAATTTCGTGGAAAATGTTGTTAGCTGCAACAGGCCAATGTTCACAGATCTCCGGCTTTACTTTCCCATCAGCTTCCAGTGAGATTGTGCCGGGAAGCACCCCGTAAAGACCCACTTGCTCGAAAACCGGTTTGTGCTTCTGAACACGAGATTCTATGAAAATCATGTGGGGATTGACTATGTGTATAACTTTAATAGGGTACGGTTCCCCCATTTTGTGAACTTAACTGTCTCAAATAACTTAATTAACAGATAGTATAGAAGTGTAGACTTATAAGATTCTAAAAGGAAAAACGTGCGAGCTGCGACGGAGGAACACTGAAAAGAAACACGAAAAGTTAAATGGAATTCATGTAGGGTTGCCAGTTGTCTGGACTGTTTTTGCGGGTTCCATGGGTATGAACGTAGAATGATAATAACGTATGAATCAACATTACTATTTCCAATACCGTAAAAAGAGAAGACACAATCTTCTTCTCCTTTACCATTTCCCACTAGGTGGGGTCGGCACAGCCTTTAAAAAAACCCTGTAAAAAGAAAAGACAAAATACCAACAGAATTTTCCTTATAAGACGAACTTGACGTTCCCCCATATATATGGAAAAAACCCATACATTCGCTTTAAGAGATAATAAGTATCAATAAATATTAATTAACAACGCATTATAATCACGTGGGCCATTGAGCTACCATTTCGATCACAATTAAGAAAATTTTCCAATTACGCTTAAAGTAAATATGGTTTCGTTTATTTAGGTTAGGCTTAATTGTGTAAATTCGTGTTTTTAGGGATTATTATAAATTTAGAATTAAAATCTAGAAAATCTCCACTGACTAAAATCCCTTTGAATTTGGGGGGAATCCCCAAGCTGGCAACAACGAATCCAAGTCAAAAGGTCCGTTGAAAGCGTAGACGGAGTTCTCTGTCTACATTGACCTCCAATACGAGAAAATACATATTACATAACTGTGGTACCTATATTCCAATAAGTTTTTTTTTTATCCTTGATAGGATAGCGTTTGACTACAGCTAGCCTGATGTTAAGCTGCACTGCAGTCTACGGTGTGGCACGCTCACCTAGAAGATACCTATTAACTCTACTTTTGAAGGCCCCCGGATGATACCTCTCAGGAAACAGACTCAGGTAGTGAGTTCCAATGCTTCGCAGTCCTAACATTAAATGTCGACGCAAAGCGTTTTATACAAAAGTTTGGAACTTCAACTCTGTATCGGTGTCTCTTCACTGTCTCTCTGCTCGTTCTGTAGTAGAACGGAGATGGTGAAATCAAATTATGAAGTTCCATAGCACACTCCCCGAAATGTATCCGATAAAAAACCGACAAACTAGCAACCTTGCGTCGGTGCTCTAGGCTCTGAAGCTTCGCCTTCGCAACGCAAGAATTGCCGATGAGCTTCTTAGCTCGTTTCTCAATGGACTCAAGTGCTTTTAGCTGATATTTGGCAGTTTATATTTGAATAACTTATTGACTCAGGCGTTACTTTGCGGAAATCCATTGTAAATACGACAAGTCGAGAGTTACTCTCGACTTGTCGTTCGAAGAGTCAGCATCTCCTGATGATGCCTTGTGGTTAGGCGAAACACGTGTAGAGTTAAGAATTTCCGAATTGTGATATGTAACGCTAATCTTAGTTAATTTTTCCTTTACTTATCTTAATTTGGATTTTCGGATCACAGCGGAAGTACACTAGATATTTAATTTTGTCTTCTAGTTTATATTCGTTCATCCCGAGTCTGAGCTATCTCCATACCAAATCATGCCAATCGATTCAATCGTCTAAGCGTGAAGATGTAACAAACATACACACTTCCATGCCGGACTGCCAACCAGAGGGTCCCGGGTTAGAGTCCCGGCACGGTCTTTGTGATAAACTAAATTTGTTTGCTGTCGGTCTGGGTGTTAAAATATGTATCTATATAAAGTATTTATGTATGTATATGTAGTATATCAGTTGTGTTAGCAACCATAATACAAACTATAAATGGTACAGACCTCAGAATACAGAAAGAACCCGCTGCATTTTTACAGGTAGGAACGACATAAGACGGCATAATTTAGTTAAATTGGTACAACGTCGTACGTTCCGACGGTCACAGAGTGACTGATCGGTCGCGCGTCAAACTACTCTATTTATGAGTAGTTTTAGTAGCTTCAGTATTAGACGCGCTCACGGTTTCTGGTTCTTTCTGTATTCTGAGGTACGGACTTACGGATGGCCAAACTGTGGAAGTCCTTGCCGGAATCCCTGTTCCCACTGAACTACAACCTTACTGTCTTCAAGGCGAGAGTGAACCGGTTTCTTCTAGGCAAGCGCGCTTCATCCTAGACTGCAATATCACTTAACATCTGGTAAGTTGTGGTCAAGCGCAAGCCTATTAAGCGTTAAAAAAAGCCCTGCAGTGTATGAAATATGTCCTAATAGCTATTTATATACATCTTTATTCCAAAGACCTAGATAATAAATCGAAAATAAAACACGGAATAATTTGTGATATCATTCATTAGAACATTCTAGCCTTCAACAAAGGTAATATATTAATTTTACAATAATTATAATATTCATAAATTAACTAATAGTATAATAGTAGGTAAGAAACTTTAAACAAAAACTAAGGATAAAATAACATAGGTGCAACTAAACATTTGTTTTCATAAATACAGTGTAAACTCCATGTAACGTCACTCGATTTAACGACAAACTAAAGCGTCGAAATTTAGTCGGCTTTAGTTGGTTTAGCTTGTATTCCATACAATGATACATTCTCTCCATTTAACGCAAATTCACATTCCCTTTAGTGTCGTTATATAGAGTTTACATTGTACATTGGATTTGCTATGTTAAATAAAACTTGATAAATTAAGGTTCTTGAACCAGAGAAGATTTTGGACATTCTAAAACTTAGCCCATTAAGTTTTTTTACAATACCTACAATTTTCTTACCATTATCACAATAAGACATACATTAGAGCTTCGATTATCCGAACCTCGATCAACCGAACGACCACTCTGAGTTTAACCTCTTTGAACTGTTTAACCCCAAAATTCAAACAAAACATTTTTTGAACAGAACCCTTGTTACTCTCTTAATGAATTAATGTCACATTGTAGCAGTATCATAGTTATAAAGCTTTCATATTGAACACCCAGACCCACAGCCAACAAATTTAGTTAAGCACAAAGATGTTGACCGGGCCGGGAATCGAACCCGGAACCTTCTGATTAGCAGTCCGGCATGGTAAACTTTACGCTAACGAGGTCGTCAAGAAGTAGTATAAGTAGTTCGGATAATCGACGCTGTACTGTATTTTAATAAAGTATATATTTATTTATGTTCATACAAGGTCACGGGCAACTTACGCTAAAAATTTGAAGGGCGGCTTTCGCACGTCAATGCAAAAATCTTTAGTTTGGACGAATTTTGAAAATTCGCTCCAAAAAAACTATTGAAACGAGAAAAATAAGCTGTTCCAAGGAAAAGGGTAAATTAAGGTCGATACGCGGCAAGATGTAAGAAATGTTTTTTTTTCTGCGAATTTTCAAAGTCCTAAAATTAATATTGTTTGCCTAGACGTACTAAAACCGCCCAAACCAAGAAACTTATCTACCCTCTAACTTGATAGAAATGGACTACCAGCGAACTAGAATAAACGGAGGAGTAACCTCCATACAATTTCCGCTTAGAATTAGAATCCATCTACGCACACAATTATACTGCTATCCCAACGAAACACACACACAAAGCTCGCACGCGATTAATCGCCGCCACACCATGTGACACTACGCGGGTAGCTGTTTTGCCCCGCCCACCGCGGTATTTTACGCGTGGGCGGTGGAACCATTTTATCGGCCAAGTTACTATTCTATTTATTCTAGTTCGCTGTGAGTCTAGTCAACAAGTGCCTTTATGTTCAACTTTTTTCAGCAGTGTCCGAAAATTATGATTGAGGTGTCATTCATTTCGGAATGGCATCTTGATAGTTTTCTTTATAGAATTCGTAGTTTATGACACCTCAATCATAATTTTCGGAGACTGCTGAAAAAAGTTGACCAAAAAGGCACTTGTTGACTAGACTATGTCTACCACCCATTTCTTAGGCATATAAACTCATGTTTTCTTTAACCCCTTAAGATGCTTAGAAAAACATTTTAGGTAACATTTCTAACCAAAATTTTTGAATATTTACAAACTAGTTGCGCCCCGCGGCGTTACCCGCGGATTATGATATATCAACTAAGGCTGTGAAAGAAACAAAAGTCTTAAATGTTACTTCTTAATGCTCTCCCTTTAAATTGAAATTTTTATATATTGATGTGAAATACCATTTTAGCGCATGTCATTTAGCGTGTCATATTAATATGTATTTCTTTGTTATTATTTGACACCAAAACATTTTTGTTTCTATTCTAAGTGTCATAATTTTTAAATGTGACACTATAGAGATGTCAAATGCTAAAGCATAATATGACAAATCATATTAACCATGTTATGTTTATCACTAATTGATTAACATGTGACACTAACTAACGTCTTGACATAAATAAATTTGGTTTAGTCTTCAGTGTTAGAATGTATTAATTATGACACCGACAAGGTGTCAAATATTATTATACTGCGTGTCATATGATATCAATAATGCTTATTTCTCTCCTCTCTGATTAGCATATGATACCAACGAAGTGTCACATGACATAAATAAATTAATATTAGTCTTCAGTGTCATAATTTACAATATGACACTACTGTGGTGTCAAATGCCATCATAGCGCGAGTAAGTGTCTATTTTATCATATGACAAACGAAGTGTCACATGACATAAATAAAATAACATTAGTCTTCGGTGTCATAATTTACAATATGACACTACCGTGGTGTCAAATGCCATCATAGCGCGAGTAAGTGTCTATTTTATCATATGACAAACGAAGTGTCACATGACATAAATAAATTAATATTAGTCTTCGGTGTCATAATTTACAATATGACACTACCGTGGTGTCAAATGCCATCATAGCGCGAGTAAGTGTCTCAAAGCACGCGCGCCCCCTTCGCTCGCCCAATGTACGCCGCCGCAAGTACTGCTTAGCGCCCAAACGTACGGAGTGAAGAATTCTTCAGGTCGCTCTTCTTCCACGTACTTGAATTTTAGGTCGGGGAATTTCTGCAAAGGGACAACAAGAATAAAAAAATTGGCCAAGTGCGAGTTGGGCTCGCGCATGAAAGGTTCCATACAATTTATTTTTTAATTTATGACATAATTAAATATGGGGCTGAAACAAATATCGTTACAAAGATCAAGTAAAAAACTACTTAAAAATTACGTTTGTTGTATGGGAGCCTCCCTCAAACATGTATTTAATTGAATAGAATATTATATTATTTATTCATCATAACGTATCATATTACAAATACAATTAATATCAATAACAAGATACAGTATGGACTTGTCAATTACAATGTACAATGCAAAACAAAAACATACACAAATACATTATCATCATATTATACATTTCACTATATCATATAAACATTTTATAATTTAATTTGATAGCTTACATACATTTATATAATTTATGTCAATTTTAAGCAGCTACCGTTATTGATATATAGCAAAAAAATTCGAAAAAACACGTTTACTGTATGGGACCCCCCTTAAAATTTTCTTTTTATTTTATAATGAACTAGCTGACCCGGCAAACGTTGTTTTGCCTCACTTAGGGGTATGAAAAATAGATAGTGTAGCTTATATGACACGTTCGTAGATTTACCATAGCAGCGCCATCTAATGATTACTTACTCAACCCAGTCGAAAGGTATCGACATCTGTTAGAATCATTTGGAGTTAACAGATAATTGTGACTGTCAAATAATAACAGACAATAATTAGCAATAAATTAAAATTGCGACTATAATTAGAGATTTAAACTATCCTATCTCTCAAGTTGGATCGAACTGCACATGGTGTGCGAATTTTTTATAATCGGTTAAGTGGTTTACACAATGTTTGTCCTCAATATATTAAGATAGATAAACTGTGACCAACTACGATGTACACATATTTCTGCAAATAATCTTTATCTTTACCTTCAATCTGTCGCTCGACCACTGCTCGGCGCCTTTCTTGATACAAGCGAGCACCTCCGTCACTCCCAGCTCTCCGCCAGCACCCTCCTGCACCCGCTGCAGACGCGTCGAGAAGTAACCGATCACCTGCAGAAACAAATAATAGTACATTGTTACCCTAGGGGTGAAATCAACTTATTTAGGCCCGATGGTTTGGCCAATAGTTCGAGGGACTAAATAAATCTTTAACCCTTTTGACGTGACAACGTCTTAAATTAGGTTGCGGCTGGGAGTCACGTATGAAAAAGTGTAACGCCCGGTAACGTTACGATGAGTCACCGAACGAGAGAGAGGCCCGCCGAATGCCTTGCGTCTCTCTCCCACTCAACTATGATCGGTCTGCCGCGCGCGCAGCACGCGGCAGACGTTGTCACGTAAAATCTTCGCCCGTAAAACCGACTTTACAGGCAACCATTTTTTTTTATTTAAATTAAGTAAAGACTGTGCTTTTTATTACATATACAAGGAAATTTGAAAAAAAAAAAAATAGATAAATATCTATATTTTTTCATCCACTTTTAAAAGCTTTATAAATATAAGACTGCAAAATAAATACAAGAATGAAGATTCTATTATTGAGTGTGACATGAATCCATTGAGATTGTATTAATCGGCAGATTGTAAATCTCTTAATATGCTTCAATTCCGCCCTTGAAGATACCCTTTAGCCACCTGTTGGCTAATGTTAGTAGAGTAAATGAAACAGCAGTTACATATTGATACAATTATTATGTAAAGGAACAATATCTATTGAATTATTACTACGTTTATTTAAATCAAATTTCATTCGCGCCTTAGTGGTGTATAGCGGCCGCACCTTGTTGCTCTCTCGCTCGCCCGCGCGCGCACCGCTTACACCTCGCTTACTATAAGTAAATATTACGGTCCGGCGCGCGCGCAGTCGGCCGGAGTCTACGACGCTGGGATGGTGTAATAATGTAGGCCACTACATCCCTCTACACCAGAGCTTGGCCACTTAGCTCATACGAAGAAGAAGAATCAATGAATCTACTACCTTTTGTTGACGTGACAACGTCTTAAATTAGGTTGCGGCTGGGAGTCACTTATGAAAAAGTGTAACGCCCGGTAACGTTACGATGAGTCACCGAACGAGAGAGAGGCCCGCCGAATGCCTTGCGTCTCTCTCCCACTCAACTATGATCGGTCTGCCGCGCGCGCAGCACGCGGCAGACGTTGTCACGTAAAATCTTCGCCCGTAAAACCGACTTTACAGGCAACCATTTTTTTTTATCTTAATGGGCTTGCGCTTGAACACAATCAATGTTGACACTTACCATTTCAATATTCTGCGCCATGGGTTGATGTTTGGGGTCGGTGAACAACTTGCGCTTGTGTAACAACGCGTAAACAACGTTCAGGTTGTTGGGCAGCTGATGCGTGAGACAAGAGTTTATTATTTCCAACAACATTCTTATTACTTCGTCCAACACTGCTATGTGGTCCATCTGGAAGTTGGAAAAAAATTGGTTATCTGTGAAATCGGTTTATAGATACTAGTGGCGATTCAGCGGCACACACGACTAAACTAAATTTTTTAACTGACAAAACACTTAAAAAATCTAATGAATTAACAGGGTTGCTCATCTCCAGTAAATAATTGCAATGCCTTATGGGTAATTATGTAACTGTAGAGTGACATAATATTGCAATAAATTGTTTGACTTTGACTTAAAGAAGCCCCGTCTCTTTTCATCTTAGGTGGCCAGAAAGAGACGGCACGTTCTGAACCACAGACAAAACAACTAAAATCACTTCAAATATGGAATGTGCAGGCAGTTTTAGAGGTGATACAAGTGAGTGCGGATTAAAGTCGCCTATATTTTCTACATTTTACGTGATTTTAGTTGTTTTGACTATGGTGCAGAACGTACAGTCTCTTTCTGGCCACCTAAGATGAAAAGAGACGAGGCTTCTTTAAATTTAGTTTAGTCGTGTGTGCCGCTGAATCGCTACCACTGGCTGCGCTCCGCGGTGTTACCCGCGTTTCGATCAAGCGCTTGCTTATCCATCATAAAAAACCCGGGATTATTGCATTTATATTTATGATGGATAACTTGATCGAAACTCATCTGATATTAAGTGATGTTGCGATCTAGGGTGAAGAAGTATCAACATAAACACTCGCACACAAAATAAAAAAAAAGTTATCTGTAAAGTCGGATTATGAATGACTTGATGATGAGCTTTGATTCGCGGTGTTAATCGCTTTGATCCTGGATAAAAGTAAACTATGAGTTAATCCAGGATGTAAACTATCTCGACACCAAACTTCATCGAAATCAATGCAGCGGTTGCAGTGTGATAGATATATATAGAACGACTAGCTGACCCGGCAAACGTTGTTTTGCCTCACTTAGGAGTACAGTGCCATCTGTTAGAATCGTTTGGAGTTAACAGATAATTGTGACTGTCAAATAATAACAGACAATAATTAGTAATAAATTAAAATTAAGACTATAATCAGACAGTTACGGTTGGAAGTGAGACGCTAGAGAGGGTCGATCAATACGTATACCTTGGACATGTTCTATCTTTTGACAAAGAACTGCAGAAACGTGAGATTGCACGGAGAATCCAGCTGGGATGGGCGGCGTTCAATAAGTTCGACGATATCCTAAAGTCCGTCGATGTTCCACAAAACCTGAAGACCCGCCTCTATAACCAATGTGTCCTGCCCACCATGACGTACGGTGCCGAGACATGGACTCTTACTAAGGAGATAGTTAGTAAAATTCAAGTCGCTCAAAGATCCATGGAGCGTGCTATGCTCGGCATCAAATTGCAAGATCGCGTGAGGAACGTCGAGATCCGGCGCCGCACCAAGGTGCGTGACGTCGGCAAGACAATCACCAAACTCAAATGGTGCTGGGCAGGACATATTGCGAGGCAGAGCGATGGTAAGTGGGCCAAAACATTGACGGACTGGAGGCCTATGACAGGCAAAAGAAGCGTCGGTCGACCAATAACACGCTGGGTCGACGACATCCGGAACATCACAGGCAAGACATGGATGAGAGCAGCGCAAAACCGAGATGACTGGCGTACTAGAAGAGAGGCCTATGCTCAGTAGTGGGCGTCTACGGGCTGATAATGATGATGATGATGAAGACTATAATATGAGATTTAAAAAAAATACTAAAAATATCTCTCAAGTTGGATCGAACTGCACATGGTGTGCGAATTTTATTATAATCGGTTAAGTGGTTTAGGAGTCCATTGAGGACAAACATTGTGACACGAGATTTATATATATTAAGATAAACACTTTATTAAAACACTCACAAAAAAGAAAGTAAATTAAAGAAACTACTTTCATTCGATATTTAAGAGCTGGGCTCTTGTCTTTGGAGTTTTTTCCAGGTAGTTCTGTCTTCGGCCAAATCCTTGACCTCCCTATACGACATGACTTTCGCCTTCTCCTTAATTTGGTCTAAAAGTGATCTTCTAGGAAACACTTAAAGTACTTAAAAGCTAGTGCCTTAACTGGCGATCTTATCGCTAAAGGCGATCTCTTCCAGGCAACAAATTCCAGGAAAGTGCACAAAGGACGACCTCGTTAGCGTAAAGGTTACCATGCCGGTCTGCTTATCAGAAGGTTCCGGGTTCGATTCTCGGCCCGATCAACATCTTTGTGCTTAACTAAATTTGTTGGCTGTGGGTCTGGGTGTTAAATATGTATTTATATGTAATATGTATGTATGTATATGTAGTATATCAGTTGTGTTAGCAACCAGCTATACGAGCTAGAAATGGTTCAGTATGAGGCTAACCAGCCGTGTGTGAAAAAAAAAAAGAAAGAACTTAAAACGTTTTTATGGCATTAATTGAATTTTAAATAACTTACGATTTCTTCAGTTTTTTCCTCCTGTTGATGGGGTAATTCTAATTGGTTTATATCTCCTCCTGAGGACAAAAAAAATAATAAACTTGATTTTTTTTTAAAACTTCTAACCTATAGCGTCCCAAAGGCAAAGGTCTCCCCCGATGATCCCCACGCTTTTCTGTCTTAGCTGCTCCTCTTTTATTTTAATTCAACTGACTAAAATAAAAAATAAAGCAATGAATTGGCTACTTGAAGTGATGGCAGTTCAGGCGGGCATGCTGCCCGCCTTACGTCCCGCAGATCACCGATATACAGTGGAAATGCCGTAAATGCGTACTAAGCGATTCGCTTTCACGTTTATAGTACGGACGGCCAAACTGTGGAACTCCTTGCCGGAATCCCTGTTCCCACTGAACTACAATCTGTCTTCAAGGCGAGAGTTAACCGGTTTCTTCTAGGCAAGCGCGCTTCATCTTAGCCTGCAATATCACTTAACATCAGGTGAGTTGTGGTCAAGCGCAAGCCTATTTAAGCATAAAAAAAGGAAAATATCGTGAGGAAACCATAGCATGGTGGTAGAGTATTTTCTAGTGCTTGTCTGACTAGCAACCACACTGAAGTTGAAAAACCTGTCGCCAAGCACCAAGTCATCGCAGTGTGTTCCGGCAGAGCCAGTTATTAAATACCAGACTTCACTTTAGACCAGAGTATCGCTAACTCGAGTACGCGCCCTGCCCATATCCGGGATAAAAAGAAGCCTAAGGGTCTTGAATCTGTAAAAACACTCTCGCTAAACACACCTTTCAAACAAAAAAACAACTAGGTCTAGGTGTCTAAAACTGAACTAGGTCCATCCGTTTAGGAGCTAAGGAGCTATACACACACACACATAAAAATAAGATTTTACATTACATTGTCGTCTGACCACCAGCCCGATGGTCAGATGACATCGTTAGGCACGCTGGAAAGAGCTGGTGGAAACTGGCTGAAGACCGTACCATATGACGTGTTGGAGAGGAGGCCTATACCCAGCAGTGGGAAGATACAGGCTAATGATGATTACATTACATTTTACATTTATTACAAAATAAGTTAATTTTATTGTTTTATATGAATTTGAATGTGAATAATTTTTTTTTGTGCATCACCATTTTTATTGCTAATTTAATTATTTTGTTCTAATTTATAGTACGGTCATATCTAAGTTTCTAAACATTATATATACATATTGGAAAAAAAAGATAACAGGCCGTCTTAAGAACTACTATAAGAATATTTATACTTTTGTATATTGGAAATATGTAAGTCTGAAATAAATTATTTGATTTGATAAAACCACGTTTTTCTGCAGGTTTTTAAAAACATACCTTCAATCTGTGCACACAGCCTGTTTCTCCGCTTGGTTAAGGTTTCGAACAACGATATCAGTCTCTGCGCCACATACGGATGTAGATTTCTGAATTCACCTGAAACATACAATCTATATTACCAGGGATCAGAATACTAGAGAAAATTGCTGATTCCCATACAACAAAGCGTGGCGCGGAAGTTTGCCATAATTATCTATGAAACCTAGATGGCGCTGCAAATCGTGCGTGCAGCCTAGCTGCCGCCAAATTCCGTAACGCGCTGCAGTCGCATAGTGATATAACGATAGTAGATCGCGTGACCCGAGTGAAGTCGTTGCAAGAAAATACAAATAGATGGCGCTACGTGTATCGAATGATACACGTAGTACGATTTTCAACAAGAGGTTGAGCGTCTATTACATGACTATAGAATGTCTATGATACATATTACTAATAAATATACGTACAAATAATTAAGCTGATGGTGATAGCAAGTAAAATTAAATTTCAATAGAGAAATTCCACATACAAAATGTAATTAGAATCTTATTTTTAATAATAAAATACAAATTGTATGACCGAGGAACCTGGACCGATTTAAAAAAATATTTCACTAATAGACAGCTAGAATATCCTAGAATGTTCTAGACTATACTTACAGCTCATGTTTGCTATGGCCGCGGCACAATTCGTGTGCAAATATTTGTCTCTGCCCCGCGCCATATTGAATTGTAGCGCTCGTAAAATAACCAAATCCATGAAATTCCATACAATTTGTATGATCGCGGATATCATCAAAACCACTGACCGATTTAAAAAAATATTTCACCAATAGACAGCTAGAATATCCTAGAGTGATCTAGACTACACTTACAGCTCATTTTTGCTATGGCCGTGGCACAATTCGTGTGCAAATACTTGTCTCTGCCCCGCGCCATATTGATTTGTAGCGCCCGGATTATTTTCAACATCGTACAATTTATATGACCGCGGATATCTTCAAAATCACTGGACCGATTTTCAAAATTCTTTCACCAATAGACAGCTAGAAATTCCTAGAATATTCTAGATTCTATTTACAGCTCATATTGGCTAAACCTACGGCGCAATTTCTATTCAAATATATGTCTTTGCCCCACGCCATATTGAATTTTAGCGCTCATATAACCATCAACACCATAAAATTCCATACAAATTGTGTGATCGCAGATATCTTCAAAACCACTGGACCGATTTTTATAAAAATAGCTAGAATGCCCTAGAATGTTTAAGACTACACTTACAGCTCATGTTTGCTATGGCCGCGGCACAATTCGTGTGCAAATACTTGTCTCTGCCCCGCGCCATATTGAATTGTAGCGCTCGGATGATTACTAAAACCATTAGACCACCGAGAGAGATTTCCGATATTGCGCGTTCCGTGTACCAGGTTAGATTTTTTAGCATCTGTAAGAAAACAAAGTAATTTTTATTGTTATTTGTCGAACCTACCTGGTAGTTACTTAACTACTTTTAATGTAATAGCAGTTGTAGCCAATCGTACGTCAAAGTTACAATCTATATTTTGCACTCTCAGAAGTCTCCGGGCTCGATCCCCGGCACAGCCAACATCTTTGTGCTATACTAAATTTGTTGGCAGTCGGTCTGGGTGTTAAATATGTATCTATATAAAGTATGTATATGTAGTATATCAGTTGTATTAGCAACCATAGCAAAAACTAGAAATGGTTTAATATGGGGCTAACTAGCCGTGTGTGAAATGTGTGCTAATATACTCACATTAACACACACATACAGCGCAATAGGTTCCTCAACAAACTTGGACACTCCCCTATGTTCTTGCGGTCTACAAACTGCTTACCCACACACTCACATCTGACTCCCTAGAAGAGAAACTAACTCCCTCAAACTCAGGGAACCCTACAGAGGGAGTTAGTGCCCTCAAATTACATACTTAGAGCTTATTTCCGAAACCGTTGTTAAAAATTAAAAATAACAAACTTTGTGTACAAAAAATAATAATTATGATAATTTATATTGTAATGTTCAAAATATAATAATGATAATGATGAATATCCTGATATGTGAATGTATGTTTTGCCTCAATAAACGGTTAATTTATTTTCGCGTAGAAAACGGTCACACTTACTTATTAATAAAAGTTGGAATAAGTCCAAACAGTTTCAAGATGGTTCTCGGAAAGCACCCAAACTGTTGGACTCATTCCAACTTTTATTTACTTATAAGTAAGTGTGACCGTTTTCTGCGCGAAAATAAATAAATCGTTTATTGAGGCAAAACATACATTCACATATCAGGACCGATTTCTACGCGAAAATATTAAGATGCCTTACGTGAACAGTTTACAATGTTTGATATATTTATTTATTATTATTATATAAAAAATAAAATAAAATAATAATAATATGGTACTCACAATATTATGTACATTCTTGATCAGCGCATCATCCTCAGTGAGAATAAGAAGGACTATGAGAGACATATAGATGTGATGCGAACTGCTATCTGGCGCGTTGTACAACACTTGTAGGATCGGAACTATCTGCAACGGAAAACAATGCTTATATCATTTAATTTGAAAGTTAAAAATCGAATTATTTATTGACCTTACGGCATCACGCCATACTGGGCAAGTCAATTTACAATTACTTGATTTCTTAAATTTATATGCCTCAAGTCAAAGTCAAATTAATTTATTGCATCATTATGGTATACTAAAGGTCTTAAAAGTTATTTACTTGGTATCACAAAATGGACCCTTCTCGGGTATCGCAAAAACATATTATTATGAGTAATGAGCCGGCTTATTTAATTATAATATAAATAGTAATCGTTCATCGTCGTATAGTTTTATTATATAGAAAATCATTAATTTTATAACATATCTGACATATGAAGCATTTTAATTTCTTTTGAAAGGCACTATCTCTCTCCATTTCCTTTAGTTCTTCAGGTAGTTTATTGCATTTTTTTACTGCCATTAAGTTCGGGCCAGTACTGAGCATTTTAATTATACTTTTTAGGATTTTTAACTTATTTTTATACCTAGGTGTGTACTTCTTAAACTGTCTGAACTTTTTGTGAACAACTCGGGGTATTTCCTTACAAATTTACTAACTTCGTAGATATATAAAGATGCTACTGTCAAAACTTTGTATTTTATATACAAGGGTTTATGAAAAGAACATTTCGGAGAGTGAGCGTTGGAATTGCACAACTTAATTCCACCATCTCCGTTCCACTGTAGAACGGGCAGGGCAATGGGTAAGAGACACCGCTACACAGTGGAAATTCCAAAGATTCGCACAAAGCGCTTCGCCTCAACCTTCATAGTGAGGACTGCGAAGCTTTGGAATTCTCTGCCTGAGGCTCTGTTTCCTGAGAAGTACCATCCTGAAATATTCAAATCGAGAGTGAATAGGTTCTTTCTAGGTGAGCGTGCTCCAACGTGGGCTGCAGCGTTGCTTAACATCAGGCAAGCTGTGGTCAAACGCAAACCTAACTTATTGACTCAGGCGTTACTTTGCGGAAATCCATTGTAAATAGAAGACAAAATTAAATATTTAGTGTACTTCCGCTGTGATCCGAAATCCAAATTAAGACAAGTAAGGGAAAAATCAACTAAGATCAATTAACCAAGCTTAATTAACTAAGATTAATTAAGATTAACGTTACCTATCGCAATTCGGAAATTCTTAACTCTACACGTGTTTCGCCTAACCACAAGGCATCATCAGGAGATGCTGACTCTTCGAACGACAAGTCGAGAGTCAACCTATTTCAAATAAATAATAAAAAGTTTCTGTTATATTAAAGAAGAATGATTGAACTCACCAACTCTTCAACATGCGGCACAGTGGCGACATATCGCTTGTAAGCTTTACAGGAGTGCAGCATTATGTAGAGAAGCAGAGTGGAATGCTCGCAGCCAGCCGTCGCGCACAGGGTTCGATGTAGCTGGAACAACAAATGTACTTTTCTCACTCAAACTCTGAAGGTAGGTCTGAAGTTGCTTGAGGAGCGGGATGAAGGTAATACATTGCATCCCTAGGGAGAATCGCTTTCAACTGACAGCTGTCAAATTATTTAAAAATAGTTTTTTTTTTTAGCCTATACTGTCCCACTGCTGGGCAAAGATCTCCCCCAACTCCCTCCACGAATCCCGGTCGATAGCCTCCTCTCCCAGGCATTCGAAAACTGGTCAAGATCGTCACGCCAGCGGGTCCTCGGTCTACTACGCCGACCTTGAGGAATCCACTCAATCCACTGTGTGACGATTAAAAATAGTAGAGTAAAAAAAAGGTATTACTTTCTATACAGCCACGACGTAAAATTGAAATACCTTAAAGCTAAGTAAGTATTCATTAAAGAATATATATATTTTATATAACTTTATTATAATTTAGTTTCGAAAATTTCTTTAAATACCTAACTTTGATTTAGGGAAAATATTTTCCATTTTTGCAACGATGAAAAAAAATGGCTCAATAGTTGGTCGACCACATAAAATAAAAAGGCGGAAAATCGGCATGATCTTAATTTATTTTTTCGATTTGAAGACTTTTGTTTATACGTATAACAGAGATTTGTACCTATAAAATGAGTTCATCTGATTCGGATATGAATTTAACCTGATTTTATAAAAGAAGAAGCTGAAGATGATGGGGAAATCTTTTTACGTCCCAAAACAAAGATACCTAAAATTGTATGACGGAACATACTGTATGCTGGAACAACAAGTGTACTTTAAGGCGAAGATACTTACAGTAGAAACTCGGTTATCCAGCCCCGTAGAAAGAGAAGATACTAGAAGGTGGGATAATTCATCTCTTTCTTGCGTAAAAAGGACATACATATGTATGACTCACGTTTACAGAGCAGGACATAACAATAAAAACTTCTATCCTTTTCTGGTGTAAAAAGTTTTTCCAATATGTTGGATATTCAAATACAAATCATTTATTGATAACACTAAAGTTACAAGTCAAATAATATGATATCAATACAAAAGTATATGATATGTATCCATGTCAATTTTCAATTATATTCTAGTAATATAATATCATTACAATAGTATATGAGTATATATTCTCAGTGTAATGTCAAAATATTTCATCTAGGATGTCAAATTCAAATGGAAATATTTGTAGCCACATTTTGGAAGTAGAATTTTCTAGAAAAATATTAATATTTCATAATTTTTCGTTTGACTTGTAGAAAAATGAGCCGAATAGTGGCACATACAAATAACCGATATCTTAGAAGTTAGTTTAACGACACTGAAGGGACTATACATTTTATGGCGTTATAGAGAGTGGTCGTTAAATGGAGAGAATAACTAAAGCCAATTGATTTCGACGCTTTAGAAAGTTTGTCGTTAAATAGAGAGACGTTACATGGAGTCTACACTGAATTTTTAAATATTGATAAAGTACTCGGTGGCACCCCCCATTGTTGGACAAGATAAGTCTCATATAGTTTCTTTCATGTTATTATATCTTCTTTATAATCCAATAAGCTCCAAACGTGCTCGAGTAAAAGTACATTTTCAGCATACTGGTCCACTACTACTTCGTATTAGCTAAGTGGCCAAGCTCTGGTGTCGAGAGTTTTCAAGCTGCCCGAAGGCCTCTGACTTGGCTTAACGACTGCTTGTACTAAGACTAACAGCCAGGACCTACAATTTAGCGTGTTATCCGACGGTAGCGCCTAGAAATGAGAAAGCCCAGAGAATGAAAATGCCATTTGAAAAACGACAGTCTTGTTCATGGTCACCCATCCAAACACTGTCCGCATCGACCGTTGCTTAGCTTCGATGATTGCGTTAGATAGCATTCGTTAGCCGTTCTATAGGCTACTACAGACTGACTATTAACTCGGTTACTACAGACACGTAAAATTTAAAGCACTCATACATATATCGTTTGCCCGTAGCCATTTAAAAAGTCTTACCGCTGTCATATCGATTCGTGGCGGCGTTATTTGCAAGGGCCCTCCCGAATCCGATTCTCTCGAGGGTGTTGTTGCTGTGTTTTCTGAAACATAAAATATCTGATTTGTGACACTAAATCCAGGGATCAGAATACTAGAGAATAATAGAGAGGATTGCTGATTTCCATACAAAAGAGCGTGGCGCGGAAATTTGCTAAATAACCGATGAAATCTAGATGGCGCTGCAAATCGAGCGTGCAGCCTAGCTTTCACCAAATTCCGCAACGAGCTGCAGTGCCATAGCGACGAAAAAATCTACCTACAGGCTGGCGGAGCCGCGGGCTCAGCTAGATAGATAGATAGATTAACTCATCGCTAGCATTAACTCAATCGCTAGATCATAGTCATGGGCAAAGTATAGGTACAAATTGTACAAGGTACAACAAATGAAAAGTAACAACATAAAAAGATTTACAAAGTGCCACAAACGGCGGCCTTATCGCTAACAGCGATCTCTTCCAGGCAACCTTTGGATGGAAAGGAGTTGAAAGGACGAGAAAAAAGACGGGTTGTACAATAAAGAATAGTAATACTTATAATTATGATGGTGGACTTAAAATAAATAAAGCTAGCAGCTAGTATATTATATAAATTTAATAGATATGAAAACAATTGTTATTGTGTGTAATATTTAAGGTGTAGAATATTTTATGAAACTTATATGTTTACTATAATAGCTAACTATTCTTTTTAACGTTTATAATATAACGTTATTTCTTTTCAACAAGAGATGTTATACAGTGAAAACTCTATATAACGACACTGAAGGGACTGTGAATTATATGGCGTTATAGAGAGTGGTCGTTAAATGGAGAGAATGTATCATTGTATGGAATACAAGCTAAACCAACTAAAGCCCATTGATCTTGTCGTAAAATTGAGTGACGTTACATAGAGTTTGAACTGTATATAGGTATGCAATTCTATTATATTACCATAGACTAATTAAATAGAATAGACGCTCAAACTCTTGTTGAAAATCGTATGTGTTGATTACATAACTAACCTGTACTATCCTCGCAGCTATGCAGCGCCCTCCTGTAAAGGTTGTCGTCGTTGATGCAGTGGTTGTGCAGCGTGAGGAGGAGGAGTATGGACTGGTTCGCGATGGGATGCTCGCTCTGCAGCCGGGTGAGGAGCGCGGACCGGTCCGGAGGAGGGTGCGTGAGGAGAGATCTACTAGCCGGTGAAGAGAATGAGAGCATCGTCCACACGCTCGCTGCGGGAAAGAGATAGAAATTATGTATTTAGAAGAAAAAGAAGAATATATCTTTTTTGTACAACCTACCTATAATTTCTACCAGGTGTGGAATAGAAATAAATAAACATTGTAAACTGTTCACGTAAGGCATCTTAATATTTTCGCGTAGAAAACGGTCAAACTTACTTATTATTAAAAGTCGGAATGAGTGGAACAGTTTCGGTGCTTTCCGAGCACCAACTTCAGGGGCGAGTGTTACACGGACCGCCGCCGACGAGATCCGCGCGTGCACCAACTTTTAATAATAAGTAAGTGTGACCGTTTTCTACGCGAAAATAGAAATAAATGTACAAAAGAAGGCGGTGGTATAAGTAAATCTTCGATCAAAAATGTACTAGATTTAAGGTGATGTCTCGTGAAGTTGAATTTACTAACGCTCACTTCGTATGGTCATAAAACTTTATAGCTGTGATCGCGGAGCAAGATAGCTTATGTTTATTACGGGACTAGTCGAAACTTAATCTAAGATACGGTAAGGTTGACTTGAATCGAAATATTTTTTGTGACATAGTATATCGTAATAGATACAATAGTATAGTAAACTCATTCCATTTTTTGTGCTGTGTTTGTATGCAACACTGAATCTGGTATATATTTGATCGAAGGGCAAAGGGCCCTCCGAGGACTGGGGCCCTGGTGCACTGCACCAGTCCCTACTATAGCTAGGCCACTGCTCAAGGCTCAACCAAGCGTACTAAATTTAAGTATAATTAATTAAATTAAGTGAGTTTTTGTTTTCTTTGTTAATTGTTTTTTTTTTACAATTAATGAGCTTGCGCTTGATCACAATTTACCTGATGGTAATCAACATTATGATCTTAGGTGTAGCGCCCTTTGAAAAAACCGCCAGATTGTAGTTATCGGGGAACAGGGAGCTTGCCAAAGAATTCCACACCTTCGCGGTTCGCACTATGAAGGTGGAGGAAAACCGCTTAGTACGCGCCTTTGGTACCGTTGACGACCTCGTTGGCGTAAAGGTTACCATGGCAGACTGCTAAACAGAAGGTTCCGGGTTCGATTCCCGGCCCGGTCAAAATCTTTGTGCTTAACTAAATTTGTTGGCTGTGGGTCTGGGTGTTAAATATGTATTTATTTATTTATAATATGTATATGTAGTATATCAGTTGTGTTAGCAACCATAATACGAACTAGAATTATGGTTCAGTATGGGGCTAACCAGCCGTGTGTGAAAAAAAAAACCTTCACGGTGTAACGATGACGCCTAGATGTAATTATATGCAAAAGTGTTTTTTTTGTTATAAATATTCTTTATTCTATTCTATAAACGTGTCACCGCTAGAGCTAAGCCACTTACAAGCGAGGTCGATGAGTATGCTGCCGGGGTGTGGTCTGGCACCGAACATGGTGGCTGGTGCCGCCGCTAGGCTCGCTATATTGCTCAGCAAAGTCTTCACGAGGAGAGGCGCGTGCATGCTGTACCGACCTTGGTACAATGTTCTGGAATAGGAAATATAAAGAGGTTATAGATAACTAGCAGTTACCCGCGGCTCCGCTGACGTGTAGGTCGCTTTTCGCGTAACCTGAGGAAAAAGTATTCTGAAGTATTTAATTTTTAAAAACACTTAACTTTCCCTTTGAACTTTTAACCCCAATGGCATACCTTAATGCACTCCTGGCAAATATTTTTTTACATTTATTTTAACCATTATATAAACTACAACCATAACAACTTTAAACATTTTTAACTTGATAAATAGAGAATTTTCCAAACAAACTTTCACACCCATTACAATCCCTTAGTTTACCCCTGGCAAAAAAACTTGATACCATTATTTTTGATTCTACATAAACTATACATTTCCTAAATTTCATTCATCAAAGAAGTTCCATACAAACTGTTTTACCCCCTTTCACCCCCTTAGGGGTGGAATTTCCAAAAATCTGTCCTTAGTACACTACTATGTACTAAAACAAATACACCCTCCAAATTTCATGACCTAAGACCAGCCGTTTGAGCTCTGCGTTGCCTATAGATGAATGAGTCAGGACAAAGAGTCTTATAGTATAGATACCAGGGATCAGAATACTACAGAGGATTGCTGATTCCCATACAATAAAGCGTGGCGCGGAAGTTTGCCATAATTACCGATGAAACCTAGATGGCGCTGCAGATCGAGCGTGCAGCCTAGCTCTCGCCAAATTCCGCAACGCGCCTCAGTCGCATAGTGATATAACGATAGTAGAAAGACACCCAGATTCATTAAACATGTTTTCTAGCTTCATCAAAAAAGTCACCCAATTTCATCATATCTTATTGTACTCTTATCTTTTGTTAATGGGTCTGTGTTTCGGATCGGTTACACACTTACCTAGAAAATACCTATTTTATAATAATAGTAGGATTAGTAGGAAATAGATCCCACTCACCTGAAGATCAATGAGTTCTCAATAAGCCTCGTCTGTCCGTGCATTCCGGCAAACATATACACTGACATGAGAACTAATATTGCGTTGATGCACTCCAAATGTAGAAAGTATGTGTTGTCTCTGAAACACACACATTACACATAGATATACGCGGTACTGCGCCGGCGGTGTTTAACCGGCTGCCGCGCGAGATAACGGATGTGTCTTCACGAGCTGTTTTTAAACGAAAATTAAAGAATTGGCTTATCGAACAGGCATTTTATTCTTTTGACGATTTTTAGAAAATAAAATTGGCTTGACACTACATTCGTAGTACACTATATATATAAGGTTAATTATAAATTATTGATTTATATTTGACATTTATATTTGAAATGTATTGACATTTGTATTAATTATAATATATTTAATTTGGTTGTGTGACTTGTAACTGTATTGTTATCAATAAATTACTTTGACTTTGACTTTAGATCAATCATACCGGTAATTAAACCGTTTTTTTTAAACGTCTACTTTTCAATCAGACGGCCCCTGGTTCGAACCCGGCTTTACACCAATGACTTGTTTTCCAAGCTATGTGAGGATTTGCAATCGCTTTACGGTGAAGGAAAACATCGTGAGGAAACCGGCACGTTTGAGGACTGATTGAAGACGTGTGTCATCCGTCAACCCGCACTTGGCCAAAACAGCTACCGCGCGTGGGTGACATTCTGCTAGTATCGGTGGCGTGACCTTGATGCGACCAATCGCGTGCGAGCTTTGTGTGTGTGAGTGTGTTTCGTTGGGATAGAAGTATAATTGTGTGCGTATATGGATCAAAATTCTACGCGGCAATTGTATGGAGTTACTCTTCCGTTTATTCTAGTTCTATATTTCTGGGTAGACCTATATCTTATTATTCTTATTCTATGATGGGGGCGATCAGACCTGCACTGACAACCCGCAGGAGGTGTATTGTGCATTTCCCCCTACCAGCCTACACAAGCCATCCAAGCTCCTTAAAGTAGCGGAGCATGGTGTTGGGTCGCTGGCATACCTGTTCCACTGTCATTGTGTCAGATGTTGTGGTACTTTTTTTATAGCAGGAGGCGTCCAAGTGTAGCGTAGTGTTTTGTTGAGATACCCTTGCTAGTCCGGTTTCCGGGAAGACCCATGTTAGATACTTACGTTATAGGAACATCTATTATAAGACTGACGAGGGCATCTATGAGCATCTCAACGCGACTTTCCCCCGGGACCAGTTTGGCTCCAGTTTGTGACGACACTGGCGATGGTTCCGTCGACCCATCCGGAGATTCGGTCATTTGGGATGCGTCCTGTGATAGAAAAAAAACATTACATACAGTGTAAACTCAAAGTGTCTCCATGTAACGTCACTCGATTTAACCCTTAAGGTAGCAGATCATTTTTACATCATATCTTGATATTTTTTTAAGCAAGAAGATGCACACCGAAATTTTCTTATTAGCAAGTCATATTAAAGTATATCAGAATTTTTTGACGATAAAGAAATACATAGTTAAACATATAATCTGGTGGACATAATTATAATAATTATTGAATATTGAGATAGAAATAGTGACATGCCGTATTGTATAGTATTAGTAACTTACGAATTTAATTTAGATTGATTTTCAATTTCACGCGCATTACGGGTAAGAATGTAGCTGACTTTATATATTTTAATTACGTGTAACGTCTTTTAATTGCTGTATTCTGAGAATAAATCATTTGATTTGAAACTTGTTTTGATTTATAATATGTTTCCAGACATTCATATTTAGACGTTAGAATTTTTAGAATGTATGTATAGTTTACTCAACGAAACTACTTTAAGGGTTAACAACAGACCCTCTAAAACGTTGAAATCAATTGGCTTTAGTTGGTTTATATTCCACACAATGATACATACTCTCCATTTAACAACAACGACAGACGACCTCGTTAGCGTAAAGGTTACCATGCCGGCTAGTCAATCAGAAGGTTCCGGGTTCGATTCCCGGCCCAGCCAACATCTTTGTGCTTAACTAAATTTGTTGGCTGTGGGTCTGGGTGTTAAATATGTATCAATATAAAATATGTATGTATGTACATGTAGTATATCAGCTGTGTTAGCTACCATAACACGAACTAGAAATGGTTCAGTATGGGGTTAACCAGCTGTGTTTGGAATGTGTCCTAATATTTATATTTTAACTCTCTATAACGCCATAAATGCAGTCCCTTCAGTGGTGGCGATTCAGCAGCACACACGACTAAACAAAATTTAAAGAAGCCTCGTCTCTTTTCATCTTAGGTGTCAGAAAGAGATGGCACGCTGTGCACCATAGTCAAACCAACTAAAATCACGTCAAATGTAGAAAATATAGGCGACTTTAGTCCGCACTCATTTGTATCACCTCTAAAACTGCCTGCACATTCCATATTTGACGTGATTTTAGTTGTTTTGTCTGTGGTCCAGAACGTGCCGTCTCTTTCTGGCCACCTAAGATGAAAAGAGACGGGGCTTCTTTAAATTTGGTTTAGTCGTGTGTGCCGCTGAATTGCCACCAGTGTCGTTATATAGAGTTTACACTGTATATGGAAAAAAGCGAGTGTAGTGCGGTGGTAAAAACGCCAGCTTTTTAGACTGCCCCTGGTTCGATACCGGTCCTACACCAATAGGCGCGTCCACACAGAGCGATCAGCCTCGTGAGGAAACTACCCACTCTATTAGTATAATTAGGATCGCTTGCATTCCAGAGCCAGGTGTTTACACCATAGAGAGATATTAATTTCAAACACTGATCTTTATTCATAATTCGTATTATGCTCGAGCGAGGCACGAAATAAAATACGCGAGCGTCCAGAGCGCGAGGCAAACGACAGAGGCGCCTTTGAGCAAAATCAAAAACCGACACTCGATGGCTCGGGCGCTCGGTCGCTCGCCCGCGGCAGAGCGCGCGCTTGCCTCGGCCGAGGCACGTCCACACAGAGCGAGCAGCCTCGCGAGACATTTTTTTTTATGAATAAAGATCAGTGTTTGAAAATAATATCGCTCTATGGTGTAAACACCTGGCTATGGAATGCAAGTGATCCTAATTATGCTAATAGAGGACTTAGGGAAGACGCCTGGTTAAATATTAGCCGCGAGATGCATGTACCGGCTCCTGTTTTAAAAAAGAATATGAAGTCATTAATGAGATCCTTCCGGCGGGAAAAATCACGAGAACAGAAAAGTCGTTTAACAGGATCAGGTTAAAGTCGTTTAACAAACGAAATGGCTCGGGCTTGCCGCGCGCGGTAGCCTCGCGATGATCCGAGGCTGCCGCGCTCGTTTGTGGGTTAGTTTCCTCGGTTTCGCGCGGCAAATGCCTCGCGAGCCTGATCGCTCTGTGTGGACGCGCCTAATGGCTTGTTTTCTTTTTACTGACCAGCACTTCTATAGAGTCGTCGCTGGCTCGGAGCGGCGCGCGCGCCGGCGCCGCGTCCATGTGCCGGCACAGCTCGTGCTCCGCCACCATCTCCACAAGGTACTTGCACACGCACACCACCACCAGCAGCGCGTTGTACGTCTGCCACGCTAGCATCACGCTGGAATAAAAAAAAAATAAGATGTGGGAGCCTTTATTAATTAAGTAAAAATATTTATAAAAATAATTTAAAAATAAATAATTGGCAAGCAAAGTCGACGGGCGGACCTAAGCGTGCCAACCGAAGACAGCGGACACGCGCACGCACCGGTGACGCAGGCGCAGGCCTTTTGTTTCCCTCGCGCCACTATTATTAAATCGCTACCGCTCGGTCGCGAGCGGCAGTGCGCTCTGGAGTTTGACGGCGACTGCACGTCCGCTTTGCTTGCCCACTTAATTACGAAAAAGTTGTTTTCTTACCCGGTTACGTGCAAACACAACAAGTTAAACACTAAAAAGATAGCTCTACAAATAATTATTTTTTTTTGATGCCCTGGATATAATAACAAATAGTAACATTTTGAAGTGTCCAGATTATGAATTTATTTACAAAAGCCAAGATACAGGCTCACGCCTAGGTTGGGGTCCATTGTACACTCACAGCGACTAACACAAACTCTGGTATATCCAAAAAATTAAGATAGCTCAACAAATAATTTTTTTTTTTGATGTCCTGGATATAATAACAAATAGTAACATTTTGAAGTGTCCAGATTATGAATTTATTTACAAAAGCCAAGATACAGGCTCACGCCTAGGTTGGGGTCCATTGAACACTCACAGCGACTAACACAAACTCTGGTATAATATGCAAACTTGAATGTAAGCTGTAGTTAATTACTTAAGATAAGTTGATCTAACATATGTAACAATTTGAAAATTAATGTGTATAGCTTAAGGTTTATGGAAAATAAATATATTATTATTATTATTACTCAATATGCTCATGTTTTAATGGTGGCGATTAAGCGGCACACACGACTAAACTAAATTTAAAGAAGCCCCGTCTCTTTTCATCTTAGGTGGCTACAAAGAGACAGCATGTTCTGCATTATAGTCAAAACAACTAAAATCACGCCCCCTGTAGATGATGCTCGGAAAGCACCAAAACTGTTGAACTCATTCCAACTTTTAATAATAATGTGAGTGTGACCGTTTTCTACGCGAAAAAATAAGACAGCTTTTAAAAAATTATTATTTTGCCCTGGATATAATAGAAAATTGTTACGTTTTGATGTATTCAGAGTTTGAATACTCTACTAAGGGTTTATAGATACTCTACTAAGTGTTTATGAATACTCTACTGAGGGTTTAAGAATACTCTAATAAGGGTTTATGAATACTGTACTAAGCGTTTATGAATACTCTACTAAGTGTTTATGAATACTCAACTAAGGGTTTATGAATACACAACTAAGGGTCTATAAATACTCTACTAAGGGTTTAAGAATACTCTACTAAGGGTTTAAGAATACTCTAATAAGGGTTTATGAATACTCTACTAAAGGTTTATGAATACTCAACTAAGGGTTTATGAATACTCTACTAAGGGTTTATGAATACTCTACTAAAGGTCTATGAATACTCTACTAAGGGTTTATGAATACTCTACTAAGGGTTTATGAATACTCTACTGAGGGTTTAAGAATACTCTAATAAGGGTTAATGAATACTCAACTAAGGATTTATAAATACTCTACTAAAGGTTTATGAATACTCTAATAAGGATCAGTGATTACTCTATTAAGGGTATATGAATACTCTACTAAGGGTTTATGAATACTCTACTAAGGGTTTATGAATACTCTACTGAGGGTTTATGAATACTCTACTAAGGGTCTATGAAGACTCTACTATGGGTTTATGAATACTCAACTATGGGTTTATGAATACTCTACTAAGGGTTTATGACTACTAAGGGTTTCTAAATACTCACTTATCGCTGTTAGGCGAGGCGAGCAGTATAGAGGCTCGCGTCACAAACACTTGCAGTAACGAGCCCAGGTTGCCGGTCTGGAGATTGTTCTGTAGAAACGTCTGCAGCAATGTCTCTGTTGCTGAGTCGAACATCAGTTGCTCTTCACTGGAAAGAAATTAAAAAAAAAATGGAAAATAATTGACTAAAGCAAACAAAATATAGTAAAAACTCGCTCTCCCAGATCATCATACGACGACCTCGTTGGCGCAACGGTTACCATGCCGGACTGCTAACCAGAAGGTTCCGGGTTCGATTCTCGGCCGACATCTTTGTGCTTAACTAAATTTGTCGGTTGTGGGTCTGGGTGTTAAATATGTATCTATATAAAATATATATGTATGTATATGTAGTAATTCAGCTGTGTTAGCTACTATAACACGAACTTAAAATGGTTCAGTATGTAGTTAACCAGCCGTGTGTGAAATGAGTCCTAATATTATTATTATATTATTATCATAATCATTTTCAGCGTCAAATCTTATGACTTAAAATTTATATTTACGGGGCCACAAACATTATTATTTGCCATATGGAATCCTCCTCATGTGAGGCCGACTCGCTCTTGGCCAATTCTTTAACAAGGCAAAACAAAGTTTCCTTGGTCTGCTAGTATGATTATTAACATTTATAATTTTTTCAGACAATCCGTGGTTCGATCCCGGCCCTACAGCAATGACACATGAAGGAAAACATTGTGAGGAAACCGGCATGTTTGAGGACCACAAGATCCGAAGACGTGTGTCATCTGCCAACCCGCACTTGGCTAGCATGGTAGATTATGGCCTATATCTCTCTCCTCGTGAGAGAAGGCCCCGTATCCCAACAGTGGGAACGTATAGTGGTAGTGGTATTCATTTATTTATTTACTTACGAAGTCGCAGGCGGAGTGATGTTGAAAGACAGCATTTGGTTCCAGAACGGGTCGTTAGGCGAGATGGCCTCGTTGGAACAGAAACGTGTGAGAAGCTCGTTGGAACTGAGCTCTGAATATCTGCTTATTGCCACTCCCATTATGCCTGAAATACAAAAGTATATTTTTTTATTGATGAATAGGCTTACGTTTGACCGCAGCTAGCCTGATGTTAAGCTTGACTGTGGTCTAAGATGTAACACGCTTGCCTAGAAGGAACCTATTTACTCTAGATTTGAAGACCCCCAAATTGTACTTCTCGGGAAAAAGAGACTCAGGAAGAGAGTTCCAAAGCTTCGCAGTTCTCACAATGAAGGTCGAAGCAAAACGCGTTGTGCGAATCCTCGGAACTTCGACAGTGAATCGAAGTCTCTTCAACTTCATTTATTACTTCATTTATTGTCATATATAATAGTATGGGGTAGTGTGATGGATTCACGCCCATATATTATGTTCATGTGTTCTCTTATTGAGTGTGGCCGAAATTAACCCAGGTGTACTCAAGTTACTTATATTAATGTTATATAGTTTCTTCCCTTTGGGACACTACAGGACGCGAAAAACAATAGGGAGAATAGTGGCACAATATAAATTCCTATGGTTAAGACGCATGTAAATTTTAATAGGAAACGACCATCGCTTCGGTTCAGAGCTGCGCTCCGACTGATTCAAGGCCAGAGGAGATAGCTAGAGCATGCCGTCTCACTTACGCCCGCAACAACGCGCGAACAATAGCGGCTAATCCGGCTAGGGTTGGGACAGCACCAGTGACGCCAGTACTGACCATATATGATATTATATTACTAGAACTAATATATTACTATTCGTTTGGGCGGGTGGCTTAATTTTTATTTTGTTATTATTATTATTTTTAGTTTACTAAATTTTCGTTTTTTCTATGCTTTGTAAATATTATTTTTAAGTCCTTTAAAATATAATAAAAGTATCTTACTAGAATTAGTAGTGAAAATTGACATTTTGATTAATATTATATACTATTGTAATGATATTATATTACTAGAATATAATTGAAAATTGACATTGATACATATCATATACTTTTGTAATGATATCATATTAGGTATTTGACTTGTAACTTTGGAGTTATCAATAAATGATTTGTATTTGTACATATTGATGAGCCCGTAATCGATAAATACAAATAAATAAATAATATGTATGTTGTTGTGTAGGTAAATATGTGAGGTAAGAAGGAAAATATATAAGGTTCCCATACAATAGATATATAATCTAGCAGTTTTCAAGGCAAGAGCGAACCAGTTTCTTCTGGGCAAGCGTGCTCCACCTTAAATCGCAATTTCACTTACCATCAGGTGAATTGCAATCAAGCGCAAGCCCATTATGAGTAAAAAAAAATATATATATATTTTTGTTTTAACTCAGATTACCACAAATAACACCACAGGCTGCTGCTAGTATCTTGAATATTAAACTGGTTTTGAACTATCTATAACCCCCACTTAATTATATTAACTATATTCCGATACCCATTAATGACTTTGTTAACTACCATTTGTACTTTGCCTATAATTATAATGTGACTATATAAATGTTTCTGTTAATCAACTGTAACTAATAATGTGATATCAAACTCCCATACACATTATAATTAATAAAAAATTTAATGTAAAAATTTAATATACATTCTGACATTGAAATGAACTTTGTATGTACACTATTTTTAATTTTACAGATAAATTTATCTTTATTGTTTTTTAACACAATTTTAAGCCAATTCAGAGGTCTTTGGGCAGCTTGAAAACTTTCAACACCAGAGCTCAGGCTCAAAGCTCATACAATGAAGATCATAATTTTAAATTATTTTTTACAACATAATTAATACATATAAAGTATTCATGTATGTATATGAGGTATATCAGTTGTGTTAGCAACCATAGTACAAACTAGAAATGGTTCAGTATGGGGCTAACCAGCCGTGTGTGAAATGTGTACTAATGTTTATAATTCTTATTTTTTATTTATAATTCTCCACAAATGAGCATTTGTTTGCCGCAAGGATAAATAACACACAATTTTTTAATTCTATTATCATTTTTATATCCATACAAGAAAATCTTGCAAGTATGAAATAAATAACAGTAGCTTATGTGGAGATCCAGAGTCTAACATACTCCCATACCAAATATTTCCAATTGGTTTAGCCATTAGAAGGCAAAAGATATAACGTCCGTGAACTTCTGACACCTCCAACTTACATTTGAGAATTTGAAAACTTAAAACTCCTAACTTCTGTCCAATAAAGAAAAGCTCAAAATAACAAGCATTTAAAAAATTACCAAGTGTTTTATTTTTTATTTTTCAATAGTCTTCACGGTGACTAAATAAATCAGTTTATTGTTCCTCTTGTAAAATGTGTGTATAATCAGATAGGAGATCTCAGAAGTTCACGGACGATAACAAACATCCATATCCCATCAACTGGCAAGCGGCCAGATACTGGTTCTTTTAAAAAATATTCATCTGGCAACCGGCCCGATACTGGTCGTTTTTTTAATGTTATTCTTTGGAACCACAGTTTGGAATTGGTACCTACGTTTGGAACCACAGACCAAGTGATATTAGTACATCCTCACAAACTCTCGCATTTATATAGTGGGAGACGTATGATAAATAGTAGGATGTAAAATTACACTACAGGACAAGTAACGAACAATTTGCATAAGAATAAAATAATGATAATGTTGATAACAAAAAAAGTTGACCATATTCTATATTTACACTTAGTGTATTATTATAGAACTTTCTAGCTAGTCAATTAGTAAGCAAATTAGTCCTAAAGCGTTATATATTCTAATTCGTTACTGTACAAGACGATATGCACAGAAATAACGTTAAATTACTTGCGTATATTGCGACGAAGAAAAACAAAAGTTGTTGGGTCAATACTCAACGTTAGTAGGATAGATTAGACGACAACTAAAGGCTAAATTAATTAGTGATATTCACGTACCGGTGTGTATTGTTGCTTAAAACTGACTTGAAATATAAAAATGCTTTACATTAGCATTAGAACAGTAAATAATTATAAATATTGGAGCCACGAAATCATTGCCGACATGTCAGTTTGTGATTGTTCAAATCATAGATAAATAATCTCGGTTGAAAAGAATCATAGACAAAAGAAAAAAAAGACGGAGGTACTGTGTGACCATGAAGTTGTAGGTAAAGATGGAGGCCACACTGCCAATACCTACTTGAAGCAAAAATTATGTATCGCCATCTCGCTCTCTGTGGGAAGGCCCTCTCTGTCTAGTAGGGTAACCTTTATTTATTTTTTCCCAGGACAGTTATAATTGTTGCCGTCCATATAGTGGTCTATAATAATATTTATATAATTATCTATATCTCATTAATACTAAGACCGAGCCCTAAAATTATATAATAAGTTAGTAAATTTGGCTGTTTGTCATTAATCTAATCACGCAGAAAGCGCTGGGTCGACATGGACAGAATTTCATGCGGAAATAGATCATGACCTAGATGTAGGTTTAGTTCTCGCAGCAATGCGAAATGAATGACTGAGATCTGTGCGGGCGCGAGAAATAGATACCATTGTACAACTCATATTACAACAACTGGTACTAAGGGACCAACCCAGAAATAGCGAAAAAGAAATCATCGTTAATTTTGTTCCATAATGAAACACATTGAGCTATTTTTTTTTGCAAATTTCTGAGTTAGTCAGTGGTGGCGATTCAGCGGCACACACGACTAAACTAAATTTAAAGAAGCCCCGTCTCTTTTCATCTTAGGTGGCCAGAAAGAGAGCACGTTCTGAACCACACACAAAACAACTAAAATCACGTCAAATGTGAAAAATATAAGCGATTTTAGAGCGCATCCAATTATATCAGCTCTAAATCGGACGCGTTTGACGTGATTTTAGATGTTTTGTCTATGGTTTAGATCGTACCATCTCTTTTTGGTCATATATGACGAAAAGAGACAGAGCTACTTTAAATTTAGTTTTGTCGCGTGTGCCGCTGAATCGCCACCAGTGTTAAGGAGCAGGAATGGTAAGGAACGTGTTAAAGTGTTTTTATCTTGTGTGCTATTTTTAATATTACGTATATGTATTATACGGGAATATAATAGGAACAACAATATAATTATATGAAAAAACAAAAAGCCTTTTCTATTTAAAATCGTATATTATAATTTTTATATTTATTAGACATGACTAAATATGATTGTTCTGTGTAATTTCTGTCTCTTACCACGTAAATCACTAAAAACATTTTCTTTGTAGCTCTTTAAGTGAGCACGTATACACATTTAAAAAAAAATGAGCTAATTGTTTTACTATCTTAGTTTCATGCATATCATTACATTTAATGGAGTCCGTAATCGGATGATTACGGGTAGTTTTCGTATACATTCAAACGATATATCGCCGGTATTTGACTTTATTTCAAAATCGCCCAACACATTTCTAGCAAGTTTTAGCATATGTGCAGCGTCCAGCAGACAGTAAATTTTGCTCTTCCTGCTAGTATGTTGTAAGAACGGTCTCAAAATGTTTTGATCTAGTGAACAACCTAAATATTGATAAGCTTTTATATTGGATGATGCGCCATCACAAGTCAGAGATCTCACGGTGATACCAATTTCATCAAACAGAATTATTGCTGTTTTTATTAATTCGGATAGCAGCTCTCCAGGCAAGTTATTTGCAATAAATAAAATATGAGAAACTA